>OX415250.1:79867509-81117509 GCA_948329865.1 Linaria vulgaris
AAAGAACGAAAAGGGGAGAGAAGCATGAAGAACGGAATTTAGACTTTACCTATTCGTACGACTGAGGTCAAAAGATGCTTTAAGATTTTTTAATTTTCTAGTCTTTTCTTTAATTTTTATTCCCAAGAAAACAGGTCAACGCGTGAGAGTACTATAGTTGTCGCATTTACGTTTTACTTGCTTCTATTATGATTTTCGCTAATGGCTATTTTCTATAAATAGTCTAGGTGTAACCTTCTACTGGGCTGTGAGTGAAACTATCTAAATTTTTGTTTTCCCGCCTCTCTTGTTTTGTTTCCTCATCTATTTCTTTTCAAATATTAGATTTGTTTGTTTCTGTCTATTTTTCACATTTACAATATGTGGAAATTGCAACAAACTAGTATCCAGAGACATGATACAAATCCAGGAAGACATTGAAGCAATGGTCAAGGGCTCACAAATAAAATCACTCCATGATAACTAGACTTTTACTATAAGGACATGCTAAAATTATCACGAAAAATCTAGAAGCCTTCTAAAAATTCATGGAGAATACATAGGCATCCATTGATAGAACAAACTCACAAGTGTCTAGAATGGCTAAGCAACTAATGACTATTGAAAAAGGAAAATGCGTACAAGAAAGCATAATACTACTATCACAAGCTTAACAAGCAACCCTACACTTCAATTGGCAATTGCTACCACCTAGGCACCCCTGAAGAAAACATTACTCAAATTAGAGTTAAAGAAGCCCATACCACAATGCAAAGGGTAGGGTAACAACATTCAAGGGGTACACAATCAACTACCTAGGATTGAATTCCCTAGATTGGATGGCACAAACCCTATATCTTGGGTTAGAAGGTGTATGGTGTACTTTCAAGTATACAAAGGAATACCAGACCCTCAAAATGCTATAGTAGCAACCATACACTTTGATGTTAGAGGTGAAACTTTGTTTCAAGGTTTGCATTGAATAGGGTAAACATTACATGGTATTTCCTGGTAAAAGAAGTGTGTCCAAGGTTTTAGGAACTAAGGGAGAAAACCATCATCATGGAGTTTAAGAAGTTGCAACAGACTGGAGGAGTGACTGAGTACTTATATAAGTTTGAGTAGTTAAAATCACTAAGTATCACCTTTGGTGTGGAAGAAGTGAAGCGTATTATGTAGGTAGTGTTCTTAGTGGTCTAAAGGAAGAACTAAGAATGATGTACTGTCATTTCATCCTACCAAGTTTTATTAGACTTCTATTATAGTAGTGGAGCAAGAGTAGACATTAGAAACCATCACCAGAAAGGTGAGGCACACCAACATAACTTGTTAGGATCAAAATTTATCGGTCTTAACTATTATTAATTAAAATACTTATTATTTAGATAATTAAGTGTTTAATTATATGAATACTGATTATGTTTTGAATATTTTCGTAAGTATTTTGAATATGGAATTTTTCCTTATAGTTAAAACAACTATCATGATAAGTAGAATAAGAAAAGATGGTTGGTGAGATTCTAAAAGTGAATCTTATAGTTTCCTTATAGAAAGAGATACTGTTGCATCAGATTATTTATGGAAACAAGATTCAACTTGATATTGTCTTTGTATGATCTGATTTTATTCCAAGTGTATCTAGACTAAATTATATATACACATACATTAGAATATTCTGTTTACATATTTAGCAGAATAAAATCAGATGAACTAAGGAAGGTTTAAAAGCTGTCTTGAAGATTCGAAGATCTGGTGCAACATGTGTCCTTCTGTGTGGAGATCCTGCACTCTATAAAAGCAGAAGACTCGAAGACAATTGAAGACAAGTTTTACTTTAGATTTTAAGATTTGTATTTTATTTGTTTGAGAGTTAAAAGCAATTTATTATTCTTGTACGAAATATCAACGCGAAGGAACTTCATGTGAACTTGATCATTTACAGATTCTAGTAAAGTTCTTTAGTGAGGCATTGCATCAGGTGTTATAAAAGTACATGTAATAGTTTGAGAGAGTCAAAGTCATGTACTTAATGAAAGAGACTAGAGTCGTTAGAACAGGCGAAAGCCGAGTGGAGTAGGTCTGTTGTGACCGAACCACTATATATCTCAGTGTTATTATTTTACTTTTACCTTTCATAAGAAATAATAAACATTACGAACAGAAAACAAGTAATAAGTACACAATTAAGGTCTTATAGAAATCTAAACACCATTACATTCCCCAATAGAACCAACTTACCCCCAAAAAACATGGTTACTCTCCCCAAACCCAAAACACCATATGAGCCTAGCAATATAAGGATGCTTACCCTAGCTGAAATGAGAGCTAGGAGGGAGAAAAGACTTTGCTATCATTGTGATGAGTAATATATACCTGGATCTAGGTGAAAGAACATGACCATTTTCTTGGTGATGTCTGACAAAGAAGATGAAGACTAGTTGCAAGCCCTAGACCATGAGGAAATTATAGGAGTGGCGGCTGACAATGCCCATGTTTAGGTAGAACTCTCTCTGTAAACACACAAGCTGGGGGTTCTAAGGGTGAATCTATGAGATCTCGTGTGGTGCACAATAAGATAAAACCGAGTATTCTTGTGGAAACTGGTGTCACAAAAAGCTTCATTAATGAAAGCATTGCCCACTCACTTGTGTGAAAGAGGAAGTTGTTCCTATAGTGATAATAAGTATGGCTAGCGGAGTGTAAGAGACCAGTAAGCACAAATGTTCATATTTTAAATGTTCCATACATGGCCATCAAGTCTATTTTCAAATTAGGTTACTTAACTTGGAAAATAATGAGTTCATGTTAGGGCCATATTGACTGAAGAAGCACAACTTGTAGGGCTAGATTTCAATACCATGAGATTGGCAGTGACTAGTGAGGGAAATAATGTAGTTTTATAGTCCAGGGCACAAAAAGCTGAAAGCAAATTATTCTCAGCTAAGAGTTTTGAGAAGTTTCATAGAATAAGGCTATTTGGCTTTTGGGCAATTCTTTTGTATTACCACAGTAGTAAGGAAGGAAGACCGAAACCTGAAAACCCAACATGTACTATGGAATTACTCAAATATGTTTCAGGAACCTAAAGGGTTACCTCCTAGGAGGACATTATAGCATGTCATTTCACTGAAGAGTGGATCAACACTCAAAATGCAAGCACCTTATATGTACTCACATGTATTTAAGGATGAAATCGATGAGATCATCATGGACATACCCGGTGAGCTCTAAGACTATACAACAAAGTACCAATGCATTTGCTTCATTAGTTTTGTTATTGAAGTAAAATGATGGCACTTAGAGGATGTGTGTTGATTACCAGTATCTCAATTACCTAAGTATCCAGCATAACTACCCTATACCAATTATTAAGGAATAGCTAGATGAATTAAATATCTCTCATTTACTAAAAGTGTAGAACCTTGGGTTACTAATTCGTTGAATACTAGTTAATACAAAATTATCTGGAATGATATTGAAGAAAAAGTATTCTAGAAAAGTCAGGAGAAACTTATTTCTCAAAAATAAACCCTGGATCATGGTATTTTCAAATTAGAATGACGCCATAGGATATTCTTCTAATTTTGTTTCTCACCCATTTATGCACACTCTGAGTTGTTAGTCATGCCAATTGGCCTATATAATGCACCAACAACTTACTTTCTAGTCACTGATGAATCAACTATTTAATTTTTAGGAATTATTTTGGTCTTTAGTTGATGATATATTGATATACAATCCTGACCTAACCACCCACATTCACCACCTAGACACTACCTTAGGTATACTTCGGAAGAACATATATTAAGATGTCAAAATGCAGTTTTAGTTAACACTAGGTGGAATACCTATGGCACATTATCTGTTCACAAGGGGGTAGCAACAGATCCTACTAAGGTTGAGTGTATGTTTTCTTGGCCTACACTAGTGACCATTAAATAAGAATCAATATTATCGAGGACTCTTACAACCTCTACCCATTCTCAGTTATTCCTGGAGCTCATAAGTTTGGATTTTATTGAAGGGCTACCTTGGTCCGAAGAAAATGATGCTATCATGGTGGTAGTGGATAGATTTAAAACATATTTCCATTATAGCTTTCTCACACCCTTACACTACTAACCATGTAGCTAGGTTATTAATGGATGGCATTTACAAGTTACATAGTATGCCATTCAGTATGGTTTTTGATGAGATAAGACTTTTATAAGTTCATGAGAGAGTTTCTAATATTTTGGGGACATGCCTACACTTTAGCACACCAGTTACCCTCAAACTAATGGCCAAACAAAGCCGGTGAACCAATGTTTGGAGAACTATCTAGGACTAGTCAACAACTTAAGTAGTAGAATATGTGATATCCTTGGCTAAACATTGGTACAATACCAAGTATCATTCTATCACAAATATTACCTCTTTTGAAGCACTTTATGGAATCACACCAAATCAAAATGTCATTGGTGCTTTCTTCCACCCAAAACACCAGGATGCGAATTAGTTACTTCAATACATGTTGAAAATTGCCTAACTAATTAGAAACAATCAACGAGCTCTAAACATAATGAAGACTTAATAGGGGGTTTGAAGTGGGAGTTTTTGTTTACCTCAAGTTATAACCTTTCAGATAAGCATCTGTTTTCATGAGGAACTTGAAGTTCTTATCTAAGTATTTTGGGCCCTAATAGCGATACAAAACTTGGTAAAGTTGTCTACAAATTAGAGTTACTAGCAGAAAGCAAGGTACACCCCGTCTTCCATGTCTATTTACTTAAGAAAAAATTAACTCAATAACATATGCCAAGTTCAACTCTACCAAGAGAAAAGTTTCAAGGTTTACCATTTGAAAACCTTATCTAAGAGGATTGTTAAGAGGAACAACGTAATGGTTTCTCAAATCCTAATCCAATGGGTTAACACTAAGCATTGCTACATTAAATCCACTTTCCTAGATTTTGATCCTTGGGGACAAAGATCCTCTTATGGAAGGGGGAATTGCATGGTCCTAGAGGAACTAGAGGCTAAATCAATAATTGACCAGGAGGAAAAAACCTAATCACCAAATTGTGGAGAATATGAAAACTCTAACTATGAAATGGGGAAAAACTGAGAATCCCTAATTGCATTCAGAAATTGATTACTATACAAAAGTTAAAGAAATGGCATACGCGGGTAATAAAAAGGGCAACTATTATTGTACGAGGGGAGGAGGACGTGGTTGTTGTACTTGCAAGAATAATCAATAGTTAGTAAATGAAAATCAGGAAAGGTTAGAAAGGAGAGAGAAAGATGAACAAAAAGATGTGCCCTCAAAAGATTCTTTGAATATGAGAGACCTTTCCACCTTTTTCTTCTCCAACTTTCTGGAGGATTGGAAGACTTTGGAAGATTTTCAACCGATATGGTAAAGTGTGGGAGGTTTACATCCTTGACAAGAAGGATAACATGGGACAACGTTCGAGTTTGTTACGTTTAAGGGTTCGACTAATGTTAAATGTTTGGAGTACAAGTTGATTACATTCTGGATCGGTCTCTACAAACTAAGAGCAAATGTTGCAAAATTTGCGAAGATCAGTAGCTCCAGAGAATTGCCTTAGAATAGTAAACTCAATCAATTTCCAAGTTCTAAGTCCAATCAAGTGAGCCATGGAGAAAAAGTTTACAATCCTAGACCCCTTAACTATGCCTACGCAGTTAGAGGAGATAACTCAAAGGAAGTAACAGATTATCCAGGCATGAACATTATGGATTATCATGCTAATGAAGAGGTTCCAGAATGGCTACACATAGCTCTTGTGGGATACCTTCATGACCCCGATGACAAAAATATTCTAGTAAACATCTTTAAAGAGAAGTGTTTATCACACATCACGGTTATACCTATGGAAAGCAATCTTGTTTTGAGCGTTGATAATAATGGTGTGGAGTTCAGTGAGTTCATCTAAAAGGGCAGTGTATGGAGTGATAAGATTTTTAAGGGAATAAGACCGTGGACACCAGAAGCTTTGACTAATGAGAGATTTATTTGGGTTCAATGCTCTGGAACTCAACTGCATGTTGTTGGAAGGAAGATTTTTTTCAAACAAGTTGCTGGAAGGATTGGGAGTTTACTGAAGGTCCATGAGAACACAAGAACTCACAAAAGTTTGGAGAAATCACGGTTATTCATTGCAAATTCTTCACATGAGTGGATCAAAATGTCTTTTAAAGTTAGGATCAAGGGTCATATCTGTTAATATTTTTTTTTTTGCAGGAAGTGTTACATGATTCTTTGAAATTCTCCAAAAAGGGATATACTTAGGAACAACAACTGGGTCTCCGATGCCAATGAGATTATCTCCAAATCGTCTAGCTACGTTTCGACCAGAGATGATAAGTGGGAATCAGAAGCAGTGGAGGACTCGACCTTGGGTTGCATGAGGAGGGCACAAATTGCGAGGTGACTATTATGAAGGATTTGAGTCTGACCGAGGAATTGAAGTTGGCACAACTTTCAACTAAAATCAATGTTCCACCAGAGGATAAAGTTAATTTCAAAATTATTGATAAGTCACCTATAATTAGTCTACTGGAGGGCGAGCAGGAAATGACCAACATCAGAAATGGGCCAAGTGCAATTGACCCAAACTTAATCCTCAATCCCAACCCAACTGGGCTTAAGTCTTATCCCAACTAACCACAAATTTCTGAGGCTGAATCTGACCATAGGCCCGCTGCAACCCTCTATCCCGCTAATTCACAGCAGGAGTCTTCTGACATGAACAATCCTCACACCCAGAACCCACAGTCCCAAAAGGCTATGGACTAGAAATCATTCATCGATGGATTATAGTCTGATAATAACATACAGTGAAGTAGCCATTGGAACGCAGACACAAATGTTGGTGATGGTAGAAAGAAGAATGCAAAAGGGCAAAAGAAACAGGGCATAATGAATATCATTAAGGAAGGTACGTTATGCTCTTTCGATTCAATTAGTGATAACACCATTGCCAATCGTAATGCTGTAATTTTGAGGAAATATTGCGACTGGGAAACAACTGAAATGTGGAAATTTGGCCAGAAAATAGGAATTGTGGGAAGAAAGGTGATGATGATGTGAATCGATGAATATGTTATCGCTGAATGCTCGAGGTTTAGGGGGCATGGTGAAAATTAAAACAATTAGGTTGCTAGTCAGGGACAACAATGTGGATATGCTATTCATTCAAGAAACAAAAGAAAATTGGTGATTGATAGTAACCTTTGTTTTTCAATTTGGGGCAATAGGAATTGTGACTGATGTACCCAGCAACAAGAGGATCGATAGGCGGGATTCTTACTGTGTGGAGTAAGGGATGGTTCACATACAAGATTATGCGCTTGGAGAGAACCTTTTTATTGTTTATGGAATCTGGGCTTCAAATGAGATGCAAGGTTATGTTGCTAATATTTACTCACCATGCTCGATTAATGAAAACAAAAATTGTGGAGTAATATTCTGGAGTTTAAGAAATGGATGAGTAATGTTATGCGGTGCTTGGTTGGCAATTTTAATGCAATTAGGAATTGTCAAGAGAGAAAGGATAAAAGGCCTACTATTTTTACTAGTGAAATGGCATAATTTGAATCATTTATTAATGAGATGGCTCATCGCCTTTCCATAAGGTGATAGGAAATATACTTGGGTTCGACCAGACGGTTCTTTAATGTGTAGAATTCATCGATTTCTTTTGTCAGAAGATTAGATTAATTAATAGCCAAAAATTTCTCAACGAGGACTCACGAGATCCATTTCTGACCACTTACCTATTTTACTGAAAGACGTGACTAAGGACTGGGGTCCCAACCATTTCGAGTTTTTGATTGTTGGTTGGATCATAAGGATTTTTAGCCTTTCGTGAAGAAACAATGGGACCAGCTGATGGTTCATGCCTGTTGTGGGTAATGTGAGAAGGAAAAACTGAAAAATCTCAAGTTCAAGCTCACAGGAGGGATACGGAGATTTTTGGTTTGGTTCACAAACGAATTGATGAGATCAAAGAGCTAATTAATGAGAGTGATATGAAAAATGAGCGTATGTGCTTAACTATTACGGAGATCACCGAGAGAAAGTAGAAAGTATGTGAGCTTTGGCAGGTTATGAGGTCAAAAGCGAGTATATTAGCTTAGAAAGCTAGATTTAAATGGCTTCTAGCAGGTGACACAAACACCGGGTTCTTTTACAAAAATCGAAAGAGGAACGAGCTACAAGGCTTGAATATTGATGGGGTTTGGATTGAAAGCGTTCAAGTGGGAAGAAGTGAGGTTAAAAAATATTTTCAAAACATCTTCCAAGAGGATCAGTGGCTAAGACTGAGGCTGCAAAATATTTAGTTCAAAAGATTATAAGCCGCGGAGAATGATTGGTTTACCAGACCATTTACCGATGAATAATTGATTTACCAGACCAAGGTCCTGACGGCTTCAATTTCAACTTTCTCAAAAGGTGTTGGGAGATTAATCAAGTCTAATATTTATAGCTTTATGCTTGAGTCTCATAGTTAACTCATTGTAGATATGAATCCCTCTTTTATTTCTCTTATCCTCAAAGTTGATAGTCCCATTTCATCAAGTAATTTTAGGCCTATCTCATTGATTGGTTGTCTTTACAAAATTCTTGCAAAGCTATTGGCAAATAGACTTAGCTCGGTCATGTATTCACTCATTTCAGAATAGCAAATGGTGTTTGTGGGACAAGCACAAATTACAGAATATCCTCATCACTAATGAAATTATTGACCATGTAAAGAGAAGGATATGATCTTACTTGTTAGGGTTTTTTTTTCAAAACTTAGTCCACTAAGTTAGCATATTTTTATTTTACACCCACTATATTGACGCATTCCGAACTTAAACCACTAAGTTGACATTTTATTTTATTTTACACACACTATGTTGGCACACTCCGAACTTAACACAATGTTGGTATGTGCGCCGATATTCACCCACTACGTTGGTACAATACTCCAAACTTAACCCACTATGTTAGCACACTCCACGTGCCAACGGTGAGTGGATATCGACGTCGTTGCCAACATATTGAGTTAAGTTCGAAAATCTGCCAATATAATGAGTGTAACATTAAAAAATGCCGAAAAAGTGATGAATATTATAATTGTACTAGCCCACCAAAAGTGATAAACATTATAATTAGGATTAATCTATCTAGCATACAGTAAAATTCACTTTGATTAGGATTAATCTATCTAGAAGGAGATTAACTGTACAAGCCCACCAAAAGTGATGAACATTATAATTAAAGCAGCGCGTTATCGTGGTTGACTGTGGTGACAACTGTAATTTGATTATAATACTTTAGAGTAATATGTCTGCAACAAAGAAAACATTGACAATTAATATTATAAATTCAATAATTGAGACTCCACTGAACTTTTGAAATGATGCATATAAAAGTAAAAGATTGTCAAGAAAAGAGAGGGTAACTTCTGGGCCCTTCGTAGATTGAATTCTGATATGAAATCCCTATTGGAAAAATAAGCACTTATAGTGGCCTGCATATATATAATGTGACGTCAGTTTTTAAAACTCACAACAACATCGTCACCTTCTGATAATTTAATCGTAGGAACAGAACAATATAATATATCCCATTTCCCTCTGAAACTTGGAATATATATGTATACATATAGATTTTAGTTAACCATCAAAGCAACTCACAATTCATACAAACTCAAGAGAGAAGACAACATTATATTCTAAATTTATGATCAGAACATGTTAGGCACCCATTGCACCTGTCCTTGCATATTATAAGGCACCTATCACAAGAGATTTATATATAATAGTTTATGTGACAACTCGGTCACAAGGTTGCTGCTTTCTCAACCAAAACATCAAGAGCGTTGATTTGACGGCCGTGTAGAAATTTATTTTGTTTTATTCAAATATATCTCATAAAGTAAACTTAGTAATAATCTTGAGTACTGAAACGGGCGATGAATAAAATCATCAAACAAGTTTTACATGTAATATTGCTGCAATCATGTCACAGCATGCACTCCATGAGATGCCAGTGCATATTACTTCGTGGAACTGATTAATTAAGCAGCTCCCAAACTTATAAAATAGCTACGTGCACAAACCAATGGCAATACACAATACATAGTATTCAAGTTGGGCGTTGGAAGAATCCCAACTGTCTAAGCTTTCTAACGCGCGAACATGTCAAAGAGGCGAATTTGTTTATCTGATCTTACCTACATAATTAAGAAAAATCGTGATCGAAGCATTATGAGTACAATCTATCATGTATTTTCTTAATTATTGCTTAGCAAATATGTTTAACAAAAATAGAATTAAAAGTACTCTCGTATGATATTATATTGTTCTAACTTACAAAAATTAATAGTCAAAGTCCACGACACTCAACCTCCTTAAATCCATAGAACTTGTCCAATCTCAACAAACACATGCTAATTATTAATTAAGTGGTTATAATACATATGAAGACAAAAGTAACTGCATACAACCAAATGCCACAGACCAAATCTTAAATGTGATATTGCAGCTAGTTTTATTTAGAAACTAGCTAGACCAATAGCCCAATGATTGAACAAACTCCTAATATTGCAACGGAACAAATTAACTAATAAGTTCCACTCCATGACTTCACCGTACCCCTGCAAAATCATTAACCGTAAAACCAACTTTATCAAACCTACCTTTTTCATTATTCTCCCTAAACTTCAAGTAATCCAGACAAACAAATGGCTTGTAAACCCTCTTATTCTCGTGTCCCACCACTTGATCAGGGGCAAATATGACCTTTTCATCTTCAAAACACCAAAAGAAAGCCAAGGAATAACGATCCAACGGTCTCTTTAACACTACCCGGTGCTCGGAAGATCTTAACCGCCCATTGCTCCATGCCTCTAACATGTCACCAATGTTGACAACAAGGGTTTCTTCACATGGACTAATGTTCATCCATTTCCCATCTTTTGATCTTACTTCAAGTCCTCCGATTTCGTCTTGATAAAGGATTGTTAAACAACTCATGTCCGTGTGCATTCCGAGACCCTCGTGAGTTTCTTGTTGTTGTTGTTGTTGTTGTTGTTGATGAGGGGGAGCGTACTTGTTTATCCTTAAGTAACCATGGCATTTGTTGAACTCGGAATCATAGTATTTTGTCTCAAATCCATCTCCAAGTGTCGTTAGGACAAGTTTAAGGACGACCTTGGATAGTTCACTCACTTTACTCCCATATTCTTGCACTACTTCACTACATAGTTATAATCAAAGAAACAGCATCTTTCAAAAAAAAACCCCAAGATATAAAGAAAAAAGTCAAGAACAAACTTTGCGCGCTACCGGTATTTTATATTTGTGTCATGTGAAATTCTTATAGTAAATTCATAGAAAAATTACATATAATATGTAAAATACATGCATTAATTACTCCTCTGTATGAAAAAACTAATCAGCAAATCATCCTCTGTGACCACTCCTAACAATTTTGTATGTAAGGGGTATTTCCCTTAGCCCGTACATATAGAAACTGAGTTATGGTCAAAAGCATAACATGCCTATTTATATTGCACATATTACAGAGGATATTTGGCCTTTTATTTTTTAACAATAGGTAATGTGCCATGTGTTTTGCCAAGAAAAAAAAAAAAAAAAAAAACCGCAAGCTTTAATGAATACCTGAACTTGGAATCGTGTTCATCAAAAAGAACCTCTTGAGAGCTTTGTGCAGATACACTAAAATCTGGTCCAGGAACTCTAAGACTTTCAAAGAAAGGAGAAGCAATGAAATGAGGGGTGTAAGTTTTAAGGTTCGACGAAGGGCCAAGTTTCAGTTTTATTTCACAAGGAAGAGAAAATAGTACTTTGTTTGAGTGAGAACAGATTTTGTTGTAGAGATCTTTTGAGATTCCATGGTTAATGATTTGGAAGAAACCCCATTCTTTGCATGCTAAAGCTAGTAAGGACAAAGATGATGGGGTTAAGGGCTTAGAAACATCTAAGACTGGGAGTTGCAAGGGATTCTCTTCAGATTGTTGATCAATCATATTTTTTATTTTTTTGTATGATGAGATAATATGCTGGATTTTGCTGTAAAAAGTTTCACATTAATATATAAAGCATACATTTAATCATTGATTAATTAAGGGAAAGATAAAGGAATTAGGAATTGTTGACTAAACATGCATGTAAGGCACGACTCCAATAGTAAATTGGCCTCTTCCTTATATGCAATTTTTCTCAATTATTTTATATGTCTATAAGTTATGTAATTTGAACTCACTGAAAAAAGTGATAATAAATAAGTTCATTGTGATAATAAGAAACTACTATCTCACCACATTAAAAAAAATAATTCCCCTGTATATCTTAACATATGTACATGTACAGACGAAAACAACCTATTTAAACAAGTTTCTATTAATGTTGCCAAAGAAAATATATAAGCTAGTACTACTTTTTCGATTTTTTTCTTAATGGGTAATAGGTATATGAAGATTTTTACTTTGTTTTTATGTCAAATATAAGATTAAATAGTTAATTTTCAAGTCTCCAGTCTCAAGTATTTCATTGTGCGTGTTGCAATTAATTTTATAAAAGAATGATTACTTTGCTACATACAAATTACACACGCATAAAATATAATGGATTATCGTAGAACCGCGTTTTGGTACCAAAACTCTGTACAAGCTATATGCCACATGTGTTTATCGCACAAAGATGTATTTTAATATGAAAACTATGTTCCTTATACTAAAGTAAACCATGAAATTATATATATACTGTGACACGGTATCACGTGTTGTGGAATACCAAACATATTACTTGACTTTATACCAGATCGCCCGCGCCGAAGAACTTGCACCACAAGTATATTAACATGTTGGGAATTGACAATTTATAATTATTTCTTTCATATATATGTACATTAAAAAAAAAAGGTTGACAGCTACGTAGCTTTGTGAACGGTGCTAAAGAATATTTGAAAAAAAAAAAAAACAATTTGGAGCAAACGATTCTGATATGGGTAATAAAGTATTGGGTTAGTCCGCTCAATACATGTGTCGAGTACAACAGTCAGCCAGCCCAACGCTCATATATGGGGATGGCACCCGATATACATAATGATATCGAATATCCATATTCGATGTGATACAGCGTAAGGTCCCGACATCCCGAGACCTATATATATCCAAATTTCACTAATCAAGTAAAGTATCATTAATTATATACCCTACACTGTTCACCAGCATATCGAATACGCATATTCGATATTAAGCACCATTTCGATTTACACAACCGATATACAACATTCGATATACAACATTCGATATACAACATCCGATATACCATTCAATATACTCACCCGATATATACCACTGACATACCTACCCCCGATATGGTGATACCCTCGACATCGGCCACATCCTCGGCATAGACATCCGCCTGTATTCAATATATCTTCTTCTTCGGCATCATGTGAAGCATCTTGTGTTATTTTGAGGTGTTGCGGACTAAAGTCTACCTAGAACTAGCATTAGTGATAGAAGACATAGTTTGTATTAGGCTGACTATTGTAATATCGCACTTCGTCGCTAATATACGATCTATTACCAAACTAGTGGCGCCACCTGTGGGAACACCACATTCCCAGACGAAGACGCGCGCTAAGATGCAGCGCAGGGTGACTTGATCACGATCCGTAAGACCTATCATGGATAATTCGACCACAAAGAATGCCCCACGAGAGGTTCCGATTCATGAGCCTAGTATTGAACAACAACGCGATCCACCTCCTCCTCCAGCAACAGCAGCTCAGGGGCCCGCGCCCTCGAGTTTTGCTAGACTCCAGCCAGAGATCATTGCTCAGATTAACTCCACTGTGCAAAAAATGTTGAATGTCGCTTTGGCTACATTGCTACCCTCTAGTGAACCAGGGTACCGAAAACCCACATCCTCAACCTTAGTAATCTAGGACAAAAGATCCCGCAGAGGGATCCAAGGCTCGGGAGTGTGAGGAAATGGCAGAGTCCAAGAGGGAATGCCCAATTTCTAGAGCTCACGGTGGAGGAGCTCCCGATCCCAGGGCGAAGATGAGGGACATAGCTAAGAGAATGGAACGGCTGAACCAGGAGAAATAAGATGTCAATTGTAGATAGGTACTCGTGAATGGACACAGAAGGTTGACCCATTTCTGTGAAGAAATCGAGGCTGAAGTATTGGAAAAAAGAGATAATATTATGTCGCTCAAGACATATGACGGAAAGAGCAACCCTCATGAACATCTATACTACGTGGACGGAATATAGAACTTGCATCGTTTTACCGATAATGTGCAGGCGAGGATATTCTCTACAACCTTAACTGGGGCCGCGCTCGATTGGTTCACGAGGATAACGGTTGGCTCTATTGGCAGGTACGAACAGTTGAGGTAGAAGTTTGAGAGTCATGTCTCTAACTAGAAGAGGATGCATACAAATATGAACCACGTGAACTGGGTTAAACAAAAGGACAAGGAAAGCTTGGAGGACTTCATGAAAAGGTTCAATGAGAAATTACTCAAGATGGATGAGCTAAAGGATGAGCAAGTGGCCCTCATCCTCTTCAATGCAACTTTCCACAAGTGGTTTGCGGCTGATCTACTCAAGATGAAATCCCCTACCATTGGTCAGATTAATGCATTGGCATATGAGACGATTTACCAGGATAACATGATGGCAACTAAACAAATGTCGTATCAGGCACATAATCGATTGAAAGGAAAATAAGGATGGAATAGAGACAAGAACGACCATGGAGGAGACAAATCCCCCAGGAGATACACTTCTTTAAACAAGTGAATCATGACTGTGTTCGTCGTGGCCCAAAGGAACAAGTGGCTGAATGAGCCGAGAAAGTTGTGAGAGAGTCGAGGGACAAAATACTCAAGGAAGTATTGTGAATATCACTGGCAAGCAGGGAACACTACTGAAGATTGCATAGACCTTAAGGATGAGATTGAAATGCTTATCTAGGAAGGTAAATTGGTTGAATATGTTCGAAATTCTAAGGAAATCGGAGACAAAGATGATAGGTCACATTCGCCTCGAAAGGATCAACCCCGCTCGCCTAGGAAGGACAAGAACAGATCCATTGAGGCTTCTAGCGAGCGGGGAAGGGCAATTATCAATGCCCCTTCAAGGGGAATGATTACTATGATCAACGGAGGTCCGTTAGGTGCAGACTCCATAGAGGGAGGCAAAAGGATTACCCAAAGAGTGCATGATGGCAAATATGTGGGTTTTACAACCCTTGCAGACGAGGAGACTTCCTTTACTAAAAAGAACCTCATACAGCTCACACTACAAGCTCTCTAGGAAGTTAAACCCGATTGTCCTCTCGTTGTTAAGCTTGATATAGATAACTATGGAGTGTGGAAGGTTCTTATCAACAATGGCAGTTCATCGAATGTCATATTGACACAAGCATTGGAAAAAATGGTCGTGGACCAAAACATAATCGAAGGAATCTCCACCCCACTACTAGGTTTTGGAGGAGGAGAAGTGATTCTTCTTGAACAAGTCATGGTGCTGACCTCATTCGGCGAGGGTCCCTGCAGAAGGACTATTGATGTCAAATATACAATTATCGACCTCCCATTCTCCTACAATGCCATCATCGGCCGTCCCGCCCTCCATGCAATTTGGGCAGTGGTATCAACTTACCACCAGAAGATGAAATTTCCTACTCAAGGCGGGATAGGTGATCAAAAAGAAGGTTGGATGTGCTACGTTGCATCACTCAAACTCCCTCAGATTAGAGAAGGACTTGAAACGAGGACTGCCCTATGGAATACCTGCTGATACATAGTGATTACCTAGGAGTCACTTGGGTTTATTAATTCCTGCCTTGAATTACGTTAGAACAATTTTTGTTTACCTAAATTACCCGTCGTGGGATGGCCTATAATTAAAACAAGGAGAAATACGCCGGTCTGATTCCCTTATCACGGGATACGTAGACGAACTGGGATTTACCCAGTTCTCGGCCGTTATATGTTGTTATTCTTTATCTTTAGAATGCCATACATCTATCCCTTCCATAGTATTAATGTGATTGCAGGGACGGACCTATACTACGGGATAAGAGAAAAATATACTTTAACAAGTAAAATATATCATGTATTATGAGATAGGAGAATCAGATGACACCCGGCTTCTAGCCGTTATCTATCTAAAAACATTTTATTGGTATATTATTGCATATGTTGTTATCCATTTAACTGGCAGAAACATAGTTATCCTCCACCCACAAGGAAATGAGGAGATTACCCCCTATCCGCATTGATACAGAGGAGTAAAAGGAGGAAAATAAAAGCATCCCATATCCACCGAGATAAGGAGGAGAAAAAGATACGAAAAGAAAAGCATCCCCTATCCACCAAGATAAGGAGGAGAAAAAGAAAAAGAAAAGAAAAGCATCCCCTATCCACTGAGATAAAAAGGAGAAAAAGAAAAGAAAAGAAAAATATCCCCTATCCACCAACATAAGGAGGAGAAAAAAAGAAGAAAAGAAAAACATCACATATCCATCGAGATAAGGATGAGAAAAAAAGAAAAGAAATAAGAAACATCTATTATCCTACGGGATACTGACTCCCCGATCCTACAAGATACGCAGGAGAGTACCTGAAAATATCGAATATCTACTATCCTACGGGATATTGACTCCCCAATCCTACAAGATACGGAGGAGAATACCTGAAAAGGCCGAATATATACTATCCTACGGGAAACTGACTTCCCGATCCTACAAGATACATAGAAGAGTACCTGAAAAGGTCGAATATCTACTATCCTAGGGGATACTGACTCCCCGTTCCTACGAGATATGGAGGAGAGGACCTGGAAAGATCGAATATCTACTATCCTACAAACTATGGCATGACAACGCATTGGGAAAGGGCGTCACCCCTAGCGATATGACGTCATTTCCTAGCACAACAGATACACAACTGGAAAACCATGGAGAGAATGGCTTCATCTAACAAGCAGTATGAACTACATGCATTGTGAAATGTGCTAAACACATGCGAAAACACAACAATGATAGCAACAAATGCTGAACAAAGTTCAAATCATAACGGTTAACGACAATAAGTACGAGACAATAAGACTATCCAATGATTATTACACACTTCAGTAAAATAGTGATGTAACGCAAGCACTAATTTGGGTAAGCGCGTGCGCCTTTCAGGCCAATCAAGACAATACTTTTCTTCTTCTTGAGTTCTGCAAACGCATTTGGTTTTCCCCACACTCTCCTCGGACGGATCACAGTCCTCAATGGGGCTTGCCATCAGGGCCACACATATAGAATCCAACTGTTGGGTATCAAACCCATCATTGAATCCATCCTTCATCGCAATTTGACCAATAATGACATTCTTGGTATCCTCCCTCTCTAGGAAGGCACGCTTTGCAGTGATATCCTTATACGTATCACTCAAGAGGAACTTTTTCGCCACGCGCGCCATAATGTCGGGAGACGCGTCTTAAGTTTACATAAATTGGCCTAAAGACCATATTATGAAAGAATAAAATATCATAACAGGACGACAAAGTGCTAATCACAATCTCCAAGTTACGCTGAGCTTGGGCAAGCTCTGCCCCCATACGCTCATTCTCCAGCTTCATTTTTTTAAGGTCCTGACCAACATCGTCCTTGTCACTCTACTCCTTGGCAGCATACGCTTTCAAGCTAAGAAGCTTGTTTGACAGTCTTTCATTTTCGGCAAAACAGGATTTGTACTCCTCCCTGGCCACCAGCAATCGACGCATAGCCTCATCCTTTTTGGCAACAATATTCTTAACTTCCATCGAGTTAAAATCACTTATCTTCTCGATGCCAACCTCCATTTGGGCTATCGCTGCATCCTTGTCCACTCCGGCCTTGTTCATCATCATCATGCTCTTGGTCAAGAACTTGGCAACCTGAATACATTGCAATCAAGTGCATCAAGATAACGATCAAGACATGCAATCTATAGAACAAGGAAGGTTACTTTAAACCACTTACAGATTAAAAAACATGAATTCCACGTGACATGTTTTGAGCACGATCCTGCTCTCCTAGAATGGGAACCTTGGCTACGGTAGGGAACACCCGCCCCATTGTACGAACCACTTCGCTCTCACTAAATTCTTTGTTCTTGACATTGACACTGAGACCAAAAATAGCACGCCCTTGAGCAGAAGGCGTTTTATGGGTCATAGAACCTTCCCCAAGGGGTGTATCCGCCTTTTGCGTTCGGCTGACACCGACCCTCTTGTCTCTTGGCGGGACCAAAAGGATAGCACGAGAACTCCCCTCACCTACCTGAGCCGGGAGATTAGAAATAGAGTGTTTCTCATCCAGACCTATAGGGACGTCAACAAACACTCCTTCATCAACTGAACGACTTAGAGGGATAAAAACAAACTCGTCCTCATTAATCCCGTCATTTGTGGGGATATTCATAACTCCTCCATCAATAAACGCTTGACCCAGAGCAGCATCAGAAGCAATGTTATAGGATGCTCGCAGCGTAGAAACACTAGCCCCAAGCATTTCATATCCAGAATGAGATGAAGGTGCCATAACACTAATTAGTGACAAGCCCGTTTCACTTTCTGGGACCACGGGCGCCGCATCCTCTCAGCTATCGCGGCCTGGGCTGCTGCAGCTTCTTTTGCTGTTGCGGCATGAGCCGTTATAGCCTCTTCTATGGGTGCAGCCTGGGCCGCCACCATTGCAGCCTCCTCAACAGCCACGACCTATGCCACTGCAGCTGCCTCAGCCACTCGTCGCGCGGCAGCAAGTTGCAAGATACATGCACAAAAACCCATCGCGGTATTGAACGATAATAAGGATAATCCCCTAAAAACATTAAACCTGAAAAAAAAGGAAGCATAAATTATAACGATCATACAACAAAACTTTATCAACAAATAGATACAGGATTTCATACATAAAGCATCCTAATATTGAACTTCCACACATCGGGGATAAAGTGTTGATATACAGGGTATATCAAATTTAGAAATTCGACAGACTAAAACTAATATTGGGTCACATATCAAAAACCCATATTGAAAACCCATATCTAAAACCATATAAAAAACATTATGTATAACTTTGCCGGAAGAGGTACGCGTTCGCTAAAGGACAAATATATTTCCTATCTTCTCTCACTGCTCATTTATAGATATTGGGCGCGTGAATGCCTCATTTATTTCCATCCATATAAAAATTGACATTCGATATAAGGAATTCGATATCGAAAATCTTCGATATCAATGACACCGGACATGATTTCGAACCTGTGTTCAGAGATACAACTCCATACACATAGGGACCTCACTCATAATTCAAATGCAGATCTTAACGCTATGATAAATTATATTGATGGTCCACCATTGTTCTAAATAGAATTCGTGTATCCGAGATTCTACATTGTCAAAATGTGTGAAAAAATCAAAAAGAGAGATTATGGATGGAAATGGAAAGAATGAACGAATTCTCAGTATAAGAATTTTGAATGTTGACGAGATTTCACAAATCAAGGATGTGCTCCACATGGAGGAACTTTTTGCTAACTTGATTAAAATTTGTGAATCAGGTGAACCCATCTTCTTAGATAAAGTCAATGTGAATTTGTGTGTGAATTTGTGTAAAGTGACTGATCCAAATACTCTCCATGATTTACGAGAGTATAGACTGGTGGGAAAGTGTGATGAACTCTCTCATTTGCATAATGCGTTGCACCGATTGACATGTCACTCACATTCTTTTGATGAAATTATTTTGTTGCTCAAAAGGTTAGTTAATGTGAAACTAACTAAAAGCCTTTTGTAGGAATATGTTGGGAAGCTTTTACCAAATGGAGGAAGCAACTTGGGTCTTGTGATGCATGCCAACGATGTATGAACCAAATGAGCAGCCATATTCTGGTGCAACAGAATACTGCTTCAAAAGCGTACCGAAGGTGTTGTTGGAACTTGTAGACGCATCTACGAACGAAGAGACTCATAGTCACAAATGGACTGAAATTCTGAAGATAGATGATGTTGAAACTTCTACTGTATTTGCTATTGCAGTTGCAAAGTTGACAGAACTCAATGCGATTGCATTAAGTAATCGAGTAGAGTCTGTTGCAACAAAGCAGAACATGATTGAACGAATCAAGATAAGTTCATTATCTAGATCTGAATCTTTTGATGAAGGTATGACTGATTGGTATAATGGGCTGCATGAGTTCCCTATTTGTGCTTATTGATAAAGAAATAGGGCAAGTTGTGTTGTTACTTTTTGTTGACTTTTATGAATATTTTTTTCTATTATGTTTTATCTTTGCTTGGACATATTCTCATGCTAATCATGAGTTGTTGCATGTTTGAGACCTTGTTATTCGACATGTGCATGTTGTTGTTTCATAAGTGACCAGTTGCAACTATGATGATTTAATGCCAATTTTCTTATCTCATACGGTCTATCTAAGTTATTTTTTTCTGTTTGTCCGGATATGCATATGATCTCTGTATGCGTAAAAGATTTCACAAACATGAGTTTTTCCAACTTGTTGATTTCACTCATGCCTGAAGAGATAACTTGTTGTTATATTTACTAAGGTACTGCATGCAATTACAGTTGAGACCCTAAGAAATTCTCTCAGAAACCGCCTTATGTAAGATGCAACAGTGGCCGTGTTGCAACTAGGATGATCCGTATACTATTGAATTTATTTAATAGGTTTGTCCAAATTGTTTTTCATTGTCTCGTTCTGAATATGATCACTGGGTGCATAAGATGAGTTCATAACTGATTTTTTGTGGATTACCTCACTATTCTCCAGTCCAAGTACTCAATTCTTTAAAAAAAAAAAAAAGAAAGAAAGAAAGAAAGAAATGTACTCTCTTATCTTTTAAAGAGGATAATGTGTTTGAGTGATGACTGGAAAAAGCTACCTCACCTAAAAGGAATCCTAAAAGGAATGGGAGTGAAAGCTATCAATTCATATTTCACGCGTCTAATCATTGAAAAGAGCTACCACATACCAAAAATGAGTTAGAGTGAAAGCTGCCAGTTCAAGTGGATAAGTACGAAGTTTTTTTGGTGATGGTATTTTACTTAGTCAAGTTTTGGTCATTATGCCCATGTGTCACATCTCCGGACTTGACCATTTTAAACATTTTGTGTGACTTCAACCGTGAATGCATACTCTAGCATTTAATATCATCCAAGTACATCATGCCATTGGAGCTTCCACATTTTCGGCATTCTCTGCCTGATTTTTTGAAATGTCTTTTCACTGTGTTGCTTGTTGCAACTTTGGTACTTATGGTATGTACTTGTTGTTTTCTCTGGTTCTTATGTACTTTTTGTTACTCAAAATTCTCTCTATCTTTTGTCATTGTATTCATTTATAAAAGAATTTGTTGAGATGACATGTCATGTTTTTGTGGAACTTTTATGGACTCAGATTTCTGATTGCATCATCATGGCAAAGTTGCATCAATCATATCTCTTTTTGTGAGTACATATCTGAGGAACATCTTCTATGTGAGATTGATACATGTGTGTCTCATGGTATCATAAATGTTTCACATGGTGATTCAAGTGATAGTCTTTTGGTACTAAAGTTCATGTTGTAACTTTGTTTGCAACATATCAAGGGGTGAATTTCTAAAGCACTTAGTTAATTATTTTTATATAGTTAACTGTAATTTGGTGCGCTGATTGTGTTTGGGGCATAATGTCTGTTGAAGCTATGCTTCATTTAAGGGGGAGCAAAATTCTTTTGCCATTAGTTACAACAAATATACATGTGATATGCTCCGGGATATTGAGACTCCATCTCGTTGTCAGGGTCTTTGATGTTCTATGACAAAAGGGGGAGATCAAGTTAAGAGGTGACATATGCCACATATGGCATACATCATTCAATTGTAACTTCTAGATATATTATTATATCTTGTGCTTGGTGTCTAACCGCTTCATGCAGGGCATCGCTTTTGTCAAGAAATCAAAAAAGGAGTTGAGCTTATGGGACAAATCTTAGAGTCCTAGCTCAAATCATTTTGTTGTTGCATTGTTGCAACTGGAGGTGTCGTCTAATCATCACAAAGTGAAAGAGCATATGACCCTTGTTTTTTTGCCATTCTTCAACTTGGGTTCTGGGCTTATAGCTTGCTACTACAACCTTGATGATTATTAATATCAGTGTTCTGAAACCCGGCCCGGTGACTGACCCGGTGAGGCTACCGGGTAGTGGGTCAACAGGTCGGACCGGTTGAACCACTGGTTAGACCGGTTTGATGACTTTAATCAATATTTAATAAAATATATAAAAATATGGTCAACATATACAAAATGTCTTAAAATTTTAGTAAATTAATGAGTTCAAGCCCAATTAAAATAAGATGATTAGGCCGAAAAATTGTTGAAGTCTTATTAATATAAAATAACTAGGCCCAATACATGTTGAAGTCTTATTAATATAAAATAGAAAGAAAACCCTAATCAAAGTGTCAAACTCCTCAATCTTCATCCACCACTTTCTTCCAACTTTCAGTTTTGTCATTTTTTTTTTCAAATTCTCCTCCTCCTCCACTTTCTTTCAAGTTTCAACTTTCATATATTTTATTTTCAACTTTCTTTCCACTTTCATATATTTTATTTTTATTTTCAACTTTCATATATTTTATTTTTAACTTTCTTTCAACCAGGCGGCATTTGTGGAGAAAAGCTTATGTTTTTTTTTTTAATTTTATTTCTCCCGACCGTGAGCTGAGAGATGGAGGGTAAGACATGAGTTTTTTTTCCTTTTATTAAAGGCTGACTTTCAGCTGAAATTAAATTCCATTAAAAAAAAGGAGGGGCGAACCGGTTCGCAAGCGGAACCGGTTCAGCGGGTCGCCGGGCGAACCGGTTGTTTTCGCCGGTTCGCCCACTACAGCGTGCGACCCGCTATAACAAGAGAACCGGCCCCAACAATGCTCCGGTTCCCGGTCGAACCGATCGAACCGGCCAGTCCGGGCCGGGTTTCAAAACAGTGATTAATATTATCTTGGTAATGCTTGTTTGTAGATTTTCTCTTTGCATTTTGCAGATTTACACCCGTTGACTCGTTATGTCAACAAGGGGGAGAAGTTAGCCAAGAAATGAAATATGCCAAGCTCAACCTAAATGGTAGAGCAAAGGTATGCATGAACCGAGGGGGAGAGAAAGTTTGACTGGTGCCCTCACGGAAGTTCCAGTTTTATGTCTGTTGCAACAATTGCAGTGATTTGTGTTTTCACTCAGCTCATTATTTAATCACTAACAAAGTTACTTTTGTTGATTGCAACAGTTCTACTTAATTTCTTTGGACATACATGGTTTTGCCAAAATGAGTCAAAGGGGGAGATTGTTAGGACCAATGTTATTTCACCATAAATAAATTGGAGATTATGTTGACACCGTTTTGAAAATTATTTAAATCAATGTCAATTGATTTAATAAAAGAAATTAAGTGAGATATAGTTTCCATTAATTGAATAAAATATTTGATTGCTTTATTTAGGAAATTAATTTATGAAATATTATCCTTTTTGCATGTCAAATATTTCCATGTTTATTATTGTGATAATCTTAAAAAGGGAAACTTTCCTTTTATTTGACTTGCCATTTGGATTGTGATGTAATTGACTTTCCTTGTTGTGTTGCATATCTTTCCTAAATCATGGTAATTGATTAAATGTTGGAAAGTATTCAATGTTCTTTTATGCAGGAAAGTTACGCTATTTTTGGACAGTGAATCTGTCAGTTGCAACGTCATCTAGACAGCTCAGTTGCAACAACGTAAATCAGTGTTTTGGCAAAATAGAATATTCCCTCGATCTATATTATGGAAATTATATTTAAAAGGAAAATATTTCGTTTTTCTTTAAAAGTATAATTTGATATATGATCGTTAAGCGAAGAATCTTCGTCAAATATCTTTTGTTGAGATATAAAAAGTCAAATATTTTTAGGGAATATATTTTAGATATTTTCCTTATCTTTTAAAGATAGACTTTCAATATCTTCCCAGATTATCTTTGTTTGATCTAATCTTTTATTCTTATCTT
Organism: Linaria vulgaris; assembly: GCA_948329865.1. NCBI lineage: Eukaryota > Viridiplantae > Streptophyta > Magnoliopsida > Lamiales > Plantaginaceae > Linaria > Linaria vulgaris. The sequence goes on from OX415250.1 coordinate 79,891,623, forward strand.
TTTAAGATAGATTTTTAAGATCTTCCAAGATTATCTTTGTTTAATATTATCTCCTTATTATGTATCTAGACATATTTAATAGGCATATTCGTTGGATATCTTTTATGACCATGCATAATCTATTGGATAAGGCAAGAAGATATATTCGGGTTGCAACATAATTATCAGGGTGCTTATCATATAAGGAAAGAAGATCCACGTGGATTGCAACTGGAGATACGCAGATCTTATTTGTTAAGGAATGCAACTGAAGATCTGCAGAGATTCTGCTCATGCCTATATAAGGAGAAGACTCGACACAATTGAAGGACACTTTGAAAATGACAGTTTGTGAATTCAGTCATGTATCGAGTCAAAGTCTTTTAGAGAAGAGCATCAAGTCAGAGGAATTCTGGAGTAGCTTGATGTGTTCTTCGACTCAATCGAGTACACCGAAAATAAGTTAAGGGATAGGTATTGCAATTGCAAATATTAGAGGGAGTCTAAGATTTGGGCTGATGTAAAATCTACATTGTAATTCTTAAGTAGGGTATTGTTTGAGTCAACATTTGGGTGCAAACCCCATGAACTAGGACCATTTGGACCGAACCACGTTAAAACTCTTTGTGTTATTTACTGTTTTTATGTTTAACTGTCTTATTCTAGTTGCAACAGTAAAAACAACTTTTAAACGTTAAAGAACTGTAATCTGTCTTACTAACGAGTATAGTTGCAACTACTGCCAAGTGCAAATGTATTCGATTACAAGTAATATAGATCTAAGATCTTACAATTTGAAAATAAATCTAATTAAGAAAATAAATAGGGCACATAGATGTCAACCAAGCTCATCTTGGAAGTCACGATGTTGAAAGGTTGTACTTACAATGATTTGGTCAATATGTCTAGGATTTGGTGATCGTCGGTGATGTGCACGAATTTGATCAAAATTTGGTGGAACTTTTCCATTACAAAATGGATAAAAAATGGTAATTGATCTGGATGTGTTTGGTTATCTCAAGATGAACCGAGTTATTGGTAATTGAGTAGACACTTTGATTGTCAGTAAAGATCAAATGAGTCTTTGGTTGTTGAATAGAAAGGACCTTCATAAGTTGAACCAGTCTAATTACATCTCACGTGATTGTTGCAACTACTTTATACTTTGCTTCACTAGATGAGTGACAATGGCTTGCTTTTTTAGTTTCTAGGAGAAGAGGGACTTCGTGTATCAGGACATAAGGTTCAATCATTGTTGCAGAAGACCTTAAGGTGAGGTTCAAAATGTTATGAATAAAATAGACCCTTACCTAGACTAGATTTGATTTATATGAGGAGTCTATCAGCTGTTGAAAAGGTGTGAGGTAGTTGTCTTAGACATGTGATGTGATAGGCTTTGAATACTGAAGTTCAAATCATGTTTGATGATTGTTACCAGTCTTCTATATACTCTAGGGTTTTCGAGTGAAGGTGAATCAGGTTGGCTTTGATCATCCTAGATAACCTGATTCATTCAACATATCTAATTCATACTTTCTTTGACTTGGTGTAGTCCCTTTTCTGCTCCTAGGTATTTCATTGTCAAGGATGAACTTTAATTTTCCCACATTTTTATAGCAAATTTGTGATCTAAGTGAGCTTTCAAGTTCTCAATTTCAATGACGTCATTACTTGTGAGAATTATGTCATTCGCATATGCATGGAAAGTAGTAAATGATGCTTTAGTTTTTTGAAAAATATAAGGAGCGATCAACAATAATTTAATTATTTCTACAATCAAGTAAACATGTGGTAAGTTTGGTGTGCCACTAGCGAGATGGTTGTTTAAGACCATAAGATTTTCTTTAAATGGCATACTCTTTTGTCATTAGGTAATCAATGTTCAGAAAAAGTGCCACATAAACTTATTCCTCAAGATCACCATGAAAACAAATATTAAATGTGGTGTAAGTACCAACAATAGAAGCTGAAAGTGCAAGCAAAACTCTAACAATGGTGATTTTAGCTACAAGAAAAAAATGTGTCAAAATAATCAAGATGGTCTTTTTATGTATTCTTTTGCTAAATACCTAGCGTTATAGCATTCAACAAAGCCATAAGATTTAAATTTAACCTTGTACACCCATTTGCAAAAAGTACAATGATGGTTGTATGGAAGAGTAATGAGAATCCATGAGTTGTTTTTCTCTAAGGCATCGAGCTCTTATTTCTTGGATGTTTGCCACTCAGAGATCTAATTAGATTAATTGAAGGTTCTTGATTTAGTGATTTTAGAGATGGAAGAGGCAAAAACTTTATATAGGGTGTTAGGTCCGTCAGTAGGGATATGAGCCTCAAATGAATAGCTGACAGTAAAGTGGGCATGGTTTAAAGAGTTGAGTAACTGATATTCATAAGATAGTAAGTAAGCTCGCGGAGCAATATGTCTAGTGTATTTTGCGATAAGGGGTAATGAGGCACAACATAAAGAAGATGAGTAATATCAGATGAGAAAGAGGGAGGACTATGTTACTTGATGAAGTGGTTTGTTAAGAAACACATTGTTTCTTGAATTAGTAAAGTCCATGTGGTATTGTATATCTGGTGTCATTGTGACTGAACATCATCATGAACATGGAGCTATACTCGTGCACGAGGTTGATAAACTTGAATTCTATCATTGTCATGCACCTTGATTAAAGATATGTGCAAAGAGCATGTAGCAAACTATTTTCGTGTTGAGCTTGTTTATCTGTACTTATAACTTTGAATGGAAATGTAACATCATAAAAACTAATCTTCCTAGAACAGTAAACTTCAAAGTTTTTAGTAAACTCTGCAGGAGATAACCTTTAGTGCCTCTAAGGAATCCTATAAAAGCACATATTTAAGCTCTAGCATCAAGCTTCTATTTGTGAACCACAAATGTCGATACAAAACATAAGCAACCAAATACTTTTTAAATAGGAACCTGGTGGTCTTTAAAAAAGAAGTTTGTAAAGAGTTTTGTTTTGAATAACTTGAAAAGGATGAAATAAAGATTTTATTAATAATAATATAGGGTAGTATACAAGAGCGGCCAGGATGGAGTACCCAACAAACTGACCAAGAATTTCAAAACAAAGCTAGGGGGTCTAAACATATGACCCGAGTAGCAAAAGCAAGCCAGACAAAATTGGCATAACACTACACTATTAAAGGAGACATTGAATTTAAACATAAATCTTACGGACATAGAAGATCTGTAACGGCTTTGCAAGTTACGAACATCTTTTTCAACCGACTTTTGAACTTTTTTCTTAGTCGCATTGGTAATAGTTTGCACCTTATCTTTAGCCGGAGGCTTTGAAGGAGGAGATGGGTTCTTATATGTCACGACCGGGGGATATTCTCTTTTATCATCACCAAACGCATTGGCAGAAGCACTTTTCATGTTTTCGCGGATACTTGGTAAGAGAATACAATTTGTTTTTCTAGAGTACTCGAAAGCCGAGTTAGGTCCCCGATCATCAATAGAGTCTTGAATCATTTCATCATTCGTTATGGCATCCTTGCCAAGATGTCTTTTACATTTCGAGTCCGAATGTTCAGCTATAGTATCAATCACATCCTTGAAAACATCATCCGTTACAACACCGGGAGCTCTTTTGTCTTTCACCAAAACCTCCTTTCCTTTGTCAATAACATTCGGCACACTTTCAGTTTCAACCGGAGCATTAGGATCAATAGAATCATCTTCACTCAAAACAATATTAAGTTTTGACAACACTTTCAAATCTTTTAATCGAGTAATCCCCAATAGCATTAAAATCATCACAATCATTTAATTCTTTAGATGGAAAAACCCAATTCTTCAATAACCAAGTTATTCCCTAGGACATTCACACCATGAAAATCATTATAAACAAATATCACATTTTCTTTATCAATTAAAAATCGAACCCTTAGGTTGAACAACCTTAACATTAATAACCCCAACACAATCAACCAGTGCAACCGGTTGTTCATTAATAAGAGCATCAAAAGGATTATCATTACCTCGTGTCACGGTTTTAACCAGAGAAGTAGGAATTTCGCGCAACAAAGACGCATCTACCGGAACCCACGTTTGCGTTGGTCCTTTGGCATCTTGTTTTTCAATATGCACTTTATTAATCATTTTCTCAACATTTTTCTCGCATTTTATATCAACACAACATTTTTCTTTAAGATGGCCCATCCGTTGACATCTCTAGCAAAAAATTGAAAAGTCTTCGTAGATAACTTTATGTTTAACATAAGTTATCCTTTCTCCAATTTGAACACCCCATTTGATCCCCTACTTCACAGTTCCAACAAATTAACTTCAACACAAGTATCTGGATAACCAGGACGAGACAAAGTGATGCACCTTCGCCTAAACGCAACAATTTTCCAATATATAGAGCAATAGACATATGCGACCTCCGTCCACAAAATCGCAAATTTAGATTAGGCAACCCTATCCAAACCAATGCAATAGGCGGTTCCAACTCTGGTTTGAACGACACGGTTCATTTGTAAACCTTTGGCCGAAACTCCTTGAAAATCTAAAGGTTTTTTTTTTGTCCAAAGTATCGTATAATCCTCTTCTTTCTCAAGTTTGAGCATGACATGACGTGGACCAATGGGGCTGATAGTATGTTTTCTTTTTAAAGCAAATCTTTCCATCATTCAGCGCATAAACATATACTTTGGCTTTACAATCAGAAAGGGAATAATTAGGATTAGATTCAAGCGATCATCAAGTTCCTTAATCTCATTTCATCAAATAAAATGATAGACTTTCTTTTGAGAATATGGAACTTCTTCGGCTCAAGCAACGGATCATCCACAATTGATCAATTAAGTTCATAATTCTAAGCCAGATTAGAAACTTGTGCAAATGAACCATTTTTCAAAGGTTGACGGAATTGAAAAGGATGAGGATTCGACGGAGCAACATTCTAAATATTAACCTTAGAACGTGTGGTAGCATTATCCGCAATATTAGGACGGGTGAGATCCTTCCTTCTACCAACAAAGTTTGATGAAATTTGAGGAAATTGAAGAAGGGAGGGGGGAAAATACTTATTTCCCTGATTTTGAGGTTTGAGATCCAGATTGGAAGCCTCCGGTGATGAACTAGACTTCAAAATTGGATATGGGGCAAAAAATGGTGTAGATTTGCCCCAACTAGAACTTTGACCATCGGTGCCGAAAAATGGGTCGTTGGCGCCGCCTTTGGTGGCATAGACCACCTGGTCGACTAGTTGGGCAACAGGGCTGAGGCCCCTGTTAGGCTGCTGGTCGGAAGCCTTTAAGGCATTGCAGACTGGGAGCGGCAAAGCGCCGCGTGCCTTTGATGGGCCTACGTGGGTGGCAACTTGAGCAATAATTTTCAAGCAAGCAAATCACCCACCAATTTTAATTTTTTGTCGATCAAATGGGAGTTCACCAGTTAGCCAACTCACCGGAGAAGAAGACCACGGTCTATTGACCGGTGTTTGACCGCCAAAAAACCTCCAAAATTGCTGTTGACCGTGGCGGCTTAAAATGTTTCGTTTTCTAATTGGCTGAATTCTTTACACCCCTTACAATTTTGCCTCCTGAGTTAAATGATTTGCTCAACACTTTGAAATACAAGTGAAACTATGCGTTCTAGAACAAATGCAAGCGAAAAACACACCAACTTGACATTTGGCAAAACTTCACCAAAAGGCATGAAAGTCGGCTCAAATCAAAACTCTAGATCTCCACAATGCAATTGTGTGAAAATAAACCACGCCCACTGAAGGAAGAAGGAGATCCGAGAGAAAACAACAAAGAACACAAACCTAAAAAAAATGAATATCTTGACAAAATATTCTCCAAACTTTAAGTACGATGGTGAGAGGCATAAGGAATGAATTTTTGACGTCGTGAGGATGCCAAAAAACTAAGTTTAGAGAGAGCAGAGAGCGTTTCTAGGGTACGTTTGATGAAATTGAGTTGCGTTTGATGAAATCCGTTTGATAAAATGGTCGAATAACTTGAGAAGGAGTTTTGTTTATGTAGAATGCAACAATAGCAACTCAATGTGGTGAGTTGGACCAAAACCTTGGCGGTCTTGCTACTTGAAGTGGATGCTAGTGTTTTTTCTCAACTAATACGTTATATTGAAGAGTTACAATGCAACTTATCTGGTGTACAATACCATGTGGAGCATAAAAAGTTTTGAGTAAAAGTACAGTACCTTGTCACTTTTGATGACCTTGATCTTAATAGAAATGTGATTTTCACATAAGGCATAAGAATTAATGAGATGTTTTTGTACTTTTGATTTATGTTTCATGAAATTTATGGTGCAATATGAGTAATCATCACCAATAGTAAATGTCAGTAAAAGGGATAGAAAAAGCACCCCCCTCCTTCCAACATCATAATGATTAAAGCAAAAATAGAAGTAGAACTAGAACTACTCATAGAAAACCCGAGTTTCATTTGTTTGGCCATATGACAAGTATCATAATGAGAACATGCAATAGGTAAAAGAATATCTAATTGTCGTATACAAGCAAGATAAGATGGCCTAATCTAAGGTGTCACAGACCATAATGTGCATTCATATTAGTGGCTTTAGCAAAATTACAAGTAAAGGTATTAAGGAAAGTAGGAAATTATAGTAAGTATATAGATCATGTTGCACTTTAGGAGAACCATACATCGTCAATGTTCTTGTGTCCAACATAACACAAGAGGATGTTATAAATGCAAAGCAACATGATACTTCTAAGTCAACTTAGAAACTAAAATTAGGTTGTGTAAAGTCTGGTGCATATAACACTTTGGTGAGTATAAGATCATCAGAAAGGCAAATAGTATCAATTTGAGTAGTAGAAGGCAAGTGAGTAGTTATGTCAATAGCTTGATAATTAAGTGTGAATGAAGATCAATATCATTTGATTAGTAGCGCATCTATCTAGTATTTGATCAATGTCTAAAACACTCATCTTATATCCTATTATTATAAGATAAATTGCTAATTTCTCTATTTTTTATGTGAGTTTGTTAACCCTATTTTTCGTTCACTGTGCTTGAAAGTATCACGAAGACCTACCCCCGTATTGGTGAGCCTTAGATGGTGCTCCCGATACCGGCAAACTGGTACCCCCGCTATCACGATAGGTATGTCACAGTGTACAAATCCCACGCGAGGTATCGAAAACTTTACATAGTTTCACGAATATCCCATAGGAACACGATACCCTAGTACTTACCCTATCAAGATACATAAGAGGTTTATCAACCCTTCTCAAAGCACTATAGGGCTCCCTATCTACGAACGAAGTCCTCTCCCCGAAAAATTGGTATCAGAGCACGATGGTGATAACCTCCTATTACACGTCAAACATTCCTCCACAAAACTGATAAGATTGAAAATAAGAAGAACATAGCTTATGTGAGATACATGGCATCGGAAATTCAATAGCAACATCTTCCTAAGATGTATCAGCATCCCCGAAGACAGTTGTCGAAAGTTAAGCCCCTATACTCCGTTCCTATGGACATGCACGCAACACTTGTCAAAAAAGAAACATGCATAAAAATACCGTCTTTACTCAAAACTTGCTCCTATAAAAAGAGGGAGAATGTATAGAATGAAAGGGGACAGAGACAGAAAACAAGATAAAAAAGGGGAGAAAGATGTAAAATTATTCTTCAAATTCACGTAAAGCATTATAAATCCACCCCCAACTTCCCGATAAATAATTAATTGTCAACAAAATAGTGTCGTCTGTGGAAACTCCGTAAGATATTGTCTTCGAGTATGTTTGAAGAGTTCCTCTTGCTACAGCCATGGATAGTCCTCTAACCGACAACAGCCTCTGGAACCACCAAGAACATATGCACGAAGAGCCCTCGGGGACCCCCTCATTACCCCTAACGGAAAGGGGGGATTTCATAAATATTCCCCAATCCGTATTCGAGCTCCTTTTGGAGGGCGCCACTCACAAGAATAGGCTGGAGACGGCACACCCCTGCGAAGACCTTCCTACGCGATATGACTCAGAAGAATACGAATCCTGCCCAAGACCAAACTTTCTGCATGATCCTCGACACCGTGATACCCCTTCTCAGAACTGAGGGCTCAGAACCCTCTATGAGGGTTACCGTGAGAGGGGGCCGCAGGATTACGAGAGAATACAGACTCCTTGCCCTCAGGATCATCAGTTACCCTTCATGGTTAATAGCTTGCGCAGGGAGATGAGGGATATAAAGAAAAATATAACCCCGGGGGAAGAACTCATGTACCACGCCTCTCCTTTTGTCCCAGAGATCGCCCAAGCTTTGGTCCTCTCAGGGATGCGGCCCATCAACCTCCCCCTATACCCAGGTGACAAGGACGGATGGGATCCGCAAGACCACGTCCACCAGTACATAGCAACTATGGACCTAGCATTGGAACCCAACTTCGTACTCTGTCGAGTGTTCTGAACGACCCAAGCGGGTAGAGTCCATGCCTGGTTCTCCCAACTACTCCCTGGTACGATATTCCATTTCGATCAGTTAGCATGCTTGTTTGTATGACAATTTGCATGTAATAAGAGATAACCTAAATCTGCTAGTCATCTCTTTACTGTCAAACAAAGGAAAGACAAATCCCTAAGGGATTACATGAAGCGCTTCTCGGACAAAATCTTAGATGTTCTGAATGCCAATCCTTTGATAGTAGCGGATATCCTAACGCAGGGGCTTAGAACGGGAGATTTCTTCAGATACCTTATGGGAAATGAGGTCAAAGATATGAACGAACTCATGCAAATGGCAGAAACCTATATTATCATAGAAGAAGCAGAAAACTCTAAGACCTGGGCAGAGAATAATGATCATGAACAAGAGAAGAGGTCTCAAGATAAAATAAATGAAGAGAAAATGCCTTCCCGACGGAGGGATGACGGAAGTGTGGTAAAACGGCACCTATGACCCGCACCGCTACCCCCTCTAACGATCACCCCCGCGGAGGTGCTAAACGTGATGATATGAAGTAACGACTTGCAGGGGCCATTACTCGTCAAAAAGCCCTACAAGAAGAAAGATACGGGTAAATTCTGGAAATACCATAAAGCGTATGGACATATTACGGATGCTTGTACCACTTTGAGGAATGAGATACACCGACTTCTAAATGTCGCATATCTGGGAAACTACCTGAAAGAAAACAATCAAGAGGCTCCCAAGTCTAATGTCTGGAAAAGAACTCGATCAGGGGGCCTACGGAGGAAGGAGGCCCTAACACTAACTAGCGAGAGGAAACTTCCCACCAGGGATTAACCCTGCCCCCGGATTCTTACGAAGAAAATACTCTCTCGGGTAGGACAATAAATATGATTAAAGGGGGGATATCTTGGTGACACCCTATGAGAAGAAGAAAAAGAAGTACTTAAAGGAGGCCTGACGTGTCGAGCAAGGGCCGCCTATCTGTTCTATACAAGGGGCCAAGTTCCCCACCATCACCTTCGGACCCGAGGACCTAAAAGGCATAGTGTACCCCAATGAAGATCCATTGGTTATAGAGACCACCATCTTTGGTATCGAGATTCAACGCATCTTAATTGACACTGGAGTTTGGTAGACGTCCTTTTTTTGCCCACCTATTTGGAGATGGGGTTGAAGAAAGAACGCATGGGATCGGCCGAAGTTCCCCTGGTAGGCTTCTCGGGAGAGTTGTATCGCACGTTCGGGACTATAACTCTGCCTGTGTCTTGGGGAAAAGGCGTCATGCGACGAACGGAGCATACCAAGTTTTGGGTAGTGGGAGCATCCTCCCGAACCGACAACGCTATATGCATACGACATTTGAGGCAATTCCTTCCACGCTTCACCTTAAGGTAAAGTTCCCAACGCAATTTGGGATAGGGGAGGTCAGGGGTAGCCAGGTTTAAGAGAATGCCGAATGAATGTTATCCCTTCGGAAAATGAGGGGGATGCTACTATGCCCGTCAAAAAACGTAAGTTGGAAGAAGAGTCAAAGGTACAGCCTGTGGAAGAGCTAAAGATGATAGAAATCATGGAGGAGGACCCCGGAAAAACTGTCCAAGTGGGAACCGAGATGAGTTTTGAGACAGAGAGTGAAGTGGTCTTTGTACTTAAACAATTCCACCACCTCTTCGCCTGGGAAGGAGGACCCCCGGGGAAAATCAGCAATCAGGTATGTCAGCACTTTCTAAACGTCAAGACAGGTGCTAAATCGGTCCAAGAAAAGAAAAAAAATACGGGACCAGAGAGGAATAAGATCATATGGTATGAGATACAACGGTTGCTTAACCTACAACAGATTCAGGAAGTCTGATATCACAAATGGCTAGCAAATGTGGTCATTGTCCCCATAACAAGGGGAAGATAGCGGATGTGCGTCGACTTCACCAACTTGAACGATGCATGCCCTAAAGATTGCTATCTTCTACCAAGTATAGACCAATTGGTCGATTGCATAGCAGGATACGCCCTGCTATCTACGATGGACGAGGACCAGAGGTATAACCAAATCCCGATGGCCCCCATAGATCAAGATAAGACCAGTTTCATAACCGATGTAGGCACCTTCGACTATATGGTAATGCCTTTTGGTCTTAAAAACGCAGGGGCCACCTATCAGTGCTTGGTGAACCTCATGTTTGCTGGTTTTATTAGGAAATCGATGGAGGTGTACGTTGACGATATGATCGTTAAGTGTCCTTGAGCGTAAGACCACTCGGAGGACTTACACAAAGAGCTGTCAATTATGGAGAGATTTTGAATGAAAATTAATCCTCGAAAGTGCTCCTTCGACATCAAAGTGGGAAATTCCTCGGATTCATGGTAACGAAGAAAGGAATAGAGGTAAACCACGAGAAGGCCAAAGCCGTCATAGACATGCCCGCCCCTAGAACTATCAAGGACATCCAAAAGTTAACGGGGAGGATGGCCTCTTTAAGTAGGTTCATCTCCAAACCAGCCGACAAATGGCTCCTATTTTTTAAGGTTTTAAGGAATATAAGGGACTTCCAATGGACCGCCGCAGTGCGAGGAATCCCTCGCCAAGGTGAAAAGCTACTTAATATACCCCCCCCCCCCCCATCCGTTATTGGTAAATCATGTACCAAGAGGAGTTTTTCATATACTTGACGGTCGGAGAGGAAGCTGTGAATGTCGTATTAGTCAAAGAGCACAACAGAGAGCATCGCCCCATGTATTACGTTAGTAAAACGCTACAAGGGGCAGAAGGTAGGTATACCCAAACTGAAAAGTTGGTGCTGGCCCTAATCACCACGGCTCACAAATTACGACCATATTTCCTCTCCTATTCTGTCACCGTGCTGACTAAACACCCCCTACGTGCCATTCTTAACAAACCTGAGACCTCGGGTCGACTGATAAAGTGGGCCATAGAGCTCACCGAGTATGATATCTCTTATGCCCCCATGCCTTTAATCAAAGCCCAAGTATTGGCCGACTTTGTCATGGAAATGGCGGGCATAGAGGCCATTCAAAACCCGCCCCTATGGTACATGTTTGTGGATGGATCCTTCACAGCAACACATGGGGGAGCAGGAATAGTACTGGCCAACACCAAAGTGAAAGAGGAAGTTCTCTACTTTGCTGTTAGACTTGACTATCCCCTATCCAATAGTGAAGCGGAATACGAATCCCTGTTGATAGAGATGAGACTGGCACAAGAGAGGGAGCCATAAGGATGGAGGTCCATCTAAGACAGCCTCCCAAACAACTACGATACACACTCGCCGTATCACCCTTCTACATGCATTGGAATTCGAGAAATCCGAAGATGAAAAGGCGAATGCCACAGTGAACTAGACTGGAGAGGGATGGATGGTTACAATTATAGTCTACTTAAGGCACCCTCAAGAATATACCGCAAACAAAACAGAACAACAGTTGATGGCACGAAAAGCAGCCTGCAATTTCCCACATGATGACATCCTTTTCTGCAGATCTTACTCCTATCCCCACACGAGGTGCCTCAGTAAAGTAGAGGCAGAGCAAGTCATTAGAGAGATTCACGAGGGGACATGTGGGAGCCACACGGAGGGAGAAAGCATGGTTGGACGCATCATTCGCCAGGGCTTTTACTAGCCTACGATGGCCCGAAATTATAGAGAACACTCTAAGCGGTGCAAATCGTGTCAGACCTATGCCCCTCGAGTCCACCAACCCGCAGTGCCCTGGGTATCTAGCTCGGATCGTTGCTCTTTTGTAAAATGGGGAGTTGATATTGTGGGACCATTGATTCCCGATGCAGGTCAAAGAAAGTACCTATAGGTAGCTGTTGACTATTTCACCAAGTGGGTAGAAGCGAAGCCTCTAGCTAGGATCACTGTCGGAGCAGTTATTAACTTCCTATGGAGGTATATAATATGTCGCTTTGGCATCCCCTAATTCCTGGTCAGTGACAACGAACTCCAATTCACGAGCCAAAAATTAGAGAAATGGTGCGGCCATTGGGAGATAAAGCACCGATTAACCTCGGTTGGGTATCCCCAGGCCAACGGCCAAGTGAAAACAACTAACCAAACCTTGATGAAAAACCTTAAGGCAAGACTAGACTGGCATAAGGCTAAGTGGGTAGAGGAAGTCCCGGAAATCCTATGGGCATATAGGACCACTCAAAGGACAGCCACGGGGGAAATCCATATAGTCTAACCCACGGCAGCGAGGCAGTGATAACTCATGAGGTCGTGGTTGAAAGTTGGAGAGCTAGAAAGTACGAAGAGGTGGGCAATAGCTCCAACATGGCCTTAGCCCTAGACCTATTAGAAGAAAGGAGAGCCCACGCGGCCATCCGAACGGAACAATACAAGGTGCGCATGGAGCGATACAACAACACCAAGGTACGAACCAAAACCTTCCAGGTGGGAGATTTGGTATTAAGGAGAACAAAGACTTCAAAAAACATAGGGAAACTTCAACCCAAACGGGAATGACCCTTCAAGATCTCTATGATCATTGGGGGTGCTACCTATCAGCTGGAGAACCACGAAGGGGAAGTGTTCCACAATACCTGGAATGCGTATAACCTGATAAAATACTACGCTTAATGTAAATATACTCCGTACGAAAGCACACTCCATTCTATATAAATAAAATACTGTTTACAGTAGATGAACTTTACACTATCAAAGGGGAAATAGCGTTGCTATTACAAAACTACAGTCCCAAAAGGACTATAAGCAACCTTACCCTACGATATCATCTATCTATAAACAAAATCTATCGTAGGGAGCTACCCAAGCTATTTTTTCACACACTTACACGATAGGTATGTCACGGTGTACAAATCCCACGCGAGGTATCGAAAACTTTAAATAGTTTCTCGAACACCTCATAGGGACACGATACCCTAGCACTTACCTTATCAAGATACATAAGAGGTTTATCAACCCCTCTCAGAGCACGAAGGGCCCCCTATCTACAAACGAAGACCTCTTCTCGAAAAATTGGTATCGGAGCACGATGGTGATAACCTCATAGTACACGTCAAACATTCCTCTTCAAACTGATAAGATAGAAAAGAAGAACAACTCAACTCCTGTGAGACACATGGCATCGGAAATTCAATAGCAATAGCTTCCTAAGATAAATCAGTATCCCTAGAGACAGTTGTCGAAAGTCAAGCCCCTCTATGGACCTCCAGGCAACACTTGTCAAAAAAGAAACATGCACAAAAATACCGTCTTTACTCAAAACTTGCTCTTATATAAAAAAAAAGAAGAATGTATAAAATGAAAGGGGACCGAGACAGAAAACACAATAAAAAAGAGGAGAAGGACATAAAATTATTCTTCAAATTCAGGCAAGGCGTTATAATCTACCCCCAACTTTCCGAAAAATAAATAAGTGTCAACAAGTTTGTCTTGTATGATTTCAAGTATTTGAATCAATCCTGTAAATCCAAGACAAACATACATGACAACAAGCTAGTTGAAAATGATTTATGAAAGCAAAAGCTAGGAGTTGGCAACAAAATTAATGGATCTAAAGCAAAAGCAAGTGATATACAAAGTAATGGAGCAAGAAAGCAGAATTATCAAATGTGTTACTAGTGCCTAAATACATCAATATAATGTTTCCCTAAAAAAGAAGAGGAGTCACCATGTTCAGGCTTACCAACACGAGTTCAAGCTTTTGGATTACAGACACATCGCGGTAAGAGGCGCTAGAGGGGCATTACTAGCACATGAACATACGACTTACACCAACGACTTGTACTATAGGTGGCATGTGTGTAGAAAGTGTGTATATGAGGAGTAAACTCATCCAAGTCCAAAAGAATAACCTAGATACGAGTTTATGCAGAACACGAGGTATAACTAGAGGAGGAGCCTATAATAGTAGAAAAAGAGAGAAGAGAAGAGAAAATGAGAAAGAACATACATGCACATCAAGTAACAAAAGAACATCATCGAATCATCACCAAAGACACCAATCGTCATTCATCCGTGAAAGCAAGTGAATTCGAAGAAGAGTTACTGAAGGAGAATACACAACTATCACTACGATCACATCCCAAAGATAATTCTTTTAAGAGAAAAATGACAAACTAGCCCGAGCCCCAACCTATAGGCCTTTTTCCGAAAATATATCCAACCTTTGAAAAGTTGCAAAACTATACCCAACCTTTGCATTTCGTTCAAAACTAGCCCTAATGTTTAAATCCGACCACTTTTTAAATTTTACAGGGGCAAAACCGGTACTACACTTCTAATTTATAATAAAAAAAGAAAAAATCATTATTTCACCTATTATTATATTAAATCAAATGTAATTAAACTATTATTTCTTAAAAGTATATCTAGAAATAATAAAACATTTAATTCCTTAACATATATAAATATATAAAAAAGTGTATCTTTATATATTAAAAACAATAAGATATTTAATTCCTTAATATATATAAATATATAAAAAAAGTGTATCTTTATATATTAAAAATAATAACAAATTTAATTCCTTAACATGTATAAATATATAAAAAAAGTATATCTTTATATATTAAAAACAAGAACAAATTTAATTCCTTAACATATATAAATATATAAAAAAATATATCTTTATTTATTAAAAATAATAAGATATTTAATTCTTTAACATGTATAAATATATAACAAAAAGAAAAAAAAATCATTACATCATAAATATAATTTTTATTATTGAAATCAACAAAACAATATATATATATATATATAAATGTTTTATTATTGAAATGCAAAAAAAAATATTAAGATATATCATTTTTTATTACTAAAAAAAAAATCATCTTCCTCCCCCCTCCACGCCCCCACCCCCCACGGCCCCCAAACCCCACCATGGATTCGCGGTTGAAGTGGTGGTGGCGACGCCACCACCACTGCAACCGCGATTCCGGTGGGTGTGGGGTGGGGGCGGGTAGGAGGGTGGGTCATGGAGTTGTGGGCGGGTGGGGAGGGGGGGTGGGGAGATGGATTTTTGTTTTTTTTTCTTTTATTTTTTCAATAAAAAAATGATATATTTTAAATTTAATGTTTTTTTATGAATATATTTGTGAAATGTCTATTTTGTCCTCTACCAAAACGCAGTATGATATCATAACGACAACATATGACGTTTTTCAGCCAAATTTAAACGTTAGGGCTAGTTTTAAACGAAATGCAAAGGTTGGGTATAGTTTTGCAACTTTTCAAAGGTTGGGTATTGTTTCGGAAAAAGGCCTATAGGTTGGGGTTAGTTTGTCATTTTTCTCTTCTTATAGTTCTTCCATGTTTAATCATTTGTTCATAATGTTGTTGGTTTTATGTTTGAGATGACGATCGGCTAGTTATTTTATGCTTTGAGTTAGGTATTCGTTGGATCCACACTATGTGAAGACATATTTTTTGGTTTGAATTATTGGATTGCATGATTATTTGAGTATCTTATGCACATTACTTTACTATACTTAATCATCGCAAATTTGATTAGAGTTACGAGGGACTGCTAAGGTAGTGATTGGAATAGTTTTGTCGGGCAACAGAACCTTGGAGAGTTTAGATATGAGAACTCAAACGACACCCTCGTGTGATTTTGAAAAGAGCTATGAGCATGTAACTAGTAATTTGAAACATTACATGTGAATGAACATAGTGGAAGAACCAATAAACTCAAACCAATAATCCTACTTAAATTTGTTCCTTATTTAAGCATAGTTTAAATCTAGTAATTAATCAATCCAACTCAACTAGATTAGAGTAAGCATACATCGTACAATCGAGAATAATAGTCCTCGTGAGATTTGGTACTTGTGATGTTACTTCTATAATATATTACTTGAATGTGTACTTAAGAATGATAGGCATAGTTTTTACTTCCTTATCATTTTATTTACTATAAACGCATGGCATGCATCAGAACTCAAGAGTGCTTGACGCGTTTAAAATAATTATTCGAAGATAAAACACTATTACAGGTATCTGGCAACAACTTGATTACCAGAGAATGTTACTGCAGCCTGGTAGACACCAAGAATTGCTTGAATATAGCATGATTAGAGCCAAGCACTGCATCATTTTGTTTTTTTTGCCATCACCTTATACTAAGATGCAGAAGCCATGTTAGCTAAATGAGTGTTTTGTGCAATCCATTTTCCAGTAGGTCATAACCAGCCCGAAGGACACCCTTTTGAGAAAAAAAATCTTGATTAGAATTTTCCCTTGTAAACATTGTAATTGGGTCAATAAAAGAGGTTGGAGATTGCAAAGTACGTTGGATCTATTCTTGCAGTATTATATAGTAGATATTAGATAAGGATGATATAGAAGATGAGAGAAGTATGTATTATCAAATTGTTGAAGTTGGAGCGTGTTATTGTTATCATAACAAACATATAAACCACAAGAACAAGCCTCAATTGGCCTCTACCACAAAAACCCATCCCAAAATACTAAAAGTGTTGTAAAATAAAAATGAAGTGACTAACGTGGATCCTTATAGAATAGTATAAAGAGACTTATGCATTTGGAGTTTTTTTTTGGTACATTTGTCCAGTTTATGTATGGTGTTTTTCAGTGTAGGTTTCTCGAACTCAAAGCTAGCTTGGGACCAATAAGAAACCCGGGTTAGTCTGACATAGAGTGACTAGTCACTCTATGTATAACCTCGTGAAATACCATATAAAGAATATTCGAACAAAAAACCGGGATGAATTGAACAATTATGGGAGAGACGGATTCCTCTCTTGGATGAGTGTTATAAACTCAAGTCGATGAATGGATACAATGTGTGTTTGTTTGCTTATATACAACAATGGTAACCGGGTGAGAGAATCGGATTGAAGGTGAAAATGAAAAGAACAATAACTAACTACTGGCGTACCTTAAGTAGCCAAGTCGGTAAGTAACTGGTGTAACTACGATTTGAATATTTATACATAAGAAAATAAATAAAAGATATAACTCCAGAACTATCGACCGTCATAGAGATATGTTGTCGTACCATAGGTTTGAAATCAGAATATTGGCTTATAACTGTTGTTAAGTAGCCCCGGTGGTTCACCATCGTGTAATTCAACAAGATTTTTGTAATTATAGTCTTAACACATCTTGATCATTCATCATTCATGAGTTCTATAATTGAGGTATGGTAAACCAAAATCGAGATCTAAGAGTTGTTGTGTTGTTGCCGATTTACAACTCAAGAAAATTTAAACAATCATAATTTTTTAGCATATGAAGAATATAGCACAACACAACTATATATAACAAGTTTAATAAGAATTAAACGACGAGATTAAAATACGCCTCAACAACAAAGTTTGTAGATTTGCTGAAGGAGTCAAAGGTGTGACTTTTTTTGCCCTTAAGCTCGATATGTTCGACTAGCTTCAAGCCCTCATGGACACCAAACTCTCAAGGTACATCGTACTTCCATTGGAGCAGATTCAAAGCTGAAGTGTACCTCCCACGAATACTTGTGGTATGTTGTACAACCTAAAATAGGACATGGAAAATATAGTGGAAACTTTGATTTTGGATTTCTTTTTTCCCTCTACAGAAGGTGCTATTTGTGGAACCAAAAAAAGTAACATCCCATACACACTATTATAGAACGAATTTAATCAGTTAAATGTTTCAAAACCATTTGCTCTAAATTAATTCGTACATATTAATCAATTAGACTACCTTTCTCATAAGGACACGAACGATACCGACGCGATGAGTCGAGATGGCGAATAATACCGACGCGATGAATCTTTATTCACCATACATTCTAAATGTTTGTCTCAATCAATCAACAATAAATATTAAAACATAAGAGATTAAGAAGGCAAGATCACAAAATCTTTAATTGTCCTATTTTTTACTATAATATGTTACAAACAAGAAGTCTAATCACTTGATGTTTGTAAATCTGCAGGTAAAAAAAGGATAATACAAGAAGAAAATCAACCAAAAGAAGGGAAAGTTGACCTGCTTTTTGTTGAGAGAAAGAGAGACAAGAGAAGAGAATCAAATTTTTAATAATTAGTTGTCCAAAGTAACAGTTCCCCTGGTGGTTTTATACAGGCTTGATGTGGACATCTAGGCCCAATATCCCAAAACGGGACCACACTCTCTTAAAGCTAATTACCAGCATAAATAATAAAAGACTCAGTAATTTAAATAACAAAACGACGCCGTATCTACGCAGAGAAAAAACAACGCTGTTTGACAGACTCGTGCAACAAATAAAAACGCGACTTAGTGATTAGGAATTAAAAAGTTCAATTTGCTCAAATTGGTAAAAATTGGTCTGATCCCCAATTCAACCTGCAAACCCTAACTTTCCCTCTTTACGATCTGACATTACCCTCTCCTTCACCAAGCTTGTCTTCAAGCTTGTCGATTAAATCTGGAAATCTCTTCTCCAATTCTTCAAATTTCTCCCAGGTTGCTTTTGCCTCGGATTGATTCTTCCATTTGATGAGCCAATCAACCCTAGCCGTATTCTCCCTCTTGACAACCCTTCTTGCCAAAATCGATTCTGGTTCCAACTCTAATCCATTACTTTCTTCCATATCAGGTGTTGTTGGAGTAGGTGAATCTATGGGTCCAATTCTTCGCTTCAACAGTGACATATGGAACACGGGATGTACTATCGACCCTTCAAGTAATTTCAATTTATACGCTACTGTGCCAATTTTTCTATCACTTTAAATGGTTCTGCATACTTAGGGCTTAACTTCCAAAATTTTTCTTTCCTGATTGATTGTTGCCTATAAGGTTTCAATTTTTGAAAAACCCAATCCCCTACTATGAAGTTCGTTTATGTCCTCATTTTATCTGCTAATTGTTTCATTCTTTCTTGTGATGTTGTTAACTGTTGCTTGAGATGTTGATTAGTTGCTTGCCTGTCCTGTACCAACTATTCCACTCCCACCACCTTGAGGTTCTGGTATGGTCCTATTCCCATATGGGAGGGCTAATATCCATATAGAGCCTCAAATGGTGACATCTGAATTGTGGTATGGTAATTTGTATTATACCACCATTCAGCCATAGCTAACCATTTGTACCAATGTTTAGGGTTACCTCCTGTCACACATCTGAGATAGGATTCTAAACCTTGGTTCACCCTCTCTATTTGCCCATCTGTTTGAGGGTGATAGGTTGTACTTAAGTATTGCTTCACCCCAAAAGTAGATAACAATTCCCTCCAAAACTCACTAGTAAACACTTTGTCTCTATTAGAAATAATACTAGTAGGTAGCCCATGTAGTTTATAAATTGAATCCAGAAAGAGATTAGCTAAACTCACTGCTGTGTAGGGGTGAGATAATGATATAAAGTGTGCATACTTAGTAAAATGGTCTACCGCTACCCAAATAACCTCCTTACCATTAGACTTTGGTAATTGATCAATAAAATCCATAGTGAGGTGTGCCAAGCCTCTTCAGGTACCTGTAAAGGTTGTAGAAGCCCATGGTATTTTGAATTTTCATGCTTGCATTGTTGGCATGTGATACATTCTGATACTATCTCCTTCACTCTAGTCCTCATCCCAGGCCACAAGAATATGGCATTCACTATCTGGTAGGTAGCATGGACACCAGAATGTCCTCCAATGCTAATGTTGTGCATCATCTATAACATTTTGTCCCTCAATCTAGTAGCTGCTCTCACAGACAACTTCCTTTTATATCTCAGCACCCCCTCCTTGTAAGAGAAGTAAGATACACCATAAGTTTGTATCATGCTCTCAATTATAGCATCTTGTGCTAACACATCATTGCAATAACTCTCTTGTAATTTCTCAATCCACTGTGGCTGTAGTGAACTAATAGCCTCACACTCAATCTCATCCACTTCTCTCTTGGAGAGAAAATTTGCTACCTCATTATCCCTCCCTCTTCTATATTCAATCTTGTAATCAAAACCCAAGAGTTTAATCAAATACTTCTGTTGGACAAGGGTTGAAATCTTCTGACTTAACAAGTATTTGAGACTGTATTGGTCAATTCTAATGGTGAACTGGCCATGCAGTAAATAAGCTCTCCACTTGTCAATGGCTAGGACTATAGCCAAAAATTCCTTCTCATATACAGATAATCCTAGGTTCTTTGGACCTAGAGCTTTACTGATGTAAGCTATTGGATGCCCTTCTTAGCTCAATACAACCCTCAATCCATAATAGCAAGCATCAGTTTCTATTGTAAATGCTTTTTTGAAATCTAATAGTTGTAACACTAGGGCAGAAGTCATGGCTCATTTCAACTTCTCAAAAGCTTCCTCTGCTTCTTCACTCCACTTAAACCTTTCTTTCTTAGTCATGTCTGTCAAAGGCTTTGCAATAATACCAAAATGCCTTATGAATTTTCCGTAATACCCTGTCAATCCTAGGAAGCCTCTCAATACTTTGATGTTCTTTGGCTTGGGCCACTCCACCATGCATTGAGTCTTTTGAGGGTCAGCCCATATAGTTCCCCCTTGCCCTAGGTATGCCACCTTAGATTGTCCAAATGTGCATTTAGATCTTTTTTGCAAACAACTTGTTCTGCCTCAGAATATCAAACACCAGTTTAAGGTGTTCTTTATGTTCTTCTAAATTCTCACTGTAAACTAATATATCATCAAAGAACACTAGGACCATTTTCCCCAGTTGCTCCTTAAATAACATGTTCATCAAATTTTGAAAAGTAGCAGAGACATTAGTCAGCCCAAAGGCAGTGCTAGTGCTTGTAACAAAAGCAGTCTTTGGTATATCCTCTCTTCTCATTCTGATCTGGTGATATCCAGCTCTCAGATCTATTCTAGTGTAAGCCCTTGCATTGCTCAACTCATCTAGTAAATCCTCTATTAAGGGAATGGGGAAGCTGTTCTTAACAGTGAGTGAGTTGAGCTTTCTGTAGTCAACACAGAACCTCCAACTTCCATCATTTTTCTTAACTAGAAAAATAGGAGAAGAGAAGGGGATGTTACTATCTTGTATAAGCCCACTCTCCATCATCTCATTAACCAACTTTTCAATCTCTTCCTTCTGCAAATAAGAGTTCTGTAAGGGTGTTGCTTGAAAGCAACAATACCAGGTAAAAGCTCAATTCCATGTTCTAGACCCCTCTCAGGTGAGAGGGTTGTTGGTTCCATGAATATGTCCTGATATTCTCCAAGTAACCCCTCCAGTTCTTTGTTTTCCAATATTTTAGTTTGTTCCTTAATGGGGGCGATCATGCACAAGTAGCTCATCATTTCCTCATCCCTCTTATGTAGTAGCTTAGACATTCTGGCATTAGTGATAGAATGCATGTTCAATACTGTCCTCTCCCCTTGTAAAGTAAAGACCTGGTCTCCTTCCATGTATGCCACAGTTTGTTCCTCAAAGTCAAAAGTGACTTGTCCTAACTTCTTCAACCAATCTACTCCAACCACCATATCATATCCCCTTAAGTTTAGGATCCTTACATTAGTGATATACCCTTTTATTGCTTAGCTCCCATTCAAATTTTGGACATCTACCAGAACACTTCATTTGTCCTCCACCAGCAACAGTGACTTGTAGAGGCCTAGTCTTCTCCACTACACATTTCAGTCTTCTTACATCACCCTCATCAAGAAAACTATGGGTGCTGCCAGTATCCACTAAAATGACGTTTGCTTCCCCTCCTACAATCCCCTTTAGTTTGATGGTTTCTGCAGCTTCTTTCCCATTCAAAGCATCTAAGAAGATCTTAAAACTATGTCCCTCATCCACGGACATATGTTCCTCTTCTTCTTCTTCCTCTCATTCTGTTTCCTCAGCTCCCCATAGGACAAATAACCTCTTGCACTTGTGGCCTATATGATAAGGTTCATCACAGTTGAAGCATAGCCCTCTCCTTCTCCTGTTGTCGATCTCTTCATGAGTCAGTCTCTTCATAGAAGGTTACTTCTCAGTGTTGAGAAGTCCCTTCACTGTTTCATTAGTGACGTTGGTCCCTCCTCTATGCTTAAAACCTAGATTGTGTGCCATGTTCATCCCCTTGTAGTGTTTGTGGATAGATTCTTTCTGCACTTCCTGTTTCCTTTCTACCATTACCCTCACATCCTCCTTAAGCCCACTAGTAAAACTCAGCATAAAATACTCTTCATCCAGATTTCTGTTCTTTTGTGACATAAAACCTTTAACTCTTCAAACTTTTGCACATATTCATCAACAATACCTATCTGCTTGAGTTTATTGAACTCTCCTACCAAGTTCTCTTCCTTAGCAACTGTAAATCTCCCCATTACTAAGTCTGTAAACTTGGCTCAACCCATATTTTCCTTTCCCTCTATGTTATCCAGATACCAGATCTCTGCTACCCGCTCCATACTCATGCCAGCCCCCACAATCTTCTCAAAATATGATAAATGGTGTAGTAGAAATAACCTCTGGCACCCTCACACCCAAGCCCTATGATCTTCCCCACTAAACTTAGGGAAATCCATCTTCAGTCCTTTGTTGAACACTCCTTCTCTGGGTGATTGCATCACCCCTCCATCAGCTGAATTTCTTGATTTCTTGCAAGTGGTGTTGATTGTACTGAACCAAAGTTGAGGGTAGTGGAACCCTCCTGTTCCTTACCCTTGTTAGAGTGGACTGCTTTCAAAAGCTGGTCCAGCTTTTCAGTAACTGAGCCCATTTGCTTCTGGAAACTATCCCTCATGTGGTCTTGACTTTCTTGCAGTAGTTGTTGACCTACTTCTACATCATCGAGTCTAACTGCGTGTGATCCTGGTTTTGCCATTTTTTCTTTATCAGAGTGTGCGCCCAGAACCTTGCTCTGAGGCCAATGTTACAAACAAGAAGTCTAATCACTTGATGTTTGTAAATCTGCAGGTATTCGTACTGTACTGTATTCCTATCGTCGTATATGTACTCATGCAACATATATTAGGAGTGACCCGGTTCGAATAGCTTTGGAATCTGGAGCCGGACATTTTTCTCGGATCCATCAAAACCCCACTTTATTCATTCACGAGAAAAATCTGAATACCCGCCATCGGCCATACTCTCTCTCTCTCTCTCTCTCACACACACACACACACACAATTGTGTGTGTGTGCGCGCATTCTATTTCTATAAATCTGTTCTATTAAACACCAACAGTTAGGGAGCTGCAGAGAGTGAAGTTGACAATGGCGGCGATCAATGGTGCTTCTGCTTCATCATTTCACCTGGTACGAACCTCCTTCGCCCCACTCAATTACACCTCTTCCACTCCATCAATGGCGCTTCCGATCATTCCTGCAACCTTGAATTTCGGTCTCCGGAGCAGAGTGACAACTCGCTCGCCCAAATTGGTAAGATCATTGTCCGCGGCAGAGGAAATCGACGACGACAAGACGAATAGTGATGTAATTACTCTTTTTCCTTTTTATTGTGCTGTTTTGTGCTCGTGCCTGTCAATCCTAATGCTTATATATCTTTATTAGGGAGCATTGAAGAACAAATTATGCAGTTTGCAGGGTTTGAGCTTCTTTCCATGTCACGGAATAAATATGATTTGTGTTGTCTGTCACTCTAGTGCTATCCATCATTAGGACTTTCCAATAGCTCAAATAAAAAATAAAAAAAAAATTCTATCCATCATGATGTATAGCTTGTATTAATTAAGTGAGAAGATGGTACAATGAGTTAATTAGTCTCTTAATTAGACAAATGATTCATGTGCTGCCTGTTGGAACCAACTCGGATCAAATATATTGCGTATGAATCTAGTAAGTGATGTAGATAAAAGAATGTGTGATGTGGAATATGTTCATACCATGTGATTTTGTTGTGATTGTATTCAGCTTCTTTCTCATTCTTAATAAGGCATCCCCTGTTGTGATCCTTTTTAGCTTCTTTCGTACTTAAATCATACCCGTTGGCCCGTATTAATTATATTTTCTGTGAGAAATCAGCAATGTTGTAATTATTTGTTCTCTTTTTGAACTTTTCTCTCTTCTTAAGGTTACTGGCATGGTTCAAAAGGTTCCTGAGCGAGACTTCACGGGTACTCCTTATGTTCCTGTGTATGTGATGCTACCTGTGAGTTACACATCTTTTTTTTCTCTTGGTAAACCAGTTTCATTCATTTTGTTTCACTCCTACTGCCTGCTTTCTTTCAGTTGCTGAACACACATCTTTGATCTTTCTCTGTACTTACATTGTTTTCATCATAAACTAGTAATATATTTTGGAAACAGCTAGGGACCATCAATATGGCATGTGAATTGGTTGATCCTGATGATCTGATTGACAAGCTCAGGATCCTAAAGTCAATTAATGTTGATGGTGTTATGGTTGATTGCTGGTGGGGCATAGTTGAGTCCCACACTCCTCAACAGTATAACTGGAGTGGCTACAGGAGGCTTTTTCAGATTGTACGAGCCCATAATCTCAAGCTACAAGTGAGTGCATGAAAAGTATTTAAACTAATTTGCATATTTGTAGCTTAATGTTTAAACTGGTTTTAATTTTCTTTGAAGTCTTGTCATGCTGCCATGTTTTTATTGGATCTTTCTTCAACAGGTGGTTATGTCTTTTCATGAATGTGGAGGAAATGTTGGTGATGATGTGCACATTCCCCTTCCACAATGGGTAATAGAAGTTGGCCATGAAAATCCTGATATCTTCTTCACGGATATGGAGGGAAGACGAAACCATGAATGTCTCACATGGGGAATCGATAAGGAGCGAGTTTTGAGAGGTCGAACTGCTCTTGAGGTATTCTATTTAACTTAACCTTTTAATGTTCTAGTTATTTTATTTTCCTCTAAATATATTGCATTATGTTAATATACTGTTTCCTTTAAGGTTGTTGCTGACAATGCTTAATTTCCCCAATATTAATCTCCTTTTTCCTGAAGTTACATGTTACTCTATAGTTAAAGGCTCCATAATGTAGCAACCATTTTGCCTACAATCTTATTTAGTGATGAATATTGCACTTTATTGTTTTCTTTAAAATGTACATCAGTTGGAGTTTTATATTGATTACCATATATTCCTTTAAATGTGGTCCATATTACTTGTTTTATCATGTCCTGTGCAAATTATTAATATTGATGTGCCAACACCGCTGTAGGTTTATTTTGATTACATGAGAAGCTTCGTTGTAGAGTTTAATGAGTTTTTGGAGGATGACGTCATCTCTGAGATCGAAATTGGACTAGGTCCTTGTGGAGAGCTACGTTATCCCTCTTATCCTGCAAAACATGGTTGGAAATATCCTGGTATTGGGGAATTTCAGGTGAATTTACATTATGTTGACTCAGTACGGTACTATTAGAGGGAGCCAACACTTTTTTCAAATTACGAAACAGGCTGTTCAATAAGCTATACATTTCAGCATGCTCAATATCAACAATCTCTTATTATTTTTGGTTAAAAGTGTCATTGTATCTCATTTGGATGATTTGTGGTGCATTGATTAAAACAAACTCCTTGTTTTCTCTCAGTGTTATGATAAATACTTGATGAAGAGTTTGAAGAAGGCAGCAGAAATGAGGGGCCACTCATTTTGGGGTGTAGGGCCTGATAACGCAGGTTCCTATAATTCAAAATCGCACGAAACCAGGTTTTTTTGTGACGGAGGTGATTATGATGGCTATTATGGCCGATTCTTCTTAAATTGGTACTCTCAGGTTTTGATTGATCATGGTGATAGGGTACTATCCCTAGCAAATTTGGCATTTGAACCTAGTTGCATCGCTGCGAAGGTGAGTGAAACATCCAGAACCACATACCTGAAAACGAGAATTAATTTGTTTTTTGAGAAAAACGAGAATTAATTTCAATTGTACGTAAGTTCCCACAAGATGTTGTTTTTTAATATTTACTTTATCGTTTGACATTTTGCCTGAGCAGCTATCAGGCATCCATTGGTGGTACAAGACAGCCAGCCATGCTGCAGAGTTAACTGCTGGATTTTATAATCGTGTCAACCGTGATGGCTATGGTCCAATTGTAACTATGCTGGAAAAGCATGCCACTGCTCTAAATTTCACATGCGTGGAGTTGAGAACTTTGGATCAGCAAGAAGACTTTCCAGGGGCACTATCAGATCCTGAAGGATTGGTTTGGCAGGTTAGCTGATAAACTCAAGTTTGCTTAATGTACAGAAACACCCTGGTGTGTTTGAAATTACAGAATCCCTCTCCTGAATTGTAACTCTAGAAACACAATTATCTCTAGCATCTACCTTTTGGGGCAAAAAATAAAAAAAATAAAAAAATTGAGGTACTACCTTTCAGTAGATTTTCATCTGCTTAAACAAACCAGTTTATCCTGAGTTCCTTGGACATAGTCCCTAAACTCTTCTTTATTGTAATAAGTTGTCAAAGTTTCATCAAACTGCTACAAACCGATATCTCTTTGTGTCTCAGGTTCTGTTAAAAGGTTTCTTTTAGAAATGTTTGTTCAAATATTTCAGGTACTAAATGATGCATGGGATGTTGGCATACCAGTTGCGAGCGAAAATGCTCTAACATGTTATGATAGAGAGGGTTATAATAAGATTCTTGAAAACGCAAAGCCCTTTAATGATCCGGATCGAAGGCATCTATCATCTTTTACGTACCTAAGGCTTAGTCCAGATCTTATGGAGACGCATAATTTCATGGAGTTTGAACGGTTTGTCAAAAGAATGCACGGTAAAATACTAATATGTAACAATTCTACGTTTCAGTACAATTTGAATGGTTCAGTACAATTTGAATGGTCTCATAACTCATGTAATTATTTACTGCAGGAGAATCTGTGACAGAATTCGAATCCAATGAAGATGCGAATGAAAACACTTACCTTTTAACAACCCACTTAAAAGGCATAGATGAAGATACTTGTGAATAAGAGGGTGGGTAGTGATGGAAATGGCGAGAAAATTGACTGGGAAGCAGTTGCGTATAATGTACCATGTTTTCCTAGGATGCCAATATTCTGTAGCATGCACTTTCTCTGATCAACGAATAGAAGTAAATGCGCAGTGTGTGTTCCAATTAAATACAGTAATTGTTATTTTAGGTTACATACTACATATCCACGATTTACATTCCACCATCTACAACTGTGAATCCATGTAGTTCATATTTCTCAAACAGCACCGCAGTCTCACATGGCATAACAGAAGAATTAACGAATGATGTGTGTGGATTTAGTTTTTTGTCTGCGATGCGTTTTCATATCAATGAATAAGAAGTCATTTCCCTTTATTCTTTACATTAACATGGTATCATAGCCATCTTTGATAGAGAAAAAGATCCAGTGGCCTAAACCCTAGCGCTGTCGTGGCAGCCACGGAAAGTTCACTTTTTTTTCCCTCTAGAATATTTTTTTTGCTCCAGAACTTCACATCTTCAGTTTTCTCTCCCTCTCTTAAATTTTTTTTTTTATTAAAAAGAAGGAAGCTTTTAGGTAGATTTGTTCGATCCTAATTTTGTCGCTGCTGTTACTTCCTCCATACACAGTCGCGCAGCGCCGTTGCAACGCCACCTGAAGCGTCTTTCGATTCCTAGCTTCACCTCTGCTGTCGTTGTCTACTGCTCTCGAATTTGGTATTTACTAATTTTGCTGAACCTGCTCCGATTTGGTTTGTGACATGCCAACTAAGGGCTTGTTCTGTTGGAGATTTATCCGTGATTATCTCAATTTGCATTTTGACTTTTGTTTGGGCTAATTGTTGTTGGGTTTGTCAGTCCCTGGTTTATTTCTTTTTGGTCCCTGACTTATTGTTGATTTGTCTTGCTGTTCTTGAAAGTTGCAATTTCCGCCCAACAGTTCTTCGAGTTTTCAGTTTTCAACCGTAATCTTCTATGGTTTTCGCGTTGATGGTTTCCGGAAAATACTTATACATGGACCGAGTCCATGTAAAAGCTATGCACCTTGTGGATGATGATATTGAATCTGGTTATTTGATTACATCACCCAAGTCTGAACTGTACTTGATGGTACTGCATGCAACCATTTTTTTTATTTTATTTAGTATCTTTTGTTGTTTCAAAAGGAAAAAAAAAATTATTTTCACTAATTATGAGCTATTGTTACCGATGCATACTAAGCAAAGGTTAGACAAAATTGCATGAAGTGAGTAATTACTTAAATTTGTTATTTTTTACTTTTTTTTGTTAATATTAGCTGTTTGAAAAAATATATAACTATATGTTTGTGCTAATTTAATATAACAGTTAAAATATTTAAGGTTTGGTTAAGCATACTTAATTTATTAAGGTTTGATGCAAAAAATATTTTGTTCACGATACATACTTACAATCAAGAATATATTTTTAAGAGGAGGCCCTGGAATAATTGCTATATATACACGTGTAATTTACACTTATTGTGATAGTATTATGCATATGAGGATTGGGGGGAGCAACAGTCTTTTGTTTTTAATTTGGGAAGAAGGAAGGAAAATTTAAAATAATTAGAATTTTACTGCAATAACCGTAGACAGAGATAACCGTAGACAATAACTGTAGAATTTTAAAAGTAAAAGTGAGTTACGTTTCAGACTTGAGAGGCTGCTTTTAATTAATTTCTTAATCAGTTAAATAATCAGATAAGTAACAACCACAATTTCGTCTAATTTTTCCTTTATATGAATCAGTAGATGTTGTATAATCTTAACCAAGAAAAGATAGTAGTCAAATTATAAATTAATGAAAATGATAAAAATAAACTTTTTTTCTTTAGAAACAAGTAACGAAATTTCAATGAATTAAGTTTTTGCTATAGTACCAGCAAGTACAGTTCTTGAGCTTGCTCACTTGACCATATTTAATAATAGCCACAAGGTGCATAGCATTTACATGGACCGAGTCCATGCAAGAATTTTCCACGTTTTCCAGGGTGTTTAAACTTTAGTTCAAAGTTTGATATTTTGAGTTTAAAGTTTATTCCAGTTTATTCCAGGGTCTATCCCAGTTTGTTGCTCATGGGAGAGTATTAAGTAGTTGATTCTAGTGCTTTTGTCGTGACGTTGTGTCGTGTTATCCTTTTGGATGCTATTGTTTATTGTTGTGGTCATTTGTGGTGAACTACGTAACTCAAGTTACATTGTTGTGATTTGATGACATTTTCGGTGAAAATTTTAGTTCCGAGGTATACTTTAGATTTTTAGGACTCAATTTATCGTCTTTCGAAGGTGAATCGAGTGGATTCACACTTTCTTCCATGTTAGTTGATTGGGGTGTTTCCCATCATTCGTCACTACAGAATTGAATGTTATGCGGAGTTGCAGGTGACTTGACGAGGTGTCTTCTCTTGTGGTGGATCATGTGGTTTTACATTAGTTGATTGGAGCATTGCCAATAATTAGTCACTGCTGAATTGCAAGTTATGCGGAGTTGTAGGTGACTGATGAGGTGTCGTCTCTTGTGGTGAATCACGTGGTTCCATGTTAGTTGAGTGGGCATTGCAGAATTGCGAGTTATGCGAAGTTGCAAGTGACTCGACGAAAATTGAATCAAGAAGTTTCATGTATGGTTTCGTTGATCTTTGGTTAAAGATTGTCGAATGATTGTGATGAATTACGTAGTTAAGTTAGAGTTTGTTCGTTTGTTTAACGTTAGTTGGCAAATTGATGTTTTCGTATCATATTTGAGGGGGTGTCAAGGTATGAATATGGTAGATATAGTAGGTAATGTATTTGTTAGAACCGAATATTTTGGTTTAATTATTCTTTAATTAAATTGGTTTAATTATTATTTTATTGATTGTGTTGAGATAATATTTACATATCTTTTCAAGTTATTCATGATCTTGTCGTATCAGGTTATTTAAGGAAAGTGTGTTGGTGAGACTCTGGAACTGAGTCTTAGTGTTTCCATATGTAATAGGATCCTGGCGTATCAGGATAAATAAGGAAAGCCCATTTAGTTGATTTTAGGAATCTATTATGTCTTTAAATGATCTGATTTTCTCTCAATGGATCTAGAGGTGTTTACATGTATATTACATTGGGATATTCTGTTCATTTGAATGTAGGGTCAAAGTGGATAAATTTTAAGGAAGGCTTGGAAGCTATCTCAAATGATCGAAGATTTGATGTAACGATTGTCCTTCCGCGTGGAGTTTCTGCACTCTATAAAAACATAAGACTCGAAGGCATTTAAAGACAAGATATTAGAATATAAGTCGATTGTCATTTTAGTTGTTTAAGAGTCAAAGTATTTTTATACAATTATTCAAGTAAGAAATATCAAGGCGAAAGATCTTCGTGTGTACTTGAGTAATTCCAGATTCAAGTAGAGTTCTATAGTAAAGTGTCACGTCAGATATTAAGAAAGTAATTAGAGGGAGTCTAGATTACGAGTATCAAGTAATATCCTGAGTGAGTCAAGTCTTGTACTATAAAAAATAAACTTGAGATGTCAAAACAGACAAAAGCCGAGTAGACTAGGTCTATTTTGACCGAACCACTATAAAATCTGTGTGTCTCTGTTTTACTTACTTACCTATCATATCAAGTAATGTCTATTACGAATAACAAGTAATAAGTGAAACACTTAAGATGTTTCAAGTGTCATCCAAAGCTAGTCACTTACGGTAGTTTTTTTTTTGTGAGATTCTGGTTTGAAAGATCTTATTTCTAAGGGATGGAAGAAGTCAAAGAAGATTTATCAACAAACATACCATCAATGCTTACGAGTAGCAATTATTCGTACTTGAAGAACTGTCTAAAAAACTTCATCAAACAACAGGATCAGAAGGCTTGGAAAAGGGTTCTGAGAGGTTGGTCACCCCTTGTTGATGCAGATCGTAAGGTCAGAAATGAACTCAATTAGTCCAATGAAGAAGACCTTCTTGTTGAGCAAAACTATACCGCTCTTAATACTATTTTAAGAGTTGTTGACATGAATCAATATAATATTATAGCTAGTTATGAATCGGATAAAAAGCATGGGATGTTATATTCGTTGCTTATGAAGGTACATCATGTGTCGCATATTTACAACTGCTAACTACTCAATTTGAGAGCATGTAATGCAAAAAATTGAAACTATTGCTCAATACATTGCAAAACTTAAACGTATTACAACTGAAGTCGCTCTACGTGGTGAAGAATATAGTGAAGCAAATTGGTCCATAAAATGCTCAGATCTCTTTCAACAAAGTTTGTAATCAAGGTTGAGACAATTAAAGGATTGAAGGACACAAAAAACATGTCCCTCGAAATTCTTATGGGATCACTCGCAACACATGAAATGAAGCTGCAACAAGTAGGGGAAAATATCGCCAAAAGTCTTGCACTAAAATCCACAGCTCCATCTCTCTCACAGAATGTACATGGAACTAATATCATGACATCAATGGCTCTTCTAACAAAGGACTTGAAGAAGATGAATAGATCCAAAGTCAGAGGTAAATTCTCATCACGTAGTTCATCTAACTCTGATTTTAATAAAAATCAGTATGTTGCTAATGCTCTTAAAATCAATATAATGTTATATCTAGTTGTGAGTCGGCTAAAAGATCATGGGATATTAAATGTGTTGGTCATGAAGGTACATCATGTGTCTGCAGATCTAAGTTACAACTGTTAACTACTCAGTTTGAGAACATGTAAATGCAAGAAACTGAAACTATTGCTCAATACCATGCAAAACTTAGACGTATTACAACAAAAGCCGCTCTAATTGTTGAAGAATATAGTGAAGCAAAACTTGTCCATAAAACGCCCAGATCTCTTCCAACGAAGTTTGCAATCAAGTCTGAGATACTTGAAGGACACCAAAAACATGCCCCTGTAAATTCGTATGGGATCAGTTGCAACATATGAAATGAAGCTAAAACGAGAAGGGGACAATATTTCCAAAAGACTTGCACTAAAATTCGTAGCTCCATCTCTCTCACATAATGTACATGGAACTGATCTCATGAAGTCAATGGCTTCTTCTAACAAAGAACTTCAAGAAGATGAATAGATCCAAATTCAATTCTCAACACTTAGTTCATCTAACTCTGATTTTAATAAAAATCATTCCGCTGCTAATGCTCTTGAAATCAAAATAAATGGAAAAGGTATTCAATGGAGAGAATGGCAGGGTTTTAGACACATTAGAGCAGACTATCGAAACCTACTTGAAAAGAACTAAAATCGTGCTCTTGTTACAACATGGAGATGAGGAAGAAGAATCACCTTCTGACGTTGCACTCACTGCCATAATTTCCTATGTATCAAACACATATGTTATAACTGAGGAGACAATCCCTGCAACAGGCGCTCTCATAAAATTCTAAGAAGAGTTAGATACTGAAGAAAATACAATTGTCCCCATTTGTGACGAGATAAATGCTACGTTTTCCAAATGTGAGGCTGTCAAACGAAGGGCTGTTGAAATTGAAGCTCAAATAAAATCTCTTGAATCTCAAGGAATTTCCACTCAAGGGATCAACATATCAAAAATCTTAAAAGAAAAGTTGAGTTTCTCAAGAAAAGCAACGAAATTTTAACTTCAGAGTTGCATCAGGCAAGGACTTCAACTAAAAAGGCAAAATAAAAGTTGGCTGAGACATTAAATGACCTTGAATCAGTCCAGAACAATGTCAAACTTCTCAACTCTGGAACGAACAAAGTCAATGAAGTTCTAGAATTATAACGACCTGCTACTGATCGTCTTGGAAGAATTTACCAATGTGTCGCAACAAGAAATAGGCTGGAAGAACTCACCACATTCCTCTCGGAAGATACCCTAACATGAAGAAACCCAGAAATATAAAAAAGGACCTCATCAACATCACAAAAGAAAAGGAAATGAGTTTCATTATGTGTATCTAAAAGAATACTTTGGTCAAGAAAATGGAAACCATCAACCTCCTGTCTCTTGGAGACTCTCTCGTATAAAGAAAAGTTTTTTAAATAAATATTTTTATGATAACGTTCGGAAATTTGTGCCAATATGTCATCACTGTGGAATCAAAGAAAATATCCGACCCTATTGCTTCCAACTATGGGAAAAATCATGTACTACAAAGAAGGAAGGAACAATGGATATGTTCGAACATGAAGAAAAACTACAACAACTACTGCTACAAAACCTAGGACAACTCCTCATGATCCAATACAAAAACTCACGGCACAAAGACAAATTTGGGTTTAACGGTCCAATGTTAATTGCTTTGTTAATAATCAATCCTCTTCTTATAATTCTACTAATTCACGTTCTTTGACAGTAGTTGCTCCCGACACATGACAGGAAACTAAGACATCCTTAACAAATTAATGGATGAAACAAGGGGAGATGTTGTTTTTGAAGATGGAAACAAATGGTAAATTGTCGGAAGAGGAACCCTGGATGTAACATGATTTCCTCGACTGAAATAATCTTCTATTAAGAAGGATTGCATGCTAACCTCATCAACATAAGTCAACTGCGTGACTAGGACTTGTTCGTCTGATTCACCAAAGATGAATGTGAAGTAGTTGTCAAAGAAGGCAAGGGCATCCTATAGGGATTCAGAAATGCAGATAACTGCTACACATTAACCAGGCACGATAGCCCTTCAAGCATCCTGATATGTCACTTTAGTGTCAACTTATAGACTAAATTATGGCACCAAAGAATGGGACACATCAACTATAAAACTTTGTCCAAACTCTAAAACAAAAGTTGTCAAATGAATTCCTCATGTTGGCATCAGAACTGAAGACAAGTGTGAAGCATGCATACAGGGGAACACAAAGGAAAAGTAGTCACACCCTGCTGCAATATACCCCTTATGCACATATACTGGAACTCCTTCACATGGATATCATTGAACCAATTCAAAAGTAACGTCTAAGTGGTAAAAGGTATATTTTTATTTGCGTAGATGACTTTTCAAGATTTACAGGGGTTGAATTCTTAAGAGAAAAGAATAAGACTTTCAATGCCTTTAGAATTTTATGTAACACTATTGTAACAGATAAAGAATTAAACATTAAAAAGTTAGAAGTCATCGAGGAAAAGAATATAAAAACGATATGTTTAATTCCTTTTGCAATGAGAAAGGTACATTGCATAAATTTTCAGCGCCCATTAAACCACAACAAAATGGAGTGGTTGATTCTGAAAATGGCTCGAGTCATGTTAAACTCAAAGACATTAGCCATTCAATTTTGGTCAATACTATTGTTGCATCTATCCTACTTCGGCTGGGAAAGAACATTTTCATCAACTTGTGAAAGCTTGTATTTGACCGCATCTGTCTAGAGGCCCTTTTGTACAAGGTAAAGTTATCTCTTGGATTTCCCTACTTGATTTATCGTGTCTTGATAGAATAGCTGGTCCTGATGCGCCAGGTGAGAAAAAGTACTCCACCAGGAACATAAGAGCCTCATCCAGGGTTGTGCAACGCACACATGAGCCTACCCCTGCCAAAGACAAGTCTGGACCTGCTGCTCGCAAGCCACCCAACCAACAAGCACTACATCCTCTACCACTGGTCTTGAAGGCATTTAACAAGGGCTGGTGTGCCACTCTAACAATCTGGAGAAGTGATGGATGTTATTGCTGCTACTCTTGCTAATCTCGATAGTCGTCAAACTGCCATGGAAACCAATATTTCCAGCATTGAGAGTCTTCTTCCGTCCCCTTAATTCTGTTATAACAGCAAGGGGGAGATGGCACAGAGTTAGCGAGAGTTGGGGACTTATTGCCGATACCTTTCGATTTTTTAATTAAATATATTTGTTTTTATGCAAATTGAAATATCTTTATTTTCTACACTTTTATTCTGTTTGAACAATTTCAATTTGTGGTGGTTTGTAATGTTGCACTTCTGATGCGACTGGATACTATATCTCTGTGATATGTTAAGGTAGCTTAGTTTTAATTGGGGATATCTATGTATGCCTAATATTGTTTTGCAGGAAATATTATTGATGTCAAAACAAAATCACAGGGGGAGGATGTTATAATCTAATATTTCAATTTAATTTTTCTTAAATTAAATTAGTTTAATTATGATTTTATTGATTGTGTTTTGAGATAATATTTACATATCTTTCCAAGTTATTCATGATTTCGTCGTATTAGGTTATTTAAGGAAAGTATGTTGGTGATATTCTGGAACTGAATCTTAGTGTTTCCATATTTAATAGGATCCTGATGTATCAGGGTAAATATTGAAAGCACATTCGGTTGATTCTAGGAATCTATTATTTTCTTTAAATGGTCCAATTTATTCCCAATGGATTTAGAAGTGTTTATATGTATATACATTGGGATATTCTGTTTACTTGTATGCATGATCAAAGCGGATGAATTAAGGAAGGTTTACAAGCTGTCTCAAAGGATCGAAGATCTAGTGTAACAGCTGTCCTTCGGCATGGAGTTCATTCACTGTATAAAAATAGAAGACTCGAAGACTTTGAAAGACAAGAGATTAGAATATAAGTCGATTGTCATTTTATTTGTTTAAGAGTCAAAATATTTTTATACAATTATTCATGTAAGAAATATGAAGGCGAAGGATCTTCTGTGTACTTGAGTATTTCCAGATTCAAGTAGCGTTCTATAGTAAGGTGTCACATCAGATATTAAAAAAATATTTAGAGTGAGTCCAATCTTGTACTATAAGAAGGAAACTTAAGTTGTTAAAACACGCGAAAGCCGAGTAGACTAGGTCTATTGAGAACAAACCACTATAAAATCCATGTGCCTCTGTTTTACTTACCTGTCATAACAAGTAATGTCTATTACGAATAACAAGTAATGTCTATTTCTCCGATTTATGTGTGCACTTTCATATCAGTGAATAAGAAGTAATTTCCCTTTATTCTTTACATTAACATTTTCATTCATATTCCCATATACTAACATATGGGTATCCACATTGTAGGTACCCATTCTCGCCTTACCCATCGTGAATGGAAAATATCCAGACAAAATGGATATGAGAGTAGGTACCCACTTCAAATACCCACCTAGGAGCAACCTAGATGTAAATTAGGTGGGAATTGAATGCACAACTATAATTACATTTATCATACATTATACGTCTATCTCCTTACATAACCTTAATTACAACAACACCTAATTACATTAAGTAAGGACACAAACACTACTTTGACTATGATTTTACCACATATCATGGTCATTATTCTCTAATATTCCAATACTCCGCCTCAAGCCAAGAAACGTATTGTGTCAAAGGTTCCAACCTTTACTTCTATTGGAGTTGTTCACGAGGATAGAAACCCATTTTTCTCTTTCCTTGGTCAATTTGTTTGCACTACTATAACTAAATGTTTAGTAAAAATATTAGATTTTTGATAATTCGAGGACACATAACAGATTTTGATCTTTCCACTTTGAACCTATGACTTGATGAAGTTCACGTTGATATGAACGTGTTTCATATAATCATGTTGTATAAGATTATGAATGATGGTAATTATGGATTAAGTATCACTGTATAGTTGTGCGAGACCATCAACACTAACTTCCATTTATGTTAGTCATTAAACTTTCCAGCCAAATCAAGTCACAAAATCATGGGCAATGGCACGACACCCCACTTTTAAAATACTTCTTAAACTAATAATTATGATTAGCTTCTCCACGCAACCACATAGCCCCAAAACTTGTTGAAACACCTTTTGGTTTATTTGATATATTCAACTAAGCATCCCAATCCGCATCAAGAAATCCTACAAGCTCTTAATTCTCACTTTTTTGTAGCGAATCCCTTTACTTGGTGTTCTTTTTAGATATCTAAGAATCCGATCCACTACAATTTTATTATGAACAGTCGTAAAGTGCATACATGGACTAACTATGCTAATACTATAGGCAATATAAGTCCTAGTGAGTGATATATAGATTAGTTTTGTCACTAGTTGTTAGTACCCTTCCTTGTTTCCAATTCTTTCCCGATGAAGTAGTTGTTGGTGGACAACTAAGCATGCTTGTCTCATTTAGAAGGTCTAGAAATTTCCTTTCCAAGAAATAGTGTAGCTTACATAGATCATTGACATTGAATTCTGATTGTATTAGTCGTTTAAGGTTGATGATCTCATCAACGTTATCGCTCATGATTACCATCGTTGACATATACAATCAAGATAAACGTTTTTTTGCTCTTTGACTTTATAACATATAAAGTATGATCAACCTTTTCCTAGGATATATCCAAACTCTTCATAATGGTGCTTAAACAAGTAAACCAAGTCTTGGGTAATTGCTTTAGCCCATAAAGTGATCTTTTCAGTTTTCATACTAACCCAATTTTCAACTTGTTGCTTCGAATCCAAGGGGAAGCTTCACGTAGAATTCTTTGTCTAGCTTTCCAATTAAGAAGGCATTTGACACATCCATCTGATGTACCCCAACAAATAATCGAGCTTTTTGCCTCTTAATTATTCCTTCCTTACCATTTTTTCTAGTGAATATCCATTTGTCGCCAACTAGTTCCTTATCTCGGAGTGCACATATACCCTCCTATTGACCCGACCCAACCCGACTTGCCAAGCCTAAAATGCGCGTAATTTCCCTTTTGTACGAAGGTCGCAGGTCACAAATACGGTAACCCACCTGGGGGGGGGGGGGGGTCTCGTGTTGACTAGTACCGCCCCCCACCCAATCCACCACATAAGTATATAGTGTAAGAAAAAACCTAATTCACTTTCATGTTTTTCAGCAACCCACCCCACCGCATTCGTCCACCCACCTCAACCATTTCTCTCCAACCTCCACCACTAGTCAATGCGCCTTACACTACCAATCCTTTGTTGCCCCTTACACTATTTCTCTCCAATATCGACCACCAATCGACGCGCGCCCGTGTCTTACACCATCAATTGCATTGTTCAATCTACGATGTACCATTCATTGGACTTGAATCCTGTTAAAGGTAAAAAAAATATCGATTTCCCGAACACTGTATAGTTAATTTTACCTTTCGTGACATTGTTTGAACTAGGGAACGCACCATCTGATAATATTGAGGAACTAAGAATGAGTGAATTTTTACATTTGAACGTTGAATTCGAGATAAAGAGCAATGAATTGGCATGTTGTTGTGTAATGAGTCCTTCAAATTGGGGGTTTAATGAAGGGGCTGGAAATTTGTGGTAATGTTTAGGAGTTGTGGATTATTTAGGTACCTTGACTGTCATTTTATAAGTACTTTCTGTGTAATTAATGGATTAGCTTTGACATGTGAATTAATTCTTCTATATCTAGATGAAACTTGACCAATTAGTATGAGGCGCAAAGAGTTGGATTTTCCTGTAATTAACTTGTAAATGTTTTAATTTTAGGGACATTGTAGTTTAAACTTCTTGTTCATGGATTATGTATTGGACATGTGTGGATGGAGAATGTTTGGACATGTGTGGATGGAGAATGTAAAATATATTATCATATTAAGTGTGGATTGATACCTTTGTGTGTGTTTTATTTTGGCTAATTGTTGGTTGGTTGAAACTGGTGTTGTAGGCTGCATTTTGGCTCAACGTTGATTTTTTTGTTGATCTTTTCACTTTTAATATTGTTATGAGGTTTTGTTATATTCTTATTATAAACTACAAACTATCGCCTCAGTTTATTTATAAATGCTTGTGGTGTTTAACATTAACAACAAAATTATGTATGTCGTTTTTTTAAGTTACATAGTGTCTTCACATGTATTTTGTTTTTGTAATTTATATAATACAGCCCTAAGCCCTTCAACCCACCAAATCCGCAACCCGCATAGTCTTAAATTTTTTATAACCAGCATGTGTGAAAAAATTTGTAACCTTCTAAAAATGAGTATGGTGCCTTTTTCTGTTGCAAATAGTTAAAACCCGACTGCTTACACCCCTATTCTTATCCTTGGACATATTAACTTCTCATGTTTTTTCTTCATTTAATGCCTTCAATTCTTCTAAGGTAACTGTTTTCCACTTTGGATTCTTCAAGACATCATCAATGGTCAAGGAATGTTTAAAGTTTCATCTTGTTGCAATTCTTGTGCAAAACCCGGTATGGGTTCCAATAGTTGGATTGACCCTATGACACATGTCATTTTGAGTAATACACATATATATGGTTCTCTTATTTGAATTGATGTAGGAACGGTTATGTTTTGTATGTCTGAAGGCACATATGATAGAGGTACATATGTTGATGGAGGATTAGATGGTAGTATTAACTCAAAAGTAGGCAATATTATGAGGGAGATTAATGGATCCCAATGATTCTCTTCACTCAAACTCTCCTTTGAAAATAATCGTAAGAACCAAACATGTGATCTTCGAACAATGTGACATCATAAGATGTTCGAAACCCTTTGTGAGGGGATTGAAAGATTTTTACCTTTTTTGTGGATGGGTATCCTACAATACACATTTGATTACTTTTTGAAAGTGCAGGTATTATATCAATGTTAGTTGAACATTGAAAGTGCAGGTATTCTGTCAATGTTAGTTTAACATTGAGAAGTCAATGTTAGAGTAACATTGCTGGAGCAGAATCCAATTTACAATCTTGAGTATATTCGTTATTATTGTTTTGCATTATTCATTTAACTAACTGAGTTCCACAGTTGTAATTGTCTTTGATTATTATTCAGGAAACAAACTTGTCATAGGTTGGACGCTCAAGTTTCCAAGAAGGAAAGTTTCCTTAATTACGCAAACCACTCTACAAGGGAAGTTGATTTCGAGTGGAACTAGGAATGCTTTCCAAGATCAGTCCTGATTTGAAGAAGGAGTCTTTCCCTAGTTAGATCACTAACGAAGGAACTATTATTCAAGAAGGACTGCGAGAACAAAGAAGAAGAGTTCAAGAAGGAAACTAGAAGAATTACCAACCGTGTACAACACACCTTGAAGTCGAAGTTCAAAAACCTATTTATAGGTGTGAAGTACATCAAGACAAACACGAGACAAGAGCTAATCAATCCGAGAGATTAACTTACAGTTGTTGAGCGTTGTCTTGCTTTAGCAAAGTTTGTGAGTTGTTAGAATAGATCTAAGAGTGAGGAGCTGTTAGAGATAGTCGAAGCAATTCTTGTGTGCTTTGCTTAGTTCAATCAATTTAAGAGTGAGGAGCTTGAGAATTGAGAGAACGACCTTTGTTAAAACCTTTACGGGTTATTTTGCCTACGGCTCGGAATTTAATATAATTCTATATTCACTTCTTAAACTTGGTGTTTGTTTATTCCGCTGCACAATTATTCTGGTATGTTGTTAAAGTAACATCGCTGAGTTAACAACGTTCAAATCTGCTGTTAACTCTCCAGTGTTAAGTTAACAACAACAACAACAACAACAACGTATCAACCCGATCCATAATTTCAATTGGTATCAGAGCCAAGCACCAACTTCACCGGTGTTTGGCGTTGATACGACAAGATGGACAACTCCAACCCCAATACAAGCAGGTTGCCTGTATTGGAGGGTCCCAACAACTATGCCTACTGGAAGATTAGACTCAGAGTTCACATCAAATCCATCGACCTAAGAGCTTGGGACGCAGTACTAGAAGGCTACACCATTCCCTACTTGCCAAGAGATGGAGATGCTGGTCTGGTACCTAAGCCAAGGGGACAATGGACAGCCAACGAAATTGCTCTCTACAACTTCAATGAAAAGGCCCTCAATGCTATTTTTAGCTGGGTAGGTAATCATATGTTCAAACTTATTCAAACTTGTTCTACTGCTAAAGCTGCATGGGAAATTCTTGAATTACATTGTGAGGGTGATGTGGCTGTGAGGGACTCTAAATATAGAAAACTTTTGAGGGACTTTGAGAAGATAGAGATGGGTGAGGATGAAAGCATTGATAGTTATTTTGAGAAACTTCTAGATATTGCTAATCAGTGCCAAAACTTAGGTTTTATCATCCCTAATCAAACCATGGTCTATAAAGCTTTTAGAACATTATCTTCTAAGTTTACTGTCAAAAGAATTGCTATGAATGAGTCTAGAGATCTTGCCAACATGGACTTTCAAACATTAATGAACACTTTAAAAGAATTTGAACTAGAATTCCTAGGAAAGTCCAGTAAACAACTTGCTTTAGCCTTACTAGGTACTAGCTCAGATTCTACAGGGAGTGATGAGGATGAATATGAGTTGATCTCTTCTAACTATGGTAACATTACTAGGAAGTTTAGTAAATTGGGTTACAAAGATAAAAATAAAGAAAAACAACCCAGTAATGATGCCCTTGGTTATAAGAAACTGCCCCCAAAGTTTGTAAAGTACATGGCATCTAAGAGCACGCCTCAAGATACTGAGAAATTGAAAGATGTCATGTGTTATGAATGTAAGGGGTATGGTCACTTTAAACATGAATGTGCTAACACCCTCAGAACAAGAGGGAATTCTCATTGGGTCTGTGTAGATGACTTCAATGAAGCTGACTTCGAATCTG
Organism: Linaria vulgaris; assembly: GCA_948329865.1. Lineage (NCBI taxonomy): Eukaryota > Viridiplantae > Streptophyta > Magnoliopsida > Lamiales > Plantaginaceae > Linaria > Linaria vulgaris. The sequence continues at coordinate 79,933,397 of OX415250.1, forward strand.
GAACAAGTGCTGATGAACAATCAGAGGAAATCAACACTGCTGCGCTCTGCACTCAGATCATCTGGTCAGGAGAAGACTCCAGAACCTGCCAAGAATCTCAATGTTATTCTAACATTAGAGAACCAACAGTAAAGCAGGAGATCTTCTTTGGAGACTGGAACAACAATGATACACAGGTTAACCATGACACACTCTCTGACTGTGATGATACTAACTTTGATTGTTTCAATGGCTCAGTTGATCTAGAAGAGGAGTACTTCAATAAAGAAGAGATGTCCCGGGAGGAAATTCTTGATGATCTACACACAACCTTTCTCAGACTTGAGAGAGAGAATGTCAGACTCATAAAAAGAAACAAAGCACAGAAGCATGACATTGAATGTTTGAAGAACATGTTGAAACTCTATGAAAGAGATCTTGACAAAGCTGAAGCTGAGCTGAAAGAGGTAAAGGAGAAACTCAAAAAGGATTCACAGATCATAGCCAAATGGAATGGAGGTACTTCTAAACTTGATGAGGTACTGAACATGAGTAACTCAGGTACATGTGGTCTGGGATTTGTTGAAAAACCTTCCTCTTCCAATGTTAATTCTGCCTATTTAACTACAAGCTTTGTTAAAGAATCTGATAATATGAGTTATGGAACCATTAACACTGTGAAAAGTAAACCTACTTTTATCTGCCAGAAATGTTTTCAACCAGGACACATTAAATCATTCTGTAGAAAATTGATAAAAGAATGTGGTAAGAAAACAGCCTCTGTGTCAAATTTTAAAACTACAACATGTTCTGATGTTAGACTAACATTAGGTGCAGGACAAAAAAGTAGGACTTGGATAGAAAAAGCTAAAACCCCTAAGATTAAAGTTGTATGCAATGTTGTTTTCTCTGCTGTGTACTCTAACCTTTCAGGTAAGTGGTACTTCGATAGTGGATGCTCAAGACACGTGACAGGCAACAAAGATAATCTTAAGCAAATGATACCTTTGAGTGCTAGAACAGTGACCTATGGAGGTGGCACCAAAGGAAAGATCATTGGCAAGGGGACACTGGATGTTGATGGATTTCCACCCTTGAAGGATGTGTTGTTGGTAGATGGGTTAAAGGCAAATCTAATCAGTATCAGTCAGCTGTGTGATGATGACCTACTGGTTACATTTGACAAGGTATCTTGTGATGTTTATGATAGTGAAAATGTTCTTGTGATGACAGGTACTAGATCCAAAGATAACTGCTACCTAGCCTAGGAGGAAGCAGAATATTTCCATGCCAAGATAGATGAGGCTTCTATATGGCATAGGAAACTTGGACATGTTCACTACAGAAACCTTGAGAAATTACAGAAAGTTGATGCTGTAAGAGGCTTACCAAAGTTGTCTTGTCCAGGTAAGCTTGTGTGTGGTGATTGCCTCAAGGGTAAGCAAACCAGAGCAATTCATACACCCCTACAGGTACAGAATGCTAACCCTAGATCTAGTAGGTGTTTTGAATTGCTGCACATGGACTTAATGGGTCCAATTGAGGTAAGTAGTCTCAGTGGGAAGAGATATGCCTTTGTGATTGTAGATGACTTCTCTAGATACACTTGGGTAAAATTTCTTAAAGAAAAGTTTGAAGCTTTTAATCAGTTCAAAATTCTTTGTGCTAGTATTAAAAACTTGTATGGCTCCACTGTGACTAAGATTAGGACTGATCATGGTAAAGAATTTGAAAATGCTAGTTTTGATAACTACTGCAATACTAAAGGTATTTTCCATGAATTTTCAGCTCCTAAGACTCCTCAGCAGAATGGGATTGCTGAAAGAAAGAACAGGACTCTTCAAGAGATGGCCAGAGTTATGCTCAATGCTAAAGACTTATCCAAAAGACTCTGGGCTGAAGCTTTAAACACTGCTTGTCACATTAGTAACAGGGTGTATCTTAGACCTGGAACTAACATGACTCCCTATGAACTCTTGAAGGGTGTTAAACCAAATGTTGCATATTTTCATGAATTTGGATGTGATTGTTATCTGCTTAATGACAGGGATTATCTGAGTAAATTTGATCCTAAAAGTGAAAAATGCATCTTTGTAGGATACTCAGCCAATAGTACTTCCTTTAGAGTCTACAATCTTAGATTGAAGACAATTCAGGAATCAGTGAATGTTGTGTTTGATGATTTCACTCTTGATACATGTACTGATGACATCTCACTTCCCAATGTTAAACCAACAGCGGAAACTGAGAATGTTACTCCTGACAATGTTACTCCAACATTGGAACTGGAAGCTGGAAACACTGAACAAGAGTCAGGGACGATGTTAGACTAACACCAGCAAGATCAGATGTTAGACTAACAACAGAGGATTCTGACTCAGAACATGAAGGTACCTCTGAACCTAGAAGAGACCCCCCAGCTAGGATTCAGAAAGACCATACAGCATCCCAGGTAATAGGTGAACTCACTGAACGGGTAAGGACACGCAACAGAGAAAGACTTGACTATAGAGATATGGTAAAACTGTGTGTCTGTATGAACTTCACTTGTACTGTTGATAATGCCTCTTGTTTTGTCTCCACCATAGAACATAAGAATGTGAATGAAGCTCTTCTTGATAACTTCTGGATTAATGCCATGCAGGATGAACTATTACAGTTTACTAAGAACAATGTCTGGATACTTGTACCTAGACCACCTAATGTTAATGTAATAGGGACTAAGTGGATATTTAAGAACAAGAGTAATGAGGAAGGGGTCATAGTTAGGAACAAAGCTAGACTAGTTGCTCAGTGGTACACACAGGTTGAAGGTGTAGATTTTGATGAGACATTGCTCCAGTTGCTAGGATTGAGTCTATTAGGTTACTTCTAGCTATAGCATGCAGTCTTAAGATAAAACTATACCAAATGGATGTAAATGGAGCATTTCTGAATGGGCTGGTTGATAATGAAGTATATGTTGAACAGCCTAAGGGATTCACAGATCCTAAGTACCCCAACCATGTGTACAAGCTTGAAAAGGCACTGTATGGGCTTAAACAAGCACCTAGAGCATGGTATGAAAGGCTTACAAAATTCTTATTAAGTCTTGGCTTTGTTAGAGGTGAGGGAGATAGAACACTGTTTGCCTTGAAGAAAAATTCTCATGTCTGTATAGCTCAAATATATGTAGATGATATTGTGTTTGGCTCAACTAACAATTCTATCCTAGAAAACTTTGTTGAATCAATGACAGGGCAGTTTGAGATGAGTATGATGGGAGAATTAACCTTCTTTCTTGGTCTTCAAGTAAAACAAACAGGTAATGGTATTTTCCTAAGTCAGGAAAAGTATGCAAAGAATTTGGTAAAAAGGTTTAAATTGGAAGATTCAAAGCCTTGCAAGACGCCCATGTCTTCATCAGTGAAGATATCCAGGGATGTTAATGGTGCTAATGTTGATCCAACATTGTACCGTTCAATCATAGGAAGCTTGCTCTACTTGTCTGCTTCAAGGCCTGACATAATGTTCTCTGTTTGTGTTTGTGCTAGGTACCAGGCATGTCCAAAGCAGTCACATCTGATTGCTGTGAAGAGAATACTTAGATACATTTCTGGCACCTTGGCCCTTGGTATATGGTATTCTTATGACACTAACACAAATCTTGTAGGTTTCAGTGACTCAGACTGGGCAGGAGACACTGATCACATAAAGTCTACAAGTGGAGGATGCTTTTATCTGGGGAACAACTTGGTCTCATGGTACAGTAGAAAGCAAAACTGTGTGTCACTCTCCACTGCTGAATCTGAATACATAGCAGCAGGCAGCTGTGTCACTCAGTTAGTATGGCTCAAACACATGCTACTAGATTATGGGTTAGACAGTGATACCTTGCTTATGTTTTGTGATAATCTTAGTGCAATAAGCATCTCTAAGAACCATGTGCAACACTCCAGAACTAAACATATTGATATAAGGCATCACTTTCTGAGAAACATGGTAGAGGACAAGCTCATTGACATTGAAAACATTGAAACTAACAATCAGCTTGCTGATATGTTCACTAAACCCTTAGATTCTAAGAGGTTCTTCAGTTTGAGGAATTCTCTTGGCATGTGCATTGTTTAGGGATGTTAGTTCACCAGTGTTGACATAACACCACTGTCTAGCACTGGTTATTGGTTGTGGTGTATCTGTAATTCTTTTTGTTTCCTTTCTGCATTCTTTCTTCTTGCATATTACATCCTTGTTAGAGATTCTGTTGGGCTGTGTGGTTAAACTGTATGAATAGCTGAGTTGACTGGTGGACAGGTACATATCAAGAGGTTTGTTAAGTTAGAACTCTGTTGTTAGTTTGTGAATGTTAACCTAACATCTGGGAGAAGTTGGGGTACACAGAGCTCACTACTCTGATGTTATTCAGTTGTGACTTATCCATGTTAGGTTAGATAAAGCATGAAGAGAAGCTTGGGTACATGATGTTGAGAGCTTCATTGTCATTCAGTTGTGCTTATTTTTGTGTTTTTGTCTATGGCCAAGGTTATGCATGATGGTGAGCCTTACTACTGGGGTGCTTTGAAGTCTCGACTGCTTGCATTCAGTAGCATTGTTCACTTGGTATTTCTCTTGCAAACAGGTTGGAAAACAAGTATGCATGAGGGGCTGGGGTGGAGAAGTATATGATAAATGTATTGTCTTCATTCAGTTCTTTTGTACTTGCCTAATCTGTTGCTGATGGTTAAGTTGTTGGGGTGTGTGGGGTCTTGTGCTGCCCACATTCAGTGATGAAACTATCCTTTTACATTCACTAGTGTTTTTGTTCAAAAGAGTTCATAAAGATAAATTGATTTGTCCTGATCCTAGTCAGTAAAGTTGTTTGTACTTGGTTACCATCTCCCAATATTGATCTAACATTGTTACATTATTTCTAGTTATGTATTCTTTTTTCCTTGTGTCGGTTTGGGCTTAGGGGGAGTAGTAATCGTAGGAATCATGTGTTGAGGCATACTTTTTGGGTGACTCACTGCAGGTAAAACACTATGTTTTGTGATCTTCTATGCTATGGGAACATCTTTTCCCTGAATATGTGTATCCACTCTGTGTTTTTTTGTTGGATGTGTTACTTGCTCATACTGATGATCTGAATTTATGTCTTTGTACCTAAGTACTTGGGTGAGGTTCCAGATCAGTACACAGGAATACCTCACGCTCTCACATGATGTTGCCTTGGATGAAGCCCTGCACCTACAACTTCCTACTCCGATGTTAACTTACCAATGTTAGTCCAACATTGAAACATTGTAACTTATAAGTTTTCAGGTGTGGAGACCGCTCTGGTTACGTGTTAATCTAACACTGACACGTGGTAAGGTGAACATGGGTATGATTGTGTGATAGTGGTCCGATTATGTTGGTAACATGTTACAACACCACTATCACTATTCTTCAGCTGATTAAGTATATAATTTGCCCTAATCTTCTCTCACTTTTTACGCGCTCAAATTTTTCGGCAAAATTCAACTCTCTCTGCAAATCGAGTTTCGTTTTTCTTCTAAAATCACTCTAACAATGGCATGCAAGTCTTCCATTAACACTCTTGCAGCTGCTGCCGAACAGATGGAGCAACCACGACGCCGTAGGACCAGAAGTGCAACCGCTGAAGCCATTACCGCCGCCGCACCAAAGAGGAAATCCACCTATCAACGGCGCAAGGGCAAGAAAGCCGCGAAGGGTGATGTTGATTCAACATCAAAAATGGCTGAGCAAACCTCGACGCCCACCAACCCTGAAAACAAGGTAATGATGGCTAACCCTACTCTGGATATGCCTGCTACTACTGTTGTTGGTAATGAGGTGGAGAAAGAGGCCCATGTTGATGTGGGTGAGTCTGAGGTTTTGCATGAGGTCCCTGAGGGTAATGTTAGGGATGAATCTGTGGTTGTTGCTGAGGAAGTGGTTGAGCCCACAGAGGCTGATGTTGCTGAGCAGGATACCGCTGATGAGATGGAGACTCTTCCTGAGGAAGATGATCAGGTTGAGGAGACTGAGGTTGAGGAGGTTGCTACTGAGGGTAACCAAGATGTTGATAATGGGGGTGACAGTCAACCTGAAGAGGTTGAGAGAGAAGAAGAAGAGAGCCTGACTCTCTCTGCCTTAGTTACTGTTGCTAAGAAAAGAAAGGGAAAGCATGTGATGGTTGAAGCTTCTGAGTCTGAGTCAGAAGAAGAAAAAGAGGAAGAAGAGGAGAAGGAGGAAGAAGAAGATGAGGAAGTGGAGGAATAAGACCAACAAGTAGGTGATGACCCTGCTGATGTTACTCCAACATCAGGCAGTGATGAGTTCTTTGATGTGCTTGATGAGGAGTACCCTAAAAAGCCTTACTCCAGCTTTTATGTGTCTACTGAGGCAGAAGAACAGTGGGAGGCGTATCAAGCCAGGGTTATTCACATTGAGAGGAACATTGATGAGGAAATGTTCAAGGAGAATAGGTTGTTTGAGCTGCTGGAAGCTAGAGGAGTGTTGGGCTCTGTGATGAACCAGTCATCATATGTCCCTGGTGTGATCAGAGAGTTCTACATGAACCTCTCTCAATGGGTGTCCCACCGGGACTCTCCCAAGTTTGGCAAAGCTTGGGTAAGGATGAAGGTCTATGACATCAGCCCCTCTGTGATCAATGAGGCTTGGGGACTTCCTGATCCTGAAGAGACAGAGGATCCTAGCATGGATGAGGTGATCACTGACCTCACTGGTGGACTCACAAGGAAATGGAATGACAATTTTCCAACTACAAGGCTGACTTCCTTAAGTGTTGTACTTCACAAACTCTCTACCTACAACTGGCTGCCCTCTTCAAACACCACTGTTATGACAAAAGAATCTGCAAAGCTGGTGTACAAACTGAAGAATGGGCTGAGTGTGAACATAAGGGAGAAGGTTCTGAGGCACATGAGGGAAGTCACTACCAAGGCAAAGGGAATCATTCCATATCCCTCTCTGATATCCAGCATTCTTGTGAAGCAAGGCTTCAAGACAAAGAAGACAGAAGGCTGGATCAAAAACAAGGCCAAGATGAGCATCACCAGGAGCTACTTCACTCAGGTCAGGATTCAGGATCTGCCATGGAATCCCAATGATGCAGTTGGTCCAAGCAGGAAGAAGAAGAAGAAGAAGAAGACTCACAAGTTTGCTGCTTCTTCAGTACCTGTGGCTAGTGGTGACAGTTGTTCTGTCATTGCTGATGCCTTTGTGGAAGAGACCCTGGTATGACATTGAGATGTTCAATGTTAGAACGTCTGTCTGGTTTCAATGTTAAGTTAACATTGACAAAGACATATGTTATGACAACATTGAAAATGTCAATGTTAGAATAACATTGAGTTGGTCCCTTTTGACATTCAGGGGGAGCGTACTTATTTTCCATTGTGATCTGATAGTAAAGTTTGTCTGAATAACTTAATCTGATTAGAACAAGTTCTTAGGCTTTGTGATTAAGGCAAAAAGGGGGAGATTGAAAGTGCAGGTATTCTATCAATGTTAGTTTAACATTGAAAGTGCAGGTATTCTGTCAATGTTAGTTTAACATTGAGAAGTCAATGTTAGAGTAACATTGTTGGAGCAGAATCCGATTTACAATCTTGAGTATATTCGTTATTATTGTTTTGCCTTATTCATTTAACTAACTAAGTTCCACAGTTGTACTTGTCTTTGATTATTATTTAGGAAACAAACTTGTCATAGGTTGGACGCTCAAGTTTCCAAGAAGGAAAGTTTCCTTAATTACGCAAACCACTCTACAAGGGAAGTTGAGTTCGAGTGGAACTAGGAATGCTTTCCAAGATCAGTCCTGATTTGAAGAAGGAGTCTTTCCCTAGTTAGATCACTAACGAAGGAACTATTATTCAAGAAGGACTGCGGGAACAAAGAAGAAGAGTTCAAGAAGGAAACTAGGAGAATTACCAACCGTGTACAACACACCTTGAAGTCGAAGTCCAAGAACCTATATATAGGTGTGAAGTACATCAAGACAAACACGAGACAAGAGCCAATCAATCCGAGAGATTAACTTACAGTTGTTGAGTGTTGTCTTGCTTTAGCAAAGTTTGTGAGTTGTTAGAATAGATCTAAGAGTGAGGAGCTGTTAGAGATAGTCGAAGCAATTCTTGTGTGCTTTGCTTAGTTCAATCAATTTAAGAGTGAGGAGCTTGAGAATTGAGAGAACGACCTTTGTTAAAACTTTTACGGGTTATTTTGTCTACGGCTCGGAAGTTAATATAATTCTATATTCACTTCTTAAACTTGGTGTTTGTTTATTCCGTTGCACAATTATTCTGGTCTGTTGTTAAAGTAACATCGCTGAGTTAACAACGTTCAAATCTGTTGTTAACTCTCCAGTGTTAAGTTAACAACAACAACGTATCAACGCGATCCACAATTTCACTTTTGGACCAAGTTTTCCTTTTGTAGGGCTCATATTGTGAACAAAGACTTATAACAAAAGAGAATTAATGGTACGTGAATAAGGGAACACCGTTTGAAGGCATTAATAGAAGTTTGTAAGCTGATAAGTTTTAAGGGAAGCTGATTTATGAGATACGCTACAGTAGGATTGATTTCCAACCCCCTCCCCTCCCCCACCCCCACCCCTCGTCCCCCGCTCCCAAGCTCGAATTTGGGACATGATTAAATAACATGATATCGCTGAAAGATGCATTTTTTGCGTTCAGTTATCGCATTTTGTTGGGGAGTTGATGGACATGAACTTTGATGAAAGTACCATTTTCTAACAGATGACCATTAATTTGGAATATGATGTTAATCATTTGTTTTGTGAATACATATGCCTCATGAAATTTCGATTATAGAATAAAAAACCAACATACACGAGTATGATCATCTATGAAGGTGATGAACCATCTCTTGCCAAATAGGTCCTCCAAATATCACAATGAACAGTATGGAATGGTTTTAAGTATTTGTATTCATGAATGTGATAATGTTTCGAGTTTATTTTGTAAGAATGCATGACTCGCATCTCTATTGTTAAATAATTTTCGATACAAAAGCTTCATATGTTAAAAACTAGGATGCCCTAAATGTTATGCCAAAAAATTACATCGGACTTTAATATACTCGAGGCAGAAAGTGCAAGATATGAAGTTATCGATGCAGACAGTGAAAGATATAAAGTTAGATTCGGAGAAGTGCTAAGGTAGTAGAGACCCGTTTTGAATCATCTTCCCTGAAGATGGGTCCTGAAATACACAAGAATCACAATGAAATATCACTTGACATCTTTAGTCTTTAGCAATTTTAGTTAATTTGCTCACAAAAAGAAGGGAATATTTTAAATGTAAGGAACATATTCCAAGTGAAGACCTTGAAACATCATTTTACCAATACCTACAACTGGTAACTAGTTGCCATTTGCCGCAAAAACAAATTCGATGCATGGTTTGTTGTTGCTAAGATTTGTATGATATCTAGTCATATGATTGGAAGCCCTAGTGTTCACAATCCATTTATTACAATTAGTCTTCCTAGTCATTAAGGAGGCTGAGATGATATATCGTTGCACAATAGCAACTTTCTAGCTAGTTTGGACACAGACACGGCGACACGGACATGGGAAAACGGAGTTTCAAGAGATCCGACACGGCCAGAATACGACTGTATTTTTTTATTGTAAAAAAATATTATATTTTAATAAAACTTATAGAATTGGTTACCTTTATACCCAAGTAAAAACTCATACATACTTCAACTCAAATAAAACTATCACTTAGCACTCACTAATTATTAACCAAAAAAAGTTCAAATAAAACACTCACTTAAATTTAAGTATCAGTGTCAAACAAAAGTATAAACTAAATAAATTAATAATACTCAAAGACATAAATAGTACACTAAACAAATCATGCAATAATTGAAAATCATTTACGTATAGTCCTTATATTTAGTTATTTAAGTTTTAACAATTGATTTTCTAACTCTTTTATCTTTTATTTATCAATTTATAACATTCTTTTCAGTAAATTTTATAACACAAACAATTGAAATATACAATTTTTCTTGACAAACCTAGAACATGTTGGACACACCCTTATTATATGTCGGACACGACACCCTCAATTGTTGGACAAGACAACCTCAAGTGTCCGACACGGGTGTGGAATTAATTTTTATTTATTTTAATTAAAACACGCCACGTGGCGTGTTCGATACGTGTTAGAGGAGTGTCGGACGAGTGCCGGTATTAGATACGTGTCAAACACGGATACGGGTAATGCTTTGAAGTGTCGGTGCATTTAGAGCACTACAACTCATAAAGGACATACATAAAAATCTCCATTTTTTGGGAGTAAGCTTGTTATCGAAACTTGTTGCCTAGCTTGCTCGACCACATGAGTAGTTTAATTTCCAACATGTTGACTTCGTGGTTTCCAAACTTTTTGCTACCTTGAATCTCCCAACAAGTCTCCTTTTGTGTAGAAGATTTTCTTGTAATGCTCGCACCAATGGCAGACATCCTTATTTGCCTTCTGATTTTGGAACCGAAAGGAAGCCAAGGCTGATTCTTGCAGTTGTTATTCCTCTAAAACGTCTCGGTTTGGAGTTAACGCAACTTTTCATCAGCTTTCTCTCCTACTAACTCCAGGAAAGACTTCATGTAACGATGATAGAAGCTTAATTTCAAGCACATGTCCTCTTACTTCATCAATATCCTTGTTGAGCCCAAAACAAATAAAAACTCGATCTTTTTAAGAACTTGGTTGTATACTTTGCCATCTTTATTGCACTTCCAGTGAATATAATAGAATAGGTCCATTTCCTGCCATATATTGACTAAAAGTTTGTAAAACCATGTTAGCGACATTGTTCCTTAGCAGGTGGTTCAAAGGAGTGAGTGGGTCTTGAAACACTGTGAAGTACTTTCAGGATCTGAATACATCTCCAAACCGCCTTTCCATATTTTTTCACCGGTAGGAAATCCTATTGTTCATTTTCCTTGAATAACTAGGAGCACAGATTGATACCATTCTCTCATATGCGACCAATTTAGTATGCGTTGGGTGATTTGGAGAGTGTGGGCAAGGTCAGGGGTAGAGAAGGAAATGGGCTTCGACATTGATGGAGAAGAATTAATATTGATTACAGATGGGCATATTCTAGAATTTGAACTTGGTTTTGATGCCATGAAACAAGAAACTAGATATAAATTAAGTTTGAATTGAATGCACAACCATGCTAAATTTATCAGATATCGTACCTTTATCAACCTCTTTGCCTCTAACTACAACAACATCTAATTACATTAAATAAGGACAACAAACACCACTCAGAGTTTAGGTAAATGGCAACCAGGATTTAGCATATGTCTTGGTCATTATTTTCTTATAGAGAATGTAAAAGATTTGCATCATTCATAGTAGGAGAAGTTGTCGAATTTTATCATAAAAAAGGATATGAAATTCCTTTGAGTTACCTCAAAACTTGTGTGATAAGGAAAACAAATTATTATCTACCGTAAAACGAAATTTTCGCAATATGTTTTCATTTCGTTTTTCGTTGATATTATATTCTATTGTCAATCAACTCATTCCATTATTAAGTTTTAGAAATCTGTCAATAATAAGGAAATAAGACCATTTAATACTCATTATTATATGGTCATTACATAAAATAAAATTGAAAACATTAATACTTAACATTAAATAACTTAAGAAAAAATCTTGTTCAAAGAACCATCAACGCAATGTGATCCATATCAGAACTTTCTCCGGCTAAAGAGCTTCAGGCGGAAGTTTATTAAGATCAAAATCACGAACCATAGATGGCATCCCATTAATTCTTATGACATTTGCCTGGTCGACATTGAGGCGAAGAAACTTGTTCTCCTCCCTTTTGTGGAAGGCCATATGACCTCCTAATGCATAGTAGGACGAGAACTCCTTGTTGACGCAAATAGTGCACATGTACCGTTTTCTGGGTTTGATCGGCACCACAGATTTCCCATTCATGGAATGTGGGACATTTTCAGTAATAGGTAAAACAGTCTGTGTCTCAAGGTTAGTAAAACGACTTTGAGCTCGGGCTGCTACCATATAGGTACCCCAAACATCTTCAACTATCCCTTCCACGGGATCTGAGACGTTTTTGGCTATAGGTATCATAGTTTGTCTCTCAGGGTTGACGAAATGAATTTGCAATGGCGGCGGGCACAAGTATAAGGTGTTTCCAGTTTGGTGTAGGGTTTGATTGTTCCACTAGGATTAGGCATTATTATATATAAAAAAATATAGAAAATTCATGTAATATGGTAAATTTGGGTGGATTTATGAAAATCCAGTCAAGATCTTGCCGATTGTCATGATATTTCCTCTATACTACTGTAATGAGATATTGTTACCAATTATACTATGATTTGCATTATTGTAAAAAACAATTTTCAACATATTTTTACAAATATGGTCCTTAATATTATCGCTTGCATATTGATCAAAGGAAAAAAAGAAAATCTTTTTCAGCCACATTTAAAAAGGTAATTATTGGTAAAATTTATTCGTAAAATAAAATAAAGGGAAATATCATATGAATCCCCCATTTATTGGTCATCTTGCACTTCGATGTCTATACTGGCATTCGTTGCATTGTGATACATAAATTATTGTTAGTTTACCACGTTGAGAGCTAAACTTACCAAAAATCAGTTTCTAGACCTAATTACTTCATATTTTGCGATGTTGATGTATGAATAAGGTTTTACAAATTTAAAAGGGAAAAGAGCACTTACCCCCTGAACTTTTTGCTCGCGAGCACTTACCCCCCTGAACTTTTTTCTGGAGCACTAACACCCCCAAACTTAATTTTTGAAAGAATTGTACCCCCCCGTGACACCCCCCACACGTGAGAAAGGAAATATTCTACGAAATCTTTGGCTCCCGCGTGCACGTGTCGTCAAACACTAAGGGCAAATTCGGTAATTCAAACACTAAGGGCGGTGTCACGGAGCCAAAGATTCCATAACACTCCTAACCTTATATGTATATGTGAACGAGAGAACAGAGCATTCCATAACACTCCTAACTTGCCCTTAGTGTTTGAATTACCAAATTTGCCCTTAGTATTTGACGACACATGCACGCGAAGCCAAAGATTCCGTAGAATATTCTCTTTCTCACGTGTGGGGGGGTGTCACGCGGGGGGGGGGGGGGGGGGGGGTGGGGGGGGGGGTACAATTCTTTCAAAAATTAAGTTTGGGGGTGTTAGTGCTCCAAAAAAAAGTTCAGGGGGGGTAAGTGCTCGCGAGCAAAAAGTTCAGGGGGGTAAGTGTCCTTTTCCCTAAATCTTCTTAAAACACCCAAAACCACAATAACTTCCTATATTTTGGAAACACCTCCAAATACCCTACAATTTTTAAAAATACACTCGAACACAAAAAAAAACTTTTTATAATTCAAAAGCACTCTCAATTACCCCCCCCCCCCCCCCCTAAAATACCAAATTAACTTCTCATCATTAAAAACAAAAATTCCAAATTTCAAAACACACACTCACATACCATATTAGGTACTCATAATTTAAAAGTTCCCCGAATACCCTCAAATTCTCAAGAAACACTCCCAAAACACTACAATAAATTTATATATTTTGAAAAACAACACCAAATATTCCTGAATTTTGGATTAAGACCCCATCTGAATACTTGCGTTAGCACCACTTGTTTTTTTCCTATTGTGGCGTTAAATTTTGCTACCCTGTAAAGAAAATTGTGCATTAATAAAAACATTAATGAAGTAAAAAATATAATGTTGACACTCATTTTATTTCTTATGGAAAATTGAGTGATTAATATGTACATAGTTACCAGAAGCATGGAAATAAAAAGGATAGAAATTTGGTTGTAATATTCTATTTAACTTGTCCCAGAAATGTGGAAGTGGTCCTCTATTTATAGGGGATACAAAAGATCCAACTGCCAATTTGCATGTAATCATAACGACAGATGGTTACTTTAGTTATTTAGTTGTATGTGTCGGTATTGACAGGTGGTTACTTTAGCTGACCAACCATTTTATCCTCTGACAGCTGGCTTTGGGGATAAATACGTGCCTTCATTTGATTATTTGTCATGTGTGCATATTAGAAGGCATGCGGTGCTCCGATGTATGACGATGATGACGCTTCCTTTATCATCCTATACTTCTTTGATGTCTGTGTAGCATCCTGAGAGGTAACAACAAGAATGTTATTGATTGTTATGGAGCATCGTAGGTATATCTAAGATTCGTAGTGCCTTGCGGGAATCTTGCATTCTCTGAGTTCCATCAGGATATTGTATAAGGCATATCTTTAGAATTCTCCCGAGACATCTAAGCTCAGAGGTATCTAGGATTACCATGATCGTGAAGCGCAATGCATCTAACCATGATGCCCAAGTTAAGATGGGTTAACACCAGTCCCCCTAGTTCATGTTGCATTTGTGAGAATCAAGAGGAATTCTTATGCCAAGAATCGGGCCAAGTGGCGTGTTTGAAAACACACGTTACTTGGGCGGAAGAACGCGTAACGACTCCTAGAATTTTGGGTACTGTGCTCATTTACTAAGGGAGTTATGGGTCATTAACCTACACTAACTCGGTCATTAACTCCCACTAACATCCCTTTATTCTTAAGGTTATATAAACCCTTTTTGCGTCATTCTTTTCTTCTCACTTGAGATTCCATATTTTCGCGCTGAGGTTTTGCAATTCCCTTCTAAAACTTCTACTCTTTTCCAGTTTTATGTTTGAGCTTCACTAATGGTGTCTCCTTCTGGGATCATCCCTAGTTCAGTCACATCTCAATCCAATGCCGCTAAGACAAACCTACCAAAAATCACCAGAATTGTTGAGCCTTCTTCTCGTAAGAGACGTTCTGCGGCGGTAGCGGGCAATGAAGGGGGTGGTTGACCTAAGAGGAAGATGGTTAAAAAGGCGTCGAATATGGTGGGCCCTCCTCGGAATACACAAAAAGTGGAATTGACTGCCAGCACTGCCACATGAGAGGAAGTTAAAAAGTTGTTTGCAGATTTTAGTGTTTTGGGCTGCGGTGTGGAAATCATGATGTCGTTGGAGGATCACAGGGGGAATAATCCCCTTGAGAAGCATGCCACGGTATACTATGAGCAAGCATAGGCGGGGCTACGATCCTTTTTCCTCCGTTTTACTACAAAGTCATTACGGCATGTAATGTATGTCCTAGTCAAATTACTCCTAGCAGCTTCGTGATCCTGGTGGTGTTCGTGTTCTGGTGTTTGTTAAGGGTTTTAAGTCTACGGTGGCAAGGTTATTTTCCATATTTGAGGTGTTGGTATCATTCGCTGGGGGTACCCTTCTAATTCTTTTGCCATCGTGACTCTATCAAGAGGATATTGGATGGCGCTATTAACTCTCACGGTAGCTGAAAGAGCAAGTTCATCTTCGTTACTCCACTGGAGGATGGTGAGTGGGATTTCTCTCATACTTGGAGAGTACCCAAGGGTCCTCGCTATGAGTTGGATACCGGATTGGTATTTCCACCTTTGTTCGATGCCAATACTCTCGTTGAATCCTCCTACTTTAAAACCTCATATCAGGCATCGGGCTTAAGGTTCATCGCTCTTGTGGACAGAGAGGAAGAGCCACTATTCTTACCCTCCAACCTGGTCACCTCCTCTGGTGTGTAGTAATACCCATTGATGCGTCCTTTGCATAATATTTGTTTAGACTTGCTAATGGTTTTTTCCCTCTTTTTTATTTTTTTATCGTATAGAGAGTACTTTGAAGGAGTTCATTATTACTCCCCATTCTGATGATGATCTGACCTCAAGCATCAAACCAGCTTCCACTGGTGATCGTATTCAAACACGATCAATATCGGGAACCACTACATCTGTCACAATGGCCCTATCAAGGTTCTCAAGTGGTGCCTCCGGTGAGACGGTGGATGATGTTGTGATGGGAACTCAAATCGGTAAGAAGTCCATTTCTTTTACTATCACTGATGACTCTGACGTGTTGGAGTTGAATCTTGCTTTCCCCTCAGTGGTCGCTGTTACATCTGAAGATTAAAGGGGATTTGTACTCGCCTTGACTACTGTTGTGCTACCGACTGTGGTGTCTTTGTCGGAGGTAATCAACCACTCTTCTAAATTTTTTGGTGATAAGGTGTGGGTGACTTCGTGGGCGGTCCCCTCTTTGGTGCTTTCATCGGAGCCTCTAACTACCCACACGTGATTTGGTGGATGAGATGGAGGCCTCCTTTCAGAAGGAGCTCCTCGCCCCCATCCCAGGTAAGCCATCGTGGCAGCTTTTTTCTTATTTGTTAGGGGTTTTTGACTCTTTATACTTCACGGCTAACATACTTTCTCCTTCATCGGCAGATAAGGGAAATGCCCTTATGGTATAAGACGACGATGCTCTCCCTCTAGGTATACTTTATTTATCTTTCTTATAATTCGTATTTTAAAGTATGTGCGTCCCTTATGGTGTATCGTATGGTGGCTGAGGACGAACTTCAAATGACATCTGAGAGGGTGTCTACAGATGGGGTCTTTTTCTCTATCCGACTTCAAATGTAGTGGCCAATGATGTTCCAAATTCCTCCAATCATATGGGTTGTCCCTTCTAAACGAGTTGTTGTCCTCTGATCCCCCAAGCACAACGATTCGTTCTTCTGGTATGAGTACCATGGCTTCGGCGATACTGTGAGATTCCCCCTTACTTCCACAATTCCTCAACGGGCAGATATGCCATTCTTTAGCTGATTTACTGTGCACATGTCTTTTTTTTATCCTTCATCCTCGTCCGCTGAGATGGGTCTGAGTGCATGTTCTACTCTCAACCCGATGGAAATAAATAAAGCGCTTGGAGTAGTATCGAGATACATTTCCACTTCCAAGGCTTTACCATCGTATAGTGAATTATTTTCTCGTTGCTGCACCGAGTGGATGGTCTAAATGGTATGATCTTTCTATTACACCGTAAGCCTTTTATTTTTTGGTTCAGAGATATTCTAACTTTTATTGGTCCTTAATTTCCTAGGTTACAAAAGTTCTTCCTGCTATATGGCAAGAGGTCGATTCATCCCAATCATCATCCTTTCTAGCGGAGGACAACCTTTGGAGGAAGTATAAGATAATAAAAAGAACTTCATGAATCATTGGAGACATATCAGATTGCTCTAGAAAGGAGTATCTTGCGTATAAATAAGTTGACAGGGGAAGCTACTCAGCTGCAGGAGACCATTGATGCCTTAAATGCATTGAAACTTGATTTGACGAGCAACGTGGGTTCTTTGGAGCACGAGAGGATGACATAGGCCGAGATGGATATAGAAGAAGTTGAAAATAAAGTTGGAGCATGCTCTTCTGAGGGTGGACAGCGTCACCAAAGATATAGTGAAGGCACCTACAATTCCTAAGAGATTAATTTCACCTGAAGAGTTGCAGCGTAAATTGGATGTGGGGGTTGACTTTGCGAAGGATGATATCTTTGCACGATGTATGGCATCGTTTGAGAGTAGACTTCAAGGGTATCTTATTGGCTATCTTTTTTGTGGCTTCTTGAGGTGTGTTGCCCAAGCTAGGGAGAAGAACCTCTTTGGTTAAGGGGCTAGCATACGCCTCTTGGATGTTCGTGAGATGCTCACGAAGCCCCCCAACCAAGAAGAAGCCTATAAAAATTTCAGGCGATCCGCTACTCGTTCTCCCCCTTCAACAGGTTCTAGCGATGAGAACATAATTTAAGTTTCTTCCCTATCCGAAGGCCTTCCCTCTCCGGTGGAGTGATATCATCTGATGTGATAACGCCTCCAGTGTCTTTGCCTGTAAGAATTTTTGTTGGATCTCTTTCTCTTCCTCCTCAGTCGATTTCTCTCGTTGCTCCTTCTATAGTATCGGCCGACAAAACCTCTGAAGGACCCCCTTAGTTTTTTTTTTATATGTTTTCGCATTTATTTTATTTTTCTATATATTCAAACTTTCACCGGGGTATGGTCCCATCAGAACTATGTTGGGGACCATGGTTTCTCCCTCTGTATTTGCAATCTCCCGATTGAGTGAAAAGTGAATATTTGTCGGTTTGTGCATCTACTATCGTGTATTATAGGTGTATAGCACTTAGCTTAATATAATAACTAATTCTGACATACATGGGGAATTGTGCATTGCCTTAAATTAAGTGTTTATACCTGAGATCAGAGAATTCCACCCACTCTTTGGGACATTCTCTCATATGTGCCAAAAATGTCAGTTGCATGCAATGCTGGTTGGTCAGGGGTGCCGCCCGCCTCCTTAAGTTCCTTGATTGCGGGGGCCCCTAACAGATGTCATCTTCTCCTATAAATACCCGCATCCATCAATTATTTTCACCATACTTTTCACTTTTCAATCATCACTTTTTCTTTAGTTTGCAGCTTTTTGCGAAACTCTTGGATTTGTCTTCTTTCCCTTTCTTTCTTTTATCCTTACTTGCTACTTTCTTAGTGACATTAGGTGGCTTTTTATCACTCTTTTAGTTATAATAGGCCATCTTAACCACTATTTAGTAGTAATATCTTTTCGTAGCCTCTTAGAAGATGACTTCTTCGTTCGTCTTCTTCTTCTTCTCAAAGTCCCTCCCCAAGGGGTCCACTTCCCTTCACGGTGTAAGGCACACTCTTTTTGATGCCCATGTTGCCTATATCCGCATGGGGGTAAGAGGAGAAGAAGGGTTTTTGGGGGCATTCTGGGGTGCTTCAGCAGTTTCCCATGCACCTCATTTGCACACCGATACCTCCATTCTAGATGTTTTAAGGATGGCTTTTTTGCACAAGGAGCTTTATGCCCTAGTGGATCGCTTTTTGGTTTTCAGATCTTCTCATTTGAATGCTATGAGTCATGGTAGGAGGAGGTAGGTTAGGGTCTTGCGTGAGTACCAAATTTATGGAATCCAAGATTATGCTATCCGTTGAGTACCACTTGAATCCCCATGACTTTGACATTATCATTCCCAGACCTCATTAAAGAGCGTTTGATCCTCTATTGGGATATATGACTGCCTATTTTGACCAAACCCGGTGTGGACTTCGCATGTTTTTTCATCCTTCTATCCAGTCTCTCTTCAAGTATTGGCAAGTCTATCCTAGCCAATTAACGTCTAACTCATACCGTCATCTAGTAGGGTATATCATGTGTTGTAAGTTACTGGATTTTTTGATAACCCCTTACCGCGCGATAGCTTCTTTCATTCTTTGCTCCTGCCTGAATGGGCTTCCATTCTTTAGCCTAGTGCATAAGGACCATCGTCGCCATTTTACATCTATTTCTAGGCGTCTTACTTTCTTAGGTGATTGGAAACGTATGCTTTTTTACTTAAAACCACATAGAAAATTGACCTCTTCGTGAAGGGTCCCTATTCAATGGGATTTGAGGTATGTGGTTCTTTACCCAGAGAAGGCGGAACACGAGATGGCTTTTCTGATGAACGCAGGTTTATACACTGGCTCTTCTGATGCGTGCTCTTTGCTGGAAAACTTTGAGACGTTGACAATGGATGTTTTACAAGAAGGATCCAACATTCTAGAATTCCCCCTGCAACCTTTGCATATCAATCCGATGTTTAGTAAGCATAATTGTTCTTGCTTACATGTGTTTTCGTGCTACGATATTTTTTACTCAGTTGTTCCCTTATGCAGGATTGGAGATGGATTTTTATGCCATCAAACCTTTTGCAAATGAATTTATGGCTCGGATGTCTGACTCTAATTCTGATTCCGAGGGTGACAAGGAATCATCTCATTCTGGCTTTGAGATTGTCAGGTGGCCCCGAGTGACCGTCCAACTATTGTAGAGAGCGATTTGTTTGCTTAGGTAATGGGAACTCTTCCGATAGATGGGTCGCTCAAAGAGCTGGCCTCGGATACGTCTCCATATGATGAGAGGACCCTTCTCTAGGTCTTAACCTATCAGTGTCAGCTTCGGAGGCAACGTTTGTAAAAGGTTTAGGTACTCCAAGTTTTGCTCCTACAATCAACATGGTAAGAGAACGCTCTTCTTCTTCTCCTTGCATCGCGCCTCTCCCTCGTGGTGAAGGTTCCAATTATGGCCTTCAAGTGCTGATGTTCCTCCATTTGTGTTGCCCGATGCCAGTTTCAGCCATAATTTCTTGAGTGGTTTGTTGAATTAGGCGGATTGCGAACTGCTGGGGACATTCTCAATGTCAGCTTTACAAGATCTTACCTGCAGGGATCTTTTTGAGGTAGATTATGTTTTCCTTTCTTTTACGCATTTTGCGCTTCTTATAATCAGTGGGTTCTCATGTCCCAATCATTAATTACTTTCAATTATTCATGCTCTTCGATGCCATCGTCTCTCATCAAGATTACTTTTCTTCCAACAATGGGCTCGTCTTTCTCCATCGGGATTATTTGAAAAATGATCTCATTGAAGCGCGTAAGAAGATTAACGAGAGGGAGGTTCAAACGGAGGTGGATCACGGGGTTCTGGAGAGGTTGCTCAAAGATGAGAAGGAGAAGGTATGGGATTTGGAATGTTGGCTGGTGCTGGAAAGGGCTAGGGTTGTGAGTTTGGAAGAATGGATTGAGAATTTTTATACTCAGGTTAACACATCCAACGAGCTAGCTTCTCTACTATCCGCAGATAGGGACGCGGCTAGGCGCAAGGTAATTTAGATGGGTAAGGCTCATGAGGTTGCCTTAGTGATGATGGCTTGGGCTCAAGCGGTGATGGAATTTTCCCAATCCTGCACTGATACGCTAATCTCTCTCTCTCTCTCTTTGTAACGGATATAGACTTTGTCAAGATGTAGTCAGGCCTCTTCCAGGGTTTTCCGTTGATATGGTGATTCCTGACCTGGATATTTGTTGTGCGATCCCTGCTGCTTTGCGAGCACCTTTGCCTGATTTGTCCATTCGCTCACCTAGTGACGGTATTGTGTCGTCGATAGCCATGGTGGATCATATAGATTTGATGCCTGAGCAGCGTTGTCAAATTATCCGTGATGGCAAACGTCCAACTGATGAGTTTTAGGGGTGTTTGGCAGCGTAAGAATCTTTTGTAGATATGTGCGTATAAACTTATTCCGTGCAAGGTTGTGGCCACCGGAGTGCGAATAAGACGTGTGCTTGGATTTAGATGGATACTTTTTTGATTAGGTGGAGCTAGTAACTTATTGTGATCTCTCAGTGGGATCGTAAGCTTGTACTGTTGTAATGCTCATCGTTATAAACAAAAGTACCATCTTTCACTCAACAAGATTTATTATTTATGTACATTCGTGGATTCAAAACTGCATTAAATATAATATATCCTTAGGTTCATTGCATTCCAGGTATTTGCGTATATCTCGCCTTCAAAATTTCCCACTGATATGCTATGGGCCCTATGATCTTTGCTATCTTGTAAGCGCACTCATATTTAGGCTGGAATTCTCCCACATTCTTAGATTCCCCCACCCTTTTGAGTTCCAAGTCTCCTACTTAAAAGTTTTGTCTTTTACCCTTGTGTTATAGTACCCAAGCAATGCGAGCTTTATATCCTTCCGATTTAATGGCTACTCGAGCTCTCCTTTTTTCTAACATATCCAAAGCTAAGGTTAGGATAGAACTATTACTTACCTCATCGTATTCGATGACTCTCCAACATTTCGCAACTATCTCTTGTGGTATCACAACTTCACTTCCATAAGAAAGGATATATGGTGTTTCACCCGTGCCCGTTATTTGAGTGGTCCGATAGGCCCACAAGATGCCTGGAATCTCTTCTACCCATTTTGCTTTGTGCCAATCAAGCCGAGTTTTTTCAACAATGTTTGGTTTGTTGTTTCCACCTGGCCATTGGCTTGTGGGTAACCCACTGAAGCAAAGCGATGTTGGATTTCCCAATGCTCACACAATTTTCCTAGTTCCTAACTGGTGAATTGAAGTCCATTATCGCTGACAAGATGCCAGGGAATGCCGAATCAACAAAGTATGTTTCTCCATATAAAATTGACGATTGCCCTCAAATTTAGCTTGGCTAGGGGCTCGGCATCCACCCACTTGGTGCAGTAATCCACTACAACTAACAAAAACTTCTTTCGCCCTGCATCAGGAATAAGGGGGCCCAAGATATAAATACCCCATTTTGGAAATGGGTATGTTATGATATTAGGCTCCCATGAGTCTTTGATGCGTGGACATGGCATCGTTGGAATTTCTACGAGAACCCTTTACAATGGTGGACCAGTGTAGGCCAATAGTACTCTACTCCGACGGACCATGCTCTCACCCCATGTATGGATTCAACAAGTCCCCTCGTGAATTTCTCTCATGACCATTTTGGCTTATGTGGGGTTGTCGCATCAGTTGTATGGGTGGGAGTAACATTTATGGTATAGCGTACCATTGTGGACGACATATCAGGTTGTTTTTTGCGTCATGATTTGCTGTATTGATTTGTTGTCAGCGTAACCTTCTAGATTTCACGATAGCCTCTAATTTTCGATGTCCAATCCTATTATGCGAGGGCCACGATTGTATCGCTTGTTTTATATTCGGCTTTCTCAGACTGCATTGCTAACAGGAACGTGATTTGTTAAGTATGCACAATTGCTTTAGAGGCAGTCTTGGACAAGGTGTCTGCTTCTTGATTTTCTAATTGCGAATTTCAATTACCTTGAACTCTTCAAACCACTCCCTTCTCTGTTGTACCACCGGATGTATTCCCTCATCCTTCCTTCTTTGGCTTCATAGACTCCATTGATCTGTTGCACAATCAACTGAAAGTCTCTTTGTGTTATCAGTCTTTTGATACTCCCTTCACGGGCCAGCTTCATGCCCATAAACATGGCCTCATACTCGGCTTCATTATTAAATAGGAGATAATCAATTTTCACGGAAAAACTGAGAATTTCCTCTTTTGTTCTATTTTTCTCAGCACCACCTCTACTCCACCGTGTGTCCTTATTGATGATCCATCAACGAAGGCATTCCATAGAGGCGGGTGTTCCTTAGGTTCTAGCTCGATCATCTCCATAATGAAATCTACTAGTACCAGGGATTTGATGGACGGTCGTGGATCATATGAGATGTCATATTCCCCTAGTTCCACCACCCATTTTACTAATTGGCATGATACTAGTATATTTCCCTAGTTCCACCACTCATTTTACTAATCACCCTGATACTTCCTCTCCCATCACGTCACAATACTGACCAGATCTTACTTCCTCTCCCATTACTTCCTCTCCCACCAGAATTGTGACGTGATGGGAGAGGAAGTAAGATCGTAACTTCCAGGCCATTGTCACAAGGGCTAGTACTAACTTTTCCACTTGCGTGTATCTAGATTCGGCCCCTTGTAGCGTTTTACTAACATGGTATATGGGGAAATGTTTTTTCACACGCTCTTTCACTAGTATAACACTTTTATAGCTTCTTCTCCTACAGCTAAGTAAGTAAACAACTCTTCTTCAGGCATAAGCTTTACGAGCATGGGAGGGCTTACCAAGTAATCCTTCAAATCTTTGAAAGCTTTTTCGCATTGTTCATTCTGTTGGAAATCTTTGATATTCCTTAGTATCTTAAAGAAAGGTAGCCCCTTTTCAGCTGACCGGGAAATAAATCAGCTGAGTGAGGCCATCCTCACTATCAGTTTATGGACATCCCTGATGGTCTTCAGAGATGGCATGTCTATGATGGCCTTGTCCTTCTCTGGATTTACTTCAATCCCCTTCTCGGTTACCATGAACCCCAAGAATTTTCCTCCCCTGATCCCGAAGGAGCACTATCTTGTATTAATCTTCATTTCGCATTTATCCACGATAGCCAATGATTTCTTCAGATCTTCACGGTGGTCTTTCTCCTGTCGACTTTTAACAATCATGTCATCCACAGAAACTTTGATGGATTCTCCAATCAATTCCAAGAACATAAGGTTGACAAACCGTTGGTAGGTGGCGCCTGCATTTTTTAGTCCAAATGGCATTACCAGGTAACAGAAGGTGCCCACATTAGTGATGAAACTTGTTTTGTCCTGATCGGTTTCTGCCATTAGTATCTGGTTATACCCCTGATCTCCATCTATCATGGAGAGCAGTGCGCATCCAGCGGTGGAGTCTACCAGCTGGTCAATGCTAGGCAATGGATAATAGTATTTGGGGCATGCGTCGTTTATATTGGTAAAGTTCACGCACATTCGCCATCTTCCACCGGTTTTGGGGACGAGAACTACATTTGACAAGCATTCGGGGTAAATGACTTCCCTAATTTGTCGAAGGTTTAATAATTATTGTATTTCTGATCTTATTATTTTGTTTCTCTGAGGACCCATGTTTCTTTTTTTCTGCTCAATCGGTTTGACAAACTTGGTCTCGCGTTCCTGACAAACTTGGGCACTTATCCGTCATGGAGGGCCTCCTTACCATGCAAATAGATGACTATACTTTTTCAGGATGGCAGCTATCAATCATTCTACTTCTGGTTCCATTTCGGTCCCAAACTTCACAACTTTCTCTTGGCCTCCTTCAACGACTTTGACCATCTTCAGTTCTTCTTCAACATGTGGTAATTTAATCTCTTCTAGCTTTCTCTTTTTCCCAGGCATTGTGACCCCCCTTTCCAATTTCAAGGGGAATCGCGTTCATGCGGTATTCTCTGGATTTGACATGACTACCTCTTATTTTTTCGATGCCTGACATAGTGGGGGATTTCACCTTTTGATGGATAGTGGAGGATATTGCCTTGAAGGCATGTGTGGATAGTCTGCCGCATATGGTGTTATAAGTCCTTGATGATGCTTTTACTACCCAAAACTTATGTGTTCGGTGCGTCTCAAGGCCCCCTCTTCCCATGGCACGGGTAACGTTACTGTTCCCATTGTGGGGCTGGATTCTCCGGAGAATCCCACTAGAGGTACTTCTGCTGGTTCTAGTCGTTCCCTTTTCATTCCTATTGATATGTATGTCGGCATGAACATGACATCTATTAAGCTGTCGGTGTCTACAAGTATTCTTTGAACTTCTATTTCGAAGATAGTTGTCGTTATGATAAGAGGGTCATTGTGAGGATACATAACCCCTTCAGGTCTTCGGGCCCAAATGAAACAGTGGGGAGCTTCGCAGCTTGTAAGGAACAAACTTGAAGTCCATGTTCTATTCTTCTTGCTTCCTTGAGGTATTTCTTTTTTCTCCCTACTAGTATTACCGCTACATCCCCCCCCCCTTTTCATGTTGACAGCCCTTCCCTATGGGGGTTGTCTTCGCATGACTCGGAGGGTGGGGCAAGTCTCTGTCTGTAATCCTATTCTACGAGTTTTCATTTGAGATCTTTTTCCTCTGTTTCCTCCTCTTGGGTTCAGACTCTTTTCTTGGTATCAGGTTTTCTGTTTCCTTGGTTATTTTCTTCTAGGAAACTCTTTAGATGCCCAAGATCAAGTAATCGGTGTATCTCCTTTTTAGGGTGCTTTAGTTATCGGTGGTATGCCCATAAGCCTTATGATATTTGCAGAACTTTCCTGAATCCTTTTTCTTGTAAGGTTGCTTAATAGGTGGAGGCCATAGCAGGGCTTTGCTTCCTCTCTTCACATTGAGTACTTCTGTCGGAGTGATCATTAGGGACAACTGCGGGATGGGATGGAGATGTTTTTTACGATGTACTTGTCATATTTTCAATGGGAGGAAGCTTTCTCATCCCTTCCCTTGGCCTTTGCGTCGTGCTCATTATTTTTCGACTTTATTTTTGAGCTTTTTGCCTCTTCTATAATGATGTAGGTCTCGGCTTTCTACATAAGCTCATTCATATCTCTTATCCGATTGCCGAAGAGGTATCAGGAAAAATCACATGTCCCAAGACCTTGAGCTAGTATGGCAGCGATCATAGAGGGTTCTACGTTGGGGACATCTAATGCTTCATCGGAGAAACGCTTCATGTAATCTCGTAGGAACTCGTCTTTTTTTTTTTGTTTGAGGGTGAGCAAATGGCAAGTAGAAATAGGGTATCTCCTATTGCAAGCAAACTGAACAAACAAGCAGGCTAACTAATCAAAGTTAGTGATTGTACCTGGGGGGATTTGGCATTATTGCACTCATCCCATCAGGGTGGTTCTAAACACACGGCATATTACAAAATCAGGTTCTGATACTAGATCCATGTAAGCCAAGTATAGGTGAATGTGATCATGTGGATCTCGTCCATCCTTTTCCCGTTGAGTAAAGTGGTAACCAATGCTTGCTCTATATCGGAGACGAAATTGGAGCCTTGATAGATAGGTTCTTCTCGTGGAGTGATCATCATTTTCATATCTTGCATTTACCTTCTCATGTGATCAATAACGCTCTAAAGGGATGGTTCTCCTCCTTGGTGGTGGGGGAAGTTATGCGCATACCTTGGTGGCATGATCCCCTCTCCAATTCTGTTTCCCCTCACGAATTCATGATTATAGTTCTCGTATCCCCCTTCCCTGCCCCTATGTATCGGGGTACGGAGTGGAGGGGTACAAAATGGAGTTCGAGTCATACGCGATCCTTGCTCTTCCACACGATACCTCCCGTGGTATGGTTGGATTGGTTGGGGTTCAATGGATCTTTTCACAACGTGTTGGGATCCCTTGAGGGAGGCATCCATCAAGTCTTCGAAAATTGTCCTGGGTATATTGATGAAATCTTCGGTGTTGGGCGATTAGGTCATTGGAGGCGGATTTTTAAATGGTTCCGGTGACGGCATCTCACCCTCCATTTCATCGTGATTATCTAACTTTGGACTGGTGGATCCTTCCATTATATGAACTTTTGCAGTGGCTACAGCTATCTTATGGTGCTTCCAAAACTGCTCGAAGGTAGTCTTTATGGCGTTCCCATAGGCGGCACCATTTTGTTGACACTCATTTTATTTCTTATGGAAAATTGAGCGATTATTATGTACTTTGTTCGGAACGCCCTATCCTAATTTCAGAAGCGTGAGCGTATCGTGTAATTATGATAGTTACCAGAAGCATGAAGAGAAAAATGATAGGAATTTGGTTGTAATATTCTATTTAACTTGTCCCAGAAATGTAGGAGTGGTCCTCTATTTATATGGAATGCATAAGATCTATATGTAGATTCGCATGTAATCGTAATGACAGATGATTACTTTAGTTATCTAGTTGTATGTGTCTGTACTGATGGGTGGTTACTTTAGCTGACCAACCATTTTATCCTTTGACAGCTGGCTTTGAGGATATACACGTGCCTTCATTTGGTTATTTGAGTGCACATTACAAACATAGCGTGCTCCGATGTATGACGATGACGATGTTTTCTTTATCATCGTATAATTCTTTGACGTCTATGTAGCATTATGAAATGTAACTACAAGAATATCGTTGATCGTTATGGGGCACCGTAGGTCCATCTAAGGTCCATAGTGCCTCACATGGATCTTGCAGTCTGTGAGTTCTATCATGATTGTAAGACTATATAAGGCGTATCTTCAGCATTGTCTCGAGACATCTAAGCTTAGCAGTATCTAAGATTTCCCTGGTTGTGAAGCGCGATGCTTCTAGCCGTGATGCCCAGGTTAAGATGGGTTAACACATAACATGTGATGATGCATAAATACACCAAACATGAGAAAGACCAAAGTACCCGCCATATCACATATAACGTTTTAGAGAAGGCCCTCATACATAGGGTTCTCAAATCTGAAGGCCTAAGATCACCTTGTATAAGCTACCTATCCTGCATGGAGGAGGCCTTTAAAATTATCTGATACCTAATATAGCCCACTTGGAAAAGTCACGCGCATAATAAAAGAATGAAACTTATGATTTACAAAACCTTTCTCAAACTACGGGCGACCCGCATGAAACCCTGTCAGTAGTCCCATCTCCCACGATGTTGTATTAATGGAAGCACATCCCCAACTCAGATTCATATAACACAGTGTATTTTAATTTCATTTGAGCAATACATTTCTTTAGCATTCTCTTTATTTGCATCTCTGTATAGATATTTAGAGGGCTTTCGTAATCCGAAACCTCCTCATACCAAATACTAACACATAAGATATTTTCTAATAATTATGGGAAACTCATTCCAAACCACATATATTTCACAAAAATTGAAGAATTACCCAATTTGGAGAATTTTATTCTACACTTTGGTGTCTATGAAAATGTCATAAGAAAGATTTCTTCAGCAATGTCGATTCGCTTCATAGAAGAATACAGAACCACCACAATCTCGCGGAGCAGGGAAATTGGGAACTCTCATCCCATACATCGTGCATCGATAGCAGGTCAAGCTAGGCCACGACGACATCAACTTCAGCCTAGAAGATACGAAGAGGTCATATACCCCTACAAGGATGCCAATGTCTTTCAAGCATGGATCAGGGAAAGCAAGTATATCCAACATTCTTATAGACACGTAAGCATGGTAAGTATCATGTACCTTTCTACCCTCCAACATCTTGGGCTCGCAACATCCTAAGTGGAGCCCGGACAAATCTCTCTCCAAGGTTTTTTCAGAGCACCTCTACTCACTCGGGGGATAGCCTCACTTCCAATGACATGGTGGATAGAGCCACACCAAAGACGGAAGTAGTTGCCTCCCATGTTGTAGAAGCAAAAATTGTGCCATATATACGGACGACCGGCCATCCAAGACTTCAAAAGCATGATATCCACAACACATCTCAAAGTCAAATTCCCCACCAAAAACGGAAATAGAGAAATCCATGGTACCCAAAGCAGGGTCGGGGAACACAAGACAGAGCCAAATTCATCCCGCACTTTTCTATACCCCTCCCCAAGTACTTCAGATCTCTCGTGGAAAACCCAATCTACGATGGCTTTGACCCTAACAATCTAAAAGAAAAAAAGAGAAGACAAAAGAAACACTAGAAAGTACTGTGAATATCATAAAGCCTCAGAACACGAGACTAAAGAATGTCGGCACCTTGGGGCGGAGATAGAAAGGCTTCTTCAACCAGGACACATACAAAAGCCCGCCAAACGATCAAGGTAGCCGCCACCCAAGAAAAAGAAGAAAAATGTGTAAAAGAGTAAGACATAGGCGAGAGAAGAACTCTTCCCCACAGGCAAAGAAATCAAGAGAGAGTCGAAGGTGCAGCTCAAAGAATGAAGATCAGTCCAAAGGAAGGAAGGAAAAAACAAGTAGATATAAAATCTTATAAATAGCTTTGCGCTATGTACCTCCACTTTTAATAAACAGACCCCTTTTCTCTTGCCCTAAAAAATCATCATGGGAAAGGTTGCCAAAATCACACGAGGCACCCTTGGCCGTCGTGAATGCATGTAAGTCATAACCTTTAAGTCAATGGCTAAGCTAATTAATTTCCTTATGTTGAAGACGATGTTATGCAAGGTCACTCCAGTCAATAACCATGCAAATCAACGTCATAAACACACCCGCAAGGCCTGAACTTTAAATCAAGAGCTATGATAAGTCATGGCACTTACGCTTAAGACAACACCAAGTAAGGAACCTATCGAATTGGAAACACTATAATGCTGGATTGTAACCCTCCCCTCCCCCCCCCCCCCCCCCACCCCCTCTTAAGTCATAGACTTCGAGTTGAAGACTAAGTTTATCTATCAAAGCCTAAGACAATGTCAGGTCAGGAGAAGACCAATCAAACGTGTATTGGTAAGACCAACTGAAAAGGTTGGTGCCAAAAGATCAGTCAAATTCGCATTGGCAAACTAAGTCCAGTTGAAAAACTTTGGCACAAAAGACCATTCAGACACGCATTTGCAAACTAAGTCCAATTGAAACATATTGGCATCAAAAGACCATTGTTTTCACAATTGGACTAGACCTAGAACCGGTAACCTTACTGGTTACAGGTTCAACTGGTTGGATTTTGAACTGGTTGAACTGTTGTCGACGCATTTCTAAGAAACGACCCTACCTTTATTTTTTTAAGAACTAAGCAAATTAAGGAAGGAAGCAAATTGAATTGATTCAATATGATTATCTAATTTCACAAAGTAATTAATTTAGAATCTAGAAATTAGCTTGTCAAAATGAAAATTTATAATTTTATTAAATGAAAATTTTGTATATAAATTATAAGCTATAAAGTAACAATCACAATAATAATTAGTATTTGGTGAAGATGCCAACCCTTGAGTCCATTATCTCTTTTGCCCGCTTCAAGGCCCAATTTATTGACACAAGTCCAAAGCCCTACTCATAAAAGTGTAAAATAAAATAGCAGCCACAATCTTCCTCATTTCCACCTGCCATCTCTACGGCTGTACTTCTTCATCTATTTTTTTTTTTTTAGAATTTCTTATATACATTCAAATCAATCACAATATTTTCCATGAATTTTACCAACCACTCTCTTGTTTTTCTATAATTATTATATTTTCTTTCTATCTTAATAAAATGTCTGATTTTTTTATGGTGCGGGGATTCAAAGACTTCAAGAATTGATCGGTATAAGAAAAAATAGTATAAAATGAGAGAAGAAAAAGCAAATCGGGTGAATTTCCGAGCCGAGCCACTGGCTGAACCGTTGACTCGGTCGGTTCGCAGCGGTTGGACTCGAATTTGCCCAATTTTGGACAACACGGCCACGGTTGAACCGATCGGACCAAACGGTCATGTTCGGGTTTAAAAACATTGCAAAAGACCACACGAATGCGCGTTGTGAGCTAAGTCCAATTGAAAAATATTGGAACGAAAGACCAATCGAACGGGCATTGGCGAACTAAGTGTCAATTGAACAACATTAGTGACAAAGATGGAGAACCAAAAATGAGGCTAGTAAAGCCAAACAGAATAGCAAACATGCCAAGACAACACACACAAGGAAACACCACAGAAAAAAAAAAGAAAAAAAAAAACAGCAGAGAAGAAGCATAACGAAGAATCCTTTTATTCACAAGCGGAAGTAAAAATACAACGCGCAGTAAAAAATGGCCAAAATTACAACTAGCCCTCACGGGACGCCTCAGAGCCAGATCCTCGTTCGAGCTTTGATCCTCATCTTCAGAAATATGACAAAGTAGGTTAAGTATGTGTTGTAGCCCTCTACGACAAAATGCAACCGCTCCCACTAATACGTTCTTCGATCGAAACCCTCCCTTTGATGAGCGACAAACTCCTTAGTGAAAAAGTCAGGATACTCCTCTGAGCCCTTGTACTCCTCCAAGGCTCGAGCCACCGTGTCGACGGCAGCTTACTCGTGAGATTGTGTTAAGTCATTCTGACGAATATCCAGATCCATGTACTCTTTATGAAGCTTAACAAGTACACGGTCATTTGCCTTTTGAGAACAAAAGGTTTCATCAAAGGTAACCATTAGTTCCTCCGGCTCGACCACCAACTTTTTCGCCTACTCCTTAAGATGAATCTTGGAAGCCAAGAGTTGGTCCGCCTCTACAGCCTTAAGAGCAGTAACTCACGCCTCATTAACGAGGCGAGTGATCTCCTATAGATGGTGTTGCGACGCCTCCTTAAACTTTTGCAACTCCTCACGAAGGCTGGCCAAAGCGGTGCACTCATCCGCAAACTCCTTCAGCAGTGCTTCCGTGGCCAAAGGGTCTGAACTAGAAGAAGGTCCCTCTAACTCGTCAATTCGAGCCAGGGCATGCTTCAAGTCCTCTTCGAACTTTGCCACGCATAAGAAAGTCGACTAGTAGTGGCGTTTATAAATGTTCTTTTGCTTTACCAGCCCTTCGTTGTTGCGGGCCAAGTTGTCCAAAATTACGGCAACTAGAATAGATACCAAACCAGGTAAGCAAGAGAGAAAGAAAAAGGAAAGAAGAAAATTAGAAATAAACTTACCCTTACATCCATACCGTAATCTACGCATATCTTCTTTCCTTATCTGATATATTCTACAAAATAAATTTGAATATATCTAATGTACATGCCTATTAAATATGTCCTGATACATAATAAGGAGATAAGATCAATATCTTAACCCTCAAGAAATGTTAATCAAATACGATATGATAAAATCATCTAGGATAAGGAATGTTAATCATATAAGATATGATAACTTCCATCTTTACAAGATTAACTCAAAATATATGATTTTCAACACAAAATCAATTTAACATAGTAATCCCATTGAAAATCGCCCTAACACTTATGAATAATAAAAAAAAAGGTATATTGCTTATGAGTAGTACAATAAAGAATCTACTTTGTTTCGACAAGTTTTTAATGGGTTCGACATTATGTCAGCAACTTTTTCTCCGTGGGCAAGTTAGAGACTGCGCATTTTACTTCTTGTTGGTATAGAGTGGACATCAACAATACATTACTCAATGATTTTCTTGAGGAGAAATTGTACTTAAAAGGCTTCCGAGGGTTGTTATAAGGCCCAATATGTACATGTTTGCAAGCTTACCAAACCCCAATATGGTCTATCAATCAAAAATAAATAAAAAATATTATATCTATTACTATATTAAAAGCAAAGCCCTCCCAATCACAAAATGACAGTTTGGATACCAAATTTTGAGTTTCCAAAAATACCCCTGCTTTGACTTTTCAACAATTAAAAAATAAGCAATTAAAATAAATAACTATCACCACTCCTGAAATTCCTCAACATATTTAGCAAATTTGTTACGTGATTTTTAATGTTTGACGGATTAGTTTTCTTATTATTTGCATCAATTTTATAAATTATATTAAAGTTGTGTTACATTAAAATTTCTTTGATAATTTATATAATTTACACGCGGTTCTCGCGTGTGTCAAAGTTGCTAGTGATCTTAAAAACAAGCTTCCCACTAGTAAAATTAGGTGTTTGCAAAATACCACATTGCTTACAATTTGGTTTGGTCTGCCATTGACACCTGCCTTTTCACCAAAAGATATGCTACTACATTCATTGCTCTGCCCGCCGCATCCCGCGTAAGTTAATGATGTGCTCACTGCAGGGCCAGATCTTGCTCTAATCCGTTGCTAAAGACTCCTTAATCAAACATTTACCATGAAGGACTTAAGAGATGCTGAGTATTTATTAGGCGGAGATACTTTGTTCTTCTACTAAAATGTATATCGACCAACAGAAGTACATTTTAGATATCTTTATTGATTCTCCTTGATAAATGTCTAAATGTGCGACTTTAATAACTTTTTTACGTGTTCTTTTGTCTAATTTTATGTTAACTTTCTTTATTTTGTAGTTTGGAGTCGACTTGAGACAAACACTAATTGATTTAAAGCATGGAATAGAGAAAATCACAAAGACATGAGTTTAAGAACAAAACGGAACTGCATGGGAAGCACCACGACGCTGCGAAGCAGCATTTCAACGCAAGAGAATGCAGCCCTAAAAATCATGCGAGCCCGCCAGGGCAGCACAAGTTGCGCTGGCACTTGGAGCGCAACTAGGTAGTAGCAGTGCAACATGAGACAGAACAGAACGCAGCGCTAGTAATGCAACGCGACCAGGCGTAAAAACGTAAATTTCGTGATGGGTGAAGATCAACCCTAGGACAACACGAAATATCTATAAAAGGAGGATCCCAACGAAATATGTGGATAAAGAAGATGAGTGGAAAAAGTTCTCACTCTAACATGGTCGTCAAGATACCAAATGCAATAAAAAGTATAAAATGGCACTTCCAGGTTTCGACTTTGATTTTAGTGAGTAATCAGCTCCCTTAAGCAGGTGTAACTAAACGAAACATTTGCCTCTATAATGTCATCTCACATGCAGCAAAACCATTGGACGAACATGTGAACGCTCTTTTTCATTAAAATGTTGCGATGAGAATTGAACTTGCCCCGTTTGATTTTAAATTTGTGACTGTCTTTACATGTCACGCGATCATAATTATGTTACCATTTCAAAGGTGTAGCTAACATGATGCATGATATAAATATACTTGCGGCAACGCAATTTAATGTATCAAAGAGTCCTGACCACAAAAACAACAAAATAGGAATCTAATACATGTTCTCATTGATAACAATAGTAGAATGCCAGTAGCCTGTAGGAGTGTAAAAACCTATACAAAAGTAATGACGAATGCAACTTTAACGCTGCTCCCAATGCTAGAGTATACTTATGCTTACGCTAAAATTTGGTACAAGTACGGTATTTGATATAAACAACCACTAACAACACTGCAGTGCTGCAAGATAGCAACTAAACTGACCATGTAAACTGTAACTTGATATAAACAATCACTAAAATGCCCAGCACTTCCACGTATAATATTGAAAGAATTGCGTATCATTTCCTAAGCTATTTCCATGTTTAATATCTACAGCCACATACTCCCACAGAAATATCTTAATGCAAAAATGTGACTAACCGATCAGCCATGAATAATGTTAATTAAAAAGGCCACGTACACTGCTGGAATTCTCAGCCTTCCCCCATCTCTTGGAAAGTTCCGTATGAAGGAGAGTATGCCTGCGGAACATCCAAAGCAACAGCTCTCTGTAATGCTGCCCTGTGCTCCTCCATGTGTTCTTTGGCAATGGATGCTTGTCGTTGCATCCTCTGCGCTGGCGGAATCTCCATAATCCGTTCTTTTTCCAGCATATACTGTACTAAGAGAAGAAAGAGCACTTTAACAATCAGATATATAAGGGCACAAAAAAAAAAGAACATTCAATTCTCAAGATGGCAAGAAACTGTTGATATGCTACAAAAGTTTAGATTCTGTATAACTTGAGACAAATTTTGTACAATTTTTTAGATATTCTCAGGGACATCTCGTGGGTGCCTACATAAAACAAAGAGACACTAATATAGCTCACCGGAATCACTTGAGACAATCATTCTGAAATTCTAAACAAGGATTATCAGCTTTTCCATCAAGTACATTCAGTACATGCAAACTTGTTTAGTGCCAGAATCATTGGTTAGATTAATAACTTGTGATAAATAAAATATTGCTATATTTGGCCTCGGCATCAAAAGTACGTTTTCCAGGAAAATAGGTGAGAGTACATCGTGCAAAATGCATATTCTTTTGAAAGCTTAAGAAAATTCGGGTCTACTCATATCAAGTTAGCAAGCACACGAAATTTCGTTGGCTGAATGGTTCGTGACAAGCAAGCTTCACTTGATAAAATAACAGCCCAAGAATGTGATTAAGATTCACTGCTTTATAATGTAATGCATTCGTAGCCACAGTTTTAAAGATGAGCTCACGGAAACAATTTCCTTAATGTTGCTAAAGAGAACAATCCCCTAGCGGTGGCAAAAGCGATCCTATTGAATTGGATTTTATTGGATTGGATTGACTCATTTTCCACCCCTACAATCCCCTATCTTTGATTCACATTAATTTTTATAGAGTTGTATTCAATTTCCAAAGAGCACATGGAAGAAACTCGCATACTGTTAAATATCTAGAATTGAGAATTTTAAATTTATTTAATGTAATTTAATGAGAAACAGAGAAAAGCATAAATGGGAATCTTAATTATCTCACCTTCAGCAAACCCAAAATAATAATATAAAATGAATGGATAAAATGGTTCGCTCTTTGATCATGGAATCAAGACATTTAAAGGAAGGAAAGTGGAAGACAATGAAACTAATGTGTCCTCTGAATTCTTTGAACAATTCTGGTAAAAAATAGAATTATTATCCTCAACGAGAATAATTTTCTAAATGTTTTGAATACTATTAATCTGAGAACTTACATCAAGGGCTCTTTGAGATTCCTGCAATATCCAAATAATAGCGTGATCTGAAGTAATGTTGCAGGAAAGAACTATGTGCTCAAATCTTCCATCTACAGGTACTGCAGTCCTAACAAGAGGTTGAATCCTTTTACACCTTCACATAGAACAAATATATAGAAAGAAATAAATCAGCATTACTTGGTGAAAACTTTTAATTTGAGAATTGGAAAGAATAGATTGCTTATGCAGTATATCCTAAATCAATGTACTGATTCTTCTTTCGTGCGATCAACATTTCTTAATATTTGATTACACTTTAAATACTTACCCAGTTCAAAGACTCAATAATACATTGATATTTGTATCTGAGAAAATTAAGAATATTGGATAATGATTAGTAAATGTGAATAGTTAAGGACCAGAACATGTTTGTGGACATCGAGGTCTATATTATAAAGCATTTTAATTAATAATGTTGTCTTTTGAACATTCTTATGTTTTCTCTTAAGTGACATAAAGTGGGAGCGCAGAGAGAGCAAGCGCAGTGCGTAAAGTTTGAATTGTGCATATATTAGCCCATCTTAAGTAGCCTATCCAATTTATTAGTCTATCTTAATGCTTCTATTTGGGAAAAAAATAACAAATAAAATAATACATATGTACACAATGTATAATTTACCTGTTTATATGACAAATCATTATATATATATATATATATATACATACATAAATATAATTATATACACTCACATGAGAATGCACATACATACATGTACATTTCATAGGGAAGTGTCATGAATATATGTTTGTATTGTTGATAGAACATAGGAGAGGACATATTTTTCTTTTCTGCTTTTTTCCATGTAATCTTTCTTGAGCTCCTCAACCACAACTTCTATTTTCACTTTTTATCTTCTCATGGCACTCAACTTGCATAGTCAAGTCATTGCATTTTCTTCTGTGTTTTCTTAGTTTTTCATTCCTTTGTTTCCAACTTCTACTCTCTTCCTAATTTCCAGCTCTCGATCTTCATATACAGCCACCTAATTTTTTTCTTCTTGTTCTTTTTTTTTTCTTTTCTTCTCTTTTTTCCAATCTCTCTCCCTCTTTCTTTCTTTGTACCTATTGATTGTCTTCCCCCCAAGTTTCCTTTTTCCCTCACAAACAAATCTTCGGACCCAAGTTTCCTTTTTCCTTCACAAACAAATCTCTGGACTACGACCGAAAAAGTGGCAATCCACAGACCACGGCTACAAATAGATGATTCAAGGAAATTGTAGGAACTAAGTAAGAACGTTTAGTTCGCAAACTGGATTTTCTTAGTTCGCTGTTCATAGAAATAAACAGATGATTCAAAGTATTTGTATGAACCAAGTAAGAATGCTATAGTTTTCAAAACTCTTTTCTTTGATTGCTTTAGAACTCACTAAGTCGCCTGAATGCAACTGGAGCACCAGTCGAAGAACTACATGACTTAAGCGTTTTCCTTCTCTTCTCCGAACAAATATATTTGACCAAAGATAATAATAAAACGAACAATAGGTGAGACCATGAAACAGAGCCATGCCGACCAAGAGGTGACAAAAACATTACAAGCTGTTTGGTCCACGTCTAACTTTACTTGAATACCATCAGAA
Source organism: Linaria vulgaris (assembly GCA_948329865.1). Lineage (NCBI taxonomy): Eukaryota > Viridiplantae > Streptophyta > Magnoliopsida > Lamiales > Plantaginaceae > Linaria > Linaria vulgaris. The sequence continues at coordinate 79,970,613 of OX415250.1, forward strand.
TCATGAGGGAGGATGCGCAATGGAATGCACTTGTGGCGAGGGACGGTTTGAGGCTATGAGGACTATAGAACGATGCTGGTGGTTGAAGAAGGTGACCGATTTCAGAAAGGATATACGCAGTTGAAAATCTGCCTTGACGATGAGACTCAAGTTGGTTGTGTTGGAGCTTGGTGCCTAGGTTCATGGAGAATATCTGGTATTTTTGATGAAATAGAAGGCTTTGCAATCCTACAAGCCCATTTTTATTTTGTTATCTCTTCATTATCGGAATATGTCAATTACAAGAATGCCTTCATAAAAAGCCGCTGCTTTGCTAGAATTTATTGAGGAAGTTCCAGATTGTCGGAGAAGAAAGGGTCCTACGCTAAGTGAAGTTATCCGCTATTGACCGACAAGCTAACCCACTACCAGTTGAACCAGACTGACCTGATTTAGCAGAACAAATCCTGCTCAATCAGCTCAAGCGCTTCTAGTGCAGTGGTTAACTTATGTTGAACAGTTTGTAAAGTTTTCAATCCTTCTACATTTAACCCAATTCTGTTTCAAAAGTATTTTTACAAGCAGAATAATTCTTTATTGATAGAAAATTTATCAAAGGAACAATATTCAGTTTAGACCTCAAAGAACGATTTGGCTCATACATTATCAAGCATAGACCGCTCGACGCTATCCAATAAGGCAACTAATGAATAGCAAGCTAAGAAAAAGTGCACACCGTCCAATTTCAGGACTTGGGGAATCAGTTTGCTTCTGCTGAATAGATTCCTGATAATGAAGAGCTAGATATAATGCACTTGAGTTGACAACACGATACTCAGAAAACCTTAGTGATTATCCTCAACCATTCAGCTCCAAAAGGTAGGTGACACAATGTTCTGTTCAACGAGGAGTTCGAAGAAAAAAACTACTAAACATAGGAATCATCTTTCCTTGTATCAGAGAATGAAGGAGGTTGAATTAGATGAGAGACATGGTTAAAGAAAAAAATAGAGGCATGGTATGTAATCAAGGGGAGAGGGGCAATATTTGAAATAGAGCAACGCAAGATGCACCTCCACGTTATTTGCTTTTCTCTATGCTACGTAGAGAAAGAAATGTAAGGTGGAGCATTCAGCCAGCTTAATGTTCAGCCATCATATGGCAAGATAGTGAAAAAAGGGTTTGCATTTCTTTAGAGTGGAAAATGAAGAGAGACTGTTCAAGGAAAGAAAGTAAAGGGTTATCTTAGGAAAAACGTTGAACAGTATCAAAATGAAAAATAAAACATGCAAATTTAGCTTGCGCAAATCAAGCAAAAGACCATATCACTTTGGTCCACATGACTAAAGTGCCAAACCGCTAACGCTGGCTAGTCATCCATTTACTATTCAAAATACTATTAGTGCAACCAGTCATAAATATAATTTGGCTATCAAAGGAGGTATATTTGTAGCTTAAGACATACCTCAAGACCAAATAAGAAACAGACAACATAATTAAATGAAGTAGTTGATTTTTTTTCCATTGTGTGTGAATTAGAAGGCTTTCAACCCGAAAACTATGTGATTTTTGTGGAGACATGTACATCAAAACAAGCAAGAGATATCAGGATGAGGCATTTTTGAGCCTTGGCTGCCTTTACCGAATCTCCATCCTTAAAAATGTAATAAACACAGATGATAAAGACTGCTACTTTTGTCTCTATTTGTTCCATATATGACCCTTTCTTGCGTCCTTGCCATTTTTCACCAAGTTTGTTTCATCAATTTTGTACTTGTTATTCAAGAAATTTCTCAATTTGACATTCCAAAATACGTACAAAGTATACCTGAAGGGCTTCCTTGCAATGATGTGGTAGAGGCGACCAGGTGCATATAATCTCCTTGGATCCTGGAGCATCTTCTCCTCTAACGTGCATGTATCTTTCAAGCACATTATGCACAGCAAGCAGGGAAAACTATGAAATGTGCATTAATGTCAGTGACAGTATTAAAACTTTCACGCAATCATAATGTCACAACAATTTAAAAGTAAAATCTTGTCCTGAAGCATCGGACTACAAGATTCAAAAGCTCAGTTTGATCATTCTCCTCCTGTAATCAAGCACATGTATTGCTTGGACATGGCCACATAAGCTAGAAAGTAGAAATTAGAGAACTCTACCTCTATTACTAAGAAACCAGAAGAGGAGCTTTTCACCCCAAAAAAAGTCTAAAATGCATTAGAATTAGCTACATAAAATGCTCGGTGAGAAAGATCACTTTTTTGCCCTTATCAGAGTAGAAGTAATTCATTTGAAGTTTCCCCTCAGTTAAAGAAACAGATTACAGTCCGCAATAATCAGCAGACACCAAACATCAAAGCACAAGAGAGGGAAACAGTGGCACAGAAGTTCGCAAAGAAAGCACAACTGAAAGGCGGCAAGACCTGCAATCTTTTACCAGAAAAGTGATTTGAAAACATCTTCCAGAGCTACAGTCGTCCGCGGTAGGAAATCATCCTGGTAAAGAAATGTTAAATGAATTAAAGAGATAATATGTGCAGATTAATGCAGGCAAAAATCAAGATTAGCAAAGAGAGAAAGAGCTAAAGCAAGTAAAAATACATTCATTGAGATATGTATTCTCAACATTGACGATAAAGTGACAGAATAAAGGTTTACACAGGTAACTAATGCCACATGATACCCTTCATAAAGAAAAACCTAGCAGTCTTCTTCTAAACATGTATTTTACATTATTCCACAATGCGAAAACAAAAATTTAGTCATCATAACTACTATGATGTTATAACTCAACTCCAAATGACGTCATGGTTTTCAGTAACACAGAAGAAAAGGAACAATTCAAATCTTCACCAATGAAGCAGTGGTGCAACAAATATTACCTGAAGCACAACCGAATTGATGACATCTGCATATCTCACCGCCAAATTTAATGATATGCACCTGACGGGGGCAATAGCAAAGCATCTAATCCTATTCCTTTCAATATGCCCCAACTTATCCCTATTCTTGACTGCCAACATGGTTAACAATGTCACGACTCCTGCACCAAGGGAATGCCCGGCAAAAGTCAAAGTATAGTCCGCATTCTTCTCAACTAGCTCCCTCAATATATCACACTCTTGTTCCAACACGTATTGAGCCGCCTTTAAAAGGCCGTTATGCACATAGCCACCGTCATATGTTGTCTGCCCAAGCTTATTATCGAGTAACAACAAAAAGTCGCTTTCTTTCCCCAAATTAAGCCCCCTAATTGCCAAAACTATGTCTGCATTATCGTGATCAAGATAAATCATGTAAGGGGAAACTCTCCCTTGAGTATCCGGATAATCTTTCTTCAATAAAACCCAATCGGGATTTATACCGTAACCCCCCGGGGGTGCCCAGATGGGGTTCCGGAGATCATCTTCGTATACGGATAGAATGTAGCGACAAAGGCGTGGGGCGGGTTCGAATTCAGTGGCGGTAGCAAGGCCCCAATTTTCACTTTCGCGGCCAGCGGTGTAAAGAAATTTCTTCCAAAGCCAACGAAGGCATGCTAAGCAGGAGACACATTCAACAAGTGGGATGCAGCAGGCAACAGACATTGATGATGATGCCTAACAATAAAATCATACTGAAAGGGTAAGTGGTCAACAAAATCAAAAAGAAGTAAGCTTTATTTCAATAACAAGAATTATTAACTAACAGTTGTTTGTTTAATTACCTGGCAGCATCAGAACTGAAGATTATGTTTAAGGGAAAATCCAAAATTCCCAAAATGGCTTAATAATAACAACAAAGGTCATAAAAAGATAACAACTTAGAGTGGTTGCTGCCTGTGAATAATAATATAATAAATAAAAGTAATCAATCAATAACTATAATTGAACACCATCATTTAGCATGACTGCAAATGGGAAAAAAAGAAACTCCTAGAGCATGAAATTGGAAATATATATATATATATATATATATATATGTGTGTGTGTGTGTGTGTGTATATATATATATATATATATATATATTGAAAAAAGTGGAGAGTTGAGAGTTGAGAGTTGAGAGAGAGAGCAAATAGAAATGATTGGAAGGTATTGTTTGTAATGGATACGGAGCTGCAACAAAACTTTGATTGGCAAGTCAAAGCCATCGCTCCAAACACGTGGGTGTGTGTATGTATATATGTATCATGTATGTATGTATGTATTCGAGGAATCTACTCCCTCTTATACCTTTAGATTCCCTTCTTTTCTACTAATTTTATATTTTATTAAATACCGAATATTTTTCTACACATAATTAATTATTCTTCGTGTTGTTATTTTCTCATTTAAACTATCATCACTTAGATATAAGTTTCCTTGCTTTCTATATTTTCTCATCAAAAACCATTACTACGAATGAATATGTTTTCAATAGAAAAATCAATTTATTATTTCTCAAAGTTTTGGTAGAATGAATTACTATATATGTTTTGATAGAACACAAGGTTGATTATTAGCTCAAATACATGGTAGGAAATTGATTCATATGGATATATTAATAAAACAGAAGGTTTACTTTAATCAATTTATAAAGAAATATTTTGATATAATGGTAACAAGATGATAATTACTGAAGACCATTGGAGGAAACAAAATTAGTGCATAAATTTGACGACGTACGTCCTTACTTATTGTAGCACCAACCGCTCTTGCATCGAACACTCAATTCGACACTGAAAAGTTCGATCTGTCGGAACATTCAAGGGATTAGTACTTCATCATTCAGCATCGAGACCAATATTTCGAGAGTTAAAGGATTCGATTCTTTAGTGGTTCGACAGTTCGATTTTTCAGAAAGTGTGGTAATTCGAGATTGTCTTGATTTGATACTCTTATCATTAAATTGGGCCAATTCGAGATTTTTCGATTCTGGTCGTTTGGTGATCCGAGTCTACTTGGGCTATTCTTCCGTGCTTACTATGTGTTCCAGACTAAGCTAGTCAATTATTGTAATAAATTAGCATAGATTGGTGTATTTCAAACCCATATTGAGTTTTATTTATATTCCGTGTTAACCCAGACGAATATATACCAAACTATTGGCGTCGTATGTGGTAACACTGTAATTTGCATGAGGAGATAGCCATATTGGCAAGATGACCAAAAGAAGAACACTTCCTACGAAGAAGGGTGTGATCAGTAAGAAGGCAAAGTCAGGAGAGGTTGTAAGAGCTTTGGACTCCGGGCCTTGGGAACAATGCGGGATAAATGTGAGAGTCAGATTCTGCACCAATGGAATGAGTCGAAGATGGAGCCAATGGGAAAATTTAGGGCGATACCTTTATTTTCAGGAGATACTAACAAGAGCATAAGAATTTGGACAGCATTGATGCAACATGTGGGGCAGGCGCTGAATTATTGCTGAAGGAGTAATGCAGATACATTCGCATGGGCAAATGCTGACTTGCAAGGCATCGATCCAAAAATAATAGTACACAGACCTAAAGTGGATCCAAAGGCGAAGCCAATAAGGAAGAAGAAACGACATTTTAGTAAGGAAAAGAACGAAGCGGTAGCAAAAAGAGGTGACTGAATTGTACGCAGCCCGACACATCTATGAAATCAAATACTAAGAATGGTTGAGAAACATAGTCTTAGTGTTGAAGACGACATGAGAATGTGTTTGGACAACACAGATTTGAACTAGCATTGCCCATGAGATACCTTTCCCCTCCTGAGGATATATTTGTTAGTTGATTCTAAAGCGGGGTGTGCTCTTTTGAGGATGATGGATGCCAAGAGTGGTTTTCATCAAATCCTTATGGAAACGCAAAGATCAGAGTAAAACCACGTTCGTGACTGACACATGAGTGTACTATCATAGAGTGATGCCATTTGGATTGCAAAATGCCAGAGCAACCCTTCAGAGGTTGGTGGCTAAGATGTTTTATTCTTTGATCGACGAATCAATAGAAGTCTATATTGACAGTATGCTAGTGAAGAGCATGAAGGCGGAGGATCACATGCACCATATAGACGAGGCATTTTCTATTATGAGAAACTACAACATGAAACTCAACCCCAAGAAATGTACTTTCAGGGTCACAACAGGTAAATCCCTAGGATATGTAGTAAACAAGAGGGGGATTGAGGCAAACCCGGATAAGATCAAAGCGATCTTAGATTTACCTTTTCCTAGAACTACCAAGGATGTACAGTGCCTGGTCGGCCATCTGACCGCGTTGGGAAGATTCATTTTAGCGGGAGCACAAAAGAACCTACAATTTCTCAAGGTGATGAAGAAGAGCAAGGATTTTTTGTGGACTGCATAGTGCGAGTCCGCTTTTCAGCAAATGAAGAGATATTTGGTGAGTCCCCCTCTTTAGCAAAGCTGGAGCCTGAGAGTTTGTTATATTTGTATATGGCAGTGTCTTCGTATGCCGTAAGCTTCATACTAGTTAACGAAAAGAGAGTTCAACAGCTCCCAATTCATTATGCCACTAGGGTGTTGCAGAGCGCTGAAAAGAATTACTTGGAGATAGACTCTTCGCTCTAGCTATAGTGGCCACTGTGAGGAAATTGCGACCGTATTTTCAATCGCATCCGAGTACCATAGTGACAAACAAACCATTAAAACAAGTAATGATGAAACCCGAAAGCTCTGTGCGAGTGGCAAAGTGGGTGATTGAGCTCAACGAAATTGGATTGGAGTTTGTCCCCGACCTACAATCAAGGCGCAAGTTTATGCAGATTTTATGGCAGCGACTTAAGGTAACAATGTGGCAGGATCGACCAACTACATATGCTTAATTTCGTCAGACCCCGACACGAGTTGGTCGGCTATCACATGGTTGTTGCATGTGGATGGTTCGATGACTAGTTGTGGGGGATGGGTTGGAGTACATCTTCTATCTCTCTATCTCCGTGAATTTGAGTTTGCTATTAGCTTGAACTTTCCCGTCACCAACAATGAAGCAGAATATGAACCAATATTGGCAGGAATATGTTTGGCATGAACGCTAAACATTGATCACCTAGAGATTTTCACTGATTCACAACTAGTGGCGGACCATCTCTCAGGAAAGTATGAATCCAGGGAAGAAACGATGATTCTATACCTTGCTAAACTGAAAGAGTTAGCAATGACATTCCAGGGTTTCAACCTTTTGCAAATCCCATAGTCTATAACGCGAAAGCAAATTCATTGGCAAAATTTACTAGTTCCTTCAAGATTTATGTACAGAAGCATGCGACACTATTGGCGATGGACAAGCCGACAATTAGGATCTCCAAGTACAACAAGGCATGGGGCTAGGTGGATTACATATTCTCGATAGTGGAATAACGATCCTGGAAGGATGGAATTTCCCAATATCTTAAAAATAGCACCTTGCCAAATGATATTCACGCTAGGCGGAGGCTCAAGTATCGCGCCAACTTCTTTCGGCCAAGTACCCTAACAGCTACATCCCGATCAAGTTGAGGCCATGTACCACTATCTCGTTCGTCAGTTTCTCCCTAAGTTTATAACCCATCAACCTAATATTTAGAGACTTGAAATCCTCATCATTGATGAGACTATAATCTGACCTACTTTTAAGGAGAACTGGATGCAGATTCCTGAAAGGCCTCACCTGTCGGGGCGGCCACGGTGGCACATATGTAGTAGCTTCCGCGACTCGCTCTTCTACAACACGTCGAGTGGCGATTGCATACTAGTCCTGACCACTTTCGCTGACATTATCCTGACCTTCACGACTTGAACTACTCTCAAGAATATTCACTTGTGTCTTTATATTGAAACGAGCAAGATCTTCTACGAGCTGTTGGAGGAGGGCGTTTATTTTATCCATCATACTAATGTTAGCATCAATACCAACATACGCTCTACTGCACTCAGGAGTCGAATTCATCACAAAATGACACCACTCGAAAATTAATATGGCTCTCGAAGTCACGAACACAAGATACTCGTACACGAGATGATACCCTAGGTACTCTTTGAGTAGATCACAGTCAACGTCCGTATGGGGCAAAGTCTGGTTAGCACACAGATCAGTCGGTCCCTCACTAGTGGAAGGACCACCCCTTGGGACTTCAGGCGGGACGACCCGACTCGAAGATGCACCTTCTCCTAAATTCCCAATAACGGTGGCTATATTTTGGCCTCCTACCTCTGCTATATTGTGGGGAAGCTTCACAACTTTGCTATGAGCTTTGGACTTACGACGTGCTATGGAAGAATTTACCAAGTACGGTAGGTCAAAATCACAATCGAAAGCATAAAGTATCAAAAAGCCTAGTATTGAAACTTTGGTGTATCAAAAAACTCGTTCCCTAGAAAGATCAAGTTCGAGACTCCTTTCAATTCGCACTCCAAAAATTCATTGTATGAGCGAATTGGACAGAGTTTCGCCTGATACATCCAAATAACAAGTGCGCATGAGGCGTATATATAGCCCACTACGCAACCTCGAAACTGGTGCCAACATTTAATTTTGATGTTATAATTAACGTACATTGAATTATTAAAATTGGTATTTGCGGAATCTTACGATATTTTGATGCAAGGCATGAGGTACATCGAATTATGGATTTGACATTCATAGAATTCCAAGATTGGGGGGGTGCATATTTCAAAGGCTATAGATATCATTTGGCAACCGATCTTCTTGATAATGACTCTCAAATGAGGGGAGAATATTTTGAAGCCAAAGAATTTCATTTTCCGATCCTCTAGATTACGACTTCCAAATGGGAAGGGGGGGGGGGAGGGACATATTTTGAAGCCAAGAAATTTCATTTGGCACCCGATCCTCTGGATTATAGCTCCAAAGTGAGGCGCATATTTTGAAGCCAAGATATTTTATGTGGCACTCGATCCTCCAAAATACGGCTTCAGAATGGGGGGAGGGGGCATATTTTGAAGTCAAGAAATTTCATTTGGCACCAGATCCTCCGGATTATGGCTCCCAAATAGGGCATATTTTGAAGCCTATAAATTTAATTTGCCACCTGATCCTCCGGATAACAGTTCCCAAATGGGACGATACCTCAACGTATCGAATGGATCACAAATAGTGATCCACATACAAAATTGAATTTGGAACATGCTCTTTAACAAGACCGGCTCCCAAATTGGGGGGGGGGGGGTACTATATGGTGGGGGTTAATTAGGCTGGCCCAATATAAAGGATTGGGCCAGCCACTTGCACGCGCGCCGCATAAAATGTATGAACGGGCAGTTCAATACTTTGTTATGCTAGTATCGAACCAGTGATTCGATACTCTATGAATTCGACCTTATTTCGAGAAATTCGGGATACATGGTCCATGGTCCAAGGCTATAAATACCTTGGATTTCGAGAAACACACACATTATTAATTATTGTAGTACCAATCGCTCTTACATCGAACGCTTAATTCGACACTACCACGTTCGATCTATGAGGGATTAGTACTTCAACATTCAGCATCGAGACCAATTCTTTCGAGAGTTAAGGGATTTGATTCTTTAGTGGTTCGCTCTTTGGTATTTCAGGAAGTGTGGTAATTCGAGATTGACCCAATTTGATACTCTTATCATTCGAAATTGGGCTAATTCAAAAGTTTCAGGTTCGAGGTTTTTAGTGATTCGAATCTACTTGGGCTATTCTTACGTGTTTACTATGTGTTCCGAACTAAGCTAGTCAATTATTATAATAGATTAGCATTAGATTGGTGTATTTCAGGCTCATATTGTATTTTGTTTATATCACGTGTAACCCAGACGAAAATATGCCCATACTTGACAGTAGTTCGAAGTATAAACAAATTATTAGATATTAAATAAAATTATTTCAAAAAAACAATTATGGATGTAGGTGTATTTTTTTTAATATAAAATAGGGGTAAAAACCACAAAATCCAAAATATTGAGGGCTTAGAGGATGAACATGGAGAAGAACTTGATAATTAGAGGACTATCATTAAAAAAACTTTAATCAAAGGACTATTATTAGAATGACCTTTAAATAAAGAACGTTTTCGATAAATACGTGCTACATTGGTAAACTTATAAGCTCAAGTCCCTCTAGGAAGCCCAAGTAGGGGTGTTTGGGCCAGGTCGGGAATCCGGGTTCCCGCCCGACCCGACGAGTTTTTCCCAGATGGGAAAAACACGTCAAAATTTCCTCCCGGCCAGACCGGAGAAACAGTCCCGATGTGGATCCCGCCGGGAGGAAACGAGATCCGGGTCAAATCCCGCTTCCTCCCGACGGGATCCCAGGAGACAGTGGGCATCAGATGTTGGCATTAATCTTTTGTTTTTGTTCTCTTAAGTAACTATTATTCTCTTAACATAAAACACACACCCCTCACGAACAGAACACACACCCACCTCACGCATTAAACACACACACACACACCTCACGCAACTATACACACACACACTCTCCACCACGACACCGACCGGCGACCACCACTGCTCGACTGCCGCACCACCACGGCCTCCACCGCATGCGTCGCCACCACGTCCAACAACAACAATAATCAAAATCACAAAGGTAAATCTTTAAACCCTATTTTTTTTTATAAATCTTTAAATTATAGTTTGATTACTTTACATCTTTGAATTATAGTTTGATTACGTTACTAGTTACTTATTATTAATTTATATATAGAAAATTAGGGTTTATGAGTTCTCAATTAGAGTTTACGAATTGGGGTTTTGTGCAATTAGAACTTGATTTTGAAAATTGATATGATGAAAGGCATTATAGTTGGTTAGTAGGATAAATGAGACGAGTTAACGTGAAATTGATCGCGTTGTGTAGATTAAAGTTTGTGAAATTGATCGTAAATTAAGTATGTTGATGCTTTTGTGTTGATATGATTAGAGGCATCATTTTGGCATTAAGTTCGTGAGATATACCTTGATTTTGATTTGAAATGAGTTAATTGGTATTGGATCTTGTCATATTGTGGTTCAAGATAGCTTGAAATGTAACGGCGGTGACATCTCAGTAGACGGTATAAGAGATTGCATCAGGTACATTAAGGCTTCTCCGAGTCGATATTCGTTGTTCAAAATGTGTGTGACGGCGGCTAAAATAGAATGTGGCAAATTGCTATGCTTAGACATCCCAACACGTTGGAACTCCACGTACACGATGCTTAGTGTCGCTTATGATTTGAGGATGGCTTTCGCTGGATACAAGCAAAACGATGCAACCTATGCCACTGAGTTAAGGGATCATATACCAACCGATGATGATTGGACGAGGGCGAAGTTGTTTATCGACTTTTTGGAGCATTTCAAGAAGTTAACGGAGTTTGTTTCGGGCACAACTTATGTGACATTGCATATGGTACTAACCAAACTTTGCATTATCGACGATTGCTTAGGTGTGTGGTTGAGACGCTCGACAATTGATCCTAAGACCAAAAAACCAGATGGTTTGAAAGCAATGGCATTGGTCATGAAAAAAGAATATGACAAGTATTGGGGTGTTAACGGGAAGATGAATCACTTGTTGTATTATGCCTACATGGTAGATCCCCGCCTCAAGCTTAACTATGTCGAGAAAATGTTTGAAAAAGAAGTTACATTGGTTGCGAAAATTAAGCAAGGGTTTTGTCGATATTTGAAGAGTATAAGGCCATGGTCGAAGCAAATGCACCAACAAGTCCCCCTCCTCCAACTTTATCTTCTACTTTTGCGAGTACGGCTCCTTGGATCGAAGAGGACCTCTTGGTTACGAGGCACGAACAATAGGCAAGGTACACTCAAGAAGTCTCTAAGTTTTCTATGATTATTGAAAAAATCTTTATTTGTGTCATTAATGATCATTTATCAAATTGGTCGGGGAGAGAATACCGATGAGGAAGCACCACAGTGCGAGATGGATTTATAATTTGGGGATAGGCGTGAAAAGGTTCAAGGTGATCTCAATATCCTCGTTTGGTGGAAGGTCAATGGCTATCGATATCCTATTATTGCCAAGATGGCTCGTGATTTGTTGGCTATTTCGATCTCAATAGTTGCCTCCGAATCGGCTTTTAGTACCGGTGGTCATGTCCTTGACAAATTTAGGAGTTCATTGACTCCGAGAATTGTTCAAGAACTTATATGCTCTCAAGATTGGCTACAGAAGGATAGTACGCCAATTCAAAATGAGGAATGCTTGGAGGACTTGGAGAAACGCGAAGCAGGTATACAATGTAAATAGTTAATCGGTGATTGGGTTAGCTATTATGTTTTGGAATGCTAATATTTTGATTTTCATGCAAAATTTGTGGCGATGAAAAATGATGCCTTCTTATTGGGTGGATTTAAATGAAACCCGAGTTCGTTTGGATTTTTATATTTATGCTGGATATATTGACAAGTCAAATTAAGTTTTTATCTTGGTTTATTATGTTGGATTGTATGATTTATATTTTGTTGGTATCGGATGATATTATGTGTTATGGATTTTTGGTGAACTTGTGATGCTTGTTTTTTAATACTGTCGATTGTGTTCTTGTTGGTGATTGGATGATCCGATAATGTATTGTGGTATATTTTGGCGATTAATGTATTGTTGTGTATTGTTGATGATCGGATGATCCGATAAAGTATTATTAGTGCACACGAGAAGCAAAACAAGGACGGAAAGGTTCGTAACAAAAAAAACAAAGTGTAAAAAACACGAAAAAAGAGGCTGGAATTTTCCAGCCCCAATTTTCACTCACTACCCGCTGGGATCCCGGGTACCTCCCGTCCCGACCAGGAATCCCGACGGCCCGGAGTAGTGGTTCCGGCAGGTCCCTGGCCCACAACAGGGCTAGTTTGGTCCATGAATTCAAAACCTAAGATAAATTGGTAGTTTCTTTTCTTTTCTTGTTGGTTTGAAAAGAAAGGAAAGAAAGTAAGCTTTGCTTTGCCTTTCAAAACACACCTCTTGACTCTTGCAGACTAAGAACACGAACTCAATGCAACGCACATTCGTGGATTTCACCAAGGTTCGATCTTGCTTGGCTCTTTGATTTGCCAAGTATTTGGACTTTTCTATATTTTCAACTCCACTCGTCAACTTGAATATCTTTTGAGTAAATCGTTCTTGACTCGTGAAACACGCACGCTGTTACGGGTCTAGTTACTGTCACTATTATTATAATTAAATATATAGCTCAATCAATATTAGATTATGTATTATATATTATATATTATGTATATATTATATAGTTGTAATTGTGTTAATGGATAAGAACTAGTAGAAGTTGTGAATATTGGGAGGTTCTTTTAGGGGGAAGTTAGTTTAAATTTGAATATGTTAGTAACTTTGTATATATGTAACTAGAAATTCTGACACACGCGGGACCGCGTGCAAGTTATTTTAATTTTAAAAAATAAAAATTTGAAATATTACGTTAATAACTATTTTTTAGAATTGCAGTTGATCCAAGTGAGTAAAGTAACAATATAGCCCTTTTATTCTTTTATTTGAATTGAGAGGAGTCGGGGTATTTTTAGAAAATCAAAAGTTGGTATCCCAACTGTTTTTTTGTGAGTGAGAGGGCTTTGCTTTTAATATAGTAATAGATGTAATGCACCGTGCATTAAATTTAATAAGAAAAATAATAGTTAATTTAGATAACTTGTCTTTTTCTTATCTTTTCTTAGGAGTTGTGTTCTTACTCGAAAAAGAACAATTGTCATTAAGGATCTTTGATCCTTGTCATATGCCATTTTTTTATAACTACGCTTTTAACGTAAGTATTATAAAGTTTTTGTTAACGTTGAATAAAAGAGTAGATTAACCCAACATTTTCTGCATACTTTGAAAACTTCATGAAAATAATTGTCGTAATAAACTAAAAAAACCTTTCATGTTTCAGTTGTAGAAATCAACAACATAATCTATTCGATATATCTAGACAAAATGTTAATGGTTCTAATCTATTAGTATGTAGTAAAGGGAAAACAAAAGAGAGGGTAAAATAAGTTGCTTGAGGAAATCCATCGAAGAAGATTCGATTTGGTAAAGTGGTTTTAGAGAATGGAATCAACGCTAAGCGCGAAAAGATAATATTAGTATTAATTAGTCTATCGTGTTTATTTGAAAATTACCGGGTAATAATATATATATATATATATATATATATATATATATATATATATATATATATATGTATATAATAGCTTAGCAAGTGGCCGCAACCCAAGTTGTGGAAATTTTAAAACTAGACAATTTACATTAGGACCCACAAGTAAGTAACAATTTTTTTTTGGGACAAATTGAAAGAATTAAAAACTAAAATGTTTGGTCGACAATTTACAACAGACCATTAATTACTAATTCGTTTTATATTAAGTGGGTTCCAATGGTTAATGCGTGCCGAGCCCCAACTATTAGAGTATGGGTCCCAAAAGAAATAATTACTTTTTCGTATTAGGTGGACCTCAATCGATTAATACACGTGGGCCAATAGTGTATTTACCACTGCAAATCAAGATGGACGATGGAATGAGTTAAATAAGAAAGCCTTTGGGGGCAAAAGTAAGAAAATCTAAAATTTGAGTGGCTGTTTTACAATTTATCGTGTGACTCGTAAGTAATTTATAAGAAAATCGGGGCAGAATTAGAAGAGTCGAAAACTGTTAGGACCATTCTGCAATTTGCCCCTTTAAAAAAATAGGAAGCAAATTTGATTGATAGTTTGTAAAATTAAATGGGCTGAGCAAGTAAATAAGAAATCTTAAAAGGGCAAAAGTGGGAAAAAGAAGTTAACAAGATGGACTAAAGGACTGTTCTACAATTTACATTAGGACCCACAAGTAAGTAACATAAAATTTTAGGGACAAATTGAAAGAATTAAAAACTAAAATGATTGTTCGACAATTTACAACAAGGGGCATAATTAGAAGAGTTGAAAACTACAAGGACCATTCTGCAATTTATCCCTTTAAAAGGGCAAAATAGGAAAAAAAAATTGATTGATAGGTTTGTAAAATTAAATGGGCTGAACAAGTAAATAAAGAAATCCTAAAAGGCCTGTTTTACAATTTATCGTGGGACTCGTAAGTAATTAATAAATAAATAAATAGGGGCATAATTAGAAGAGTTGAAAACTACAAGGACCATTCTGCAATTTAGCCCTTTAAAAGGGCAAAATAGGAAAAAAATTGATTTATAGGTTTGTAAAATTAAATGGGCTGAACAAGTAAATAAGGAAATCCTAAAAGGGCAAAAGTGGGTAAAAGAAGTTAACAGGGAATCTTTTTTCAATTCTTATAATCTACTATAAAAAATTAAATGGGCTGAACAAGTAAATAAAGAAATCTTAAAAGGGCAAAAGTGGATAAAAGAAGTTAACAGGGAATCTTTTTTCAATTCTTATAATCAATTCTTATAATATAGTATATATAGATATAATAGCTTAGCAATGGCCGCAGCCCAAGTTGTGGAAATTTTAAAACTTGACAATCAGTTTATTTTGAAACGCCATAGCCAAAAATCAAAATAAATTCTTTATGATGAGGTTGAAATTCGTATAATCAGTTTATTTGAAATTCATTGGAATAAACTAAAAGCTAAGCAAATAAATTAGAGGAATACTATACCTACCGTTCTCGTGTGTCTAAACTAACACAATTTTTTTATTTTTTTTGGGATCAAAAACTAACACAATTTCTTTTCATACATTTTATACAAATTAGACACAACCTAAAACTGATCTGCAAATACCATATTATATACAGCCTTTAATTCTCGAAAGTGGAAAACTGTGAACAAATTGCATAATTAAATCTTAAAAGTCAAAAAGATTTAAAAATAAAAAAGGACTGGAGGGCCCACACGGAAACCAAAGATGAAACAAACAGCAAAAGGCAAAACCAGATGCCAGCCATGCAGGCATTCTATATGATAAAACCAAAAACCTGTGATTGGATTTGGTTTTAATTTTATAAAGTTGACTTTACTTTTGCTAATTTGAAAACCATGGACTGTCCATTGAACAATAAAACCTTGTACTCACTAACAAGCCAATCAAATCAATCCCCTTCATATAACATAAATCCTTCTTAATTTTAGTATAAATAGCTATCAATAAAACCTTAAATAGTATCATCAAACAACTAAACTGATATTAAGCTTTAACTAATTTACAAACAAACCAAAGAAAATGTTGAGCACTGAAGGTCAAGTCATCAAATGCAAAGGTAATAACTTTATCACTAACAAAGCAGTTTTAATTTTATCATATATATTAATGAGCTAAAGTTTTTTTTTTTTGGTTGTGTATGTGATTTTAGCTGCGGTGGCATGGGAAGCCGGAAAGCCACTAGTGATAGAGGAAGTTGAGGTGGCGCCGCCGCAGAAAATGGAAGTCCGATTGAAGATATTATATACTTCACTTTGTCACACTGATTTGTACTTCTGGGAAGCTAAGGTAATTATAAAGAATTCAAGTGATTAAGCTAAATTCTACTTTTTCTTGAATTAAGTGTTTATATAGTGGTTGATTGAAAAAAAAAAGGTATAGATCGTGTTTGCAAATTTATCTTTTGCTGCTAAACATGTTTTTAAGTTAAAAGGTCGCGAAATCTTGAAGCTAATATGGACATGTTTTAGACTTTGAAATTCATTAAATGATCTTTTCGAACAAAAGCCCCTAACATGTGATTTGAAGCTGTTTTTTTTTTTGTTTTGTTTTTTTTAACTTTAACTCAAATGATTAGATTCTGCGCTTTTTAGAGGAGTTTGCAAACACTACCTTTAGTACTGATCTGAGGATTCCTCTGTTATGTTTTCTTGATCTTAATTTCCAGGCTCAAGACTCTGTCTTCCCTCGAATTCTCGGACATGAAGCATCAGGGTACGTTAAATTTTTGACAATATATCTATTTTGGTCTTATTTCGTCTAGGTTACAATACACCGAGAAATCGATACAGTGGGGCCTGACTTAACCAAAATAATGCTATCCTATTACAGTGAATGGACTAGCTTGGTCCGGAACACCTATTACACATAGAGAAATATAAGGTTACAGGAAATAATCCCTAAATGGCCAAGTTGAGGGAACAGTCGAACGTGAGAGATTTGGTACTCTTTGATCGTTGACTTGCGGGCGTTAGACACTTGTGATATCGGACTGAACTTGGGAACTTGCCAAGCTGCCTACGTATCCCATTAAGGGAATCAAGCCGAACGTAGTTCATATGTCTCTTTTGAGCTGCTTCTATTAGGTCAACCCTTGGTTGGGCTGCCTGGTTCACTTGTTTCAGCATTGGCGTGACTTCACGGTTTCGATCATATCTCCTTGACGGATGATCGAAACCTCGATCCGCTTCTTGATTACGGACCCCGACTCATGTAGCTTTCTGGGCATGTGCATCGAATTGGCTTGGTTCGATGCGTGCGCATCGAATTCGATGCCTCCATGTCGAACCGGGTGAATTCGATGCGCTGTGCGCGACTTCACGGTTTCGATCATATCTCCCTAACGGATGATCGAAACCTCATTCCGCTTCTTGATTCGGAACCCTGACTCTCGTGGATTTCTGGGTATGTAAGGCTTCGATTTTGGGACGCATCGAATTGTCATGATTCGATGCGTCCATGTCGAACAAGGTGAATTTGAGGCATGATAGATTGCGCATCGAACCTACTTGGTTCGATGCGCGTGTCGAATCGACTTGGATTCGATGCGTCTCATCCCCGTGTGGTTCCCCCTACTTGTGAGGAGTGAGGGGGTATATATAGGCATGATTAGAGGGGCTTAAAGGTCATTTTAAGACCGCATCGAATTGTACAAATTCGATGCGCTCAGGACACATCGAATTGTGCAAATTCGATGTGCTCTGCGCAGCTTTACTAATTTGACCATAACTTTCTCTCTGGACCTCCAAATCGCATTCCGCTTGTTGCGTTGCGACCTAGACTCATGTGGCTTTCCAATGACATATTACTCAATGTCTAATTAGCTATATAGATATAATGGTGATCCAAATACGGCTAAGGTAACTTTACCTTTAAGCCTTCTCAACATTCATTGCTCAGTTTCGTGCCATCGTGGCTTTTCTTTGACATGACACATTATACCATATCACTAGTCCCCCAGTTTGGAGTGTGATTTTGGTACATAAGCATACTTCAAACTATGATGAAGTGCTAGAGCCGTTTCGCCTCAGTTTTGGGGTGATTAATGTCATTATGCAACAGTGACCGAATAAGCCCACATCATATAATCCCCCCAGTTTGGGAGACGGTGTCGATCAGAGAGCGGGTGCCAACCTTATAAGATGTATTCTTGACTTACCGCTTTATGCTAGTTATTTTGATAATGCTGAAAATCATGCCCCTGATTGGGAGGCGGTCTGATGTGTGCGACTAATGCTCTGTGGAGATTAGCGCTCAGAGGTGTGCGCGCTAGGCCCGTAAGGCTCAGGTGCTGATTGTAATGAACAATTTCTAATTTGCTATTTTTGTGGCGCTGCGTTGCCTTTTTATTAGTCGCATAGTTGTCATTTATGACTATTCATTTGTTTGTTTGATCGAAGGCTCGTAATCGTTGCCTTTTCTTTCAATTGCTATCGTTGCTTTTTACTTTATTTTGACAACTCGAGCATTCTTCCATAATCACGGAAAGTTATTGTTGCTGTTAGGTGCTTAGGAAGTCGCGGTATCATGCGTCCTTTTAGACAGAGTCTCCGTCCCTTTTTAGTTATTTAGGGAGTTGCGGTATCTCGTGTCGTTTTAGACAGAGTATCCGTCCCTTTTTAGTTATTGTGAATCCCCTTTTTAGGTCCTGCATGACGTTAGTTTCACGCAAATAACTCGTGGTTCCGCTTTCTTTATGCATATAGGCATAATCTGATCGATTCTTTTCATTGTTCTAATGCATCTTGTCATTCTTATGACATATTCTTTTGTCGCCAATAGGACGACTCTCAATTCTATGAATATCGTGGTTTTGTTGCGCATTATGACAACGCACCTAGTTACATCTCCGCATTTGGGGATTCGGTAATAGTTAAGACTGTGAAATGATTTCACCAGTCGCTAGTCTATAAAGACCGCCAGGCATTTAACTTGTAACGAGCTTGCCATTGAGGTTCCGGCGAGAATAACTTTGTATTCTGCCTCGTTGCTGGTTGCAATAAAGCTCGACCTTGGGTATGCTATCTAGTTGTATGATCATACGGGGTTTTTACCTCCAATTTTGATGTTATCGCTGTTTCGACAATGTTGTTGATAAAAAAGTGATAAGCATAATGAACTCTGACTTTGGAGTCCTTTGCTTCGGTGCTGTGCACTGATTTTGCAGTTATGTTTGGTTTAGATTTTTACCCATAGTCGTGAGACTTTATGGAGTGCACTGCTTCCATTGAGGGCGGTGGCTTTACATCATAGGCCGAATCTGAGCTGTTATATCAATGGTAGATCGAATCTGATGAATCTCCAGATCATTCATACTGAGACTATTTGATAGTCATTTCATGTTTGAAGCGAAAACAAATCGGTAGTGTTACTTCACCATATCTAGGAATTTGATTGGTATGACCTATGGCATGCTTCGAATGGATGGAATTCGATCGTCGTTGCGCAGTCTCAACCTAATTTGATTTTGAAGGTTGTTAAAAAATTGAAATTTGGATGATCACTATCGATCGAATGTGTTCGGATTCGACCGACTGACTGACGCGTCTGCTTTTATGAACAATTTATTGTGTCTGTTTTGGCTCTGTGTCGCCCTATTGCTTTGAACATTGTTTTTCAATGGATCTTTGTTGCTTTATTCTTGCGGTTATTAGAATTGCCTTATCGAAATGCATCACTTGCTTGCCCATTTATTTCAGCGGCAATTTGTACTATTTCTATGTTACTTGCCAACTCTGTGCCACGTCATGTTGCAGAGTTTCTATGGCATCTTTTGCTAAGTTAGCTCAATATTCACATCATTGTTTTGAGGTTTTCCATCATGCAGGATTTCTTTGGGTGCACTTGCTGCTGCTTGTGGCGCTTATTTTAGCGGAATGTGTTGTTAGCACTCGCCATTTTAGGCGAGGCACAATACATTGAGAAAGATCACAATAACCGAGGAGAATTAACCCACTATTGCGAACGAATTTATGAGTCGGCTTGAAAGCGAGAGCGTCGTCTACTGAGGAAAGTCTCCGCCTCCTCCGATGCCTGCCATTTATCCTTCTTCAGAGGATGAAGATAACGCCGAAAGTTAACGACCTTGATTTTAATTTCCTACTTTTATGATCAACGCTTCTGATTCGGTTTGACGTTGCGCCACCCTTTTATTTTGAATTATTTGATTATTTGAATTCCTGCCGTATTTTTCTCGTTCAATCTTGCGATACTTTGTTGGCTTGATCAATTGCAGTTTCGTTTGCCTTTTCCTTCAAATGCTATTTTTGCAATTTACTTTATTTTGGCAACTCGTATGCCGTATTGCATCGTGGGGTATCGTGCGTGTTTCATTTATTTTTGCCGCATCAGACATTTGATATGTCAGTGCAATCAATTTCATTAGATTTTTCATAGATAGCTGTCTCTTGAGACAGGCTTTCTTATCTCGTTGCTTTGTTTTTAGGGATTTAATGGTTAGCACTTGTCATTTGAGACAGAGTGTCGATCCCGTTTCTTTCTCATCGCGGGTCTCCTTTAGATCATGGATGGTGTTATTTTTATGCAAATAATTTCGCAATGCATGGTTCTGCTTTTGCTGCATTTTTGAGACAGTGCTGCCATCGTTGTTTAACCTTGTATGATTTGCGTTTTGAGGATTATGGTCTCACTCGGGTATAGGTTTTTTTGATATTTTTGATTGGTGCGTCCTAGTTGATGCATTAGCGTTGCTGGATCGTGCGAAGGCGCGATGTTTATTTGCCCAATACAGTTTTGCAGTTATCTTTTGAATTAATCGTTGTTGTCTTTGAGAGATAGACAACTTAGATAACACATAGATTATGTTGTTAAGCACCTCGATCGAGCGAGAGATCGTCTCAATGGAGACCTTCGACTATGATGGAAATGATATATAAGTGATGGATCTAAAGAGATCTAGTGCTAAGTTTCTCAAGCTTCCTACATTGATCTTGTAGTTTACGCTTGGTAGAGATCTTTGTCTATCTGGACATTGTGTCGCATTTATTCGTGTATTTTGTTGCATTCTTGCTCAATGATTTCTAGTGTTCTGTTTACGGAACTTTGTGCTGTCACATGTTATTGCTCTTCGACGTTGACGGCTAATTCAACGAATGGATATCTGCACCTCTTAAGATGATAATCCTTTTATAGTAGTCTAAATATGCACTAATTTGGGCAGATTTTCATCGTATTAAGCTGGGTAGCTGACATGGTGCTGCTTTGGACACGTTCTCATTGTATTGTTATAATTAGATGTTTATCGTGTTGTTTTGGGTGGATTTGCATCGTATCATGCTGGATAGATGTAACTGATTTACCGCGTGAAGTCTATTGCCATATTCAGCCTTTAAGGTATATGGATATGTTGTTTGCATCATGCTTCTACTAGCGAATGTCTATCCTTAGCGATGTCTAATATGTTTCAGACCATGATGGACTGATGTCTATTTTCGATATATTCCATTTATTCATCTGACCACTTCGGGCCATTATTTCATTTTTGAAATTTTAGGTTTACGTTTATCTTGTCGGCTGATGCTTTTGGTATTGCTTTGGACAAGTTTGCTTCGTACCATTTCGGGTAGGTTTGCACCGTGCAACTTTGTGTGGACATTCTTGGTGCCAATCTGGATATGTTTGACGTACCGCATAGGATCAGATTCCAGGAAATTGTGCCAATTTCGCTCGTTCGGTGGGTGTGATCATTCGTCAGGAGTCCCCCCAGTGTTCGAGTGATTAGCAGTATTTAGGTTACATTATTTTGACGATATTAGGCCTTTTTGTTTTGTATAGAATATTTATAACTTTTTTCGCAGTGGTTTTTGTATAAGACTGATGTTACTGTTTGATATCATAATCTTTGATTTACGTTTTACTCGCATAATGTTTCTTCCTAATGCATTCCCAAGTATGTTATCTCATTCATTTGCTTGTCATTGATATGTATTTATTTGATGTTCAATAATGGTTTTTGATGTCATGGTGCATATCTAATATTATGATTGTGCTTGCCATGAAAAATATGAGCACTTTGGGCTGTTATTATTTTCGTTAGGGCATTCATGTTTTACCTGAGAGATCGGATCATTTGGGCCTTTATCTCGCCGTTCTTGCATGCGGGGGTGGACCACTTTGGGCCTTCTTATCCCCCTGCCATGTTCTTCCTTCTTGCATGTGGGGGTGGACCACTTTGGGTCTTCTTACCCCAACGTCATGTTCTTCCTTCTGGCACGCGTGGGTGGACCACTTTGGGCCTTCTTACCCCAACGTCATGTTCTTCCTTCTGACACGCGTGGGTGGACCACTTTGGGCCTTCTTACCCCAACGTCATGTTCTTCCTTCTGACACGCGTGGGTGGGCCACTTTGGGCCTTCTCACCCCAACGTCATGTTCTTCCTTCTGACACGCGTGGGTGGACCACTTTGGGCCTTCTTACCCCAACGTCATGTTCTTCCTTCTGACACGCGTGGGTGGACCACTTTGGGCCTTCTTACCCCAACGTCATGTTCTTGTGTTTGTCTTGTTGCTGAACTTTGGTTCCTCATTTGGGATTTTTAGCATCATTTCTATAAGACTCCACCTGCGTCGTTCACGTAGATAGATACATTTAATAATTTGGAAAAAGTTGGGCTCAGTTTCTTACCGAGGGGTCTACGCTTCCCAGTCTTTGCATGGGACTCAAACCTTAGCAGCTCATACAATTATTTAGCCGTCGAGTTTTTTTTTTTTTTTTTTTTTTTTTTTTTTTTTTTTTTTTTTTTACTCCTATGCACAGTAGCGTTTAAGATGTTGCACATTCCACGAACGCTTTTGTTGAACACCCTGCATAGTCTCCAAGTAATTACATCACCGCGAACTTGCTTGTAAGATTTTGGAAGGCCCCTTCCAATTCGGTTCGAGCTTCCCGATATGCTGTTTTGCCGCAATGCCTCTCAGGACCAAATCTCCTACCTCAAAATTTCAGAATTGGATTCTGTTGTCGTTACTTTTAGCCATTGCTGCTTTTAAATGCTACAGTGCGTTGGTACGCATCTTCTCTTGCTATGCCTATTATGTCCAGATCCATCTGACGTAAATGAACAGTCGATGTTCTTGTAGTTGTCCTATATGCCCATAATATTCCTTGAAGTTCCTCTGGCCAGGTTTTTCCTCTGTCTTTCATCCTCTTCTCGAGGCAATTCTTCAATGTCTTGTTGTTGGATTTCATTTGTATGTAGTATCCACGTGATGATGGCCTTGCTGGTTCCTGCTTGGTCTGATAATCAATGCAATCCGACCTTCGATACCACCTTAAGGTACGACAAATCGTGACACTATTCGGGGTGTAGTCATCTGTCCGTGTAGGATTGGAATTGAAGAATCCCTAATCATTCTCCGATAATGTTAGTTTTCTTGGTGGAATTGTGGATTTGTTTATTGCTCTTAGCACCACTCCTTGCTTGCTTGGGACCGAATTCCATATTGTCAACTTCGTAGTTGTATTCCAATCTCGATATAGCTACTTGGACTCTTCACGGTTCTTTTCCCATTGGTCCATTCCCTTTCTTGCCATTTTACCTAAACAGACTCTTGAGCGTAAGCGAAATGGTGTTCCCACAGACGGCGCCAATATTTTGGTCTTATTTCGTCTAGGTTACAATACACCGAGAAATCGATACAGTGGGGCCTGACTTAACCAAAATAATGCTATCCTATTACAGTGAATGGACTAGCTTGGTCCGGAACACCTATTACACATAGAGAAATATAAGGTTACAGGAAATAATCCCTAAATGGCCAAGTTGAGGGAACAGTCGAACGTGAGAGATTTGGTACTCTTTGATCGTTGACTTGCGGGCGTTAGACACTTGTGATATCGGACTGAACTTGGGAACTTGCCAAGCTGCCTACGTATCCCATTAAGGGAATCAAGCCGAACGTAGTTCATATGTCTCTTTTGAGCTGCTTCTATTAGGTCAACCCTTGGTTGGGCTGCCTGGTTCACTTGTTTCAGCATTGGCGTGACTTCACGGTTTCGATCATATCTCCTTGACGGATGATCGAAACCTCGATCCGCTTCTTGATTACGGACCCCGACTCATGTAGCTTTCTGGGCATGTGCATCGAATTGGCTTGGTTCGATGCGTGCGCATCGAATTCGATGCCTCCATGTCGAACCGGGTGAATTCGATGCGCTGTGCGCGACTTCACGGTTTCGATCATATCTCCCTAACGGATGATCGAAACCTCATTCCGCTTCTTGATTCGGAACCCTGACTCTCGTGGATTTCTGGGTATGTAAGGCTTCGATTTTGGGACGCATCGAATTGTCATGATTCGATGCGTCCATGTCGAACAAGGTGAATTCGAGGCATGATAGATTGCGCATCGAACCTACTTGGTTCGATGCGCGTGTCGAATCGACTTGGATTCGATGCGTCTCATCCCCGTGTGGTTCCCCCTACTTGTGAGGAGTGAGGGGGTATATATAGGCATGATTAGAGGGGCTTAAAGGTCATTTTAAGACCGCATCGAATTGTACAAATTCGATGCGCTCAGGACACATCGAATTGTGCAAATTCGATGTGCTCTGCGCAGCTTTACTAATTTGACCATAACTTTCTCTCTGGACCTCCAAATCGCATTCCGCTTGTTGCGTTGCGACCTAGACTCATGTGGCTTTCCAATGACATATTACTCAATGTCTAATTAGCTATATAGATATAATGGTGATCCAAATACGGCTAAGGTAACTTTACCTTTAAGCCTTCTCAACATTCATTGCTCAGTTTCGTGCCATCGTGGCTTTTCTTTGACATGACACATTATACCATATCAATATCATTCATACTAATGCCATAAATTCTTATGATATTGTAAAATGAATGATTTTCCATATTGTCACTAAATAGGATTGTGGAGAGTGTTGGAGAAGGAGTAACAGAACTTGCACCAGGTGATCACGTTCTTCCGGTATTCACTGGAGAATGTGGAGACTGTGCTCACTGCAAATCCCAAGAGAGCAACATGTGCAGCCTACTAAGGATCAATACTGACAGGGGAGTCATGATTCATGACGAGAAGTCTAGATTCTCGATCAACGGAAAGCCCGTTTACCATTTCCTTGGCACGTCGACTTTTAGCGAATACACTGTGGTTCATGTTGGTTGTCTTGCAAAAATCAATCCACTTGCTCCCTTGGAGAAGGTCTGTGTACTTAGCTGTGGGATCTCCACAGGTATGAGATATATGATCGAATCTTGACTACAAAATTACTATTTCTTAATTTATTGGTGCTTAATATGCCACAAATGTAACTTGGGGGGTAATTAATTTGTAGGCCTTGGAGCTACATTGAATGTTGCGAAACCGAAAAAGGATTCGTCTGTGGCGATTTTCGGACTTGGAGCAGTTGGACTTGGTGTATGTTTCTTTCTTGTTTATTTATTTGTAGTGTTTTTTTAGCGTAAAGACTCAACTTTTTTTTATTATGTGCAGGCTGCTGAAGGAGCTAGATTGGCTGGTGCTTCCAGAATTATTGGTGTGGACTTGAATTCCAACAGATTTGAAGAAGGTAATAAGATATTGATATTAATTATATTTCATTTCAGTCTTTCACATTTATGCAATTATCTGAAATATTTTATTTTCTTGATGCAGCAAAGAAATTTGGTGTTACTGAATTTGTGAATCCAAAAGACCACAAGAAACCAGTTCAAGAGGTTTTTATCCTTCCCTCTTATATTCTCTATTACGTATAGATATACGATTTCGTAAATATCATTTAGTTGTGCATATGTTATATATGTAGGTGATAGCTGAGATGACTAATGGAGGAGTTGATCGAAGCGTGGAATGCACCGGAAACATCAACGCTATGATCTCTGCATTCGAATGCGTTCATGATGTATGTATTTGCCAATAAAAAAAAAAAAGATCATCCTCTTTTCACTTACACTTAACTGATGCAAGTAAGTTGGCTAACGACGTTGAAAACTGTTAATATTAGGGATGGGGTGTTGCTGTTTTAGTTGGTGTTCCTCACAAAGATGCGGTCTTCAAAACTCCACCGATGAACTTCTTGAATGAGAGGACTCTTAAGGGTACTTTCTTTGGGAACTACAAACCTCGATCTGATCTCCCTTCTGTTGTGGAAATGTACATGAACAAGGTGAGTGTTCACAAATTCATGGAACATTTTTCAAATGGATAGGCAAATGGAGTTTAATGTACTGATTTCGTTTTGTGTTTTTTGAAAAAATGTTATAGGAGCTTGAATTGGAGAAGTTTATAACACATGAAGTGCCATTTGCTGAGATAAACAAAGCTTTTGAACTGATGCTCAATGGACAAGGCCTTCGTTGCATCATCCGCATGGAGTGATCTCCTCGAATCATTTGCTGAACTTTGTAGCTGTGACGAAAGTTTCAGAAGTTTTCTAAATTATTATGCAATTTGTGCAGTTTTGAATTTTTCCTTTGGATCAACGTGTAAAAACGTCTACGCGGATGTCGATTTTCTGCTTGTTTTGTGATAATAAAAGTTTAGGAAGTTTTTACAATTATGTTTTATGTTCTGAAAAAGTGATATTCCTAAAGTTGTGATTGATCTCCAATGGATGTTCGTTTTCATGCAGTAAAATTAGAAACTTTTCGAGTAAATGTTCAGAAACTTTAATGATTGAAAAAAGCAAGATAGAAGTGACAATAAAAGCAGTATTAAAAGTGGCCAGTAAATATACTCAGTTGAAAGTGAACAAAGAAAAAAATGGCTACCCGACTGACCCGCTGGCCGGCCGTTCCAACTTGTTTAATGTCAACGTATATATACTATAAAGATATGCATGACATATACTATATGTATATGCAGGTTACAGTACTCTTTCCTGGTGAATTCATTCCTCTTAACAATTTCCAATTCTTAGATAATGGGTCATAGCATCTGCTATTCGAAGTACAATTGTACTGAGTAAGGATAGAGGATAAGCATAAACGATATCTTGGCTCCCAGACCTTGTTGACCGCTCGAAGAAGGAAGTTCTCGCGTATATTCGGGATCATTTGTGGAATTGGGAATAATCTTACGGCTGATGGGAAAGAGGTTTTAATAAAAGTTTTTTGGCAAGCTATTCACTCATATGCTATGAGCGTGTTTAAATTCTCCGACAATCTGATTTGTGAGCTCGAGAGTAACTTAAGAATTATTGGTGGGACGAAAAGGAAATTAGAAAGATTCATTAGCGAAACTGGAACTTTATGTGTGATAGTAAGCGAGATGGAGGAATGGGATTTCCGTGACTTGAAGGCGTTAAATTTGGCATTGATCGTTGAACCGGCTTGGCGCATTGTTACAGATCCAACGAGCTAGACATTTGTTAAATTACAACTTCGTTTGATGGTGACAAAGTTTGTACTTTTGCATTTTATGATTTGACCTTCCGTGCTAGACATTTTTAGTATTTTGGTTGGTTACGTTTGTAAAGATTGAAGCTTGATAATCACTTTTGTTAATTGCTTTATTATGAGACTACTACGTTTTTGTTGAGGATATTTATACATGAATTAAGAGGATTACTGCAAATTATAGGAGCTATTTGACTCGCCTGTTACTAAGTATACGTTTTGTATTTTTTCATGTATAGCCCATGGTTTTCAATGTACAAAAGTAAGTCAACTCTTTAAACTCTAAATCCGGTTACAGGGTTGATGGGGATATTTTAAGACTGGGCCAGCAATAGGGATTGGGCCGGCCCATAATCGTATCGAATTGGCCCAATTCGATACCTTCAACGCATCGAATACTCATCATTCGATGCGCGCATCGAATCGGTATGATTCGATGCGTATTTTACAGCTGTCCTCGGGCCCCACATAGCGAGGATACTATATTTATGACGGTTTTGAGCATTCAGAAGGAGATCGAACTTGAGTCCAAACCTGACCACATCGAATCTCACTATTCGATACGTTCCATAAATCGAGACGTCCCTAATTCGATACGATCCAGTGTATCATAAAAGCCATATCGAATCAGCTCAGCATCGAACCAGCACCATTCGAGGCACACATCGAACAACCGCAATTTGATGCGCTAAATAGTTAGTGTTATCTGTATAGTTTAAATCAGTGTAAGATCTGTAATAGATAGTAGGTGTTCCGGACAAAGTTAGTCCGGTTAATTCAATTGGATTAACATTATTTTGGTTATTTATATTCCCATTGTACTGTTTTACTGTGTTCTATTACCGTGACGAAATAAGACCAAAATATTGGCGCCGTCTGTGGAAAAATCGTAAACACTGTTTTTAGATAGGGTAGAAAGGATGACAAATAAAAGGCGCATGAATGTGGTTGAAAAACAGCAAACAGAGAAAAATATCAAAACAAAGACAGATCTGAGTCAAGATAGGATTGAGCCTAAAAAACAGGGGCAAGATAAAATAGAGAGTCAGTTGTTGAAGCAATGGCAAGAATGTAAGATGGAACCATTAGGAGGATTCAAAATCGTATAACTTTTCAAAGAAAGATATGATAAAGTAATCAAGATTGGAGCCGAAATGGACTGAATGATAGAGGCTGCGTTGGTAGATTGTCTTCGCCGTAATTCAGATATATTTGCATGGTCCGATTCTGACCTTCTCGGAATAGACTCAAGAATCATTGTACATCATCTGAATGTAGACAAGAGTGCAAAACCGATACGACAGAAGAAGCGAAATTTCAGCAAGGAAAAGAATGAAGCAGCTGAAAAAGAGGTGCAAGAACTTTTAGCAGCTCGACATGTCTATGCTATAAGATTCTCAGAATGGTTGAGCAATATTGTGTTGGTTTTAAAGAAAGAAGCTACATGGAGAATGTGTGTGGACTATACTGATTTAAATAAGCATTGCCCGAGAGATCCTTTTCCTTTGCCGCGGATAGATCTACTTGTGGATTCTACAGCAGGATGTGCATTATTGAGTATGATGGATGCAAAAAGTGGTTTTCATCAAATCTTCATGGCAGTGCAAGATCAGACTAAAACGGCATTTGTAACTGATACCGGAGTGTACTGTTATAGGGTAATGCCATTCGGATTGAAGAATGCGGGAGCAACATTTCAGAGGCTGGTGGCTAAAATGTTTTACCATCAGATTGGGAAATCGATGGAAGTATATATTGACGATATGCTTGTAAAGAGCCTCAAAGCTGATGAACATGTGCAACATCTGGATGAGGCATTCAACATAATGAGGACATATGGAATGAAATTGAACCCTAAAAAATGCACTTTTGGAGTAACGGCTGGAAAGTTTCTAGGATATGTGGTAAATGAAAGAGGAATCGAGGCCAATCCTGATAAAATAAAAGCAGTACTGGACTTACCCTCACCAAGGACGGTAAGGGATGTCCAATGTTTGGTGGGCCGTCTGACGGCCTTGGGGAGATTTATATCAACATCTGCCGAAAAGAACCTTCATTTCTTTAAGGTGATGAAGCGGAACAAAGATTTTATTTGGACGCCGGAATGTGAAGAAGCTTTTAGACAAATGAAGAATTATTTGGTAAGCCCGCCGTTATTAGCAAAACCGGAGGAGAATGAAATGTTGTATCTCTATCTGGCAGTATCTGCAAATGCAATCAGTACGGTATTGCTCAAGCAAAAAGGAGCTCAACAATTACCCATACATTATGTGAGCAGAGTACTGCAGGGGGCAGAGAGAAATTACTTGGAAATAGAGTTATTTGCGTTAGCAATTGTTGTTACAGCTCGGAAGTTGAAACCGTATTTTCAATCTCACCCAATTACTGTGATAACAGATAAACCATTAAAGCAAGTGTTGGCAAAGCCAGAAACATCGGGCAGATTGGTGAAATGGGCAATTGAACTTAGTGAGTTCGAATTGGAATTTAAGCCGCGGGTTGCAATCAAAGCGCAAGCTCTAGCAGATTTCATGGCCGAAACTCTTGGAAACAGTGTAGTTGAGACAGCAAGCTGTATGTTTTCTATATCCAATCAAGAGGGCACCAGTTGGGCAACATCGACATGGATATTACACACAGATGGGTCTGCCACAACTCACGGAGGGGGAATTGGAATACATTTTTTGTCCCCAGAGCGGAGGGAATTTGAATTTGCTATCAGCCTGAATTACATGGTAATGAATAACGAAGCTGAATACGAAGCAATAATTGCAGGGATCAAAATGGCACTCGGACTCAACATCGAACATCTAGATGTGTTCACCGATTCGCTCTTGGTGGTAAATCATTTCTCGGAAAGATATGAAACACGTGAGGAAACTATGAAGCTATATGCCGCTAAGGTTAAAGAGTTGGCAAAGAGCTTCAAATTTTTTGATATAACTCAAATCCCCAGGGACGACAATGCAAAAGCAGATGCGCTTTCTAAATTTGCAAGTTCTTCAGAGATTTTGGCAGAGAAACGAATCACACTTATGGTCGCTGATAAACCTTCGATTGGGATATCAAAATATATTACCACAGAAGTCAGAGTGGAATTTATAATGACAATACAAGAGGATCCGTCTTGGAAGGATGAAATTATGATCTATCTTCAACAGGGCATTTTACCAGTGGATCCGAATGCTCAACGCAGAATGCGTTACAAGGCTTACATGTTTACTATCAGTAATGGAGAGTTATATAAGAGATCTTTCGAAGGACCATTGTAAAGATGTTTGACTCCTACTCAAGCTGAATATGTCTTGGAAGAGATCCACGCAGGTTGCTGCGGAAATCATTCCGGGGGACGAGCATTAGCTCAACGAATATTGGGTCAAGGATATTATTGGCCAACTCTACGTAAAGATGCTACAACTTATTCGAGAAAATATGACAGTTGCCAATACCATGCTCGCCTCATTCACAGACCGGCACGTCAACTGCAACCCATCGATGTGGCCTGTTCGTTTGATCAGTGGGGAATTGATATTGTGGGTCCGTTTCCACCTGGCAAAGGTCAAAAACGATATTTAATAGTAGCAGTGGAGTATTATACTAAATGGGTTGAGGCAGAAGCTATAACGTCGATCACGGAGAATAATATGATCGAGTTTATTTGGAAGTACATTATATGCCGATTCGGCATACCGAGGTCCATTGTGTGTGATAACGGTACGCAATTTACTGGGAAGCAGATTAAATCGTGGTTTGGGGAATTAAAGATATCACACAATCTCACGTCAGTATATCACCCACAATCCAATGGCCAAACAGAATCCACTAACAAACCATTGAAGGATTATCTCGAAAGGAGAGTCAGAGCCACATGAAAAACGTGGCCAGCAGAGCTTCAAGGAATATTATGGGCATATAGAACGACCCCGAGGACATCCACGGGGGAAACCCCATTCGTTCTTGTTTATGGCACTGAAGCTGTATTGCCTGCGGAAATAGGTATGCCAACGCGCAGAATTACTGACTATGACCCAGAACAATCGGCCCAGTTGCGACAGATGGATCTGGATATGATAGGATCCACAGGAGAGGATGCCTATCAGCGTACTGTTGCTTATAAAGCTGCAATGGCCAAAAGCTATGATAAGAGAGTTCAATTCAGAAATTTTGAAGTAGGAGATTTGGTTCTTAGGAGCATTGCAGCTAAACAGCATATCGAAAAGCTTGAACCAAAATGGGAAGGGCCTTTCAGAGTCACACGAGCAAGTTCACGGGGATATTATTATTTGGAGACTCTAAGAGGAGTTCAACAGAAACGCCCATGGAATGCGCAACATCTCAGGCGTTATTACGCATAAATTGAAGAAATTTCATTAAATATATGTTTCTTACCCTTTAATTTATATTGATTCTTTCAAAAATTATTAACTGAAAATTTTCATTCGTTGAATGATACAGAGAAGAACATGACGGAGGGGTAAGAAGGCTCAAAATGGTCCACCCCCGCATGCCAGAAGGAAGAACATGACGGAGAGGTAAGAAGGCCCAAAGCGGTCCACCCCCGCATGCTAGAAGGAAGAACATGACGGAGGGGTAAGAAGGCCCAAAGTGGTCCACCCCCGCATGTCAGAAGGAAGAACATGACGGAGGGGTAAGAAGGCCCAAAACGGTCCACCCCCGCATGCTAGAAGGAAGAATATGACGGAGGGGTAAGAAGGCCCAAAGTGGTCCACCCCCGCATGCCAGAAATAAAAACAAGACGAAGGGATAAGAAGGCCCAAAGTGGTCCACCCCCGCATGCCAGAAATAAAAACAAGACGAAGGGATAAGAAGGCCCAAAGTGGTCCACCCCCGCATGCCAGAAGTAAAAACAAGACGAAAGGATAAGAAAGCCCAACGTGATCCATCCCCGCATGCCAAAACAGCGACATAAAGGGATCTAATCTCTCAAATAAAACATGAATGCCCTAAAGATAATAATAACAGCTCAAAGTGCTCATATTTTTCATGGCAAGTAAAATCATGATATTAAACATGCACCATGACATTAAACATCATTCTTAAACATCAGAAAAATATTCACTCAACAGCAAACAAATAAATTAAATGCTGTGTTTGGGAATAATTGCAAAGAAGCAATATAGGAGTAAACCTAAATTACATAGCTAATGTTAAACGGTTGAGTCGTTCTCATTATAGAGCAATTGATTAAAGTTACAAGACTCTATACAAAATAAAAGGCTGGTATCCACAATTCAGCTTAGCAAAATATCACTACTCATCCGATGACTGGGGGGACTCCGGACGAAGAACCACACCCACTGAACGCGAAAATTTAGCACATTTACTTTGAATTTGATCCTCTGTGAGAATCAATTCTTTCTCTTGTGCCCAATTATCTGGCAAAACAACTTTAGTTCTTTTATAAGGATCATGAAGTTGATATTTACTAGGAGAAATAAGATTTTGTGCACTTAATGACGGATCAGGTATACTACTGGCCAGCACAGAAACCTTGTCACCTGGAGTAGAACGAGCTCCTCCTGGTAAAACTCCTTTCGCACCAGAAGTCTTAGGCGCATTTAATGCCCTACTTCTTTTGTCCAAGGCTGCAGGGGGAACATTTTCAAAAACCGTTCTCTTTGGAGGATTTTGGAGGAAGATTGTAGACCTAGAAGTTCTCGGAGGTAATTTCGAGTCATCATCGCTTGAACCAAAAGCATCGTGAAGAGCTTTTTTGATACTCTCTGAATCCTCCATAGTTGCGTCAGGACTGATTTTCTCTTTTCCCTTATGGGATTGAGATGAGCTTGATTTTACGGAACCTGAACCGCTCACATTCGGTCTTTTACGGTCGTGCCACACAGCATAAAATGGATCACCAGCCTTAGGAGTATGTAAATTGTCATTATCATCATCACTCCTACACTCTGGGATCTCCATTTTAGAGTTACGCGTTACATCTAGCATATCCTTCCGAAAACCATCTCTGAGATATCCAAAATGTCCAACTTGATCAACACCGACTTCCATGCCGTATTTCATATCAACAGAACCGCGAAGTAGTTCCAAAAATTTATATACATTACTTTGCGTAAAATCTCGAACAATTGTATATTTGTAATCTTCAGATTCGAAATCCTGGATTCGACGGCGCAAATTGGAGATGGCATTTTCAGCATCTGTATTTGAAGCCTGAAGAGAACAGTTTTTCCGTTTCAGGGATTCATTATCCTTTTTTAGTGCAATTATTTTAGCGCGCAGAGCATCGGCATCCTCTTCTGTTTTCTTAGCCTTAACTTCGGCATCATGTCTGTCGCGGGTAGCTTTCGATGCTTTTGTTTCCGCCTCCTTAGCACGTTTCAGTGCATTTTGGCGACTATAATTCCCATTACGAATAGTAGTGTGAAGATTATCGACAACACTATTATGTTGGTTCTGCACCTCGGCTAACCCGCTATAATCCCTGCATAGTCGATATACTGCTAGGACGACGACAACAAAGAATAAACGCCCAAAGCGCGCCAAATCCTGATACCCCAACCGATTTATTATGTTTCGACGATCCAACTGAGGCCATAAACTCTGCATTATCTCTCCAGCTTGCTCCTCTCTCAGTCTATATCCACCTAATGTCGCACTTAATGATTCTGAATTCTCATCATTGAGAAAATCGTAATTAATAAGACTTCCAGGAGGGGCAAGTCTTGGATTCCCTGAAGGTCGAGGTCGTCTTAGGGGAGGAGGCGAAATGTCCTGAGCATCCCGAGCGGATTCATCTTCCGCTATTTTTCGTTTAGCAGAAGTATACCAATCCTCATCAAATGAGCGGGAGGAGCTAGCTTCCTCTGCACTTCGCCTTTGTCTGAATGTAGGGTTAGCTGCATTAAATCTGGCCAAGTCAGTGGCAATTCTCTCGTCTTCAGTATCGATATCTTCCATTATTCGGATTTGACGATTAGTCCCAACTTTTATCCGGCCACCAGTAACGGTAGGTGTTACCACCACTCTCCGCGTATCAACATTCTCGTTGTGCTCAAAATTGCTCACAATGGGCACCCGAGTGCCAGCACTAATACCACCAAGCCTTATGGTAGAATGATTCGGGGAAGATAAATTAGATGGGCCCGCGCCTGAGGGCTCATTTTGCTCATTTTGCTCGTTCCTTCCCTGAGCATCGTGAATATTCTCAGGTGATAGCACAATTTTGCTGCGACTTCGAGATTTTATACGAGCCATATCAGCCTAATAACAAATTTTAATATTTTTTCTATAAAAATAAATAATCAGTAGCGTGTCGAATCTCGGCGATTCGATACGGACCGTGTCGAACAGACTTCGTTCGATGCGGTTCAGAAGCAAACAAAAATTCATTCTCCGAATAAAAACAAGAAATGTCAGACATGTGGACCCTTATATATAGGCCCATGGGCTGCCACTGTTCTGAACGCATCGAATTTTCGTAATTCGATGCGCGCATCGAACTCATCAAAATTCGATGCATGCAAACTGACGCATCGAATTGTTACAATTCGATGCCCAAAATTTATTATGACGAATATGTTTTGAGTTTGGAAGTCGTCATCATTCTATTAACGTCTCCCAAACTGGGGGGACTATGTGATGGGGATATTTTAGGATTGGGCCAGCAATAGGGATTGGGTCGGCCCATAATCGTATCGAATTGGCCCAATTCGATACCTTCAACGCATCGAATACTCATCATTCGATGTGCGCATCGAATCGGTATGATTCGATGCGTATTTTACAGCTGTCCTCGGGCCCCACATAGCGAGGTTGCTATATATATGACGGTTCTGAGCATTCAGAAGGAGATCGAACTTGAGTCCAAACCTGACCACATCGAATCTCACTATTCGATACGCTCCATAATTCGATACGCTCCATAATTCGAGACGTCCCTAATTCGATACGATCTAGTGTATCATAAAGGCCATATCGAATCAGCTCAGCATCGAACCAGCACCATTCGAGGCACACATCGAACAACCGCAATTCGATGCGCTAAATAGTTAGTGTTATCTGTATAGTTTAAATCAATGTAAGATCTGTAATAGATAGTAGGTGTTCCGGACAAAGTTAGTCCGGTTAATTCAATTGGATTAACATTATTTTGGTTATTTATATTCCCATTGTACTGTTTTACTGTGTTCTATTACCGTGACGAAATAAACCCAAAATAAGGGTTTTCTTGTTGGTGTTAAGGAATGTTACTGGTTTTGCCTTTCGATGGTTGTTAACTTGTTTCTATCCTTGGTTTTTTTGTGGCCCTCAAATGGTATGCTTTTTCTTAATTGGCTTTTAAGAACTTTTTCTTCTCTAATGAAATACTAGTTCAAAAACTTTCTCACATAGTACGTGCCATTTGTCAAATTAGGGATAAAAACATCAAACCCCCTAACCTATTGAGTGTTTTTGACATTGCCCATTCAAGAATTGTTTTTCACCACTATACCTCATAACCTTTGCCAGCTTGTGCCATTTACCCCTTCAGTATATTTTCGGCCATTTTCTGACCGAAATATTTACTCCGATGCGACTCATATGTGTTGTACTACATGCATTTTCCCATTTGGTTGCAAAAATATTGTGAAAAAACACCTCAAATCGGACATATTCCGGCAGAAAAAAAGACCAAAAATACACTTGTTGAGTGCTTGGCACAAACTGGAAAAAGTTAAGGGGTATAGTGTGAAAAACATTCTCCAAGGGACAAGTCGCAAAGTGCCCAATAAGTTAGGGGCTTTGATGTCTTTATCCTGTCAAATTATATACTTTCTCATTGTACAAATGTATTGATTATTCATTATCTTATAAATTTCAAATAAAGTTGAGGAATAATTGTATCTACATTTTCTTCCCCACCTAATCCGTTATTGCTCGGCTTGCATCACATTTGATATGCAATCGTCCGTTCGTGATTTCGTGCTACTCTCGATTTTGATGTTTTACTTACACGATCACTCAATTCGCTTCTTTTATGTGTTACGTACATTTGCGCAAATTGATCAAGAATCTCACAACCAATATAAAGGATTAGGCCAGCCACTCGCACGTGCGCCGCATAAAATGTATTGAACGGGCAATTCAATACTTTGTTATGCTAGTATCAAACCAGTGATTCGATACTATATGAATTCGACCTTATTCCGAGAAATTCGGAATACATGGTCCATGGTCCAAGGCTATAAATACCTTTGATATTGAGAAACACGCACATTATTAATTATTGTAGTACCAATCGCTCTTACATCGAACGCTTAATTCGACGCTACCACAATCGATCTATGAGGGATTAGTACTTGAACATTCAGCATGGAGACCAGTTCTTTCGAGAGTTAAGGGATTTGACTCTTTAGTGGTTCGATCTTTGGTATTTCAGGAAGTGTGGTAATTCGAGATTGGTCCAATTTGATACTCTTATCATTCGAAATTGGGCTAATTCAAGAGTTTTAGGTTCAAGGTTTTTGGTGATTCGAATCAATTTGGGCTATTCTTACGTGCTTACTAGGTGTTCCGAACTAAACTAGTCAATTATTATAATAGATTAGCATTAGATTGGTGTATTTCAGGCTCATATTATATTTCGTTTATATCCCGTGTAACGCAGACAAAAATATACCCATACTTGACAGTAGTCGAAGTATAAAAAAATTATTAGACATTAAATAAAATTATTTCAAAAAAAAAAGACAAATATGGATGTAGGTGTACTTTTTTAATATAAAATAGGGGTAAAAACCACAAAATCCAAAATATTGAGGGATTGGAGGATGAAAATTGAGAAGAACTTGATAATTAGAGGACTATCATTAATAAAGCTTTAATTAAAGGACTATTATTAGAATGACCTATAAATAAAGAACATATTCGATAAATACCTACTACATTGGTAAACTTATAAGCTCAAGTCTCTCCAGGCGAACAATCACATAAGCCCAAGTAGAGGTGTTTGGACCGGTCAGGAATCCGCCCGCTCGACCCGACGAGTTTTTCTTAGATGAGAAAAACTCGTCAGAATTTCCACCCGACCAGATCGGAGAAACGGTCCCGATGTGGATCCCACCGGGAGGAAACGAGATCCGGGTCGGATCCCGTTTCCTCCCGGCGGGATCCCGTGAGACAGTGGGCACCAGATGTTGGCCTTTGTCTTTTTGTTTTTTGTTGTCTTATGTAACTCTTATTCTCTTAACATAAAATACGCACACCCCTCACGCACATAACACACACCCACCTCACGCATTAAACACACACACTAAAAATACATACAACTAAAAATACACACATTCTCCACCACGGCACCGATCAGCGACCACCGCTGCTCGACTGCCGCACCACCACGGCCTCCACCACACGCGCCGCCACCATCACGTCCAACAACAACAATAATCAAAATCACAAAGGTAAATCTTTAAACCCTAATTTTTTTTTGTAAATCTTTAAATTATAGTTTCATTACTTTACATCTTTGAATTATAGTTTGATTACTTTACCAGTTACTTATTATTGATTTACATATAGAAAAATTAGGGTTTATGAGTTCTCGATTAGAGTTTACAAATTGGGGGTTTTGTGCAATTAGGGCTTAATTTTGAAAATTTATATGATGAGAGGCATGATAGTTGGTTAGTAGGATAAATGAGACGAGTTAACGTGAAATTGATCGCGTTGTGTAGATTAAAGTTTGTGAAATTGATCGTAAATTAAGTTTGTTGATGCTTTTGTGTTGATATAATTAGAGACATCATTTTGGCATTAAAGTTCGTGAGATATACCTTGATTTTGATTTAAAATGAGTTAATTGGTATTGAATCTTGTCATTTTGTGGTTCAAGATGGCTTGAAATGTAACGTCAGTGACATCTCGGTAGATGGTATTAGAAATCGCATCAGGTACATTAAGGCTTCTCCGAGTCGATATTCGTTGTTTAAAAAGTGTGTGACGACCGCTAAAATAGAATGTGGCAAATTTCTATGCTTAGACGTACCAACACGTTGGAACTCCACGTACACGATGCTTAGTGACGCTTATGATTGGAGGATGGCTTTCGTTGGATACAGGCAAAAAGATGCAACATATGCCACTAGGTTAAGGGATCGTATTCCAACCGATTATGATTGGACGGGGGCGAAGTTGTTTATCGAATTTTTGGAGCATTTTAAGAAGTTAACGGAGTTTGTTTTGTGCACAACTTATGTGACATCGCATATGGTACTAACCAAACTTTGCATTATCGACGATCGCTTGGGTGTGTGGTTGAGACGCTCGTTAATTGATCCTATGATCAAAAAGCCGGATGGTATGAAAGCAATGGCATTGGTTATGAAAGAAAAATACGACAATTATTGGGGTGTTAACGGGAAGATGAATCACTTGTTGTATTATGCTGCCATGGTAGATCCCTACCTCAAGCTTAACTATGTCGAGAAAATATTTGAAAAAGAAGTTACCTTGGTTGCGAAAATTAAGCAAGGGTTTCGTCGATTATTTGAAGAGTATAAGGCCATGGTCGAAGCAAATGCACCAACAAGTCCCCTTCCTCCAACTTCATCTTCTACTTTTGCGAGTACGGCTCCTTGGATCGAAGAGGACCTCTTGCTTACGAGGCTCGAACAATAGGTAAGGTACACTCAAGAAGTCTCTAAGTTTTCTATGTTTATTGAAACATTCCCTATTTGTCATTAATGATCACTTATCAAATTGGTAGGGGAGAGAATACCGAGGAGGAAGCACCACAATGCGAGATGGATTTATACTTTGGGGATATGCGTGAAAAGGTTCAAGGTGATTTCAATATCCTTGTTTGGTGGAAGGTCAATGGTTATCGATATCCTATTATTGCCAAGATGGCTCGCGATTTTTTGGTTATTCTGATCTCAACAAGTGCCTCCGAATTGGCTTTTAGTACCGGGGGTTGTGCCCTAGATAAATTTAGGATTTCATTAACTCCGAGAATAGTTCAAGCACTTATATGCTCTCAAGATTGGCTACGAAGGATAGTACGCAATTCAACGCGAAGTAGGTATACAATATTAATAGTTAATCGGTGATTGGGTTAATTACTATATTTTGGAATGCTAATATTTTGATTTTCATGCAGAATTTACAACGATGGGAAAGGATGCCCTCTTTTTGGGTTGATTTGAATGAAAGCTGAGTTTATTTGGATTTTTATATTTATGCTGGATGTATTGACAAATCAAATTAAGTTTTTATCTTGGTTTGTTATGTTGGATTGCATGATTTATATTTTGTTGGTATCAGATGATATTATGTGTTATGGATTTCTGGTGAACTTGTGATGCATGGTTTTTAATAATGTTGATTGTGTTCTTGTTGGTGATCAGATGATTGATAGTGTATTGTGTTATATTTTGGCGATTAGTGTATTGTTGGTGATCGGATGATCCGATAAAGTATTATTAGTGCACACGAGAAGCAAAACAGGGACAGAAAGGTTCGTAACAAAAAATAAAGTGTAGAAAACAGGAAAAAAGGGGCTGGAACAGTTTTCACTCACTCCTCGCCGGGATCCTAGGTGCCTCCCGTCCCGGCGGCTCGAACAGTGGTTCCGGCAGGAGGAAACGAGAGCTACAAAGTAGCTCTCGTCCCGGGTAAGGGGCCGGGGTTTCGACCCGGCGGGTCCCCAGCCCACAACAGGGCTAGTTTGGTCCATGAATTCAAAACCTAAGATAAGTTGGTAGTTTCTTTTCTTTTCTTGTTTGCTTGAAAAGAAAGGAAAGAAAGTAAGCTGTGCTTTGCCTTTCAAAACATACCTCTTGACTCTTGTAGACGAAGAACACGAACTCAATGCAACGCACATTCGTGGATTTCACCAAGGTTCGATCTTGCCTGGCTCTTTGATTTGCCAAGTATTTGGACTTTTCTATATTTTCTACCCCACTCGTCAACTTGAATATCTTTTGAGTAAACCGTTCTTGACTCGTGAAACACGCACGCTGTTACGGTTCTAGTTACTGTCACTATTATTATAATTAAATATATAGCTTAATCAATATTAGATTATGTATTATATATTATATATTATGTATATATTATATAGTTGTAATTGTGTTAACGGATAAGAATTATTAGAAATTGTGAATAGTGGAAGGTTATTTTAGCGGGAAGTTAGTTTAAATTTGAATATGTTAGTAACTTTGTATATATGTAATGTATTGCACCACTACAAGATTTGGGGGGCATCTGCAACCGCCCCCCGCAACCGCCCGGGCGGTCGCCATTAATTGCGACCGCAGAGCGACCGCCAGGCGGTCGCCACCGAGAAGTAGCGACCGCACGGGCGGTCGCGAGGCTTTTATAAGACCTCGCAACCGCCTAGCGGTCGCCTCCTTATATGGCGACCGCCCGTGCGGTTGCAATATTAAGTTCTCGCAACCGTTGGGCGGTTGCGAGGTAACATGGCAACCGCCTGGCGGTTGCTAGGTCACATGGCAACCGCCTGGCGGTTGCCAATACTAGATATCTGCAACCGCCAAGCGGTTGCACATAACATTCATACTTGATTTTTAACTATTACGGATGATACATTGTGGTACGTTGTTTGATCAATTGATAATTACCCTAATGATAGTTAAAACAAGCCAAATTATAAGGTTTTATTGGAAAATTAAGCTTAGGGACAACATTAAGAACTAAGTGTGATGCTTAGTTGTTGAACATAATATATAGGTATATCGTTGATAACTCGCCTAATCACATAATCTACTATTTTACTAACTTAATTACTAGTTTTGTAGTTATTTACTACTACTATTCACATGTAATAATGATATTTGAGTTCAATAAACACAAACACATCAAGATACTTCCGAAAAATCACTAATTTTGAATATTCAGTTCTTGCAACCGCTGGGCGGTTGCAAGAGCATCTCGCAACCGCCAGGCGGTTGCAAGGGCTTCTCACAACCGTTGGGCGGTTGCAAGGTTACATATGGCGACCGCCTAGCGGTTGTTGATACTGGATATCTGCAACCGCCAAGCGGTTGCAAATAATATTCATACTTGAATTTTTATTATTTTGGATGATACGTTGTGGTACGTTGTTTCATCAATTGATAATTACCCTAATGATAGTTAAAACAAGCGAAATTATAAGGTTTTATTGGAAAATCAAGCTTAGTGACAACATTAAGAACTAAGTGTGATGATTAGTTGTTCAACATAATATATAGATGTATCGGTCATAACTCGCCTAATCACATAATCTACTATTTTACTAACTCAATTACTAGTTTTGTAGTTATTTACTACTACTATTCACATGTAATAATGATATTTGAGTTCAATAAACACAAACACATCAAGATACTTCCGAAAAATCACTAATTTTGAATATTCAGTTCTTGCAACCGCCAGGCGGTTGCAAAAGCTTCTAGCAACCGCCAGGCGGTTGCAAGGGCTTCTCGCAACCGCTGGGCGGTTGCGAGGTTACATGGCAACCGCCTGACGGTTGCTGATACTGGATATCTGCAACCGCCAGGCGGTTGCAAATAATATTCATATTTGTTTTTTTATTATTCTGGATGATACGTTGTGGTACGTTGTTTCATCAATTGATAATTACCCTAATGATAGTTAAAACAAGCGAAATTATAAGGTTTTATTGGAAAATCAAGCTTAGGGAAAACATTGAGAACTAAATGTGATGATTAGTTGTTGAACATAATATATAGGTGTATCGTTGATAACTCGCCTAATCACATAATCTTCTATTTTACTAAATTAATTACTAGTTTTGTAGTTATTTACTACTACTATTCACATGTAATAATGATATTTGAGTTCAATAAACACAAACACATCAAGATACTTCCGAAAAATCACTAATTTTGAATATTCAGTTCTTGCAACCGCCAGGCGGTTGCAAAAGCTTCTAGCAACCGCCAAGCGGTTGCAAGGGCTTCTCGCAACCGCTGGGCGGTTGCGAGGTTACATGGCAACCGCCTGGCGGTTGCTGATACTGGATATCTGCAACCGCCAGGCGGTTGCAGATAATATTCATATTTG
Organism: Linaria vulgaris; assembly: GCA_948329865.1. NCBI lineage: Eukaryota > Viridiplantae > Streptophyta > Magnoliopsida > Lamiales > Plantaginaceae > Linaria > Linaria vulgaris. The sequence goes on from OX415250.1 coordinate 80,013,116, forward strand.
TTTTTTTATTATTCTGGATGATACGTTGTGGTACGTTGTTTCATCAATTGATAATTACCCTAATGATAGGTAAAACAAGCGAAATTATAAGGTTTTATTGGAAAATCAAGCTTAGGGAAAACATTAAGAACTAAGTGTGATGATTAGTTGTTGAACATAATATATAGGTGTATCGTTGATAACTCGCCTAATCACATAATCTACTATTTTACTAACTTAATTACTAGTTTTGTAGTTATTTACTACTACTATTTACATGTAATAATGATATTTGAGTTCAATAAACACAAACACATCAAGATACTTCCGATAAATCACTAATTTCGAATATTCAATTCTCGCAACCGCTGGGCGGTTGCGAGAGCTTCTTGCAACCGCCAGGCGGTTGCTAGAGCTTCTCGCAACCGCCAGGCGGTTGCGAGGGCTTCAGTTCTCGCAACCGCTGGGTGGTTGCTAGGGCTTATCGCAACCGTTCGGCGGTTGCAAATGTTGCTGAATTTTTGCTGGATTGGGGGGAAAATTCAGTTTTTCACGAAAATTCAAAATTTTCAATACATTGCAACCGCCGAGCGGTTGCAAATTCTGCTGAAATTGGGGGGGAATTCAAATTTTCACGAAAATTCAAAATTTTCACCCAAATCTTATATATACCCACCATTCTTCCCCTAATTTTTCATTCACAACTCTTACACTCTCAAAAAAACCCAAGACTTCATTTTTTCTTCAAATCAAAACACAAACACTCTTCTATTCCAATCCAAAAAAAAAAACCCAAAAACTTCTTTTTACCTACAAAACAAATAATTAAACACTCTTTTTTCTTTTATATCTTCAACAAAACACTCAACATATTCTTTTCTTTTATATCTCCAACAAATACCAAACACTTTCTTTTATCTTCATAACAAAACACCTAACACTCTTCTTTTTCAATTCACAAAAACTCAAAAACTTTTTATCTCCAAAACATAACACTTTTCTCTTATTTTCGTTTTGTTTCTCTTATTTTCGTTTTGTTTCTCTTCTTTTCTTTTTGTTTCTCTTATTTTCTTTTTTGTTTCTCATCTTTTATTTTTGGTTTCTCTTATTTTCTTTTTGTTTCTCTTCTTTTCGTTTTGTTTCCCTTCTTTTCGTTTTTGTTTCACATATTTTCTTTTTGTTTCACCATATTAATTTCACCAAAAAAACAATAATTTTCTGGAAAATTTCCAGAATATTATTGTTTTTTTTTGTTTTGATGAATATTATCTGCAACCGCCGGGCGGTTGCGAGTTTTCGAAAATTTTGAGTTTTCAAAAATTGGCAACCGCTAGGCGGTCGCCCTATAATTGGCAACCGCTTGACGGTCGCCTCTTAGGTATGGCAACCGCCTGGCGGTCGCCCCTTAGGTATGGCAACCGCCTGGCGGTCGCCCTATAATTGGCAACCGCTTGGCGGTCGCCCCTTAGGTATGGCAACCGCCCGGGCGGTTGCAGATGGCCCAATAGTCTTGTAGTGCACTGTGTATTAAAGTTAAGAAGAAAAATAATAGTTACTTTAGATAACTTCTCTTTTTTCTTATCTTTTCCTAGGAGTTGTGTTCTTACTCGAAAAGAATAATTATCATTAAGGATCTTTGATCATTCTCATACGCCATTGTTTTTATAACGACGCTTTTAACTTAAGTATTATAAAGTTTTTGTTAATGTTGAATAAAAGAGTAGGTTAACCCAACATTTTCTGCATACTTTGAAAACATCATGAAAATAATTGTCGTAATAAACTAAAAAAATCTTTCATGTTTCAGTTGTAGAAATCAACAGCAGAATCTATTCGATATATCTAGACAAAATGTTAATGGTTCTAATCTATTAGTAGGTAGTAAAGGGGAAACAAACGAGAGGGTAAAATAAGTTGCTTAAGGAAATCCATCGAAGAAGATTCGATTTGGTAAAGTGGTTTTAGAGAATGGAATCAACGCTAAACGTGAAAATATAATATTAGTATTAATTAGTCTATCGTGTTTATTTGAAAATTACTGGGTAATATATATATAATAGGTTAGCAAGTGGCCGCAACCCAAGTTGTGGAAATTTTAAAACAAGACAATCAGTTTATTTTGAAACGCCATCGCCAAAAATCAAAATAAATTCTTTCTGATGAGGTAGAAATTCGTATAATCAGTTTATTTGAAATCCATTGGAATAAACTAAAAGCTAAGCAAATAAATTAGAGGAATACTATACCTACCGTTCTCGTGTGTCTAAACTAACACAATTTATTTATTTATTTTTGGATCAAAAACTAACACAATTTCTTTTCATACATTTTATACAAATTAGACACAACCTAAAACTGATCTGCAAATACCATATTATATACAGCCTTTAATTCTCGAAAGTGGAAAACTGTGAACAAATTGCATAATTAAATCTTAAAAGTCAAAAAGATTTAAAAATAAAAAAGGACTGGAGGGCCCACACGGAAACCAAAGATGAAACAAACAGCAAAAGGCAAAACCAGATGCCAGCCATGCAGGCATTCTATATGATAAAACCAAAAACCTGTGATTGGATTTGGTTTTAATTTTATAAAGTTGACTTTACTTTTGCTAATTTGAAAACCATGGACTGTCCATTGAACAATAAAACCTTGTACTCACTAACAAGCCAATCAAATCAATCCCCTTCATATAACATAAATCCTTCTTAATTTTAGTATAAATAGCTATCAATAAAACCTTAAATAGTATCATCAAACAACTAAACTGATATTAAGCTTTAACTAATTTACAAACAAACCAAAGAAAATGTTGAGCACTGAAGGTCAAGTCATCAAATGCAAAGGTAATAACTTTATCACTATCAAAGCAGTTTTAATTTTATCATATATATTAATGAGCTAAAGTTTTTTTTTTTTTTTGGTTGTGTATGTGATTTTAGCTGCGGTGGCATGGGAAGCCGGAAAGCCACTAGTGATAGAGGAAGTTGAGGTGGCGCCGCCGCAGAAAATGGAAGTCCGATTGAAGATATTATATACTTCACTTTGTCACACTGATTTGTACTTCTGGGAAGCTAAGGTAATTATAAAGAATTCAAGTGATTAAGCTAAATTCTACTTTTTCTTGAATTAAGTGTTTATATAGTGGTTGATTGAAAAAAAAAGAAGGTATAGCGTATAGATCGTGTTTGCAAATTTATCTTTTGCTGCTAAACATGTTTTTAAGTTAAAAGGTCGCGAAATCTTGAAGCTAATATGGACATGTTTTAGACTTTGAAATTCATTAAATGATCTTTTCGAACAAAAGCCCCTAACATGTGATTTGAAGCTGTTTTTTTTTGTTTTTGTTTTTTTTAACTTTAACTCAAATGATTAGATTCTGCGCTTTTTAGAGGAGTTTGCAAACACTACCTTTAGTACTGATCTGAGGATTCCTCTGTTATGTTTTCTTGATTTTAATTTCCAGGCTCAAGACTCTGTCTTCCCTCGAATTCTCGGACATGAAGCATCAGGGTACGTTAAATTTTTGACAATATATCATTCATACTAATGCCATAAATTCTTATGATATTGTAAAATGAATGATTTTCCATATTGTCACTAAATAGGATTGTGGAGAGTGTTGGAGAAGGAGTAACAGAACTTGCACCAGGTGATCACGTTCTTCCGGTATTCACTGGAGAATGTGGAGACTGTGCTCACTGCAAATCCCAAGAGAGCAACATGTGCAGCCTACTAAGGATCAATACTGACAGGGGAGTCATGATTCATGACGAGAAGTCTAGATTCTCGATCAACGGAAAGCCCGTTTACCATTTCCTTGGCACGTCGACTTTTAGCGAATACACTGTGGTTCATGTTGGTTGTCTTGCAAAAATCAATCCACTTGCTCCCTTGGAGAAGGTCTGTGTACTTAGCTGTGGGATCTCCACAGGTATGAGATATATGATCGTATAAGAGAAGTGTTTGTATAGTGTATAAGTGATGATTCTATTGATGAGAAGAGTATACATATATATAGTTACAAGAGAATCTATAACTAAGGTAAGGAGCTAATCTAGGAGCTATAAACAAGGTAACGGTATAATCCAAATACAACAATATATATTAACATAAATAGATGATTCTATCTAATATAGATGATTCTATCTAATACGCCCCCGCAAAATCGACGTTCCGTCAGCAACGGAGATTTTGGAACGAAGAAGCATGAATCGAGAGCGAGCGAGGGGCTTGGTGAGTAAATCGGCAAGCTGGTCGTGGGTATTAACATAAGACACTCGAATGAGACCTTTGGCAACAAGATCCCGAACAAAATGGATATCAACTGAAATATGCTTCATGCGAGAATGTTGGACAGGATGCAACGATAGACGGAGAGCCCCCATGTTGTCACAACGAATGAGAGGCACAGTCGGGAGAGAGAGACCAATTTCCCCAAATAGATGTTGCAGCCAGCGTACCTCAGCTGAGACAGCGGCAAGGGCACGATACTCAGCTTCAGTGGAAGAACGTGCGACAGCCTTCTGCTTGCGAGAAGACCATGAGATAGGATTGCCACCAAGAAACACAATATAAGCGGAAGTAGAGGTGCCGGTGTGAGCATCGCCGGCCCAATCCGAATCTGAGAAGGCCGTCAGAGTGAGGGACTTCTCTCGTCGAAAAAGAACTCCAAAGGTGAGAGTGCCCTTAAGATAGCGAAGGACACGCTTGAGGGCTGACCAATCCGAATCAGTGGGAGAAGCCATCCGTTGGGCCAAACGATTCACCGCAAAGGCGATATCAGGGTGTGTAATGGCAAGATACTGAAGGCCACCGATAGCCTGCCTAAACTCAGTGGCATCGGTAGGGTCCGAAGAATGGGAGACTAATGGATTCGAGACCATGGGTGTAGTCAGTGGCTTAGCCCCGTCCATCTGGTGACGAACGAGTAAGTCGTGAATATACTTCTGCTGAGATAAGAACAGTCCTTCACGACAGCGAATGACCTCAACACCCAAGAAATAAGAGAGGGCACCCATGTCTTTAACTGCAAACTTCGTGGCAAGGTGGAGTACAAGAGACGAGATCATGGAGTCACTGGAGCCAGTGACGATAATATCATCCACATAAACGAGGACAAAGATACGAATAGTAGCCTGAGAGTAGACAAAGAGAGACGTATCGGACATGGTTTGGACAAAACCAAAAGATATAAGTGCAGCACTAAGAGCAAGGTACCATGCACGGGGCGCCTGTTTAAGACCATAGATTGTCTTATGGAGAAGACACACATGAGTAGGAGAGGCTTTATCCACAAAGCCCGAGGGTTGCCGCATATAGACAGTTTCCGTCAAATCTCCATGTAGGAAAGCATTGCTCACATCCAACTGTCGTAACGGCCAACCATTCATAATAGACAAGGACAAAATAAGCCGAATGGTCACTGGTTTGACAACAGGACTAAAGGTTTCCTTGTAATCGATGCCAGGACGTTGATGAAACCCCTTAGCAACAAGACGAGCCTTGTAGCGATCAATAGACCCGTCAGGGTGGCGTTTGATACGAAAGACCCATTTAGAACCAATAATACCCCGACCGGAGGGAGGGGGTACCAATGACCAAGTCCCGTGTTGAGTAAGAGCCGTAATTTCCTCCGCCATAGCCGCACGCCACTTCGGATCACGCATCGCCTGAGTTGCACAAGTAGGTTCAATCGGACCCTCAACGGGGTGTTTAGTAACAAGATTAAGGACCTTGGGTTTGAAAATGTTGTTGCGTGACCGAGTAACCATGTGGTGAGTACGTTCTGGGGGTGGCAGATTATCCGGAACCGGTGAAGGTGGGTGAATAGGGGAGTCAGGCTCAGGTGGCGCAGGAGAAGGAGCAGCTGGTGATGGTGGCTCACTAGGTACATGGGGTGTCGGAATGGAGACAGAGGGTGGTGCCGAGATAGGCAACGGGGAAGGCAGCGGAAGAGAGATAGGTGCATTGTCGGGGCTAAGGGCCGACGAGGCCGATGGCTGAGTACCAGGAAATATGGACTCCACAAACCGAACATGTCGAGAAATAAAGATACGACCCGAGAGAGGGTCGAGACACTTGTACGCAGCCTGAGAGGTCGAGTACCCAATAAAGATGCAGGCCAGTGATGGCGGAGTTAATTTGCCCGGCAGATAAGGGCGTAAATACGGGTAACATAAACAACCAAACACCCGTAGACGGAGATAATTAGGCGCACGGCCGAGCAGCATTTCAAAAGGAGACTTATGATGCAAAACAGGTGTGGGAAGCCTATTATAGAGATAGGCGGCCGTCAAAAAGGCATAATCCCAATAATCAGGCGAGAGATTGGCCCGTGTGAGTAGGGTACGACCCATGGTCACAATATGGCGGTGACGTCGCTCACTGGTGCTATTCTGCTGAGGAGTATGTGGTGCAGTGGTTAACCAATTTATACCATTTTCAGAAAAATAACCACGCAAGGCCAAAAATTCTCCACCATTGTCAGAGTAAAAATTTTTAATCGACGTATTAAACTGTTTTTCCACAAGCGTGCGAAATTGCACAAAGAGACGAGACACCTCAGATTTGGCAGATAGCATATAAACCCAACAATACTTCGTAAAATGGTCAACAAGAATCAAATAATAACGTGCACCCGAGGCAGATATAACCGGGGAGGGACCCCAAACATCACCATAGATATAATGTAAAACATGGTCCGAAATAAGCGACGTATTATGAAAAACCAGTTGTTGACTCTTGTTCAAAAAACATGAACTACAATGCTCAAAACTCAAAGTATTCGACGGTAAAGTGGGTAAATTAAACTTCTGCAAAATTAAAGAACTAATCTTTAAAGAAGGATGTCCAAAGCGCTCGTGCCAACAATCCTTGCGAACCCGTTCTCCAACCAAGGCTGTGACTGGTGAGCGCAAAACACGAGGAAAACGAACACTGTACACCCCATCCACACATGCTCCTCGAATCAGCTTATCCCCCGATCTGAGATCCTTGACAACAAAATACGATGGGAAAAATTCGATAGAAACGTTATTCGCGGAGGTAAACTGATGAACAGATAGAAGGTTGCGTCGCGAGTGCGGCACACATAATAAATTATCAAGCTTAAACGTGCGATCATTATAAATAACACGAGATGAACCAGAATGTGTTATAGCCAAACCTGTACCATCAGCAGTGTTAACCTCATCGGGCCCCTCATATTCGGAATGAACCGAAAGATTACGAAGATCAGCAGTCAAGTTGTGAGATGCCCCGGAGTCCACGAGCCATTCATTGGTGGACGAGGGTGGAGCCGAGGAGGCAAAATTCGCACTCGGGTTTGGAAATTTACGACACACGCGCGCACTATGCCCATAAATTCCACACATTTGGCACGTGATAGGAGGTCGGTTGTCATTGGTGCGTCCCCGAGATTGCTGTCCGCCAGAGGAGGATGAGGCGCCGCGAAAGGGCTGCGACGGGCCACGGCCAGAATAGGGCTGCTGCTGTCCGCGATAATGCTGCTGCCCGCGACTGTGGCGGCCTGACCCGCGGCCGTTGGAGCGAGGTTGTGATGTCGCGGCATGGGCTGATGCTACTAGAGTTCCGGCGTCGATGTCCAGGCGACGCAAGTAAGCTTCGTGAGAGACCAGCAAATCGTGGAGCTCGGGGAAATGAATTGCTGATTCCCGTGCTCGAATAGATCCGGCGATGTCCCGATAGGCTGCTCCGAGCCCATTCAGAACGTATAGAGTTATGTCATCGGGCTTGAGAGGGCCATCGATGATGGCCAATTCATCCGTTTTTGATTTCACCAATTGAAGAAATTCGGAAACTGATTTGGAGCCGAGCTTGATGTTGTTTAAATCATCTTTCAATTGCATCACTCGTGAGCGGGAGCGATTTGCATAAGTTCGTTGAAGGATGTCCCACGCTTCAGCCGACGTTTCAACGCTGGAGAAGAGGTGAGCAAGCTCTCGTGAAACTGATCCAAAGAGAGCGGAGATAAGTAGCGAGTCTTGTCGCGTCCAGTAAGCATGAGCAGCCATGGATTCCGGCGATGTACCCGGAGGAGGGCAGGGAACGGAGCCGTCCAGAAAGCCAAAAAGCCCGTATCCATAGAGGAGGTGTCGGACTTGCGATCGCCATGAGGCGTAGTTGCTCCCGTTTAATTGGAGAGGGAGTTGTTGATGGGCGTTGATGGCGATCAACGCTTGCCCATTGATGGAGGGGCCAGCCGCAATGTGTAGCGGGGGGGAGGACGTGTTGGACGTGGTGTCCATATTTCCACCGTCGGAGTTGAGGGTGGACGGGGAGGTGGCAGTGTTGTCGTTGGCCATGGATCAAAATATCGTTTGATGTTTTTGGCGTCGTGATACCATATAAGAGAAGTGTTTGTATAGTGTATAAGTGATGATTCTATTGATGAGAAGAGTATACATATATATAGTTACAAGAGAATCTATAACTAAGGTAAGGAGCTAATCTAGGAGCTATAAACAAGGTAACGGTATAATCCAAATACAACAATATATATTAACATAAATAGATGATTCTATCTAATAGATCGAATCTTGACTACAAAATTACTATTTCTTAATTTATTGGTGCTTAATATGCCACAAATGTAACTTGGGGGGTAATTAATTTGTAGGCCTTGGAGCTACATTGAATGTTGCGAAACCGAAAAAGGATTCGTCTGTGGCGATTTTCGGACTTGGAGCAGTTGGACTTGGTGTATGTTTCTTTCTTGTTTATTTATTTGTAGTGTTTTTTTAGCGTAAAGACTCAACTTTTTTTTATTATGTGCAGGCTGCTGAAGGAGCTAGATTGGCTGGTGCTTCCAGAATTATTGGTGTGGACTTGAATTCCAACAGATTTGAAGAAGGTAATAAGATATTGATATTAATTATATTTCATTTCAGTCTTTCACATTTATGCAATTATCTGAAATATTTTATTTTCTTGATGCAGCAAAGAAATTTGGTGTTACTGAATTTGTGAATCCAAAAGACCACAAGAAACCAGTTCAAGAGGTTTTTATCCTTCCCTCTTATATTCTCTATTACGTATAGATATACGATTTCGTAAATATCATTTAGTTGTGCATATGTTATATATGTAGGTGATAGCTGAGATGACTAATGGAGGAGTTGATCGAAGCGTGGAATGCACCGGAAACATCAACGCTATGATCTCTGCATTCGAATGCGTTCATGATGTATGTATTTGCCAATAAAAAAAAAAAAGATCATCCTCTTTTCACTTACACTTAACTGATGCAAGTAAGTTGGCTAACGACGTTGAAAACTGTTAATATTAGGGATGGGGTGTTGCTGTTTTAGTTGGTGTTCCTCACAAAGATGCGGTCTTCAAAACTCCACCGATGAACTTCTTGAATGAGAGGACTCTTAAGGGTACTTTCTTTGGGAACTACAAACCTCGATCTGATCTCCCTTCTGTTGTGGAAATGTACATGAACAAGGTGAGTGTTCACAAATTCATGGAACATTTTTCAAATGGATAGGCAAATGGAGTTTAATGTACTGATTTCGTTTTGTGTTTTTTGAAAAAATGTTATAGGAGCTTGAATTGGAGAAGTTTATAACACATGAAGTGCCATTTGCTGAGATAAACAAAGCTTTTGAACTGATGCTCAATGGACAAGGCCTTCGTTGCATCATCCGCATGGAGTGATCTCCTCGAATCATTTGCTGAACTTTGTAGCTGTGACGAAAGTTTCAGAAGTTTTCTAAATTATTATGCAATTTGTGCAGTTTTGAATTTTTCCTTTGGATCAACGTGTAAAAACGTCTACGCGGATGTCGATTTTCTGCTTGTTTTGTGATAATAAAAGTTTAGGAAGTTTTTACAATTATGTTTTATGTTCTGAAAAAGTGATATTCCTAAAGTTGTGATTGATCTCCAATGGATGTTCGTTTTCATGCAGTAAAATTAGAAACTTTTCGAGTAAATGTTCAGAAACTTTAATGATTGAAAAAAGCAAGATAGAAGTGACAATAAAAGCAGTATTAAAAGTGGCCAGTAAATATACTCAGTTGAAAGTGAACAAAGAAAAAAATGGCTACCCGACTGACCCGCTGGCCGGCCGTTCCAACTTGTTTAATGTCAACGTATATATACTATAAAGATATGCATGACATATACTATATGTATATGCAGGTTACAGTACTCTTTCCTGGTGAATTCATTCCTCTTAACAATTTCCAATTCTTAGATAATGGGTCATAGCATCTGCTATTCGAAGTACAATTGTACTGAGTAAGGATAGAGGATAAGCATAAACGATATCTTGGCTCCCAGACCTTGTTGACCGCTCGAAGAAGGAAGTTCTCGCGTATATTCGGGATCATTTGTGGAATTGGGAATAATCTTACGGCTGATGGGAAAGAGGTTTTAATAAAAGTTTTTTGGCAAGCTATTCACTCATATGCTATGAGCGTGTTTAAATTCTCCGACAATCTGATTTGTGAGCTCGAGAGTAACTTAAGAATTATTGGTGGGACGAAAAGGAAATTAGAAAGATTCATTAGCGAAACTGGAACTTTATGTGTGATAGTAAGCGAGATGGAGGAATGGGATTTCCGTGACTTGAAGGCGTTAAATTTGGCATTGATCGTTGAACCGGCTTGGCGCATTGTTACAGATCCAACGAGCTAGACATTTGTTAAATTACAACTTCGTTTGATGGTGACAAAGTTTGTACTTTTGCATTTTATGATTTGACCTTCCGTGCTAGACATTTTTAGTATTTTGGTTGGTTACGTTTGTAAAGATTGAAGCTTGATAATCAATTTTGTTAATTGCTTTATTATGAGACTACTACGTTTTTGTTGAGGATATTTATACATGAATTAAGAGGGATTACTGCAAATTATAGGAGCTATTTGACTCGCCTGTTACTAAGTATACGTTTTGTATTTTTTCATGTATAGCCCATGGTTTTCAATGTACAAAAGTAAGTCAACTCTTTAAACTCTAAATCCGGTTACAAGGTTTTCTTGTTGGTGTTAAGGAATGTTACTGGTTTTGCCTTTCGATGGTTGTTAACTTGTTTCTATCCTTGGTTTTTTGTGGCCCTCAAATGGTATGCTTTTTTTTAATTGGCTTTTAAGAACTTTTTCTTCTCTAATGAAATACTAGTTCAAAAACTTTCTCACATAGTATGTGCCATTTGTCAAATTAGGGATAAAAACATCAAACCCCCTAACCTATGGAGTGTTTTTAACATTGCCCATTCAAGAATTGTGTTCACCACTATACCTCATAACCTTTGCCAGCTTGTGCCATTTACCCCTTCAGTATATTTTCGGCCATTTTCTGACCGAAATATTTACTCCGATGCGACTCATATGTGTTGTACTACATGCATTTTTCATTTGGTTGCAAAAAAATTGTGAAAAAACACCTTAAATCGGACATATTCCGGCAGAAAAAAATAAGACCAAAAATACACTTGTTGGGTGATTGGCAAACTGAAAAAGGTTAGGGGGTATAGTGTGAAAAAAAATTCTCCAAGGGACAAGTCGCAAAGTGCCCAATAAGTTAGGGGCTTTGATGTCTTTATCCTGTCAAATTATATACTTTTTCATTGTACAAATGTATTGATTATTCATTATCTTATAAATTTCAAATAAAGTTGAGGAATAATTGTATCTACATTTTCTTCCCCACCTAATCCGTTATTGCTCGGCTTGCATCACATTTGATATGCAATCGTCCGTTCGTGATTTCGTGCTACTCTCGATTTTGATGTTTTACTTACACGATCACTCAATTCGCTTCTTTTATGTGTTACGTACATTTTCGCAAATTGATCAAGAATCTCACAACCAATGGAAGGTGGAGGCGAAGGAGAGTGTGGTTTGTAAGTTTGTTGTTGTAGATACAATATATATATATATATATATATATATATATATTTTGGTTGAGGTTACTTGCTAAGGTTATTTGTCAAAAATGAAATTGTGTGTTTTTGGGCGTATTTAAAATCTATCGTTTATAGAGAGCTTTTCTAAACAACTGCTGATGTAGAAAAGGTTTCTATAGTTATTCATGTAATTTAAGAAGTTCTTACAAATTACGCGGCCACTTGCTAAAGTATACTACGTTACTGTAATTTTCGAGTAACCTAATCTAATGTTAAATTTCTCACAACTTGAATGGCTTTCATTCTCTATAATAGACATAGCTAGATTATTATCTTGTAAAGATTTTGTAATCCCTTGTAATTGTCTTTTCTTTATTATAGTGATTAGTTGTCATACTTAGATTTGTAAATATGTATTAGTACCATTGTGATTAATGAGAATATCATCACTTTCATATTATCTTAATCTCTTATATGGTAAAGAGCAAATATTCTCTAACGAGATAATTGATCCCATGGTTGGCCCTGACACCGCCACTTCCACCGCTAATGATACTCGTCCTCTGATGATTCCCTTATTGAAGTATTGTTGACGCAAAGTCACTTAATAAAGCGTTATTCTGACATAAGTCACTTAATGAAGTAATGTTGATTGGTAAGACCTTTCATGACGTACTCTTCGTAGTTTGATGAAGATATGTGAGTTTGTAGTTTTATGTAGCTTGATCCAACTTTTTCATTCATTGAGGTAGTTGATCCGCCGACATGCAGTAACCACGCCATACCGGCTTTTCTTGAGTTGAGGCTCGCGCCTATAATAAGAGCAATAGGCAACATCCCTTACTTATTTGCTTCACATTTGGGGTTCACATTTAATTTTTGATGTGCATGCACTCTATGAGGTTGAGTTCAATCTTCCTTCTACACATTCACTTCGAGCCGCATTGATTCTTTAACAATGCTTACCGCTTGGAATTCACATTCGAATTTCGTGAAGCTATTCTTGAGCATCTTGGCTTTTGGTGAAGCTAAGTCGTTACTAGTTGAGATTTAGAAAATCTAACTCTTCATGAGCTTTGGAGAAGACAAGTCTTCTTCAGCTTCAGGAAGCTATGTCTTTAGTTCTTGAGCGTGATGGTTTAATATTGACCTCCACTTAGTTGTATTGATTTGACCTTGTATTTGGGCGATTGAATGAAAATGTGATCGTGCTAGTTGGACAAGTAGATGAAGAGATATGTGACTTCTAACAATAGCGTCGAGTAATGCCCAGGTTATTTTTGGAGTACCTTGTCTTACGTCGCTTAGATGAGTGGAATTAACCTCACGAGGAACGGCATCATAAGTCTCCCCACTTCGCAGTGTGTTATCAGGCAGATGAGACAGTGAGAAGTTGATTCAATGGTTCTTTGTTGGTCTGGCAATTCATTAAGGAGTACGAATGGATTAAAACATGGCATATTACGAAGCAATCTGCGCAATTCTAAGAAAATAGTCATAACTCCCTCTCCAAAAATTCAAATGACCTCTAGTTTGTTGCATTTAAAAGAAGACTCCTAGTGATTTCCATCCGTATATGGCGCACTTTCTGGGACTGTCTCAATAGGAGCAGTTTTTTGAAAGAACTTGAGCATTGTACTTTCACTTGATAGATTTTGAAGCAGTCTATGCCATCTCAAAAAAACATCCATAACTCCTTCTAGAAAAGTCTAAATCACCTCTAGTTTGTTGTATTTTAAAGATGACGCATAAAACTTTCCATCCATATATGGCGCGCCTTGTGGAACATTCTCAATAGGAGCAGTTTTACGAAAGAAGTTGGGCTTTCGGTTGGACCCTATGCGTGGCAGTTTAACATTAAAGTCACATCAATTGTAATCGATTTAGACCTTATATCTTGGTGGTTGTAGTAAGGCATCGAACGACGTTGGTAGGACAAGTAAGGTCAAACATCTTGGACTTCGATCGATGGTTCGAGTGATGCACTCATAAATCATTTTCACGGGTCAAATTAGCTTCCAAAGTATAATATATATATCTATCTCTCAATTTGTAGTGTGTACTACAAGGGTAAACTTGAAAATTGTATAAGCTTAGGGGTTACGGAAAAATCAATGCAAGACTTCAATGGTGAAGTACAAATTCAGTGGATATTCGGGGGTCATTTTGCAATTTCCTTGCAAGTGTATGAAACCACTTTGACCGAGCAAGATCCACTTTCAACTGAACCTCTTCTTTCTTCTTTCTTTTTCTCATTAAATCAAAGATTTAATTTCCTACGGTTTCAGAAATTAACCGGCATCAAAATGAAGATTGGTTTTTCCCTAGATCATTGGAATTTTGCACCCGATTTTCTACACAAAAGAATTACAAAGACTTCTTCCTCCTATATATATGCGGTTGACTTTACTCTTCTCTCTTCTAAAATTACAGCCGCCTCCAAACCGCTCGTCCCACAGCAGCCTTGGATGAAAATCTTGCCCGCAGGAGAGTTCGCTGGTGCTGCGTGTTCGGAGGTGATTGGAGTTCGCCCGTGCTGTCTGTACGTTCAATGAGAAGGGATATCGAAGGAGAAGATTCCGAGAAAGCCAATCAGTCTGTACGTTTGCCATGTCTGTTAGGATTTTTCCGGCGCCGGGAGTTTGCATGGTTCGAGGAGTTAGCCACTGTTCATCGATGCGAGGAGTCTCGACGTGCTGCCATTTGTCGTCGCGAGGAGTTCCGACGTGCTGAGTTCCGATAGAGCTGCTGCTCGTGCAAAGAATTCAGGCACAACCGTTGTTCATTCAAGGAGTTCCAACGCGCTTTGCACAACAAGTTTGTGTAGGGAGTTTGGTTGCTTCGCTGTCCATTGGCAGTCGTGGAGGTCTGCTGTCCGGCTCGGAACAATATGGAAGATGCATTTCAGCTGTCGTGAGTGACAAAACAAGGTGCATGGCTTCATGTAGAAGTGCAACGAGGAACGTGTGATAAAGCCGAAGCTCAATTTCTTCCCTTTCTTTCTTTGAAATATCTGCAACCTTGTTTCTTTCCAATTATCCATTCATTCTCGAACTTGATTTAAGATTTTGACGTTAAGTCAGGTGACCCATTGACGAGGGCGACATTTGCGCAGCTTGGTTGTTGAGGATCGTGAAGGCGTGTCCATGCTCCGATTGAGACGTGGTTGCTAGCTTTGGAAAGCTAATGCCGAGATCTTTCAGATGGTGATGGCACCTTTCCAATTGGAACCCAAAAATTATAGGAAAACTGCATTCCAGCCGCTGCAGAAATCGAAAGCTTGGTGATGGCGAGTGGCAAAAGGTAACAATCTTTAAAACACCCGTACGACCGCTTCCGCTGCCGGATTGGAGCGTGGTTTATGTCGCTTAGAGAGATGAAATCAAGACCTATCAAATGGTGTTGATGGAAGTTGTATCGGAGAAATTCTCGGCTGTTGCACACTTCTTGGTGATAATGCCGCAATGAGCAGCAATCTTCAAGTTGCCCGTGGCAGAGCATACCATATCACAAATGAGCGTGGCATATGGCGTTAGAAAGCCGACATCCAGAGGTTTAAACTGGTGGTAATAATGTCTCGATTGAAGGTGGAACACTTTGTGAAAGTTTCATTTTAGCAGCAGTGACTTCGGTGACGGTGTGTGTAAAGGCGCATCAATCTTCAAATAACCCGTAAAGGCGCGTCCGGAGTCAGTTAGGAGCATGGTTTGGACTGCTGGAAAGCAGACATGAAGATCTTTCAACTTGTGCTGTTGGCCGTCCAAATAGTGGCTTGGAAAATTATAGTGCATCCACTGCAAGAACGAAAATTTGGTGATGGCGAGTGGCAACAAGTAACAATCTTTAAAAACATCCGTACGACTGCTTCCGCTGCCAGATTTGAGCTTGGTTGGTGTCGTTGGAAAGCTGATAGAAAGACCTATCATCTGTGTCCACGGTGTTAGGGCGGTTGAATTTAGAATTCAAAGTGCAACCACATTTCTTGTTGATGGGGCGGTGAACGTGGAGCATTATACTGATGGGGCTATGCACTATGAATTTAAATAATACATGTTTGTTTGGAAGCCTGCTATAAATAGCAGGCTTCCCATGGTATTTTATCTATCCCAAATACAAACTCTTATATAATTAAGTGTAGTTAATATATAAAGAGTGGAGTAAAATAGAGAGTTTGTGCGACTTTACTACGGTAAAAGTGGGAGTGTTGTAATTCCTATTTTACACTCATAGTGAAGTTCTTTTACCTTGCCCGTGGGTTTTCACCCTAAAGTAATTTGGGGTTTTCCACGTAAAATCTGTGAGTTGTTTCTCATCTTTCATTTATTGCCGTGTTTTTTCGCTATATCCGAAGGGTCCACTTTACAACAAGTGGTATCAGAGCCACGGTTCATATCCGGGGTCTCGGTAATATCTGTGAGTGTCGTGTTGAAATTATTTTTCAGTGACGGTGGTACGTGATAGAAGCAATGACGACAAAATTCGAGATCGAAAAATTCAACGGGAGTAATTTCTCGTTGTGGAAGCTGAAGATCAAAGCCATCTTGCGGAAAGATGGGTGTCTCGCGGCGATCGGCGACAGGCCGGTGGAAATCAAAGATGATACGAAGTGGAATGAGATGGACGGCAACGCTATCGCAAATATTCACCTGGCGTTAGGTGATGGCGTGTTGTCAAGTATTGAGGAGAAGAGGACAGCTAAGGAGATATGAGACCATCTCAACAAGTTGTATGAGGCGAAGTCCCTACACAACAAAATTTTCCTTAAACGGAAATTGTACACACTGAGGATGGCGGAATCTACCCCAGTAACTGTGCACCTCAATGTTTTAAATACTCTATTTTCTCAATTGACATCGTTGAGTCATAAAATAGAAGTGGTAGAACGTGCTGAAATTCTGCTGCAAAGTCTGCCCGATTCGTATGACCAGTTTGTCATCAACTTAACAAATAATGTCCTCACGGATTATTTGGTCTTCGACGAAGTTGCAGCCGCTATTCTGGAAGAAGAGAGTCGGCACAAGAACAGAGAATACAGGGAGGCAGGCTCGCAACAAGCAGGTGCCTTGTTAGTGACAAGAGGGAGAACGACGGAGCGCGGTGCAAGTGGGAATAAGAAACAGGGGAGATCCAAGTCAAAGACCAATGGCAGTTGTTGGCACTGTGGCAAGAAAGGTCACTTGAAGAAGGACTGTTGGAATCTTAAGGATTCGAACAAGAAAAGTTCTGATCCTCGGGGGAACGTTGCTAGCACTTCTGATGATGGTGATGTACTATGCTGTGAAGCAGCAACAGCTATTCGAGGTATGCGTGGCTTCGATGATGTAGGGCTTATTGATTCAGGAGCCAGTTTTCATATGACTCCCCGGAGGGAGTGGTTTCATGAGTATACACCGATCGCTGGAGGATCTGTGTATAGCTGTAAAAATAAACCTTTGAAAGTTTTTGCCGTTGGTACGATCAAGCTGGAGATGCATGACGGGATTGTTCGGACCATTTGAGATGTCCGACACGTGGAGGGATTATGCAAGAATTTGTTGTCTTATGGACAACTCGATGATCTTGGTTGTGAGATTGGGTCGCGAAACAAGATCATGAAAGTTAAAAGGGGTGCGCTTGTACTGATGAAGGCGGACAAGATTGTCGGAAACTTTTACATGGTACAGGGGAGGGCTCTGCAAGTGGGAGAAGCGTCAGTGGCTTCATCTGAGTTGATTGAGAAATCATCAATGATTTAGCATCAGCGGCTCGGGCATATGTCGGAACAAGGCATGAAGGTTCTTGCAGAGAAGAAACTACTTCTGGGCCTCACAAAGGTATCTTTACCTTTTTGTGATCATTATGTTGGTGGCAAGCAACATCGTATAAAGTTTCGTAGTTCAGATTCTAGAAGTAAAGTCATTCTAGAATTGATTCACTCTGACGTGTGGCAAGCACCAGTACTATCCATGGGAGGTGCAAAGTATTTTGTGTCTTTTATAGATGATTATTCCAGGAGATGTTGGGTGTACATGATCAAGAGTAAGGCCGAGGTGTTCTCGATGTTCAAGACGTACAAAGCGCTGGTAGAACTTGAATCTGGGAAAAAGATCAAGTGCCTTAGATCTGACAATGGAGGGGAATATACTGGCAAGGAGTTTGACGACTTCTGTAAAGATGCTAGGATTAAGAGGCAGTTTACTACGGTATACACTCCGCAGCAGAATGGGGTGGCAGAGCGGATGAACATGACCTTGTTGGATAAAACAAGAGCATGATGCAGGCTGCAGGCTTAGAAAAGTTGTTTTTGGCAGAAGCAGTCAATACCGCCTGTTATATGATGAACCGATCTCCGTCAACAGCACTGGGGCTGAAAACACCGATGGAGGTGTGGACAGGTAAACCAGTTGATTATTCTAATCTTCATGTATTTGGGAGTCCCGATTATGTTATGTTCAATACTCAAGAGAAAACAAAGCTGGACCCAAAATTCAAGAAGTGTTTGTTCTTAGGGTATGCTAAAGGAGTGAAAGGGTATCGCTTGTGGGACCCCACTGCCCACAAGATAGTTGTAAGCAGGGATGTTATCTTCACGGAAGATAAGAAATGAAATGATAGCAGTACGGGGGAAGATCCAGAAACTACAACAGTAGTAGTCAAGAAGGATGCTGAGCAGGATGGCCCTATTGAACCAGAGTATGAACCTGGGGAGATAACGGAGTCAGGAGTCTCGGGGATACGTCGATCGACACGTATCAAGAGACCACCAGGCTGGCACTCAGATTTTTGTATGGAGAATAATGTTGCATATTGTCTTTTAACTGAGGACGGGGAGCTATCAACTCTTCAGGAAGCAATGAGTAGTTCAGATGCAGCTCAATGGATGGTAGCAATGCAGGAGGAAATTGAAGCACTCCATAAGAATAAGAAGTGGGAACTTGTGTCTCTACCACAAGGGAGGAAACCCATTGGCAACAAATGGGTGTACAAAATCAAACGTAACAGTGATGACCAAGTGGAAAGGTATCGTGTACGATTGGTGGTGAAAGGATATGCTCAGAAGGAGGGGATTGATTTCAACGAAATATTTTCCCCGGTGGTCCGAATGACAACTGTGCGGGTGGTTCTGGCGATGTGCGCTACATTTGATTTACATCTTGAACAATTAGATGTAAAGACGACTTTTCTTCATGGTGATCTTGAAGAAGAAATTTACATGCTCCAACCAGAAGGATTTATTGAAGAAGAAAAGAAGAACTTGGCTTGCAGGTTGACCAAATCTTTGTACGGTCTCAAACAGACGCCGAGGTGTTGGTACAAAAGATTTGATTCATTCATAATAAGCCTTGGATACAACAGGCTGAATTCAGATCCTTGTGCATATTTCAAGAGATCTGGTGATGACTTTGTTATTTTACTGTTGTATGTTGATGACATGTTGGTTTCAGGCCCCCAACAAAGCTCGTATTGAAGAATTGAAGGCTGAACTGGCTAGGGAATTTGAAATGAAGTACTGAGGACCAGCAAACAAGATTCTAGGGATGCAAATCCACCGAGACAGAAATAGCAGGAAGATTTGGATTTCTCAGAGGAACTATCTGTTGAAGATTTTGCGGCGGTTCAGTATGCAAAATTGTAAGCCAATTTCTACCCCTCTTCCTGTTAATTTCAAGTTATCCTAAGTATGTGTCCTAGCAGTGAAGAAGAGAAAAATGAGATGTCTCGAGTACCGTATGCATCAGCAGTGGGAAGCTTAATGTTTGCCATGATCTATACTAGACCAGACATTGCACATGCAGTGGGAGTGGTTAGTCGATACATGGCGGATCCAGGAAGAGAGCATTGGAGTACAATAAAGAGAGTTCTGAGATACATTTAGGGAACCTCAGATGTTGCATTATGTTATAGAGGATCGGGTCTTACAATCAGGGGCTATGTTAATTCTGACTATGCAGGTGATCTTGACAAAAGCAAGTCCACGACAGGATATGTGTTTACTCTTGCTGGAGGTGCAGTGAGTTGGGTTTTGAAGTTACAGTCAGTTGTTGCGACATCAACAATGGAGGCTGAATATGTGGCAGCTACGCAGGCCAGTAAAGAGGCGATTTGGCTGAAAATGGTTATGGAGGAACTCGGGCACAAACTAGAGAGTATTTCTCTATTCTGTGACAGTCAGAGTGCGTTGCATCTTGCAAGGAATCCAGCGTTTCATTCCAAGACAAAGCATATTCGGGTCCAGTATCACTTTGTTCGTGAGAAAGTCGAGGAGGGTATTGTGGATGTGCAAAAGATTCACACTAAAGATAACATAGCTGATTTCATGACAAAGAGTATTAATGCTGACAAATTTGTTCAGTGTCGGTCCTCATGTGGTCTGGTGAAAACGTAAGCAACATGAAGGGCGAGGTAGAAAGAATGGTGTGAAGATCTGATTAGTCCCTAATCAAATCTTCAAGTGGGAGATTTTTGGGGCGGTTGAATTTAGAATTCAAAGTGCAACACCTTTCTTGTTGATGGGGCGGTGAACGTGGAGCATTATACTGATGGGGCTGTGCACTATGCATTTAAATAATATATGTTTGTTTGGAAGCTTGCTATAAATAGCAGGCTTCTCACGGTATTTTATCTATCCCAAATACAAACTCTTATATAATTAAGTGTAGTTAATATATAAAGAGTGGAGTAAAGTATTGTAAGTGTGAGGTAAAAATAGAGAGTTTGTGCGACTTTACTACGGTAAAAGTCGGAGTGTGGTAATTCCTATTTTACACTCATAATGAAGTTCTTCTACATTGCCCGTGGTTTTTCACCGTAAAGCAATTTGGGGTTTTTCATGTAAAATCTGTGAGTTGTTTCTAGTCTTTCATTTATTGTCGTGTTTTTCCGCTATATCCGAAGGGTCCACTTTACAACACACGGTGATGGTTTTGAAAGTTGGAAACAATGTCAAAAATGCATGTAAGTTGCTGTGGTGATAAAAGCTTGCCATTGGCGTAGTGATCTTCGAGATGAGTTAGATGGCGCATGACAGCTCCAAACATGGCGTGGTTGGCGGCGCTGGAAACTTAGAGTGTATTATAGAGCTTGTATCAGTTGAGCCACACGCTAAGTTCTGAAGTGGTTCATCTTGCAATTGTTGACTTATCGCGGGTGCATGTTGCTGCATTGGGATCGTTGCATCAGCTCGCACAGTAGCTCTAGCGGAAGGTTCTTCTCGTTGCTGAGTAGCGGCGTTGATCCTCTCAGTTACTTTCGTACACCTTGTCATTGTGCGTGTGTTTCTTCTACAGTGCATTAAGCGGTTTCCCACAGACGACGCCACAGATGCAGGGTGATTTCCTCTACTGACTAAGCACTCCACGTCAGACTAACCCAAGCTCCGTACTGGTGTTGGGTTAGCTTTGAGTTCGAGAAACCTGCACTGAAAAACACGAAAAGTATATACCTGAGTAAACTTAGAGTTTGTTGATTTAGGACTGAACTTGGGCTGGGCCAAGCTGCCTACATATCCCGTATAGAGAATCAAGCCGAACGTAGTTCATTGTTTATCTGTGACAACCATTGTTGTGCGTCAAGCTAATGGGCCATGTTGAACGGGTATGCTTTATATTGGGCTTGAAGCTTGTTGGACCGTGTTGAACGGGTATGCCTTGTCTTGGGTTTGAAGCTTGTTGGACTGTGTTGAATGGGTATGCCTTGTGTTGGGCTTGAAGCTTGTTGAGCCAATGGACCATGTCACATAAGACTTCATTGGACCGAGCGGGTCAGACGGAATCCGTGCTCTCAAAGTCTAGAGAGAGAAAGCTCTGACTTAGAGAGAGAAAGTACAATCTGAATTGTGTTTGTTTTGCCTTCAGGGGAGGGGGTATTTATAGATATCTAATGGGCCTAAGATGGGCTTGGCCCACCTTAGAGGCCTGGTCCAAGTTCAAGCGTGCAACCTTGCTACCTTGTTAGCATGCAATCGTGCTACCTTGCTAGTATGCACTTGTGCTATTACGAATTCAACCTTGTTGCGGCATGGAACATCGCTAGCCTATAATCGTGTTACCTTGCTATCTTGCTAACATGCAACCGTGTTACCTTGCTACCATGCTAGCTTGCAACTGTGTTACCTTATTACCTCGATAGCGTGCAACCGTGTAACCTTGTCAGTGTTCAAGCGTTCAATCACTTAGAACCTTTTCGGTGGCAGAAACTTCTAATTTCATGCGTTGGCAACTCGTAAGATTGCCATGTGTCATTGCCAAATTATGGCATAACACTATATAAGGCACCATCTCTACATGATAGAAAATAACACCAAAATAACTTCAGTTGATAAAGCCCATAAAAAAATGAAGAAAGTTACGGTTGCTACAGTCTTGGTGTTCTTTATGATCCTACTCTCCACTTTACCATGTATGGTTAAAAAAAACTGTTATTCATTCTATTTAATTTACAATTACTTTCCAATGAATTATTGATCATTTTGTATTTATCATACGACTGTTTTTAAAGAATTACTGATGAAACTTATGCGTATTTCACTTACTAGTCACTAGTGTGACATTCACGTGACACGAAATATTAAACGAATTTCATAATGTTTTCAATCTTTTGATACTATCAAAAAGAATCTAACTTAAAACGTCTCGGTACTATTTGATGCATTGTTGTATAGGAAAATTGATTCAGATGTGTATAAGAAACATTCACACTATTTTTGTTTTTGAACAACAAAGAATTGTTTCTCGTTTTTATTTTTAAGAACATTGTGCTTTTTCAGGCATAAAGATGGCTTATCCACCTACCAACTGTGAGAGAAAATTGCGTTTGGATAATTGTACGAGGGACAAATGCAGATTTATCTGCCAGTCGAAGTATGTGTTTAACACAGATTTGTTATTTTTTGCATGTGATTGTGATCGACTTTCACCTAAAGATGTATGTGTATGTAGATTCACCAAGGAGTTTTGTGAAAAAAATATAATTCAATAAGAGATGTTCATGTGTAATGATGATTTATTATACAAAAATAGTATTGATTATCAGTTATAATAATAAATGAGATTCCCCGGTTGAAATACTAATTATAAAAGAACTAAATGTGTTTCTTCATAGATTCAATATTATATCAGCCAAATAATATGATTTCCTTCATCTTTCCACATAAACAAATTGGTTAAGTTCAAGATCATAATATCTTATATAAATCCTAAGTTTGTTAAACCAACTATCAAAAGAGAACCAAAAATCTTTTCTAGTTGCTATAATTCATATTCACGATTTAACTTTAATAATATAATGCAGCTTTCCATTGCCAAAAGTTTCACTCTCAAAAATTATTGTTAACGGGTTTGGAATTACGACCTCATTAACTGAATTATTTATTTGGGTTGGAACGCCTTTGTCCGTGGTTCAAAAACTAAGCGCTATTTAACAGGAGAGGAAAACTGACAAGAATATTCCTTCCTTTTATTCACTATGATCCACTCTCTTTTCCGAGTCGATTTGCGTATTTCCGAGTCTATACGTGTGTTGTTCCTTAATTCTCCGACCCCCTTTTCTTTCCCTTCTTCCTCTGTTTATATAGAGTTTTTAGGGACATATGTCGTTATGCATGTTTTTACAGGTGTCGCTATGCATGTGGTGGTGTTCTACACGTGTTACAATGTTCATTTAACCAATAAGATAACGTGTTTATCTTAAGTGCTGACTGTATCTTTTCTTCTTCCAAGGGCTTTGGTCTTCTTTATGATAAGGGGTAGACTGCCTTCTTGGCTTCCGAAAGCTCATTGTTTCTAATGGTGACTCGAAGGCCGAGTCTGAGTGTTCTCTTAGTGACAGTGCTTCTCCGAGAGGTGTGTATTCTGGAGTGAGTGTTTCAGTATATTCTCCGAGGGGGTGTTCGTTCAAGGATTGATCTCCGAGAGGTTTTTAGCTATCGTGGGTAGTTGTTTTCTTTCTCCGAGTGCCCGGAGAGTGTTGTTCTGTAGTTGTTGCGTTATTGTGAATTTTCGACCTCTGGGTTGGTCGACAGGGGTAGTGTTCCGAGAGCATTTGTGTTGGGAGTGCATAGCAAAGAAGTACTGGGGTAGTGTTCCGAGAGTGTTTGTGTTGGGAGTGCATAGCAAGGAAGTGTTTTTGTCAAGGTTCTGGGACTCTGTTGGTTTCCGATAGCTCCAGTGGGCTTTGATAGATTGGTTCTTTTAGCTCATCCTTTCCGAGAGTTCATATCTCTTGGAGAGGAAGAATGAGTGGGGCGGAGTGTTTGTCCGATGCTGAGGTAGTTCCGATAGCGGTTAGTCTGTGAAAGACTTTCTTTGGAAGTGTATCCCGATAGGTGCCTGTCTTAATTACCGACTCCGCCTATTAGGTACGACTTTGCTCCATTATAGGACGTTTGGAGATGTGCTCCGAGGGATACTTGAGGCGTGATACATGTATCGTGAATGCAGATCGCATAATCATATAATAATATACCTGGTAAGTCCAGTAATTGATTTATTGTTTATTTCAAGCAGGTGAATTATCATCCTGTTATCATCCTGGTCATTATGACTGCACTAGAAACTTAATAGGTTAAAGGGTACGAGGGCTCGGGTATCGTAGATTTTGTTAGGTAAACTGGGAATGTTTCACAAGACTTCGTAGAACTCTTCAGAGATGTCGTAAACACTCGTCAGTGACATTTATGTTTTGTTCGACGTTTCCCTCATTCTTGGCATTACCTTTAAAAAGGCGAGGAGTATCGTGGTTACTCTCTCCGAGTGATTCCCATCGTATTCTGAAATGTGCCCTCGTTAGATCATTATTGGGGCATTAATTATAATTTAAAGTTATGGCATTTACTTAACTGCGATTTAAATGCAGTTAATGGTGATTTTAATGCCACGTTTGCGTATGGTGCGGAGACCGAAGCGTTTCTGATCGTTCGTGTTTCTGTAATCGAAGAGACGTGACAATTAAAGGCACTAAGCACGACTTTTAATCGTGGGATGCGAGTGGGTTTAGTGGTCATTTAAGGCATTTATTGGGAGTAGGGTTTATAAAGCTTCTTCTTTCCTAATTAACCTCACTTGCAATTTTTGAGCGAAGGAATTCTCTTCTCTGCAAAAACCTTTCTGCAAAAGCATTCTCTGATTTTCTAAGAAGTTTCTATAATGGCGTCACACTCTAATACTAACCTAGTGTAGGCCGTTTCTGGTACCGGAGGGGCAGCGAGGGAGACATTTCTGACTTCTCGAAAGAGGAGTGCAGCGGTGGCGGGGGCGAGCGGCAGTGGTGGTGTCGGAAAAGCAAAGAAATTGAAGAAGAAGGCGACAAGGGTGGTGTTCCGCGGGCTACCCAGAAGGTGGGTGACACGGCTAGCACCGCCACAGAGAAGGAAGTCCGAAATCTTTTTATTGAGTACGGCGCGTCTGGCCGTAACGCGGAGGTGATGGTGCCGGAGGCCCACCACCGGGGTGATTCTCCTCCGCCGGGGCACCTGACGGTGTACTATCCACAAATAAAGGCGGGATTGCGCTCTTTTTTCCCGCTCTTCTACTGTGGTATTTTTAATTGCTGTAATCTCCGCCCTAGCTAACTCACCCCTAACTCTTTCACTGCGTTGGCCTTGTTCGTGTTTTGGTGTCTGGTGAGAGGCATCGAGTGCACAAGAGACTGGTTTTTTGCTGTCTTTGAGTTGAAGCCATCTCTGGGGGGAGGTCCTTTCTACTGTTTCACCCATCGGGAGAAGGATGACTGGATCTCCGAGGGCAACATCACCTCCCACAGATCGTGGAAAAACAAGTTTTTCTTCATATGTCCTGCTGAGGGAGAATGGGACATACCCCTGACATGGAGGGAGACCATTTTTCCCGAGAGAGTGATGGACGATACCCTGATGTTCTCACCGGTATTCTCCGCGAAGCCCCTGGTGGAGTCGAAGGATTTTATTCGCCTCTATCGGACAGCAGGATTAAGGCACATTTATCCCTTAGACAAAATCAAGACTCCCCTGGCTGTTCCCGATGAGCTCTTCGATACCTTCGGTAAGTACTTACCTCCCTTATAGCACGTGTTTCTTTCTATCTTATCTAATTTGTAACCATCTTTGTAGTGAATGTTCTGCGCCCGTTCATGGTTGAGAATGAGGACGTAGTAACCAAGAAGGGGAAGTCTACCCTAGGAGAAGGTGAAGCCTTTGGTGCCGCGGAGGGTGAGGGCGAGCAAAAGGGGGACTCCTTTAAAGGTCGCTACAGTCACGTCCCGGTCGTCTAGCGGGACTCCCGATACCCCTGAGAAAGCGGGGTTAGGCGTGACTTCCGCTGATGCAGGCCCTGCGGGGGTATTTGTCATAGGGGGTGGGGATGACGAGGTTGGGATAGAGGGGATGACTTTACTGCCCCCCAGTGTTATCAGTATACCCTCCTCCTCGGAGTTATCGGGGGATTCTGCTTATGCACTACTGTCGACTCCTCCCAAAGGTATGTGTTTTTCGTTAGTCTTTAAACAGCATTGAAACAGTATACACTTCTTCTATTTATATGGGAATATGCTCTAGATAGACGAAGGGATAGCTTTACTTAGAAATATTTCTGATTTCGCAGGAGGTTAAGACCTTTTTGGTCTAGAAGGGGGGTCGCTTCCCTCGAATCCCGCCCCTCCTCCAGCTTTTGATACAATGAGTCTACTGGATGAGATTCTGGCTGTGGGTCCCCCGCTTATGAGTGCTCCTGCTCTGAGATCACTCGCGGCCATCCAGTCCGATAGCCCCGTAGTCACTCAGGTTCCGCTGTCGGGGGGAGTACCTCCAGGGAGGCCTTCATCTTCTAAAGCTCCAGTCTCAGGAGGGGATACTAGCTCAGAAGATGCCCAGGTGGCACTCGAGACGGTCACCCGATACTTGTCGGCTGCCAATTCCTTGCCAGCGGACGGGTGGCAATTCGTCCGAGCTTGTACCAACAACGTGGCTATGTTGGTAAGTTTTTATTTATCTAATTCGTTTAAGATCCTGTGTCGGGATCTTTATTCTTTGGTTTTGCTTTCTTAGGCACCTAAAATGCTTCCTCTTCTGTTACTCGAGGTCGAGAAGCTACAAAAACTGGCAAGCGCAGCTGATGAGAAGTCTCAGAAGCTAGAGGCAGAGAACAAGGATATCCGGGAAAGAATGGGGAAGTATAACGAGGCATGGGCCATGCTTACGCAACAAAACCACGACTTGAGGGGGGAGAATAAGCAGCTCCACTCTTCTGTAAAGGAAATGGAGGCCTCCGGGTTTGTACTGAAAGACAGGGTGACCTCCCTCGAAGAGGAAAAAATTGCTTGGGAGGCCAGGCAAAAGGAGTTAGAGCGGGATATGTCCCATGCATTGGGCCAGGTGGACACTCTAAACGAAAAGTTGTCACGGGCTATGGTTCCGGGGGGGCGTCACTTCCGAGGAGGTGCAGCAAATGGTGGATGTTGCGGTTAAGCAAGCTCGGGAGGACGCCACTGCTCACGTGAAGGAACTGTACATCAGTAAGCACCAAGGGTACTTAGCAGGATCTGCTATGTGGGGGTTCCTTCAATGCTTCGGGCAGATGCGCAGTAAGGTGGCTCCCAATTTAGATCCGCGGGTAGTCAATATCGCGGAGATGCAGAGGCCTACCCTGGAGCAAGCGTACGACCTTTTCAAAAAGAGTAGCTCTCAACTTCCTCCCTCATCTTCTTCCCCGACTCGGGTGCCCTTGGCAGCGGTACTTCCGCGGACCTCGGTGCACGCCCCTCTCCGAGTGGGGTCCAGACTGTCTCCTCTGGCGTTCCTCCTCCTGCAAGTGCTCAGGTTCTTCCTTCCCCAACTGGGCCAGCTTATGTCTCCTCGAGTGCTCTACCCCCAGTCTTAGGGGTTTTTTAATTCGTTTTTTCTCTTAAGGACTTGTACTTTTTATTATTATGTTTATGTGTAATGGTACTTTTATCTTTTGTTTGGAATGAAACATTTCTTATTTGGAACGAAACTTTTTTTCCCGTGTTAATAGTCACATTATTTTTCAGCATATTCTGGATACTTGGTCCCTTTCCTTTAATTGTAGAATTTTAAGATTGAGTTTACAGAAATGAGATAGCATCTCACTCTTACTGGACAAACAACTTTCTTAGCATAGAGTGTCTATTTGCAGTGCAAGTTTGGGGAAATATACTTTCCTAAATAGGAGTATCCACTGACACACCCTCGTAGCCTTTTATAGTATGCTTTGGGCAGCTCAACTTAATTCGGTTATTCGAGGAAAGGGTCCTAAGTATATATAGATGCTTAGAGGTTAGTGAATATTTTCACGTCCTTTCAAAGAATCATTCCAATAGAATTGTTTATATCCTTATCACTTTTAATTATGTAGACTTTCGGAAAGCCTTTGGTGAGAGAGTAACTACCCTCGAAGATACTCTCCGAGGTAACTGGACTATGTCTTCCCCTCTTCCCACAGGTTTTGTACCGACTCCGCGCAAGTATTTAGAGAATCTTACGATTTTTCACGAGATATCCAAAATCGGAATCGAACTACAAATAATAAAGGAAGGATACTTATCTTTGGTGCGTATCGTTCCATTGTTGTAGCACCTGCTTTCCCTTTTGGTTGTGGCAATGATCCCACGAACCTGCTTAATGGTTTAATGACCGCGAGAGTAAATTCTCCCCGATTGGCCTCGCTTTTGAACGCTCTTGATGGCGAATCTTATGGCGTTCCCACAGACGGCGTCATTTTGTTAACGGGTTTGGAATTACGACCTCATTAACTGAATTATTTATTTGGGTGGGAACGCCTTGGCCCGTGGTTCAAAAACTAAGCGCTATTTAACAGGAGAGGAAAACTGACAAGAACGTTCCTTCCTTTTATTCACTATGATCCACTCTCTTTTCCGAGTCGATTTGCGTATTTCCGAGTCTATACGTGTGTTGTTCCTCAATTCTCCGACCCCCTTTTCTTTCCCTTCTTCCTCTGTTTATATAGAGTTTTTAGGGACATATGTCGTTATGCATGTTTTTACAGGTGTCGCTATGCATGTGGTGGTGTTCTACACGTGTTACAATGTTCATTTAACCAATAAGATAACGTGTTTATCTTAAGTGCTGACTGTATCTTTTCTTCTTCCGAGGGCTTTGGTCTTCTTTATGATAAGGGGTACACTGCCTTCTTGGCTTCCGAAAGCTCATTGTTTCTAATGGTGACTCGAAGGCCGAGTCTGAGTGTTCTCTTAGTGACAGTGCTTCTCCGAGAGGTGTGTATTCGGGAGTGAGTGTTTCAGGATATTCTCCGAGGGGGTGTTCGTTCAAGGGTTGATCTCCGAGAGGTTTTTAGCTATCGTGGGTAGTTGTTTTCTTTCTCCGAGTGCCCGGAGAGTGTTGTTCTGTAGTTGTTGCATTATTGTGAAGTTCCGACCTCTGGGTTGGTCGACAGGGGTAGTGTTCCGAGAGCATTTGTGTTGGGAGTGCATAGCAAGGAAGTACTGGGGTAGTGTTCTGAGAGCGTTTGTGTTGGGAGTGCATAGCAAGGAAGTATTTTTGTGAAAGTTCTGGAACTCTGTTGGTTTCCGATAGCTCCAGTGGGCTTTGATAGATTGGTTCTTTTAGCTCATCCTTTCCGAGAGTTCATATCTCTTGGAGAGGCAGAATGAGTGGGGCGGAGTGTTTGTCCGATGTTGAGGTAGTTCCGATAGCGGTTAGTCTGTGAAAGACTTTCTTCGGAAGTGTATCCCGATAGGTGCCTGCCTTAATTACCCATTCCGCCTATTAGGTACGACTTTGCTCCATTATAGGACGTTTGGAGATGTGCTCCGAGGGATACTTGAGGCGTGATACCTGTATCGTGAATGCAGATCGCATAATCATATAATAATATACTTGGTAATTCCAGTAATTGATTTATTGTTTATTTCAAGCAGGTGAATTATCATCACTGCTAACAATTATATTATTTTTTCACATTCATATATACCAGTGTAAATAACGACACCCCACACCATTCTGTTTTACCTTAGCCATGAGAGAAGAGCTCCAAGTTCTACAAAATTAAAGTGCTTCTTCACCCCTTTAATAATGATCGTATAGAATCCGAATCAGTTATAGATGCGAATCACACATCATAGACGATGGGTCACTCAAAAAAGATCTGATGAGAATTATCCATTGACACCAACCAAAGTCACTTGATTTCACACACAACGTAACAAAATGGAGTGTAGGGGAAAACACCTCTAAGACAATTAATGCATAAAAAGTCACTCACACTTGTTTTGTTTTCAAACGCATTCTTCCTTCTATCGTATACTTTACAAAAGAAACACTTGTTGTGTCACTATACATTGTGATAATGCAATACTACATCGGACAAAATAAGTACCATAATATGCAAAGAAGAAACTTCAGAATAAGCCTCTCGTATACAGAGCTCACAAAATGTCTCTTACTCGAAGATCCAAAAACGACTCGTAAAATCAAGTACATTGTACGAAGGACATCACCCCACCGTCAGACGGCTTGATAGCCCACTTGGAGGAATCACACATATAATAAACGAATGCCAGTCATTATTAGCACTTAAATCATGGGCGATACACATTAAAACATTGTCCGCAGATTCATTTCCCATGAGGCAACGTTAATGAATGCACATACCCATCATTGAAGACAGTCAAGTTGCTACACTCGAAATCCTATAAATAGAGAAGAAATTCCTTATTTTTAACCAACTCAGATTACGCAAGACATTGTACTCTAATTTCATTTAAAACAATATACCTCTTTTCATATTTTCATATATTCCCATTATTTCAACATATAAATGTCATTCGTACGCCAAAAACCCCTCGTACGAATACTATATTCCAAACACTTTCTATTATGAATCACAAGAATCACGTTTCGAACCACATCTCTCAAGATAAAGTAAGAGTTATCAAACCCGAAGAATTGTTTGTTATCATTTTGGCGCCATATGTGAGATGAATTTCTTGAGCACGATTCAAGGAGAATCCACTTTAACAAGGTAACTCCGCGATGTCGATTTTCATTATAAAGTAATATAGGGCCACCACAACCCCAAGGGGCAGTGGGAATTCTCATCACTGGCACTAAACTTTCAAGAAACTTGTCAGTGGTTTCATAACATTGATCCGCACCTAGATGGTCATATTAATACCCGGCGATTCATTAAAGTCTGATTCCTTAAACACACCCATTAACTAAAAACTATATCTAGTTTTTTTAATACCTTTTGCATTAAGTTTGCCTTTGACTCTTTATGAACAAAAGTCCAATTCAAACTGTAGTATGAGTAACACTTGCACCTATTAAATAATCGGCAATGATAAACATACATATATATGTTGTTAATGTCTGTATGACAGACACACCGTAAATTAAGTCTTTGAGACTTCAACGACAATTACCTATAATTTAAAATTTTACTCTAATAGCCTCTTTATTACTTAAAAATATTACGACAGTGATAAATTGCTTTGGATCATCTCCTCCAATATTGTGCTACATCTTCTACTACATTATTCCGATAATTGCCATGTAGAACCAATTTAAAATTCCTTAATACCTTGTTTGCCTTTTATTAAAATGGTTAAGTGGTAACTTAATTACTTAACATACTTAAAAACATATTTACCTCCAAGGAAATCTCAATTTCCTTATTGTTTAATTTGAAGCACGTTGTCTACTAATATTATTTTTCTAACTAATTTAACTTAAACAAGAGTTTCTTCGAATTACAAATTTAATAGATCTCAGCTTCCATAATTATTTTTATAACTATTTTGATTTTTAACCAAAGATTTTTTTCATTTTTTCGGTTGAAAATGACATTTTAACAGGTCCATGATAAACTTTATAATATTCAAATGGAACTCCAATTTAAGAGATAATAAAGTGAATTATAAATTCGAGAATAAGATGTAGAGAGAACAAATCATCATTCAGATATTTATAAATAAATAAATAAAGACAAATCATCCTTCAGCGATTTGAGAATATTGTTCTTATCTTCTTTTTTAGTAAGTGTCTGATAACTGTTTTTTTTTTTACAAAAAGCCAAAACAAAAAATAACTAAAAAAAGTGCTTTATATAAAATAATTGGATTTTTGAAGAATTATGAGTGATTATGTGTGCACCACTGATTAATTAAAAGATTTTGTTCGCATTAATTAAGTTAATGAGAAAAACTAATCTGATTAATGTGTGAGATGGTAACTAATGAGAAGAAATTCTTATTTTAATAAATCTAGCGAGAAAAGTAATTTTACAGAAGTTGAAATCTCTTCAAAATAGTAGATTGGAAAGAAAATTAGGAAATTGAGATTTATTTGAAGTATATATGTTTAATTATGGCTAGAGTAAAATACCTTCTAACCATTTGATAAAAGCCAAACATGATATTAAGGAATCTTAATCTTTTTCCACATGGCAATCATAGGAATGATGTAGTAGAAGATGTAACACAATTTTGGAGGAGATGATCCAAAGCCGTGATAAACATACAGAAGTTGTTAATGTCTGTATGGCAGACACACCGTAAATTAAGTCTTTGAGACTTCAACGGCAATTACCTATAATTTAAAATTTTACTCTAATAGCCCCTTTATTACTTATAAATATTGTAAAGAATCTTTCAGGAAGGTAACTTGTATAAGATAACTTTTAACCCTTAAACCCTTAATGTAACCTTTAGTTGCAGCCCATCAATGAATAAACTCACGTCCAGGTCTTATAATAACAGAGAATAAAAGTTATACTACAACATCAATTTATTATCCTCTCAATTAATATTGAATTGTCTTAATAAAATGGAAAAAAGAGAGTACCAAATCAGCTGAGTGACATACACATACGGCTTGTGAATGAAAAGAAAATGAAAAGTGTAAATAAAGTTAATGTTTCATACTTTGAATAGCATTGTTTTTTTCACATGAATCTTATAATTATCTTTTTAGATAGAAAAAATTTGAGCTGACAACAATGATACGTCAACTTCAATCAAGACAATACTAGTTTCACCTTCTCTGGGGTCTCGGGTATGATTTTTGACAGTTATGAAGATGCATATGACTTTTATAAACTTTACGCACAAAAAATATGCGTTTGGTTGAAAGTTGAAAAAGTATATGATATTTTTGGAATGAGAGAGATTAAAAATAAACCCACTATTATTCAACAGTAAAAACAATATTGTGTAGCAAAATGTCAACACAAGATAAAAAGGAATAGAAAATGTTATGTACAAGTTATTAATAGTTAGGATAGAAATATAATTATGGAAAAGTTTGGGGCATTCATAACTTTTCAGAAACTAAAAGGAAACTTGTTAACAAGAAAAAAAAAAATAGAAGACTAAAGCAGGTTGCCGGTTGTAGATGAAAAGAGATGAGTGGCATACAGACTGTACAAAATCATTTCCCTTAAATAATCTTATAATCTTACCTATACATTATTTAAGTTTTTTTTAACATTATAATTTAAGTTTATTAAGCCGTGACACAAAGAATTAGATGGAATTATTGGAGTTCGTTAAAGTTTAGCCTACTCCAAAACAAAGGGATAAAAGCATCAAACCCCCGGAACTATACACGTTTTTGCGACTTGTCCCTTAAATAAAATAAATAAGCGTTTTCCCCTTAAACTATGCACCTCTGTTCGATTTGCCCCCTCGTCGGATTTTGCTGAATATTCCTCGGAATATTCCATTTTCGTGCGAATCACGTGAGTGTTAGAGGGCTATTTTTGGTATGAAAGTTGGTGTGAATATTTAAAGGATTTTTCCCCTTAAACTATGCTCCACTGTGCTATTTGCCCCTTCAACTATGTAAACAACCGCCATACTGCTGCTCCTCCTCCTCCTCCTTATCATCACCTCCACCACAACCTCCACCGTAATCGACAACGACCCAAACTCCGATCACGAAGAGCTCGAAACCACACTCAAAGCCCTCCGCAGCCATGGCTACACTCACCAACGCCATCACCACTTCCGACCGCCATTACCAACTCCTCCTCCTCGCCACCAACACCAACACCAGCACTTCATTCACTCTCTTCGCCCCCACAGACGCCTCGCTCTTCTCCCTCGATACGCTGTTACCCGACTACTAGTTCGTGATCGGTAAGGTAAACGACGCCATTTTATTAAACGGTACGGCCGCCGGTGATAATGGGTTGATGGTGGACGGGGTTCGGGTTTTGAATCCGAATCGTTTTCTGGGTTCGAGAATCGCGGTTCATGGGATCAATGGGGGTCTTGAAATTGGTTTGAATATACGGCACCAACAACCTGTTTTGGGTGGTGAGTCGGGTCGGTCCTCGCCGGTGGAATCTCCAACTTCTTTATCTTGGAATATTCCGACGGAGGAATCTCTATTTGCGCCGCATGGGCAGTCTAATAAGGATATTTCGGCAGAGGGGTTCCGTGCTCCTGCCCCCAATGGGAATATTCCGGCTGATACTGTCTCTGTGGCGCCACCTGTACAGTCTGATGGGTATATTCCGGCAGAGAGGATTCTTCCGCCATTGTCTGAGTTTGACTGGAGTCGTGTTCCGGCAGCACCGCCGTCATTTCAGAGGGGTATTCTCGAGTATGTTTACATAGTTCAGGGGGCAAATCACACGGTGGAGCATAGTTTCGGGAGGGAAATTCTTTAACTATTCACACCAACTTTCATACCTAAAATACCCCCTGACACTCACGTGGCTCGCATGAGAATGAAATATTCTGAGGAATATTGGGCAGAATTCGGCGAGTAGGCAAATCGAACAAACGTGCATAGTTTAAGGGGGAAAACGCTTATTTATTTTGTTTAAGGAGCAAGTTGCAAAAACGTGTATAGTTCACGGGGTTTGATGCTTTAATCTCCCAAAACAAATATAGCAACAACATTTTGTAGCTTTAATTAAAATGAATAGTGTCCCATTGAAAATACTCAAATTGAAATTAGAAACACATGTACATGAGGTTTAAAGCGCCCACTCAAACCAAACAAGAAAAAGATACAAACAAAGAGCGGTAAGGCAAAACCAGGAGAGATTATTAGGTGTAACCGTTGTATGTGCATCCCCTACTAATACACGATGGGAATGGGGTGTTGGGTGGTTATTCCTACAATTTAGAGATCTCATTTTAATCTCAATCATCGGTTGTACTTACCACATATGTATATAATAATTTCTCCAAAACCAGATGCCATGCACAACATTCTTTAAACCACAACATCGGATTGGATTAACCGATTAATAATTTTCAAAAAAGGAAAAACATTTGATTAGATTTTAAATGGTTGACTACTTTTTAAAAATTTGAAAACCATGTACTACTTTCCATGGTAATATACAAACCATAGGCCTACGGCCTACCTATTCACAAACCAATCAAAATCACTCCCATAATTTGCAACAATTAATCCCTATTAGTTTTAGTATAAATATCCTTCAATAATAACTTAATTAACATCATCAAACAACTTTAAAGCATAGAAATACTAAACATGTCGAGCACTAAAGGTCAAGTCATAAAATGCAAAAGTAGTTTTAATATGATCGATCATATATATTAAATAAGTTTTTATTTTACTTTGTGGGTTGTAGCTGCGGTTGCATGGGAAGCCGGAAAGCCACTTAGTTTGACAATATCTCATATATATATATATATATATAAATGAGTCGATTGCAAGAATGTTACAACGAGTATACTGTCAACTAGGCCTATTCTAACTATAATAGTCTCGAATATGTTTGGTCACAGTAAGATGTCGGGAATATAACGGAGACGACGTCGAAGACAATATCGGATCCTCCATGTCGAGAATGATCTTCTAGGTATATCGAACGTGGTCCAAGTGATATAAATATCGGAGATATATATCGGATATTATATCGAATGCTATATTAGGTGGGGCTCAATATAGATGTACAGTAATTGCGGATAATTAAAGCTTACCTTGATTACCGAAAATCGGGTATTTATAGGCCTCGAAATACGGGGACCACTCACGTGATGAACACGTGAGCTGTACCATATTGGGGATGATATTCGATATGTATGTCGGGGATGATACCCGACATAAGTAAAAGCTGGACGTAGCCCATTGTAGAGCCAATAGGGGAGATACCCATATCATGTAGTCCCCCAATTTGGGAACTATTATCTAAAGATAATGATTTGCAAATTAAATCTGAGTTTTTGTATTAACAATATCTCTCGTCCCGCTAGTTCAAATGATAAAGAGCTGATGCGGGAATTGCATTTTGATGTTTTGAATTGATATTGGTGGACCCCCAATGCAATTTGCGCATTGTCAGAGGTTCTCATTTTGTCAGGGTCGTGTGTTTCACACGAATCTGAACCCTGACCCGATCGGCCCACAACGTAGTATTGATATTGTTTTGATTAATCATTAGGTTAAGATAAATCTAAGTTGGTAATTATCTTGAGAATATTTTACCTTAATCGGAAGATATTATTTCATCTAAGATAGATTTATCTTCCTTATCTCCTTATTATGAATGTAGACATAGTGCATTGACGGATTAACTTCAATATCTAATGAGATCTTGCAGAATATGATGGATAAGGCAAAAAGATACTATCGGATTGCAACAGAATTATGGCGTGCCTATCTTACAAGGCAAGAAGATATTCTGTGGATTGCAACAAAGGATATTCTGAAGATTCAGCACTTGCCTATAAAAGGAGAAGACTCGAGACATATTGAAGGCACTTTCAAAAAGATATTAAGCAGCCAGTCTTGTATCGAGTCATTTTGTGAAGAGCATTAAGTCAGAGTGTCTCTGGAGTAGCTTAGTGTGTCTTCGATTCAAACGTGTTTCTGAAAACAAGTTAAGGGTTAGGTGTTGCAACTGCATATGTTAGAGGGAGTCTAGTATATGAGTTGATTTAAATCCTTCATTGTAATTCTTAAGTAGGAAACAGTTTGAGTCAAAACTTGGGTGAAAACCCCGTGGACTAGGACCATTTGGACCGAACCACGTTAAAAACCTTTTGTGTTCTTTACTGTTTATGTTTTACTATTTTTCGCAATTGCAACAGCAAAACTGCTTTCAAACGTTAAAGAACTATCTTCTGTTATACTTAAGTGCACAGTTGCAACTATTGCTAAGTGCAACTAGACACATTTACAAGTATTGTAGGTACTAAGATCTTTCAATTGGCATCAAGAGCGGGTCACTATATTTACATAGTGTAGATTCTGGTCTAAAGATCTTTGTTTTGTTTAAATTATTTTCCTTGAATGGAGGAAATGAGGGAAGGTCTGTCGACCATCAAGCCACCCATGCTGACGACTACAAACTACTCCTACTGGAAGAATCGCATGCGAAACTTCGTCAAACAGCATGATCAGAAAGCCTGGAAGAGCATTCTAAAAGGGTGGACCCCACCAACAGATGATCATGGACGAGTGAAATCTGAGCTGGAATGGACCGATGCTGAAGAACTCTTAGCAAACTATAACTCTACAGCTTTAAACATTATTTTAGTTGCTGTTGATTATGACCAATATAAGAGTATATCTAACTGTGAAATTGCAAAAGATGCTTGGCAGGCTATTGAGAATGCACACCAAGGAAATGACACGCGCATCCAAGTTGCAACTACTCAATGACCAGTTCAACTATGTACGCATGGAAGAAACGGACACCATCGCTCAGTACCATTCCAAACTCAGGCATCTCGCTAGTGAAGCCACCATCCTTGGAGCGGATTTCCCTGAATCCAGAATCGTGCTAAAACTCCTAGGATCCCTTCCTGGAAGGTTTGCAATGAAGGTCTCAGCCATTGAAGAAGCAAAAGATGTAAACACTCTGCCTCTGGCTGATCTCATGGGATCATTAACCGCTTGGGAAATGAAACTCAAGAGAGAAGGAGACACAATATCCAAAGGAGTTGCACTTCAGGTCAGTCTTCCACAGAACAGTCCCAACTCAGAATTAGAGCAATCCCTAGCACTCCTCATAATGAAGTTCAATAGAATGAACAAACGTTGGAATATAGGTAACTCTTCAAACCCAGTTGTAAGTCCCTCTGATTTATCTAATAATAAGCCTTCCGCTACTAATAGACTTGACAACAAGAGGTCTGGAAAGGGTATTCAATACAGGGAATGTCAGGGTTTTGGACACATAAGGGCAGACTGTGCAAATCTTCTCGAGAAAAACAAAAGACGTGCATTGCTAGCATGGAGTGAGGACGAATCAGATAACAGTGAAGATGATACAGAAGAAGCCACTGACCTTGCGTTCTCATTATTTATTCCCTTTAGAGCCAACATGGGAGTTGCAATCCTTAGCACAACAGACTCCGATAGCGACTCACTTGACAGTGACGAGTTGGAACTCACAGATGATATGGAGGCAATCTGCAAAAGAAACTCTGAATTGGAATCCCAACTCAGAATCGTATCAATCTTTGGCAGCCCTGTGAAAATGAACAACAGAATTATTGAACTCGAAAGAAAAGTTCTCGCGGTCACCCTGGAAAGAGATCATATGCCCACTGATCTGGACTCGGCACTCAAAGCCCACAAGGCACTAGTTGAAGTGTGCAATCTCACCAAGAACGAACTGGACGCTCTGGCCAAGAATGTGAAGTTACTCACACCAGGCACAGAAAATTTAGAAAAAGTTTTGGACATCCAGAAAGTTGCAACTGGGAAAACAGGAGTAGGATATGCTGATCCCACTACACCAAAGTTTCTGGGTAATACCAAGATATCCATTTCCAAAAAGAAAAGAATACCCAAGGGAGTTGAAATCTCTTTCAACTATACCAACACCAACAATCAGGTACGTGTCAGTTGTAATTTGCTAGTAACAGTATCTGACCAGAATTCCGTAAACAGGTTTGCAAAAGGAAGGTTCATTCCTACCTGTCACCACTGCGGAGTCCAAGGGCATATCCGTCCCTACTGTTTTCAGTTGTGGACACCTCAGGACACTTCCTCCCTCACTGTTCCCGAAGTACAGAAGAAGAAGAGGAGAAACCGAAGAAGGAAGAAAATCATACTGGATGCACCCACAGTTGCAACCATCGTACCATCACAACAAGTTTGGGTTAAGAAATCTTCTAACCCCCTTACCTGCCTTACTACTTGCAACTCTACCTCTCAACGAGGATCTTACTCTAATTCTTGGTACTTTGATAGCGGATGCTCTAGGCATATGACCGGAAATAAGGACATCCTAAGCAACTATGTGCATGAACAAAAAGGGGATGTTGTGTTCGGAGATGGAAACCGAGGAAAGATAATGGGGAGATGAACCCTAAGTGTAACAGGCTTTCCCAAACTTAGAGATGTTCTCTATGTTGATGGACTGTGTGCAAATCTGATTAGTATTAGTCAACTGTGTGACGATGATCTCTTTGTTCACTTTACCAAAGATGAATGTGTAGTGGTAGATCAATCTCAAAATAGAGTTTTGAAAGGATTAAGGAGCACTGAAAACTGTTATACTATGACTAACTGTAAAGCTGTCTTCAGGTCACTCATTTGCAACTTGAGCAAAGAATCTATTGCAGAATTATGGCACCAACGGCTTGGACACCTAAACTACAAATCTCTGGCACATCTTTCCAACAATCAAAGCGTGAAAGGACTACCAAAGCTTGGAGCAAAACCGATTGGAAAGTGTGGTTCATGCCTTGAAGGAAAACAGACAAGAGCAAGTCATAGCGAATTGCAACACGTACCATCGGTAAGAGTTATGGAATTGCTACACATGGACCTTGTGGGACCCATTCAAAAGGAAAGCATCTCTGGTAAGCGTTACATTTTTGTATGCGTTGATGATTTCTCAAGGTACACCTGGGTTGAATTTCTGAGAGACAAAAATGAATCCTTTGTTTTCTTCAAAAACTTGTGCAACACAGTTGCAACTGAAAAGGATCTAACTGTTGAAAGAATTCGAAGTGATCATGGTAGGGAGTTTGAAAATACAAGCTTCGTTGAATTCTGTATTTCATGAATACTCGTCCCCCATCACACCACAACAAAATGGGGTTATTGAAAGGAAGAACAGGACACTAGTTGAAATGGCAAGAGTCATGCTGAACTCGAAAAAACTAGCCATCAAATTCTGGGCAGAAGCAGTGAACACTGCATGCTATGTCACTAACCGAGTTTACCTACGCCCATGTACAACTAAAACTGCCTATGAACTCTGGAAAGGTAAAAGGCCAAATGTTCAACACCTTCATGTTTTTGGTTGTGCTTGCTATGTTCTGAATGATAGGGAACCTAGAGGAAAATTTCAATCCAAATCTGATCTAGGAATTTTTGTTGGGTACTCACGGGACTTTGCAACTACATCATCTGAGGCTAGGATCACTGAACTGATAGATGCTGATGATGAGGAGGAATCACACCGCCCCTACAAGATTACACCAACAGTTGCAACTGACACAGTCAATCAGCAATCTGAGGATATTCCGACGGATACAGTTCCAACAGACACAACCCCCACTATAGTAGTGCAAATAGAGAACCTACAAGCACCGCCACACATCAGGAGGAACCACCCACCTGAAGCTGCCATGGGGAACATAAGTGACGGGATAAGAACGCAAGACATCCCTCGAA
Organism: Linaria vulgaris; assembly: GCA_948329865.1. Lineage (NCBI taxonomy): Eukaryota > Viridiplantae > Streptophyta > Magnoliopsida > Lamiales > Plantaginaceae > Linaria > Linaria vulgaris. The sequence goes on from OX415250.1 coordinate 80,053,543, forward strand.
AGAGATATGACCAGATGGTGCGTTTTGTGAGTTACACCTCTAAGATTGAACCCAAGAACGTAAAGGAAGCACTACTGGAAGAAGCTTGGATTGAAGCCATGCAGGAGGAACTGAATCAAATTGAACGAAATGATGTTTGGACACTTGTCCCCCGACCAGACAACGTGAACGTCATTGGTACCAAATGGGTATTCAAGAACAAGACCGACGAATTGGGAAATATAGTACGCAACAAAGCCAGACTAGTTACACAGGGATACTCACAAGTAGAAGGAGTCGACTATGACGACACTTTCGCTCCAGTTGCAAGACTAGAATCCATTCGTCTTCTACTCTCAGTTGCATGTGGTTTGCACTTCAAACTCTTCCAGATGGATATTAAGAGTGCATTCCTGAATGGATACTTAAACGAGGAGGTGTTCGTCGAACAACCTAAAGGGTTCACAAATCCACATTTCCCAAACCATGTGTTGAAATTAAAAAGAGCACTTTATGGTTTAAAGCAAGCTCCACGGGCATGGTATGAAAGACTCACCACTCATCTCCTTGACAAAGGATACACAAAAGGGAGTGTAGATAGAACCTTGTTCTACAAACACTTCGGAACTAACATTCTTATTGCTCAAATTTATGTAGATGACATCGGGTTTGGATCTACATCTCAGGATGAGTTGCAACACTTCATCTCTGTGATGAAAAATGAGTTTGAAATGAGCTTGGTTGGCGAACTAACTTATTTTCTTGGTCTACAGGTCAAGCAACATAATGATGGAATATTCACATCCCAGTCGAAGTATGCCAAAAATCTCATCAAGCATTTTGGCCTTGAGCATGCCAAACCTATGAAAACTCCCATGGGATCGACAGATCGCCTCAGCAAAGATGACAGTTGCAACTCCGTGGATCCCAGTCTTTACCGAAGCAGGATAGGAAGCCTATTATACCTCACTGCTAGCAGACCTGGCATATGCTTCAGTGTTGGAGTATGTGCACGATACCAGGCCAACCCGAAAGAATCACATCTCAAGGATGTCAAGCGAATTATACGTTACATCTCTGGTACAACAGATTTTGGCCTCAGTTACAACTTCAATGATAATCTGTCTCTTGCAGGATATAGTGATGCAGATTGGGCAGGATGTGCTGATGATCGAAAGAGTACCATAGGAGGATGTTTTTACCTAAGAGAAAATCTTGTGTCCTAGTTCAGCAAGAAGCAACACTCAATCACCTTGTCCACAGCCGAAGCTGAATACATCGCTGCTGGGAGTAGTTGCACCCAACTGGTTTGGATGAAACAAATGCTAGAAGATTACGGTATCTCTCAAAACGAAATACTTCTCTATTGTGATAATACAAGTGCCATCAACATCTCTAAAAATCCAGTCCAACATTCTCGCACTAAACACATTGATATTCGATATTATTATATAAGGGAACTGGTTGAGGCTAAAACTATTGAGTTACGACATGTATGCACTGACCTTCAACTTGTAGATATTTTTACCAAAGCTCTGGATGTGACACGTTTTGAGCACATTCGCAAGTCGTTAGGGCTCTACCTTATGTGAATTGCAACAGGAACCCGATTGCAACTGAGGTTGACCCGTGCCTGACTTTCTGCTTATTACTGATCTCAGACAGTCTCCTCATGGTTGTTTGTTGTACTCTTACTCAAAAAAAAAACAAAAAAAAACAAAAAAAAAAGAGGGAGGACAAAGAGCCTTCGCCCCATGAGTTGCAACTGGAAAAAGCTATCTGACCTAGAAGCAGCAAGTGTGAAAGCTAGCAATTCTTATCTCACGCGACTTCTCATTGCAAAGAGTTACCTTGTTCACAAATGTGTCAGTGTGAAAGCTACCAGTTGTTCACAGTTCCTTGCTTTAGTTGCAACTGAGTATCGTCCAATACACCCCTGGCGAAACTGAATTAGTTTGGTAAATGGATAGATTCTCTCCACTGGTCACCTTGGTTCTCGTTTTGCTGTATTCAATTCTACTTACATGTCGGAGCCCTAATTACACGTGATTGGGCCTCACTGGGTGTCACATTGTGAGTCCAAGTTTTTTTGGCAAGTTGTTCGGTTATGTCTCATACGCGTATCTTAATTTGATTTAACCCTATCCTTTCCGTTTTACATGATTACTTATCTTGTGTAAAGAGTATCTAGGGCAGATTTACTTACATGATTACATGATTACTTATCTTGTTCTGATGGGCTTTTGTTTTCCCTCCTAAAATTCTAGGGTTTTCGCAATTCCTTTTATTGACTCCTCCTTTCACTCGTCACTCTCACCACGATCTCACTCTCTCTCTCTCTCTTTCTCTCTCTCTCTCTCTCTCTCTCTCTCCGTCTTGTTTCGTTTAGCATCTTCTTTTCAGATGGGTGGATCTGCCAGAAAGCCAGCCGCTACCGCCTCCGAGGAACCCATTGATATGGACCCTTTGCAAACGATTCCTCCGTCACCACCCCAGGCACCACATGCGACTGACGAAGATGAAGCGGACTCTCCATTCGCTGAGGAGACCACTCCGTCACCACCACCACAGGCTGCTGCTCAGGCCAAAGACAAACCCACTGCCGGTCCCTCCACCACTCCTCGCCCAGAGGTGGACCCTGCTGCTCAGGAAGTCCCCACTGCTGCTGCTCCTTCTGGCGTAACAACTAGAAAACGTACCAAGATTCCAGTCCGTCAGCCCCCCCGTCTCCGCCGCTTGCACAGACTGTCTGAACAATCTTCCTCTGAGGAGGATTCTGCTGACGAAGATGCTCAGGAGGTGGACCCCACACCCGAGCCTCCCAAAAAGAGGGCTAAGTCCACTGCTACGCCTAAGAAAGCAAACCCCACCGCTCTGGACTCTCACTCTGCCCTCCCTGATGTTGCACCCGTGACCACTGCCTTGAAATCTGCTCGCACCCCGTCTGAGCGCTTCTACACCAAGGAGGCTCAAGCCAAGTTTCTAGCAATACGTAAACGGCCACTGGTTGAGGAGAGGCCGTTGGACCTCAAGTCCTATGCCAAATCTGATGTCATCACCCTGCTGAAAAACCGAGGTTGGCTAGCTGCAACTCAAAAAGCTAACAGCTATGGGAAAGTCTTGGTCCAGGAGTTCTATGCGAACCTCACCACACAACTTGATGCGGAGGGGACGCTCCAGCGTCATGTCATCTATATCCGTGGTCATGTATGCCCTTTTACTGCTGAACTCCTGTCTCAGGAAATGGAGGTACCCCTTGTGGACACTGGTGCACAGTCTGAGTTGCGCCTTGAAAAGAATTTGAACAAAGTTTCAAGTGAGCTCACTGGTGGCTCGGTTAAAAATTGGCCCTCTGATCCTCTTTCCACCAGCGATCTAACCCTCAGGTACAACTTACTCTTCCGCATTCTTGTTAGCCATTGGTTGCCTTGCTCGCAAACCTCTACTGTTCGTCCAGAGGTCGCTTGTGTGTTGTTCCGGATTGGGACCGGCGTTGCCATCGATCTGGGCAAACTGGTGTTTGAACGCATCTACAGGGAAGCCTTTACCAATGTACACCTTTCGCTGGGCTTTCCCTCGCTCCTCTATAGGCTCCTCACAGCAAGGTATCCAGCCTTGAAAGTGACTGGGGAAGAACTTACGGAAGTCCAGCCAATGCGTGCCAGCACGAAGATCTTGAACAAGTCACCACCATCCCAGTTGCACCTGGCTCTTCTCCAAGCCCAACACTAGCTCCATTCCAGACGCATCGGCCAGCCTTGAAGGAGTTCATATGGAACTCTCTCGATTGAACGACCTGGTTGATCATCTCACCCAGTCTCATGAAGAGCTTTGCACTTCTCTGGCCCTCCAAGCTTCCAAGCTCGATCGCTTGCTGGACATTGCTGGTGCTCGCACCCCTTGATTTGTGTTTCAAAAATGGGGAGATCTAGATAGGGGGGGAGTTGCGTGTCAGGGGGAGTTTTCGTTTATTTTGAACACTTATTTTTAGTTTTGACGGATGGTTGCACCGCTGTTGCAACCACTAGTTTTTTTCGTACTTCTTATCCGCACTCTTGTACTTCTGAACCCTATTGATAATCCTAACCGTTGCATTCTAACCTTTTGTGCAGATTGGTAAATGATTTTGACAAAACAAATCAAAGGGGGAGATTGTTAGGGTCGTATGTTTCACACGAATCTGGACCCTGACCCGATCGGCCCACAACGTAGTATTGATATTGTTTTGATTAATTATTAGGTTAAGATAAATCTAAGTTGGTAATTATCTTGAGAATATTTTACCTTAATCGAAAGATATTATTTCATCTAAGATAGATTTATCTTTCTTATCTCCTTATTATGAATGTAGACATAGTGCATTGACGGATTAACTTCAATATCTAATGAGATCTTGCAGAATATGATGGATAAGGCAAAAAGATACTATCGGATTGCAACAGAATTCTAGCGTGCCTATCTTACAAGGCAAGAAAATATTATGTGGATTGCAACAAAGGATATTCTGAAGATTCAGCACTTGCCTATAAAAGGAGAAGACTCGAGACATATTGAAGGCACTTTCAAAAAGATATTAAGCAGTCAGTCTTGTATCGAGTCATTTTGTGAAGAGCATTAAGTCAGAGTGTCTCTGGAGTAGCTTAGTGTGTCTTCGGTTCAAACGTGTTTCTGAAAACAAGTTAAGGGTTAGGTGTTGCAACTGCATATGTTAGAGGGAGTCTAGTATATGAGTTGATTTAAATCCTTCATTGTAATTCTTAAGTAGGAAACAATTTGAGTCAAAACTTGGGTGAAAACCCCGTGGACTAGGACCATTTGGATCAAACCACGTTAAAAACCTTTTGTGTTCTTTACTGTTTATGTTTTACTGTTTTTCGCAATTGCAACAGCAAAACTGCTTTCAAACGTTAAAGAACTATCTTCTGTTATACTTAAGTGCACAGTTGCAACTATTGCTAAGTGCAACTGGACACAGTTACAAGTATTGTAGGTACTAAGATCTTTCACATTTGAATTACTATTCTGTAGTAAACTTCCTATTATACCAGAGGTCTTTCGACATATATGTCGAATGTAAATTTTAATATATATGCTGCATTTAATGCGTATACATAGGCTCTCTTTATAAATAGTAGTGCGTCTGGAGAGGTAGAAGAGTTTGTTTGTCTTCTAGCGCATCGATCCCTTCTTTAGGTGAGTATATCGGGGATACCCGACGAATATTTCGATATACTTTTCGATATAACCTTCGATATGGCATTCGATGTGCCCTTGTTTCTTTTTTACTCTGGTTTATTTAATGCATTATCTTTGTAGATTATATAACCTTGAGCATACCTGCGTCGTGACCTTCAAAAGATATGTCTGGAATGCGTGCTCTTATGCAGAAAATTAACGAGCGTCGTGACTGGGAAGCTGCTGCGTCAGCAGGGAAGAGAGGGTGCTTCCTCCTATTCTGGCGTGAACATTGGTACCCTGGAGGGTGTAGGTGGAGCCCCTTTGCTAGGAGAAAACACTGTTTCCGTTATTGGAACATCCGTGCTTGGTGGTGTTAGTTCCCTTATGGCAGAGGTTGCCCCTTTGGCCACTGAACCTGGTGGTGAGAGGATTCTTGATATTGTAGGAGATGTGGCTGGGGCTGACGCTCTGTTAAAAACGGTCTCTATGGCCAAGGAAGATGTCTGGCCCACAGAGGTGTTGCCCTCTTCGATGGGCCATGCTAAGGCCCGTCCCTCCTCTGCTGGCAGAGTTGCACAAACTTATGCCCCTACTGGTCATTCAGTGGAGAATGATCATACTTTTATGAATGTCACGACCGGCTCAATGCAATTCTCCTCAGGTGATAAGGCGGTTCTGGGGGTTCATTGAGGATCCCTATTCTGATAGATGAGGATTCGCCTGATCCGACCAGTGTCATGGATAAGGGCAAGAGTCCTGCTATGGACGTTGCGGCAAAGAGCGGGCATCCCGCTATAATTGCTGTTGAGAAAGATAAAGGTCCCGCTATAAGTTATGTGGATAAAGGCAAGGGCCTTACTTCAAATGTTGCACCGGAAAAGGGCCCCTTCTCAAGTTTTTGCTGAAATCCCTATCCTCAGACCGTCTGTCTCGATTGGCCCACAGTTTGCACATGTCGGTCGCGTTCGACTATTGATCAAGGGCGATCGAGGCATGGACCTAGCGGTCAAGGACAAAGTGTGGAATTTCTGGAGGCTGATGCAGTCTGTGGCATGGCGCGGGCCTTTTCTCCGCCTGCTAGGGTTCCTGTTTTAACCGAATTTGAACGGGCACAAAATGTGAGCCAGAACATCCACGTCCTTCAGAGTGTAAGTTGCTGAGACCGTATTCTTTAATACGCTCATGTTTTATCGTAAATCCCCTATATTCATAATAGTTTTTTTATAGCTTGGGAAAATGTTGGCTACGTCGATGAAGACCTTGAGTGAGTCTAAAGGGGATAATGACGCTATTATTGTGCAACTTGAGGTCGACATTGAGAAGATGGCTGATTTTAACCCTATGGACTTAGAAAAACTTGAGGCTGAGAAGAGGGAGGCTTTAAGTAAAGCCCGGCTAATGAAGAATGCATATGATGATGCTTGTGCGAAACACGAGAAAACAATTTTCCTTGCTGATCAGTATAAGGAGCATGCTCTCAAAGAGCAAGAAGGCCTCCACCGAGCCGAAAGTGAAATTGCGAAGGTGAAGGCGGAGAATAAGCGCTTGTTGTCTGAGCTGGCGAAGGCTCAGGCTGTTCTGGAGAAAGTGGTAAGTTTGCGTGCTTTCATGCGCACTATCTTCTCATGTTGAGATATCTAGCTAATGTGTTGTCTCTATAGGACGAGTCTCCTGAGATCTTGCTACGGGGAGCCGAGAAATTCTTGGCAAGTGGGAGCTATCCGCAGCTTCTTGCAGAGCATGCCGTTGTAGTGCGGGAGGAGGCCTTTCAATCCCTGATAGGGCAAGTACTCGCTAGGAAAGGATTCAAAGAAGGATTCAATTTCATGGAATTGAATTCCTTGTATGGCCCGAATGGTTTGCCCCTTGTAAATGATGAGACTGCGGATGTTGTTTCGAATCAACCGAATCTATTTTCGGAGCTTGTGAAGTAGAAGGGCCCTGCCTAGTCTGAGCTTGTGGTTTTCATTTGTTGGCGTTGCATCGCCTTGTTACTCATTCTGGTCATGTACTATTATTGAATAATGTTGCCTTAAATTTGTTGGCGTATTTCGTTATGCCTTTATGTTTTTGCTTAATTTTCATACTGCATCTCTGCTTTCCTATAAGTTTTAGTATCTGTCATATGAAATAATAGGTTAATACTTCGGTACCTTATGTTATCATCGTGTTGGAGTCTCTCTTTCTATTGCCTAAGAGTTATATCGCCTCTTCGTAGGGCTCGTATCTCATTTAGCTGCTCCCTGCCCTACATCAGTGTGTAGGGGAGTTATTACTTGGAGTGGTGTGTTGATTCTGTCCCGGGTTCTCTCGTTCCTATCATCATGGATAGGGGAATTATGACCCAGGAATTGTAGATGTCGTATACCAGCTTGTCTCCTGCCTATCTCGATGGATAACGGAGTTATACTAGAGCATTTGTAGATTTCGTATGCCGACTTGTCTCCTGCCTATCTCGGTGGATAACGAAGTTATACCAGGGCATTTGTAGATTCTCTTGCCACTCGTCGTGGTCGATATCCCGTAGGATTTGTAGAGTCTTCACCACTCATCCGTGGTCATTATCCCGTAAGATTTGTAGAGTCTTCTCCACTCTTCGGTAGTCATTATCCCATAGGATTTGTAGAGTCTTTGCCACTCTTCGGTGGTTGTTATCCCGTAGGATTTGTAGAGTCTTCGCCAATCTTCGGTGGTTGTTATCCCGTAGGATTTGTAGAGTCTTCGCCACTTTTCGGTGGTCGTTATCCCATAGGATTTGTAGAGTCTTTGCCACTCTTCGGTGGTTGTTATCCTGTAACGCCCCAAAATTAGGAAGAAAATAAATTTATACTTTAGTCATTGAACTTTTGAAAATTTCCATTTTTGACCATAAATGTTTATAAAATTTTGCATTTGAGCCCCTGAACTTAAAAGTTAGTCTTTTATTATATTTACAGGTCTCTAATCCTAAAACATATATTTTAATTTCAAATATTAACCAAGTTGATTGAATTACCTAGAAAAATTACATAAGTAAATATGTATGTAACAAAGAAATATAATCATACCTATTTGAATTTTAATTATAAATAATTGAGAGACTTGATATGCAATTAACCAATTGATGAAGTAAGCCATGACATCTTTTTGATGAGGTAAGCCATGACATCCTTAAGAGCATGATTAAATTCAGATTTTTTGTGATTTATTATAAAATAATTAAAGTGGGACCTTAATTAAAAGTATTTTAACATAATTTTTTGCCTATAAATAGTAGGCTTTCTTCCAACAATTTTCACACCCAAAATGATTTCGGTTTTTTCTTCTTTCTTCCTAAGAATCTCTAAGTTAGTGAGTCTACTTTCGGGAAAAAATCGTCCCAAGTTCTTATTTTATCATTTTCTACCCGAAAATACCCAAAACTTTTATTGCGCAAAAATTATCCATTCGGCCATGCACCTTAGGAAAATCATAACTAATTGTAGAAAAATTCTTTTTGATCAAGGCCAACGGCTGAATACTCCTCATGATGTCCTCTAACTTTCATATAAAGAAATATTTTTCAAATAATGTGATTTAAAAGGTCGAAATTTCTAAACAGTAGACTAGTGTCTGAAAATCCGAAAATAGGTTCTATGTTTTCAAGAATTATTTTAGCATCGCAAACCTTTGGATTTTCCTTCCCATTAGGGTACACATGTTCCTAGTGATGTTAGGGATCAATTGCCACAAAAATATTTGGAAACAAAGTTCATTTGGATATCCGATCAAAGGTTTGGCGAACTAATCAACGCCATTAAGGTTCCCCGTACGAGTTAAGGCGGTGTTCCATTTCTAATTTGTTCTAGCCCCGTTTGGCATCCGACCCTAAGGAACTTGGACAGAAAAGCCACTACTCTGTTACCAAACCTCGAACAACCTATATTTCATCATAATCTTGTTTGACATCTCATCTCATAACATGATTTTCTTACTCATTGTTAAATCATATCCAATCATTTTTTTTTGGTAGGCATATCCAATCATTTATTATTTATCATATCTATTCCTAATCATGATAATTCTCCAATATTATAATCTCATCTACTGGTTATTGAATTGTGCAAACAACAACAAACTATGTTGGGGACATGTAGCTCAAGAAGCAACGGATATTATTTGGTTTACTAGCTTATTTGTTTATTTGTTATACCCATTCGGAGGCCTTTGGGAAGCCTTTGAAAAGTTGGGCCCATGGATTGAGTTGAGTTACTACCGGGCAGTAAGGACTATCAGTTTAAATAATTTCACTTGATACCCATCTATCTAGGCGCCGCTTACAGTCAGGAGTTGGCTATAACCCGCGTGTTGGATCGACATGTACTCGAGCATATTTCTTGATTGTTTGCAAGTTTGCTCCTCGTCGGGAGGTATAAGGTTGAATAGTAAAAGTCATAAGGCTGGATTTGTTTATTGTTTAGCAAAAGTTCATCAACTATTCTATCAAAACTCGAGTACCATTGCTACATCAAATTGTCTAGTTAAACTGTTTCTACCGGTAAGATCACTCCCGAAATCTATCCAATAGGTCACAGTTAATTTTTGCATTACTAGTTCTTTAATATGAATCTCACTAAGTCATTAAAGACTTATTCCTAATTTTTTCTGTCCATTCCTCAGGATAAAATCAACGTGACAACATGGACCAAGTGAATAATTGTTCAAGCGTGCATTTTGGAATATTCGTGTTTTGTCACTAGTGCATAACCATTAAAATAGTCACATTATTTGTAATACCAAGACTTCCGTTGTATATATCAAAATATAATTTATAAAATGTGTATGGTTTTGATCCTGAACAAGTGAGATCCCTTTCTGTGAGTTGCGCTTTAGTCTGGATTGGGTAAAGTGGTTGTCCACCACTGAACCAACTCGGATCGGAGCATGGCTCGTGGGGTGCGGTCGTCACATATCTCGCAGGATTTGTAGAGTCTTCGCCACTTTTTGGTGGTCGTTATCCCATAGGATTTGTAGAGTCTTCTACATTTCCTGTTTTCAAGCAAGGTAAGCCATTTGCATATTGAAGAACATTTGGTAATATGGAATCGAAAAAATGAATTCCCATATGTATGCGTTATCCCATCGTGTGGGAGATATGCCATTTGCTGCGTCTAGACAAGGAATATCGTTTTACCTATTCTAGACATGTGAAATAAACTTGTTCGCAATAGTAATAAAAATTAATGTTGTATGACAGTTTCTGGATAATCGTACGAGCAATATCATAAATTATGTGTGCCGCTCGGGCAGAAGTTCAGGAATACAGTATTGCAAGCATATATCAATTGAAATGATAGGAGTTAACGATGGATAGCAGTCGAGGGCTAGGTAAATCCCAACCCGCCTACGTATCCCGTCTACGGGAATCAAACCAGCGTAGTTCCCCCTGTTTTAGTTACAGTCCAACCCAACGATGGGGCAATTTAGGGAATCGAAATTGTTCAAAAAACATAACGCAATTGTTCTAGGAATAGTATAAGACAGTAAATAACTGAAGGTTAGGCCCCCAGTGGAAACTAGGTGATTACTCTGTATTTGGTAGGTATTCATGCACGACTGCCTCCAGTTCTTGTGCCTCCCTAATCCTAGGAAGTCTCAGTGAGGCCACATAGCACATCCATCCCTATTTCTGATCTCCTATGACTTCCCCAATTCCAGCATGTGTGGGAAACTTCATCTTCTGATGGTAGGTTGATACCACGGCTCTCATTTCATTGGAGGCAGGGCACCCAATGATTGCATTGTAGGGGAAGAAAAGGTCGACCACCGTGTACTTTACTGCGATTGTCCTCCTGCATGGCTCCTCACCGAATGAAGTAAGCAATGTAATTTGTCCCATTGGAATAATCTCTCTTCCTCCGAAGCCTGTTAGCGGGGTCGAGACCGCCTGCAACATGTTCTGGGGTAAAACCATTTTCTCCAAGACATGGGCAAAGATAATGTTGGAGGAGGTGCCATTGTCGACCATGGCCCTGTGTACTTGATATTCCACTACACCAATTTTAACAACTAATGGGCAATCAAGTTTACCTACTTTCAATGCATGCGGCGTGAGCTGCTCCAGGTCTCTCTTGGTGAATGGGATCTCTTGGTCCAGGAATCCTTCTTGCATAACCGAGGTAGTATAACCTATATATGTCCCGACCTGCATCTGACGGGCTATTCTCTCGCAGCCTTGAGCCGAATCGACACCTAACGTTCCTCCATTGATGACATTGATTATTCCTCTAATTGGGGCATTGACTATAGCCCTCTCGCGCTTGGTTAGAGCCTCGATTGCCTTCTATTTGTCTCTTATAGGGGAGCGCGAGTGGTCCCTATGAGGTGAGCAGGATTCATCATCCCTTCGGTGATTGTTCTTTGAGTTCCTCACGAACTCCACAAGCTTGCCCTCCTTGATGAGCCTTTCAATCTCGTTCTTTAGATCGACATATTCCTCTGTATCGTGTCCTATCTGGCGATGATATTCGCAGTACTTCCCAGAGAATTTCATTCATGTGTTCTCCCTTAGCTTCCTAGGCTCATTGAGCCACCTGTTTTTCTGCGCCACTGCGAATACCTCTAAAATTCCTCTATTTAGCGGGGTGTATCTTCTGGGGGACCTGTCCCTGTATCATTCCTTTCCAGGGTGCCTGCTGGAGTTTGGGCTTTGCTTGGTGGCCATCATGTTGTCTTTGTAAATGATGTCTTATGCGAGCGTATTAATTTGGGATATCATTGGTGACTTAAGCTTGAGCAATTGGGAAGCAAACCTCTTATGCGATGTACCGTTAAATAGGATGAGGACAACCTGGTCCCCATGTGGCTCATCCACTTTGAGTAGTTCATCGTTAAACCTTTTGATAAAATCTCCCAAGCTCTCTTTGTCTCTCTGCTGCATAGCATTCAGATGATGCATGCTGGTCCTCATCCTTTTCTGACTGGAGAATTGGCTCTCAAACTTTTGTCTCATCTAATCATAATCCGTTATAGATCGAACCTCCAACCTGTAAACTAATCCAAAGCTGCTCTGGTTAGGGTCGTAGCCAAAATCTTCGCTTTGATATTACGCGAAAACCTGTGTAAGTTCAAGACACTGTCGACAAAGTGGAGATGGTCCGCTGGATCACTCTTCCCATCATATGGTTTAATCACGGGGATCTTATCTCCCTTCTCTAGCACTTCTGACTCTATCTCATCTGAACTGGGTGTCAAACTACGACCCTCTGCCAGAGCTAACCTTCGTCATACTTCTGCCTTTTCGCTGTCTAATTGTTCCATCCTCTTAGCAATGTTCCTTCTCTCCATCTCCCGGTCTCGACCATCAACCCCGCAGGTTCCTTGGTGGTGCACATCTCTTCTGGAATCTCCCGTGTCCTCATGTTCATAAGCTCTTTGTTTTGATCAAGCTCTTCTAGTCCTGGATTCATGCGGTCGCGGTGGGGCATCGTCAATTCCCCTATTGTTCAGGCGCGGTAGTAGTGACTCCAAGGTCGCGTTCAGTGTCGTCTGGGCCGTATTTTTAATTTGCACTATGATCTTTGGTGCCAAAATTGCAGCCACCACGGGTGCAGGGATTGGTCCCCTCGGCATTTGGAGATGTTCGGGTTCATTCTGGTCCACCACTGGTTCTGGGGCAGGAGCAGGTGGCGGGGGCGCGCTTTCAACCATTGAGTTAATTGTCAACCACTGGTTTGTTGGACTGCTAACGGGTCATCCTTCTTTGCATCTTGACGTCCTCGTCTAGGAACTTGGTTTTCCCACTGACGGCGCCACTGGATTGAAAATATCTGGTATATATATATGTATATAAATGGGTCGATTACAAGAGTATTACAACGAGTATACTACTAACTAAGCCTAATCTAGCTATGATAGTCTCGAATAGGCTTGATCCGGAACATCTCAGACTAACGTCGGATGCACATCAAGATGTCGGGGATATAACGAAAACGATGTCGGGGATTATTAGAGACAATATCGAATCCTCAATGTCGAGAAGGATCTTCTAGGTATATCGAACGTGGTCCAAGTGATATATATCGGATATTATATCGAATGCTATATCGGGTGTGGCTCGATATAGATGTACATTAATTGCGGATAATTAAAGCTTACCTTGATTATCGCGAAGCGAGTATTTATAGGCCTCGAGATACACGGACTACTCACGTGATGAACACGTAAGCTGTACCATATCGGGGATGATATTCGATATATATATCAGGGATGATACCCGACATAAGTAAAAGCTGGGCCTAGCCTATTGCAGGCCCAATACGGGAGATACCCATATCACCGCTAGTAATGGAGGAAGTTGAGGTGGCGCCGCCCCAGAAAATAGAAGTCCGATTGAAGATATTATACACTTCACGTTGTCACACTGACTTATACTTTTGGGAAGCCAAGGTAAATTATACTTTCTTTATAAGTTAAAAAGTATGAACTACTAATAAAGCTTATTGCTTTAGTATTGGTTTGTGTATTTCCTCTGTTCTGTTTTCTTGATTTTTCCAGGCTCAAGACTCTGTCTTTCCGGACAAGAAGCAGCGGGGTACTTTGACTTTTTGACAATATATTAATACTAATGCCACAAATTCTTACAAGACTAGTTGCTAATTTTCATGTTATTACAAAATAGGATTGTGGAGGATGTTGGGGAAGGCGTGACGGAACTGGCGCCAGGGGATCACATTCTTCCAGTATGTGCAGGGCAGTGCAGCCTAGTTAGAATCAATACTGACCGGGGAGTCATGATTCACGATGAAAAGTCTCGATTTTCCATCAACGGAAAGCCCGTTTAGCATTTCTTGGGCACTTCGACATTTAGCGAATACACCGTGGTTCATGTTAGTTGCGTTGTTAAAATCAATCTACTTGCTCCTTTGGATAAAGTTTGTGTACTTTGTTGTAGATCTCAACAGGTATAACATATATATATGATCAAATCTTGACTACAGAATTGCTATTTCTTAAATTATTTGTGCTCAATATGTCACAAATGTAACTTGTTGGGTGATTGATATTTAGGCCTTGGAGCTACCTTGAACGCTGCGATACCAAGAAAGGGTTCGTCTGTGGCGAGTTTTGGACTTGGAGCAGTTGGACTTGGTGTATGTTTCTTTCTTGTTTGTTTTTTGGTAGATTTTCTTAGTGTAAAGACTCAAAATTTTTCTTGATGATATGCAAGCTACTGAAGGAGCTAGATTGGCTGGTGCTTCTAGAATTATTGGTGTGGACTTGAACTCCAACAAATTTGAATAAGGTAATGAGATATTGATATTAATTGTATTTGACAAAAAAAAAAAAATTCAGTCATTTTCACATTTATGCGAATTATCTGAAATCATCTCATATGTTCTTGATGCAGCTAAGAAATTTGGTGTTACTGAATTTGTTAATCCAAAAGATTACAAGAAACCAGTTCAAGAGGTTATAGCTGAGATGACTAACAGAGGAGTGGACCGAAGTGTAGAATGCACCCTTTATCAATGCCACGATCTCTGCCTTTGATTGTGTTCATGATGTAAGTACAATTTTTTGACTTTTGAACATTGAGAGATGGTTGATTGATCATAGATTCAAAGTATAAAATTGATGCAATAAAGTTGGCTAATGATGTCGAAAACGGTTATTAATAGGGATTGGGTGTTGCTGTTCTTGTTGGCGTTCCTCACAACGACGCGGTCTTCAAAACTCCACCGATGAATTTCTTGAACGAGACGGCTTTCATTAATCTCTTTTTGTCTGCGTGTAAGCTAGTGTTCTGCTTATTTGGTTATAATAAAATTTGCTGTAGTTTATGAATTGTTCAAGGTTATCACTCTTGTCCTTTATACTTTCATTGAAGACCTTATCACAACCAACATAACGAAGATGATTTTTGTTTTGAGAAGATTGTAAAATAAATGTAAAGTATTCTACAGCACAGTTTTTCTTTTATCTCTACCTCAAATCTAAATGCAAAAGAACGACAATAAAAAGCTGCAAATACTGTTACCGAAGTTGCTGTTCCACCAAAGCAAGTTAAATTTGTTTTATACAATAACTCCGCAGTACACTACAAGTACAGTGAACAAAACTTCACATTTTGTGATTGATTGTTTGTTTTTCCAGGGAGAAATTCAGTTTGTTGGTTCATATATGACACAGAATTGAGAAAGCGTTACGCAAAATATGATTGTTGAAGGAAAAGAAAACATATAATCGATCTGGTGTTTTGTACAAAATAAGAAAATATAAATGAAGTTGTTTTTTTCTTCTCAACTAATTGATTATAACATTGCAAAAGAAAGATAAAGACTGACGTGTAGAAAAAAGTGGCAGAGTAGAAAAAGTTTGGGAAATTTCCACAGAACAGACACTTGAGTAGAAAATTATTGATCTGAGAAGTAAACCAAAGAACTTAAAACAACCGTAGTGAATCATTACAACACTTGAGTCGTTTCGTGTAACCATATGAAAGGGAGAACTCCTAAACAGATCACGAGTCTGGCGTTCCCCTTGTTCTTTAATTAGTCGAACGATAATGAACGAATTCTAAGAATCACACAACGAGGCCAGCCAGATTTCCATTAAACAAAACTCGCAGTGCTGTCAAAGTGAGGGAGCATGAAAGTGAGATAAAAGATGTAAACTTTCACAAGTAGAAGAAAATTCCACAATACCAAAGACAAAACACAATTTCTTCAATAAAGAAGAAAAACAAGAAAGAATGTCATTATCAGTTCATCAATCAACAGGTCAAGTCTTTTTGTTTGATATAAAGTCAATCAATGCTTACAAAAAATAAAATGAGGACCAAACATTAACATGCAGATAAGCAAACCAAATCACAAGTTGTGTGGTTTACTTTCGAGTCAATAAGTCAAGAAATGCTCAGTTGATGGATTATAAATTCACTACCTCTTCCCCTGATGATGGGAAACAACTAAAATTAATATCCAAAAATGGGAGTTCAAATGTTTTCATGTGCTTTCTTGTTGATACTTTTATTCTTCTCAAATGCCATGTTTTGCGCTACACTTTCTTTTGTTTCAGCCCAACCTTGTGTCCAAAGTCAGAGAGACTTGCTTCTTGAGTTGAAAAACAATCTCAAATATAATTCCTCATTTTCGACTAAGCTAATTCTGTGGACTGAATCCATTGATTGTTGTGCATGGGTGGCATAAACTGCGACTCTCGAGGTCGCGTTATTGGTCTTGATCTCAGCGATGAATCTATATCTAGAGGAATCGATAATAACGCCACGAGTCTTTTCAAGCTTGAATTTCTTCAGAGTTTGAATTTAGCTGACAACGACTTTGGTGGCATTCAGTTGTCACCCGAGTTTGGTCGGCTAGAAGGTTTGAGGTATTTGAATCTGAGTAATTCCTATTTTTCGGGCCAAATTCCATTTGAATTTTCAAATCTGACAAAGTTAGTTGTTCTTGATCTCTCTTTTTCTTTTTATCCTGGTACCACGTTACTGAAACTCGAAAGCCCTGATCTAAAAACATTGATTCACAACTTCACAGAGTTGAGAGAACTTCATGTGGATTATGTGAATATTTCTGCAAATGGATATCAGTGGTGCAAGGCTGTATCGTCTTCTCTCCGAAACTTAAGATCATTGAGCTTAGTTAGTACATACATTTCAGGGCCCTTTGATCCTTCTTTGGCAAAACTTCGATCACTCTCGGTTATTCATCTCGATGAAAACACTTTTTCTTCTCCTTTTCCAATTTTTTTTGCAAATTTCTCCAGCTTGAGGATTTTAACTTTGATAGGTTGTAACTTATCTGGAGTGACTCCTAGGAAGTTATTCTAGATACGTAGTCTACAGACGATTGACTTCAGGGGCAATAAGTACCTCGAGGGTTCCCTACCTGAGTTTCCTTTGAACAATACCCTTCAAGATATGTATCTAGGAGGTACAAATTTTTCGGGAAGTGTCCCTGAGTCTATAGGTAATCTTAAAATGTTGTCACATATTGATCTTCACTATTGTGGATTCTCAGGCCGGATACCGAACTCATTTAAAAACCTTACTCAGCTTACATAACTGTATCTCTCTGGCAACAGTTTCACAGGTCAAATCCCATCATCCATGTTTGCTTTGCCATCACTAAAGTCGTTATACCTCAACCATAATCGATTCAGTGGTTCATTGGACTTTACTAATTTTAGAAAACTTCCAAATCTTACAGATCTTGATCTTTCCTACAATAATCTATCTGTATCCATAAACCAAAATCTATATATTTCATCATTTCTCCCACAATTAGTAACTCTACAATTGGCATCTTGCAATCTCCAAAAATTCCCACCTTTGCAGAATATTTCATCATTACAGATGCTACGTCTTTCCAACAACAATCTACATGGTGAAATTCCTAATTGGATATGGGAACTTGGAAATGGATCTTTTTTTTATGTGGCTCTTTCCCATAATCAATTGACAAGTATGCAAGAGCCTTATGACATAAGCATCTCATTGAAGCACATTCATCTGAATTCAAATATGCTTAGTGGGAGAATCTCAGTTCTACCATCTTCAATTCTTTATGTGGATTTCTCTAACAATAAATTTTCCTCCTCTCTCCCTGGAGATATTGGCACCTCACTGGAATCCATGTGGTTCTTCTCAATAGCAAATAATAATATCGACGGGACAATTCCACCTTCATTATGCTACACCAATCAAATTGAACTTCTAGACTTGTCAAACAATAACTTCCATGGCAGAATACCCCCTGCTTAGTAGAACGGAGTCTAATGCTGAATCTAAGTAGCAACAATCTAAGTGGCAATATACCTGATCTGTTTCCAATTGATTGTCGTTTGGATACTCTAGACCTCAGTTGGAACAATTTAAAAGGGTGGGTTCCTAGATCTTTGTCAAGATGCTCAATGATGAAGGTCCTAAACTTAGGCCACAATAACTTGAGTGATACATTTCCCTGCCATTTCAAGAACTTGTCTGAATTGCGCATTCTTGAGTTACGCTCTAATAAGTTTCATGGAAAGATAAGCTGCATGCAAGAAGACAACTATACATGGCCAAATCTTCAGATAATCGACCTAGGCTCTAACGACTTCAATGGTGTTTTACCTGATAATTTGTTTCGAAACATGAAGGCACTAACGGTTGATGTGAATGCCACACAATCTCGGCTTGAATACTTGGCTACTCTTTATTCTTGGGTACCCGAGGGTGTTTATTACTCGTTTTCTTTAATCACCAAGGGTCAGGATCTTTATCTGGATAAGATCCGTACCACTTTTACTTCAATCGACTTCTCAAATAACCATTTTGAAGGTGTTATCCAGGAGACAGTAGGTGAATTGAAGTCGCTTCATTTTCTCAACTTCTCACACAATGCTCCCACAGGTCACATCCCATTGTCAGTTGGTAAAATGCACTCACTTGAATCATTAGACCTCTCGTTTAACCATCTGGACGGGGAAATCCCACAACAGCTTGCAAGTCTTACATTCCTTGTAGTCTTGAATTTGTCGTACAACAAACTAATTGGGAAAATCCCACAAGGCAACCAAATAACCCTATTGCCAGAAAGTTCGTTTCAAGGAAACGAAGGATTATGTGATTTTCCTTTAAACATAAGTTTCACGGGTCCTGAAGTTCGACAGACAAAATCAAGTGAAGAGCATGCAAGTTCAGACAATAGGGGCATATACCTAAGTGTTGAACTGGGATTTATCGTAGGTTTAGGTGTCCTTTATGTGTTGCTACTGTCCTCTAGAAGATGGAGAATGTTCTTTGTCAAGTACCTCGACAAGGTCGCGTTGCTTATTCTGCGTCGTCGATAAGACATTCGACTGTATTTTTATCTGGAAGTTGATTAGTTCAATAGCCCTATCTTTGGAAGATTCATTCATGAGATATTTGTAAAATATATTTGTAAGTGCTGAATGGTAGAATCATGGATGTAATATTATATTGTAGTTTGTGTTTCATGTGTAAAATAACTGGTTCAATCCAATGTGGTATAATACTATTAAAGATTAAATGATTCTTCCCCTCTTGTTATGTTTAACTTCAGTTTCAGTTGATTATTATATTCACACAAGTCATACGCTAAAATTTCTTATAGTTGTAATGGCTACTTTTTAGCATGATAACTATAGAACAAAAAATTATATTAAGAATTTTCTAGATGAGGGGTTGAGTGCTACTCAAGGAAACTGCCTACCATAGTTAAAAATAAGAATGATTGGAAGTCATTTACAATAAATTAATACAATTAGATAATGATTAAGAAAATAACAAATTAAGATGTTTTGTAAGTAGGGGTGTTTGGGCCGGGTCGAGAATTCGGGTTCCCGCCCGTTTTTCCTTCTTGGCAGGGCATGTAATAGATCCCGGGTCGGATCCCGCCGGGAGGAAACGTTGTTCAGAATGGATCCCGTATCCTCCCGACGGGATCCCGAGATCCAGAATACACACATCCCTGCTCTATTTTTTTTAAACATCACAAATTTAACTAAGACCAGCAATGCTATCATTAAGAAGGTTGATTTCATAAACCAGGCCTTCATCTAATGAAAACAGATCTTATGGTATGAGAGAAGAGGTCAGGGCATTGTTCCATTTGGAGGATTTTGTAAGAAAAAATGGACATTTTCTATTTTTTTTTCCATGCCAACTATTGTAAGTGAGCAGCCTCCTTTAACAAACACGCACAAATCTCAAACAATATCTAACGCACAATTTCTCCGAAATCCCATTCGAGTTGGTCTAAATAAACCTTTAAGTACAAATACTCAAAAGCATAATTGTCAGGATTACATATTTGGTTGTGTTATATATATAGAAAGGGGTGTGTATATGTGCGTAATTGTTTTTATCATAATATTTGTAACGATATACAAAAATATGTGTGGATTGTTTTCAAAATATCTCATTTACTTGAGTAGAAAAATAGTGCGACTAATGCGTGGATAGCATGTAGTGTTTTTATTAATGAATTCAGTAATTAAGCTTTGTCTATGTGTTCGCAAGTGCACAGTCAGATAATAATAAAATAAAAAGTAAATTACATCCCAAGTACATAGAATCTCACGAGGACGATGATTAAAGTCATGTCTCTAGCTATCGTACTCTCTCTTTTGGTAACTTACTGATTTGAACAATTTGTGAAACTGTGAAATAAAACTTAAATGCAATAATAATAAAAGACTCGGTTAATTTGATTTGAATTGTGTTGTAGTAATAATTGTTAAAGATAACTTAGAGGTTCGAGTTCATTGGGTCTTCCACTATGGTCGTACTTACACTCTGATTTAATTGATTGATGTATGTTCATGGCTCTTTTCAAAGCCACAAGAGGACGTGGTCCAATTTCTTTTTTCCACAAACTCTTAGGTTTAACTATCCCACTAATGTGTTATGTGACGACACTAGTGATCAACCATAACTTCAAATCAATCTCATGTTGATCAGGCATGACAAGACATAGGGCACAAGATAATTAAATTAACATAATCATACAATCAATGTAAATCAAATCATAAGTATTCACATAGTTTCAAATGCAACTAGTACCTAACTCTAAGCATAGAACAACTAGCCTCTCATCTTACCAAAGAAAAAATTCAACAAAATCATAAACAATTAAAATAAATCCAAAAGATTAGAGATAATTATCCTATTGAATGAATCTTTAGGATCGTTGCATATTCTCTTAATTCTGATCTCCTGGATTGCTTTACTCGTCAATGAATAATGTCTCTTTCACACTCCGAGCAATGATTTCTCGTGTTGCTTATGAATTCTCCACTGTTTCAATCACTTAATTGTGTGTTCTGTAACTCCATGTGTGATGATGGTGGTTTTGTGGGGTGTGTGTGTGTGTGTGTGTTCGCCTCTCTCGAGGCTTTGTATAACGATGCTCACGCCTCCAACGATTATGGTTTTTGCTCCATAAGTCACGAGACAAAATTACCCATCAGTGGCTCAATTTTGGAGATGCTCAAGTGCGGGTCACACTGTTTCTTGCGTCGTCACGCGCCTTTTTTTTGTCTAACCTGCGCGAGACCTCGCGCCCCTTTGGGAGCACGAGTCACGCTTCTTTTTGTAAATATGGTGCGAGTCATGCTGCTATTGCTGCGCGACTCACACTACTTTTTCCTGTGCAGTACTGGTTATGCTTTGTTGTGGCGCTATCCGCGCTGCATTTATTATGCTTGACATAGCCTCTTATTCCTTTCATCAGTTATCTTAGGCTTCCGTGAATGGACTTTCACAATTTCCTTGTTTGTGCATCATTTTGCACTGAATTTGGCAATATATGTTTGACTGTTGAAGGTGAAATATTGGTGCTTTAGACACTTATCAAATACCCCGATACTTAACTCGTTACTCGTCTACGAGTGACACAAAAATTAAAATCAAAAATTGACTCAGTGTTAAGTATACAAATCCTTATTAGTCAAACATACATAAAATCAAGATATCCTATCAGAATGCAACTTATGATCATGATACAAGATGAAAGGGAATACACAATCAAATTTAGTGCACATCAAAATTAATTAAGTCATACTCATGCATTATTTCAGGTGCTCAAGTGTGTGCGACTATTTTTCATAAATATTTGAGCAAAACTCTTGACGACAGTTCCAATGATCATACAGTTTCACAAGCATTCACTTTTTAGTTTATACCCTATTACTACTTTCAAGTAATGCACACTTCATGTGTTGAGGATCTCTTAGGACTTTATTAGCTTGTAAATTACGCTCCGGTGTGAGCTAATAGCGGAAAAGACTCCGAGTTCTAGAGATGTATATCATAAATCCAACTCTCTTTCTTTCTTTCTTTCTTTATTTCTTTCTTTTTTCTCCCTTATTTTTCTTTTCTTTTCATGGCCTTAACATTCTACTTTTATACGTTGTTTTGATCTTTTTGATCTTTTCTGGTATTTTCATTTGCGCAAGCTCAATTTCCACAAACTTACATTTTCGCTGGGGTTATTTTCTACTCTCTATTGTGCTCATCCTCCTTTTGATTTTGCAGCATTTTTCATTTGTTTTTCTTTTTAGGCTTTTTCCTTCTGTCGTTCACATTTTTGCCTTATCTCTCATTTTCTTTTCTCACCAAAGATTTAAACAATTTATCGTTAGAAAAGGGTATGATATAATCATTTTTTTTTGGCTCAAATGGTAGGTGGATGTGACTAAGTCAACAAAAGTCCTACATCAAAAATGGCTTCAACGGAGTTCTAAGGATTGCTTTATTTGTAAAGGATTTTGGGCTTGAAAATGTTAAAACACATATAGAAACGATGGCCTAATTAATTTCCTTAAGATTCATGAATAACATGTAATTCTCTAGTCACTGCATACTAGCAACAAGTTTTTCACATCTTCTATGCACGCAACGGAACTTAATGTGTATCTGAGATAATCATGCTCTTTGACAAAATTAAACATGATGCACTACAATCATGCACGTGTAGTACTAAATCTAATATTATTCACATATTATACATATATCATCATTAATTTCTACTTCATGCCTATTACATAATTTAAAATTGCTCCCTAACAAAACAAAGTTTACTAATTAATCATAAAACATAAATAAACAACTTGTTCGGACTGACTCTAAAAGAAAGACATAAAAATCACAAATGAAAGATGTAAGGTTGACTCTTACCTATAACCGACTCAAATAAAACATAAAAGTCTAAGACATTATGACATGAAATACTAACGTGCCCCCCCCCCCCCCCCCCCCCCCCACCCCCTCAAACACTTAAATACTACAATGTCCTTATTGTAGGGGTAGTACGACAACAAAGCAAAATAAACAAGGAAACAAAAAAGCAAAAACTTACCTGATCCTCACGAGTAGTTGGGCCATGTGCCGCATGAGCAGGGGCGGAGCCAATAATTTTTCTTTACCTGGGCTAATTGATACTCGATGAAGATATTAAAAAACAATATCCAAAAAAAATAGAAAGAAAGCATAGTTTTCTTCTTCTTCTTGTTTTCTTGAGAACTCATTATCACCTAAATACATTTAACATCAATACTTCATATAAATATTATACACTAACATGAAAATTGAAAAGTGCCTAATAAGAAAATAATTTAATGAAATAAAAACCATGCTTAATTTTATTTTTTACATAAAAGATGCCTAATTTAACATAATTTCATTTTTATGAGACTTAATTAATACACTCCGCGTTAATTACAGTACTAATCCACACTTGTCATAACAACATCAATATTAACAGTACTAATCCACACTTGTTATGAGACTTAATTAATACCATGCTTAGGTTCAGGTGACAATTTAATTAACAGTATTAATATTAATTTAATAACAGTACTAACAATATTAACAGTACTAATCCACACTTCTGAAAATAACAGCATCAATATTAATTTAACTTAGTTGGTACCGGTAAGTCTTTTTTTTATTTAATATCCATCAGAAGTGGTTAAGTTTAGCTACACCGGACAGTGGACAGATTATATATATATATATATATATCCGATTAGATTTGGACATAAAATTAATTAGGGTTTACGCAATTTAAAACTATCAAATAACAAATAATCTACAATAGAAGTAAAATAATAAGAAATAATTACCTTTTGATGTCTTGTGCAATTCCTGATTATTTAGGATCTTAAGAAATAATTATTTGCAACTCCTACACGGCCGCACGGTGACTGAAGAAGGAGAAGCTCTTCTTTTGTCCTCTGATTCGTTCTCTACACTTTGTATCTAATTGTAATGTTATTTATATTATTTTATTTGGTAAAGTTGTTATATGGCTGCTGCAAATTAAACCCAAAACAAAAAAAAACCTGATACATTATATTTGGGCTTGGCTTTTTTTTTTCTTACTACCTACTAAAAAAAAATTCCCAAAATTCTCACCTGGGCTTCAGCCCAGGTGAGCCCCAAGGCTCCTCCGCCCCTGCGCATGAGCCTCCTCTAGAAAAGCGCTCGTACAAGGCAAACATATGCTTTGCATCTGCCCCACTACCTGGACCACCTTCCGCTTTCTGCTAGCTAGCTTTTCTATAATCTCTCTAAGCTCCTCCATCCTTCGCCTCTGGTCCTCATCATCTGTGCCCAAAGAGGATCTCGAACTGGTCCACCTGCGTCCTCTGGGCTGATGCTCCAGCTCCTCTGCATCTGGTCTCTCATCTTCGCCAAGCCTATTGTACATGGCAGTGTTGATGGGGCTCATCCCCTGGATCTTTGTATCATGACACCGGCTCTCACGCCGGCTCTCACGCAGAGCTTAGTGATAATGGATTGGTAACAAAGACTGGTCGTGTTCCGAGCACAGTAGTAGTCCATTCCGAATAGAATCAACTTGCCCGGGTTAATTTGCTCACCCGGGACCAATGTGTAAGGACTCTCTCCTTCCCCTCGGTAAATGTGAGTGTTAACGGGTTTGGAATTATTCCCTACTTAACGGAAGATATTTATTTGGGTTAGAACGCCCTGTCCGTGATTCAGAGATAATGATAGGTGGAAATGATAACAATATTTGCAAGAATATTCCCTTTCTTTATTCACTGAACTTTTCCTCCTCTCTTTCTGTGTACATGAGTACCCAGTTGTATTTAGTAAGCTAAGTTAAGTTGTCCCCCCTTCCTTCTACTGATTACCTCCCTTTATATAGACTTTGGTAGGGGCAGGTGTCATTGTGCATGTGTTTTGGTAAGGATAGGTGTTGTTGTTACCTTGATACATGTGTGAAAATTAGAATAAGGTTTATCTTTTATCTACTAAGCGCTGACTAGATTTAATCTTGGTGTCTTCTGATGGCTTCGAGGACCTCTGACGCGTGTTTGTTTTGGTAGAGCAGCTCTTCCGAGGGTTTTATTTCTCTTTCTTGATTCGGGTTTATTCTTCAATAAGCAGGAGTGATTCTGAGGGTGTAAATGTGATCTCCGAGGGCTTGGTTTGGTCTCCGAGGGCTGTATTTGCTCTGTTTGAAGTGAGATTTTTTCATCGGAGTTCTCGGAATATATTTACTGGGTGTTTTCTCATTCACTTCTTGATTTTCTCCGAAAGTGGGTTCTCGGATATTAGTCCGAGTGTAGTCTTTTCCGAGGAGTGTTCAGCAAGGAAGTTTTCTTGTAAGTTCATGGGACTCGGGGTCCATTGTGGTCCCTCTTGGCGCATTGGTGGATATCGGAGTCGCACGGGTCCATCGGGGTTTGCTCTTTTTCCGATGCCGTGTTGATATCTGTTTTTCATTCACCGTTTGACTTTCCAAGGGACACTTATGTTCCTCCTCGTGTGCTCTTGTAAACCTTTTCGGGTCAGTGACCGAAAGGTAGGGCAATCCTCCGAGGGGTTTTTCTTTATAGGCACGTCTCATCGGAAGTACTCGTAACAATAGTATTGTCCATGTATTGCTTTTTCCGAGTAGGAGTAATATTCTTTATTTTATTTTTAGGGTTAACACTAGCTCCCCCAAATTTCGATTGTCCTCGTAGAGACAAACGGAATTTTAAATCATCGTCCTCAGTGAGGCGAGGGGTTATCTTTCGTCCTAGTGTCCCTATGTTTATTTTTTGATATTTGTCCGAGAGATAAATATATAAATTCAAAGTTTTACAAGGATTTTACCTGATTACCCTTAGGGTATCATTGTTAAGCACGCGAGGATCTCGGGGGCGCAGGTTGCGGACTGCCGTTTGACCAGTTTCGAGATTTGAAGCATCTGACCGTTGGCAACGGTCAGAATTTTGACGGCGTGGCACAACTAAGCAGCGGATACGTGGAGTCGTGAATAAATGCCACGTCTTTATGGGCATCTGACCGTTGTAGCCTTTGGTTATAAATAGGACACTGTTGCCTCTTCTTTTCTTCATTCACTCAAGTGTAATCTGCGATAATTTTCTCTCAGAGCCACAAATTTCTGCTCTTATCCTCTATTCTCTTGCAACTCAAAGTTCAAGTAGATTTACTCGCTCTTTTCTTATTCTTCAAAAAAACTTTCCTCTTTTTATATCCATGGCTTCTTCTGCCAACATGAACCATGTTGCTGCTGTTACCTCCTCGGAAGTTACTGCTCCGATTGACACTTCTACGAGTGTGAGGAGTATTCCGGTGGGAGTTGTTACTCGTAAACGCAAGGGAGAAATTGCTACTGCTGCCGAGAGCGGCGCTACTTCCTCGAAAAAAGCTAGGGTTCCCAAATCGAAGGAGCCGCCTCTTCGGACTTTCGCTAAGGTGGAAAAGATGCCGAATATTGCTACTCGTAAGCAGGTGGCGGATCTATTTACCTCAACCGGGGTCCTTCAGAAGAATATGGTATTCCGAATCCCGACGAAGGATGAGAGGGCATGTTATCCTCCTCCGGGTATGCTGACAGTGTTTTTTGCCCAGGTGAAGTACGGGTGGCGTTCATTCATGTCACCTTTTTTCTGTGAGCTTTTCAAGACTTGTAATATATGCCCGAGTCAAATAGTGCCGAATGGGTTTGCCGCTATCTGCATTTATGTCTTTTGGTGTCAAGTGAATGGACTAGAGTGCACGGTGGACCATTTTCTTTCGATCTTTGATGTGGCGGTGTCGCCCGGGGGGTATCCTTTTTATAATGTTCGTCACCGGGACAACACGGGGGATTCCACGAAGAGAATCTTGGGTGCGACAATTACCTCACATAGCATCTGGAAGAATAGATACTTCTTCGTGGGACCTGTTAAGGGTAAATGGGATGTGCCCTTCGACTGGCGAGAGGGTACTACTCCCGTGCGTGCTTTGGACCAGGAGGTGGTTTTATCTCCTATAATTTCTCAACACAAATTGATGGAATCAGAGGACTTCACAATGTTATACGAGACCTCCGGTCTCCACTACATAGTTTTTACCGACGACGCCGTGGAGAGGCCCTTGTCTTTGTCTCCCGATGCGATGAGTCTTTTTCGTAAGTCCCTTTATTTATTCTTTTATTCTTTCTCCGAGTACAGCAGTAAATTATGCTTATACACGTTATTGGTGGGGGTAATGCAGGGGATGTCATGGCGAATTACTATCTGCATTCGAGTCCGAGGGAGCCTACTCCTAGTGGTGTCTCCGAGATACCAGAGGAGGGTGATCATGAGGAGGATGAGGTTAATGCTCCCGAGAGTAGACATAAGGGTTCAGAGAAGGGTGGAGTTCACGAGGACCATTCTCTTCTATGCATGGATATGACGGAGGTCATCAGGAGCGCTGTTCCCTTGCGCCAAGTAGCTCCTGCTTCTTGGGATTTGGCTTTGGTGCCCGTTTCTAGATCCGAGTCGGGGAATTTACCTGCTTCTGAATCTAACGAGGAAGAATCTTTCCGAGGAGGGGATCTTTCCGAGTGTTAACGAGGAAGAATCTGCTCAGAAGGTTACTGAAGTAATAGACTTGTCTTCTGAGGGTCCTTCTCCTCAGCCTCCGATAGTTTCCGAATCTGCTCCTCGTGGTAAGTTCTTATGAGGTTTTAATGAGACTTTCATATCTTACTTGTAATACTTGTTCATGTGTTGATGCTTTTTCTTTTGATGTAGTGGCTATGGATAAGGGAAAAGCTCTGATGGTAAAAGAGCCTTCATTATACGGTGAGTATCCATTATTCGTCCTCTTTCCATAATTTTTTCTAGTTTCATTCTCTTTCTTGCTGACAGTGAGTTCCTTTTGTAGAGGAGGATTTTCTGGCCCAGTTCAACATTCCCGAGCAGGAAGCTTTACGAGGGGATTCCGAGGATACTCAAGGGGAGTTCGATCCTTCTTCCGAAGACAGAGATGTGAATGAGGGGATTCTGAACTCACTGTTGGGAGTAACTGGCCCGTCCGCAATAGTTGGTGGTTCTCGGGCTGTGTTCACAAATTCGGAAGTGATGACTCCAGTACCCGGAGCTACTCTTCCGGGGAGTCGTATTCCAGGCTCTTCTTCTGTTCCCGTGACTCTTTCTCCGAGAGGTCACACCTTCCAGGCGCCCATTCCTCCTAGTGGGCCCGAGGGGCAATTCTCCTCTCGGACGGTAGGGGAAGCTTACCAGGATATTCTCCGGTTCTTTGCTTCTTCTAGTTCAACACCCGTTGAGGGGTACCAGTTTCTGTATACCAGTCTTAACTGGTTGGGCCTCATGGTAAGTTTCTCTATACTATTCTTCTGGGGTTATATGATGTATTCATGTTAACTTTTTTCTTATTGACTTCTTCGCAGATTGGAAAGACTCGGGAGGCGGTCACTGCCGTTGAAGATCGCGGTCGGAAAGACATAGAGGAATTAGAAGTACTCCGAGCGCAATTGGCACCTCTCTTAGTCCGGGATAAAGAGAGTCAGACTAGGGAGGACATTCTTCAAACCAAGATTTCCGACTACGAATTCGCTCTTAATGAAGCATAGAAGGCGAAAGAGGGTTTGCAACATAACTTGAATGCTGCCGAGTCCGCTTACAAGAAGATGGAGGCATCCGAGAAAGCTGCAATGGCCCAAATAGCTCTTTTGAAGAAGGAAAGGGAGGAATCCGAGAGGGTGTTCACCGCTCGTATCGCTGATCTTGAGAAGGCAATGGCAGAAGGTGGTGAAAGTGAAAGGAGTCTCCAAGAGACGCTGGGCCAAGTTACTGACAGAGCTGAATCAGCCGAGGGGAAGTTGTCAAACTTTCTTTCTCCCGAGGAGGTGCAGGCTAAGGTTGATGCTGCAGTTCTATTCGCCCAACAAGAAACATCAAGGCAGCATTCTGAGGTTTCCGAGACGCCTTCTCACGAGCTCTTGACAGGCCACCTTTTATGGGGTTATTTGGAGTGTGCTAGATTGGCTAAGTCTTTGATAAGGTCGGAGGTTGACTTTTCAAAGTCTTTTGACCTTCGTAAGTTGAAGAGGCCAACTCCCGATGACTGCCAGTACTTTGTGGGGAGATTTCGGGGTTTGTTATCTTCTCGGGATTCTCCGGCACCGTCCCCGATGCGCTCTGCCACTAGTCCGAGTCCGAGGGCTAGCGGTTCCGGGGGGGTATTTTCTCCAATTTCTCGTCTTGCTCCATTGGGTACTTCCGCTAAGGAGACAACTTCTCCCCTCCCTCCTTCCACGGGGGCTTAGTCTTGCTTTCTTTATTTTTTTGTTTTTAAATAAATGTTCTTTGTATCTATTACCCCTTCCGAGGGCTTTTCGGCTTAAATAAATAAATATTTTTGTTCAATTTCCTTTTTCTACTTTTTGTTTTTATGGTTAAAATTCAATTAAAATGTATGATGATAAGGTTGCTGACTAAGTAAACTTCCTAAGTAGGAGGTGTTGCTTTGCATGGTTAAATAGGGTACGTGTCATTTTTAATTAGAAAATTTTCAACACGTGTCTCTTAATTAACATAATAAGAGTCTAAACTTCTTCTTTTAACCAAGAAATAAAGAGTATATATGTATTTAGGCCCCTTACCAATTATGCATCTATCTATAATCTTATAATCATAGCTAGTCTTTAATCTTCTTCCAAATTTGTCAATAATTGCAAGTACGAGGATAATACTTACCCAACAAGATGATGCCTCCTTACTATAGAAGAAGTGGTTCAGTTTCGTCTTGTGGTTCTTCTCGGGATACCGCTCGGAGTCCTTCTGGATCATCAAGGGTTCCTCCCATTTCTCGTGAAAGTTTCTCTCCGAGGGACAATCTATCCGAAAATCAGGCGACACTTGGTGCTAGTTCCTCTCTTGGGGTAGCTCGTAGGATTCCATCTACAAATTCACGTAGAGTCAATCATATCAGGGAGATATTCGTGGGTAGGGAGCCATACTCTTTGGCGGATGAGTCTTCGGAATTCGATTTGATTCCTCTTAACCCGTCCAGATTGATAGGTAGAGGACGCGTAGGATCCACTATGAGTACGGAGTGTGAGAACTCGGTAAGATCTCTTTTCACTGGTTATAACCTGGATTTCGAAAATTATGACATAATAGTGCCTTCCTCGGGCCAGAGGGCTTACACACCCCCCTCGGGTTACATGACCGTTTATACTGAACAGATGCGTTGTGGGTTACGGATGTTTTTCCACCCGTTTTTCCAAATACTTTTTCGGTATTGGCAGGTGTGTCCGAGTCAGTTAACACCAAGTTCCTATAGTCATTTGGTGGGATACGTCCTTCGTAGTGAGCTTTTAAACCTTCCAATGTCCCCTTATCGGGTGGGAACAATATTTACCCTTCGACTTTGCTCAGAGGGGACTCCCTTTTTTAGCTTGACCTATAGGGACAAGGAAAATACCTTCACTCGTGTATCCAGTTCCCACTCTTGTAGAGGGGATTGGAGGCGGAGATTTTTCTTCACCCGTCCGAGAGGTCAGTCAGCCAGATCGTGGGGGGTACCCATCCGATGGGGTCTGGGATATATTGCTCCCAACCTTGAAACACAAGGGCAAGTGAGGGAGGTATTGCTTCACTCAGGACTTTTTTCTGGTTCTTATGACATATCCGGGCTACTGGATTTCCCCGAGGCCCTGATTTTGGCAGGTTTACAAGAGGGGGTGGAGGGATGTACCCCTACTTCTCGTCCTCTTCACAGTAACTTTCATTTTCGTAAGTTTTACTAACCCTTCTTTAACTTGTAAACTTTATGGGTGCCCTCAGACCGTTTTTCTACTGATATCTTTTGCAGGAGCGGAGATGGGAGCATTTTCCCTCAGATCTTCTACTGACGTTTTCCTTGGGAGAGCATTGCATGGTAGTCCCGGGATGGCGGAGGTTGGTAATTCCGTTCCTCTCGTGAATGAGGCCATGGTTGAGATTTCCTCGGAGGAGGAGGAACCTATATCAGCCCCCCCAGTCAGTTATATAATTCCTCATGGGCCGTCAGATCCGATAGCAGCTCTCTCACAGACGGACTTTCACATGAATCCGATAGTGTCACAGCCTATTCCTCGTAATTCTGCCGTGGTAAATGTGTTAGAGGAGTATCTTCTCTCCCCTGGCACAGAGGACTGGCAGCCCCGAGAAGATGTCCCTGATCGTATTCCTGTACCACCGCCCGATGAGCACCCTTCCCTCGGGAGATCTCTTCCCCCCGGGGATACTCAGGATGTTTCTCCTCTCGGATCAGCGGTGGGATTTTGCCGAAACTTTCTCAGCGGTTTATTGAACGTAACAGATTGTGAGCTGATAAAAACCCTTTCGGTACCCGTTCTCCAAGATTTAGCCTGTAAAGACCTATGTGAGGTATTTATTCATTTTATTTAATACTAACCTGTCGTCCGGTCTGATGCCATTCGCTTTGTTTTTCGAGCAGATTTATATGGTGCTAGATGCTCTCGGGTCTTACGGAAGTTCTTCTTCAGATCCAGGCTTAGTATATCGTCGTCGGGACGAGTTAGAGCGAGGTCTCTTGGAGGCTCAAGTGGAGATAACTCACTTGAAGGAAGTTCACGAGTCCGCTCAGGAGACTCATATCCATGCGTTACAATCCGAGAAGGATAAGGCGTGGGAATTGGAACGCCAATTAGTGCTTAAAAGAGCCCGTGTACTAAATTTAGGAAGGAGTCTTGAGGAGTTACGTAGCCAAGTACGGTCCTCGGAAGAGCAACTAATGCAGGCTATGATGGAAAGAGATGCCTTGAGTCAGCAGCTACTAGGGATAACTCGTTCCCATGCAGTAGAGATGGTTATGGCCTGAGTCCAGGCCATTTTGGAAGTAGTGGGTCCATGCTCGTCAACCGAAACCTATGGAGGCAGAAGATTCATGTTCACGACTCGACGTGATTCATTCATGGTTCATATAGCCTACCCCAATTTAATTGGGATTATAGGCTTGGTTGTTGTTGTTGTTGTTGGGTCCATCCAATCTTCGTGAGTCTGTTCGGGGTGAGTAGCGTGATTTAGTGCATATAGGCTATAGATTGTGCTGAGATGCCGTACAAGCTTTTCCAGAGTTCCCCTCGGGCTTGCTCCTTCCCGAGCTCAACATTCGTCAGGTCTCCGAGGAGTTTCCTTCTTCACCCATTAGAGATTTTGCAGTCGGAACTGTGTTCTTTGATGACCCAGTCTCTCTTTCCGAGGAGCATCGCCGACGACTTATCCGAGAGGGAAAACGTCCCATGGGAGGGACTTAGCTTGTAGATGAATGTTGTATAGTTTAGTTCATAATACAGAGGGTTTTTGGTGTTATCGGGTTGTCCCGATGTCTCATATATAGAGCCATCATTTTGTCGGACAACTCTAATTTCTTTTGTACTAGATCCCCTCGTATATGAACACTCTTTTTATTCATGTATGATTATTACATTAAGCATAGTACTTTCTAAGGTTGCCTGAGTTCCAGGTGTTGCGAAGTATTGCCTCCTCGGAGTTGGCAAGACGATAAGTTGTCGGCCCTACAATTTCCACTATCTTATAGGGTCCTTCCCACCGTGGATCTAACTTGCCCACATTCTTGGAAGCCCCTACTCGTTTCATCACCAAATCTCCAACTTGAAAGGTTCGGGGCTTTACCTTGGCATTATAATACCGCGACATTTGAGCCTTGTACTCTTCCATTCGGAGGGCTACTCGGGTTCTCTTTTCTTCAAGCAAATCAAGGGCGAGGGCTAGATTCGCGCTGTTGGTTACTTCTTCGTATTCCTTAATTCGCCAACTCTCTATTGAGACCTCCGAGGGCAAGACAGCTTCGCATCCGTAGGATAGGCTGAAAGGGGTTTCACCCATAGCGACGCTTTGCGTGGTCCGATAGGCCCACAATATCCCGGGTATTTCTTCAACCCACTTGGCTTTGTGCCAATCAAGCCGGGCCTTCATGTTTTTCAAGAGGGTTCTGTTAGTTCTTTCTACTTGGCCATTTGCTTGAGGGTATCCCACTGAAGTAAAGCGATGTTTTATTTCCCAATGATCGCACCATTTTTGTAACCCTTGATCCGTAAACTGCAAACCGTTGTCACTTACCAAACTCCGAGGGATTCCAAAGCGACAAATAATACTTCTCCAAAGAAAATTGATAACAGCCCCTGCGGTTACTCTAGCCAGGGGTTCCGCTTCCACCCATTTGGTGAAGTAGTCAACGGCTACTAGTAGAAATTTCTTTTGACCGGCATCGGGAATAAGGGGTCCCAGTATATCAATACCCCACTTGGAGAATGGGCAAGGAGTCAGATTGGGTTCCCAATGAGCTGCGGGTTGATGGGTCCGAGGGGCATAAGCTTGGCAGGATTTACACCTTTCGGCATGGCTTTTGCTGTCTTTGGCCATCGTGGGCCAGTAGTAGCCTTGTCGAATCAAGCGTCCGACCATGCTTTCGCTGCTGGTATGGCTTCCGCATACCCCCTCGTGAGTTTCTGCTAAAGCTAGTTGGGCCTCCTCCTCATTAAGGCATCGAGCATGAGGACATGAATAGGTTCTTCGGAAGAGTATCCCGTTTTTGAGGAAGTATCGGAGAGTTTTTCTGAACATCATTCGCTGAATATTCTTGTCCGAGGAGTATCCCTCGGGATTCTGCAAATAGGTCTTGATAGGAGTCACCCAGCTAGATGAGGGATCTGAAATGGTATTCACCTCTTGGCCTTCGCTCTTTTCAGATTCATTGACATGAAGCAGAGTAATCTTCCGAGTATGTATAGCGGCTGTTTGAGTAGCCATTTTGGATAAAGCGTCCGCCTCTTGGTTTTCTTTTCGGGGAATTTGAACTATATCATATTCTTCAAACCATTCGGACCTTTGACGAACAATTCGGAGGTACTCTTGCATTCTTTCTTCTTTTGCTTCATATGATCCTTTAACTTGCTGGACGATTAATTGGGAATCACTATGGAGGAGTACTCTCTTCATTTGCCCTTCCTTTGCTAGTCTCATACCAATAAGGAGTGCTTCATATTCAGCTTCATTATTAGAGAGGGGGTAATCTATTCGGACTGCAAAATAGAGTCTTTCCTCCTCTCCTTCTTGATTTGCAAAAACTATTCCAGCCCCCCCATGTGTACTCACTGAGGATCCATCTACATACACGTGCCACAGTGGTTCTTTCTCCTCGGATCCAATGCTCGTAAGTTCTGTTACAAAGTCCGCCAGAACTTGCGCTTTAATCGATGGTCTCGGAGCATAGGATATATCGTACTCAGTAAGCTCTACGGCCCATTTTATCAATCTCCCTGATGATTCAGGCTTGTTAAGAATTTCCCTCAGGGGGTGCTTAGTAAGCACAGTAATTGGGTGGGATAGAAAGTAGGGACGTAGCTTTCGAGCCGTAACAACCAATGTTAGGACGAGTTTCTCAGTTAGGGTATATCTGATTTCGGCCCCGAGGAGGGTTTTGCTGACATAATATACCGGATGGTGTTCTCCATCTTGTTCCTTGACTAAGACGGTGCTAACAGCCTCTTCTCCGACCGATAAATACAAAAATAGCTCTTCTTGAGGTATAGGTTTTACCAACAAAGGTGGTTTCAACATATACCTTTTTAGTTCTTCGAGAGATTCCTCGCATTGGGGAGTCCATTGAAATTCCTTAACATTCCGAAGTATCTTGAAGAAGGGAAGCCCTTTTTCTGCGGATTTGGAGACGAACCGACTCAACGAGGCCATTCTTCCAGTTAACTTTTGGACATCTTTCACTGTCCTCGGGGTCGGTAACCCCATAATAGCTTCTGCTTTCTCGGGGTTTACTTCTATTCCCTTCTCCGTAACCATAAATCCCAAAAATTTTCCTCCCAGGATACCAAAGGAACATTTTCGAGGGTTAACTTTCATACCAAAATTGTTCATAATGACCAACGCTTTCCGTAGGTCCTCGGGATGCTCTTCGGCAGTGTTACTTTTAACTATAGTATCATCTACATAAACCTCTACTGATTTCCCAATAAGTCCTGCGAACATAAGACTTACTAACCTTTGGTAGGTAGCTCCCGCGTTCTTCAGCCCAAAGGGCATGACTAGATAACAAAACGTGCCTGCATCTGTGATGAAGCTGGTCTCATCTTGGTCAATAGTCGCCATTGGGATTTGGTTATACCCTTGGTCTCCATCTAAAGTTGATAGTAGCGCACATCCCGCGGTAGAATCAACTAGCTGATCTATGCTTGGCAAGGGATAACAATCCCTAGGGCATGCTTCATTGAGGTTGGTAAAGTCAACACACATTCGCCATCTTCCTCCATGTTTGGGTACTAGCACGACATTAGCTAACCATTCGGGATAAATGACTTCCCGAATTTGTTTCAACCTAAGAAGGCGTTGTATTTCCGAGCGGATGATCTTGTTGCGCTCGGGTCCCATTTTCCTCTTCTTTTGTTGGACAGGTTTAGCCCCGGGCTTTACGTTAAGAAAGTGTTGGCATACCTTATTGCTGATTCGCCCGGGCGGTCCTCCTTCCCATGCAAAGAGGTGATGGAATTGTTTGAGGAGGGAAATCAGCTGATCTTCTATGGCCGAAGCCATGTGGGTACCCACTTTGATTACTTTCTCAGGGCTTCCTTCTACTAATTCCACCATCTTTAATTCTTCCACATGTTGGACTTGGGTTTCATCGGTTTTACACTTTTTGCTCTTTCCGAGTGAGGGTTCTTCCGAGGGAATGGCATTCATGCAGCATTCTCTGGCTTTTGACTGACTTCCTCGGACTTCTCCGATTCCCGAAGAAGTGGGGAATTTCACTTTAAGATGTAAAGTAGAGGGGATAGCCTCGAAGGCCCGAATGGATGGTCTTCCGCTGATAACATTATACGTTCGTGAGGAGGCCTCTACTACCCAAAACTTGATAGGCTCCGTCCTTCGAAGGGCTCCCTTCCCCCATGACATTGGAAGAGTCACCGTTCCGAGGGTTTGGCAGGCTTCCCCTGAGAATCCTACTAACGGGACTTCAACGGTTTCCAACGTTTCTTGTTTCAATCTCATAGCAAGATAGGTAGGCAAGAAGAGCACATCCACGGAGCTACCCGTATCTATAAGGATCCGTTGGATTTCATACCCGTAGATGACAGCAGAAATAACCAATGGATCTTCGTGAGGGTATATTACGTCTATAAGGTCCTCGGGCCCGAAAGTGATGCTAGGCAGATTTGATCCTTGAATGGAATAGACAGATAATCCTTGTTCTGCTCGTCGGGCTTCTTTCAAATATTTCTTTTTTTTACCCTGAGATGTCATAGAAATTTCACCCCCTTCAATCATATTGATGGTTCTCCCTGTTGGGGGGTTGCTTTTATAAGAGTTAGGTGGAGGAGGCAAACTCTGATACCCTGTCGTTTTCTCTTGTGAATTTTGCCGACGGTCTTTAATTCTCTCTTGGGATCGGAGGCGTCCAGTTGTCCCTTCTCGTGACTTCCGACTAGGCATCCTTTCTTCCCTTTCTTGTTCCTCTTCCTCTCTTCGTGATCTCTTCCAAACATGTGCTTTGGGCTCCTCGGGGTTATTTTCCTTAAGGTAATTCTTCAAAGACCCTATTTCTAACAGGCGGAGCACCTCTAAACGAAGGGTAGTACATTCTTCCGTAGTGTGCCTGTAAGTTTTATGGTACTTACAATATTTCTCAGTGTCCTTGTCTCGGTTAGGGAATTTAGTTGGCTTGGGCCAGTGTAACTCGTTGCTACCCCTCATTATATTGAGCACTTCTGGTGGGGTAACAGTCATCGAAGGCAGGTGCACGGGTCGGAGAAATTTCTTAACCACTCCTCCTTCGTCCTTGCGCTGAGGAGGTTTTCCTTCCTTATTCTTTTCTTTGGTCTTTGCTTCTTTCTCGACGCGCTCTAGGTGTTCATTATCCTCCTGCTCCATTTGCTTCTTTGTTCCTTCGGCCTCTTCCATCAAGATGTGGATTTCTGCCTTTTGCATTAGTTCATTCATGTCCGTGATCCGATTTCCCATAAGGTATCTAAAGAAGTCCCCCGTTCGGAGTCCCTGAGTTAATATGTCCGCCATGATGGTCGGGCTAACGTTGGGACCGTCTAGTGCTTCATCCGTGAAGCGCTTTATATACTCTCGTAAGGATTCATCCTTTTTCTGTTTAATAGTGAAAAGGTGTGTGGCAGATTTAGGGTACCTTCGATTGCAGGCGAATTGTCGTACGAACAAATGAGCTAATCGATCAAAACTTGTAATGGAACAAGGTGGAAGGTGAGTAAACCAGGCTTGGGCCCGCCCTCCGAGGGTAACAGGAAATACGCGGCATAACACGTGGTCAGGGGCAGAAGAGAGGTCCATTCCGGCCAGATATTGATGGATGTGATCCTGCGGGTCCCTTCCGTCAGCTTCTCCGGTATATAACGGGATATTGACAGGTCGCATCACCGAGGGGATAGAAGCTGAAGCGATTTCGGGAATGAAAGGAGTGGTCTTGAATGTAGGATCCTCCTCAGGGACCATGGTCTTCTTGAGGTCACCTAATTCTTTTCGTAAATCATCCATCATTCCCCATAAGGAATGTTCAACCTCTCCTCGATACTCCGAGGGGCGAGAAATTTCTTCTCGACCCCTCACTGGAGTTCTTTCATGACATACATACCTTCGAGGCGTTTGTCGGGGTACCTGTTGCCACGGATTCGAATTTGGGTTCCACGCCATCGGAGGTGCGTCTCCTTCCGAAGGGAAATTCCTGGTCTCGGGGAGTATTGAGGACATGTGTCCGAAAGGTTCACCCCTCCGGGGTGTTCGTGCAGCATATATAAGTCTTTCATAAACAGATCGGGGAATATTAATAAAATCTCTAGTACCTGATTCGTAATTGGACAAAGTTTCTTCTGAGTCGCTGTTCGAGAAAGGAAGGTTGTCACTTTCGAAAAGATCATCCATCCTAGCTGACGTCTGCTGAATTCTCTCGAGGACAGATGTTATGGCGTTCCCACAGACGGCGCCACTTTGTTAACGGGTTTGGAATTATTCCCTACTTAACGGAAGATATTTATTTGGGTTAGAACGCCCTGTCCGTGATTCAGAGATAATGATAGGTGGAAATGATAACAATATTTGCAAGAATATTCCCTTCCTTTATTCACTGAACTTTTCCTCCTCTCTTTCTGTGTACATGAGTACCCAGTTGTATTTAGTAAGCTAAGTTAAGTTGTCCCCCCTTCCTTCTACTGATTACCTCCCTTTATATAGACTTTGGTAGGGGCAGGTGTCATTGTGCATGTGTTTTGGTAAGGATAGGTGTTGTTGTTACCTTGATACAGGTGTGAAAATTAGGATAATGTTTATCTTTTATCTACTAAGCGCTGACTAGATTTAATCTTGGTGTCTTCTGATGGCTTCAAGGACCTCTGATGCGTGTTTGTTTTGGTAGAGCAGCTCTTCCGAGGGGTTTTATTTCTCTTTCTTGATTCGGGTTTATTCTTCAATAAGCAGGAGTGATTCTGAGGGTGTAAATGTGATCTCCGAGGGCTTGGTTTGGTCTCCGAGGGCTGTATTTGCTCTGTTTGAAGTGAGATTTTTTCATCGGAGTTCTCGGAATATATTTACTGGGTGTTTTCTCATTCACTTCTTGATTTTCTCCGAAAGTGGGTTCTCGGATATTAGTCCGAGTGTAGTCTTTTCCGAGGAGTGTTCAGCAAGGAAGTTTTCTTGTAAGTTCATGGGACTCGGGGTCCATTGTGGTCCCTCTTGGCGCATTGGTGGATATCGGAGTCGCACGGGTCCATCGGGGTTTGCTCTTTTTCCGATGCCGTGTTGATATCTGTTTTTCATTCACCGTTTGACTTTCCAAGGGACACTTATGTTCCTCCTCGTGTGCTCTTGTAAACCTTTTCGGGTCAGTGACCGAAAGGTAGGGCAATCCTCCGAGGGGTTTTTCTTTATAGGCACGTCTCATTGGAAGTACTCGTGACAATAGTATTGTCCATGTATTGCTTTTTCCGAGTAGGAGTAATATTCTATATTTTATTTTTAGGGTTAACAGTGAGTTTGGCCACAACCTGCTACACATGAATTTGTACCAAGCCTAGTTCCCCTTACTCAAGTCACTATACATAAACTCGTGCTCCATCCGTCCAACCTTGAATTGTGGCCTAAAGCTAAAAGGAAACTCTGGAATCTCCAATACTGCAGGAATCAGAACTAACTGGTCTTGTGGTGTTGGGACCTCAAGAAAACCAACCAACTGTTTCATTGTCTCTAGAGAGAAATCAACCAGAACACCTCGGACCCAAACCTCCTGCGTGTTGGCCGCTCTTCTGTAGCGGCCATAGAACTCAAGAACAAGCTCATTGAAGGCCTCGACAATGTGTGTAGAAAATGGCACCATTCTTATGTGTACCAACTAATCATGGTATAAGTCCATGTGGTGCTCCCTGTGTATGTGCTTGTCATGCAACTCGAAGTAGTAGGCTTGGGACTCTGGCTCCAAGAAATGCTGGAGTTGTGCCACGGGCTCTAGCACCACATGCGATGTAGCCTAGCTCTATGACCTTGCTGCACGGGCCACATGTTAATCTCGGCTGATAGTCATGCTGCGAAGAGTGATTTAAGATCAGTCAAAATTTGGGCAACACAACCCCCCTTATCAATATCCCAAAATGTCAATACAAAGTATTATACACGTATAATCAACTAATCACATTTCAATAGTTATCAAGATTCTAACTCAATGCTCAAAACCCAAAAATCACTCAATTTCAATCTACAAGGGAATCTCATAACAAACATAACTTTGAACTCAATTTAAAGTTAAGCACTATAAAGTTCTAAAATCCTAGTTCAATTGCTATCAAATAAGTTCAAAGACAATAAGTAGTAATAATTGAAAGATAAGTTTAGTAAAATACCTAAGGATTGGATTATGAAATGCTAAATGAGAGGATTATAGAGAGAGGTTAGTGAGAAATTTGAAAGAATGAAAATTTATCAAATGATAGAATTGGCAAAAATGACAACACAACACACCAATATATACTGTCTAGAGGGAGAAGCGACTTAACATGTCACGCAGCAAGCCGCACTGCATGTCGCGCGTCTCTCGACTTTATTAATTTTTTATTATTATTATTATTATTATTATTATTATTATTATTATTATTATTATTATTATTTAAGTATCAGGGCGAGTCACGCTGCCTAAGCCGCGTGACTTAGACCAAAAATTCCTGTTTAGCATTGTGGCACGCTTCGTTGTGCCACGACAACCTCATACCTGGTGCATTTGCTTAAAATAATTGCCATTTTGTTCTTTCACTTTCAAAAATCTGCATTCACTAGAGAAACTGCTAACAATAGAAATAAAGAGGAAACAAAGCATAATTGTAAACAATGAGTTGCCTCCTATGTAGCGCTTGTTTTAACATCAACAACTTGACACTTGTTTTTATAGGACTGACTCTAGAAAAATGGTCAAGACATCTTCTTGACTAATAGTAAAATAATACTTTAGTTTTTGTCTATTAACCATGAATCTATTTTCATCTGCTGCTTACACTTCTACAACTCCACGTGGCATGGCATTTACCACTCTATACGGTCCTGTCCATCTTGAACGTTGTTCGGGAACAATCTTACATTTAAGTTGAACAACAACACTTGTTGTCCTGGTAATACATCTCCATGCAGAATCAGCTTATCGTGTCATTATTTTGTCTTGTCCTTGTAAATCTTGGAATTTTTATAAGCTTCATTCCGCCATTCGTCAAGTTAATGTAATTGAAATTTCTTGTTCTCTTTGGCAGCTTTTGCATCAAAATTCAAAAATCTAGTTGCCCAAAAAGCTTTATGTTCCAATGTTATAGGTAAGTGACAATTTTTTCCATGTACAAGACAATATGGTGACACTCCAATTGGTGTTTTAAAAGCAGTTCAATATGACCATAAAACATAATCTAATTTTTTCGACCAATCATTACGTCAATATGCCATAGTCTTGTCTAAAATTTGTTTTATTTCCTGTTTGACAGTTTAACCTGCCTCCAAGTCTGGGATGATATGCAGTAGCTATTTTATGTTCGACACCGTATTTCTTAAGCAAAGCTTCTAAATATTGGTTTCCAAAATGCTTACCCCCGTCACTGATTAACGCCCTTGGTGTTCCAAAACGTGGAATGTTTCAATAACTATTTTGTTATATATGTTGAAAGAGCCTTTGCTTTCATCCATTTTGACACATATTCTGTTGCGCCAAGAACATATTGATTACCATGTGACATAAGGAATGTTCCCATAAAATCAATTTTCCAAACATCAAATAATTCAATATTTAAGATACTTCTCAACGACATTTGATATCTGCGTGAAATATTTCCAGTTCTTTGGCATCTATCACAAATGAACAACAAATTATGCACATCCTTATAAATAGTAGGTCAATAAAAAGCAGATTGCAATACATTAGCAGTTGTTTTTTGTCCTCCAAAGTAACCACCAACTTCTCCTCCATGACATTTTTCTAAAATATTTGGTACTTCCTCTTTTGGAACACATCTTATTATAATACCATAAGAGCAATGACAAAACAAGCGCAGTTTGCCCCAATCAGTGTTTTCAGAATCGGATCGGACGTCGACCCGGTAACCTCATTGATTACTGGTTTTACTGGTTCGAACTGGTCGAACCACTGGTCTGGCCGGTATGACACAATATATTATAAAAATCATAAATATATATAAAATATATATTACTACATAATTTTGTTAGTATCAATTTTAGGAAACGAGAAGTTATAAATTTGTTTATTCACTCTTAATTGATATGTTTCTAATCATAAAACTCATAATTTAATTCATTTGGTTAATTTGTTATTTAAAAATAAAGAAAATTAACTTAGAGTATTTGGTTAACATATAATAATTAAAAGATTAAACTAAGCATGTAGTTATTTAAGTTTAAACAAATATGCATAATATTTCATGAATACTAATTATTAAAGTGTTCAGAAAAAAATAATACTAGTCTAAGAACATCTACTATATATAAGAAAATAACATAACAAAGATGCTTTATAATATAATACTACTAAGTTATAAAAATAATAGCATAATATATTTGTTTTATATGAGAAAATTATATTCTAGCTATTTATTATATATATTAATAAGTGTGAAGACTACAAATTCTATTGTAGATCAATTGGTTAAAGCATCTAATATTTACTTAGAGGTCTAGGGTTCAACTTCACTCCCATGAAAAAATTTAATTTTTATAAAGTAATATACAAACCGGTTCAACCATTACCAAATCGGATCACCGATTTTCGGTTCTTGACCGATTCTTACCGAGTTTGACCGGTTCTTAAAGTAATCGGTTCTGGAATTCAACCGGACC
This sequence comes from Linaria vulgaris, assembly GCA_948329865.1. Taxonomy (NCBI): domain Eukaryota; kingdom Viridiplantae; phylum Streptophyta; class Magnoliopsida; order Lamiales; family Plantaginaceae; genus Linaria; species Linaria vulgaris. Next base: position 80,095,867 of record OX415250.1, read on the forward strand.
GACTAAGCTATCGGTCACCGGTTAAACCGGTTCGGCCGGCCGGTCCGGTCCGGTTTTAATAACACTGGCCCCAATATTAATATTTCAAATCATAAAAGAACTTTTTCTTACCTTGATTTGACATATTAGAGGAAGTATCTTAAATATCTTATAATTAGCAAATTCAACAAACCATGGAGCATTTGTTGTCTGAACAACAAGAAGTTGTTCATCAGAAAAAGTTTCCTTTGATGGTGTAATCTTCATCTTGATGTTGATTTCTCAAATCCAATCTCGATAAATGATCGTCTATGACATTCCCTATCCCCTCTTTTTGTCTCTAATTGAAAATCAAACTGTTGTAACAATAGGATCCATATGATTAATCTTGGTTGTGCATGCTTTTTGGCAAACAAATATTTAAGAGAGGCATGATTAGTGTGCACTATGATTTTTTTCTCTATAAAATATGGTTTTAACTTGTCAAAGGTATAAACGACCACCACAACTCCTTTTCTGTGGTGGCATAATTCAATTGTGCTCTTGTCAACATTGTGCTCGTATAATGAACGACTCTCATCATTTTCCCTTTCTTTTGCCCTAATACTCCTCCAACAACAAAATCACTTGCATCACACATTATCCCGAATAGTAACGTCTAATTTGGTATTGTCATGACTGGTGCGGTAATTAATTTTATTTGATTTCTTCAAATGTTGCCAATGGATGTTGGTGTGAAGACGAATGGGTTGTCTTTAACTAGAATATTGCAAAAGGTTTACTAGTTTCACTACAAGAAAAAGGGGTCATTAGGGACTGCCTGGGCGGTCCCTAATGACCCCCCTGCGGTCGCTATTGAGGGGGTATCGACCGTCTAGCGGTCGCTATTGACCATGGTCGCTTGCCAGTAGCGACCGTTAAGCGGTCCCTATTGAAGTCATTAGGGACCGCAATTTAGCGACTGTTAAGCGGTCCCTAATGACCTCAATAGGGACCGCAATATAGCGACTGCTAACCGGTCGCTATACTTTTGAAAAATAGGGACCGTCTGGGCGGTCCCTAATATAGAACATTAGGGACCGCCCAGACGGTCCCTAATTTATACAATAGGGACCGTTCAGACGGTCCCTAATGTAGCACATTAGGGACCGCCCAGACGGTTCCTAATATTTACAATAGGGACCGTTTAACAGTCCCTACTAATATTTGTAGAATTTCTATGAATATTAGTAGGGACCGTTTGACGGTCCCAAATATCAAAAACAGGGACCGTTTAACGGTCCCTACTAATATTCATAGTATGAATATTAGTAGGGACCGTTAAGCGGTCCCTAATGACCTCCAGAAAAAAAAAAAATATACAATTATATTCCGAAATATAATTGTTTTTTTTTTGTAAAATTGTAATTTTAACAAGATCAAAACAATAAAATGATGAATAAAAAGTTAATATAATGACAATTGATATGAAAGAATAAAAGAATGTGAAAAGATGAATAAAATGAGTAATAATATAAAATGAATGAAATAAAAAACATGAATGAAATCAAAAACATGAATAAAATCAAAAACATGAAATCAAAAGTGAAGAATAGTAAATGAAGATCCAAAATAAAGAAAGTATAAGAAAAAAAGATTGTATTGGTGAAAAAAAAGAAAATGAAAATCCAAAATAAAGAAAGTGATAAAAAAGAAAATGAAGAAAAGATTCTGTTGGTGAAAAGAAGAAAAGTTTTTGTGTTGGTGAAAAGAAGAAAAAAAAGATAGTGTTTTGTGTTGGGTGTAAGAGTGGTGAGGTTATATATATATATAATGTGATTCAATTAGTTTTTGTCCGTTGGATGATTTTAGATGATCGACGGTTTGAGATGGCGATCCGTGTTAAAGACATGATGGGGTACTTATGACCGTAGATTAGGATTTAATCGACGGTTGAGAATTGCTTTGGTGAAATTCAAATTTCCCCCGCATTTGCGCCAAATAATTTTGCAAAAAATACAAAATTTACGATTTTAGTGACCGTTAAACGGTCCCTAATGTCAAATTAGGGACCGCTTAATGGTCCCTATTGTCAAATTAGGGACCATTAAGCGGTCTCTAATTTGACATTAGGGACCGTTTAACGGTCCCTACTAATATTCATACTTTTGATGTATGAATATTAGTAGGGACTGCCAAACGGTCCCTAAATTAACAATAGGGACTGCTAAGCGGTCCCTAATTACACAATAGGGACCGTTTGACAGTCCCTATTGTACAATTAGGGACCGTTTGGCAGTCCCTACTAATATTCATACTTAAAAATCGATTTTGTTTTATTGATATTGTTGTGTTTGTGATTGTAAGCAACCAAACTCATTGTACTATGTAAATTGAAGTAATAAATGATTGCAAAACCAACCTTATAGTAGATTAGTTGTGAAATAATAGATTAATTGAGATCGATCGAGTTATTAACGTTCAAGATATATTTCACAAATGTACAACTAATTATCATTAGTTAGTTGTAATTGTTATCCGTGTTTATGATTTACTTCACAAACGTTAGCATAGATAGGATTATGAGGCATAATCAATAGATCAAGTATTCATTAATTATACGTATATATGTAGATCGAATTAATTTGTCATTATGTCATTCGTCGTACAAAATAGTAGGAGAATCTTCAAAGCGGCCCGTTCTCCTTGTATAATGTTTGGATATACAATGTGTCGTTGTACTTATTGTTATTTTAACTATTCCAATGGTTATTATGAACTAAACATACAACGCGGCACCTCGAACCATCGAAAAATTCATAATTTTGATGTATGAATATTAGTAGGGACTGTCAAGCGGTCCCTAATTTTACAATAGGGACTGCCAAGCGGTCCCTAATTCAAATTAGGGACCGCTTAACGGTCCTTATTGTCAAATTAGGGACCGTTAAGCGGTCCCTAATTTGACATTAGGGACCGTTTAACGGTCCCTACTAATATTCATACTTAAAAATCGATTTTTTTTTATTGAGGTTGTTGTGTTTGTGATTGTAAGCAACCAAACTCATTGTAATGTGTAAATTGAAGTAATAAATGATTGCAAAACCAACCTTATAGTAGATTAGTTGTGAAATAATAGATTAATTGAGATCGATCGAGTTATTAATGTTCAAGATATATTTCACAAATGTACAACTAAACCCAGTAGGAAAATCTTCAAAGCGACCCGTTCCCCTTGTATAATGTTTGGATATACAATGTGTCGTTGTACTTATTGTTATTTTAACTATTAAAATGGTTATTATGAACTAAACATACCACGCGACACCTCAAACCATCGAAAAATTCATAATTTTGATGTACGAATATTAGTAGGGACTGCCATGCGGCCCCTAATTTCCATATTAGGAACTGCCAAGCAGTCCCTATTTTCACATTAGGGACTGCCAAGCAGTCCCTATTTTGACATTAGGGACCGCTTAACGGTCCCTATTAAACTTATAGGGACCGCTTAGCGGTCCCTATTATATGCGATCCCTATTGACAACGGATAGTATCATTAGGGACCGCCTGAGCGGTCCCTAATGATAACGGATACTATCATTAGGGACCGCCCAGGCGGTCCCTATTGTTAGTATCTGTTGTCAATAGGGACCGCCCAGGCGGTCCCTAATGATAATATCCATTGTCAACAGGGACCGCTGGACGGTCCCTAATGTCAATAGCGACCGCAATGCAGTCGCTATTGACCCGTTGCCAATAGGGACCGCGATGCGGTCCCTATTGACAATTAGCGTTGTCAATAGGGACCGCTTTGCGGTCCCTATTGGCAACGGGTCAATAGGGACCGCATTGCGGTCGCTATTGACCAATGCAGTCGCTGAAGACTAGCGACCGCTTGGCTGTCGCTAATTTGCGGTCCCTAATGACCCATTTTTCTTGTAGTGTTTGAGGAAAATCCATGATAAATCTTTCATAAAAGCCTTCATGGCCTACAAAGATGCGTCAATTGGATTTAATTTCTATTGTGGTTGAGCATTAGGTTTACAATCATCTTCAATAAAAAAATTGTGCATACATATAGTTGCATCAATTTCCTTAATATCTACCATTGTCCATACTATTGGTCCGATAATTTCCTTGAGCAATTTGATGAGTATGACTTCTTCGTCTAGCTCCAGCTTTGCTGAGATAATCCATGGTAACTCATATTCTCCTTTCAAAAATGCATACTTTAGATGTGATGGTAAGGGCTTCCATTCTAACTTCGGTTGTTTGAAAATTTATGTAAATTGGGTGAATTGTTGTGCGGCTTCTTCAAATTATTGAATTCTTCAAATTATTAACTTCTTCTCGATATTCTGCATTGTCGTCCCCTTCTTCAATGGATTTGATGAGATATTTATTTATAGGGTCTTCAATAAGAGTCTCCTCCTCGTGTGCTTCTACAACCTTCTAAATAACATCGACCATGTAACGTTCTTCTTGTTCAATCGAGTGTCGAAATACCTATTTCATATCAGTCAATTACCTTGTCATTCCCGTTCATTGACATCTTATTTTTACCATAGTTAATAATAGCACTACTAGTTACTAAGAATGTTCAACCGAAAATGGTTGGTCCTTCGTCATCTTTAGTTTCAAGAATAACAAAATCACCACGTACAATACTTTCATTACACTTCATACAGATATCTTCTTCAATACGTTTTGGTATCCTTGTTGATCTATCTACTAGTTGCAATATGATATGAGTTGGTTTGATCTTGTTGATACCAAAAGCTATTAAATATTTTAAGTGGCACAACATTTACACTAGCTCGCAACTCAACTAAAGCTGAAGTACCAAAAACATTATGTATTAAGCAAGGAACATAAAAACTCCTTGGATCGACTTTCCTGAGGGATAGTGTGTTGCAAACCGATGTTGAGCATAAATCCGATAAATTCATCAAGCTCACATTCTCAAACTTCTTCTCTCGAGCCATCACATCCTTCAAAATTTTACCATACCTTGGCCAAAATGAATGGCATCAATGAGTGGTATAACAACTGATGCTTTTTTAATCGTTATAAGAAGGTCTCATCATTTTTATCTTTTGTAATGGCCCCGATATTTCTTCAACTTCATCCTCGATCTCCTCAACTTATGGTTGGATGACTTGTGGAATAGTCTCTTCAGTTGGCTGAATACTTGGTAGAGGTGGTTGTATAGTATGACCACTCCTTAAAGTAACGGCCTGAACTGAATCCCTTATATACTCTAGTGGTTGCACAAAATACTGTATTAGGTGATCCGTTGGGGTTTTCCAACTATTTTGATGTGAAACAACATTGACATCATTTCTTCTTCTCGTCTTATGTGTGTGTGGGCTTGTGGATCCAAAACAACAACATCAAAGATGAGAACACGGTGACAGAAGGAGAAAATAAAAGAGGAAAGTGCAAGCGGCGTGGCCCCTTACACCATTGCGCTACCCTGGCAGGGAGCCATGTGGGCCGTGCTGGTTCCAACGTGTCACGAGGGTGATACAAGGACCGGCGCCTGTAGTGGCGCATTGCACGAACCTTCCAGAGGGCCGCGTAAGTCGCGGTGCCTGTGGCGCGAGTCGCGTAAGGTGCCACGCTACACGTTAGGTCGTGCATCCCTGGTTTTGGTCCGGGTTTGGCCCATCTTAGTCGTGAAGCTTTAGTTTGCAATAGAGACTATTTATATGCATCTTTGTGCGTCTACATAGTGTGAGATTGAATCGACTTCAAGAGAAAGAGTGTGAGATATTAAAAATTAGAGAGAATACACTTGTGGGATTTGAGGGACCGTTGTGAGAGTTTTTTCTTGATTTGTGAGAGACAATTGGTGTATCTTATTTTGTAATCGATCATCATAACAAAATCCTCGCTTGGATCACCCCGAGAGGTAGTCATCGAAGAACTAGGTAAACAAATTGTATCTTATGTTCGTTCATTGTTTTATCGCTTTTCGGGGTTCTTTGCTATCTTTCATTACTCGAGAATATTCTGCTGCGCAGCAAGTGGTATTATGAGCTCCATGTCGAGTGGGAGTATTCATGAGGAACAAAGGTAAATTTTTTATCGAGAAGTTTGACTGGTTGGATTATGCATTTTGGAGAATGCGAATCGAGGATTACCTCTACAGTCAGAATTTGTCGAGTCCTTTGAAAGATAAGCCAACGGATATGAAAGATGAAGACTAGGTTAAGTAAGATAAGAAGGCGTTGAGCGTTGTTTATTTGACTTTATCGCAGAACGTGGGGTTTCATGTTGTGAAAGAGACAACAACGAAAAGGGTACTGAAGTTGTTTGCTGACATGTTCGAGAAGTCATCTGTAGTGAACAAGGTTCATTTGATGTCGCGCTTGTTCCACCTGAAGATGTCAGGAAATTTGGCATCATCTGAATTAGTTGAATGTGATACCATCTCAACTGAGCATGGTGGATATTAATTTTGATGATGAGGTAAGAGACTTAATCTTGTTGTCTTCTTTACCTGAGAGTTGAAGCGACACAGTAACTACTGTTAGTGCATCCACGAGAAAGGTGAATGTGAGATTTGATGAAGTCAGAGATTTGATTATCAGCGAGGAGACTCGGCGGAGAGAATCATGTATCTTGAGTAACACTTCTTGATCAATTTTAAGTATGATAGATAAAGGCAGATTGAAGTCAACGAAGGTCAAGAATTCAACAGAGTGTTGGAATTGTGGAAACTTTGGTCATTACAGTAAGCACTGTAAAGCACCAAAGAAGAAATGGTCAACCCAGCTAACATAACTTTGGAGGAGATTGGCGATGTACTAGTTTCGAGTATATGCAGTCCATTAGAGTCTTGGGTTTTGGATTCTGGAGCATTGTATCATTCTTGCCCTGACTTTGCTATAATGTAGAATTATATTTCTGGTGATTTTGGAGAGATTCTTCTTGCGAATGATAAGTCTTTGAGAACTTTCTAGAAATGAGACGCTAGGATACGGATGAGGAATGGATGTGTATGGTGGTTGCATGGAGTGAGACATATTATAAGTTTGAAGAGAAATCTTATTTCTGTTGGGCAACTGGATGATAAGGGTTATCATTTATCCCTTGGCTCGGGTGTTTAGGAAATAACCATAAGAGGCCTAGTTTGTGTTTGAAGGTTCAAGGAGAGAACACCATACTTGACCAATGTTACCAAATATGGCATTGATCTTGGCGGTGTAAAAGTTCAGCATAATAACATCAATTGTGGTGGTGAAAGTGATGCAAGTTTGTGGCAGAGTGAAAATTGTCACAATAGCGAGGATTCAAGCTAGTGGCAGTTTAAAGATTTGTTGACTAAGGTTGTTACCATTGTAGAGTTGAAGCTATGCATGGCTTCAACATGACAAAATACCCTTCACGTAGATACATCGACCCAAAAATGACGCACCGCCTCTATTCTAATCAACATAGCGCGTTGCGCCATGCATGCCCCCAAGAGGGCGTACGTCGTTAAAACGACATGCCACGTTGGATGAAGATCCAATGTGGCACCTCGGTCCAACGTGGCTCGATATGGGCCACGTCGAAATTTGGCCCGACATGCCATGGCACCGCTATCCGAGGTTTGACATGCCACGACAGACTTACTTCGATGTGGCACGTCCTATCCACGTACCCCGAGAGAGGGGCACGTCGGTGCAAGAACCAACGTGCCACGTCTAGATTTCCCAATGCGGTACGTCAAAACATCACCCCGCGTCGGTCATTAGGCTGACATGGAACCGTTGACTGGATTGGTCAGTGTTTGACCAGCCCAGTTTAAGGCCCGTGGAGGCCCAACTTGGAGTAGAGGTCCCCACACCCCAAGGCCTCCTCCTTATCTATAAATATCCCATAATTTCTTCATTTGAAGGGTTGGATTTTTGGGAGCTCAAGGGTGTGAGTGCTTTCCCTCTCTAGAAAACCACGTCTAACATCCACGTCAACTCATATGTTGGCACGTCAAACCTCTTAAGGTTGACGGATTCTCCCCTCGAGGCATGTCTACTTTCACCATGTCGATTCGTGCACATCTTATGATGCACGACTTATACATCATGTCTTAGAACACACGTCTTATAAAGCACGTCTTATAAAACACGTCTTACAAAGCACGTCTAACAAGTACGACAAACAAAGTATTTCAACTGTTTTCTTCTACTTTTCCATATATATGAATATGTCAATAATTGGACTAAGTGAGAGATGAATTTGACTCCCAAGTCAACAATATGAGTGTTGGCTCATGATTTGACCACTCCGTAGTGCAAATCACTCGACATCCGAATACCGAGCCTCCAAGCGAGCTTGATGAATAATAAGCACCATTAGGCCACCCAAATGATATCTAAACGAGATATTCTTCCACACGAGGTCAACTATCAATCTAATAAAGCTTTGCCTACAAGAGGAAGACCCTTGAGGGTCGTACAACATGCTTACAAGATCTGCTCACGCTCAAATGCTACCAAGCAAACACTATATTAGAGGCAACCTTGTGCAGTCGCCCCTGTATATTGAACTACATCAGACTTGATTCTCTCTTCTTAGAGAGATAGGTAGGCAACTTGACCTCGTGTCAAGTTCAGTCGCAACACCTCGTATCCTTCCCTTAGTTTATTACTAATTAGACAATTATTACCTAACATTGTTCCTTGAAGTGTAGGTTTCCAACAAACCAAAAACTCTTCTCGTATTTCCTATAAGGTGCGAGAGAGTTTGGTGAAAGAGTAATCTCAAGACTAGAGAAAACACCCCGTGCCAGCTATGACGATGATGGTTCTTTTGGTATTGGAGTGCGATAGAGAGGTTTTGGTTGTGGATTAAGTTTAGTGGGTTCAGTCTCCAAGTGGGAGATTATTGAGACTGTGGAGCCTGAACAATAATGACAAAAATCAGAACACGGTGACAGAAGAAGAAGACCAAAAGGGAAAGCGCGAGCGATGCAACCCATAGCACTGTCGAGTTGTCCTGACAAGGAGACGCGCGGGTCGCGCAAGTTCATGCCTATCGCGTGAAACTTCAAGGGACTGACGTGGGTGGTGTCGTTAGTGGTGTGTTTCACGGACCTTCCAAGGAGCTGTGTGGGCCGCGCAGGGTGACAAGCGACTAGACTCGCGATACGTTAGGTTGCACGTCCTCAGTTTTGGCCCAGTTTTGATCCATCTTCTTCGTGACACCCTAATTTGCAGCAGAGATGGCTTATATGCAGTTTTTTGCGTCTGAATAGTGTGTGATTGAATAACCTCCAAAAGAAAGAGTGTAAGAGATTAAAAATATAAGAGAATACACTTGTGAGATGTGAGAGAACATTGTGAGAGATTGTTCTTAATCTTTGAGAAACAACTGGTGTATCTTATTTTGCAATCAATCATCATCATAATGAAAATCTTGGCTTGGATTGCCTTTAGAGGTAGTCGTATATTAGCTGGGTAAATAAGTTGTGTCTTGTATTCTTTCATTATTTTATCTTTTTTTTGTGTTGTAAAATTATTTGTTTGTGGTTTGTTGTTGTCTTTCATTATTCGTATTTCTGATGTGCAATGGTCTGAAGTGTTCTGGTTTAAAATTCAAATGATAGTCATCCCAATATACATTATTAATAGTGATGTCTGCTAAAAACCTTTTTGATACCTCATCCGTGAGTTTCATGAAACAACTTCATACGATTTCATTCAACATATTCTTGTTGTTTGCATTTAATCCAACGTATAAAGCTTCTAGTAGTCTCAAAATTGCTTCAATGTGATATGGACATCTCTTGATAAGTAAGTTGAATCGTGTTTATCTTTCGTTTGAAACTCATGAACTCTTTTCTTCTTGGCACGGCTAAATTTGGTGGATAGTATGTCCCTAAGAATGTATTTGCCATATGTTCCCATGTCTTTATACTTCTTGGATTAAGTCGCATGTACCAATCATCAACTTCTCTAGTCAATGTCTTGTGAAATGTCTTAAGTTTAAGATAGTTCTCCGTTGATGTTATTGATAAGTGGAACTTGCATTCCTTGTCAAATCTCATCGGGTGATAGAAAACATCATCACCTTCTCTCCCTCCAAATTTGATGGTTGATGCTTCTGCATCTATATTTTTTGGGATTTATGTGTTGAATTATGGCGTTGAATCATCCAAACAATGTTCAAATCTCTTGTATATTGATGTTTCTACTCTTCTTGGTAAGAAATCTCTCCATGTGCTAAGATTCACGGATAAGTCCTAAATCCATTTGCTATTTAGGTGTATCTTAGAATAACACAAATCCGAAGTTAGATTTTTCAATGAATCAGTAAAATAACTCAAAGAATACACGTTTAATTGCCTAGTCCCGACAACTGCGCAAAAAACCTGATGCGTGGCGAGCTTGTAGTGTTTTAATAATGAATTCAGTAATTGAGCTTCACCTATGTGTTAGTAAGTGCACTGTCAAGTAATAATAAAATAGAAAGTAAATTACATCTCAAGTATCGAATCTCACGAGGACTATGATTAAATTCATGTGTTCAGCTATCCTACTCTTTTTTTGGTAACTTAATGATTTGAATAATTGAGTGAAATTGTGAAACTACACTTAAATGTAATAATAATAAAAGATAAAATTAAATTGATTTGGATTGTGTCGTAATCAATATTGATAAAGATAACTAACGAGTTCGGGTTCATTTGACCTTCCACTATGCTCGTACTTACACTCTCATTTCATTAATTGATGTATATGTTCATGGCTCTCTTCAAAGCCACAAGAGGACATGGTCCAATTTCTTTTTTCCACACACTCTAAGGTTTAACTAACCCATAAAACGTATTATGTGGCAACGCTAGTGATCGATCATAACTTCTAATCAATCTCATGTTGATCGAGCATGACAAGGGATTGGGCACAAACTAATTAAATAAACATACACATGGAAATAATTGAAATCAAATCATAAGTCTTCACATAGTTTCAAATCTAACTTAGTACTTAACTTTCCTTTCTCGCTCATGTGGCCGAGTCGATAATGCCATAAATGAACGTCAGAGTTTGCACTTATGACTGCAATGCTACCCTTATTCCTTGCAATTATGTACAATGTGCCTTCCTTTACACCTCCAACCAACATCAAGGCCTCCTTGGTTATCTTCCTCGCACCCTGGCCAAAGGATAAATGATACACATCATCATCTAACTACCGAACAAAGATAAGATTTCTTGTTAGGCAAAGAATATGCCCCACACTTTGCAACACCCATACGCCTCCACTAGTCGACTTGATTCAAACATCTCCCATTCTTACGATATTTAGAGGCTCATCATCAGCACGATAGACCTTTCCAAAATTTCCAATAACATAATTCACCATCATATTACTGCCTGGAAAAGCATGATATGATGCTCCATAATCCAAAACTCACGACCCCCAATGGACTGCACACAGTCAATATTATTGCATAATTAATATCTTTCATGGCTACATTTCCTCAGTTCTCATTCTTCTTCTCGAAAACTAGCTTTGGAATGATCTTTCTTTCTAGAGTTCCAACACCCAATTAAATCTCTTACCCTTCTTCGACTTCCTCATTTTGATCTACCCCGATTCAAACTTGAGCTTATGTTCTTTTATCAACCTCAAGTCTCTGTACTTATAACTGATCCCGAAGAGTTCTCCGAAGAACTACCCGACTCATTTCTGCGAATTTCTTCACTAGCAATCAGGTCTCTTACTTCATCAAACTTGAGCTTCTCTTTCCCGACTGGTGCACTCACGACAACAATTATCTCGATCCAACTCATAGGCAAAGAGAACAACATAACATTATCGTCAAAATCAATTTTTACAAAGCTCAACTTTGATGTTATCAAATTGAACCCATTAAGATGCTCCAACACTACAATGTTTTGCGTCATCTTCACTTAGAAGAAACTTTGCATTAGATGAACTTTGTTCACCACTGATGGCTTTTCGTACATATCTGAAAGAACCTTCAGTATGCCCTTTGTTATTGTCTCATTTGTGGTGTGGAACGCCATTTTTTCCAGAGTTAATCTAACCACGCCCATTGCTTTCCTATCAAGGACTTTTCAGTCTGTGCCTCACATCTTTGTGAGTTTATCCTTAATGGTTTCTACAGATCTTTACCATATAGTAAATCCTCTATCTGCATCCTCTAAGACTTATGATCGAACCCATCAAACTTTTTTATTTGCATTTTACCTCCGTCCGTCGTACAATTTTCTCAGAGATGTACTGCTCCCGCTCCACCTAGAGATCTGATACCACATGTTGTGGAAAAGATTTTTAATAATGATTGCAACAAACACCATAGAGTAATTCATAGTATACCAAAATCGATAAAATAGGTTATGAACATAAGACATAATTTCCTTACGTGGTTCGTCCATGACTACCACTGCGGGCGCGCCAAGCCACGAAATTTACTATGATATTGATGAGCAATTACAATTACAAATAAGAAGTGACAATTGTCTCTCACATATCTATAACAATCTCTCACATTGTATTCCAGATCTCACAAGAGCTTTCTCTCTTATTTTTAATTGTATTATAAGTTTATTGCACACACCCACTGAATAAAGTGTCAAAAACTTATATTTATAACGGATGTTGAGGAATTGGGATCTTCTACGTGTTTTCGGACATTTTGCACATGCGCTACATGAGCGTGACGTAGCCCATCAGTACGCGACATGCCATGTTTAGGCACTACCAGCTTTCCGTACTACCATCTAGGTGTGACATGACCGCGACACGGGCATGAGTAGCGCCCTATACTCCCTACCAAGAATGACTAGCGCCCTAAAGTAGACGCGATCAACGCCTCATTACGTCTTCCGAGCGCGAGCAATGTCACTGTCTCTAAATTGTTCAAGCTCCACAAAACCTAACAGATAGAGCCACAATCTTCTTCACCTTGGATCTTAAGAAATTGTCGTACCACCAAAATTAAACACATATCCCATAGTACTCTTTCTTATCGAGATCACCTACCAAATCAACTTCAATATATCAACAGAGGAATGTGCTTGTACCTCCAAAACACAAAGCCTTGTTTATAGTACCTTTCCAGTACCCCTAGAATCCAATTTACTGCTTCCTAGTGTTTTCTGCTCGGAGATTGTTCATGTATCTACTCACAACTCCCACTGCATGTGTAATATCTGGTCTAGTACACACCATAGCATATATAAGGCTGCCAACACATATGGAGTCTTCTTCATATTAGCATGGTTCCACTTACTACTAAGTGACTCCTTCTTATTTAGCTTGAACTATCCACATAATGGAGTGCTTACCAGTTGCGCACCATCCATATTCAACCTCTTAATAACTTTTCAATATATCTAACCTGCAAAAGATACAACTTTCCTGCCACCTTGTCTCGTTTTATCAGCATGCCCAAGATCTGCTTTGCCACGCCAAGATCTTTATTAGAAAATCATTCAGATAATTGCTTCTTCAACTTGTTCACTTCTTGAATACAACCACCAACTATCAACATATCATCAACATATAATAGTACAATGATAAGGAATTTTTAAACATCTTGAAATATCAACAATATCATGCATGAAATGATCAAATTGTTAAACATATGCTTAAGTTAATATCATGCATGAAATAATCAAATTTTGTGTACCACTGTCGTGGAGGTTTTTTTAAGGTCATACATGCTATTCTCTAGGTTATACGGAAGCTCATTGTTACCTTCAGGAAAGTATCCCTCTGGTTGCTTCATGTACATGCCTTCTTCAAGATCACCATGAAGAAAAGTCTTCTTGACATCCATCCGTTCGAGCAATAAATTATCCACCAAAACTATATTCAAAACCAATCTAATAGTAGCCAATTCACAATAGAAGAAAATATATCCGCGCAATCAACCACTTCTTTTTGTTGTAAATCCTCCACGATTTCTCTTGCTTTGTAACGCTTGTTTCTATCATCTTCTTCTTTAATTTTGTACACCATTTCTTATACAAGTCGTTGTTTCCCTTATGAGTCTTCACGAGTTCTCATGTGTTAGTCTCTTCAAAGAATTCATCTCATCTTCCATTGAAAGTCTTCACTTGCTCTAATCAACACTCTGCATTACATCTGCATAACTCTCTGGCTCACCACCATTAGTCAACAAAAGATAGTGTAGAGTTGAGTCATATCTCTCCAGAGCCCGACACAGTCTACTTAGTCTCTTCAAAGTAGTCTCGGGTGTACGAGGTTTTGTCTCAATATCCTCATATCTTTCAGGACCTTGCTATCATCCGAATTGAAAATATTCAATTCCACAACAATTGGATTTTTGGCCTGAATATCATCACTACCAGTAATTGGTGCACCCAACTTGTCTTTGTAAAACATCTACTCAATAAATATGACATCCCGATTACGAATTACCTTCCGGTTTAGTACATATAGTCTTGATCACATGTACATCGGTTGTACTGTAAGCATCATTCATCGAACATCTTACTAATTTTGTCTTTGAGTTTTAAATGTTTTTTATTTAATATCTTTTGATTTTCGAAAAGGTTTATCTCTTACCTAAAATAGGAAAACGTGGATGAAAAATCTTTCTTTTTTATCTGAGTCCCGTTAATCTTTTGATTAGTAGTCGTATATTTCTCCGTAGAGTCTTTAAAGTATATTTGGGCTTGACATGCAATTTTAAATTTCATTTAATTTGCACTTTACTGTAGACTGTTGTGCCTTCATAAGGGAAAGTAGTTCCAGCAAAATATTTTACAAATGGGAGGGCTGTGGTCCACTTCATCCGCCGCATCTTACCTAGTTGATACTTGATACCAAGGGCGTATTCTATTATTAATTAGTAGGGTGGCTGTAGCCCAAATAATTTTATGGACCTCATGGTTTAGTTTATTAGTTAGTTAGTCTACGTGAAATAAAAACAAAGAGAGCGCCTCCAAGCAAATTACCTTTAAATGTCCAAGAAAGGAAAATAAGCAAATTACATTTAATGCATGTTCATTTAACAACTTCCAGTTCACGCTAACTTAATTATTTTCTTTAACTAAACCTACCCACAAATCAGCGCAAATTAAGATCTTATCTTCAATTTGAGTCTGTGCTAAAATTAATATATTTGGCAGCCGAAAAAGACTTAAAATGGCAACTAAGATTTCCATGTGGAACATTACTGATGTAGCGACCGCATACATGACACATATTCAGCTATTCACATACATAGATAATAGGGCCACTAGCAAAAAAACCCCCTGTGTTACATAAAACAGGCAACAAACCCCCTTATGAAAATAAAAAAGGCAAAAAACTCCCCTGTGTTATGAAAATCATAGCTCACTGCCCCCTTAATTTTTTTTATGTGTATTTTCACGTTAAAGGTCTAATTTGCCCCCATAATAAAATATTCTCTTTGAGGAGGGGGAATTGGGGTTGACGGCGATTCCTCATTTTCAAGCAAAAATCGTCTTCTTCGTTTCTTGTTGTCATCCCTGAATATCTAACTAAAGCTCCCTCTCACGAAAAGCTGCTCATTTTTTGTCGATTAAAAGTCGTTGTCACTTTTGCGAGCCACTCGGTATGAATATTACTGTAAGTTTTGGTTTTTAAGTGTTCATACTCAATATTTCTTAAATAGCTTGTATATTGGTGGCTTCTAGATGTTGAGGTTGAGTTTTTAATTGCAGTTTTTGTGTAGGGCTAAGTTTTTGTGTATTTAGCAGTTTTTTCTTCAACTATGTAACAAAGTCATGCTACTTACGAAATTTTTGGGGCATAAATGGTTGAAGAAATGCGAGCCACTCAGTTATGCTGCTTAATTCCACCAATTTGAATTATATTCATTCCTGTGCATTCATAGTCTATGAATTATACTTTTTTCTTTTATGCATACAGATGGACAATGAAAAGAATGGAGAGGATACTCAATTAATTGATAGAGATAAATCAGAAGACTTAGATGGTGTCTCTGATGATGATGGGGTAGATTCAGATGCAGCAAGTGTTGCTTTTGAAGATGTCGAGGGATCCAGCGATGACGATATCTTTCAGGAAAAAAAACTATCCAGAGAACAATTGATTAGAAAGTTGAAGCAAATGATTCGAAAGAGCAATGAATCTGATCCCCATGTATTTAACAGAATGTATTTCAGTCTTGCTGCCATGAATAAGGGGTTTTTGGCTGGTTGTCGGCCTATAATAGGCCTGGATGGCTGTTTCTTGAAAACTGTACATGGGGGACATAAAAAGTTGTCGTAATCCTCCGAACAAGGTGAAATTGTTGCTTTGCGCTATAATTTATTGTTTTGAAATGGACCTATAATCTGTTTTTATTTTTTTTTTAACTGTTGTTTTGTTGTTTCTAAAAGCTAAAATCGGCTTTAAGGTGTTGTTTTACTGTTTTTTCTTTTGGTGCAAGTATTGTTTATTGTTATTTTGTGGAGTTTTTGTTGCTTCTCTATTTTGCTTCTCGTACGGTGCTTTCTTACAATAGGAAAAACAAGTCCGTAGAAGAAAAAAGAGAGCCAAGTCGTCTAAGCATGAAGATAGCCCCGCAATAGTTAATTCAAATGCAGTTCAAGATGCAGAAGTTCCAATATAATGAAGCCAAAATATTGTTGAAATTGGCGTATTGGCGATGCTAACAGAGTTAAACGTTCTTATGCAATTGATTTTGAATAGCTAAAACATATCTAGTAAACTAGGATAGAATTTTGGTAACTTAAACATTTGAACGTTGTTACACACTTAAGCATGTGGTGTTACAATTTGAACATTTGGATGTGAAACACTTGCATTTTGTTGTGCTTTTAATGTAACAACACGGTATTTAATGGAGGTTTCTAGTTTACAGTGATTTGCAACCACATTTTATTATTATTTTTTTTCTAGACATGACAATGCTTAGTATTTTTCACAAATATTATTTCCACGAATAAAGGTATGTTTATTTTCTTAGACTAAAAATAATCGTATGTTCTATTATCTCAGTTTTCTAACTTCTATGAGTTTTCTAGAATTTTATTATTTTAATTGCTTGTTCAGGAGATATATTTTATAACAAGAATTTTGCGGATAACCTTTTAAAAAGTGTCAAAATATTCTTAGCAATATTCAAATATATTGTAGTTAAAAATGTGGGGAAAAGTATATAATTCTCTAAAAATGGCATAATTTGCTGTTATTTCGAAATTATATGGGTTTATTTGAAGTTTTTCCTTTTGTAGGGATTATTTGCCTATTTTTATGAACTATGGTATTATCTGTTGGTTAACAAAATATGAGGGATTGGTTTAATATTATTCAGAAAAAGAATAAGGGTAGAATAGGTATTTTACAAGTACATATTCACACTCACTCTCACTTTTGAGCAAGTGTACCTCAGTCTCGTACAAAAGGGGGTATTTTGCTATGTATTTGAATACACGAGGGGGTTTTTTGCTTCTTTACATTTCATGGGGGGGGGGGGGGGGGGGGAGGGATTGTTTTCCTGTTTCAAACAACATAGGGGGGCTTTCTGCCAAAAACCCTAGATAATATGTATATGGTCTAATTATCAAAACAAACTCTACACTTACTTGACTAGGATACGGGAGCCTACGGTCTCCGCGTCGATGAAGGCTCTGCTCCGTGACTTGCAAATTTTAGGAGGCAAGATTTCCACCCTATTTGTCTCTTTTACATACCGGGAGGCGAATAGCAGATGTGCTGGCAAAGCAGGGAACCAACCGAGTTAATGTGGATGACCTACAAGAGCAACTTTTTTGTGCAGCCTGGAGCGATTGTCCGCCGAGTTTGGCATTTTTGGAGTTGTTTGATATCCATTGTACATATTTGCGGTTATCCCGCCAAACTCGACCCCGCACCCCGTTGTGTACTCTTTGGCTTCGACCTTGATAAATAAATAACTAGTTTGTGTTATAAATAAATAAAAATATGTATACATATAGATATTGGTTTTATTTGTAAGCGTTTTATAAATATGCAAATTATTCTTAAGCTATTATTTTTCGGAAATTTCACAAAATTGGTCTTTTACAGTAACCACTTTTCAAGATTGGTCCTTTACAGCGCAAAGGGCCATTTTTAGTCTTCTAAAATAACCAAGTTTCATTTTTGGTCCTCCGTGAGGGAATATTCTTTTATTCCCCAAAAATTGGCATGTGCCATACACGTGACTTCAAATCTCAGTTTTGTTTTTGTATTTTCTGTCCAAATACTGCATATAACTACATTCAAACCTCAATATTTTTTAAATAAGTATATTTTACTCCAAATTTGAGTTTGCTTTTTTCATTGTGTTCTAAATATTTTAATAATTACACTCAAGCCCAATTTTTTAAATAAAGTGTAAATATTTTCTCATATTTAAGAATAACTATATCTTAAACTATTTATGTAATTTTTTCCCATCACCATCGAGCATTCCTGATCGAACCAGTATCATCACCTATTGCACCACCATTCATCACCTCTATTCATCACCTATTGCACCACAATACAATTCATCATCGCACCCTCCCCCACCCACCCACATTCTCAAACCATCAAAACCGCCAATCCACCACCAAATCTGAGGTCATCAATGGTGTTTAGCTGTTTTTTGCCTCAAATACATGAAGTTACGATTGAAATTCATTCAATTGTGTTGAATATTTTAATAAAAATATCATATTTTGAGAATTATTGTGAATAGTTAAAAAGGCTTTATTTCTTTGGTTAGTGGGGGTCAAAGTCTTGTATGTTATAAGTGTGTGATTATTGAGAAATAATGGGGTAAGACTCATAACCTACACATTTACCACCCTTATTAATGTTGTGATTAAATCCCCTACTTATGATATGTGTAAAGATTATATTTATATACATATTTATATTATATATTAAACCTCTTATTAATTTTGGTGTTACAAGACTAATGGCTAGTACACTATAAATAGTTGTCTTGAAAATCTTTTTTCAATGGACAAATTTATAAGAGTAATACATTCTTTCTAAAACAAGTTTAATCTCTGCTATATGTGTGAGATATATAAATATAATATTGTGGGCAAAGAAAAGTGTTAGGCTACGCTTCAAATTTCTCTAGTAGTGCAGACTTATAGAAATTAACAACGGAATGGTTGAGCTGTTGTATCCTGTAGGCGAACGTGCAAGGTGTGACCCTACTGCATATTCTTCATGAATAGGGGCGCAAATCGTCTTAAAGAGAGCTGTGACTTAGTCTGTGCCTCATCCCAATTTTACTTTATCATGGTTGGTAATTTATCAACACTCGAGGTAACATTCATCCGATTCGCGCATGAGGTAATATTTTTCTTATGTGTTTCTCTATTTTATTTTGTGATTAACTCGATAGAGAAACATCGATCGACTTTATGCTAATTTGTGGAATTAAAATTTATTTGTTCCTTTGTAATATTGTGAATATTATGATCAGGGAACAATAATTTTAAGACGATCCGACTCTTGAAAAAGAGAAATATTATACTATAACTGATCAAGTATACATAACTCTATTTTTTTCTGTTTGTGCATGATGTTACAAAATATGAGCCGAGAAAATAATGATGCATTACGTGAAGGCGCAAAACCTATCACATAAGTTTTCTTGATCAGTGTTTGGGCCGATATTTCCCAAGTACGGTATGTTTCATTGATCTAAATGATTTAATTGATATCTTATGGAACTCATCTTCTCCAATTTTATGCGCGGTGGTGTGAGTGTGTGCGTGATATCAATAAGAAGCATTAAGAATCGGGTATCTTATATGTCGGGTGCGAAGTTCTATAATGATCTTTCATAAGCATATAGTTCGCTGCTCATCGATATGCAAAATGTAGAATTGAAGCATTTATATTAATTGTGCATACTGATATCTTGTTTAAACGTAGAAGGTCCATCACTATAAGATATCTCCTTAATTGCCTTGATTTGGTTATATATTCACTTTTTATGCTGAAGTTACTAGAGCTATTGGTTTCGCCATGTACCAGCGTGACGTATGTTACTCTAAAGTCATATTTTTAGCGGACTACACTTGGGGCAGTTACAAGCAATTCTTTCTTTGCATGCCCAATAATTCGTGAATCTGCCTAAATTGAATACTTGAGCATTTTCAGGGTTATGGCGGCAGGGGGAACGGTGCTCTGACCTGCATCCATCGTCTCCTCTGAGCCGGGAAAATCCGAGTTTGGCACCTCGGTCATTGGGACATCAGCTGCCGGGATTTCAGTGGTCGGGCCCTCTGTAGCGGGTCCCGACGCATTTAGTATGGCAGTGGTTGGACAAGAATTTGTGGCTCGCGGTGGCCTCCCGGGCCCGCCCCTACATCGCGGTTCATTCTGTGATGGAGGAAGCTCCATCTCACTTGGGTCATTCTCTGTTCTTGGTCAGTCGGCTGTAGAGGGGGTGGTGTGTCCTCAATCCTCGTGTTTCTAGTCACAACTCCGTTAAACTCGGATCGGGTCCTCCTTCCTTGCATCTCGGCGTCTTTGTCCGGGAACTGGTGTTCCCACAGACGGCGCCACTGATTTGACAATAGATCGTTTTATATATATACGAGTGTCGATTACAAGTAAGTAGTCTAGCAATACAACGAGCCTATCTCAAATCAGACCTACACTAGGTGTCTCGTGTAGGCTTGGTCCGGAACACCTCGGACCTACGCTTCGATGCTTGGAGGGGAGTGGAATATCGATAAATAGATCGAACGAACGTCGGTGATTGCCTTCGATGTGATGTCGAAGATGACCCCCGATGTGGTATCGGTGATGAGGTGGTATGACGTGTCACAGGTGCACGTGGTAGTCCCGATATCGAATAAGATATCGAAAGCGATATCAGTGATGTATTTCGATATGGTGCGTGGTAGCTGAGGGATAATAATTGCTTACTTTGGGATCCGGGCACCGCGTATTTATAGACCTCGGGATCCGGGGACCACAGTAACATATCGGTGATTATTACCGATATGACATCGAAAGTGATCCCCGATATGGTCCAATATGGGTCTGGTTTGGGCCTGGCCCACTATGCGGGAAATGCCCATATCATGTAGTCCTCCAATTTGGGGATTCTTATCTTAGAGATAAGAATTCGCAAATTTAATTTTACATTCCTGGGTTACCTGTACCCTTCGTCCCGCCAGTTCAAAGGACGGAGATCAAATATGCGGGGAATGCGCTTTGTGATGAACTTCGATGATCACTCTAATGCAGTGGGCGCATAGTTTGAGGTCCTCGTTTGAATTATGTGTTCCTTGGAGTTGACTTTCTTATAAATATGGGAGTCACACTTCGAGGATTTTTTTTTTTTGCATAATAGGATAAGATGTCGGGGTTCATCGTCGATATTACGTCGAAACTCATATTCGATATGATGTCGAAAGTATATTTTGATGATTTGGTGTGTTGTCGTATGCTTATGAAAGGCTGTGCTGGAGCCAGCTTTGTCCTTTACCCACATGTACTCCAAGCGACGTGGTAAGGGGACCCATGGATCGTTGATGATTCCGGACTGAACTCGGGTTATCCCAAGCTGCCTACGTATCCCTTTGGGGAATCAAGTCGGACGTAGTTCATTTGTCTATTCTGCACTACGCGGCTTTACGGTTTTGATCATATCTCCTTGTAGGAAGGTCCAAATCTCCAATCGCTTCTTGATATGGAAAGTAGACTCCTTTAGCTTTCCAATCATATAAGGTACATGTTGGGGAGAGAAGTATATCGGCAGTGACATCCGATATAAGATCGGGTATTCTGGCATATTGGAGATATGTCGAGGTTCCACCATATCGGCCATATCTCGAGATCGGTACATCGAAATCTCAATCTGCTTCTTCCTATGGGTAGCTGACACATGTAGCTTTCCATACATATATTATACATGTCGAGTGAATAAGTACATCGGTAGTTATGTTCGATATAATATCAGGTATTGCAGTATGTCGAAGGTATGTTGAAGGTATGTCGGGGATCTAAGTCGAATATGGCATACCGGTGATGATATTCGATGTACATTTCAATATAGACATAACGGGGTGATCCCTAGGTGTTTTTTCCGTGGTCGTTGAGAAAAAGACTAAAGGGTCCCTGTGGGAGTAGCTGTCTGCTGCCCTTATTGTAACTTGAATTTATCCCTTTCCGGATTATTTTCGATTCGTGGTTCTGTAACTGAATATTTATTTCTCTGTGGTCTTCATAATATGTGACTCTTCGTGGCCCTGTTGTGTGATAACTTGTTGAATTTTTATTGTCATGACGATAGCGTATGCAGTATTCCGCTATCTGAGCCGTATTCATTTCGTTCTCGTATTTGATGAGATTCGTTTAATCTGTTTGTTATCAATCAAGGAATGATTAGAATTTCCTCGGGGTTGGTAGAAACATGGGTAATCTGCCACTGCTTATGTGTTTAGGATCGACCCCATTATTATAGGGGATATTCTTCTTGTGGTTAGGGGCCCATAGGGCCTGCCTCTTCGCCTAGTTTGTCTTTTAGAATTTTCACCCACATAGGCTCTTCACCAAGCTTGATTTATGAGATTTTCACCCAATAGGCTATTCACCTAACGTAATTTTATGGGACTTCCACCAAATAGGCTCTTCACCTAGCTTGATTTATGGGATTTTCACCCAATAGGCTCTTCACCTAACGTAATTTATGGGATTTTCACCCAATAGGCTCTTAACCTAGCTTGATTTATGGGATTTTCACCCAATAGGCTCTTCACCTAACGTAATTTATGGGATTTTCACCCAATAGGCTCTTCACCTAACGTAATTTATGGGATTTCCACCCAATAGGCTCTTCACCTAGCTTGATTTATGGGATTTTCACCCAATAGGCTCTTCACCTAACGTAATAGTTCGCGTGGGTAGGGACCCATCCCGTTATCATAGGGAACCCGCTACCGTTCAAATGTTTAGCGTCGACCCCGTTATCACAGGGGATATTTTTCTTGTGGGTAGGGGCGCATCCCGTTATCACAGGGAACTCGTTACCGTTGAGATATTTATGATTGACCCCGTTATCACAGAGGATATTTTTGTTGTGGGTAGGGGCGCATCCCGTTATCACAGGGAACCCGCTACCGTTGAAATGTTTATGATCGACCCCGTTATCACAGGGATATTTTCGTTGTGGGTAGGGGCGCACCCCGTTATCACAGAAACCTGGTACCGTTGAAATGTTTATGATCGACCCCGTTATCACAGGGGATATTTTTCTTGTTGTAGGTGAGCTTTTTCTTTGTCTTTTTGACTATGTCTCTTGGTGACTCTGTCGTCGTTGAATCTGTAGGTCATTAAGCCCTGTAAAACAACACAGACCAGAAAGATTTTCGATGTAAAAGCTAATACAAAAGCACGAAATGATGTGCATGTGTTATCTGCAGGATGTTCCCTCAATTTGGGAAAATCAGTTTTATACGAGAAACAGTGTTTCCATTGTGCTCTATCGTGCCTGTTGTACCTGTTTATACATGTTGTACCTGTTTGAATAGATAATATTGAATAATCTGGGGCAATGCCCCCTGAATCCCCCTTTTAATATTCTCTATGTCCTTTTCGGATATAGTAAAGTGCGACCCTTTGATGCATGTACCTGTCAGAGGGCGATGTGTTAAACATATATCTAGGGGAATATTCCCCAACTCTTTGTGCCATTCTCTGCACTTCTATAATGTCCGCTTAGGACATATCCTTGCATGAAATATTAGATTGCACTAAGCAACAAATAAAAAGGTAATAACGGATAACGGTCGAAGGCTAGGTAAACCTAACCCGCCTACGTATCCCGTTGAATGGGGAATCAGACCGGCGTAGTTCCCCCTATTTTTTCTTGGATCGACCCCGTTATCACAGGGGATTTTTTCTTGGATTGGCCCCGTTATCACAGGGAATTTTTTCTTGGATCGACCCCGTTATCACAGGGGAGTTTTTCTTGGATTGACCCCGCTATCATAGGGGATTTTTTCTTGGATTGGACCCGTTATCACAGGGAAGTTTTTATTGAATCGACCCCGTTATCACAGGAGATTTTTTCTTGAATCGACCCCGTTATCACAGGGGATTTTTTCTTGGATTGGCCCCGTTATCACAAGGAATTTTTTCTTAAATCGACCCCGTTATCACAAGGGATTTTTTCTTGAATCCACCCCGTTATCACAGGGGATTTTTTCCTTGAATCGACCCCGTTATCACAGAGAAGTTTTTCTTGAATCGACCCCGTTATCACAGGGGATTTTTTCTTGGATTTACCCCATTATCACAGGAATTTTTTATTGAATCGACCCAGTTATCACAGGGGATTTTTTCTTGAATCGACCCCGTTATCACAGGGGACTTTTTCTTGAATCGACCCCGTTATCACAAGGGATTGTTTCCTGGATTGGCCCCGTTATCACAGGGAATTTTTTCTTGCTTAGTGCCTCAGTATGTCGTTCGCCGAGAACAATGTTGGCTCAGGTTTGCTTGAGATGGATTTCGATGAGATCGGAGTGGGATTTTCTGAAAACGAGATGTTCGGGTCTGACCAGTTGATTGGCGACCAGTCTGGTGCTGAATTCTCTTTTCCACCGGAGGCTGACGGTCCCAATGTAGGTGAATGGGGCTTGGGGATCAGCCACCCGAAATATAAGACCTCGGAGAAGTACGAGGATATGACGTCTCATGTTCCTCATCATGCTAGTTATTACTCCAACGAGTATGACATCCCTGAGGGGTATAAGGTCATATTCCCTAGTGCGGATCAATGAATGCATACTCCACCGAAAGGCTGCATTACTGTTAATGCCAAGCATTTTAAGAACGGACCGCGCTTCCCAATTGATCATGCGGTTAGTGTTATCATTGCAAGCATCGAGGTCTGCTTGAGGCGGCTATCCCCCAATTCTCTTGAGTACATCGTGGCTTTCATTTGTGTCATGAGAGCGTTGGGTGCCCCTTGCGGAGTTAATGAGTTCTGGCAACTCTTTAGTGTCATGGTCAACAGGAAGGGCGGTGACAAGGGGTTCTTTTGCGTGCGGGCCCAGGCGGGTTCGTGCAATATACTCAATCCAGTTATGGATTTGGAAATAAGTGTGAGTATATGTATATCCAGGATAGGACGGCTGGTGAATTTGATGTGATTCTTAGTGTGTGGTGCGAAGTCACCAAATATGAGAGACGAGCCGCTGTCGGGACAACTGCACATACCCTCGAATTTCTGAGGAATCTGATTAACCATCCGTACGACGGTACCCTGCGTTGCAGTGACATAGTTTTGCAAGCAAGTGGGATATCTCCCGTACGTTATAATGGTCCCTCTACTCTCGGTAAGTGTTATATCTTTACAAATCGATAGCTTCCTCCCGATTTATCTCTTGATCTTTATGTTTCATGTATCTTGCAGCCGATTTGGTAGAGTACTGTAGTCTGGACACGATAGCGGAACGTAGACAGCTGGGGGCCAAAGCCGCTACAGATGACGCACCTCCACTTGTCAAGAAGAGGGGTCGTGAGGGCGTACACAAGAATGCAAAGAAATCTGTTCCCTTATCGAGTGGTAATATTGCCGGGGCGGGTAGTGCCTCGCAGTCTCAACATGACGTTGATGTTGGGATATCCACGGGGCGAAAACGAAAAAGGGGAGGGGGTAGTTCGAGTGGGGATCACACTGTGCCCGAAATGTATTCTTGGTGTGGGACTTGTATTTCATGTCTTCTTCTGATTTTAGGGTGCTTCGGCGAGTCCACATAGCACATCCATCTTTGTACCTGGTCACCTAGAATTTCGCCGACTCCTTGAGGTGTCGGGAATTTGATCTTCTGGTAATAAGTAGAGGTCACTGCCCTGATCTGGTTGAGTGCCGGTCAGCCAATGATGGCATGGTAGGGGAATGGGATGTCGACCATTGTGTATTTTATCGGCGTCACCCGGGTGCGTGGGTTTCTCCCAAACACTGTGGGCAATATAACTTGTCCGAGTGGAACTACCTCTGCTCCGCCGGATCCGGTCAATAGGGTGGATATCGGCTCTAGCCGTCCCGAGGCTGTAATCATATGCTCGTAGGCTTTTGAGAATATCAGGTTTGCGGAGCTTCCGCTGCGGTCAGGGCCAACGGACTAAGTTGCTCAAAGTCTCTCCTAGTGAAAGAGGTCTTCTGCTCCAAGTACACTTCTGGTATGATTGCATTTGTGTACCCAATGTAGGCCCCGCCCTGGACTCTTCGTGTCATAGTTTCTCGGCCGCGAGCAGTGTCGGCTCCCAAGGCACCTCTATTGATCATGTTTATGACGCCTCTGCTCGGGGCATTCACTATGGTCCTACCGCGCTCCTCGGGTGCCTCAATCGTCTTATGATTTCCTCTCCTGGGTGAGTAATTTCTTCTAGGGGATAAAGAATGTTCGCCCCTCCTAGCATCGTCCTTGGCGCTTCTGACAAACTCGACCAATTTTCCTTCTTTAATCAATCTTTCAATTTCATTCCTCAGGTGCGTACAATCCTCCGTCCTGTGTCCAGGTTGATGGTGGTACGCGCAGTATTTGCCCGACGACTTCATCCCGAGAGTCTCATTCAACGTCCTAGGTTCCGTCAACCATCTATTTCTCTTCACCACGACCATCACCTCCAGAATGCCTCTATTCAACGGGGTGTGCGTCCTTGGGGTCTTTCTTTGTTGCAATCTCTGTCCGCGTTCCTGCTGGAAAATGAACCTTGACGCGTTGCCATCATCTCGTCCTCGTAAACCATTTGGTTCGCGAGCATGGTGATCTGTGCTATGGTGGGCTCAGTTTGATTAGCTCCCCGACGAATCTGCGATGGGTCGTACCCTTAAACAACATCATCATGACCTGTCCGCCATGCGGCTCGTCCACCTTTAACAATTCATCGTTGAACCTCTTCATATATTCCCGGAGGTTCTCCCTTTCCCTTTGTTGCACCGCGCCGAGGTGTAGCAGGTTGGTCTTCATTCTCTTTTTGGCTAGAGAATTGGTTCTCGAATTTCTTCCTTAGCTGCTCCTAGTCCGTTATGGATCTGGCCTCCAGCCTAGCGAACCAATCAAGTGATGCGCCCGCTAAAGTGGTGGATAGGATCTTCGCCTTTATGTTTCTTGAGTAGTTGTGCAGATTCAAAATGCTATCGACTTGATGGAGATGATCTGTAGGATCACTTCTTCCGTCGTATGGCTTGATCACTGGGATCTTGTCCCCTCTTTGCAATATCTCAGCCTTTATCTCATCCGAAAACGGGGTCCTGCTGCGACCCTTCCAATGACTCTGAGTCACCTTCCTCGTCAACTCTGCCCTCTCGCGGTCTAGTTGTTCCATCCTCCTCGATATTACTTGCAGTACTTCTGCATCCTTATTTTTTTGAATGTGCAATCTCAGCGTGGTCGCGACCGCGTTCTATTCTCCTGATTATTTCTGCCCTCTCGCGGTCATGTCGTTCCATCCTTCTTGCTATCTCTCGGTCCAGGGTCCTAGGGTCCCATCTCCTCGACCTGTCGTAAGCAGCGGGCGATATCTCTCTGAATGAGTCCCCCGTATCCTCCTGTTCATCATATCCTTGCCTTGCCCTTCTCTCACCCGCTCGGGATTCACGGGGCCTTGCCCGAATATCCTTTGTTCTTTGTTCCGCCAGTCGTGGAAGCAAAGTCTCCAATGTAGTGTCAAGCGCCGCTTTTACAGAAGCGTGGATCTGCGCTAGCATTTTCGGGGTTATGGCGGCAGGGGGAACGGTGCTCTGACCTGCAACCATCATCTCCTCTGAGCCGGGAAAATCTGAGTTTGGCACCTCGATCATCGGGACATCAGCTGCCGGGATTTTAGTGGTCGGGCCCTCAGTAGCGGGTCCCGCTGCATTTAGTATGGCAGTGGTTTGACCAGAATTCGTGGCTCGTGGTGGCCTCCCGGGCCCGCGCCTACGTCGCGGTTCATTCTGTGATGGAGGAAGCTCTATCTCAGCTTGGGTCATTCTCTGTTCTTGATCAATCGGCTGTAGAGGGGGTGGTGTGTCCTCAATCTTCGTGTTTCTAGTCGCAACTCCGTTAGACTCGGATCGGGTCCTCCTTCTTTGCATCTCGGTGTCTTTGTCCGGGAATTGGTGTTCCCACAGACGGCGCCACTGATTTGACAATAGATCGTTTTATATATATGCGAGTGTCGATTACAAGTAAGTAGTCTAGCAATACAACGAGCCGATCTCAAATCAGACCTACACTAGGTGTCTCGTGTAGGCTTGGTCTGGAATACCTCGGACCTACGCTTCGATGCTTGGATGGGAGTGGAATATCGATAAATAGAGCGAACAGACGTCGTTGATTGCCTTCGATGTGATGTCGAAGATGACCCCCGATGTGGTATCGGTGATGAGGTGGTATGACGTGTCACAGGTGCACGTGGTAGTCCCGATATCGAATAAGATATCGAAAGCGATATCGGTGATGTATTTTGATATGGCGCGTGGTAGATGAGGGATAATAATTGCTTACTTTGGGATCCGGGCACCGCGTATTTATAGACCTCGGGATCCGGGGACCACAGTAACATATCGGTGATTATTACCGATATGACATCGAAAGTGATCCCCGATATGGTCCAATATGGGCCTGGTTTGGGCCTGGCCCAATATGCGGGAAATGCCCATATCATGCATTTCAACAAAGAATGAGAAATGGCTAAACTGAACGAAATGCAAAAAAGGTGTGCCATATTTTCAGACCCTTTGAGGTGAGTCTTTAATTGCACTACTATCTTGTGAAGTTAAGTACCCTTTTGCAATTAAAGCTTAATTGTTATGGATATTTTATTATGAACAATTAAGAAAAGATAAATGGCTATATTAAAGTGTGGCTTGGTAATTTATTGGATGCTTCAAATTTTGTCACGATGATTCCATTAGTTCACACTTTTGTAACTTGAGAAGCATTATCTTGAATAGTGGGGGTTATGTTGCTTAGCATGCAATATTTTTGATTAATATTTTATGCGTAAATATTTATTTTACTATTGAATTATTATGTTGTAAACTAACCCATGGTGCAGTGATGAGCCATCACAATCTTTTTGAGCATAATATAGAGAAATGAGATTATGACGTGCATAATTTTTGCATTTTATGCAGTAATATATTTGTGAAAGTAATGGTTCCTAGTAGTAGGCTACTGGTCACTTTACGTGATTCCTAGTAGTAAGGCTACTGACCATTTTATTACGTAGGCTATGTGATCACATGATGATGAAATCATCAAATTAATTGTGAATGCTTGAGGTGCATTACTTGTGAAAACTTATTATATGAGCTCAATTATGCGATTAGCATCGATGCTGGATTTCCTAGATCTTTAAAATGTTTTTGGAGGTCAAAAACTCAAGCTTGAGTTAAAGGTCTAGAGGTACATCGAGGGGGAGGGGACGCGAGCCCCATTATGATATAAACTTCCTTTGACGATACCCTACCTAGCAACTGGAGATCCCAGAAACTAGGTTAAATGGACAAACGAATCATTGAGAGGTTTGGTGATGACATGCATTTAAAATGATCTTCTGATCATATGTCCTTCTCTATGGTGTGTGCATGTTTCCTATGACGATATGGAGGTTGAGATTATTTTATCTCTTAATGAGCTCTATAGCCCTTATGGGTGGGATGTAATAGTCATGGGAGCATCCTTGATAGACTCACATTTACGAGTGTGGAAGTGGGGCCGCTTCCTATGAGAATTGGGGCTAATTCTCTAAAGCGCTCGTTAAAACTGGGATAAAGCACAAGGCCGTTAATGTGCTGACTTGTGAAGCGAATTAGAACACTTGGAATATCATGTGTGCTTCATTATTCTACGTGCCCTCAAGGCTCATTGTTTAAAGGCTTGGTCCACTCTGATTCTAGTACGGGAATTTTGTTGCACTAAGTGAAGGTTTAAAGGCATTGCCACTTTCATGATGCATGGTATTTTATCTTCGCCCATTAGTATTATATTTTTTTAAAATAAGTGGGGGATTGTTGGATATATTAATAAAAATATCATATTTTGAGAATTATTGTGAATAGTTAAAAAAGCTTTATTTCTTTGGTTAGTGGGGGTCAAAGTCTTGTATGTTATAAGTGTGTGATTATTGAGAAATAATGGGGTAAGACTCATAACCTACACATTTACCACCCCTATTAATGTTGTGATTAAATCCCCTACTTATGATATGTGTAAAGATTATATTTATATACACATTTATATTATATATTAAACCTCTTATTAATTTTGGTGTTACAAGACTAATGGCTAGTACACTATAAATAGTTGTCTTGAAAATCTTTTTTCAATGGAGAAATTTATAAGAGTAATACATTCTTTCTAAAACAAGTTTAATCTCTACTATATGTGTGAGATATATAAATATAATATTGTGGGCAAAGAAAAGTGTTAGGCTACGCTTCAAATTTCTCTAGTAGTGCAGACTTAGAGAAATTAACAACGGAATAGTTGGGCCGTTGTATCCTGGAGGCGAACGTGCAAGGTGTGACCCTACTGCATATTCTTCATGAGTAGGGGCGCGAATCGTCTTAAAGAGAGCTGTGACTTAGTCCGTGCCTCATCCCAATTTTACTTTATCATGGTTGGTAATTTATCAACACTTGAGGTAACATTCATCCGATTCGCGCATGAGGTAATATTTTTCTTATGTGTTTCTCTATTTTATTTTGTGATTAACTCGATAGAGAAACATCGATCTACTTTATGCTAATTTGTGGAATTAAAATTTATTTGTTCGTTTGTAATATTGTGAATATTATGATCAGGGAACAACAAATTGTTCCATAGTACGCTCGCCTGATACGAGTCTAATTATTTATATTATAATATTAATGTATCTATTTAAATAAATGTATACTATATTCTGTAATATTGTTTAGATAAGTATTGTGACAGTTAATAGCAGTTAGTTATTCATAAGTTGTAATTTGAATTCTCTACAGATTATAAGTAGAGAGATGCATCTATTATTGAAAATAAGAAGAAATTAATAAATTATATTTTAATAGTTCTCTTCTCATCTTAATTTCTTGAGAGATCTGTCCTTTCTCGAATTAGGACATTTGATAGGATCTTTGATCCTTATCATTGGTGCCTTCATCATCAAACTCTCATGCCTCCAAAATTTACGGCAAGTGATAGTAGATGTGATATGTTTCAGTCTTGCAAAAGAGATTTTGTGAAGTTGGAAGATATTTTGACTGGTCTAGAAATTCATATTTTGTAAGAATCAACTTGTGGTGTTCAAAACGGTATGACCATTGAAATGGCTTGGAGTTCAAAGTGGAAAGAGAGGTCATCATCAATATCTACAATCTTTGGTGCACTGTGTTGGATGGTGGAATATGTATTTTGCTTGTTTGAGGATCACCACCAGAATATTGCATATTGGACACAACAGTACATGTTCCAGAAGACAAGAAATAAATCAATGATGTGACCAAAAAGAAAACGGATGATGTATTCTGCAATCCTCACTCCCAACTGCCCTTATTTGCATTTCGTCCCTCAATTCTTCTACCATCTGCAGTCCATCAATATAGTTTCGGCCTTGAGGACAAGACCAATTTTAAGGGGCAGGGAATGATACGGGTCTAATTATTTATATTATAATATTAATGTATCTATTTAAATAAATGTATATTATATTTTATAATATTGTTTAGATAAGTATTGTGACAGTTAATAGCAGTTAGTTATGGATAAGTTGTAATTTGAATTCTCTACAAATTATAAGTAGAGAGATGCGTCTATTATTGAAAATAAGAAGAAATAAATAAATTGTATTTTAATAGTTCTCTTCTCATCTTAATTTCTTGGGAGATCTGTCTTTTCTCGAGGACACCTGCATTCCAGCGACAGTTATTTGTAGACGATGAGGCGGCCGTCCCTGGAGCAGATGTTAGACCCCGATTAGCAGAGTCCACCGCATCCCAGCTGCCACGACCACATACTTCAGATTCAGTTAGGACTCACGTGCCCCCATCAGTCGAGTCTAGCAGACTTCAGACTCCACCACCTGTAGCCGACACCGGAGCTAGACCGAGCCAGAGGTCGATTGGGACTCCAGGACTGAACCAGACTCGACCGAGTAGGGGACCAAATGTAGGGATTACGGTGGTTAGGCCTGGGGAAAAGAAGACGCTTATTCACTTGAAGCGATGTTGTTTTTCTAAACCCCCCAGTCGTGAGATTGCAAAGTCGATCACTTCACTCATTCAACATTTTATGAGTGAGTTTTGGCCCTACTACTTGAAGGTTCCTGAGAAAGTACGAGGAAAGATGTACGCAAGATTTACGGTGAGTTTTTAATGAATTATTAATATTTATTAATTTATTGTATTAAATATAGTGTTTTTCAAATATTGTTTAATTTAGTTTATTAATTTAGTGTATTAATTTATTATTTAATATTTATCCTTTTTGTAGAATACACATGGGATCCGGCGGTCAGAGAGGGATCAAGTACATAGGGCATACCAGCTGAAGGCGATGGGGCTTTACAAGCGTATGATGAACAAGGCGAAGGATCAGTACATGAGGAACAAGGACAAGGAGAAGTATCAGGGCAAGAGAAAGACGTTGTGGATGAGCGAGAGTTTGGAGGAGCGGGCAGCAGCACACTGGGACACCGAAGAGCATAAGAAGAAGTCCGTGAAGGGAAAAAAAGCTAGGCGAGGCGGTAAGGAGGACGCCGAGGCGCCCGCCACCTTTTACGGTGGTTCCATTGAATACGAGGAGATTCGGCTGCGACTGGTATGTTTTGCTAAAATTAAATATTTTATTTGTAGTTAAAATGTTAATTTTTAAGATTATTATTTATTTTTAAAAAAGAAATTTGATTGATTAGTTTAAAAAAAAGAAATTTTAACATTTAAAATAAAAAAAGAATTTTAACCAACTATTACTTTAAATTTGAAGGAAAGGAATCATCCCAACTGCACCCACCCTGTCAGACACGACGAGATTTACAAGGCAGGACATACGAGGAGGGTGTCGAACACTGGTAGAGGTACATGCGTACCCTTGAGGCGGGAGTGGAAGTCTAAATCTTCAACGTCGTCGTTGCACCACCGCCAGAAGTCATACTTCTGATGTATACCTTAAGGATTAGTGAAGGTTGGAATGAATATTAGAGGAGTAGGGAGTGGCCTTTTTATAGGCCACTGACCGTTAATAGGGAGCGCACTTAGGTCCCTATTGACAACGGCTAGTGTCAATAGGGACCGCAATTAGTTCCCTATTGACACTAGCCGTTGTCAATAGGGACCGCTTAGCGGTCTCTATTGATTGTCAATAGGGACCTAAGTGCGGTCCCTATTGACACTAGCCGTTGTTAATAGGGACCTAAGTGCGGTCCCTATTGCCCATATTTGTGACCTAATTGCAGTCCCTACTAATATTCATACATAAAAATTAGGTTTTCCCGATTATTTCAGGTGCCGCGTTGTTTGCGTAGTTCATAATTATATTATTCATTGTTAAACCAACCATATTTACACATCTTTAATTGCAAATCCAAAAATTATATAGGGGACGACCCATTTTGAAAATTCTTAATTTATACAACGACAACGATCATATTCGATATCTAATAACTCACTCCATCACATTCAATATCTAATATTCAATAACTAAATCACTTGTTTTGTAACCATTAATTACTTCTTTTCACATTTAGTATTGAGGTTGTTGCTAAAAACCACTAACATAGCAAAATTAATTCATAAAATAACGATTTTAAAGTATGAATATTAGTAGGAACCACAATTAGGTCCCTGTTGAGTCAATAGGGACCGTTTAGCGGCCCCTATTGACCCAATAGGGACCTAATTCCGGTCCATATTGACTCAACAGTGACCGAATTGCGGTCCCTACTAATATTCATACTTTAAAATCGTTATTGTATGATGATTTGAGGTGCATCGTTGTTTGTTTAGTTCATAATTATCACTGTAATAGTTAAAATAACAATAATTACAACGATGCATTGTAAATCCAAACATTACGTAGAGGGAACGGTCCGTTTTGAAGATTCTTTTACTATTTTGTACGACGAATGTCATAATGCTTACAAACTAATTGTATATACATATATAAGCATAATGATTAGTTGATCTAATGATTGAACCTCATAATCATATCTATACTAACATTAGTGAAGTAAAGCATAAAAACGAATAACAACTACAACTAACTAGTGATGATTAGTTGTAGAACATGAAATATATGTTGAACGTTAATAACTCGCTCTATCTCATTTAATCTATTATTTCACAACTAAACTACTATGAGGTTGGTTTTGCAATCATTTATTACTTCAATTCACATATTACAATGAGTTTGGTTGCTAAGAATCACAAACACACCAACATCAATAAAAAAAATTAAATTTCAAGGATAAATATTAATAGGGACCACACGTAGGTCCCTAATAACGCAACAGGGACCGCACTGCGGTCTCTACTCAATATTAGTGACCTAAGGCGGTCCCTATTCAATATTAGTGACCAAAGTGCGGTCACTGAAATCCAAAAAATTGAAAATTTGGCGAAACTTTTAGGCGGGATTGAGGGAGAAATTTGAATTTGGCAAAAATTTGAAAATTTCAACCTCCCCTCTATATATATTCACCACTCTTACACATCTAATTTCATTAATCTCCGAAAAACACCCAAAACATAAACACTATCTTATTTTCCAACACAAAAATACTATCTTCTTTTCTCTAAAAATCATCAAACACAAAAACTTTTCTTCTTTTCACCAACACAAATCCAAAAAACAAATCACTAACACAATCTTTCTTTTCTTTCTTTTCTATTATTTTTGGATCTATACTTTGTTTTCTTACTTTTCTTTCACTTATTTTTTATTCATTCATCTTTTTACATTCAGTAATAATTTCATGTCATTATATTAATTTTTTTCATTATTTTATTGTTTTGATCTTGGTATAATCATATTTCTACAAAAAAATAATAATATTCCAAAATATTATTGTTTTTTTTTTATTTTCCTTGGAGACTATTAGGGACCGCAATTAGGTCCCTACTAATATTCATAGATACTCTATGAATATTAGTAGGGACCTAATTGCGGTCCCTAATAATAGTAATAGGGACCGCAGCTAGGTCCCTACTAATATTCATAAAGTATCTATGAATATTAGTAGGGACCTAATTGCGGTCCCTAATAATAATAGGGACCGCAATTAGGTCCCAATTGACTCAAAATCAACAGGACCGAAATGCGGTCCATATTTATTCAACAGCAATAGGGACCGCAATTAGGTCCTTATTGCTATTAAAGTATCAGGGACCGCAATGCGGTCCCTGATTGTCCGGTCCCTACTGACCCTTATCAGTGATCTAATTGCGGTCCCTGATGGCAAGCGACCGAAGTCAATAGGGACCGGCCAATAGCGACCTAAATGCGGTTCTTATTGACCTTCAGGGACCGGATGGGGGTCAATAGCGGTCCCTATGGACCCAGTTTTCTTGTAGTGGGAGTTGGATAAAAAATAAATTTTGTGCAGAATTTAAAAAACCACAAAGAGATTTTGTGTAAAATTTTTAAAACCAGGTGTAGGTTTTAAGCAATTTTCCCCAACTTAAAAAGAAAGAATCATTAAATACCCCCGGATGAAAGGTATTGGACCATGATACTTTGGAAACGTTAAAAATAAAGTTAGAAAAAGTTCCTTCTTTCTTCATTGTTTGTCCCATAGTGCAATAGCATTCCAATTTTCATAACTTAAAGTGCGAAGGACTGATATGTAATTACATCATCAAATAGTCCTTAGTCCGCAAATTTTCACCAGATTCCAATAAATTTTGGATTTTCCCCCTAATTTTGGACCATCACTTTTGGATTTAAGAGTCCGCAAATGTTTTTATTTTTTTTATCAGCAAAATCTCTTATTCAAAATAAAAGAGTGTACAAAAAACTGAGCACAAGTAGTACGCAATCTCAAAGAAGTAACTCGTTAGGTGAATTAGACCCGTCAAAGTATGTATAAAAAGAAGTCCTTGATTTTTGCTTGAAACCAAACTGAAGCTCTAGCTTTGATGATTTCAACATTCTGGGAAACATCAGCCGTCTTATCATTCAAAACCATGTCGTTCCGTAGCTTCCAAATGGACTGAAAAAAAAAATGCTTTCCATTTATTCATTTTGCCGGAGTTTCACAATGGTGAACCAAATGCTCCTTCAAGTTATCTAAGGAAAATGTGCTTATGTGGAAAAGGTGGTAAAACTTAGTCTAGATAGAATATGCAAAATTACATGAGAAAAATAAGCGTAAAACCGACTATAACGCCTCTTCACAATGGTGAACCAAATGCTCCTTCAAGTTATCTAAGGAAAATGTGCTTATGTGGAAAAGGTGGTAAAACTTAGTCTAGATAGAATATGCAAAATTACATGAGAAAAATAAGCGTAAAACCGACTATAACGCCTCTTTGGAAAATGGGCAGGAGATGCGGAATTGTATGGCTTTCCAAACAAACAATATGATTTTAGGAGAAACCAAAGATGTCAAAAAAGAACCATCTAATTACATACATATCCTAAATTATGGAATGATTACATATACAATTTTCAGCCTTTCGTGTACTTTGGAATTATTAAAATATTGAAAGCTTATATTATATTTTAAAATAATATTAACGTGCAATTTGATTTATACTATTTATTAATAAAATAAAAATAAAAGTAAATTTGAATTTTTAACTCACGTTTTCTAAAATATAATTTTTCATTAATTGTATTAAATTAACAAAAGTAGGACGAATTATTATTTCTGCCCCTTAACTTTTTTTTCTAAACTTATATATGCCCTTTTTTTTTCTAGCCCAGAATAAATGCCCAATATCTTTAAAATTTATATAAAAAATGCCCTTTTTGTTTATTCGGTCTAAAAACCCTTCGTGGCGGTACAGTCAATAAGTTGTTAAACCTAGTCAATAAGTTGTTAAGCCTAGTCAATAAGTTGCTCCGCCAAGTCATATTTTTTAGCCAAGAAATATTTTTCACACAACCCCTTGTAATTTTAAATATTGTACTTACACCCCATGATAAATTGCACTTTGCACCACAATATATATATATATACATATAATAATAATAATAATAAACACACACATATATATAAATAATAATAATAATAAACATATATATTCAAAAACATATACATATACAACTATTTGTAAAAATAATAAACACATATATGTATATATAAATAATATTAATAAACATATATATATATATAACTACTTATAAAAATTAAAAATATTTTACCAATATATAAAATTTAAAAAAAACAACAAAAAAATATAATTAAATAAACAAAATATCATCATCTTCATCACACCACTCCCGTACCCCCCGCCCCCCTCGCCCACCGCTACCACACTGCTGCCCCCCCTCCCCCAACGTCATCTTCATCACCACCACCACCAACAACGGCGCAACACATCACATCACTCAAAAATTCCCCCAAATCAAGA
Source organism: Linaria vulgaris (assembly GCA_948329865.1). Taxonomy (NCBI): domain Eukaryota; kingdom Viridiplantae; phylum Streptophyta; class Magnoliopsida; order Lamiales; family Plantaginaceae; genus Linaria; species Linaria vulgaris. Next base: position 80,133,341 of record OX415250.1, read on the forward strand.
CCCCTAATTCACCACCATCACCATCACCGCCATCGCCACTCTCCAGCTCTGGGTCAGCCTGAGCAAACCTCTGAATCCTCGCCTCCAGATCGAGCTCGAATCGCGCCTCCAGTTCACCATCGAATCGCGCCTCCAGATGACCTAGTGAAGGAGGGGCGGCGGCGGCGAGGGTAGTGGGGGAAGAAGATGACTTTTTTTTGTTTTCAAATGTTTTTCTTTTGTATTAAAGTAATTAAAAAATAAATTTAAAGTTAATGGTTTTTTGTGAAATATTTTGAAATAAATTAGAAATAATAATGGTTAAGTTAATGGTTTCAAAAATTATTAGAAATAAATTGGTGAAATAATAATTATAATTTTTTTGTTATATATATATATATATTAAGGATTAAACATCTTATTTCTTTTAAGATATAAATACTTTTTAAGAAATATATATTATGTGGTGCAAGTGCAATTTTAAAATATTATAAGGGTAGTTTTTGAATTTGTGGTTGGCAAGTTGTGTAATAAGAAGAGTTGTTAAAAGCTTTTTAGGGTCAAAATAAATTAAAAAAAAAACGTTTTTCAATCAAACAAAAATAGCAAGTTATTGACTGTACCACCACGTAGGATTTTGCTCGAATAACCAAAAAATGGCATTTTTGTTAGAAAGTTTTAAAGTTATTGGACATTTAATATGGGCCCGAGAAAAAAGGGCATATAAGTTTAGAAAAAAAAAACGTTAAGGGACAGAAATAATAATTGGTCCACAAAAGTATAAGTTAGAATATTACTTAATTCTATTAATTTTATTCTCTATTACATGATCACCCAGCCTGTTGAAACATACCAACAACTAGAACACAATGAGGTGAGCATAATGTTTGAATAACTACATAGGTTTAGAAATGTAGAGAGACTGAAAATTATATGTTGTATTGAATCAATTGAATGAATTACAACAAAAATGAGCGATATATACAAGGGATTAGTGAGCTAAGCTGCTAACAAAATTAAGGTGGATAAAATAGTTGAAAACATATTATCGACTGTATTAACTAACATGAACAAAATAATTATAAACCAGCCCCTATTGATTTGAATTGTGTGAGTAATTAAGTCCAGCCAACAAACTAATTGTATAATCTTAACACACTCCCTTCAAGTAGGAGGTTGGTGGGGATCGTCAACCTTCAACTTGATACACCGATGAGTGAAAACAGCAAGCGACAAAGTTGTAGGGAAGAAGTCAGCAATTTGTTCAGCTACAAGGCATGAAGTGGAAGGAGCAACCCTGATTTGTAGGAGTCTCTAACTAAATGGCAGTGAATATTTAGATGCTTGGTGCGCTCATGAAAGATGGGGTTTTGAGCAATGTGCACTGCTGATTTGTTGACACAAAGAAGATGGATAGGTAGAGAAACAAGAACTTATAAGTCCTTGAGGATATAAGACAACCACTGTAACTGACAAGTTATATTAGCCATGCTCATATGTTCAGCTTCAATAGATGACCTAGAGACAATAGCCTACTTTTTAGTCCTCCAGCTAATATGTGCACCACTTAAGAAAACACATAACCCAGTAAGGGTTCTTCTGGAATTAGGACAAAACTCCGAATCAACATCACTATAGGCAATGAGCTTGAGAGAACCATCTGACGAGTAGAAAAGGCCAAGAGATGGAGTACCCTTGAGATAGTGTAGGACATGAAGAGCTATGTTACAGTGATCTTGGTTAGGAGAGTGCATGAACTAACTCGGTTGATTGATACTGAAACAAACATGATGTCTTGTCATGTTCAAATATTGAAGCCTCACAACTAACCTTTCGTATTTGTCTGGATGAGCTAATAAGGTACATGTATTGGTTAACTTTATTCTAGTAGGACATGGAGTGGAGGTAGGCTTTGCTTTAGCGAGACCAACATCAGTTAGTATGTAAAGAACATACTTGAATTGGTTAATGTAAAGCCCATTAGAACAACTTAAAAGCTCAAGGCCAAGTAAGTACTTGGCTTCCCCTAGGTCTTTAAGAGTGAATGTCTTATGTAGAAAGTTCTTAACATCAATGATCACAAAGAGAGATGGTCCATCGAGTAACACACCATCCACTTGAAAAAGCAGAGCAACAAACAAAGAGCAAGTACCTGTTGTGAACAGGCAATTATCGAACTTGGACTGAGTAAAACCAAAGGAGAGAACAATATTAGTAAACTCCAAGTTCCAGTGCTTTGAGTCCTGTTTCAGTGCATAAAGGGACTTGTTGAGTTTACAAACTTCACCCGGCTGAGCCTTAGTATAACCTTCAGAAGAAAGCATTATTGATGTCTAATTGGTGTATATATCAATGTGAATGTGTAGCAATAGCTAAAAGAAGACTCGCAACAACAAGCTTACCAACAGGTGAGAAGTTGTCAATGTAATCACTACCAAAGACTTGATTGTAACCCTTAGCCACAAGTATGGCTTTGTGTCTCTAAACAGAGCCATCAAGATTAAGTTTCAATCTGAATGCCCATCTAAACCCAATACGGAGCTGATGGGAACACATACGATGTGTGTAAACTTAGTATGCAAATAGATTATTACACCTATATTTCTTTTCGCAAGTGCACAGTAAAGTAATAATAAATTGGTAAGTATAATTACAAACAAAGTATCGTATTCCAAATGAATGGTGGATTGCTTATCAGAATCACTTAAATGTAAAAGCATCAATGATTGTCACAATTGCCATCTTTTATGTTGTAGGATAATTGATGTGTAAATGTAGAATGCTATGAATGCAGAGAACTATGAATGCAGGTCTGGAATATAGTTCTGTATGCACGAAACTACTAAACTAGAATGCAATGAAAATAATGTAAATTCAAATGGAATGTTTTGATGAAAGAAAGCAATTTGAATGCAACGAGAACTAATATAAGAGCAAATTGAATGTAATGAGAAATCGGATTAACTAAACTAATGCAAGACAAAAAGTAAACAAGACATAATTGAATATGATTGATAGTTCATTGCTAGATGTAAATATATGATTAAAAGATGTTTGGAGGTTGGGTTTTACAATTGATTTAAACATAATATTTCATAGATAAACTACATATAATTCTTTGAGATGCCTGATTATATGCTTGATTTTTATGTGTCTAATGGATCTGTGACCTTTAGATGGAGTTATCTTCACTATAAATCATTAAGTCTCTAATGACCTGCCGTGTTAGAGTAATCGGTCTAGTTATCAAGAGTTTTAGAAGAGATATTAAGTCCGCAATCGAATTAACTCATCTGTTCATGTTAATATACGTACATAACTAAGATTGATTTAGTGAGATCTAGGGGTTGTGCATCAGTTGCGTTAGCGTACCAAAGTCACAAATCATATGTATATATAATTGGCTTAACTTTACACTCTCGTAGTTTTACAGTAGTGCTACCGTTCACCCAGAGAGAATCATACTAATTATACATAATAAGAACTAATCAATCTAGACACGTAAACTTTCAAACACAAATCAAACAAAGGAAATACATATATCCATAAATCATAGCCACCTTCTTACGCCAAACACGGAGTAGTTTAGCTACTCATAGTCTTGAGTTCAATAACAAATAAAGAATTGAATAACTTAAAGGGAAAATTTTAGATTAGTATCCCATGTTTGGACCTTTTTGCACTTACATGGTGCAACTTTAACTTCATTCACTTGCATGTCTAAACTTTGCTCCGACTACCACTTAACTATCCAAACCTTCAAAAACCAATTACACGGACAAAAAACCTCACTTTTTATCATTGTGACGTCTGGGTGAACAATGTTAAACCTCCAATGTTGCCATAACACCACTGGATAACACTTGTTTCTGTTTGTGGTGTTGTATGTCTTTATTTTTGTTTGTTTTCTTTTTTTCTATTTGTGTCTCATTCATCTTTGTGTGACATACTTGATTTGTATGATTGATCTTTGAGCATTGGTAGACTTTCATATTTATGGTTCACTTTATTATCGTTTTTGAAGTTTAATAAACTCTTCTAATTTCTAAGGTTATTTGTCTATCTATGGAGAAGCTGGGGTACATAAAGTTCGCTGCTTTGATGTTATTCAGTTGTGACTTATTCACATATAGAGTTACAGGTCATGTGGAGAAGTTGGGTTTCGTGATGTTGACAACTTCAGTGATATTCGATTGTGCTTATCTCCATGTATCTGTTTTGTTTGCCAAGGGGCATATGAAGGTGATATGTTCTACTGAGGTGTATGGGGTTTCGGTGCCTGCAGTCATTAGCATCCATCACATGTTGCTAAACCTTGAATGTAGATCAGTAAACTAGTATATATTAGGTTTTGGGGTGATGAGGTCTTGTATTGCCATCATCCAAGCCTATGTATTGGCCTAGTTTGCTGCTTTGCTAATATCGTCACTGGGGTGTTTGGGGTTCAGGCTTCTTACATTCAGTGAAGGCAATATCATTTTTACAAACCTGCAGGTTTGCTTCATAGAGCTATAAAAGTCGGTTTTGGTTGAAAAGTGAACTGAGAGTCTCTGTTTGTTAATGTTAAGAACTCGCCATATTTTCAATGTTATAGCATTGTGCATCATTCTAGTACTACATTCCTTCTCAGTCTATTGTATTTCTTAGGGGGAGTATATGTCTAATTCATGTGTTAAGCCATACATTTTGGGTGACATGTGACACATTTCTTTTTGTGACTTTCTATGTTGTGGAAGTGGATAATTTTCCTTAAATTCACAACTTCTTATCTTTGTTTGTTATGTTATATATGTTACTTGCTCATGATTTTGATTTTTATGGTATATCTGTGGTACTATTGGTCAAATTGCTTGAGTTTCAGATATAATTTTTAGATCTATCTCATGCTTTCACGTGAATCGCTAAGGAAAAGCCATGCACCTTCACTCTTCTGATCGACATGTTTTGCCAACATTGCATGCCTAATGTTAGTCCAACATTGCAACACTGTGACACATAAGTTTTCAATTTCGGAAACTGCTCTGGTCATGTGTTATTCCATTACTGAGACGTGGTAAGGTAGTACGCGAGAAAGCTTTTTTCGTGGGTGCATAACTTTGGAACTTCTCACATTCTCCACTCACACCACTCTCACAACAATTAGAAAATTTTTTGTGCCATATCTCTTACTCTCTCGTTGATTTCTTAATATGTGCTACGATTCTCTCACTTTTTCCATAAATTCTCGATCTAACATGGCACAGAAGTATTCAATTGATGCACTTGCAGATGCTGCTCTCACCAGTGAGAAAAATTCATCCCCAACTCAACCAATAAAGTACAAAACTACGACAATAATACATTATTATAAATAGGAAAGGATGACCAAGACCTAGAGGGACACACAAGAGAGTGAATAATCACTCACAAACCACAAATAAAACACATTCAAAGCTAAATTTTATCGTTCAAAGTATTGCAATCATTGTGAGAGGAGCATGTGATCAAAGGAGCGAGTAATCAAGCAAAGTATGGGAGTAAAGAGTCAAAGGGAGAAGACACGTTGAAATCTTACCGAGATCAAGAGTTTAATGTTTTCTTCTCCTCACTACTTAACTTTATTATGAATTATTGTTCTTACAGTATGATCATGAGTAGCAAAACCTCTCATTTATGGGAAAGGAAGTAGTTATCTGATACGGATGCACCTTGAACGTATGTTTTGATAAATTCTATTGAAGACTTTGTTTTGTTGGACATTATTTGTTGCTTATGCTACTTCGTATGATTGACACACATGCTTACTTGAATTGATAGAGTGATGTTGAGATACCTTGTATTATGTTGAATTATGCACAGGGGATTTTTAACGCAGCACTAGCATAATAGAACAAGCAAATAAATATCTAGGCCTTCGGCACTAGCGTTCACCAAGGAATCTATATGGATCTTATGACATGTTGAAATTTTGGAGAGGAGAGAGTGCCTAACGGCCTGACATCAATAGGAATTAGAGGGTTCTTTAATTGATACAAAACTGTGCTTAATTTAATCAAGTCAACGTGAGAACAAAATAAGATTCAATAGAAACAGGCTTACATAGGGGTCATTGGTATTTTGTCTATGAAAACCCCGCATCCGAGATTAACGAAATCTACCTCCTAGATACATTGTAGAATAGTCTTGGCTTTAGTTTAATTAATCTTTCTATTTCATTTAAAATCTTCAAGGTACTGTTTCATTTACAAATTTCAACAATCGGATTGCTAACAAAAGATTCCTATTGCGATTCGATACTTGATCAGTTATACTTATTTACCATTTTATTATTATTTGACTCGTATATTCGTGGAAAGTGTGTATTGCTCATATTAATAACACGTGGAAAATACGCTTCAATTTTTTAGCGCCATTTTCGAGGAGTAACGGTATCTTTTTATCAATCAATTGTTATGTTGCTGATTTTTGAGAAACACTTACAACTTTGTTCGCATTTTAGGTACCAGTAGTGCATGACACAGAGAGACAACATGACACCACTACCTTACAACCCAGAAATAAAGAGAACTTGTAAGCGTAATCTACAACAAAAATCAAACATGTGAAACACAAAAGGTGGTTCAACTACACCATTCCAGACTCAGGCAGAAAGAGCAGCACAAACACAACCATTAGTAGTCAATGAGATGAATGGTCATAACACTGGAGAGCGTTACTATCTTTGACCAACGAGGCAAGAGGTTTTACCACGCTCGAAGGAACAAGATCGTGCATTGTGGCTGACGAGAATCATGAACCTATCAATTTAGCAGTATTCTCTATGATTGGTCAAAATCAATTTCAAGGAGGGTCCACTGAAAATCCAATGACATATCTCGGAGATTTTGTAGGAACGTGAAAAGTATTTCAAATCAGGACCGATTCGACAATCTTGAAGTTGTTTCCATTTTCTCTTATGGGAGGAGTAAAAATATGTCTCAACTAGTTACCAAATGACAACATCACCACATGGAAGCAAATGGCACAACTTTTCTTGCAACAATTTTGCCCATCAGCAAAAATAGCAAAGATGAGGAGTGATATAGTTAACTTCCGTCAGATGGATGGAGAACCATTATCCAATGCATTGGAACGATTTAAAGGCATGACGAAGAGGTGTCCACAACACAACTTCAAAAAATAAGGTACTACTCCAGCAATTCTACTCTGGATTAAACATGGGGTATAAGAATACACTATATATTAGTTCCAGAGGAGGATTAATGACAAGGACTGACGAGGATGCATTCGCATTGTTGGAAACTATTACATCTAACATATCTAAGTGGAATATTGAACGAGCACCAACAAGGAAGACAATGGGGGTTCACGAGGTAGATGTTATTACACAATTATCTGCTTAGGTGGAAGCCCTTAGCACTAAGCTGAAGCACATGAATGAGAACACACCACTTATTGTATGCACTACTTGTGGAGGGAATCATTCAAACACATAATGTCCAGTAATTAACCCAATTGTGCATGAAGAAATCAATTATAAGGGTTATTTGACGCAAAACAATCCGTACTCAAGTACTTACAATCCAGGGATAAGAAACCACCTAAATGTTTCTTGGGGAGGACAACAAAATTAGCAACAACAACAACAAGAAGCTCAGAAACCGATGGGACTTCAATTCAGGAACAAGAAGTCAAATATTGAAGAAACAATGTTCAATTATATAGCAAAGAACAATGTAAGAATATAACAAATTGAAGGAAGGTGTCAAAACACTTCATTGAGGAATATCGAGAACCAATTGGGTCATATTGCAAATCAGCTAAGTATTTGGCCGACCAGAACATTGCCAAGCAACACTGAGACAAATCCGAGGGAGCAAGTGAATATGATCTACACCGAAGAAGATGTTTGGATCATAGTTTCTGAACCACTATTAGAGTAGTATTATCCACCGATACCATACCCTTCAAGAATTCATCACGTGGAGCAATTTTCTGTGGTTTTCAAAAATCTACCAGGATCTATGACACTTGAAGAAGTGGTTAAACAAGTACCAGAGTATGCAAAGTACTTGGGCGATATCAATGTTGATATGAAGAAGATGGAAGAGACCGAGATCCACAAGGTCTTAGCACTTCAAGCAAGTAAAGGACTGCCAGAAAAGCTAAAGGATCCAGGGAGTTTTACTATACCTTGCACTATGAATAATATTTTGCTTGAACGTTATTTTTTGTGATTTAGGTGCTAGTTTAAATCTTATGCCATACTCTATCAATGAAGTTTGAAACTGCCTTGCTGGAGAGCAACGGATTTAACTATACAGTTGGCTAATATGAGTGTGAGTTATCCTAAAGGGATAATCAAAGATGTTATACTCAAGATAGGTGACTTTACTGTTCCTAATGATTTTGTGGTAATTGATACGAGTGAAAAGTATAAGTTTCCATCAATTTCTGGGGGGACCATTTTTAGCAACTCCTAATGCTTTGTTTAATGTAGGAGGAGGAATTGTTACTCTAAAAGTTGACAACGAGCATGTTAGTTTTAAAGTGGAGAAAATAATCTATCCTAATGAACCACCAATCAAAAATGTAGCAAAGAATATGAATTCTACGCATCAATTTAACCATGATGGAGCGATTGTCACACCTTAGAATTTGTATTGTTGAGCTAGACGACGTAAAAACTAAGCGTTGTTTGGGAGGCAACCCAATTTTTTATTGTTTTTTGGCCAGTTTCTTTACTTAATTTTGTTCTGTTTCAACTTTGATTGTTTTGTAGAAGGAAGAATAATAAAGAGAATGGGAAAAGGATACCATATCGAATGGAGAAAGGAGTGCAGAATTGTAGAATTCGCAGCAACAGGTTTTTTTAAGGTTCAGGAGCGGTGTGACATGCACCGTAGTAGCGCGAGTCGCGCCTCTTACTAAAAGTTTTTTGTGATGCAAGAAATCTCTTGGGGGCAGCGGTACACACTGGACAAATGGCACGAGTAGCGGTGTGACCTGCGTGACACGGAGCACCACAACGTGTAGTGCGACATCCCTGTTGCGCGACTTGTAAAACGCATTTTTGACCACTGCTGACACGGTAATAAGTTTTTCAACTTTATTTCTTTTCTTTTCATTCATATTTCGGGATTTTATGCATTAGGATGTTAACTAATTATTTTAACTATGTGGGGGAATAATTCTAAAGATTGTTAATTCTCCAATAGGATGGAATCCTAGTCCATCTATGCCTCCATGTATTATTATTATAATATATATATATATATATATATATGGGTGAATTGAGAGTCTTACGTCATTATTCTATCATACAGTTAAAAATTACTACATCCTTTCTCTTCCATTGTTCTCCTAAATTTTTCTTACAAATCTCTTTTTACTTGTTCAAAGTTACCATGGCTTTACAGAAACACGGCAACAAACGCCACATGGACGATATTGATGAAGAAATCTTTCATTATTGAAAGAGGTCTTGACGTTTTTCACGAAAATCTTGCTGACATGGGATGGAAGAAGTTTTTATACAACCAGGAGAAGTCAAGAAGACAATGGTGATAGAGTTCTACACTAACGCAAATGCACCAGTGACGGGACCAGTTACAGTAATGGGGAATAAGGTGAATATTTATGCGGATCATATCAACAGAATGTACCACTTGGATTTGGACAAGATTGCAGTGAGGAAGCTTCAACAGCGTGAAAGAATACCTTCACAAAATGCTTTGAGAAACGTGCTCATTCCCGACACAATTTTCCGCTAACGAAATTCAGAAGATCTCTATATCCATTACTATAGAGTCGTACCTGAATATAATTTCATTACTTCTCGTATTGTACCCACTAACCTTATGACAAATGCACCATGGCATAGAGTAAAGTTGCTATCATGGATCCGTGATGGAGTCCATATAGATGCGTGGGAAGAAATTATGAAATTCATCAACCACTTTGCTACGAGAAAGACATTTGGAGCAATTCCACATGGAGGCCTCACCACAAGAATTTGCAGAGAGGCGGGAGTTCTAGTTAAGCCATCCGACAAAAATGAGTGTATAAAAGATATAATCACGTAAAGACAAATTGACGGATACGCTAAAGCAAGAGGTGGTAATGATGTACCAAAAAATCCAATTGTCATGGAACAGTTGGTGAAGCAAGCAGTGGATGAGCAAACAAGAATTCTACAATTGTTCATTAAAGCTGAAATCACGAAGCTTCGTGATGACTTGGATGGGCAATGGAATTCGTTCATGGATAAGATAGAAGGGAAGAACGAAGAAGTATTCGACACAGCACCCGCAGACACACATGAGGACTAGAATTTTCAAGGGGAGTCCTCTGTTTTTAATTCTTTTTCTTATTCAATGGGCACATTGAATAGCTTGAGTTCGGCGGGGTGTTAATAGCTTCACTATTAAGTTTAGTTTTATTCCATGTTTTCATCTTTTAGAGTCTATTTGTTTTTCTTCATTTTAGAGTCTGTGAAGTTTGAAAAACAAAAACATGCAAAGTTAGGATCTATGATGATATATGCCTAATATAGGAGGAATTGAAAGAAAGGAATTATGCTTGAATGATAGGAGTACAATTTGTTTAATCTTTATAGAAGCATGTTTATTTCATATACACTATTTTACGATGCGCATAAGTAGAAAATATTAAGATAAATGTAGCAAATTTGTTAAAATATTAGGAATTACATAGAAATTTTGGAACTCAGATAATTTACTATATTACTATTTGAAAGAAGTGTGGATTTGAACTGTTGAGGAGATGTAAATAGGCAATCTTTTTTATTATTACGTTTTAGCTTTTCAAACCCAAAACCCTTTATAAATATTATCTATTGAACCCCGATGAAGCCTTTACTTATGTAGCATTTGTTTATGAAACCCAATTATGAACCCTTAGCTGAAAAATTATATCCTACCATTTTTAGAGATGGATGTAGTAGATCAACAAGCAAGGATAAGGTAGCTGCTTCAAAACAAACATGGGCCCAAAAGAAAAATATGAAACGAAAAGGGCTAGAAGGAGAATGACCATAATAGAGAGCACAAATAACCCTATGAAAAATCTCTAACTTTGGGGGTGCTTCTCGAAAAAAACCATGAAGTATAGGGTGGTTTGATACCTGCACAAAGAAAAACGCAAGGAAAAGATGCAGAGAATGTAAAATGAATGGCCAAAAGAAATACATAAATAAGGGAGGAGAAAGAAAAATATTGAGTTGATTTACTGTGTACATCTCTAGAACTCATAAATATATTTTTCCACTATAGCCTATACCTGAGCATAGGGTATGGGCTAAAACTTTGTGTAAAACTTTTTGATTTCTTTAATTTTCGATGAAAGTCTTCTATTTTACATTTTTGAACTTATGAGCACGCCACGAAGCACGATGATAATCTACATGAAGACAATTTGATTAACCTTGGTGTGCAATGGTTTGACTTATATGATTCTCATTAACCCAACTTCCAAGCATATGTGACATTCTGAGACGAAATCTTGACATGCGCATGTTGTTATTATTATAACTTGATTTCTTTTGTATAGAGTCTTGCTCGAGGACAAGTGATAAGAGAATTAGTATAGTGATTTAAGTACCTGATTTCCTAGACTTGTATAATCTTTGTGGAAAATTTACTTGTCTTAGTATTGTATCGTTGTTTCTCAAGTTTGAGTCGAGTCGGAGCAAAATGATGCTTATTTGGAGGATTTTAGCACTTTTTGGTAACAAATGGGAGTAGAACTACGACGCTACCAACCAAGCTACTAAAAGGACCAGAAAATAGAATGCAATGCGAGAACGAGCAGGATCGCACAAGGAAGGTGGAGAAACAGAATGGTGCGCGATTAGTGGCGCATCGCGCGCCTGGCGCACGATCAGGACAAAAACTGGGCCAACGTCACAAACCCTAACACGAATCCCAAAGCGAAGCAAAAACTATAAAAAAAACTACGTTCAGCAGCTAGGGAGCAGTTCTCATAAGTAAAAAAAAACACCGATTACAAGAGCACTCTATGGTTAGAAGAGCAGAAATTCTACTGTTCGTAACACTATAGTCATAGTTGAAGGAGAAAGGTGAACAAGATGAGTCAACAATCAGAGTAGAGGAAAGCAACGGGGAAAACAAGAGTTTAATCTTTTCTTTTCCTTATTTGAATAATCTATGATTAATTGTTGTGATTTGAATATGACTATGAGTAGCTAATCCTCTCACTATCTAAGGGAGGATATAGTGAATCTCATATGGATGCACCTTGAACCTATGCTTTTATTATGTTTATTGATAACTTTGTTTTGTACACGCGTTTCTATGAGACAGAGTAGTGATATTGAACAACATGTATTATGTTGAATTATGCATAGGAGATTGTTAACGCAACACTAGAATATTAGATTAGGCAGATAAATCCTTCGACCTTTGATATTAACGTGTTCGTGGAATCTAAATCATAGTTGGTAACTCTAATTCACTTCTAAAATAATGTATGGATCCTATAACATGATAAACTTCTTGTGAGAGAAAAGTGCTTAACCACCTAACACCAATAGGGATTAGAAGGTACATTAGTACATCAAAAGGTGACTAATTTACTACATCAACTTGGAAACAAAACAATCATCAATAATAGCGTCTTACAAATGAGTCATTGGTATTTTATCTATAAAATACATGCCTCTGATATTAATCAAATACATCTCTTAGATAACTTTTACTTAATCTATTTTACAACCTTAGATAGCAATCAATTAATCAATCAATCAATTAAATTCTGTTTCAGTTAGTTAGTTTAGTATTAGTTCTTTTACAAATCATTCCAATTGCAATCTTTAGTTAATCTTACTTCACCATTCTACTCTAGATCTTTAGTTGTTAGTTTGTTAGTTAATCAATATTTCTCTATCTTTATTTATTTCTTCAACTATAAAAGCAAAAAAAAATTAATTCATTGAATGTGCAACAATATAATTACTAAAGTTACAAATATCTACTCTCTTGGGTTTCGATACTTGGGTAGTAACCATAATTTCTATTTTATTATTACTTGACTCGTATACTTGCGATAGAGTGTGTATTGAGGTCAAATCAAAATACATACATAATGCGCACCAAGTTTTGCAACCATTGTCGGGGAGTAACGGTATATTTATTAGCAATTTCTATTATTGTTGTTATGTGAGAAACACTTACTTCTGCATTATTATTTCAGGTGCCAATAATGCATGACACGAAGAGACACCGTAACACCATTACTATTTGATCTTGAGATAGAAAGAACCTGCACACGTAACCGAAAAAAAACACGAAGTATGTCGAACACTAAAGACGGAGCAACTCCACCAAGAGAAACACAAGGGCAGTAAACTGAAAGAAACAATGATCAACACTTGGAACACGGATATTTCATTCGACCTACAAGTCAAAAAGTCTTACCAGCACTTGAAGGCATTGGATCATGTATTGTTACAACTGAAGATCATGAATCAATCAAGTCAGTCATATTCTCTATGATCGACCAAAATAAATCCGGGGGAGGAATTACTAAAGATCCATTGACACATCTCAAATACTTTATTAGGACGTGTGAAGTATTTCAACTCATATCTGATTCAGCGAAATTGAAGTTATTTCCATTTTCTTTGAATAGATGAGCTAAGAGGTGGTTGAATGAACTGCCAAATAACAGCATCACAACATGGGAGAAGATGGCACAACTATTCTTACAACAATTTTCCCCACCGACAAAGACGGCAAAGATGAGAAGTGAGATAGTTAATTTCTGGAAATGGTGCAGAATCATTATCTGAAGCATGGGAACGATTCAAATACATGAAGAAGCAATGTCCACAACACGGCTTCACAAACGAGGTACTACTCCAACAATTTCATTGTGGACTGGACACAATATGCAAGAATACACTAGATGTTAGCTCAATATGGGGGATTCATGCAAAGGACCGACGAGGATGCATTTGCTCTATTAGAGACAATTGCATAAACCATCTCAAAGTGGAATATAGACCGGGCTCCAAGCAAGAGAACAATGGGGGTTCACGAGATCGACACTATAACTCAACTATCCACACAAATGGATGCCATCAACACATAATTGAAGCATATGAATGCGATCTCACCAATCATGTATTCAACAATTGTGGAGGAAATCACCCAACCAAGGAGTAAAAGGGAGTAAATGTAGCCATGCATGAAGAAGTCAATTTTGCTGGTAACTACTGGAGGCAAAACAATCCATACTCGAACAGTTACAACCCATGAACAAGAAATCGCCCTAACTTCTCTTGGGGAGGGCAACAAACTCAGCATCAACAAGGAGGAATTCAGAAACCAATGGGATTTCAACCAACTAAAGAGAAGGCAAATCTTGAGGAAACGTTATATAACTATATGACGAAGACTTATATAAGGATGGGGCAAATAGAGGCGAGATATCGGAACACCGACAACTCATTGAGGAACATTGAGAAACAACTTGGCCTAATTGCAAATGAATTAAATACTCGACCTACTAGAACACTGCCTAGAAATACAGAGACAAATCTGAGGGAACAAGTTAACATGGTCTCAACTGAAGAAGATATTTTGAGCAAAGTTTCAGAACCAGTGGTGAAAGACAACTATCCATCAATTCCATATCCTTCAAGAATTCATCACGTGGAACAATTCGTTTTCAAAAATCTACTGGGGTTGATGATACTTGAAGAAGCAGTGAGATAAGTATGGAATATGCTTAGTATTTAGGAGACACAAGAGTGGTCAAGAGAAAGCAATTGAAGGACTGCCCACAAAGTTTAAGGATCCAGGGAGTTTTACTATACCATGCACCTATTAGTGATAATTTGCTTGAACATTATCTATGTGATTTAGGTGCTAATATTAATCTCATGCCATAAACTATTTACGAACGTCTTAAATTACCTACTTTGCGAGCAACTAATCTAACAATTCAACTTGCTGATAGGAGTATTACTTATCCTAAGGGGGTAATAGAAGATGTTATGGTTAAGATTAGTAAATTTACTTTTACGACTGATTTTGTGGTTATTAATGAGTGAAAAGCATAAATTTCCATTAATTTTGGGAAGACCATTCTTAGCAACTAATAATGCTTTGGTTGATGTAGGAGATAAATTGTCACTTTGAAATTTAACAAGAAACGTGTTAGTTTTAAGGTTGAAAAAAGGGTTTACCCAAAAGAACCACCAATCAAGAAGCTGGCTAGGGGAGAAAATTTGGCGCATCCATTTACCCTTGATGGAGGGATTGAGACACCATAGAATTAGTATCGTCGGACTAGACTACATAAAAACTAAGCGTTGTTTGGGAGGCAACCCAAAAGTTTTATATTTTTTTCGAGTCATTTATTTCTATCGTTGTCTAATTTTTCAATTTTGATTGTTTTGTAGGAGAAATTGGAAACAAGCATGAGGAAGTTTAAATTACACAAGATAAAAATGAGTCAGATTTTTGACGAAAATCCGACAGCATCAGTTTTTCAACCAAATAAAGGCGCGATTTGGTACAAAGCGCATGCTGATCGCGCGTGCCTCCGAATTATTTTGGGTGATGCAGATTTTTCTCATTGTGATGGCAGAACCTACTGGAAATGTCATAAATTTTTTGTGAATGTCGCGTGCCAAAGTCACTCGTTTTCTATACACTGGTGATACGGGAATAAGTTTCCTTACTTATTTACTGTCTTTTATCTATTATTCCGGAATTTTATATATTAGCATATACCTAAATGTATTTACTTTGTGAGGGAATGTTTCCATAGTTTTGAAATTACCTCTATGGTGGAATCCTAGTCCATCTATACCTAGATGTATTACTATACTATTTATATAGGTAAAATCAGAGCTTAGGTCATTATTCCCTCACACAAGATAAAATCCCAAGTGTTAACCGTATAAAAGAAAATACGAGATTAAAGAGAATATTAATCCTAAGTCAAAAGGATTAATAAATGGACAATACTATTGTCACGAGTACTTCCGATGAGTTGTACCCACTCCCAACGAGGAGGCCCCTCGGATGTGACCAATACTGCTCGGTTACTAACCCAAAGCGGTAGGAGTGGCCATCCGACGAGGGCACCCAGCGTCCCTCGGAAAGTCACGATGACTCAAAACTAGATATCAGGGTGGCATCGGATAAAGAGCAAACCCGGATGGATCCACCTGATTTAGATATCCATCACGACACCGAGCAGGGCCCCAATGGACTCCCGAGTCCCAGAACCTTGACAAAAACACTTCCTTGCTATGCACTCCCAACACAAACGCTCTCGGAACACTACCCCAGTACTTCCCTGCTACGTACTCCCAATACAAATGCTCTCGGAACATTACTCCAGTCGACCAACCCAGAGGACGGAACTTCGCAATAACGCAACAACTACAGAACAACACTCTCCGGGCACTCGGAGAAAGAAAACACCTACCCACGATAGCTAAAAACATCTCGGAGATTAACCCATGAACGAACACCCCCTCGGAAAATATCCTGAAACAAACACACCAGAGTACACACCTATCGGAGAAGCATTGTCACTAAGAGAACACTCAAACTCGGCCCTCGAGTCACCATTAGAAGCAATGAGCTCTCGGAAGCAAAGAAGGCAGTCTACCCCTTATCATAAAGAAGACCAAAGCCCTAGGAAGAAGAAAAGATACAGTCAGCACTTAAGATAGACACGTTATCTTATTGGTTGAAAGAACATTGTAAGACGTGTAGAACCCCACCACATGCATAACGACACCTGTAAAAACATGCATAACGACACCTGTCCCTAAAAAATCTATATAAACAGAGGAAGAAAGGAAAGGAAAAAGGGGAGGAAAAAAAGACACGTAGAGACTCGAAGATACGCATATCAACTCGGAAAAGAGAGTGGATCATAGTGAATAAAAGGAAGGAATGTTCTTGTCAGTTTTTCTCTCCTGTTAAATAGCATTTAGTTTTTGAACCACGGACAAAGGCGTTCCAACCCAAATAAATAATTCAGTTAATTAGGTCGTAATTCCACGCCCGTTAACAAAATGGCTCCGTCTGTGGGAACCCCATAAGATTTGTCTTCGAGAGCGTTCAAGAACGATGCCTATCATGGAGAACCTAATCCATAGCGAGAGTCGTCCTCAGCAGTCTCAATTTTCGGAAGAAACTCTATCCAATCGCCAATGCGAAGAAAGGGACTTTATCAACATCCCTCGTTCCATCTTTGAAAGACTTATAGAGACTAGGGCCCGAAGGACCCCGCCTGGATACGAAGATCCTCACGATTTATCCCCTCGATCCTCTCGCCATCAAAATCCCTGGACCGAGGAAGGTCGGGTTCAATCTAGGTGGAGCCCTGCCTCCGATCCCTGGCGCTACGAAACCCCGCAGAATGGCCAAGCACATTACGGCTATCGGGAAACGCACCGAGCTGACCAACAAGAGCGTAGAAGAGTGCTTCCGGACCTTCCCGCACCCTTCCCCTCTTCAGGTGAGGATCATACCATATGGGGATGGACCTCAACTCCGCCCCGGACCACGTACTCTGCCGCGTGTTCCCTGTAACCCTTGGAGGACGGGCACAGTCGTGGTTTACTCATCTTGCACCCGGGTCAGTCGACAACTTTGATCGACTAGCCCACCTATTCGTAAGCCATTTTGCTTGCAACCGGCGGTACCCTAAATCCGCCATGCACCTCTTCACCGTTAAACAGAAGAAGAATGAACCTCTGCGAGAGTATATAAAGCGCTTTACAGATGCGGCGCTGGATGTTCCGAACGTTAGTACCACCATTTTGGCAGATATACTCACGCAGGGGCTCCGGGCGGGCGAATTCTTCCGTTACCTTACGGGAAATCATATCACGGAGAGACTTATATCCTAATGGAGGAGGCTGAAGGCACGAAGAGACGCCTAGAGAACAATGACAATGAACATCGCGAATCCACCGAACGGGAGGTAAAGGCCAAGGAAAGAAACTGGGAAGGGAAACTTCCCCAATGTAAAGACGAGAGTGGTCCGGTCAAGAAAATTCCTCAAGCCGGTACCCTTGCCCCCAATGACCATTGCCCCCGTAGAAGTACTCAATGTGATGCGAGGCAGCACCGAATTGCGATGGCCAAGGGAAGCTCGGTTCCCGGATAGAAACAGGAATACGGGTAAGTGACAGAAACAGGAATACAGGAAAACAGGAATACGGGTAAATACCACAAAACTTATGGGCATACCACCGAGGAGTGTACCACCCTGCAAAGGGAGGTGCTCTGCCTCTTAGAGGCGGGATACCTGAAGAACTATCTCAAGGTAAACAACCCCGAGAATCCCCCTCGTTATACCTACAAGAGACCAAGAAAAGAAGAGGAAGAAAAAGACCGGGCGACTCCCCATCGGAAGCCTCGAGAGAAAACTGCGAAGCAGCGGACCCCACCCCCTCCCCCGGAAACGTATGAAAATAACGCGCCTTCGGGGCGTACCATTAGTATGATAGAAGGAGGAGATCTCTCCGTGACATCGCAAGATAAAAAGAAATAATATTTGAAAGAGGCTAGGAGGGCAGAACACGGATTATTCGTGGGGTCTATTCAAGGTGCAAAGCTTCCTAGCATCACCTTCAGACCCGCTGATTTAAAAGGAGTGATTTATCCCCACGAGGACCCCCTAGTAATAGAAACCGTGATATATGGGATTGACGTCCAAAGAATACTGGTTGATACCGGTAGTTCCGTAGATGTCCTATTTCTTCCCACTTATCTGGCCATGGGATTAAGGAAAAAACGATTAGAAGTAGCCGAAGTTCCGTTAATAGATTTCTCGGGAGAAACCTCCAACACCCTCGGAACCGTGACGCTCCCAATGTCATGGGGAGAGGGAGCCCTTCGAAGAACGGAGTCCACAAAATTTTGGGTGGTAGAGGCTTCATCAAGAACGTACAATGCAATATGCGGGCGACCCTCCATTCGGGCCTTCGAGGCAATCCCTTCAACCCTCCATCTCAAGGTAAAATTCCCTACCTTGTCAGGTATCGGAGAGGTCCGAGGGAGCCAGGCAAGGGCTCGGGAGTGCCGTATGAATGCTCTCCCTCCTGAAGAGGACGAACCTATCCTAGGAAACAGCAAAAAGCGAAAAGCAGAGGAAGTGCGAGTACAACCCGTGGAAGAGCTAAAATTAGTGGAACTCGTAGAGGAAAGTCCGGAGAAAGCTGTCAAAGTAGGTACCCAATTGGAGCCTAAAGTGGAAGCCCAACTGATTCCCATCTTGAAATAATTCCACCATATTTTTGCGTGGGAAGACGGCCCGCCAGGGCAAATCAGCAATAAGGTATGTCAATATTTCCTTAATGTGAAACCCGGGGCCAAGCCGGTCCAACAGAAAAAGAGAAAGATGGGTCCGGAGCGCAACAAAATCATCCGGTTGGAAATTCAACGACTCCTCAGCCTACGTCAAATCAGAGAAGTCATTTACCCCGAGTGGCTGGCCAACGTGGTCTTAGTCCCAAAGCATGGGGGTAAGGGGCGAATGTGCGTGGATTTCACAAATCTCAATGACGCATGCCCTAAGGATTGCTATCCCCTCCCAAGTATTGACCAACTGGTAGACTCAACAGCGGGCTGCACACTCTTGTCCACCCTGGATGGGAACCAGGGATACAATCAAATCTGGATGGCCGTTATGGATCAAGACAAGACTAGTTTTATCACTGACGCGGGCACCTTCTGTTACCTAGTGATGCCTTCCAGACTCAAGAATGCAGGGGCCACCTATCAGCGATTGGTAAGCTTAATGTTTGCAGGATATATCGGAAATACGGTGGAGGTCTATGTGGATGATATGATCGTTAAAAGCCGCTCCGCTTTTGACCATCCCGAGGACCTACGAAAAGCCCTAGCTATCATGGACTGGTTCGGGATGAAGGTTAACCCTAAGAAATGTTCCTTCGGCATCAGAGGGGGCAAGTTCCTTGGATACATGGTTACGGAAAGGGGAATAGAAGTCAACCTCGAGAAGGCTGAAGCCATCATAGGGTTACCTACCCCAAAGACGATCAAAGATGTGCAAAAACTTACGGGTCGAATGGCCTCCTTGAGCCGGTTTGTTTCCAAGTCGGCAGAAAAAGGACTTCCATTTTTCAAGGTGTTACGCAATATCAAGGAGTTCCAATGGACCCTGCAATGCGAAGAAGCTCTCTAACAGCTGAAGGGTTACATGGTGAAACCTCCTTTACTAGTGCAACCGGCATCACATGAAGAGCTCTTTGTGTATTTATCAGTCGGAGAGGAAGCCATAAGCGCAGTGCTAGTTAAGGATCAAGACAAGGAGCACCACCCCGTGTACTATGTGAGCAAGACTCTTCTCAGGACCGAAACTAGGTATACCCAAATCGAAAAACTTGTCTTAACTTTGATTACCACGGCTCGGAAGCTTCGTCCATACTTTCTGTCCCATCCCGTGACTGTGTTAACTAAACACCCGTTGCGAGCAATTCTTAACAAGCCCGAGACCTCTGGAAGATTGATAAAGTGGGTCGTGGAGCTCACCGAATATGACATTTCTTATGCCCCAAGACCCTCTGTCAAAGCACAAGTCCTAGCAGATTTTGCGACGGAAGTGACGGGCATCGAAGCTGAAGAAAAGACACCCTTGTGGCAAATTTATGGGGATGGCTCCTCTGTGAGCACACATGGGGGAGCAGGGATAGTTCTAGCAAACCAAGAAGTCGAGGAGGAGATACTCCACTTCACGGTCAGAGTCGACTACCCCTTGTCAAATAACGAAGCCGATTACGAGTCTTTACTCATAGGAATGAGGCTTGCCCGAGAAGGTGACATCAGAAAGATAGTCATCCACAACGACTCGCAACTAATTGTACATCAAGTCAATGGCTCGTATGAAGCTAAAGAAGAGAGGATGCAAGCCTACCTTCAGGCGGTTCACCGCAAACGGGAATGGTTTGACGAGTGCAAAATAGTCCAAATCCCACGGAAGGAGAATCAAGAGGCGGACGCCCTGTCCAAAATGACCACCCAAACGGCCGTTATTCGCACTCGGAAGATCACCTTGCTTCAAGTTACCGAATCCGAGAAGGCCGAGAGCCACGAAGTGAATGCCACTATAGACCCTCCGTCCAGTTGGATAACCCCAATCAAAGTCTACCTACAGGACCCAGAAGGATATTCCACGAATAAAGCCGCGCAATGGCTTATGGCTAGAAAAACTATCAGGTATTTCCTTAAAGATGGAATATTATTCCGCAGAACATACTCCTGCCCCCATGCTCGGTGCCTAAATGTGGAAGAAGCTCAACTGGCTATGGCGGAAACCCACGACGGAACATGCGGTAGTCATACGGGCGGCAAAAGTATGGTCGGACGACTGATTCGCTAAGGCTACTACTGGCCCACGATGGCCAAGGATTGCAAAAGCCATGCCAAAAGGTGCAAACCGTGCCAAGCTTATGCCCCTCGGGTTCATCAGCCCGCTGCCCCATGGGAACCACACTTAACCCCTGCCCGTTCTCTAAATGGGGCATAGACATAGTGGGACCTCTTATACCCGATGCCGGGCAAAAGAAGTTTCTCCTCGTAGCAGTGGATTATTTCACCAAGTGGGTAGAAGCGGAGCCCTTGGCCCGTATAACCGCGGGCGCGGTTATCAACTTCCTATGGAGGAGTATCCTGTGCCGTTTCGGTGTCCCTCGGAACCTGGTAAGTGATAATGGTCTACAATTTACAGATCAGGGTTTAGAAAAGTGGTGCGACCATTGGGAAATTAAACACCGCTTCGCTTCGGTGGGGTACCCTCAAGCCAATGGTCAAGTAGAGAGGACTAACCGAACTCTCTTGAAGAATGTGAAGGCCCGACTCGACTGGCACAAAGCTAGGTGGGTGGAGGAAATACCTGGCATACTATGGGCCTACCGGACCACGAAAAGTGCAGCCACGGGCGAAACCCCCTTCAGCTTAGCCTATGGCTGCGAAGCTGTGGTGCCTACGGAAGTCTCTATAGAGAGCTAGCGAGTTAGGGAATACGAGGAAGTGGCTAACAGTTCTAACTTGGCCCTCGCCCTCGACTTCCTCGAAGAAAAAAGAATGCGGGCCGCGGCCCGAAATGAAGAATACAAGGGCCGGATGTCCCGGTACTACAACTCAAAGGTGAAACCCAGGACTTTTCAACTTGGGGACCTAGTGATGAAACGGGCCGGAGCCTCCAAAAACATAGGCAAACTCGAGCCGCGATGGGAGGGACCGTATAAGATAGCGGGGATCTTTGGGCCTGCGACGTATCTCCTCGCCAATTCCGAGGACTCTATCCTTAGCAATACTTGGAATGCCTTTAACCTTAGGAAATACTATGCATAATGTAACAAAATAGCTTTGTACAAAAATAAAGTTGTTTATAGATGGTGCATGTACAATACAAGGGAGATAAGGTTGCCAGACAAAATAATGACTCCCTAT
This sequence comes from Linaria vulgaris, assembly GCA_948329865.1. NCBI lineage: Eukaryota > Viridiplantae > Streptophyta > Magnoliopsida > Lamiales > Plantaginaceae > Linaria > Linaria vulgaris. The sequence goes on from OX415250.1 coordinate 80,155,792, forward strand.
CTATGAGTCATACTAGCAACCTAACTCGAGGGACCATCAAGCGTAAAACGCAAGATCCCACACTAAAAGTATGTCGGGTCGTATCCTATATAAGGGCCCTTACACCAACCAAACACTCACATAAACTAAACATCCTCTATTGGACGCTTTCCCTCCTTAATCAAGCGGCGGCGGTCCTCCGCGGACGTATGATCCAGATCTCCAGTAGACGCGATCGGCCCCGGCGAAGGAGGAGCCTCTGGGAACACCTGATGAATGTCCAACTCAGGAATCACCATATCCGAAGGGAACCCCGGCAAAGCCTCCGTTGTATCCCGGCACAAGTAATATCCCGTACGGACTAGATCACGCATCTCCTGCGCAAGGGATTCGTGGAGGACAGAAGGCCCCACAACACCCAAAACCGCTTGGACCCAGGCCAACACTAACGCAACTTCATGGGCTCGAGTTAACTCCAACACCCGTAAGTTCGCTGCATCTCTTTCCCCGGTAACCCGCAACAATTGTTCGTCGACAGAACGAACTTGCTCCCGGAGATCACCCAACCTGTCCTCCAGACTTGTTATGCGAGATTTCTCCATCGCCAAAAGACGCTCCAAGTCCCAGGATCTGTTCCGCTCTGACTGTAAGAGGATGGCATGAGCCTCATCGGAATTCTCCCGACCAGTCCGCAGCTGATCCACCTCTTCTCGAGCATCCAGCAAACCCTGCTCTAGCTCATCCCTATGGCGGTACACCAACTCCGTATCTGAGGATGATTCACCCCGAGATCCGATGGCGTTCAACACCATGTAGATCTGTGGACAAATAAGTGCATAATTGCATAAAACTCGTAAAGGTTAGTATCACATAAAATAAGAATATACTATTACCTCACATAAATCCTTGCAGGCTAAGTCCTGAAGACCCGATAAGGGTAGAGACTTCATATGCTCGCAATCGGTAGCGTTCAAAAGACCGCTCAGATAGTTGCGGTAAAAGCTAATCGTCGCCAAAACAGAGGGGGACAAGACACCGCTTCCGAGGGGTTCCGACCCGATAGCAGGAGGATTTCCTCCAAAAGACGGCCCCGAGACGCGGTTGAAACCCTCTCCGGGCGGCATAGAAGGTCTCACAGTTGGAGACAAAGAACCCTCCGCAACAGAGTGCACAACCCTCGTATCTCCCTAAGAGGAAGAATATGGGATCAATGGAGGCAAGAGAATATCCGCCCGCGCAAGCGCAACTATTGGATCATACTCAGGAGCCACAGAACTCACTGGGGGGGCTGCCATGGGCGAATCCCCTGCCCCCGAGGGGCCAGCCACTCCGTCTAAACTAAAACTCTCGGATGATTCATCATCCGAAGTATTATACCTGCTATTCATTGTTTTTCCTAGGAAAGCTTCATTAAAAGGCTGAATGGCAAAAGCCCCCATCTCCCCCCTGTCAAAACAAGAAAATAATGTGACAACGGGGACATTAAAGTACCACACGAAAAGGTTGTGAAAGAAAAGAAACTAACGAAAAAAGAAATTACTATAGAGAGGCTGTTATGGAAGATTGAAGAGTTCCACCCCCTGTTGCAAGCCAGCCATGATCAATGTCTCCGGGAACTCCAACAGACTACTGATATCGTACATCCCCGAAAACAACCCGCTATCGGACAGGATGTCCCACTCTCTCTGCAAAATCGATTCGGCAGGGGTAATATAACCAAGCCCCCATTGCAGCGGTACTCCCCATGACCTAGCCGATAAGCCCCTCGGACGGACAAAGAAGAACCCCCTTTTCCAATTCGTTCTATTATTATGGAAGTGGGACACGTCTAGAAAGGCCTTCCTCTTGTCCTGATGGGCCAGGCTGAAGAAAGGGAGACCACCCGAGCAGGGGCGAAGGTTGAATATAGCCCCCACCCGAGAAGGAGACAGTGGCAACTTCAGTAACTCGGAACATAAAATATATCCCACCAGGTAACGATAAGAATTCAAAGTTAGCTGACTTGGGCATATTTGCCTATAGTGAAACAAAGTCTGGAGAAAAGGGTGAAAAAACACCCGTAACCCACACCGCAGTTGCTCCTGGAAAACGGTGAGATAGCCCGACGGAGGATCATAAGCCCTCTGCTCGGGGTGCGGTATTACTATGTCATATTCATCAATGTCCAGGTTGTATTGGGCAAAAAGCGCCGTAACGGAGGCACCATGCTCATTGCCAACGGCAGTACCGACACGCCCTGGCCCCATCATCCGCTCGTGCTCCAGCACGAGCCTGGTAAACACCGACGACTCATCTACCAAGGGATAAGAGTCACGACCCGTGAACACCTGGCGTATGTGGTTAATACGGGAGAGAGATTCCTTCGGAGACATAGACACGGTCCTCACAAAATTGCCTCTCCCCCCACGAACCCTGCGCTCATTATGCCTGCTCCCCTGAACCGAGTCCTCTGAGGCCGCGTGTCATACTCCTAACGATAGGGAAGGAGTCCGAGCAGAATTCCGAGGAGAATGACGGGACGAAGAAGAATCATCCTGCTTAAAAAACGGGGGCATCATTTTGACAAGGTATGTAGTGTACTTGCTTTACTTAATTTCAAAAGGGAATTCCGCTTTTCAGAAAAATGTGACAAGCCTTAAACAGTAAAAACTTTAGGTAATTCTGAAAGAATTACTGAACAACTACTTATACCATCTTAGAAAGAGAGTGAAAAGCCTGAGCTGTCTAAACTAGTTAATGGGATACACGTGTCCAATAATTTTCTTACTTAAGAAAATGGGCTACATGCCAAGCGACACCTCACCCTTAATTTTTAACCTAGTCAGCAAGCTTTTCTATTATTTTAAAGAAATACTAAAGATAATAAATCAGGTGATTATATTTGCTCAGGATAGACAAATACTCGAAAAAGAGTTTGTTCATTAGGGAAAAATCCTAGAAGCCCTCGGAAAAACTTACAAGACGGGATATTAAAATTGCGTAAAATAAAAACGTAAAAGAAATCATATTTTACGCTCCCGTACTCGGAGGAGGCGGGGATAGAGCGATGAAAAACTCCTCGGGGACTCCCGTAGAGGGACTCGGGAGCGGAACCCGACCAGAACTACTAGCGCCAGGAGCGGAGGTGATCGAAGGGGGGATAGGAGAAGCCCTTGGCGTCACCACATTATCAAACATCTCCAGAATGTTCTGAACCTCCTCGGGGGACGGCCTAGCAAGTTTCTTGATATCAAATATGCGGCCGAAATTCACCCCCGAAGGCACCACTTCTTGAGCCAAGGTGGCACACTCCAAATATCCCCATAGCATATGCCCAAGAGTATCCCAAGCGGACAGGGAAGTAAACCGGCGCTCCACCTCTGCTGTCGCACACCTAACAGCCTCGTCAATCTGGGGTTGCACGTCCTTCAGGGGCATTACATCAACTAATCTCAGCTCCACTAGCTCATGTAGCCGCAATTGGAGCTTCATCTCCCTCTCCAAGCCCTCGGATTTCTCCTTCTCCAGAGCCTCTATCCGAGCACGGAGGACTTCCTCGGATTCTGCCTTCTCCTTCATCAAGCTAGAAAATTGCGCTCGAACAGCCCTCTCGGAGGCCTCCATCTGATCATAGGCCGATTGCACCTTCTGCAAGACAAGACGCATCACCTCCTTTGCCCCCCTGATCCTCTTTCCATTTCAAGTCGCTAGCCTCCAACTTGGTACGAAGGACTGCAGCCAACGACTTGGCCTCGTGGAGTTGGGCTTGCAGAAAAGCCACTTGTCCCCGAAGAGTACCCCCCTCCGCCACCTCCCTTAAATGACGCTGTTCCACGGAAGTAATAACTTCCCGAGTCTTCTTAGACTGCAAGGCAGAGAGAAGAATATAAATAAGGATGTAAGAAAACCATGGCAAAAGAAGAATAAGAGGCAGTAGATACTTACGATAGCCTCCATCCAAAAGGTACTAGCCCGCAGAAACTGGTACCCCTCCGCAGGCGCGGAAAGAGCGGACCCAAAGAAGTGAAGGATCTCATGATAAGCTTCCCCCACGGTAGGAGGCTCTTTCCCGGGTGGCTGAGAAAAATCTTCCTCGGAACCAGACCTCTGCAGTATAGCCCCCTTTGGAAGATCAGTAGTCGGAGGAGGGACAGTCGCAGTGGAAGTCACAGTTACTGCCTCCATCGTCACCACTTTAGGAACCTCCATGGCGGCCGATGAACCCTCCCCCTTGAGCAGGGTGTCCAACACTTTTTTCTTCACCTCCAAGTCCCTCGACAAGTCAGTAGGACCCTTGGAAGACGCATCGGGACCCCCTGCCAGTTCCCCCGGATCCGATTGGAGTAGTTGGGCAAATAGACCAGCGCCCGGGAACATAGGGGCCTTTCCCTTATGGAATGCCGCTACCAGAACAATGGATATATTTAAGTAATCATACTAAAAGGACTCGAGGTTTAAAACAAGTAGTAGAAAAAAAAACTTACGAGGAGGAGATGGGGAAGGGTCCCGAGAAGAGATATGCACAACCTCTAGCTCGGGAGGTACGGGCCTTGTTTCTCCCACCCTCAGAGACAGAGCCCCCTCAGAGCTCCTTGGAGAAATACCAGCAATTGAATCGGAAGTTGACCTCCAGGCCAGAGCAAGCGTGGGGTCCACACGTCGCAATGGAACAGCCTCCAGACATACCCCATCAGCATCCACAAAGAGACACGGGGTGTCCCAGTGAACTTCTTCAACTTCCGGATCCACCCTTACCATTGTAGAAAACCGTACTTCTCCATCCATGTGGTCTCCCCCCTCAGAAGCTTCACTATGCCCACTCAGAACTGCCTCTTCAGAACCCGGCACAAGATAGTATCTCGCCATAACCTCCTCTGCATCACACAAAAGAAAGTCAAGGCGAGCAGCAGAAGAATACAAATAATTACTCGGAGGCATATGGCAACTAATGGTTGATCATTCATATTGAAAATATAAGTACTAGAGAAAAAGCATGAGAATAAGAAAGAACTTACTAAAAGCTGCCAGACACAAAGACGAGACAGAGAGCGGCTTCTTCACCTTATCATCAGTGAATGCTACATAGTGAAGCCCAGCCCAATCAAATAGCTGCGGAAAATCTTCCGACTCCATTAACCTTTGCTGAGCAACCACCGGGGAAAGCGCCATATTTTCATCTATAGTGTGCATTAGAGTTGCGCCCTCCCCCCACTTAAAGGGCACGTCCCACCTCCCTCGGACAGGCTTCACGTATAAGAACTTGTCCTTCCAAACACTATGTGAGGTAATCGTTGCACCCAGAATCCCGTTCGTGGAATTCCCAGAATTGTCTCGATGGCGGACATGATAAAAGGGGTACCCCCCGGGCGACACCCCCACATCACAAATGGAAAGAAAGTGGTCCACCCCACACTCGTACCCCTTGACGTGGCACCAGAACACATAGATACAAAGCGCAGCATACCCGTTGGGCACCAATTGGCTCGGACATATGCCACAGATCTTGAAAACTTCACAAAAAAAGGGTGGCATAAACAAGCGCCACCCGTAATTTACCTGTGCAAAATACACCGTGAGCATACCCACGGGAGGATAACAAGCACTCTGATTCTCAGTTGGAATGTGAACAGTCACATTCTTCATAGCGGTCCCCGTGGCCTGGAACAGATCCATGACCTGCTCGTAGGTGACAACAGATCGAACCCCTTCAATTTTGGAGAAATCACGAACAAGGGGCTTCTTCGATTTTGAAATCCTAGCTTTCTTAGCCGAGGCGGCGCCGCTCCCTTCAGCGGCGGCAGATTTCCTCTTACGGGTAGCAGCAGCAGGCCCCGCAAAGGGAGCAGTGACAACCGAAGCGGCGGGAACATCAACGGCGGAAGGGTTGACAGAAGAAGCCATTTTCTTTTTTGAGCAAGAAAAAGAGTTGGCAAATCAGTAAAGAAAGAAAGCAAGAGTTTGGGAGATAAAAGAAGAGTGAAATGAGGAAGATGGTACGGACGAGCCTAATTATAGACAACAGTCATCAAAACGTGCCCCATTTTCCACGACCCACGTCTCCACTCGTGAAGCGACGTGTCCTTGAGATCGACGGACGGATGAGTAAAGCCCCATTTAAGACATCCAACGATCAAAAAGAACCATTACAATTATCTGAACCGTTGCTTCTCGGGGGTAAAAAGGTAATTTTCTCACGATATTATAAACATATGCTTATCTGCACATAATATCCCTAGAAATCCCAAAAAAGGAAAAATTCTCCTCCCCTCGCAAAGATTGCCAACATAATCCCCTTACCTCACAGAGGCCACGGAATAAAATTTCCCTCGTCTCTACGAGAGTGATCGAAATTTGGGGGGGCTAGTGTTAACCGTATAAAAGAAAATACGAGATTAAAGATAATATTAGTCCTAAGTCAAAAGGATTAATAAATGGACAATACTATTGTCACGAGTACTTCCGATGAGTTGTACCCACTCCCAACGAGGAGGCCCCTCGGATGTGACCAATACTGCTCGGTTACTAACCCAAAGCGGTAGGAGTGGCCATCCGACGAGGGCACCCAACGTCCCTCGGAAAGTCACGATGACTTAAAACTAGATATCAGGGTGGCATCGGATAAAGAGCAAACCCGGATGGATTCACCTGATTCAGATATCCATCACGACACCGAGCAGGGCCCCAATGGACTCCCGAGTCCCAGAACCTTGACAAAAACACTTCCTTGCTATGCACTCCCAACACAAACGCTCTCGGAACACTACCCCAGTACTTCCCTGCTACGTACTCCCAATACAAATGCTCTCGGAACATTACTCCAGTCTACCAACCCAGAGGACGGAACTTCGCAATAACGCAACAACTACAGAACAACACTCTCCGGACACTCGGAGAAAGAAAACACCTACCCACGATAGCTAAAAACCTCTCGGAGATTAACCCATGAACGAACACCCCCTCGGAGAATATCCTGAAACAAACACACTAGAATACACACCTATCGGAGAAGCATTGTCACTAAGAGAACACTCAAACTCGGCCCTCGAGTCACCATTAGAAGCAATGAGCTCTCGGAAGCAAAGAAGGCAGTCTACCCCTTATCATAAAGAAGACCAAAGCCCTAAGAAGAAGAAAAGATACAGTCAGCACTTAAGATAGACACGTTATTTTATTGGTTAAAAGAACATTGTAACACGTGTAGAACCCCACCACATGCATAACGACACCTGTAAAAACATGCATAACAACACATGTCCCTAAAAATTCTATATAAACAGAGGAAGAAAGCAAAGGAAAGGGGGGAGGAAAAAAAGACACGTAGAGACTCGGAGATACGCATATCAACTCGGAAAAGAGAGTGGATCATAGTGAATAAAAGGAAGGAATGTTCTTGTCAGTTTTTCTCTCCTGTTAAATAGCATTTAGTTTTTGAACCACGGACAAAGGCGTTCCAACCCAAATAAATAATTCAGTTAATTAGGTCGTAATTCCACGCCCGTTAACAAAATGGCGCCATCTGTGGGAACGCCATAAGATTAGTCGGGATGGACCTCAACTCCGCCCCGGACCACGTACTCTGCCGCGTGTTCCCTGTAACCCTTGGAGGACGGGCACAGTCGTGGTTTACTCATCTTACACCCGAGTCCGTCGACAGCTTTGATCGACTAGGCCACCTATTCGTAAGCCATTTTGCTTGCAACCGGCGGTACCCTAATCCGCCATGCACCTCTTCACCGTTAAACAGAAGAAGAATGAACCTTTGCGAGAGTATATAAAGCGCTTTACAGATGCAGCGCTGGATGTTCCGAACGTTAGTACCACCATTTTGGCGGATATACCCATGCAGGGGCTCCGGGCGGTCGAATTCTTCCGTTACCTTACGAGAAATCATATCACGGATATGAACGAGCTGATGCAGCAAGCAGAGACTTATATCCTAATGGAGGAGGCTGAAGGCACGAAGAGACGCCTAGAGAACAATGACAATGAACATCGCGAATCCACCGAACGGGAGGTAAAGGCCAAGGAAAGAAACCGGGAAGGGAAACTTCCCCCACGTAAAGACGAGAGTGGTCTGGTCAAGAAATTCCTCAAGCCGGTACCCTTGCCCCCAATGACCATTGCCCCCGTAGAAGTACTCAATGTGATGCGAGACAGCACCGAATTGCGATGGCTAAGGGAAGCTCGGTTCCCCGACAGAAACAGGAATACGGGTAAGTATTGTAAATACCACAAAACTTATGGGCATACCACCGAGGAGTGTACCACCCTGCAAAGGGAGGTGCTCCGCCTCTTAGAGGCGGGATACCTGAAGAACTATCTCAAGGTAAACAACCCCGAGAATCCCCCTCGTTATACCTACAAGAGACCATGAAAGGAAGAGGAAGAAAAAGACCGGGCGACTCCCCATCGAAAGCCTCGAGAGAAAACTGCGAGGCAGCGGACCCCACCCCCTCCCCCGAAAACGTATGAAAATAACGCGCCTTCGGGGCGTACCATTAGTATGATAGAAGGAGGAGATCTCTCTGTGACATCGCAAGGTAAAAAGAAACAATATTTGAAAGAGGCTAGGAGGGCAGAACACGGATTATTCGTGGGGTCTATTCAAGGTGCAAAGCTTCCTAGCATCACCTTCGGACCCGCTGATTTAAAATGAGTGATTTATCCCCACGAGGACCCCCTAGTAATAGAAGCCATGATATACGGGATTGACATCCAAAGAATACTGGTTGGTACCGGTAGTTCCGTAGATGTCCTATTTCTTCCCATTTATCTGGCCATGGGATTAAGGAAAGAACGATTAGAAGTAGCCGAAGTTCCGTTAATAGGTTTCTCGGGAGTAACCTCCAACACCCTCGGAACCGTGACGCTCCCAATGTCATGGGGAGAGGAAGCCCTTCGAAGAACGGAGCCCACAAAATTTTGGGTGGTAGAGGCTTCATCAAGAACGTACAACGCAATATGCGGGCGGCCCTCCATTCGGGCCTTCGAGGCAATCCCTTCAACCCTCCATCTCAAGGTAAAATTCCCTACCTTGTCAGGTATCGGAGAGGTCCGAGGGAGACAGGCAAGGGCTCGGGAGTGCCGTATGAATGCTCTCCCTCCTGAAGAGGACGAACATATCCTCGGAAACAGAAAAACCGAAAAGTAGAGGAAGTGCGAGTACAACCCGTGGAAGAGCTAAAATTAGTGGAACTCGTAGAGGAAAGTCCGGAGAAAGCTGTCAAAGTAGGTACCCAATTGGAGCCTAAAGTGGAAGCCCAACTGATTCCCATCTTGAAATAATTCCACCATATTTTTGCGTGGGAAGACGGCCCGCCAGGGCAAATCAGCAATAAGGTATGTCAACATTTCCTTAATGTGAAACCCAGGGCCAAGCCGGTCCAACAGAAAAAGAGAAAGATGGGCCCGGAGCGCAACAAAATCATCCGGTTGGAAATTCAACGACTCCTCAGCCTACGGCAAATCAGAGAAGTTATTTACCCCGAGTGGCTGGCCAACGTGGTCTTAGTCCCAAAGCATGGGGGTAAGGGGCGAATGTGCGTGTATTTCACAAATCTCAATGACGCATGCCCAAAGGATTGCTATCCCCTCCCAAGTATTGACCAACTGGTAGACTCAACAGCGGGTTGCGCACTCTTGTCCACCCTGGATGGGAACCAGGGATACAATCAAATCCCGATGGCCGTTATGGGTCAAGACAAGACTAGTTTTATCACTGACGCGGGCACCTTCTGTTACCTAGTGATGCCTTTCAGACTCAAGAATGCAGGAGCCACCTATCAGCGATTGGTAAGCTTAATGTTTGCAGGATATATCGGAAATACGGTGGAGGTCTATGTGGATGATACGGTCGTTAAAAGCCGCTCCGCTTATGACCATCCCGAGGACCTACGAAAAGCCCTAGCTATCATCGACCGGTTCGGGATGAAGGTTAACCCTAATAAATGTTCCTTCGGCATCAGAGGGTGCAAGTTCCTTGGATACATGGTTACGGAAAGGGGAATAGAAGTCAACCCCGAGAAGGCCGAAGCCATCCTAGGGTTACCTACCCCAAAGACGATCAAAGATGTGCAAAAGCTTACGGGTCGAATGGCCTCCTTGAGCCGATTTATTTCCAAGTCGGCAGAAAAAAGGACTTCCATTTTCAAAGGTGTTACGCAATATCAAGGAGTTCCAATGGACCCCGAAATGCGAAGAAGCTCTCTAACAGCTGAAGGGTTACATGGTGAAACCTCCTTTACTAGTGAAACCGGCATCACATGAAGAGCTCTTTGTGTATTTATCAGTCGGAGAGGAAGCCATAAGCGCGGTGCTAGTTAAGGATCAAGAGAAGGAGCACCACCCCGTGTACTATGTGAGCAAGACTCTTCTCGGGACCGAAACTAGGTATACCCAAATTGAAAAAATTGTCTTAACTTTGATTACCACGGCTCGGAAGCTTCGTCCATACTTTCTGTCCCATCCCGTGACTGTGTTAACTAAACACCCGTTGAGAGCAATTCTTAACAAGCCCGAGACCTCTGGAAGATTGATAAAGTGGGTCGTGGAGCTCACCGAATATGACATTTCTTATGCCCCAAGACCCTCTGTCAAAGCACAAGTCCTAGCAGATTTTGTGACGGAAATGACGGGCATCGGAGCTGAAGAAAAGACATCCTTGTGGCACATTTATGTGGATGGCTCCTCTGTGAGAACACATGGGGGAGCAGGGATAGTTCTAGCAAACCAAGAAATCGAGGAGGAGATACTCCACTTCGCGGTCAGAGTCGACTACCCCTTGTCAAATAACGAAGCCGAATACGAGTCTTTACTCATAGGAATGAGGCTTGCCCGAGAAGGTGACATCAGAAAGATAGTCATCCACAACGACTCGCAACTAATTGTACAGCAAGTCAATGGCTCGTATGAAGCTAAAGAAGAGAGGATGCAAACCTACCTTCAGGCGGTTCACCGCAGACGGGAATGGTTTGACGAGTGCAAAATAGTCCAAATCCCACGGAAGGAGAATCAAGAGGCGGACGCCCTGTCTAAAATGACCACCCAAACGGCCGTTATTCGCACTCGGAAGATCACCCTGCTTCAAGTTACCGAATCCGAGAAGGCCGAGAGCCACGAAGTGAATGCCACTATAGACCCTCCATCCAGCTGGATAACCCCAATCAAAGTCTACCTATAGGACCCAGAAGGATATTCCACGAATAAAGCCGCGCAACGGCTTATGTCCAGAAAAACTATCAGGTATTTCCTTAAAGATGGAATATTATTCCGCAGAACATACTCCTGCCCCCAGGAGGGAACATGCGGTAGTCATACGGGCGGCAAAAGTATGGTCGGGCGACTGATTTGCTAAGGCTACTACTGGCCCACAATGGCCAAGGATTGCAAAAGCCATGCCGAAAGGTGCAAACCGTGCCAAGCTTATGCCCCTCGGGTTCATCAGCCCGCTGCCCCATGGGAACCACACTTAACCCCTTGCCCATTTTCTAAATGGGGCATAGACATAGTGGGACCTCTTATACCCGATGTCGGGCAAAAGAAGTTTCTCCTCGTAGCAGTGGATTATTTCACCAAGTGGGTAGAAGCGGAGCCCTTGGCCCGTATAACCGCGGGCGCGGTTATCAACTTCCTATGGAGGAGTATCCTGTGCCGTTTCGGTGTCCCTCGGAACCTGGTAAGTGATAATGGTCTACAATTTACAGATCAGGGGTTAGAAAAATGGTGCGACCATTGGGAAATTAAACACCGCTTCGCTTCGGTGGGGTACCCTCAAGCCAATGGTCAAGTAGAGAGGACTAACCGAACTCTCTTGAAGAATGTGAAGGCCCGACTCGACTGGCACAAAGCTAGGTGGGTGGAGGAAATACCTGGCATACAATGGGTCTACCGGACCACGAAAAACGCGGCCACGGGCAAAACCCTCTTCAGCTTAGTCTATGGCTGCGAAGCTGGGGTGCCTACGAAAGTCTCTATAGAGAGCTGGCAAGTTAGGGAATACGAGGAAGTGGCCAACAGTTCTAACTTGGCCCTCGCCCTCGACCTCCTCGAAGAAAAAAGAATGCGGGTCGCGGCCCGAAATGAAGAATACAAGGGCCAGATGTCCCGGTACTACAACTCAAAGGTGAAACCCAGGACTTTTCAAGTCGGGGACCTAGTGATGAAACGGGCCGGAGCCTCCAAAAACGTAGGCAAACTCGAGCCGCGATGGGAGGGACCGTATAAGATAGCGGGGATCGTCGGGCCTGCGACGTATCTCCTCGCCAATTCCGAGGACTCTATCCTTAGCAATACTTGGAATGCCTTTAACCTTAGGAAATACTATGCATAACGTAACAAAACAGCTTTGTACAAAAATAAAGTTGTTTATAGATGGTGCCTGTACAATACAAGGGAGATAAGGTTGCCCGACAAAATAATGACTCCCTATCTATGAGTCATACTAGTAACCTAACCCGAGGGACCATCAAGCGTAAAACGCAAAATCCCACACTAAAAGTATGTCGGGCCGTATCCTATACAAGGGCCCTTACACCAACCAAACACTCACATAAACTAAACATCCTCTATTGGACGCTTTCCCTCCTTAATCAAGCGGCGGCGGTCCTCCGCGGACGTATGATCCAGATCTCCGGTAGACGCGATCGGCCCCGGCGAAGGAGAAGCCTCCGGGAACACCTGATGAATGTCCAACTCAGGAATCACCATATCCGAAGGGAACCCCGCCAAAGCCTCCGTTGTATCCCGGCACAAGTAATATCCCGTATGGACTAGATCACGCATCTCCTGCGCAAGGGATTCGTGGAGGACAGAAGGCCCCACAACGCCCAAAACCGCTTGGACCCGGGCCAACACTAACGCAACTTCATGGGCTCGAGTTAACTCCAACACCCGTAAGTTTGCTGCATCTTTTTCCCCGGTAACCCGCAACAATTTTTCGTCGACAGAACGAACTTGCTCCCGGAGATCACCCAACCTGTCCTCCAGACTTGTTACGCGAGTTTTCTCCATCGCCAAAACACGCTCCAAGTCCCAGGATCTGTTCCGCTCTGACTGCAAGAGGATGGCATGAGCCTCATCGGAATTCTCCCGATCAGTCCGCAGCTGATCCACCTCTTCTCGAGCATCCAGCAAACCCTGCTCTAGCTCATCCCTACAGCGGTACACCAACTCTGTATCTGAGGATGATTCACCCCGAGATCCGATGGCGTTCAACATCATGTAGATCTGTGGACAAATAAGTGCATAATTGCATAAAACTCGTAAAGGTTAGTATCACATAAAATAAGAATATACTATTACCTCACATAAATCCTTGCAGGCTAAGTCCTGAAGACCCGATAAGGGTAGAGACTTCATATGCTCGCAATCGGTAGCGTTCAAAAGACCGCTCAGATAGTTGCGGCAAAAGCTAATCGTCGCCAAAACAGATGAGGACAAGACACCGCTTCTGAGGGGCTCCGACCCGATAGCAGGAGGATTTCCTCCAAAAGACGGCCCCGGGACGCGGTTGAAACCCTCTCCGGGCGGCGCAGAAGCTCTCACAGTAGGAGACAAAGAACCCTCCGTAACAGAGTGCACAACCCTCGTATCTCCCCAAGAGGAAGAATACTGGATCAATGGAGGCAAGAGAATATCCGCCCGCACAAGCACAGCTATTGGATAATACTCAGGAGCCACAGAACTCACTGGGGGGGCTGCCACGGGCGAATCCCCTGCCCCCGAGGGGCCAGCCACTCCGTCTAAACTAAAACTCTCGGATGATTCATCATCCCAAGTATTATACCTATTATTCATTGTTTTTCCTAGGAAAGCTTCATTAAAAGGCTCAATGGCAAAAGCCCCCATCTCCGCCCCTGTCAAAACAAGAAAATAATGTGACAACGGGGACATTAAAGTACCACACGAAAAGGTTGTGAAAGAAAAGAAACTAACGAAAAAAGAAATTGCTATAGAGAGGCTGTTGTGGAAGATTGAAGAGTTCCACCCCCTGTTGCAAGCCAGCCATGATCAATGTCTCCGGGAACTCCAACAGACTACTGATATCGTACATCCCCGAAAACAACCCGCTATCGGACAGGATGTCCCACTCTCTCTGCAAAATCGATTCGGCAGGGGTAATATAACCAAGCCTCCATTGCAGCGGTACTCCCCATGACCTAGCCGATAAGCCCCTCGGACGGACAAAGAAGAACCCCCTTTTCCAATCCATTCTATTATTATGGAAGTGGGACACGTCTAGAAAGGCCTTCCTCTTGTCCTGATGGGCAGGCTGAAGAAAGGGAGACCACCCGAGCAGGGGCGAAGGTTGAATATAGCCCCCACCCGAGAAGGAGACAGTGGCAACTTCAGTAACTCGGAACATAAAATATATCCCACCAAGTAACGATAAGAATTCGGAGTTAGCTGACTTGGGCATATTTGCCAATAGGGAAACAAAGTCTGGAGAAAAGGGTTAAAAAACACCCGTAACCCACACCACATTTGCTCCCGGAAAATGGTAAGATAGCCTGACGGAGGATCATAAGCCCTTTGCTCGGGGTGCGGTATTACTATGTCATATTCATCAATGTCCAGGTTGTATTGGGCAAAAAGCACCGTAAAGGAGGCACCATGCTCAATGCCAACGGCAGTACCGACACGCCCTGGCCCCATCATCCGCTCGGGCTCCAGCACGAGCCTGGTAAACACCGACGACTCATCTAGATAAGAGTCACGACCCGTGAACACCTGGCGTATGTGGTTAATACGGGAGAGAGATTCCTCTGGAGACATAGACACGGTCCTCACAAAATTGCCTCCCCCCCCACGAACCCTGCGCTCATTATGCCTGCTCCCATAAACCGAGTCATCTGAGGCTGCGTGTCGTACTCCTAACGATAGGGAAGCAGTCCGAGCAGAATTCCGAGGAGAATGACGGGACGAAGAAGGATCATCCTGCTTAAAAAACGAGGGCATCATTTTGACAAGGTAAGTAGTGTACTTGTTTTACTTAATTTCAAAAGGGAACTCCGCTTTTCAGAAAAATGTGACAAGCCTTAAACAGTAAAAACTTTAGGTAATTCTGAAAGAATTACTGAACAACTACTTATACCATCTTAGAAAGAGAGTGAAAAGCCTGAGCTGTCTAAACTAGTTAATGGGATACACGTGTCCAATAATTTTCTTACTTAAGAAAAGGGGCTACATGCCAAGCGACACCTCACCCTTAATTTTTAACCTAGTCAGCAAGCTTTTCTATTATTTTAAAGAAATACTAAAGATAATAAATCAGGTGATTATGTTTGCTCTGGATAGACAAATACTCGAAAAATAGTTTGTTCATTAGGGAAAAATCCTAGAAGCCCTCGGAAAAACTTACAAGACGGGATATTAAAATTGCGTAAAATAAAAACATAAAATAAATCATATTTTACGCTCCCGTACTCGGAGGAGGCGGGGATAGAGCGATGAAAAACTCCTCGGGGACTCCCGCAGAGGGACCCGGGAGCGGAACCCGACCAGAATTACTAGCGCCAGGAGCGGAAGTGAACGAAGGGGGGATAGGAGAAGCCCTTGGCGTCACCACATTATCAAACATCTCCAGAATGTTCTGAACCTCCTCGGGGGACGGCCTAGCAAGTTTCTTGATATCAAATATGCGGCCGAAATTCACCCCCGAAGGCACCACTTCTCGAGCCAAGGTGGCACACTCCAAATATCCCCATAGCATATGCCCAAGAGTATCCCGAGCGGACAAGAAAGTAAACCGGCGCTCCACCTCTGCTGTCGCACACCTAACAGCCTCGTCAATCCGGGGTTGCATGTCCTTCAGGGGCATTACATCAACTAATCTCAGCTCCACTAGCTCATGTAGCCGCGATTGGAGCTTCATCTCCCTCTCCAAGCCCTCGGATTTCTCCTTCTCCAGAGCCTCTATCCGCGCACGGAGGACTTCCTCAGATTCTGCCTTCTCCTTCATCAAGCGAGAAAATTGCGCTCGAACAGCCCTCTCGGAGGCCTCCATCTGATCATAGGCCGATTGCACCTTCTGCAAGACAAGACGCATCACCTCCTTTACCCCCTGATCCTCCTTCCATTTGAAGTTGCTAGCCTCCAACTTGGTACGAAGGACTGCAGCCAATGACTCGGCCTCGTGGAGTTGGGCTTGCAGAAAAGCCACTTGTCCCCGAAGAGTACCCCCCTCCGCCACCTCCCTTAAACGACGCTGTTCCACGGAAGTAATAACTTCCCGAGTCTTCTTAGACTGCAAGGCAGAGAGAAGAATATAAATAAGGATGTAAGAAAACCATGGCAAAAGAAGAATAAGAGGCAGTAGATACTTACGATAGCCTCCATCCAAACGGTACTAGCCCGCAGAAACTGGTACCCCTCCGCAGGCGCGGAAAGAGCGGACCCAAAGAAGTGAAGGATCTCATGATAAGCTTCCCCCACGGTAGGAGGCTGTTTCCCGGGTGGCTGAGAAAAATATCCGTCGGAACCAGACCTCCGCAGTATAGCCCCCTTTGGAAGATCAGTAGTCGGAGGAGGGACAGTCGCAGTGG
This sequence comes from Linaria vulgaris, assembly GCA_948329865.1. NCBI lineage: Eukaryota > Viridiplantae > Streptophyta > Magnoliopsida > Lamiales > Plantaginaceae > Linaria > Linaria vulgaris. Next base: position 80,172,291 of record OX415250.1, read on the forward strand.
AAGTCACAATTACTGCCTCCATCGTCACCACTTTAGGAACCTTCATGGCGGCCGATGAACCCTCCCCCTTGAACAGGGTGCCCAACACTTTTTTCTTCACCTCCAAGTCCCTCGACAAGTCAGTAGGACCCTTGGAAGACGCATCGGGACCCCCTGCCAGTTCCCCCGGATCCGATTGGAGTAGTTGGGCAAATAGACCAGCGCCCGGGAACATAGGGGCCTTTCCCTTATGGAATGCCGCTACCAGAACAATGGATATATTTAAGTAATCATACTAAAAGGACTCGAGGTTTAAAACAAGTAGTAGAAAAAAAAAACTTACGAGGAGGAGATGGGGAAGGGTCCCGAGAAGAGATATGCACAACCTCTAGCTCGGGAGATACGGGCCTTGTTTCTCCCACCCTCAGAGACAGAGCCCCCTCAGAGCTCCTCGGAGAAATACCAGCAATTGAATCGGAAGTTGACCTCCAGGCCAGAGTGAGCGTGGGGTCCACACGTCGCAATGGAACAGCCTCCAGACATACTCCCTCAGCATCCACAAAGAGACACGGGTGTCCCAGTGAACTTCCTCAGCTTCCGGATCCACCCTTACCGTTGTAGAAAACCGTACTTCTCCATCCATGTGGTCTCCCCCCTCGGAAGCTTCACTATGCCCACTCAGAACTGCCTCTTCAGAACCCGGCACAAGATAGTATCTCGCCATAACCTCCTCTACATCACACAAAAGCAAGTCAAAGCGGGCAGCAGAAGAATACAAATAATTACTCGGAGGCATATCGCACCTAATGGTTGATCATTCATATTGAAAAGATAAGTACTAGAGAAAAAGCATGAGAATAAGAAAGAACTTACTAAAAGCTGGCAGACACAAAGACGAGACAGAGAGCGGCTTCTTCACCTTATCATCAGTGAATGCTACATAGTAAGCCTAGCCCAATCAAATAGCTGCGGAAAATCTTCCGACTCCATTAACCTTTGTTGAGCAACCACCGGGGAAAGCGCCATATTTTCATCTATAGTGTGCATTAGAGTTGCGCCCTCCCCCCACTTAAAGGGCACGTCCCACCTCCCTCGGACAGGCTTCACGTATAAGAACTTGTCCTTCCAAACACTATGTGAGGTAATCGTTGCACCCAGAATCCTCTTCGTGGAATTCCCAGAATTGTCTCGATGGCGGACATGATAAAAGGGGTACCCCCCGGGCGACACCCCCACATCACAAATGGAAAGAAAGTGGTCCACCCCACACTCGTACCCCTTGACGTGGCACCAGAACACATAGATACAAAGCGCAGCATACCCGTTGGGCACCAATTGGCTCGGACATATGCCACAGATCTTGAAAACTTCACAAAAAAAGGGTGGCATAAACGAGCGCCACCCGTAATTTACCTGTGCAAAATACACCGTGAGCATACCCGCGGGAGGATAACAAGCACTCTGATTCTCAGTTGGAATGTGAACAGTCACATTCTTCATAGCGGTCCCCGTGGCCTGGAACAGATCCATGACCTGCTCGTAGGTGACAACAGATCGAACCCCCTCAATTTTGGAGAAATCACGAACAAGGGGCTTCTTCGATTTTGAAATCCTAGATTTCTTAGCCGAGGCAGCGCCGCTCCCTTCAGCGGCGGCAGATTTCCTCTTACGGGTAGCAGCAGCAGGCCCCGCAAGGGGAGCAGTGACAACCGAAGCGGCGGGAACATCAACGGCGGAAGGGTTGACAGAAGAAGCCATTTTCTTTTTTTGAGCACGAAAAAGAGCTGGCAAATCAGTAAAAAGAAAGAAAGCAAGAGTTTGGGAGATAAAAGAATGGTGAAATGAGGAAGATGGTACGGACGAGCCTAATTATAGACAACAGTCATCAAAACGTGCCCCATTTTCCACGACCCACGTCTCCACTCGTGAAGCGACGTGTCCTTGAGATCGACGGACGGATGAGTAAAGCCCCATTTAAGACATCCAACGATCAAAAAGAACCATTACAATTATCTGAACCGTTGCTTCTCGGGGGCAAAAAGGTACTTTTCTCACGATATTATAAACATATGCTTATCTGCACATAATATCCCTGGAAATCCCAAAAAAGGAAAAATTCTCCTCCCCTCGCAAAGATTGCCAACATAATCCCCTTACCTCACAGAGGCCACGGAATAAAATTTCCCTCGTCTCTACGAGAGCGATCGAAATTTGGGGGGCTAGTGTTAACCGTATAAAAGAAAATACGAGATTAAAGATAATATTAGTCCTAAGTCAAAAGGATTAATAAATGGACAATACTATTGTCACGAGTACTTCCGATGAGTTGTACCCACTCCCAACGAGGAGGCCTCTCGGACGTGACCAATACTGCTCAGTTACTAACCCAAAGCGGTAGGAGTGGCCATCCGACGAGGGCACCCAGCGTCCCTCGGAAAGTCACGATGACTCAAAACTAGATATCAAGGTGGCATCGGATAAAGAGCAAACCCGGATGGATCCACCTGATTCAGATATCCATCACGACACCGAGCAGGGCCCCAATGGACTCCCGAGTCCCAGAACCTTGACAAAAACACTTACTTGCTATGCACTCCCAACACATACGCTCTCGGAACACTACCCCAGTACTTCCCTGCTACGTACTCCCAATACAAATGCTCTCGGAACATTACTCCAGTCGACCAACCCAGAAGATGGAACTTCGCAATAACGCAACAACTACAGAACAACACTCTCCGGGCACTCGGAGAAAGAAAACACCTACCTACGATAGCTAAAAACCTATCAGAGATTAACCCATGAACGAACACCCCCTCGGAGAATATCCTGAAACAAACACACCAGAATACACACCTATCGGAGAAGCATTGCCACTAAGAGAACACTCAAACTCGGCCCTCGAGTCACCATTAGAAGCAATGAGCTCTCAGAAGCAAAGAAGGCAGTCTACCCCTTGTCATAAAGAAGACCAAAGCCCTCGGAAGAAGAAAAGATACAGTCAGCACTTAAGATAGACACGTTATCTTATTGGTTAAAAGAACATTGTAACACGTGTAGAACACCACCACATGCATAACGACACCTGTAAAAATATGCATAACGACAATTGTCCCTAAAAACTCTATATAAACAGAGGAAAAAAGGAAAGGAAATAGGGGGAGGAAAAAAAGACACGTAGAGACTCGGAGATATGCATATCAACTCGGAAAAGAGAGTGGATCATAGTGAATAAAAGGAAGGAATGTTCTTGTCAGTTTTTCTCTCCTGTTAAATAGCATTTAGTTTTTGAACCACGGACAAAGGCGTTCCAACCCAAATAAATAATTCAGTTAATTAGGTTGTAATTTCACGCCCGTTAACACCAAGTTGTTCTTTTTCATTATTATGCTCTGTTCTTTTCTACACTTATTCTACTTGTTCGAACACCATGACATTGCCAAAAACACCAACAAACGCCTTAGGGATATCTCAAGTTCCGACAAGGAGGACTCACAACCATCATCTCCACGCACCCAACAATGCAAGAAAAATACCAAGGATGATGCAGTAACAAAGAAGAAAAAGCTCATAAAGAAATCATTCATCACTAAGAGAGGTTTTTGACATTTTTTACGACAAAATCCAAGATATGGGGTGGCTGGCGTTTGCTAAACAACCAGAAGAAGTCAAGGAAACTATGGTGATTGAATTTTTTTACAAACGCAACTACACTAACTACGAGACCAATTTCATTGAGAGAGAAAAGGTACATATCTCCGCAAAGATTATCAATGAATATTACAAGTTGGACTTAGAGAAGATTGCAGAAAGGGAGCACCAGAAATGAGAACCGGCTATGTCAGAAGAAGCATTGATGGGCGTGGTTATCCCGAACACCATTGTTTGAAAGCCAAAGTCATCTAATCCTTTTATCATTTATAATAAACTGATGCAGAATATAACACATGGTATAATTTCATTATTTCACATATTGCAGCTACTAACCACATGACAGATGCACACTCGGACAAAGTAAAATATTTCATATGGTTACGCGATGGAATCAATATAGATATGGGGCAAGAAATTATGAATTCGATTAACACTTTTGCTACATGAAGAACATCAAGAGCTATCCCACATGGAGGGCTGATCAAAAGAATTTGTAGATTAGCGAGAATTTTGGTTAAGCAATCCGACAAGAAGGGATTTATTGAAGATGTTATTAGAAAGAAGCAAATTGACAGATATGAAAAAGTAAAAGTGTCAAAACCAAAGCCAAAAATTTTAGAGGAGTTGATGAAGAAATCAACAGAAGAGCAGACAAAGCAATTGTAGGACTTCATTCGAACTGAGCTAAAAAGGTTCGAGAAGATATTTACAACTCATGGAATGAAGTTATGATCAGGTCAAACAAGATGAAGGGGGAAGAATTTGACACAACACCAGACAACATTCTGAAAGAATAGAATATCTAGAGGATTCCTCTGTTTTAATTCTTTTTTATTTTTTCTCTTTTTTAAGAGTAGTTCAATGGGGACATTGAACAAGTTAAGTTTGGGGGGTGTGCGAATAGCTTCTCTATTTAAGTTAGTTTTACTCCAATTTTCTTTTAGAGTATGTTTTCAGTTATTTTTTTTTTTAGGATGTTTGTTAGAATTAAAATTCGAAGTAATAAAAGCATGAAAAAGTTGGGATCTATGATATATGCCTAATATAGGAGAATTTGGGAAGAAATGAATTAGGTGTGGATGATAGGAGTGCACTTTGTTTTATTTGGTTGAAAGCATAATTATTTCATATACACATTCACGATGAGCCTGAGTATAAAATATTGAGATAATTATATGGGATTTATAAGAAAGGGGGATGTTACATAGAAATTATGGATCTTAAATGATTTACTCTATTACTGTTTGTAGTAATTGTGAATTTGAAGTGTTGAGGAAATGAAATAGGCCATATTTTCTATATTTGAGTTTTAGCCTTTCAAGCCCAAAACCCTTTATGAAGAAAACATCCACCGAACCCCACTGAAGCATTTTCTATGGAGCCTTTGTTTATGAAACCTATTCATCTACCATAAGCCAAAAAATAAAATTTTATATCCTATCCATTTCTAGAGATAGACGTAGTGGATTGGAGGAGGGATAAGGTAGGAGCTCAAAACAAAAACATGAGCTAAAAAAATATATTAACAGAAAAGAAGGGTGGATATAATAGAGAACACAAATAACCCTTTGCAAAAACTTTAAGTTTGGGGGTGCATCTCCAAAATCTATGAAGTATAGGATGAATTGAATTCTTGCGCAAAGGAAAAGATGCCGAAATGAGCCTAAAATGCATGGTCAAACGAAGAAGGCACAAACAATGGAGGAAAATGAAACATTAATGAGTAGATCCATTATGGACATCCCTAGAGCTCATAAATATATTTTCCAATTATAGCTCATACCTAAGCCTATCATTAGAAGCTAACAAAGTCCTAAAGATCCTCAACATGAAAAAGTTGCATACATGAAAAACATTGAGAAAAGTAGAAAACAAGAGAGGAGTAACTATATGTGAAATTTCTTGATCTTGTCAGTTAACTCTATATGAAAGTCTTATATTCAATACTTGTGATGCATGAGCACACCACTTTGCAAGATGAAATATTTGTGATGACAACTTTATTAACCTTGGTGTGCAATGACTTGACATCCAAGATTCTTATTTTTCAAATTTCAAACATAGGTGGTATTCTGAGACGAAATCCTTATTTGAGTATGTTGTGATTATCATAATTTGAATTCTTTTGTTTAGAGTCTTGCTCAGGACAAGCAAAGGTCTAAGTTTGGGGGTATTTGATAAGAGAATTATTATAGTGATTTAAGTACCTGATTTCCTAGGCTTTTGTACAATCCTTGTGGAAATTTAACTTGTCTTAGTATTGTTTCGTTGTTTTTGTAGTTTGAGTCGAGTAGGAGCTAAACGATGCTTATTTGGAGGATTTCAGCAATTTTTGGTAACATAGGGGAGTAGAGCTACGAGGCTACCAACCACGCTACTAAAGGGACCAAACACCAGAATACAGGGCGAGTAAGAGCAGGATCATGTAAGGAAGCTAGAGAAACAGAATGGCGCGCCATTAATGGTGCATCGCGTGCCTACTGCGCGATCAGGACAAAAAGTGGGCCAACTTCACAAACCCTAAAACGAAGCCCAAAGCGAAGAAAAACTATTAAAAAAAACTACATTCAGCAGCTAGGGAACAGTTCTTATAAGCAAAAAAAACACCAATTACAAGAGCATTCTAGGGTTAGAAGAGCAGAAATTCTACCGTTCATAACACTACAATCATAGTTGAAGGAGACGGTGAACAAGATGAGTCAGCAATCTAAATAGAAGAAAGGAGCGGGGAAATCAGGAGTTTAATCTTTCCTTTTTCTTATTTGAATAATCTATGATGAACTGTTGTGATTTGAATATGACTATGAGTATCTAATCCTCTCAGTATCTGAAGGAGGATGTAGTTAATCCCATATGGATGCACCTTGAATCTATGTTTTGATTATGTTTATTGATGACTTTGTTTGTTGGATATTATTTGTTGTTATGATATCTGGTTTGTTTCATACACGCATTTCTATAAGGTAGAGTAGTGATATTGACGACCTTGTATTATGTTGAATTATGCATAGGAGATTGTTAACGCAACACTAGCATAGTAGATCAGGCAGATAAATTTTTAGATCTTTGGCATTGACGTGTTCGTGGAATCTAAATCATAGTTGGTAACTCTAATTCACTTCTAAAACACTGTATGGATCATATGACATGGTGAACTTCTGGTGAGGGGAAAGTTCTTAACTGCCTGACATCATTAGGGATTAGAGGGTACTTTAGTACATCGAAAGGTGGCTAATTTACTACATCAACTTGGAAACAAACTAATCATCAATAAATAACGTCTTTCTTAGGAGTCATTGGTATTTTGTCTATGAAACATATCTCTTAGATACATTTTACTTAATCTGGTTTACAACCTTAGATAACAATCAATCCATCAATGAATTAAATTATATTTTAGTTAGTTAGTTTAGTTTTAGTTCTTTTACAGATATTTCCAATTGCAATCTTTAGTTAATCTTACTTCAGCATTCTAGTCTAGATCTTTAGTTGTTCGTTAGTTAGTGTTCTCTGTCTTTATATATTTCTTCAACGATAAAAGTAAAAAAATAAAAGAAAGTCAATTCATTGAGTGTGCCACAATATAATTGCTATAGTTACAGATATCTATTCTATTGGGATTTGATACTTTGGTAGTAACCATACATCCATTTTATTGTTGTAAATGTGTGGATCGGGATCGGTACAACTTTTGTAACTCAACACTGGTGCTGACGCCTAGCGTTGAGCCAACACTGATTTTACTCAGTATTGTCCTAACACATACTAACTATTTACACCAAAATTGAAGTACTCGATGTTGCCTTAACATTTGTGATAGACTAAATTGTGCACAACGAACTTTAAAGAACAAAGTAGGTAACTTTTAAGAAGATTATATGAATATAATATTCCGATCCCATAGGGCAAAATAACTACTAATGAATTAAAGATTTTACAAAAAAAATCTGATTAAGGAAACCAATACTAACAACCTAACTCCATTCCAACCTATAGAGATTATAAATTTCAATTGTTAGGTAAAAACTCAGTAAAACAAGACGAAGACACTCAACAATAAGATTTTCCTCTCGGGATATTTTCGGTATAGTCTTCGTGTCTTTTTCTTGATGCCCAACATGTTTATTTATAATATATTGTTCCTTGAAGTCCTACGCATGTTGTCCATTTTTTTTTATTTCTATTAGATCTCCAAGATCATCTCTAATTTCCTTCTTTAGCTTATCATCTTCTTCGTCCTTATTTTTAGATGAATCTGGACGCTTTCCTATTTGAACTCTACCTCGCCAATAGAAAATATATTCTCTTGATCGAACTCCTCTTTGGATAGACTTCTAATCTTGTAAAATTTCTATCTTTATCTTGAAATTCGTTCAACTTATTACCAAGAAATATTTCATCCTTATCTTGCAAATCCATCGCCTTTTCTTCCAGATATTCTTTTAATGATGAGTAAACTACATGGACTCTTGATTTAGCCTTATCCTGAAATATAAACAAGATAAACTACAACTGTGGAACTAGATTAGGTTGTGAATAAAGGCAAAATAATTATTACAATATAAAAATGATTGTGCAGTGTTTGATGTTAACCTCAATGTTGGGTTAACATTATTTACCATAATGTAGGACCAACATTTCCCTCCAGCACATGCACTTACAATCCCCCATTTTTTTCTTTTTATCACAAAACAAAAGAAGTACACTTATTTTTTTATGCACAGTGCTCCAATAACACAACATCATCAATATCTTAAGATACTCCCCCTTAATATGATATCATTAACCAAATAGCCTTAAGACGCTCATTAGAAAACACAGTGAGTTAAACATCACAGTGATAAGCATTATAAGAAAAACATAGGATACTTCAGATTTGTAGAAACAACAGAACAAACATGCAGATACAATGGCTTACTCTCCCCCTTTTTGTGAGGAAAGAAAAACCTCAACGAATCACTTCATAGAATGAAAGTTCCTATAGCTCTTATTTAGCAGCTATTTCCATTTTCCTTTTTAAAAACGATATCATCCATTGTTTCTTAAAATCTCCCATAACCATAGTCTTCTCTCCCCGAATGGGAACCAAAGTTAGCCTCAATTACAAATATTACCTCAGGTGTTATGTCTGATGTTGAGTCAACATTGTACATAGAAGATATTTTTGTAACATCTAGCTCAGACTCAGCATATGTAGACTTCTCATAATTCGGTTCCTACGACTTCATCATCGTCACCATTCTCAGTTTCCTCATCATTTTCTTCAAAACCATATTTCTCCCCTTCACCACTTTCTTCCTTATTCTCGATCTCTTCCCTCCCCTTCTCTTTCTCATTCTTCTCATAATCATCTTGCAAATACCCATCAACACCATCATCTCTGTTTGTTTATCAGCACCAGCGGTCGAACCACCATGTCAACCACTTTTGTCTCTCTAACAACTTAAGTGTTCTCCCTCTCAGTCGAATTATTCTTCTCAGCAAAAAGTTCCTCAACCACTGTCTCCTCAACTGTGTTTCAAGTAACAACAACACCATGTTCTTCATATTGAACTTGTTCTGTCTCAACAACAGTGTCTAGAACTGGTGTTGTACCTGTGAGTAAGAACTAAAGGAGTAGAGGTAGGGTTATCTCATTGATTATCCATATCAAGGTCCACATTAACTAGATCAGAGATAAATGACATGGATTAAAAATTGCAAGTAAAACTCTTAGTGTTTGAGAGAAATGTGAAACAAGGAGAGTAAAGACATTCTAAATCAAAAGTGATAAGAGGTACTGGGCGATTTCCTAAAATCAACCATGCATAATTACCGCATATTGAGTCAACACGTGTCACCATGTTTACTTCACACGTGACCAGAGCAGTTTATGAAAAAACTTATAAGTCACAATGTTAAACCTGGATGTTGGGATAACACACTTACAGACTGGTGTTGGCACAACATTGGCACCTGAATTGAATCAACACTGGTTCTAGTGGCTTTGTGGGTACAAGGCTTACCTTCAAGCTCCATTCAAGTAAAGGCATGAGCTAGATCTGAAATAAATATCGGAGACTTAAGACAAGTTTAACACATTAGTAACACTAATATTTTAGACATATACATGAGTAGAAGACTTAGCTAATAGAAAACACACATTTTAGATGTGAAGTTAGAAATATAGAGATAATCAACTTCCCAGGTATAATCAAAAACAACTTAGTGTGTCACTGGCAGCTAAATTACCCAAGGTGTATGCCTATACATGAAACTTGACTATTTCTCCCCTAGGTCACATAATTCGCGCACCCCCCCCCCCCTCACGCACTAACGCATGATTCGCGAACTCACGAATTGAGTGCGCGTGCGGCGCTTTAAGGCGAATTAGTATTGACTAATTCGCGCATTAAGATATACTAATTCGCGAACTAAGAAATACTAATTCGCGAACTAAGAAATGCTAATTCGCGATTTATACATTGATAGTGCTCGCATTAAACATTAATAAATCGCGAATTAAGTGTAAATGCGTAATTTGTGCACAAATTTTCCTTTTTTTCTTTTTTTTTTCTTTTTTTTTTTACTTTTGAAGTTCACATGACCAAAAATCATATATAGTTAAGATTTGGAGAAATTTTTAAATCTACCCATTAAGTTTGCCATTTTTCTAAAACTACCAAAAGAATTTCGGGCTTCAAAAATATCCCGTAACTATAGGTATACCTTGTCAAAAATACCCAATCTCTCTTATTCGGGCTATTTGGTTCACGTGGCTGCCACATCGCCGCCACGTAGAATTTTTAGGGCATTTTCATCAAAACGGCAAACAAAATGGCCATTTTTAATAATTCGTTCATAATAGAATAATTCTACCTACAAAAATTTAACATATACTTTCAGAAAGCAAAATATTTTCAACAAACATAATTAGTTTATAGATATTTCGAATTAAAACATCAAGCTTAAAAAGTATTAATTAGATTTGTTGCAAAAATTTAATTTCTGAAAATTTATATTGTTTGATCAAGATGAAGTTTTTTCTTAATTATTAATTAAACAAAAATCTAGTTTAATTAATGGAATTCTTATTTTTTTTGAATTTTCTTTTTTTTATCACATTTGTAAATAGTATAATATCAAAAAATTTAAGATATAAATATAAATACTAGTAGTTTAGTTTTTAAGATATAAATATAAAAAAGTAAGCAAAATAATAAATACTAGTAGTTTAGTTTTTAAGATATAATATATTTTGTTGATGCTTGCAAGTGAGTGAAATATAACATGTCACCACGTCACTCATTTTCTGAATGTAATAGCAAGTAATTTAGATGCAGTGATGAACAAACTGACATTTTGATGAATGAAAATACTTATCTTGTTTATGATTAGTATTGTTTTGGTTGAAATAATCATTTTGTTACCTAATATTAAAACTTTCACTTAATATTATTAATATTTTAATATTTTTTTAATAGACGCACTAGAGGCGCATTAAGAAGTGAATTTTTGAAAATAGGCGAACTGGCGCACACGCACACGCACGCGTTCGCGTTTACGACTTATGTGACATAGTTTCTCCCCCTTAAGCCCAAACCGACACATAAATCCCAAGGAAAGAATGAATGAATGAATGTAGACCTATAATGATGCATATTATGATTGTCGTGTCAACACGGTTTTGGTTTATGTTGCCTCAACACTGCTTGGTGACACATGAATCCTATTCTCTTCTTTTTGACTTTGAAACACAACAAATACATTTACTCTCTTTATCAATCACTTGAAAGGTTAAGAAGCGATAATGAATTCACTAAATGTAGGCAATAACGAGACCCCATACAACCCATTTTCATCATAATCAATGCAAATGCACATGCAAGTACATATGCCTGAATGAAGGAAATACATGACCACAACACCCCCAAAATCCTAATGCATACTTGTTTATTGTACATCATAAAAATGTTTTAAGCACCAAGTGAGAAATAACACTGAAGAAGGTAGTACAGAACCCCAAACATCCCAGTATTAAACCCCACTATCCTATGCCCCTTTTTCAAGCATCACAAAGTGAATAAGACACAGCTGAATACAACATAGTAGCGAACTCTGTGTACCCCAACTTCTCCACATGCAATGTGTTAGTTAGATATGAATAAGACACAACTGAATAGCATCTTAGCAGTGAACTCCGTTCATCCCAGCTTCTTCATACTAAGTCACTAACCTCGGAGAATATAGAGTTTCAATTAAGCTCATGAAAAATTGAAGAAAATAACTTTCAAACGGATATCATCTTTACAATGTCAAGAACTTAGAAACCAGACCATGCATGACACTTTCACGAATAAGAACCAAGACATAAATCGAAAACAAACTAAAAAAATCTAATGCAATCAATCAACACCACAACCAGTCTATGGTATTAGCCCGCCGGAATGCAACACTAATCACATAACACTCATGTCGAGAGACTTTCTCAAACTGAAAAGCCTCTCGCTATCTTAACCTCAACCAGATCTCTCAAGAAACGACGTCTAATATCTATATGCTTGGCTCTAGAATGTTGCACTGGGTTTTTTGAAATACTTATGGCACAAAGGTTGTCACAAAACATTAGAAGGGTATGACTCTCAAGCCCATAATTATGCAACAAGTGTTTAAGCCATACAAGATGGGTAGCAAATCAGCCAACTGCTACATATTCAGATTCAACAATTAAAAGTGACACACAATTTTGTTTCTTGCAATACCAAGAAACGTGATTATTTCCTAAATAATAACAACCTCCACTTGTGGATTGTCTAACATCTAAATCTCCAGCCCATCTAGAGTCAATAAAACCTATAAGGTTTGTAGTTATATCATGTGTATACCATATGCACAAGTTTGTAGTACCAGATATATATTTAAGAATTAGCTTCACAACAGTTAAATGAGAAGCTTTGGGGTTAGCCTGATACCTGGCACATACACAAATAGAGCTCATAATAGCTATGTTGGTAGCTAATAGATGCAGAAAGCTCTCAATCATGGATCTGAACAGTTTTAAGTCAACATCTTCTCCCGTTTCATCCTTTTCAATCTTCACAGTAGTGGACATTGGTGTTTTGCTATGTATTGACCCCAGTAAGCCGAATCTCTTCACCAAATTCCTAGCATATTTCTCTTGAGACATGAACATTCCATTCTCCTTTTGCTTTACTTGCAGTCCAATAATGGAATTCAGTTCACCTATCTTGCTCAACTCCAATGTATCTGTCATAGCCTCAAAAAACTTGTCTAAAGATTACATGTTAGTAGAACCTAAGACAATGCTAACAACATAAAGCTGGGATGTGTACCCATCAAATCATGTAGTAGACATTGATACACTCAACATTATTATATCTTTGTAATTTACCATATTATTGTTGTATGACTTGATGCCTTCAGTGATCTGATCAAATACCTGAGATGTTGTATGATACATATGAATCCTAGGAGGTGGATCCCTCTAAACATATCGACTTTGAACCTCTTCATCGTTTGAGTCTGATTGCTCGAGTGTTGTGTCAACATCAACAACAGTCGGTGTTGGCAGAACAAGAGCTTCTGGTCCATGTTTATGTTCAGGTTCTGCAGGTGGTGTTGCGTTGATACTATCTCAATTCAGTGTTGGCTCAACATCGGAATCTAGTATGGTAGGCACAACAGCCTTTTGTTCACCTGCAATACTTGATAAATCATCAAATACCACCTTACATATTCTTGACCATTACTTAATCTAGGATAAACGATTATGTGTGCAGTATTGTTCAATAAAGGTACACGTATCATATTTTGGATCTAATTTGCTTAAATAATATACGCCATTTAAAGCATGTCAAACACATCCAAATTCATGATAATGAGCAATATTAGGCTTCTTCTTTTTCAACATCTCATAAGGAGTCATGGGTGTAGAGAATTGATAAATATTTTCATTAACCTCCGTAAGTTAGAGAATTACATATTTTCAAATTCTCTACCTAAATATGACCAACTTTTACCAACTGAAACACCATATAAGTTATTAATATTATCATGCAATATTTTGAAGGTATGGAGTGCTTCTGATTTTTCTTTAAAGGAAAAAAGAAGACCACCACCTTAGCTTCCGGCTGTTTTGTACTTTGCCCCCTCAGCTTTGATTTTTAGCACTTCCCCCCCCCCTAACTTTGTATTCCGTCCAACGTTATCCCCCAACGGGAATATTCCGTCAAGAAAAACAAATATTCCGTCAAATTTTGGCATGCACGCCTCGCGTGGAGGGGCAGTTTTAACGAAATATTCGCTCTTTTGACGGTCATGCTACGTCGGGGAGTAACGTTGGATGGAATACAAAGCTGGGGGGCAAATTGTAAAACGGCCGGAAGCTAATGGGGTGGTTTGTTTTTTTCCCTTATTTAAGAGATTTTATCAAGTTATATCCAGAAAAATCGTTCATAATCACACAATCATATTGTTTCCCCCCAACACTACTTACTTCAATAAAACCTAAGAGATCTATCTCAAACTGTAGAAAGCAATTAGAGTTACTTGTAACATGTTCATCGTCGTGGATTGAATTATGAGAAGCTTTGGTGTGTTGTTTACCTTTCAAGCAGTCATCACAAACCATCTTGCAAGAACTCATTTCAGCACCTTGTCCAATCTCCTTATGACAGTTAGTCCATACAACTCTTCAGTCTCTGTGTCAGAGTGAACAGGTGTGGAGTCAACATGCTAATCTGTATATATTGGCACAACATTTGTATTCTAGGCAGGTTCAGTATCCTCAACCGATGTTGAGTCAACATTGTCAACTGTCTGTGTTGGCTCAACATCTACATTCAGAGGTATAGAGGAATTTCCTTCTTTCTCACCTACATTACTAGAGATATCTTTAGAAACAACATTCACAGATTCGTGAACAATATTTAATCTTGTATTATAAACTTTGTATGATGTGCCCTTTAAGAAGTAGCAAAACATACATTTCTCACTCTTAGGATCAAATTTTCCCAAGTATTCTCTATTGTTCAGAATGTAATAGAAACCATCAAACTCATGAAAGTGACCATTTAGTTCACAGAATTCATCAAAGTTTTTGTTCTCAAGTTTTCTCCCATGGGCAGGCCTGATCCTAATAACACAGGCATTGTACAAAGATTTTGTGTTAGCAACAAGAACCTTAAAGGTGTTAAGAGCATCTGATTTTTCTTTCAAGAATTTGACCTAAGTGTTCATGGAGAAATCATGAAATATAACATAAGCATGCCTTCCCCCCACCCCCCCCCCCCCACCCCCCAAGACTAATTACATCAATTAGACCCATAAGATCCATGTGTAGCAATTTTAAGCACCTAGTAGTCCTTGTGTTTTGTCCCACAACCTTGATAGGAGTGTGAGAAGCTATGGTTTGCTTACCCTTTAGACCGTCGCCATAAACGAGCTTATCAGGAGTGGAAAGCTTTGGTATACCTCTGGCTGCATCCACTTTCAACAGTTTCTTCAAGTTTATGTAATGCTTGTGTCGAAGTCTCCTATGCCAGGCAACTGACTCATCCACTTTAGCATGAAAGCACAATGCTTCTTTATTCACCAGATACCAATTGTCCTTTGATATTTTTCCTGTCATGACACAACCATTAGTATCATCAAACACATCACAAGAGTTATTATCAAATTTGACAAGTAGGTTGTCGTCAAAGAGTTGACTGATGCTTATGAGATTAACACGCAATCCTTCATCTAATAGAACATTCTTTAGATGTGGGAACCCCTCAACATTCAAAACTCCTTTGCAAGTGATCTTCCCTTTGCTTCCTCCACCATAAGTGAATGTTCTAGTAGTGAAGGGCTCAAAATTCTTCAAATTGGTTTTAGTCCCTGTCATGTATCTAAAACAATCACTATCAAAATACCAATTATAAGAAAGGTTAGTGTGAACAATAGAGAAGACAACATTGCATATGATCTTAATCTCAGGAGCCCAAAGTTCATTGGTTTTCAATCTGTTCAGCAATGTTGTTACTATATATTGACCAAACACCAGATCCCCGTGTTAGCTTAACATCAGAAACAACACTGTGTGAATCCATATCTTGTTCAACTAATTTTTTATACTTAAAACAATATGGCTTATGATGTCTTGGCTGAAAACAGTATTGACATATGTAGATCATTTTCTTGGATTTTCAGAAAAACGTTTCGCTTTTAGAAACCCAGGGATAGTGGATTCAAAAGAACAACTATTATTATGACCTTGGTAACGTAACCTAGTCTTACCATCATTACCGACAACAAGAATCTTATCAAGTTTATGCATACCTGAATCCCATTTAGAGATGGTTTGTTTAGCTGATTCAAGCTTAGTCAATACCTTTGAAAATTGAGCCTCCTTTCTGGTTAGGTTTGTCTCAAGTGCATTAACAGTATAAATCGGAAACATGTTTTCCTTGATGAAGGCATTTTCTCTCTTGCCCAGTTTGTTCTTTTCAGCAAGTAAGTCATGATATTTGACTTTCAAGTCTTATATGATCTCTTCTTGAGTCATCTCACCTTCATCAAGACCTACAAAACCACCATAACAATTTAAGTCAGCATGTTCATGATAATCATTGGTTTTAGTGACTAAGCAATTGTTAGAAGAATGATATCATCATCTCAATCAGCAAAACACGTCTCCTAGATAGGTGTTATAGCATGTATGTTGGTATCACAAAGGTTAGTGATGTTGTCACAACATCTAGAGTCAGTCCAGTCAACATTTGCATATAAAGCCGCAGTTTGAATTTCTTTAATTGTTGATTCTTGTACTTCAAAACTTTCTTCACAGCTTGTCTCACCATGGTTCATTTTTCCTTCAAAGAAATACTCTTTATCCAAATCTAAAGAACCATCAATAAAGATAGAGTTAGTATGATCATTAGACTCATTAATTTAAGTGATTAAGCAATTAGAATCAGAATTAAAGATATCATTTTCCCAGTCATCAAGAAATAGTCTATGGTCTGGAGCTTCAGTATGAATGTTATGCACACAATGCACGATGATGTTGGCCGGGCATTCAGATGAACTATTCTCGGAATAGTCCAGTTTAAAAGATAGCGATGCAGTTTGTAGTTCATCGGATGCTGGTTCTTGTTCGTCGAATTCTTCTTTTACACATGTCTCATCATCAACATTATCTACCCAAACCCACTTAGAATTTCCTTTGTATCTAAGCATGTTGTTATTGGGGTTCGCGTTGTCCATTCCTTAGTACCCAATCCTAACACTAGTAAAATTGGTGCTAAGCTCTGATGCCAATTATAAATGTGTGGATCGAGATTGGTACAACTTTTGTAACTCAACACTGGGTTGATGATGCCTAGTGTTGAGCCAACACTGATTTTACTCAGTGTTGTCCTAACACCTACTGACAAAGTATAAATCACACGTTGTTAAGTTGCATGTTACACCACATTGAAGTACTCAATGTTTCCTTAACATTCGTGATAGAGTAAATTATGCACAACGAAATTTAAAAAAAGACAATAGGTAACTTTTAAGCAGATTATATAAATATAATCTGCCGAGCCCATATGGGGAAATAACCACTGATGAATTAATGATTTTACAAAAAAAAAAAACAATTGAGTAAGGAAACTAGTCCTAACAACCGAACCCACTACAAGCCATAGAGATTATAGCTTTCACTTGTTAGATAAAAACTCAGAAAAACAAGACAAAGACACTCAACAATAAGATTTTTCTCTCGGGATATTTTCACTCT
Organism: Linaria vulgaris; assembly: GCA_948329865.1. Classification (NCBI taxonomy): domain Eukaryota; kingdom Viridiplantae; phylum Streptophyta; class Magnoliopsida; order Lamiales; family Plantaginaceae; genus Linaria; species Linaria vulgaris. The sequence continues at coordinate 80,189,692 of OX415250.1, forward strand.
AGTCTTCATGTCTTCTACTTGTTGCCCAACATGTCTATTTATAATATATTGTTTCCTGAAGTCCAAGACATGTTATGCAGGTTTTTTTTGTGATTGCTATTAGATCTCCAAGATCAGCTTTATATTCGTTCTTGAGCTTATCATCTTCTTCGTCCTTATCACTAGATGAATATGGACGCTTTCCTATTTGAACGTTGCCTCTTAATAGAAGTTATCTTCTCTTGATCGAACCCCTCTTTTGATAGACTTCTAATCTTCCAAAACCCTCTATCTTTATCTTGAAATTCGTTCAACTTATCAACAAGAAATCTTCCATCCTTATCTAGAAAATCCATCGCCTTTATATTCCAGATATTGTTCTTATGATGAGTAAACTACTTGAACTCTTGATTTAGCCTTATCTTGAAATATAAACAAGATAAACTACAACTATGGAACTAGATTAGTTTGTGAATAAAAGCAAAATAATTATTATAATATAAAACGATCGTGCAGTGTTTGATGTTAATCTCAATGTTGAGTTAACATTATTTACCATAATTGTGGACTAACATTTCGCTCCAACACCTACATTTACAATTATTACTTGACTCGTATAATTGTGATAGAGCGTGTATTGGGGTTAAATTAGAACATGTACATAATACGCATCAACGAGCAATATTTTAAGTTTGTGGGGTATTTGATGAGCGATAAATTATAGCGATTTTAGTTAAATCCCATTGTTCAAAGTATCGCAACCATTGTGAGATGATAAGGTGGTCAAAGGAGCAAGTAATCAAGCAAAAGATAAGTAAAGAGTCAAAGGGTGAAGACACGTTGAAATCTCACCGAGATCAATAGTTTAATGTTTTCTTTTCTTTACTACTTAACTTTATTATGAGTTATTGTTCTTATACTATGATCATGAGTAGCTAAATCTCTCAGTGTTTGAGAGAGAATGTAGTTATATCATATGGATGCACCTTGAATCTATGTTTTGATTAGTTCTATTAAAGACTTTATTTTGTTGGATATTATTTGTTGCGTATGCTACTTGATATGATTGACACAAGTGCTTCTTTGAATGAGTGATGTTGAGATACCTCGTATTATGTTGAATTATGCGTAGGAGATTGTTAACGCAACACTAGGATAGTAGATCAAGCAAATAAATCTCTAGACTTTCGGCACTAGCATTCATGGAGGAATATTGGTTATAGTTGACAACTCCAATTCTATTATAAACCTCTATATGGATCCTATGACATGGTGAACTTCTGGAGAGGGGAGAGTGTCTAAAGGCCTGACATCATTAGGAATTTGACGATTCTTTAAGTGATATGAAAGTGCACTTAATTAATCAAGTCCACGTGAGAATGAAACGAGATTCAATAGAAAGAGGCTTACATAGGGGTCATTGGTATTTTGTCTATGAAATACACCGCCTCTGAGATTAACGAAATCCACCTCCTAGATACATTTTCCTTAATCTATTTTACAACCACAATCAATCAATCAATCAGTTAAATTATGTCTTTGTTAAATTAATTAGTAGAGTAGTCTTAGCTTTAGTTTTAGTAATCTTTCTATTTCATTTAAAATCTTCAAAGCATTGTTTCATTTACAAAGTTCAACAATTGAATAGCTAAAAAAAGATTCATACTCTCTTGGGATTCGATACTTGGTCAGTTATACTTACTTACCATTTTATTATTAATTGACTCGTATACTTACAGAAAGTGTGTATTACTCAGATTAATAACACGTCAAAAATACGCATCAGAAAACATCATTGCACCTACCACCACCGAAACTGAAATACAAGTAACGGAGGCTAACCCTACTGCTACTATTGTTACTAAAAATGAGTTGAGGGAGAGTAAGTTGATTATTAATGAGGGTAATGAGGTTGGTTCTGCAACTCAAGCGAATGTTGAGGTTAAGGTTGAGCATAATGGAGCTATGGTTAGGAAGAAAAAGGGAAAACAAGTTGTGGTTGAGGAGTCAGAGGAAAAGGCTGAGTCTGAGGAGGAGGCTGAGAATGTGGGGGAGAAGGAGAAAGAGGTTGGAGAAGAAGAGGAATAGGAGAAAGAAGAGGAAGTTGTTGGTATTACTGAGGCTCTTACCAATGTTGAGCCAACAACAGAGGAGTCAGAGGAAGAGGATGAGTACTTTGACCTGGTAGAGGAAGGGTATCCCAAGGGTTCTCCTCACACCACCTTCTATTTGTCCACGGACATTGAGGAAAGATGGGAAGCATTCCAAGCCAGGGTGATCCACGAGGAAAGGGCAATGGATTTGACCAGCTTCAAGGAGAACAGAGTGTTTGAGCTGCTGGAAGCTAGCGGGGTTCATTATTCTATAATGGAGCTTGAATCTTATGTTCCAGATGTAATCAATGGATTTTACATGAGCCTATCCTAATGGGTGTGTATGGAGAGATCCCGCAAGTATGAAAAAGCTTGAGTTAGAGGGACTGTTTTTGACATAAGTCCTTCTACAATCCATGAAGCTTGGGGACTTCCAAATCCTGAAGAGTCCAATGATCCAAAGATGGATGAAGTCATGGAAGACCTGACTGGTGGGCTAACCAGAGTGTGGTTTGATGGGTATGCAACCACAAGATTAACCTCCCTATGTGTTGTTCTGCACAACATTGCCACATACAATTGGCTACCCTCCTCCAACTCCACTGTGATGACCAAAGAATCTGCCATCTTGGTCTATAGATTGAAGAATGGGTTACCTGTGAATATAAGGGAGAGGATCTTGAGGGTCATTCATGATGTTGGTGGAAAGGAGAAAGGGATTCTGCCTTATCCCTCATTAATCGCTACAATTCTGATCAAACAATGGTTCAAGACCCAGAGGCATGTGGGATGGATCAAAAACAAGGCCAAGTTGACTATCACTGCAAATTACTTCAACAAAATCAGAGTGATGGACTTGCCTTAGATTCCTACAAGTGGTGCTGGACCTCGAAAAAAATTGTTGGATCTTCAAAGACTTTTTTTGATGAGGATGATTGCAAGGTCATTACCACCTCCTTTGTGGAAAAGCAGTTGATCTGGCTCAGAAGGACCTACACTGACACCCAAAGAGAGATATCTGGTAAACAGGAACACTCAAGGAGCTTAATACCTTGATTAAACAACTGAAAGATCTACCTTTTTCACAAAAAGGGGGAGAGTAGACAAAATTTAAAATTTTGGGCTCTTGATTCTTTCAAATTTCTGTTTTTCATGCCTTCTTGAACAATTTTTCTTTTGTTCTATTTGATGGTACTTTTTCCTTGTTTGTTTTGATTTGATCAGGGAGTATGTTCCCTGTTATTTCCTTGGGTCTGTAAATACCTAACTACCTCTAATGCTCTTATTGATTTGTTTATGAGGATTGTTTAGAACTACTGGTATCTGTTATCTTTTGTGCATGTGTTATGTCTTCAATGTTAAGACAACATTGATAAAGTCAATATTATGCCAACATTGATGAAATCAACGATATGCCGACATTGAGTTCTATTATGTGCATTCAGGGGGAGTAGTTTGAGTAGACTGAATAGTTTAAGTTTATTAATGGAATTTATTTTGTCTGTAAACAGGTTTTGTGAAGAAAGGCAAAAAAGGGGGAGATTGAAAGTGTAAAGTCTTTGGTCAATGTTATCTCAAGGTTGAAGCTGCAATGTTATCGTAACATTGAGCCAATAAAATGTTAAGATAACATTGAACACTGTAACACTTGAATAATATTGGTTTTACCTTTGAATACTATTTTTGTTTTGCCTGTATTCAGTAACTAATGTAGTTCCACGTTTTTAGTTAACTTTGCATGGTCCAGGTTTAAACTTAACATAAGATTGAATCATAAGTTTTCATATTAGAAACTTCTCTTAAATTAAGCCGAACGCGTTTTCAAAGAAAGGGAAAAGCTAGAAAGGGAATGCTATAAGGAAACTCACCAAGAACGATTTTCACATTAAAGAATGTGACTTCCTTAATCAAAACTCAATCCAGATAAAGAAAACATTATTCAAGAAGGAGACCGAGACTAAAGGAAGAAGAGTTAAAGCAAGGAGAGATTGAAGATGTTCAAACTTCAAACTGTGTACAACATGCCTTGGAGTTCAAGATATACATCTTTATAAGGCGTGAAGTACATCAAGACAAAGAACAAGACGAGAGAGCTAAACATTCCTAGAGATTAGATCGATTGTTGTTAGGTTTTTGTCTTGCTTTTCCAAGGTTTTAGTTAGAGAGTTAATTCTTTAGAATTAAGGAGCTTTACTTTGTTGCTTGGTTGTGTTCGAACAACTCGAGAGTGATGAGCTTGAGACTTGAGAGAACAATCTTTTGTAAGATGATTATTATAAATAGTAATTATTTCGTCTAAGGCTGAGAAGTTTAATTTATATTTATATAATCTTCTTAAAATTCATACGTGTGTTCGTTTACTTTCTACTGCATTATATTATGTTATCAGTGTTAAGGTAACATTGGTTAACTAGTGTTATCATAACATCGTATCAAGTCTCGATCCAGCTATTTCAAATATCAATGTAATTATCGTTTCTCTCTAAATTGGTATGACAATGCCTTTTGTTAGATCAATCACCGACGTGCCTGAATTACCCATACGTGTACCATCGTGGAGAAGATACTCCAACTGTTCTACCTTAGACTCTAATGATAGAATCCATCAGAACGTAACCTACCCTACAACTCCGATTATCACCTCAAACGTAACTTTATGGTAAAGTTATTAATGAACTTAATTTTGTGTTTATCTTGTGAAATTAGTCTAAAAGCAAATAAACTTTAGGGTTTTAGGAAGAAAACAAAACTTCTCCATGTAATGTGTAAGAAGCAAAGTGATTAATTTTAAGAATCTGAACTATGCTTAGGGACCTACATTATAATCTAGTTTGTAATCTAGTTTCCTTTTCATTTTTTATTTCGTAGGCCGTCGCCGTTATACTTGGGTAATTTGAAACAAATCTTTTTGGAATATTGGTTACTACAAAACGACCCTGAATTTTAGTGCAATTACAGACATGCACCTCCCTTGCTGATCATGCTAATATTAAGATTTTTTTTTTGTAATTAAAAAAAAAATCTTAAGATGAACTTCAGTTAAATACTTGGTATATTTACAAAATATTACGGTCTGCCATAATTGTACTCTTGTTTATAAGGGCAAAAGCAAAAGGATTATCAAATAAACACACCATACTGACACTGTATTTGTTTCCCTCTATCATTGATCGAGTAAAATGTTTTAACTCGATAAACTTTCTTAATCTTATTCCGTCAACAATTTTATCGATTTTTATTTTAAAAATTGTTTAGTTTATGAATTTCTAAACATAGATTTCCCGCATATAGTTGTAGCCACAAAAAAAGCCATCCAATTAATCAGCTTACATTTAACATGATAACGGATAGTTAGGTACAATCTATAAAAACTCCAAGTGAAGTTGTACTGGGTTGCTGCTCTTTTGATTTGTATTCGAGTACCTCTTTTTTTTCTTGAGAAGTAAACTTTGTTTGGCCATTAAAAAAAAAGTATAAAAACTGATCTAACTCAGAATATAAACCTCGTTTGTAAGTTTACGGAGATATTTGACTTATTGTAGAACCAAGCCTTGAAATATAAAATTAATATAGACAAACCATTTAATCTTAACTATAAAGTGTAAGAGAGTACTTTAGGTAGGTTTTTATAACTAGAGCAAGTCTTAGGAGTTAGGAGTGTACATTATTGTATATATAATTACTCCAGTACGTTATGTATATATAGTGACATGCATGTACCAGTTTATTAAATTCGTTAGAGGGTGTTGAGCAGAAAGAAGAAACTCTTGCTGAAATTCCCGCGTCGGTCTTTAATCATTATGAATATCGAATCAGGTAAACAATAACATAAATTATCTTACATTAATATTCGAGATTTATATTTATTCTCCTTAATTTTTCTCACATTTGGCAACAAATAATATGTCAGTCGTCAAATTCTTGGGCCGCGTCCCGCTGGTCCGGGCTCTGCCAAGCCCCTCTCTCAAGAAAATCGCTGAAGTCGTCACTGTCAAACATTATTGTAATACATTTTCATTTCTTCTAATGTTTCGCATTCTTGAATTATGGTTAAGTAGATTTCATGTTGCGCGATGTGCGGCTGCTTGTAAGAATTTAAGCAAGTGGTTTGTTTCATGTTTTGCTTAAAACTATTTAAAAATTAAGACAGATAGAATTCGTAAAAATCCTTAAACAAACTATTATAAATTAGGGAACAAAATTATTCTGCAAGTAATAGGGGTTGTAGTGTTGTAATTCTTCTTTCATATTTTGAGATTGCAAAAACTATTGTGTTATTTCATATTTGCCACCCCGTGTGTTATTTTTATCAGCAATCACCCCAATATATGAAATTTCAAAATTATTATATATAACTCGATACCATATTTTATGATGAGTACTACATCAATAATTTAAGGTTTTTTTCTGCTTTACAATATTTTATCGGGCATATATTTATTAAATTTTGTATTATAAACTGTGTTGTATTTTTTACAATTTGTGCGTAATTCTGTAAAAGCATAATCAAATTAAGCGGTGCTGTATTCTAGAAACTCTTTTTTTTAAAAACAATGATGGAAAATGTTCATAATACAAATTAAGCAATATTAATTATTTGTACAGTAAAATCTAAATTTTGTGATCAATTTCAATACATGTGGAGTAAGAGTCTTTTCCTAGTCCCTTAACATTACAAGGGATCTTTTAACTAAACAACCATCATCTAATACATTTGAATGTATATTTTGGTCCTTGTGTATTAATCAAGATGAAGGAGCTTATATTGTTCGTGAAGGAAAAGCTGCCGATGGGATTTATTTCATATGGGATGGAGAGGTAAGTACTCTGCTTCTTATTTAGTACATGAAAAAATTGGCTTGTTCTGGTTTGATTGTTTTCTGTTGTTGTAAATATATATTGTTGTGTTTGTAGGCTGAAGTCTGTGGAGCGGCTCACATAGATGACAGAAATCGTGCCGAGTTTCAGTTAAAGCAATATGATTATTTCGGTCAAGGTTAGAGGCCATCGTTTATATGTTGGTTTGCTATTCATGTTGACCTCTGATTAACCAATGATGCCTTCATTGAACGTATAACCTGTTTCTCAGGATCTCATTAATTGTACTATATCGACTAGCTGATGCAAGTTATATGGGCCTACTGTGTTCTGTTTTTGCATAGGAATTTTTCATTAGAAAACTCAACCCCCTCTTAATTAGGTGTTATTGAGGTCTTGTTAGTTCTTTGGGGCATGAGTTGTACGGGTAATTTATGTAAAATACTGTAACTATGAAGTGCAGTTGCAGGTGTGGAATCATCTACCCAGCCGGCAGATATTCTCGCTTTGTCTAAGGTCGCTTATGTTCTCATATGTTGTCTCGCTGCACTTAACAAGTGGCTAATATTTCTACTAACACCTGCACACATCTGTCTATGTTGGCAGCTGACATGCTTACTCCTACCTATTGCAAGCACACATTTGCTGCGATCCGCTTCAATCTGGAGTGCAGATAAGGCGCATGAGAATCGTTTACTTATCGAGCAAGTTCTACACCTGGATCCAGTTGGTGTATGCACCTAAACCGCTAAACGTTACTTTGTCTTTCATCTTAAGGAAAATGAGAAAAAAGTACCCCTCCTATTTTGCATTTGGACTGTTGCTGCATCTATCATTTTTTGTTAGATGTCCCTCTTTCGTCATAGTGATTTTCTAAATCCTTTTTGTGTTGGTTCCATATATTATTGCGAAGTTTATTTGTCTCAAAGCTTTAACTTGTATGGTCGTAGATTGATATATTCCGAGGAGTTACTGTGCTGACTCCTGGACACGTATTTGGAGGCCAATTTTTGGGACAGGTTTAGAATTTTATTATTTAATTTTTTTCCTCTGTAAATAGAACAAATATGCCAATTGTAGCTTCTATAGTGACCATTGTCCATGATGGACGGTAAGCGCAGGCTCTTGCTGCAGCATCGAAAACCGTAGATTGTCATAAGAATGTTCACAGTTTCCATGCCTATTTCCTTGTTGCCGGGGATGTGCGCAGTAAGTATATCTATCAACTATTTGCAAACTGTCTTAACATCTCTTGATAACATCTTGACTACACAGATTACATGCATTTCGATGATTGCCAATACGCATAGAATATTTTAGTTCAGTTAGAATCTTGGAAATTCGTGTGAAGACATCACGTAAACATGCTTGAATAAAACAAGTGTCCATCTATATAGAGAAATTTATAATCAATTCATTCATTTTCACAGAGACGACTTTTGAGTGACATGGAATGTAATGAACCTGTTACTTGTATGCTAGTTGAGAAAAGGAAGACGAATAAACATTGGATGAGAGACAATGTAAGTTAGCGCAAATACAACACGAGTTGAATCTCTACTACGGACGTTTCTGTTACGATAATCATATTACTCTTTAACATTACCAGTATTTAAGATAGATTGCGGTTAATCTATCAAATAAAATTTGTTGGGGGGTAACTTATAGAATCGGTATGAGGGGTAGTGAGTCACTCAGGTAGGTATAAAATCTTAGAAATCAAAATCAATATCAGACGCTGCAAGGAAATGCACTCTCAGCCAAAATAGTCAGAGGGGGAGAGGGGGTGCAGGACTTCTGGTAATAGAAGAGAGTTTTATGCATGAACGATGAGGCAGAACCAACAAAACACAGATACCATACATATAGTTGTATGATGACATTCTAACCAACCTTTGCAAACAGGACTTGACCTTTGAGACCTTAAAAGGAACTGTCCGCAAATTTACTGTGACTTATTCAACTTTGCCAGCATCAATTAACATAGTCTATGTTTAAGAAGGTTATATAAAATATGCTGATATCTTTATTCCAACGATTACTTTGATTATTTCAGTACCAATTACATATCAAGTGCATCGTTTACGTGATGGGAAAAACTTTGCTACCCGAAGGACGGATGCAATGCAGAAAGAAAAAGTCGTGTTCACACTGATTGCTTCTTTTCAGGTAATTCTGTACATATGGAGTTCTTTCAACATTTTAACCTAACACTTTCATCATGAGTCACCCCATTTTCGGCTATGGGGATTCAATGATATTTGTCATGTGTAGGATCATAATTAATTTCTTATATAATGTGTTGATTTGATCTTTCTAGGTCCAGTTTAGAATACATGGAAAAAGACGGATTATATGAGAATTATTGTGTAAAGTTGATTAGTATACTTGACACCTTTATTTGATGATTTTGAGAACATGGAACGAGATATGAACATAATGATAAAGTCGGTATAAAATAGACTAGTCCTTGAGATATTCCCTTTTCTTCAATACTTCTATCAGATCACGCGATCGAGGCCTAAACTCATGGAGACATGCACAGATGACTCATGACAGCTTAGTAACTTAAATTTAAATTTATCATCTTGTAAGCATAGGAAGCATATATCTGCAGTAGTGAATAAATAGAACATTTATCATTTCCCAATCTTGATCTGTATCCACATCCCATGGTTTTCTTTAGTGAATCAGCTCAATATATAGCTTTAACATAATTTACAGAACGAGGAAGAAGGATTCGAACACCAGGCGGCAAGAATGCCTTCCGTGCCTAACCCCGAAGAGGTTCCTATGATGTGGCTTCTAAGATTAATTTAGTTACGCTCCACGGTAGTACTTAATTTTTTTTAATTTTTTTTCCAGCTTTTATCAGAAGAAGAGTTGCGAGAACGGCATTGTCTTGATCCTAGACTTCCCAGGTTGACTCTTGTCCCTTCAGCTAGCTAGCATATATGTTTAGTATTACTACTAATATGCACTGTTGTGTCCACCTTTCTTTCAATCTTCTCCAATATGAAGTTTAGTTTGTTATTTGGAGAATACAAATTGAAAGATCTACTAATGATCTTTGCATCTCCCAAATTGAACATTTACGTACTAAGGCATTGTGTCATTTGTAACAGGATGTTGAGGAACATGATTGCTATGAAGTATGTCCCGTGGCCCATAGAGATTAGATTCTGTGAGCCTAACTTTTTCACCAGTCAGACAAAGTCTCCTCCAAGGTTTCTTGCATTCTGATTGTTTTCAAAGTTCATTCGTGATATAGTAAAGACTAAATGATTTGTATTTGCATGTACTCTGCAGTTTAAGGTTCTGGCTTAGAGCAAAAGGAACACTTCCTGATGACCAGGCTTTCCACAGGTTTGAACACAACATTACTTTTGGTTATGAATTAATACACACGTTTGTCGTCACTCTTTCTGAAAGCATATACTAAAATTGAAACTATTATCATGTGTTATTCTTACTTTGAATCATATGTTATGTTTAGGTCGTAGATATCATCATTTTTCTAATAAACTAATCTGCATTTATCTTTGAGTCTGCTATGCTTTTTTGCAGATGTGTAGTTGCATTTGCCTCTGATAGGACTTTTATCGAAGTTAGTTGTAATCCTCATCGTGAGAGTATACAGCCGAAATATACCAGCCTTGACCACTCGTGAGTACTCAAATGCCATATCTCTAAAAGTATTTGTCATTCTATATCTGCACTGATCAACCCTATAATTAGATTAACCAAAAGATGAAAGTTTAGTATTTGTACCTTATAATAGGGCCATATCATTTGATTGATTTCCTATCATGCTAACCTTTGCTCAAAATTCTATTGTGGTGTTGTACTTAAGAAGACATATTCATGCTTTGTTTGTTGAGGTTAACTGGTGTAGAATGTCGTAAAGCAAATCAACCTAATATTCAGCGTTGCTGCTGTTTATTGTTTGACCTCAACTGCTATCGTTTTACATGTTTAAAATATATATACATATTTTGTTGCTCAAACAGCTTTAAAATCTGAACTTGTGATTAGAATATTGAGACTTGTAATAATTCTTTAATTCGACCAATGCACTTTTGCTTGTTAATATATATGCGTAATCTTGCTACGTTTTTCTCCAGGATATGGTTCCACAGGCCTTTCAGGGCAGACGAGTGGCTGCTGTTTGTGGTAAGAGACTCTGCATATTTCAAGGAGCTCTCGTGTATACTAGATGTGCATCTCAGTTCTCAAAGCTGTCAATTAGCTGATTTATTTCCTCTGCGAATTCTTAACATTCAAACCACTTATTATTGTCTCCTAGATATATAGCCCGAACGCTCACAGTGGACGTGGATTTGTCTCTGGACAAATGTTTACGAGGAACGGAGAGGTAAATTCATCGAATGTTATCAATTGTTGTCGTTTGTGGATCGACTAGCATAAGAATCTAACTAATAAGTGGTGATTGTGATTGTCACTACAGCTTGTTGTTTCGTTGACGCAAGAGGGGTTATTGGGGAGAGCCAAACCGCCAGTTTCCCCGGTCAGATCCAATTTGTGAAAATGCCAAAGGCGAGCAAACAAGTTGGCGGAGAGTTCTCATTGGTTAAATGCAGATTGTTTCTTTGTTTAAAAGTATCATGGTTGTCATAATTTTTGATCACAAGATTTATAAGTACTTCAAAATTGTGATCATAGGTTCGATATGAACATTACTTTGGTTTACGTAAGAATTGTCTGGCTATGTCATGATCGTATGTGCAGTTATTTACTTACGGGAAATGTGTTCGTTCTCCAATATACAAAAATGTGGGATGGCACATATTCGAGGATACAACTATGGATGATGAGGAGGATAAGATCCTGGCATACCCGCCAACAGAAGACGATCTGTTCGATCGACTGATCCTATCCGACGAACTGAAAAAAACTATGAACGAGCGATGGAAAGACGCCATTTTAATAAAAGTCCACGGTCGGTCGTGGTACTACCCAGCTCTCACAAATTGGCTCAGCGCAATGTGGAAACTAACGGAAGGATGTGAATTTGTCGATTTAGGACACGGGAGTTACTGCCTCAAAGGCCTAAACACGACCCAACGGGAAGTTATCCTCACTCAAGGGCCATGGAAATTGGCGGGGAGTTTCCTATCTATTCGGAAATGGACGCAAAGTTCTGGGCGGATTTAAAAGTAATCGAATTTGCAATTTCTTGGGTACGAGTCCAAAATCTCCCGATCGAGATGTTTAGGGAATCCGTCATCAAGGCGATCGCAAAAAGGATCGGAGATCCTATCAAGATTGACGAAAACACGTACACGGCATCGCGAGGCAAATTCGCTAGATTTTGTTTGCAAATCCCCATGAATAAGCCGTTGAAAACGGGTATCTCTATCGACGGAACGGCATATCAACTATTATATGAAAACCTCCCGCTCATCTGCTTCAAGTGCGGACATATTGGCCATAATAACGCACAATGTAAACAAAGGGAGGATGTTGCACCTTCGGAATCTAAAGACGGAACGGGGGAAAATAAAGCCCCGGAACCGAAGAGCGCTAAAAATACGAATGAATGACTAGTTGATAAGACGAAGAATCATGAATTTGGAGAAAAGGAAAAATAAACCTGGAGCAAAAAGTGAATATAGGGCGTCTATCAAAGAGAAAAATAGGGAAGTCGGGTCCCAAAAGGATTCCCAGCCGAAGGTGACTTTGAAACAGCAATCCACGACGGCTATAAATTCCTTTTCGAAGGAAATATTACTTCCCAAAGGAGGAGAAAAGGTAACAACCACAAACAAGGAAAATCCAAAGAAAGTTCCTACACCTTCCATAATAAACAAGGCGAAAGGGAAGAAACAAAGCCAAAGGAAGGTAGGCCATATCGCCTCCACATCCACAAGCTTGAGGACCGCGAATCCTTTCCAAATACTACAAAATATCGACATCCAGCACTCGAACTCAATCATTGATCTTGATAGGGATGAACCGAGAGCTTTAGAGTTGAAAGAGAATGCAACAGGAGGGGGATTTAATTTTAGAGCTGGAGAATGGCAATCTCGTAGCGATAATCCCGCAGAATTTTTGGAGAATCCGAACAGAATTCAGCAAGTTCGTAGGCCATTCGTGGATATTACGAATCGATTCGAGATTTGTCCAAGTGATCGAAGTCCAGCCGATAGTTTGGGAATTCGAAATCCTAACGGAGATCCACGAGAGGGTGGTGAATGTACCGACATGTTGGCAACACTTCATAATGAGCCACAACGAGTCGAGGAGACAAGCGGACATAGTCCGAATTCTAACGAGACAGACGATGTCGTCATGGATGGGGAGAACTGTTGAGTTCCCCATCCGACCCGAGCACCTAGTAAAGGTATCGATGAAAGTCGTGTCATGGAACTGTAGAGGTGCCGGAGATGATAGCTTTCGAACTAATTTCCAAGAGCTAGTGAGAACGCATAGCCCCAAAATTGTTTTTCTGTTGGAAACAAGGGTGTCGCAAGAACGGGCGTATGAAATTGCGCCAAGTCTGGGTTTTAGAAATTTTTGTATCGCCCCGTCGGAAGGGATGGCGGGTGGAGTTTGGCTACTTTGGAACTCGAATACTATCACAGTTGAGGTCCTTAACACGGATGATCAAAGTATTCATGCTATGGTGCGTAGTATTAACCAACCCGAATGGTTAGTATTCGGAGTTTATGCGCGGCCAACAACAGTCGATAAGGTGAGGGCGTTTGATAGACTTGAAGAAATATCCAAACAAGTAAAAATCCCATGGCTTGTTCAAGGAGACTTTAATGAGTTTTGCTTTAATCACGAGAAATATGGGGGAGATAGATCGATCGACAAGCGCTGCGACGCTTTTCAAAAACGTGTGGCCTCTTGGGGGCTGATCGATCTCGGCTTTAAAGGTCCCAAATTCACGTGGGTTAATAAAAGGGAAGGCGGAAACCTTATCATGGAAAGAATCGATTGCGCATTGGCAAACGAAGAATGGCTTGACAAATTCCCAAATTATGAAGTTACGCATCTGCCAAGGACCCACGGAGACCACCACCCAATCTTAACCTGCTGCGAAGGGAGTGTGAATAGGCGAAAAAGAAGGTCATTCCGTTTTGAAGACATGTGGTATAATTATCCGGGCTGCGAGGAAAATATGAGGTCGATTTGGAACAAACACCCACGGCTAATTGAAGCTATCAAAACGGTTCCGTCAATCATGACGTCATGGAATGAGGTGAGTTTCGGCAACATTTATAAGGAAAAAAAAACGAGTTATGAAACGCTTGGCCGGAACTCAAAGGGCGATATCACAAAATCCGTGCGCGTTCCTTAGAAATTTGGAGAAGGAACTCATTGAGGAATACAATGATATTTTACGGAATAAAGAGGTGTTTTGGAAGCAAAATCCCGAATTCAATGGTTAGGAGAATGGGACAGTAATACGAAATTCTTTCATAGATCGACCATCACTAGAAGAAAAAGGAACGAGATCCGGACGCTTCTTATTGACGGGATTTGGGTGGAAGATCAGAATATCCTCCAACAACATGTGGTCCAGTTCTATCGCGGATTATTCTCCGGGATGGCTGACACCCCTGCCTTGCCAACATCAGTCTTCCAAAAAAATCTTGATGTCGAGGGGATAAAAATCGTGGGCAAGGAGGTACTAATTGACGAGCTGAAAGTAGTGGTGTGGGCTACGCACCCATACAAGGCCCTGGGACCCGACGGACTGCACGCACGGGTCTACCAAAAATATTGGGGTTGGATGCACCCGTCCCTTTATGAATTCATACATGCGGCTTTCTCAACCGGGGAGTTTGAGCCAAACGTTTGTGGTGCGTTCCTATGCCTTATCCCAAAGGTACCAACTCCCGAAAATATTGCTCAATTTCGGCCAATCTCCTTGTGCAATGTTGTTTACAAGTTTATCACTAAGATTATTACGCTACGACTCAAAGATCTTATGCCCGTTTTAATTGCAGCTACGCAATCAAGCTTTATAAAGGGCCGGGGTACACATGACAATATCCTTGTCATCCAAGAGATCTTACACTCGTTACGTAATAAGAAAAAGAATAAAGTGGGCAATATGATTCTCAGGCTAGATTTAGAGAAGGCCTACGACAAGATAAGCTGGAGTTTTTTGAGGGAAAAGCTTCACGCTTTCAATTTCCCGGAAAATATCATAAAGCTTATTATGTTTTGTGTGATGAATGCGTCAACAAGAATCTTATGGAACGGGGAGCCTTTGGAAGCTTTCAAGCACGGATGTGGGCTGCGACAGGGAGACCCCTTATCCTCGTATCTTTTTGTCTTGTGTGTCGAGAGATTATCCTATCTCATTCGTGAAGAGGTGGAGGAAAAAAAATTGGGAGCCTTTGATTCCATGTCGAGGGTGGCCGAAGATCTCACACATCTTCTTTGTCGACGATCTGATGCTCATGGGAAAGGCGACACTTAAAACAATAAGGAGCATTAAAAAGGTGTTAGATAAATATTGTAAGAGCTCCGGTTTGATACTAAGCGCAGCTAAATCAAAGATTTTCTTCTCAAATACCGGAGGATGGAGTATGAAAAGGCGAATATGCGCCAACTTAGGATTCTTAAGAACCGAGAGTCTTGGCAAATACCTCGGGGTGCAACTTATCCATAATCGAGTGAAGAGGGAGGATTTCAAAGAACTCTTCGACAAACTCGGTATGAGGTATTCGGGATGGAAAGGGAAAAATCTAGCCCTCGCGGGAAGAGCAACACTTATTCAAGCGGTGTCGACGGCGGTCCCAATTCACATAATGCAATCTTGTTGGCTTCCTGAGAATGTTTGTAACCAACTGGATAAACTTAATAGAGAGTTTTTATGGTCAAATGACCCAAGCATTCGGAAATTACACCTCGTTGGATGGCAAAAAGTGAGCAAAGCAAAGAAGGATGGGGGCCTCGGCATTCGTCTAGCACGCCTAAATAACCAAGCCCTCCTTGCTAAGTTGGCTTGGAAAATACTTGGGAAAGAACCGGGGTTGTGGCGAGACATAATCGAAGCCAAATATCTTAAAGGGGTTCAGCCGTTAGCGTACAAGGGAAAGGCGAGTGATAGTGTGGCATGGAAAGGTATAATGCGATGCATGAATCTCATTAGATCCCGCCTAAGATGGAGAATAGGCAAGGGTGACTCAATCTCCTTTTGGTTTGACAATTGGTTGGGTAACTTTAGCCTTTGCGAGATTGTACCAATTATCGACGATGCGGATTGGGAGTTAACAATTAGCGACGTTTTGGATGGCAACGGAAACTGGGATCTGGGCGTCATTCAAACTCCAACTGATCCGAGTTGGACGTCAATTCTTGAGGGGGAAAATTCGATTCTAAATGATCAAGAAAACACTCTTATATGGAACGAAATGGCGTCGAGACTTTTCACATGCCAAAGCACGTATAAAGCATTGTACCGTGAAAAATTGGGGGCTACGGTCAGGGATAAATACGCATGGATCTGGAAATTGAGCTGTTCGAATAAAATCTGTCACTTTGTTTGTCTTGCACATCAGGATAGGTTGGCAACTAACGTGTTGAGGAAGACGAGGAAACTTACGGACTCGGCGGCGTGCGAGGTTTGCAAGAATCCGGAAGAGACCGTAATTCACATCCTGAGACGATGTCGAACTGCAGCGAATGTGTGACGTACAATACTTACGGGAGTGGAAATGCAGAACTTCGATGAATATCCAGACGAGGTTTGGTTAAAGAAAAATTTGCTAAGCAAAGAAAAATCCTGCAATATGATGCCAAATATACTGTGGGGTATAATCTTTGCCGCAACAATCTGGATCATATGGAAGAAAAGGAAGGAAAGGATTTTCCGAGGAAAGGCCGGGAAAAACTTTGAAACCATTTGCCAGATTAAGCAGTTATCTTACGACTCCTGGAAGGCTATCGAACGAGGAAACGAGAGGAGAATTAAACAGTGGGAGGCACCGGAACCCGGGTGGCTGAAGCTTAATGTAGACGGGAGTATGGTAGCAACACAAAACATAGGGGCATTTGGAGGCGTCTTACGGGATGAAAAGGGGGCATGGATCGTTGGATTCAAAGGTAGAATTCCCTATCCCTCTGTTTTGGAGACGGAAATAGAAGCAATTCGGCAAGGACTAAAATGAGCGTGGGAAAGAAGAGCGCAACGAATATGTGTAGAAACGGACTCTAAAGAAGCCTACAACTTGATTACGAATGAAGGGGAAGGAAGCCGTCACCTTAAGGACAAGATTGATGAGTGTCGTGAACTTTTACACAAACCATGGACACAAAGATTCCGGTGGATAGAACGGGGGAGAAACGGACTTGCCGACGCACTTGCTAAACAAGGCCTCAATGTGGATGGAGATCTATGTGTGATACAAAGTCCTCCAACCGATTTATTGTCGATGCTTTCTATTGATGTAGCCTAAAGGCACATGTTTTTTCCATTTGTTCATCAAAAAAAATTTATGGTGTAAAATTAAATCCAAATTTGTCACATAGGGACGAAGCCAATAATATATATGGCTTACGTGAGTACAGAGTCGTGAAGATTCTTTTTAAGAAATATGAATACTTTTATTGGGTAAATAGCAAAAACTACCACTGTGTTATCCCTAATTGGCAAATAACCCCATGTGTTATTTTAATTGGCAAAAAAACCTCTGTGTTATTTCAGAATTAGCAAAAGTTTGCCTACTACACTGAATTAATTCGCACTTACTGAGATTGATATCAAAATAAGCTTTTTATTGTATTTCTTTGATATATATGGAACTAATGATGTTCAAATTAAATTGTATGCATATTTTCTTTTTTTGAAGAAAACATTAGTTCTTAGATCTGTAAAAATATAAGTACGGTACCGATTGATTTTATTATATTTTTATACAATTATAAAAAAATAAAAAAAAAACATAGCATGATTTATAATATTTGTTGTAATAAGTATATTTTGATTATAAATTCATAATATTTATAAATCCTTAGTTATTGGTATTGTCATTATAAAATATGTCATGAAGGGGTTTTTGCTAATTTTTTTATAACACGTTGAGGTTTTTGCCAATTAAAATAACACAGGGGGTTATTTGCCAATTAGAGATAACACAGGTTAGTTGTTGCTAATAGCTCTACTTTTATTCTTTAGTTATTTTAAATTAATTTCAAAATTAATAAAACCATTTTGAAGACCAAAGAAACAAATATTTAATATTAAATTCTAAAAAGCAACAGATTATAAATAGAGTTTTAACAAACTCATAATCATCACACATTGCGATCGAATTGAAGAAGAGAACGAAGAAAACGAAATTATATCATAAAACCGAAAGATTGGGAAAATCGTGTATGTGTGATTCTCACCGAATTGAGTTGTTGTGAGGAGCGTGTGAGGTATATATACAAGCTGGAATCTAACTAATCCCTCTATACTGAGTATTACAAGTGCTGATCTAATTGCATAACTAATTAAAATTACAACGGTCAAAATATGCTAGAAATAAAAAGAAATAATTAACAAAATAACTAACAATTGAAAAGTTACTAAAAGTGGAAATAGTTGATAAATTAATCTAATTACCCCATCCTCTTCAAGAGGGGCGTGGATGTTAAGAACGGCCATCTTAGATGCCATTTGATTGAAAGGACCGACAGAAAGAGGTTTTGTGAGTATATCTAAAACTTGATGAGTATTTGAGATATGAGAGATCTTGAAGAAGTTCTAATGAAACTTTTCCCTTGCAAAGTGGCTATCTATTTAGATATGCTTGGTGCGTTCATGATGCACATGGTTGTTGGAAATGCAGTAAGCTCCTTTGTTATCAGTGAAGAGAGAAGATGAGTCTTCAGTTGAGGAATATTTAGGTCAGTGAACACTTGATGAAGCCAAATCAGTTCATAGATTGTGGTTGCAAGTGCCTTGTATTCAACTTCTTTGGAGGGTCGACTTACAGTAGGCTGATTCATAGCTTTCCAGGAGATACGAGATTCACCCAGGTAGACAGCATAGCCAATGATGCTTCTTCTAGTCTCAGGATCAGATGCACAATCATTGTCACAGAAAGCCTTCAAGTGTGAGTCAGATTTTGAAGAATAAAACATTCCCTCTTACCAAGAGGGGACTTCATATATCTAAGGACTTAGTGGGTAGCTGCTAGGTGATTTGTGGTTGGTGCTAACATGAACTAAGTGAGGCACTAGATGTTGTAGTTTAGATCAGTCCTGGTAATGGTTAAGTGCAACAGTTTACCAACCAATCTTATGTACATAGTAGAGTCAGGTAGAGTGGTGAATTTGTGCTTTTAAGGCTGGTTTTGGGCTCCATTGCCACTGTGCTTGGCTTGCAATCCAGGTACCTTGAATATGTGAGCATGTCCAAGGCATATTTCCTCTGGCATAAAGTGATTCCAGCCTTGCTTCTGGTAATCTCAATGCCCATTATGTACTTAACTTACCAAGGTCTTTTATAGTGAACTTCTGGTCAAGATGTGCTTCAATTGCTTCAATTGCTTTTATGTCATTACCTGCTAGTATAACATCATCTACATAGACACAAGGCACTCTGAATTTATCATTAGTTCTCATTACAAATAAAGAGTCAGAAACAGTCTGTTTGAATCCATAAGTAAGAAGAAAAGCAGTTATTTGTGAAACCATTGCCTGGAAGCTTGATTTAAACCATATAATCTCTTCTTTAAGAGATATACTCTCTTGTCACTAGATGAGTGATAACTAGGGGGACGTTTCATATAAATCTCCATGAAGAAATGCATTATTGACATCTAGTTGATGTAAGTGCTAATCTTGAGAAGCAGCAAGTGCACGGATAGTTCTAACAGTTGTAAGCTTAGCCACAAGGGAGAAGGTATCAAAATAGTTTAAGTCTTCCTCGTGGGTGTAGCCTTTGGCTTGGTTTGTACCTTTCCACTGATCCATATGACTCATACTTAACCTTATAGACCCATTTACACCTTATGAGATTGTGATTTAGAGAAAAAGAAGTCAACAGCCATGTGTTTGTTTTCTCAAGAGCCTCTAGTTCTTTCTGCATGGAATACCTCCATTCGTGAAGTTTTTTAACTTTGGTGTATGAAGTAGGTTCAATGATATGAAATATAGAGGTTGTGAAAGCTTTGTGATAGGAATTAAGCTGATCAGTGGAGAGATGATTTGCTATGGGGTATTGTTTCCCTTGAGAGACAATAGTGTTGTGTACTTTGTGTAATGACTTGGGAAGAAAGTAGTCATACACTGCAAGGATCAGGATGCACAAAAGTATGAGAAAATGAGTCAGCATTTGTGATGTTTTGCTGAGAAACACATATGATAAGTACTAAAGCAATGATGGGTTGCTGATTGTTGAATGGCTATGAATGAGACATCGCTTGCATATCTTAGTGGTCTTTTAAGTCAATAGGAGCTTCAGGTGGTATATGTGGAGATATTTTTGCAGTATGAGTGTTAGTTTCATCTAAAGCAATGAAGTTGTCAGTACATGTTGGTGGTTTGTGTGTGTGATGTGACTTTGAGTCATCAACTATCACTTTTGCATGAAAAAACATGTTCATAAAATATAACATTTCTGGAGTTAAATAGCTTTTTACTACTTAGATCCATGAGTAAATAACCTTATGTGCCTTTAGGATAACCTAGAAAGACACACTACATTGCTTTGGCATCGAACTTCTTTATGTGAAAAGCTAAGGTAGAATCATAAGCCAAGCGACCAAAACTTTTGAGGAGGGAGTACTCAGGAGATCTACCAAGCAAGATTTCATAAGAACACCTGTTACCAAGGACCTTGGAAGGCCATCTGTTGATCAAAAAAGTTGTTGTAGCAACACAATTACTCCATAAAGACAATGGAGCATTCCCTTGCTATGTACAATAAGTGTTGGTGTTTTCCCTCAACAACACCATTTTCTTGAGTTGTTTTCACAAAACTAGTTTGGTGTTCAATACCATTTTTAAAATAAAATTCTCTAAGGAAAAACCCAGTCCCATTATTTGACCTTATGCACTTTATCTTGACAGAAAATTGAGTGTAAACAAAGGTGCAGAAATGAGACAGATGCATAAGAACATCATATTTCTGCTTGAGTAGAAATACCCAGGTACACCTGCTATAGTCATCAACGATGGTTGAGAAAAACCTGAAACCATCATGAGATGTAATCCCAAAGGGTCCCCAGACTTCACAGTGTAGCAGTTCATAAACGCGAGAGGTACTGCTTTTGCTTACAGGAAAATATAAATGTTTGTGTTAGGCAAGATAACAAACATCACATGGAGACAGTACTAGAGAGTTTATTTGATGATAAGTGTCCTAATCTGAAATGCTAGAGAGAAAAGTGTGCAGTATATTGAGTTAAGTTGCAGTTAACAGTATTCTATACACAGTTACAATCATAAGTAGTATGCAGAACATATCAGTTATTGGACAGGCTAGCAGAAGCAATTATCTTGTTCATGGCTCTGTCATGCAACAAAAAATAGATGACGTAAACACCAAGGAAAAATTATTAAGTTGTGTGAGTTTAACAATGGAAAATAAGTTGTGAGTGAAAGTTGGAACATAAAGTACTTCAGTAAGAAAAACACCAGGGTACAATTCAACACAATTTGTATCTTGGGTTCTGCTATTATTAGGTAAGGGAATATCAGTGTTAGTGGCCTCAGGAGTGCCAAAAAAAAAACTCAAATCACAAATCATATGGTCAGTAGCACCTTTATCCAGTATTCAAGAAGTATTATGCATCTTATAAATGACCTAGCATTAAACACAACAGGAGCTGAAGAAGAATGTAAGGTTACCAGTGACTGCAGCAGCAGAGTGAACATCAGGATCAACTTGAGAAGTTGGATTGTTCTTGTGATTCTGAGCCAGTTGAAAAGCCAAGAGTTGCTCAAACAGGGCCTGATAAGGATTCATATGAATAGTGGTAGAGAAAGGCAGAGGAGCATTCTCAGAAGCCGAAGCCAAGTTTGTAGAATGGGCAGGATTAGGTCATTTTGCCTCTTGGTCATTTCCAACCTGGTGGATAGCCATAGCTTTGGTAGCACTTGTCCACTATGTGGCCATTATAACCACAATGTGTGCATTTGAGTTTCTTTCTGTCGTTATTGGGAGGAGGTTTACCAGAATTAGAACCAGTGGAATGTTATTATAGCTAGTGTTTTGGGTGTTTTAAGAAGGAATTTGAGCTTGGTAATTAGGTTTAATCTGATTATCCTGGTAAGACCTATTGCGGGTAAATATTACAAGAACCAAGGGTTGCTAGAAGTAGAATACAAGTGTCTTTGGTTCTCGTCTTGAAGTAACATGGAGTATAATTTGGACAAGCTAGGCAAAGGATCACTGAGCAAGATTTGACTACACAAGGTAGTGTATGAATCATTCAAACCACCAAGAAAAATAATCACGCAATCATATTGTTGCAGATTAGTCATCCTCTTAATAACTCACAAGTACAAGCACCACAAGAACAAGAAATAATTGACCTCTGACTACAATATTCATCCCAAAGAGTCGTAAAAGAACTATAATCTCAGTCATAGGGGCACTATTTTACTGGATCAACATCCCATTTGTTTGAATTCCTAGTCTTTAATCAATTGGAATTGAGTCCTTTCCAAAAGGGGGCCAAGCTCCAATGGAAAATTATTTTGTTGCCTTGTGTATTTGTGCACAGTAACTTTTGTAAGTGAAAACCCCGAGATCCATCGGTTTTATCCTAAACTCATAACGAGTTTTCAGCTTATTCCACAAATCTAAAGCAACATCGTAGAATACAAGACTTTTATTAATATCTTTAGTGATAGAGTTACCAATCCATGAGAGAACTAAACTGTTTGCACGAATCCAACAATGTCGATTGATCGGATCACTTTCATTGCTAATTGGCAAAGACACATCAATGACCGAGTTTAATTCTTCACCGTGAGCACCATGAGAATGTTTCTGCACTAGGACACGTATTTAGTGTCGTTGAATTGTTCCCCGGCAATGGTGGCACCTGTTGAATCACGTGAACCCAAAAAATACACCGATGACGAATCTCCGCTCAGGTTTTTGGGAGAGCAGTAGGAAAAATGGTAGAACTCGATCCAGGAGTATTCATGATCGATGATCAAAAAGAAAAATAGTAACTGAGATTTGAGAAGGAAGAATGCGATTTCCAGATCGAAAATAACGAGCGATCAACAAATGAGAGATGAAATTGATTGAGGGAGCAAAAGCGAATCAAAAAACCTAAGCGAATAATACCATAACAAACTCATAATCATCACACATTGCTATCAACTTGAAGAGAACGAAGAAAACAAAATTATTTTATAAAACCAAAAGATTGGGGAAAATCGTGTAGGTGTGTGATTCTCACCAAAGTGAGTTGTGAGGAGCGTGTGAGGTATATATACAAGCTGGAATCTCACTAATCCTTCTCTAATCAGGATAACAGAAGTTAATTAAATTACAACGGTCAAAATATGCTTAAAATAGAAAGAAATAATGAACAAAATAACTAACAATTGAAAAGTTAAAATAACTAACAATTGAAAAGTTACTAAAAGTGGAACTAGTTGATAAAATTAATCTAATGAGTTTGTGAAAGAACTGAAGTAATTAAACCAATATTAATATATATAGGAAAAAAGTATGTCAAAAAACTAGAGCTATGTATACACTCTTACGAGTTTTTTAGTTTTTTATATTTGCTACATCTATAATCTCGCCACATACTTTAAGCGATATTAAATGATAACAAAGTGTTGAGTAATTTTGTAATACTAGTAGTATATCTAAATTCAAATCTTTAGCATTAAGCATTCACTTTGTCTCCACCAATCTTTTTAAGCAAAAATACACGTTTGTTCACTACAAGATTTCGCGGTATTAGCTACCGCAATTTACCTACCGTATCGTCGTCACC
Organism: Linaria vulgaris; assembly: GCA_948329865.1. Lineage (NCBI taxonomy): Eukaryota > Viridiplantae > Streptophyta > Magnoliopsida > Lamiales > Plantaginaceae > Linaria > Linaria vulgaris. Next base: position 80,213,522 of record OX415250.1, read on the forward strand.
ACTTATTAGCGACTGCAAATCCGTTGCTAAGATTAGTAGCGATGGTGAACTGATCGCTAACTAAGGTGGCGACATCATGTCCGTCGCTAAGCACGCTAGCGACGGACTTCCCGTCGGTAAGTCCGTCGCTAGCTCAAAGTGGCGACGGGCACTCTATCGCCAACACAAGGTAGCGACGGGATTTCCGTCACCGTCTTTTAGGGCAACACAAAGGTTGCCTTGGGATGCAGCTGGGCCCAAGGAGCGATGAGAAGCTCGTCGCTACTTTAGTCACTACTTTAGTCAGTAGCGACGCGAATTCCGTCGCCCATTTTCCAGTGTATTAAAAAACTAACTACTCCCCCAAAAACATTACACCCATAGCAATTATCAGTCGCCCCACCCCCACCTCGGCGCCGCCGATGCAATTTCCGTCGCCATCCACCCCAGCGTCATCGTCGCCAATTGCCAGTAGCCACCGCCGCCCTGTTGCACCTTCGGATTGTTGTAAGCTTTGTTGTGTTCTTCAATTTTTAGCTTTTTTTATGATTACACCAATTTAATTATATAGTTCTTCAAATCATGTTAGGAATCGTTATATCGTTCTTGAAATCTTGTTAGGAATTGTTATATATATCGTTCTTGAAATCATGTTAGGAATCGTTATATATATTGTTCTTGAAATCATGTTACGAATTATTGGTTAGAAATCGTTAAATTTGATAATTAGTTAGGAATCGAATGTAATTAGTTAGAAATCATGTGTTATATCGTTCTTGTAGATTTTGATAATGAATTGCTTTAGGACTTGTTAAATTTTGTTAGACTATGCTTCAATCACAATTTCGTTAAATTTGGTAACGTTTGTTAAATATATTTCGTTAGATTTAACTTTGTTTAATCGATTATATGCTTTAGAAACCTTTACAAAATTATTGTTAGTTTTTGTTGAATTGTTAGTTTTCGTTTAAGTGTTAGTTTTTATCAAACGTTGATTGTATATGTTATGCATTTAGAAAATTGTTAGTTTTAAACATGGATTATATATGTAACTTGATTAATTGGAGTAAGTTTAATGATTTATTTGATTCAAGCTATTATATTAATTATGTATATTAGTTTAGATCTCGTTGATGTTGTAATTAGTTTTTAAACATTGCATATGCCATAGAAAATTTCTATAACTTAGACATAATTATGCCTTAAGGAATCTCTAACTTAGACATGACAAAGTTTTTTGGAAATCCTTATAACTTAGAATCGATTATACCTTTAGAAATTCTAACTTAGATTTTGAATTACTACGTACTATATAGATTTTCGACATGTCTAATGATCATACACGACCCGAGGGTCGCGATGACCCCCTGTCGACCCCCATGCTAGTGGTAGATTTGGCCCTAGGCTCATACGTCTATGTTCGTCTACTCGAGCTCTCGCTCCTTCCGATGCAGCGCCTTCATCTTCTTTTCCATCAGAGACACGCGGTACAAATCATGCGGGCCCATCGTCTACTCCACCAGCAAGGCCTAGTCAGACACGGCCTCCGAGAGGAGTTACTAGAGGAGATCTGGTGCCTCAGGATAGCTCACAGTGTAGGGTCCTATATTTGACCCCTGATGGACTATTTTTCGATCAACAACGGGTTGTGAAGACTATTACGGCGATTACGATGAGGTTGTTGGCGGAGTTCGTACCATGGTGAACAAAACTGAATCAAGACGTGAATGATAAAATTTGGCTAAGCTTTAGGGTGAGTATTTAAAATATAAAAAGCACAAATATAATGTTGAATACTTTTTTTTTAAAATAATGCCTATAATAATCAAACCTTAAATATTTGATTTGTAGAATACATATAAGATTCTGTTCACAGAAACGCATCGGGCGTACAAGGCATTTAAGACCAAAGTTATAGAAAGGTACAAGGGGATGATGCATGATGCGAAGAAGAATGAGGCTAGGACGGATAATTCGAAGTGGGCAAACCGCGAAAAGACTTGGATGAACGATAAACTGGAAGCCGAGATGGTGTTGCTTTGGGCGAAGGAAGAAGTGAATGAGTTGTCAAAGAAGGCAAAGAAGAATAGGAGAGGAGGAAAGTCTCTCGAGGAGAAACTGAAGTCGGATGGCACTTACGCTGGAGGATCCATTGGCTACAACCTGTACTGTGTTAGGATGATATGTTTTATCACATTAAATATATACTTTTAGGTGTTAGTAATGTAATAATTGTAATTGATATATTTTTTTCTTACTTAATCTTAATCATGTCCTTTGAAGCGGCGCCCTGATGGACCTCCCGTGCGACGTGGCGAGCTATATAGGGCCTTGCACATGAAGACTGTTGAGAAGGAGTGCGATGGACGGTCAGCGGTACTCCAGTGGCTTGACCCGTCCTATGAGGACCTTTATGTAAGAATAATCAGTTCACCTAAATACTTATTCTTTATTTTGCAAATTATACTAAACTTCTTACTACTATCACTTACTACTATCACTTAAAATATGAACAGATGAGGTATTGCGTGGAGTTGCGGCGCAAGTACGGTGATCAGGAACGTGATTGGGTTGTTTTCGACCAAGAGGCATGGCGAACCGTAGCTGGAGATTTGAAGAAGGGGAAACAGAAGGGGCTACCCACGGATGCACCTCCGGAGAGTTTCGGCATCCATTGGAGATCACATCCCCTATTGGACGAGGCATAAATGGGGGACTTGGAGCTCCGGCACAAGATGGCGAGGGAGACGAACGAAGCGAAATGGAGAGATGTCTGATATCTATGGGAGTTGACGTAGGGCTTCGAGACTCGCACAGGTACACAGCCACCACCACCTCCAGATAAACTAATGTGTGAGGCCCGTGCATCTTATCGTAGGACCATGCCACCGGTCGATCCTCCTCTGAGATGTCAGAGGAGGCGTTATGAAGATCCCTATGCGCCGAGCACATAACATCCTAGTCAGTTTGACGATATGCTAAGGCGTGGTGACATAGACGACACTAAGTATTCTGAGGTCGCATCAGTGCTCTTGGGTTGGACAGTTCATCGGACGATGATGAGGATCTTGGCAGGCCATGATTTTTTTGTTTATGTTACGTTATTATAAATAATGTTCTTTCTATTTATGTTATTTGTGTTTTGAACTTTCGAACTGTTTATGTACCTTTAATTTAGTTATTTTAGTATGTATTTTAAGTTAAACTTATTTAGTTTGTTGTGTAGTTTGAGTATGTAATTAAACTTATGAACTTATGGATATCTGTTTATGCTGTTTTATGTAATTTGTTAAGTTCTTTTTATGCAACTTTTATTATGCGGGGCAATTAAATCTCAGTTCATTGTTAAAAACAATGAAAATTTGGAAAATAACAACGAAAAATCTCGTTTTGAATAACAATTAAAAGACGCAACTTTCGAAAGCTATAAACTCATTGGAAAATAACAATGAAAAAATGAATGTCAATACAATAGTAAAAAAATAAAATATTGTAACTGTTGGCTAATCTTCACTTTCATTCGAATCAAAATCATCGTCTTCCTCCTCGTTTGAACGAACCACTGCTCGAACCATCAGTCTATAAATTCTTCAACTCGTCTACCAAAGGTCTCAACAATAAGTCAAGGTTATTCCCAGGACTTTGTGGACCAGGTATAATAAGGCTCAGAAAGATGAACTCCGCACGCATGCAAAGATTAGAAGGGAGGTTATAAGGAGTTACAAACACAGGTCAACACGAGTAATTGGTTCCAGATTGGTTGAATGGTGTGAACCAATCAATACATAAACTGAGTCGAACGTTTCGAGGCTCTACTACAAAGTCTGGATGGCAACGATCAAAATGTTGCTAGGCTTCTCCTGAGCTGGATGGATCATCCTATAAGTAAGATGTCGACATTTTAAATGCCATGTCACGTACTTTGCGGTTCCCTAAGACTAGAACAACCATTGTAGACGAGGACCGACGAAGAAGTACCACAATTTCTTCTTAGGGACTTCCTAGCACTCTCATGCCTTGTCTCCTTACAAACAGAGCATGTTTCCCTATCCGCATTCTCGCCAATGTACAAGAAACAAAAAAATTTGCAAACATCAATTGTCGTGTACCCTAACCCTAGGCCCATCAACATCTTATTCAACTCGTGCACTGTATCAAGTAACATTTTCTCAATCCCCATACCATCTTTACTCAATCTTATGAACTTATTAGTTGCTACATTACTAACTTTGTGCATAACCTTTGTAGTCAAACACTTTGAAATCCACTGGAGTACAGTTTTCTCCTTTCGACTATGTATCTTCACGTTTCCAAGATCCATCAAATCGAAGAATGCCCTGACATCAAGATTTGGTTCATCGTCATGCAATGCTTCATATTCATATCGCCCACCATATGCACCAGCGACCATCTCTCTTGAGTCATTGAATTGAACAGGGCTATGTGCAGGACTAGTAGTACGAGTGGGTGGTGGGCTAGGTGAGTCGTCTAAATACGATGTAGGTCCCTACTCAAAATTCTCACCGTGCGACATCCAATATTGATTCGTGAAGCAACACTTATACAAGTGACTACGTACTGTATTTCGATCCAACCACTTTGTGTTTGCGCATTTAAGACAAGGGTACCTAAAATTGGTTTTTAGATCTAAATATGATGTTTGTTGAGAAGCAAAATCTATGAACGACCAAACCCCAACAATAAAACTCTCATTCAAATAATCGTTGTCATCTAACCTATCGTACATTCAAGATCTATCACCACGATAAGCCATTTTTTATCTAAGTAATTAAAAAACAATAATTACTATTTATTCTAATAATTAAACAATATATATTAAAATATATATAACAATTTACGTCATTAGTATAGTATAAAACGTACTTGTTGGCGCGCAGACTCTCGATCGTAAAGTATCTATATAGAGCTCGCCTAGCCTTGTCACCTTGTATGATAAACTCTAATATATAATCTACAACCATGAAAAAATAATAACATTAAAATAAATAATTAAACTTAAATTCGTGAAAAAAAGTGATAAAAATTGAAAGGATTAAAAAAAACGTACCTAAAACATGTATCGAAGTGGAATGATGAATTCTCAAAATGGTGAGAGAATGTGTATTTATAGGAAAAAAATCTTTCATTAGCTACCGTTGGACGGTAGCTAATTCCAACAGTAACATCTATTAGCTACCGCCACGCGGTAGCTAATGACAACGGTAACAATCATTAGCGACCGCGAGGCGGTAGCAAAAACGAGTTACCATTGGCATTAGCTACCGCTAGGCAGTACCTAACGATTCTTACCGTTGACATTAGCTACTGCTAGGCGGTAGCTAATGATTCTTACCGTTGACACAACGGGAAAATCTGATCAAACCCTTTACCTCATACCCCAACACTAGAGACCGTGTGGCGGTAGCTAATTATTCACACCCTAACAGTAGCTACAACGGCGCGATAGCCATTGACCTCATGGCGGTAGCTACTAATATTCAAGTTCTTAAATTGCGATTTTTCGACGATTATTTTATGTATGGGCGATAACAAGTAATAATTAACTAAATAAACACAAATTATTGATTTCATTGAACAATTAAATGACATTACTAATGTCGGTTTATAATAACACTAATACCTAATATCGTTGTTTTTTAATACTATATATATGTATGTATCTCCCAATATGACGCTAAATAAAGATCGTAACATCACATCATAATGAACCATCACGTCACATCGAGACATCAATCATCACGTCGCAATGATACATCAATCACATACGAGACATGATTAAGTGTACATACGAGACATGATTAAGTGTACAGGTTAAACTAATATATACATCAAAACAACGCATCAATCGTAATAATACCTCAACTACTAATACATTAGTTAATTATTACTTATTATTACCAGTATTGCTAAACTAACAGCATTTAGAAATCAAAATCACACAAAAGAAGTCCACAAAATAGAAAAAAATTAATATAAGCTACGGTCGTGCGGTAGCTAATAATATTCAACGGACATTAGCTATCATCAGTCCGTCGCTAAGCAGTTATTAGTTATTGGCTCGCAGTAGCTAATAATATTCAACATGGCAGAACCCAGAAATTTGGTAGCATTCAAAAAAATTCAAAAAATTTGACTATTAGCTACCACTTTTCGGTCGCAAATCCTCGAATATTTGGGCGCCTAAGTGCGGGAAATTCAAATTTTTTAAAAATTCAAACTTTTCATTCTCATATTATAAATACCCTTCATTTCTCCAATCTAAAAAATAATCCCAACACTTATTCATATCATCAAAAATTACTCAATTCTCCAATCTAAAAAACTATCCATACCATTTCTTTATTTCTTCATATCTTCCAAAGTTTTTCAAATCTAAAAAGTTAACCCAAACACTCTCCTCACATCTTCAAAATTTTCTTATTTCTCAAATCTAAAAAATATTCCCAACACTTTTTTCATATCTTCAAAACTCCAAACTTTTTTATTATACAATCATTTTGTTAAAAAAAAATTCTTTTTTTCTTCAAATGCTTGTTAGTGTTAAAATAACAAATCAACATTTATTCTGATATTGTTGAAACAATAAACACAAATAATTTTCTGGAAAATTTTCTATTTTTTTAAATCTATAAATGTTATTAAATGTTTAGTTAATCCCTATCCTAATTTCAAATGCTATCCTCATTCATGTGATATTAAATGTTGTTATTAGTTTGTCGTAACCAAGGTTGACACTGCAGGTACACCTATGCAATTTTTATTAACCACATAGGCATGCAAGGTCGCATAGGCAGAAGCAAAAACTGTCGCGGGACCAGCAGCGGTCCCGGACATGGCCTTCATCACGAGCACGACAAGCCCATACGTTTCAGGCAAATTAGTCATCACTATTCTCCTGATGGAGTTAACATTCGTTGCGGGCAGAGTCTTCTCAGAACCCACATCAAGCGTACCGACAACATTGCATGTGCAGTCATCGAGTCCCTCCACGTGAGAGGCTGAAGGCGCACACCCAACAACGCCACACACGACAGAGGGGGGTAACCCATTCATCATCACTGCCTCTGAAGGCGCTACAAATTGCATCTTGGACCACAGATGCAACCCCACCCAGATCGAAAACCCCTCCGACATGTGCCTCCCTAAGAACCCATCATGCACATAATCACTCCTACCCGAATCGGGTGCTAAACGGACATGACCTCTCATTTCCTTCCAAATCTGGTAGAAGGGATCCCCCATTATAGGAAGGATACATTTTTCTTTGTCTTCATCTTGGGGGTTTCCATACGAGGACCGTGGCTCACGTCAAGCATCTCCTTCCGGAACCCCTCCTTCATATATCCTAGATATTCAATCTGGTCAACACCAAGCTCCATTCCAAACTTCACATCCTCCGCTCCTAGACGAAGCTCAATCCAACGATATATAACTTGTCATGAAAGCTTTTGCCACATCACACCGATAATCTTTAGATTCCAAATAGCGAAACCTAGCACTCAGTCGCTAGCTCCTAGCTCAGCTTCTGAAATTTGACTCATTATACGAGTCTCTCTCCCGCTTCATCATGTCTCTTTCTTTTTGCAGGGTGGCGATCTCAGCACGTAGTGAACCTACTATGTCTTTGTCATTATGCGCACTTGCAGCGGTCGTGAAGGCATCTTTCACTGCCTGCGCCCTGGCCATAACAGCGTCACGAGATCGGCGATGGGCTGCGAGGCAGTTGTCATTAGTTCTTCTAAATCTCTCTTTCATCTTGTCAATGACTCCATTATGCTTATCTTGCACCTCCCCCAGTCCATTGTAATCCCTGCATAGCCTATACACGACAATGCTCATGGCGGCACTGAACATGCGACCAAAGCTGGCCAGGCTGCAATACCCAAGATTTTCAAGTGATGCACCCCGATTGAGCCGAGGCCACAAGCTCCTCATAATCTGATTAGCGTGTTCTTCTCTCAACATGTATCCCATCAACTAAATGTTCAAAGATTCGGAGCCCTTATCGTTCAAGAAATTGTAGTCGGATAGGCTATCAAGTGGCGCGAGCCTTGGATTGCCAGATGTTCGAGGACGTTTTAAAGACCGAGGAGGAACCGCGGTGGCCTCATCTGCAACTTGAGCTCCGATGACCCACTTTTTATCCACCGTGTACTCATCGTTCACGTTCATTGGGGCATCTCTTATTTTGTTCGTCCTGGAATCAAGGCCCCGGGTTTACTTCTCAGCATTAGATCGCACCAAATTTTCTACAATCCGATAATCGACAGCATCCGCTTCTGCCATCATCCTAATATGATCTTCAGTACCAACTTTGACCCTACCACCTTTAGCGGTAGGGGTCATAACGATCCAGCGTACATCAAAACATATGTGTCTCTCAAAATCACAAACATGAGATACACAAACTCTTGAAGACACCCCTCCTAGTTTGTCAATGGATGTGTCCATTGGCTCACTAACCATGTGACCCGTTCCCCAATTGCAGATAAACTTCTCGGCGCCCTCGCAGGAGTCGGGCCTCTAGAAGGACCACCTGCAGACCCAGTAGCCGGAGCATCTCGAGTTGTTGAAGTGCCCACATTTGAGTTTTCTACCGTCGAATTGGTCCCACGACCGACGGTTGCATGAATGTTCATCGGCGGCTTCACAACCTTACTACGACCCCTCGACTTACTCCGAGCTATCACACAATACAATAATGCAGTTTTCAGAAAATTAACATTGTTGGCGTTCGACCGAACATTTATTCGACACTCCTGATGTTCGACCGTTTTTAAGTTTGATCGATCTCCACGTTCGACTGTTCGCTCGTTCGATAATTTCCTCAATTTGATTGTTATTTCAAAACTGATAAGAGTTTGCCACACAAAGACAAATGACTTGGTACGCATGTGACCTATTTATATAGGCTTGCCACCGCCTCGAAAACGATACTCACATTCAATACCACAAGTTTGAGTGTTAAGTGTCGAATGCATAGGGTTCTATCCTCACCATAACAATCGAGTCTCACACGATTCGATCCTCATCATAACAATCGAATCGCATGTGATTCGATACTTACTATAGCGTTCGAACTCAATTAGATTTCATGCTTTCAAAAACAATCGAATCCTTTGATTCCAGAACAGTCGAATCATCCAGGATTCGATTATCTCAATAACAACCAATAACAATCGAATCACTCAGGATTCGATTGTCTTCAGAACAGTCGAATCACTTAGGATTTGATTCTCTCCATAACTATCGAATCCACCCGATCCTCCGAATTACGACTCCCAAATGAGGGCAGATTTTAAATCCAGATACTATTATTTGGCACCAAATACTTCGAATTACGGCTCCCAAACGGGGGTCGTATTTTGAAGCTAGATGTTATTATTTGGCACCCGATCCTCTAGATACGGCTCCTAGATGGGGAGTGTATTTTAAAGCCAAATATTATTATTTGATACCCGATCTTCCGGATACGGCTCCCAAATGGGAGGCGTATTTTGAAGCAGAACGCAGTCCAAGTCCAAGGCAAGAACACCACTATTAAATTGGCACCCGCACCTGCTCTTAAATCAAGACCGTCTCTCAAATTGGAGGGACTATATAGTGGGGGTGTTTTGAGTGGCCCAAAAACGAATTGGGCAGACCTACCCCGTTAGAAGCCCAAACAGGAAAGCATCGAACCAGAATGGTTCGACTCTTATGGGACAACCGAACGTCTGCGTTCGATTGTTATTGCCCTTTCTCAGAGCAGGTCCCACAATCCAAAATCTATAAATACTCCGCTTCCCGAGATTCACGCTACACATTAATTAATGTTCACCAACCCACAACATTCAAAACAGGTCGTTCGACCGTTCGAGAGTTATTAGATTCGATTGATCTGCCTCATCGTTTGATTGATACCCACCGTACTGCTCTGTTCCAGAGTTTTCAGAGTCGAACATGTAGGTGTTCCAATGTTCTGGGATTCGACTATTGCATCGAACCGTGCTCTGTTTGACTGTTTCCATATTCGATCATTTGTGACTACTTTAGTCATTTTAGGCTTCCTAACGTGTAGTTGGTGTTCCGAACAAAGCTGATCTCATTTCTTGTAATAGGCTAGCATAGTATGATTTATTTCAGGTATTTTATCTTGTAACTTCGGTGTATTGTAACTCAAACGAAATAAGACCAAATTAAATGTCATATATTAAAAAGGACCAATACAGTAAACTAATAGAAAAGTCAAGGACTAAGAAGAAAAAAGAGAGAAAATTAAAGAGCAATATCACAGACTCAGAGGAGCAGTATCTTAGGAGATCAGAGATCAGAGAGAATGCAAACTATCGGGTGCAAATTAACTTTCAGTCAGTGTTATAATTAATATGTAGAGTACATATATGGAATAGTTGAGGAAATAAATTCGTATTATATATACATCGCCGTTCTCATGCCTCGTCTACTAATAATACTTACGCAGCCAGCCAATTATCTATATAGTGTCGATCGAGTATGATTTTTATGGAAGAACAATAAATGTTAACCGGTCATCAATAGAATTGGCCAACTTTTTGAAAGAATTAAAAAGCTATTAACAGCTCCGGCGAGCAAAGAAAAAATTCATAGACTATAAGTGGAAGTCGCAAGTGTTTAATTAATACATTAATGACTCAACTTAACTAACCAGGAAAAAAGCAACCCAAACGCGGGTTTACGTGAAATATTATATAAGCTATAACGGTATAGCCAACCGCCGCGGATCTTCTGTTCCAAAAGCCTGTTCTAGGCTCTGTTCCAGCCTTAATATGCAGCCACGTGTATTGTACAATTCTTACGTCTAATTCATCCGTTAGTTAGCTTTTTTTCTTTTCTCGCGTGGGCTAACAACTTTATTACAAGACTTTGATTAAAAAACTAAATCAATGTTTTACAAATTAAAAAATTAGCGTATGAGATTCTTTTCTATTTCTTCTTTCTTTCTCTCTCCTTCATTTCTTCTTTCTTTCTTTTTGTTTCCATTCTTTTCCATTTCTTCATACTTTCTCTTTCCTCCATTGGTGAAGAATTATACAAAAACAAAACACTTAAGCAATCAAAAACTTTTTTGGCAGGTACTTTTCATTGAATTACTCATTTTTTTTTATGTATATGTTAAATTGTGTGGGGTTTTTTTTCCGGTTAGCTTTCAGGTTGTGTGTCACAATCAAACAAACTGATGTATTTTTTTTTCTTTATTTGATCAATTGATGATGTATATTCAAAGTTCAAACCATAAAACTACTGCTCCCAGTTGTACTTTCTTAAAATTACAGGCATGCATGCTTCTCATACAGTCATACTCTATGTCTCAAAATTGAACTGGTACTCCAAATTAAACGAATTATTTGTATCAATTAGTTCATTGATAGTATTATCTTCCAAAACTTTGCAGGATGAGTACTCAAGATATTGAGCTCGAAGGAAATCTTTCATCACGACGGAGGTTACAATTTGAAAAATCGGATGATATTTCTTGTCCCCAAAACGAGATTGACGCAAACAAAGATGAATTGATTGATCTTAAAAAAGATGTCTCACGTAGCCATCACATTGCAGATTCTAACATTAAAATTCCAAAAATTGGTATGGAATTTGATACAGAGGACTTGGCTTTTGCGTTTTATAATGAATATGCATATGCAAAAGGTTTTAGTGTAAGAAGAAGTTCAGTACATAAGGACAATGTAAGAAGAAGTTCAGTACATAAGGACCGTAATGAATATGCATATGCAAAATATAAAGTGTTTTTTTTTTTTTTTGGACAAAAATGTAAAGTGTTTTGCTTTTGTATAATTCTTCAGCAATGAAAGAGAAAGTCTGAAGAAATAGGAAAGAATGGAGACAAAAAGAAAGAATCAAGAAATAGAGGAGAGAGAAAGAAAGAAGAAATAGAAAAGAATCTCATACGCTAATTTTTTAATTTGTAAAACATTGATTTAGTTTTTTAATCAAAGTCTTGTAATAAAGTTGTTACCCCACGCGAGAAAAGAGAAAAAGCTAACTAACGGATGAATTAGACGTAAGAATTGTACAATACACGTGGCTGCATATTAAGGCTGGAACAGAGCCTGGAATAGGCTTTTGGAACAGAAGATCTGCGGCGATAACCTAACGTATCAATTTGCCGGCAAAGATCTTCTGTTCCAGAAATCCTGTGCCAATGCCTATTCCACTCACAAAAACATGACACATGTCCAATAAACAACTCCTTCCAATTCTACTCAAAACCTCCGTTATCTCTCCCGCATCTGGTGTATATAATAATAAAAGAAAAATAAGTATTCTACATCCTCAAATCTTCTGTTCTGTTTTACATATTACTCTCAACGTTAGTTGAAAATGGAAAAATGGTCCCTGAATTATAGCTGAAGTAGCACCAAATTAGTAAAAAAAATATCTGAAGTATCAATTTAGTCATACAGTTTAACACTTAGCAAGTTCATGACTCTTAACAAGTAAGAGTGGTTATTTTAATATATATATATATATATGTGTATATATATTAGGCTTCATTAACACATTGTTAATAAAGAAGGACTAACAGTTATATTGATAAAATTTGATTATTTAAATTCCATTAGTATAAATATTCCTTGCATAACCTGCAATTCATCACAATAAAATTTCTATATATTAATGTTACAGCATTCTTAAAATCTGTGCTCACAACTATAATATTAGAGGTGTATTATTGGATCCTATATCTAATATTTACCTAATAATTTATTTTTGGATAATTAGAATAATGATATTATAGAAGCCTAGTATAATACATATATATTAAATAATGCAATGCATCAAGTTTGTTAGTACTAATGTACAAGCTAATAAACCTATATTTTAGTATAATACTAATTTATAAGCCGGTTGTAGTTGATTACTTCTTATTTATCAGTTTTTTTCTCAAACAAATAATTAAGAACTCTTTCTTTGATTTCATCAAATGACGACGTCTACAGTTTTACTTTACTAAAATTAATATTTGTCTTGGACTTTAGATTTTATTCAATTAAAACTGGTTTTCCAGTAAATACAAAGACAAACACTACAAGAAAAAGCACTATTAGCAACGGCCATTGGCAACGGGTGTGGTTGCCAATGACTGTTTTGTCATTCCAATGGCTTTATTTTTACTAAAAGAAAAAAAAAATTACAAGGGCAACGGACAATGTCCGTTGCCCATAGCCAAAGGCAACGGCCAAGGGTCGTTGCCTTTAGGCGCCAGAATTTGGCGCGTAACCAATGGCCAAGAGCTACAGCCAAGCCATAGCCCTTGGCTATTGGCAACGGACAGTGTTGGTTGCCCTTGTCCAAGGGCAACGTCATCTTCCGTTGCCAATGCGATTAAAAAAAATAACTCTATAAATACACGCCGCTGCAGTTAGTTTTTCGGCCACCACTATGTGAATCCGTATGGAACCTGAAGCCATTCACTTTGCAGCCTCCGTACACATTTACCATTGCCACTGGACCATTGACTAGAGCATTGAGGTGTGGGTCGACCTCATAATGTCCTGACACGACTGTTTGTTTGAACCATTGTACAAACTCAGTATTTCGTTTGCGTTGTGTCTGTTCTGCACTAAGGTTCTGACAACACGTGTCTTCAAACAACCTATCCACAAACAGAGAAAGAAACATTGCATAAGTAATGAGAATTTAATTAAAGAAATATCAACAAATGTAAGAAACTATAAGTAATTTAAATTTCTCACTTGACCCAGCCGTCAACATCTGGACAGTTTAAGAGCGTATACAACTCCACAAGTGTTAATTCATCAGCAGTAAGACATCGCTCGCCTTTATCAATAAGTAGAGGTTCTCCTTTCTTGTGGAAAATGGATAGTTGTCCTGAGAAATCACCATAAACTCTAGCTTCATTCCTATTAAGAGCTTTGTTCTTTACCGATTTCTTCAATACGAACATACTCCTACACGAATAAAATAAAATTAATGAATCACTAACCAAATTAATGTATATCTCAAACATCTAATTTATACATTGCATATAATAAATTTTTACCTCTCAAAAGGATACATCCAACGATATTGGACTGGGCCACCAACCTTGGCTTCATATGGGAGGTGTATCGCCAAGTGCTACATAGAATCAAAAAACCCAGGTGGAAAGATCTTTTTCAACTTGCACATTGTCACCACGATAGATTTCTCTAGCGATTCCATGCATGTCCTCCGAATCTCGGTTCCACACAAGGCGCGAAAGAAGATGCTTATCTCTACAAGTGGACCCTGCATTGGATCAGGAATAAAATTCCAAAACACAACATGTATCAACCTTTGCATAAAGACGTGACAGTCATGACTCTTCATCCCTGTTAGCTTCAACTGCTACATATGTACACAATTAGATATGTTGAACGCGTACCCATCCGGAAAATCCAACTAAGCTAACCACTCCAACACCTTTGTCTTTTGTTCCTTACTAAGACAATACTTGGCCTTCGGTCTGTACACCCTGGTTCCCTCACCAGGGATCAAAAATAACTCACTCCTATTGGCTACGGAATCTCCCATAGCGAATAAATATTGGCTACGGATTGTTCTGTAGCCAAAAATACTATCATATTCTATAAATACCCCAACCATTACAATCATATATTCATCCCCAACCATTACAATCATATATTCATTCTCATCATCCACTTCTTTCTCTCACAACTCTTCCTCAATTCTAATTTTAAATAATGATAATTTATAGAATTATAATAATAATCGAATTAATTTGTTTAGTAATTACTTCTACAACTAAAAAAATATCATAATGAAGATTTTTTGTTAATTGAAATAAATTACATTAATTTAATTTATAGAAATAAAATATATTAATTGAATTAATTGAAATAAAATACATTAATTTATTTAATTGAAATGAAAAACATTTATTTAATTTGGATATGATTGTAATTGTTTATTTAATTAAAGAATTCAAAATTTGGAATTTGTTTATAATTTTAAATATTATTGGCAACAGATTAACTTCCGTTGCCAATAATATGAATATTATTGGCAACAGATTAAATTTCGTTGCCAATAATATGAATATTATTGGCAACGGATTTAATCCGTTGCCAATAGCGGCCGGCCACATTTAAATATATATATATATATATATATATATATATATATATATATATTTGCCTATTGGCTACGAGAATATTCCGTAGCCAGTAGTTATTGGCTACGGAAAGGTTCGTAGCCAATAATTATTGGCAACAGAATAATCTGTTGCCAATGGCTATTGGCTACGGATTATTTCCGTTGCCAATGGCTATTGGCAACGGAAACATCCGTAGCCAATGACAAAGGGTATTTTGGTCTTCTATTATTGGCTACGGAAGATTTCGTAGCCAATAGCCATTGGCAACGGCCACCCGTAACCAAAAGTCATTAGCAACGAGGGTGTCGGCAACGGCTATTGGCAACGGCCTTCCGTTGCCAATAGCTATTGGCAACGGAAAAATGGGTTATTGGCTACGGAATCTTCCGTAGCCAATAACCCATTTTCTTGTATAAAGTTTAAGATTACAGATTTTGTTTTTTGGTAAACACTAGAATTATATTTTCTGTTTTCTTGAATTAACAAATTTGAACAATTAGAAGACTAGAATTGCTACCTTATTATTTGTTATTTTTCCTTGACTTGAGAAAAGTATATATATATATATATATATATAATATATATTTATACATTATGATATATTTTTATATTTATACATATGTGACTAAAATTGGCATCTGTCGGATCGATTTTGGCACAGCACCAAAGTAATTGGACCATTTTTTAGTTTTGGCCTAACATTAAGACTAGAAAGGAAAAGAAATATTGAAGCGGGGTGATTTCGTCTGCTGAATAAGCACTCCACGTCAGACTAACCCAAGCTCCGTACTGGTGTTGGGTTAGCTTTGAGTTCAAGAAACCTGCACTGAAAAACACGAAAAGTATATACCTGAGTGAACTTGGAGTTTGTTGATTTCGGACTGAACTTGGGCTAGGCCAAGCTGCCTACGTATCCCATATAGGGAATCAAGCCGAACGTAGTTCATTGTTTCTCTGTGACAGCCATTTTTGCGCGTCAAGCTAATGGGCCGTGTTGAACGGGTATGCCTTGTGTCGGGCTTGAAGCTTGTTGGACCGTGTTGAACGGGTATGCCTTGTGTTGGGCTTGAAGCTTGTTGGACCATGTTGAACGGGTATGGATTGTGTCGGGCTTGAAGCTTGTTGGGCCAATGGACCATGTCACATAAGACTTCGTCGGACCGAGCGGGTGGGACGGAATTTGATCTCTCAAATTCTAGAGAGAGAAAGCTCTGACTTAGAGAGAGAAAGTAAGATGTGAATTGTGTGTGTTTTGCCTTCAGGGGATGGGGTATTTATAGATATCTCACGGGCCTAAGATGGGCTTGGGCCCATCTTAGGGGCCTGGTCCAAGTGCAAGCGTGCAACCTCGCTACCTTGCTAGCATGTAGTCGTGTTACCTTGCCAGTATGCACTTGCGCTACTGCGAATTCAACCTTGTTACGGCGTGCAACCTCGCTAGCATACAACTGTGTTATCTTGCTACCATGATAGCTTGCGACCCTTCACCTTGTTACCTTGCTAGTGTGCAACCGTGTGACCTTATTAGTATGA
This sequence comes from Linaria vulgaris, assembly GCA_948329865.1. NCBI lineage: Eukaryota > Viridiplantae > Streptophyta > Magnoliopsida > Lamiales > Plantaginaceae > Linaria > Linaria vulgaris. Next base: position 80,230,194 of record OX415250.1, read on the forward strand.
AACTATATTACACTGAATTCAAGTCTTCAATCACTTAGGACATTTTTGGCTGGAGAAACTCCTAATGCCATGCGTTGGCGGCTTGTAAGCTTGCCGTGTGTCATTACCAAATTATGGCACAACAGTAAGTCCCCCAGTTTGTAATGGGTTCAATGTAGGTGAGCGCATTGCAAACTTTATAAGTGTTCATAATTTGTTGTAGTTTTGTAGCTGAATGACATCCAGATGCAGTTGCAGTCCCACTAGTCGACCATCCTGCTTCTGAGTGTAGGGCTAATTGGTTGGCGTAGTTCATGAGATGTTTACCAAGTGTGTTTGGCAACAAATTTATTTCTGTAGGGCTTACACTAGTGGCCTACTTTATGAGATACTCGCCCAATAGACTCTTCACCTAGTTTATTTTGGTAGGGCTTACGTTGTTTGCCTACTTTATGGGATATTCACCCAATAGGCTCTTCACCTAGTTTATTTTGGTAGGGCTTACGTTGTTCGCCTACTTTATGGGATATTCGCCCAATAGGCTCTTCACCTAGTTTATTTTGGTAGGGCTTACGTTGTTCGCCTACTTTATGGGATATTCGCCCAATAGGCTCTTCACCTAGTTTATTTTGGTCTTTAACTTATATTTTTCCTCGACTTAGCTTGCCCAAGATTTGATTTGTTCCATGCCTTGTTTCTTCCTCTTACAGTGTCTCTTTTTGTGATGCTTAACACGGTTGTCGTTTGTGATATCACTGTCACTTGCATATCTGCAACAATTTTTTATTGTTGTTTCATTCATGTGGGAAGTCCCTCAATTACATTGCAATTGAGCTGACAATAAGGGAAGTGCCATGACATTTGCATCTTTATAGTCGCAAGGAGATTTTCACTTGCCATTCTACTGTGAGGGTATGATGATTCATGTTGTGCCTTATGCAGTGTGTGCAACTTTGCTCCATTACGATGTGTAGAGTGACGAGGTAGTGGGACATCTCTTGATTGTTGAGAGGTTGTGCGTTCTGAACTGAGCTTTTTTTCTTGAATAGTTTGATCATAGTGCATCACTTTGATGAGTTGGTTTATTCTCTAGAACATTATCCCCCACTTCTAAGTATATGATAGTTACTTAAAAGGTGATGTCATAGTAGGCGTTCAGTGCCTTGAGAGGCATTCGGTGTCGTGAGAGGCTTTCAATACCTTGAGAGGCGATCAAAGTCTTATAAGGTGTTCAATACCATAAGAGGCGTTATTTTGGTGTATGCTTCGTGAAGCGATGTTGACACGTAAGTCGCTGAGTGTAACATTGTTTTGGCGTAAATCATAAAGAAGCATGTTATTCTGACATAAGTCACTTAATAAATCATTGTTGATTTGTAAGTCGCTTCATGAGGTACTCTTTGTAGTTTGATGAAGATGTGCTAGTTGGTAATTTGATGTAGTTGATCAAATTTTTTCATTGGTGGAGGTAGTTGATCCAACGTCATGTAGCAACCATGCCAAACTGGCTTTGCTTGAGTTGAGGCCATCGTCCACTATAAGAGAATAGGCGGCATTCTTCAGTTCTTTTCTTCACATACCCTCTTGAGTCGCATTAATTTTTTACACAGCGCGCCTTCTACGAGATTGAGTTCAATCTTCATTGTGCACATTCTCTTCGATTCGCATTCAATCTTCAGTGGTGCATATCCTCTTTGGTGTCTCATTCGATCTTCAATAGTGCATTCCCACCTAGGGGGTCACATTTAATTTTATATGATGCATGTCCTCTATAAGGTCGCATTCAATCTTCATCAGTGTGAACTCTTTTGGAGCATTGTAGCTTTGGAGACGTAAGGTCCTTTACTAGTTGAACTTTGGAAAGCTAGCTCTTCATTATTTTCCAAAGGATAAGTCTTTGTGAGCTTTCAAAAAACTAAGTCTCCGGCGAGTGAAGTTAAGAAAAGTTAATTCTTCTTGAGCTTTGGAAAAGCTAATTCTTCATTGCTTTAAGCTTTTAGAATGCTAAGCACTTGGGCTTTAGGAATGACTAAGTCTTTTTGAGCTTTGAAAAAGTTTAGTCTTTAGCACTTGAGCTTTCTTCCTCACTTTACCGATGAGTGTTGAAACTTGAAGTTAGCTCACTTGTATTAGATCTTGCATCTTGGGGTCGTAGTAAGGTGTTGGACCGTGCTGGCCGGACTACGAAGGTCAGAGATTTAGAATCTCAATTGCTGGAAAAACTGAATTGCCATCGATGCGAACTCTTTTGAAGCCACATTCAATCTTTAAACGTGCATACCCTCTCGTGATCACATTAATCAGTGATGGTGCTTACCTTCTCGGGGCTCACTTTCAATCTTTATGAAGCTATTCTAGAGCATCGTAGCTTTTGAAAAAGCTGAGTCGCAATTGGTTGAGGTTCGAGAAATCAGCTCTTCATAAGCTTGGTGCCATCATGTAATTCTTGAAGCTTTGTGAAAGAAAAGTGTTCATTGCTTGAGTCTTCACGAGTTTTTGGAAGCCAATAAAAGCTCGAATTATTAAGGAGAGCAGTCTGCGCAATTCCAAGAAAATAGCCATAACTTCCTCTAGAAAATTTCAAATGACTTCTAGTTTGTTGCATTAAAACGAAGACTCATAGAGCTTTCTATCCATATATAGCGCACCTTCTGGAATTGTCTCAATCGGAGCAGTTTTTTGAAAGAACTTGAGTATCGAACTTTAACTTGACAGATTTTGAAGCAGTCTGCGCAATCTCAGAAAAACATCTATAACTCCTTCGAGAAAATTCCAAATGACTTCTAGCTTGTTGCGTTGAAAAGAAGACACATAGAGCTTTCCATCCGTATATGGCACGCCTTCTGGAATTGTCTCAATAGGAGCAGTTTTTTGAAAGAACTTGAGTATCGTACTTTAACTTGACAGATTTTGAAGCAGTCTGCGCAATCTCAGAAAAACATCTATAACTCCTTCGAGAAAATTCCAAATGACCTCTAGCTTGTTGCGCTGAAAATAAGACACATAGAGCCTTCCATCCGTATATGGCACGCCTTCTGGAATTGTCTCAATAGGAGCAGTTTTTTGAAAGAACTTGAGCATCGAACTTTAACTTGACAGATTTTGAAGCAGTCTGCGCAATCTCAGAAAAACATCTATAACTCCTTCGAGAAAATTCCAAATGACTTCTAGCTTGTTGCGTTGAAAAGAAGACACATAGAGCTTTCCATCCGTATATGGCACGCCTTCTGGAATTGTCTCAATAGGAGCAGTTTTTTGAAAGAACTTGAGCATTGTACTTTAACTTGACAGATTTTGAAGTAGTCTGCGCAATCTCAGAAAAATATCTATAACTCCTTCGGGAAATATCCAAATGGCCTCTTGTTTGTTGCATTAAGAAGAAGACTCATAGAGCTTTCCATCCGTATATGGCACGTCTTCTGGAATTGTCTCAATAGGAGCAGTTTTGTGAAAGAACTTGAGCATTGTACTTTAACTTGACAGATTTTGAAGTAGTCTGCGCAATCTCAGAAAAATATCTATAACTCCTTCGGGAAAAATCCAAATGGCCTCTAGTTTGTTGCATTAAAAAGAAGACTCATAGAGCTTTCCATCCATATATGGCGCACTTTCTGGGACTGTCTCAATAGGAGCAGTTTTTTGAAAGAACTTGAGCACAGTTGGACCCTATGCGCGGCAGTTTAATCTTAAAGTCACTTCGATTGTAATCGATTTAGACCTTATATCTTGGTGGTTGTAGTAAGGCATCGAACGACGTTGGTAGGACAAGTAAGTTCAAACGTCTTGGACTTCGATCGATGGTTCGAGTGATGCACTCATAAATCATCTTCACGGGTCGAATTAGCTTCCAAAGTATAGTATATATATCTCTCTGTCAATTTGTAGTGTGTACTACAAGGGTAAACTTGAAAATTGTATAAGCTTAGGGGTTACGGCAAAATCAATGCAAGACCTCAATGGTGAAGTACAAATTCAATGGATATTCGGGGGTCATTTTGCAATTTCCTTGCAAGTGTATGAAACCACTTTGACCGAGCAAGATCCACTTTCAACGGACACTTCTTTCTTCTTTCTTTTTCTCATTAAATCGAAGATTTAATTTCAGAAATTAACGGGCATCAAATATGAAGATTGGTTTTTTCCTAGATCATTGGAATTTTGCACCCGATTTTCTTCACAAAAGAATTACAAAGACTTCTTCCTCCTATATATATGCGGCTGACTCACCCTTCTCTCTTTCAAAATTTCAGCCACCTCCAAATCGTTCGTCCAAGAGCCTTTCGTTAGAGGAGGAGTTTGCATGCACGAATCCGCACGCTGAGAGAGGTCACACGCCATGGGAGTTTGCCGTTTTGCTCGTCCGTTCAGTGACAAAGGCGATCGGAGGAGAAGAGTTCTAGCAAGCCGATCAGTTTCGACATTCGCCATGGCTACTGAAGTTCGCAGGCGCAGGGATTTCGCACGGTTCGAGGAGTTCAGCGAGAGGATTTCGCTGCTGTTCATTGACGCGAGGAGTTCAGGCATGCTGCTGCTCGTCGGTCCGAGGATTTTCGGCGTGCTGAGTTCCGACGTAGCTGTTGCTCATGCAAGATATTCAGGCGGAGTTGCCGTTCGTGCAAGGAGTAGTTAGTTCGTGCGCGATATATTTTGGAGCAACAAATTTCGTTCGCGCCGATCGTTTTATTCACGCTAAACAGTTCCTCGTCGAAGGAGTTCAGGCGTGCATTCTGTTCAGCGGTGGAGGGGAGTTCGAGCGAGCGCGCTGTAGAGATAAGGTACAAAAGTGAGGGTTCAGTTCGTGTGTCGTCGGAGTTCTCGCGAAACTTGTTCGTTTCGGAATTGTTCGTCGGTGTGGGATTGTTGTTCGTGCAAAGAGTCGGAGCTGCTGTTCGTGCAAAGAGTTCGGTCGATTTGCTGTTCGCCGATGAAGAGTGCTCGAGCGAGCAAATATGTTTCATGCAACGACGCTGGATCAGTTTGTGGGCGAAGAGGTTGGACGGTGATCAGTTCCTTGATGGATTTAAGTTCGCTGACCAGACTTGGAATTTTCTCTTTTCCTTGATGGATGAGTTGAATTATAGTCTGATGACTAAAAATTAGCTTTTGTTGAACATCTTCCGAGAGCGTGAATACCTGTGAAATGGGAGATTTCCTTGCATTCTCCAACTAAGTATTGCATATCAATTCTGCTTCTGATTTCTTTCCATGTTTTCTTGCGCAAAAATCGAAAAAATAATCATACTCTTTGATTGTTGGATTCGTATGATTCCAATGTCAGCGGAAATGAAGCCAACAACAGGAGATTTTCCTTGTTAATCTTTCTGATGCAATCTTTTAAAGAAGGAATAATGGCTACGCATGACTTTATTTTCTTTCCCTAATTTCATTTGTGATGTCGCAGAATATCTTTGTGTATCCTTGAGGATATTAAAAGGTATGAGACCTCCTTCAAACCGTAATTGACAATGGACTAGAGAAATCCGTCGACGTTGAGCAGCGGATCAACAATGGTGGTATGGCGTCTCAGAATAAAACGTCATGAAGTTGAATAAAATGTCTCGGAGTCACTGAAGAAACAATCCATGAACTATTGAAGAAAGCGCCATGTCCTTGACGAAAGAATTGAGAGTTGATGAAGAAGGCGCCTTGTCTTGCTGACGAAAGTGGATTACAAAGCTTGAATGAGTAGAGGCCCATGTTGTAGTGGTAGCAAGTCCTAAAGTGGTGCTATTGCAATTGCTGACTTGTCGCAGATGCACGTCGCTTCGTCAGAATTGTTCCAAAGCTATTCATCAATGAAGAGGTCGTGCAAGGATGTCGTACGTGCTTCTGTTCATTGATGCGAGGAAGACCGTCCCAAAGTTGTTCGCCATTGAAGAGGTTGTGTAAGGAGGCCAATTCACACTTTAGCTGCTGGATCAATTCACAAGTCTTGAGTTCGTCGTGCTCTGAAAGTGGATTGCAGAGCTTGAATGGGTTGAGCCACATGTTTTGGCGGTAGCAAGTCATGAAGTGGTCCTCTTGCGATTGCTGACTTGTCGCGGGTGCATGTTGCTGGGTTGGGATCGTTGCATCAACTCTCCTAGTAGCTCTAGCAGAAGGTTCTTCTCGTTGCTGAGTAGCGGCGTTGATCCTCTCAGTTACTTTTGTACACCTTGTCATTGTGTGTGTGTTTCTTCTACAATGCATTGAGTGGTTTCCCACAGACGGCGCCACTGAAGCGGGGTGATTTCGTCTGCTGAATAAGCACTCCACGTCAGACTAACCCAAGCTCCGTACTGGTGTTGGGTTAGCTTTGAGTTCAAGAAACCTGCACTGAAAAACACGAAAAGTATATACCTGAGTGAACTTGGAGTTTGTTGATTTCGGACTGAACTTGGGCTAGGCCAAGCTGCCTACGTATCCCATATAGGGAATCAAGCCGAACGTAGTTCATTGTTTCTCTGTGACAGCCATTTTTGCGCGTCAAGCTAATGGGCCGTGTTGAACGGGTATGCCTTGTGTCGGGCTTGAAGCTTGTTGGACCGTGTTGAACGGGTATGCCTTGTGTTGGGCTTGAAGCTTGTTGGACCATGTTGAACGGGTATGGATTGTGTCGGGCTTGAAGCTTGTTGGGCCAATGGACCATGTCACATAAGACTTCGTCGGACCGAGCGGGTGGGACGGAATTTGATCTCTCAAATTCTAGAGAGAGAAAGCTCTGACTTAGAGAGAGAAAGTAAGATGTGAATTGTGTGTGTTTTGCCTTCAGGGGATGGGGTATTTATAGATATCTCACGGGCCTAAGATGGGCTTGGGCCCATCTTAGGGGCCTGGTCCAAGTGCAAGCGTGCAACCTCGCTACCTTGCTAGCATGTAGTCGTGTTACCTTGCCAGTATGCACTTGCGCTACTGCGAATTCAACCTTGTTACGGCGTGCAACCTCGCTAGCATACAACTGTGTTATCTTGCTACCATGATAGCTTGCGACCCTTCACCTTGTTACCTTGCTAGTGTGCAACCGTGTGACCTTATTAGTATGAAACTATATTACACTGAATTCAAGTCTTCAATCACTTAGGACATTTTTGGCTGGAGAAACTCCTAATGCCATGCGTTGGCGGCTTGTAAGCTTGCCGTGTGTCATTACCAAATTATGGCACAACAAATATATTTTCTTCAGCTGGCATAGTATATTCTGATTATTGCTAGATTTGTTAATGGATAGAAGATAACGGAGGTTTTGACGAGAATCGGATAAGTGGTTTAATTGGACAGGTGTCAGGATTTTGTAAGTAGAACAGGCTTTGGCACAGGGTTCTGGAATAGAAGATCCTCAGCCTCAATTTGCACTGCATAATAATAATATCCATTTTTCAGTTCCTTACAGTGTTGTTAAATTTTGATTGAATTCTGGCGGCATCATTCTTCATGAATATCGAATCAGGTTAGTTATCAAAGAATCGAATCGAACTTTTATTTAACAAGAATATGAATGTACTACTTGAACTCAACGATTCGAGATGAACCGAAAAAGTTTTCCGGAAAAGTTACAATGCAAGATGAATCACCGGAAAAATTAGGTGAAATGGAGCGTGTGTGTGCGTTTATATATATATATATATATATATATATATATATATATATATATATAGGTGTGTTCTAGCGGCTCTCTTCTCAACATATTGGGAGGTTAGGGTAAATAGGGAAGGTATAAAGTATTTTGGTGCTATATGAGATATGGAAGGATTTGAGGACTTCTATGCAATAAACCAATGCAACATTATATATACAAATGGTGTACACGGCTGAAGCTTCTCAACTTGGCTTGATTACAACTACCAGCTTATAATAACAAAAATCTGCTAACCAATATTATTTTATACAAATATCCAACCAATCATGTAATGTAAATTTGAATATGACTTATTTCTGCTTCTCCTCAACGGGACCAATCTAGAATTATCTGATCTTTGTGTTGCAAAATCATTTTTTAATTTGATCTAGAATTCTCTCTAATAATGGAGAATTTTATTTGAGAAAAATATCCAGCTAGCACCTTCCTTAATTATATCATGGGATGCAAATTAACTTTTTAATACAAACCAATCAGAGGCCGTTAAATATCTTGATTAACAACTTAATTAATAGCACATTATATTATACTATAAAAGGAGAGTGGTTAGTGATCGAATTCTTGGGGTGCGTGGCGCTGCTCAAGAGGCTACCAAGGGCTTCCATTAAGAAAGTCGCACGAGTTGTCAGTGTACGACACTACGGTAACACTCATTTTACATTCTCTTTTTTTGTGTGACTTCTATATAAATCTCTTTAGAGTCGCATTTTCTAAGTGTTGTTTGATTTTTTTGTCGTCAACAACCAGCTGAAAAAAATGAATTGTATGTTCAAACATATGAAAACAGTGATCGAGCGTTGTTTCAATTTTTAATACGTGTTTGTATATCATAGAGGCTTTTTCCTTTACAAAAGTGATATTAGTTGGTTCTGCTGATGAACCATTATAGTTCATTATAAATAATATACTATATAATCTACTATACCGAAGAGACGCTCGCTAAGCCCCGGGGCAATGATCAGTGGCCATTATCTAATACTTTTCTCTCCTTGCAATAACCAAGATGAAGGAGCTTATGTAGTTCGTGAAGGAGAAGTTGCTGATGGAGTTTATTTCATATGGGATGGGGAGGTAACTCTACTTTTTTACTAAATGATTAAAAAAAAGGACCGATTTGTGCTTGTTTGTTTGTTTCTATGGTTCTTGTACGATTGGGTATCTTGTATGATATTGCAGGAATCTTTCGAATAAGGCAATGAAATATAATCGGGTTGCAACCGGATAATCAGACGCGTTTATCTATAAGGATGGAAGAGATCTTACGGATTGTAACTAAAGATATGATGAAGATTCTGCCATGCCTATATAAGGAGAAGACTCGACACAATTAAAGGACACTTTGAAAAATATATTAGTGAGTCAGTCATGTATCGAGTCAAAGCTTTTTGAAGAGCATTAAGTCAGAGGATCTCTGAAGTAGCTTAGTGTTTTCTTCGATCCAATCGAGTATTCCAAAAATAAGCTAAGGGATAGGTGTTGCAACAACAAATATTAGAGGGAGTCTAAGTTTTGGGTTGATGCAAAACCTACATAGTAAGTCTTAATTAGGATACTGAATGAGTCAAAAATTTGGGTGCAAGCCCTGTGGACTATGACCTTTTGGACCGAACCACGTTAAAACTATTTGTGTTCTTTACTGTTTTATGTTTAACTGTCTTCTATTAGTTGCAACAGGAAATTGGTTTTAAAATATTAAAGTACAGTTATCTGTCTTACTCATGAGTGCAGTTGCAACTACTGTCAATTGCAACTGCATCCAATAACGAGTAACATAGACCTAAGATCTTTCAATTGGCATCAAGAGCAGGTCACTATATTACATAGTATAGATTCTGGATCAAAGATCTTTTTGTTTTGTTTAAGTATTTCTTATGGAGGAAGTGAGGGAAGGTCTGTCGACCATAAAACCCCCAATGCTAACAGCAACAAACTACTCCTACTGGAAGAATCACATGCGAAACTTCATCAAACAGCAGGACCAAAAGGCGTGGAAAAGCATCCTAAAAGGGTGGACCCCACTTACCGACGAACAGGGAAGGGTCAAATTCGAACTAGAATGGACCGACGTAGAAGAACTTCTTGCAAATTATAACTCTACATCCTTAAACATTATCTTAGTTGCAGTAGATTATGACCAATATAAGAGTATTTCTAACTGTGAAGTTGCAAGAGATGTCTGGCAGGCTATTGAGAACGCGCACCAGGGAAATGCTAAAGTACGTGCATCCAAGTTGCAACTGCTCAATGACCAGTTCAACTTCATACGAATGGAAGAAACAGACACCATTGCGCAGTTCCATTTCAAACTCATGCACCTAGCAAGTGAAGCCACCATCCTTGGAGCCGACTTCCCAAAATCCAGAATTGTGCTAAAGCTACTAGGATCCCTTCCAGGAAGATTTGCAATGAAGGTCTCAGCCATTGAAGAGGCAAAGGACATCAACACTCTATCCCTAGCTGATCTTATGGGTTCCCTCACCGCATGGGAAATGAAACTCAAGAGAGAAGGAGACACTATCTCCAAAGGAGTAGCGCTACAAGCAAACCTCCCTCAAAACAGTTCCAACTCCGAAGTGGTTCAATCTCTGGCTCTCCTCACAAAGAGGTTCAATAAAATGAACAAACACTAGAGTAAAGGTAACACTTCTAGTACTGTTGCGAGTTCCTCTGATAACTTTAAAAAACCTTTCGCTACTAATAGACTTGATAACAAAAGGTTGGGCAAAGGTATTCAATGCAGAGAATGTCTAGGTTTTGGACATATTAGGGCTGACTGTGCGAATCTCCTTGAGAAGAACAAGAACCGAGCACTGCTTGCATGGAGCGACGACGAATCCGAGGAAAGTGAAGAGGACTCAGAAGAAGTGGCTGATGCTGCACTCTCATGTTGGAGAATCCTCGACTTGTTGGAGAATCCTTGACATGCATGTTATCTCGACATCCAGTTTCCACTACCTGAAGATCTAGCACGTGCGTCTATCTTATAACATCCCCTTTGAAGGTGTTCCAGATAAAGCTACACTAGAATCTTGTATAGGGTTATAGTTTAGCATACAACGTGTATAAGTTTCATTCTTTTGTATTACGTGTACCCCATACAAATTTGTACCGAACTACTTCTTTTAGGCTAAGTAGGAATGAAGAGGTCAATATGCTAGACAACATCCGTCAAGATAATTCAATGGTGCAAGTAAATGAAATAGATAAAAAAGCTACAAAATTTTTAGAGAGATTGAAGTCTCGGATAGTGTTGAGACACCAATTAAGGAGGAAATTGAGAGTAAGAGCTTGAAGAAATACAAGCTCAAAAACAACAAAGCTGAGCCATTGGGAGAATTCAAAGAGATGTCTCTTGTGAAGAACTACCCAAGTAAAATGGCAAGCATTGGCACTTGCATAACAAAAGAAGTTAAGAAGTTAAGGTATGATTGATCAATTGTCTCATAGAAAACTTTGTCATATTTACATAGATGGATGGACACTTGAAGAGCATTGACCCAAGGATTGTGGTCCATAGGCTCAATGTGGACCCGGAGGCAAAACCTACCACACAAAAGAAGAGGAACCTTAGAAAGAACAAGTATCTAGTTGTGGAGAAGAAAGTCACACATAAATTGGCCGTGAGACATATTTAGGATGTAGGGTATTCGAAATGGTTAAGCAACATCATTTTAGTGTCTAAACCAAACCGAGATTGGAGGATGTGTGTAGGTTATACATATATGAACAAGCATTGTCCTAGAGATCCTTCCCCCGCTTCCGCATATCAATCTCATGGGAGATTATCGGATGCGCCTTGTTGAGTATGATGGGTGCACATAGTGATATTCACCACATCCTTATGGTTGTGTACGACATGGACAAAATGGTGTTTGTCACTTTCTGAGGAGTTTTTTGCTATCGAGTGATGCCACTTGGGCTCAAGAATACCGGAGCAACTTCCTAAAGGCTGCTAGCCAAAAATGTTCTTTGATCATATTGGCAAGTCAATGGAGGTAGACATAAACGACATGATCGTTAAAAGTGTGAAGGCTTTGCTATTATGTGTCAATAGACTAAAGTTGAACCCAAAGAAATGTACTTTCTATGTAAATGGAGAAAAGTTTTTGGGATACATGGTTAACCAACGTGGAATTGAGGTCGACCCTAATAAAACTGAAGTGGTGACTGAGTTACCATCTCCCAAGACTGTGAGGATGTGCAATGTTTATTGGGCCGCCTGACGACACTTGGAAGATTGATATCCACCATGGCCGAGAAAGTTTACATTTTTTTTCAAAATAGTGAAGAAGAATAAGATTTCGCATGGACCGAAGACTGTGAGAATGCTTTTCAGCAACTCAAAGTGTATCTGGCAACACCGACACTGCTTGCCAGTCCTGTTGAAAGAGAAGCATTATACCTTTATTTGGTGGTTTCTTCCAACGGTATCAGCTTGGTGCTGGTTAGAGTCGAAGGAATTAATCATCTGCATATTTGCTACATCCACAAGGTCTTGCACGGAGCAGAGTTAAGCTATATCGAGATTGAAGGTTTGCACTTTTTGTAGTGCATACTGCAAAAAAGTTACATTCAAGATTCTAATCGCATCTGATTGTGGTTCTAACTAACAAACTACTGAAGCAAGTGCTGACAAAGTCGGAGACTTCGAGAAGGTTGAATAAATGGGCCATCTAGTTGAGTAGCAAACCGCATGTAGCAATCAAGGCACAAGTATTAGCTAACGTTGTGGTCGAATCGTTTGGAAGAGAAGAGGGGAACTTGCAACGTCTTAGAGGTCAACAAAAATAGTGATTCTTTGAGCAACCATGACAAGCTAAGAACATATGTTTACAATAAGCTCATCATTAAAAATACACAAAAGTTCTTTTGGAGATGTTTTATGTGAATTTTGCCTTGGAATTCAAGGTCATGAAAACGATACTTTTGATCGTGTTAATAGCATAGGTTTTGTCTATCGAAAACAATTTTGATGGGAATGTCAAATTCGTTAATTAGAGGGTTATAGGAATCACAGCGAGAGTCCTCTATACAAACAAACCGTTTAATTTGTCACCTAACTCATGCACGAGCAATTTCAATGCCATAAATTATCAAAGAGGACCACCACAATAAACCAATAGAAAGTCAAGGATCACGAAGAAAAAAGAGAGAATGAAAGATCAATACTTTTTAAGAGATAAATCGCTAGTTATTCGGGAGAGAGAAGAGTAAACTATATGTGTCAAGAGTAGAGACTCTTTTTCAATGAAGCTCTGACTAAGTGTTAGAGAGCATACCGATTCAGTATGTTATCTCCTTTGACATCTTTTGATTAGAATTTCTTTTAATGTCATCGAATAAGCACACCATCCTCGGACCGAAAACCATATCACACAATCATTGCTTAAAAAAAAAAAACCAAAAAATTAATATTATTGATGGTTGAGACGGCGACTTGTAGTAATGTTCCATCATATATGTGCGTACGTTCAACATTGAAATTCTTGGGATTGCATTGAAGAATTGTGAGAGAAGATTCCACAACCAATAACGATGAAACTGAAATTGTAAGATTTTTACACTAGAAGTTTCATTTGGACCTCTTTTAGTTTTAAACTCATTTTCCCGCTATTATTTTTAAATCGTTATGATATAAATCTTATTCAAATAAATGATTTACTTATTACCTGTCTGCTGTCGATCAGTTTTATAATATGTGGAGAGTACATATATGGAATAGGTGAGGAATTAAATTCGTATTATACATCGCCGTTCTCATGCCGTTATTATTTTCAACTAGTGTGATTTTTATGGAAGAATTAGTCAACTTTTTGGAAGAATTAAAAGCTATATATTAACAGGCCTACAAAGCGTGCGAAGAAAAAATTCATAGACTGTAAGTGAAAGTCAAGGAATTATTAATACATTAATGACTCAACTTAACTAACCAGGGAAAAAAGCACGGCTTTACGTGAAATATTATATATAATATAAGATATCAATCACCTAACGTATCAATTCGCACGGCATAATAGTATCCATTTTTCAGTTCCTTACAGAGTTGTTACATTTTGGTTTTGAATTCCGGCGCGGCATTAATCTTCATGAACAGCGAATCAGGTTAGTGATAAAAGTATGGAATCAGTTCCTTACACCGAAAACTGCTTTTTAGTTTTGTGGATTTCATTTTTTTCTTTGTTTGGAAATTGTATTTTGGTTTTGCAGTGATCGATTTCTTGGGGTGCGTGCCGCTGCTCAAGAGGCTATCAAGCTCCTCTATACAGAAAATCGCACAAGTGGTCAATGTCCAACACTATGGTAACACTCATTCTACACTCTTTTTTTTTTGTGTGTGTGTGTGTGGTTTCTATATAAATCTCATTGAGTCGCATTTTCTGAGTGTTGTTTGATTTTTTTGTCGTCAGCAACAGCTGAAAAAAATGAATTGTATGTTCAAACGAATGAAAATAGACATCAAGCGTGGTTTCAATTTTTAATACGCTTTTGTATGTATCATAGAGGCTTTTTCCTTTACAAAAGTGATATTAGTTGATTCTGCTGATGAACCATTATACTAAAGAGAAGCTCCCTAAGCCTCGCGACCAATGAGTGGCCGTTATCTAACATTTTTCTCTCCTTGCAATTGTAACCAAGATCAAGGAGCTTATGTAGTTCGTGAAGGAGAAGTTGCTGATGGAATTTATTTCATATGGGATGGGGAGGTAACTCTACTTTTTTTACTAAATGATTAAAAAAAAGGACCGATTTGTGCTTGTTTGAATTTTCCTATGGTTTTTACTATTAGTCATAAGCTAGCTTTTCAGGCTGAAGTTTGTGGGTCATTTCGCTCCGATGATGAAAATCGTCCTGAATTTCAACTAAAGAAATATGATTATTTTGGTCAAGGTGAGTGGCAGCTCTTAAACTTTCTAGCCAGCGTTCTACATGTTCTCTCGTAACATTATTGGTCTTTTATTTTTTTGTAATACTTCAATTCAATGCAATGTGCTGTAACAGGTGTGGCATCATCGACTCACCAGGCAGACATTATTGCTTTGTCTAAGGTTGTTTAGTCTTTGATGTTGTCTCACTGCTACATTTACCAACAAATTTCCATTTGAGTAACAAGAATACAAGATGCTTCTGGTGATGAGCTGCTGATGCATGTGTCTTTGTTGGCAGCTCACATGCTTAATCCTCCCTAATGGAAGCACAGATTTGCTACGACCCAAATCAGTCTGGACTGCAGATAAGACAAATGAGAATTGGTTACGATTTGAGGAAATCCTAAACGTAGATCCCGTTGACGTACGAATCAAATCCTACTTCTCTTTGCTCTTTTCGAAATGTGGCATGTTTTGTTCTTTCGTTTTTAGCTGAGTGATTGTTTCTGTAGCACCTTCAGTAAGTAATCTCTCCTCTACGGCTAGGAAATAGCGATGCAGCCTGTCATAGACAATAAAAAATTAATAACACATGAATAACTTGTTCTCCTCTTATCCCATCAAGAAGGATAGCGGTTACGGGAGGTTGTTTTAACTGACCTGATATTGCACGTAGAAATTATTCTCCAGGAAAAGAAAACCTCAGGAACATGCTAAGAATTAACGTGATTACTGCACTAAAAAATATATGTCGTTACAATAAGTAGTCTATTTCACATGTAATGAATGACTCAAATGCTAAAAAATATATGTCGTTACAATAAGTAGTCTTGATTACTGCACTAAAAAATATACGCTAAGAATTAACTTGATTATGACTCATATGCTGCTGTAAGCAGTCACATTCTGTTAAATTCTCCTCTACCTGGTTTGTCAAAAGTATAATCCATGGTTTTGTAGGAAGAGAATCAAAGAAACTTGTCTGTTGTTCCTGATTCCCCTGGCTATGTAAATTTCCCCTGTTCACAAAATTGCTCAAGATGTTGTGCTTACTAGTGTCTCGAAAATCTCCTCTAACAACTTCTACGTCATTTATTGTCTATCACCTCCGTACTTTCTAAACTATCACTAAGCTTATCTAACCATTATTTTGTCAATGAAGTAAATCAAACAAAAGAATATCTGTACTGTAGTCTGTAGTATATAAAGCTCCTCTAAAGCACCCCGTTTTGGTGCCATTGATATTGCTTTGGTAATTTTGGTAGGTGAGACACTTTCCTGCGGGTGTCTATTAGTGATTATGCTTGGAGTTTTCTTTTCTTCTCTACAATTAATGAAATAATACTGAGGATTCTTTCTGTGTTGGATTTCACGGGTCTTTAAATTTTGCCTCTTCCTAACTGGAATAGATCTTATTATATTTTTGGTTTGTTTTTGTGGTCATAATTGGATAGGAGTTTCTCTGCATTTGGAGTTCATTGTGCATTAGATAAATATATTTGCATGGCCTTTTTTCTTCATTGAACTGACATCGGTGATGTTAAATTCCTGTTTTATGTTTCAATAAATATAATGTGAAGTTCATTTTTCTCAAAGAGTGAGTACTGTCGGTTGTAGGTTAATATATTTCGTGGAGCTACAATGAAAAATCATTACGGAAGCGTATATGGAGGTCTGTTTATTGGACAGGTATAGATGAACTTCTTAGAGAATTTTATTATTACTGAATAATTTGTTGGTCTTGTTTTATTAGTCAATAACTCGTGCCAGGTACAGATGAATAGCATAGAGGATCGATTCTAGTCAAGGGATAGTCATGTTTGCGATACCTAGTTTCTTAATTCCTGTATAGCTTGGCCAATATGCATCTCTTTTGAGATATCATTTCGTTTTTGTTTTCAGTGTTCAAAGTTCGAAATAGCAATTGTTGTGTTCCACTAAGGGAAACACTCAGAAAGGGCTCATTTCGTCGTATTAAATCAATCCATTACCAGCATTAGTACATAAACTCACGTAACATGATGAAATATTATCTAAGCTAATAAACCAGCTACTAAAGTACTAATCATAAACTCGAGAAAGTCTTATGAACACCCAAATCAAGCACTACCGAAGCAGCCAAACAACTTGAAGTACCTTCAAATTAAATGACCAATCGTTTCCCTTTACTCTTTTCCCTTCTTCCGACATTCCTGTTAGTTGGGACTTTTTTACTGATTTATTTGATGAATAATAATATGAATGCAGGCACTGGCTGCAGCATCAAAAACTGTAGACTGTTCAAAGATTGTTCACAGTTTGCATGCGTATTTTCTGGTTGCTGGGGATTTAGAAAGTAAGTATTTTTTAAACTACATGCAAACTGTCTTAAACATTACATTTCTTCATGATATGCTTGTTTATACAGATCAGATAAATTAGAATGATGGCCAAAATGCACAAATATTTTACAGCATCCTTTTATTTGGCAACTTTGCAAGTATTTTATTTGGCAAATTGGCAAGTAATGTTAAGCTATTGCATTATTCATTTTGGATATTATTTGTCTCCACGTGGAGACCTTTCTATCAGTTTAATAGATTTTCTCTGGAACAGCCTTTCTAGAATGTAACTATAATTGATTGTTATTATCGAATAATATAAGTCAATAATTCTTATAGGACAACTTAATTACTTGAATAGTTGGTTGAATTAAACCAAGCGGGAAAGATTCTGAATAAATTTACCCCTAGCTAATGGAAGGTCGTTCCTATGCATTTATGTGCCACCACTAGAAACACATTCTCCTTTTCCTAGCTAACATTTCTAGTTTAACACTTTGTACAGAGGAACTTGAATTTTTGAGACATAAATAGAGCCACATTTGCTGAGACTTCTAGTTTAGCTTTATAAGCATAATATTAAAACAATATATGATAAGGTTTATCTGAAAATGCTGACTTCTTTACTTAAATGACAATTTCAATGATCGATCCCAGTACCAATTATATATCAAGTGCACCGCATACGTGATGGAAAGACCTTTGAAACTCGAAGGGTTGATGCAATGCAGAAAGGAAAGATTGTGTTTATGCTGATAGCTTCTTTTCAGGTAGTTCTGTATATTTGGAGTTGATTCAACATTTTGATCTACCAATTTCATGCGCCGCCTATAGTTTAGCAACTAGGTGTAGTCCTATATTCATATCTTTGGATTAACTAATAATGTAGTGATTTATTGTTGGCTTTCTGAGATTGTTTGCTCTTTCTATGGCAATTTTAGAATGAAAAAGGGAGGCAAAACTGGGAATACATACGTACATCATCATAAAATCTTACGGAGATTTGATGCGACGACTTTTGTTAATAGTGAAATGGATTAGTGTGGCTAGCTCTTTCTTTGATGATCTTTAGAATATGGAATGGATATAAAAATGTTAAATTTAGGGTTCGTTCTACGCTTGGAGAAATTTCTTTCTCTGTATCCTGTGGATACAATGTCTTTAGAAACGAGACAGAAAATCAAATGGTTATAAGTTTGATCGGTAGAATTGGTTGAGCCATTGGTTGGTCAGATCGGTCGTATATTTCTAAAAAGATGTATCTGTCAGTTTTAAACAATTTGTTATTTCTAACCATTATGACATGCGTTTTGGAGCTGAAGTCCTGAGTACCTGGTTTGGCTTGAATGGCAAAAGCGACTGGCGCTGCATGTCACTGATATCTGTTGAAGTTCTTAGTGTTGTGAGTGCTACTCGAAGATGGATTCACAATATATTAATTAGGATTGGAGTTTGTCGCTGGACTATTTTAGTGGACAAGAATTCCACAAAAGTCATGATTGATCTCTGGCTCTGAACCATGTCAATCGAGCACATTATCTAAAATAAGGCTAGATGCCTTCTTGTTTTACCATTCAACTTATATATATCTATATATATATACACACACACATATATGATACAGCTAAGGTAAGAATCAACCATGTTGATATGATCTTTATTGACATCTTATACCGATTTGACCAATTGCCCGACCAGTGTAAACGATTAGAACATATAAATAATAATGTTGATGGTTTTGTGTCTGGTATAGTTCTGAAAACACTAAGCAGCTTCACTCTTTTGTATATAATTTAATTTCTGTATATCATTCATGAAACAAATGTTATACAAACACAATTAACTATTCCATATTCATGATATATAACAATGGTTACATTGGTCGTAGAGCGTGGTGTGGGCCTGCATTTAATATTGGATTGCAAGATTTATTGTTTGGTAATTAATGTTTGTTTGAGTTGAAATCCACAGAAAGAGGAAGAAGGATTTGAGCACCAGGTGGCAACAATGCCTTCCGTGCCTAATCCCGAAGAGGTTTGTACTGTAAAATGTTCTTTCTAATAAGTTTGTCTGTTTTGGTTCTTAAATACTTTTGTCTTTCTTTCAGCTTTTATCAGAGGTAGAGTTGCTAGAAAACGAACTCCTTGATCCTAGACTTCCCAGGTTAATTCAAATCTCTCTCTTTTTTCTTTTTTTCCTTTTTTTTCAGCACACCACACATGTAATTATATTTAGACTGTGATATATACTGTACTACTTCCAATATGTTACTCTCAGTACAAAATGACCCATGTCGACTGTAGCATGGAGACTGTGGGCGGAATTTTCAGGGATCGGGTAGACATTGTAAGAAAGTTTTGTGTTGGGATTGCAGATGTTTAGATATAAATGATCTTATGTCATCAATAGTACATCATTAGTACTACCATATGTTGGAGCTTGAGGAAGCTTTCAACTTCGCAAACTTCTCTTTGTGAGGTTCTATCTTTTCTATCCTTATCTTTGTGTAAATTGATGCTAGACAGAAATCCTTACCTTTCTTCATCCGTCTCTAAGCAGCATTACAAAGTCAAATTGTAGATGAATTTTCATTTAGACAGTGTGAATAACTTACTAATGATCTTTGTAGCTCCTTACTCAGCTTTAATTTGTTACCTGCAATATGTTATATATGACAGGACGTTTAGAAACAAGGTTGCTACTGCTATTTTGTCCTGGCCCATAGAGATCACATTCTGCCAGCCTGAGACGGCCATGAGTCAGACGCAGTCTCCTCCAAGGTTTGTTGCATTCGAGGACTGTTGTGTAACTTTATTTCTCACGAATCAAAGACTAATAAATAGATCCTTTTACTCCTCAACTATTTATGCGTATTTGCGATTTCTCTGTAGTATGAGCTACTGGTTTAAAGCACGTGAAACACTTTCGGATGACCAGGCTTTGCACAGGTAAGAGGTTGTTGCAGCATTAATATGTTATTGAATATGTCATTCGTGATAAAGGATGCAACTATAGATGCTAATCTTAACTTTGATACAGCTTATGCCTTTGATTATTTAGAGAAGTAATTCGATTGTGCTTCCACATACTTGCACACGCAATTTATAAGCATTAGTCATAAAGTTAGATCATGTATCTGTCATACAATGATGTGATGGGGATTTGGCATTTTGAAGCTCTATCTTTAATTAGTTTCAGAGGTTTTTATTCTAAAAATTGATGATTTAGTTTGGTTTTAACGGCGGACATTTTGCTTTTCTTTATCTGTGTCGATGAGTATGTCACAATGCCTCATGTCTTGATTGTTTGACTCTCTCGGATGATTTGGCATCAGTATCTATCAGAAGCGCACACAAATTTGCAGAAGTAGTCCCAAAAAGTTTAGCTGGACTCCATAGGTTGACATGTGAAATTGCTTTTCTTCTAGCCACATGTGGATAGCGGAAATGATATCCTTGTTGAACTTGGATTGTAAGGTTCTGGATTCTAAATAAAGAAACACAACCTTAGTTTAGTTTTAGTTCATACTTTATATACAAGTGTATTTGTGTTCAATGTTTCTCAAAGCAAAGATAGCAAAGGGAAAAGGTTTGACTCGATTGATCTTTTTATTTTGTAGTTCTGAACAATTTCCACATCTTACAAAGCATATATCTCTGTGGTCATGTGGCTTTTTGCAGATGTGTACTGGCGTTTGCTTGTGACCGAATTTTTGGTGAAGTTAGTATTTATCCTCATCGTACAAAGGGTTTTAAGTCATTAGCTGTCAGCCTAGATCACGCGTGAGTTCTCATACTTACATATCTCAGAATGTATGTGGCTCTTCAATTTGCAATAGCCAACAATATATGAGGATAGCCGTACTTACAAACAAAATATGAGTACATGTGCCTTGTCATATAGCAATATCAACTTTCATATATATGACCTTTGATTTCTCTACCATGCTAACCTTTGAAGTACTTAATAGTTTGAAGTTCATTTTGCATTCCTTTGAAGTACATAATAGTTTGAAGTTCATGTGCCGTTGCATTCATTTTGCATTCCTTTGCTTCCTTAAAAGTACCAGTGGAGTGAAGTCTTCATCCGAGGGAGCAGTGAGTAAAAGGTTTTGAACAGCCCATGCCCGCACAATCTCCAGTTTTAAATAAAATGTTGTGTTATATATAATGATGTGACTGTTCTAATATTATAGATGATGAAATTCGGGTTCTTGAACCAAACTCTGGCTTCTTGGAAAAAGGTTCCCATTTCAACATAATTTCTGGTTGTTGATGCGGGTGTCCATTTGGATTTAAACTGCAGAGAGTTATGATTGATCACTCTTTTTCTAGTTTTTAATGTTTATACATTGTTAGACGTCTCTTTTCCAATAACTACAAAGTTTCAACTTTTCATAGAGATTATTGAGACTTGTCCTTTTTTCTGTTGATTCCCTTTTTTTTATTTTCCGCAGGATGTGGTTCCACAGGTCTTTCAGGGCAGATGAATGGCTGTTGTTTGTAGTAAGTATCTATGTATTTTAGGGATAATTACATTTTCACTTCCTTCGGTTTGGTCTGAGTAATCATAGACAATCATCGCCTGCAATTTGACAAATCAGTACAATTAGGCTCCTTTAAGGTTGATTAATAATTAAGAAATATTCTGAAGTTTGAGTAACATTATGGGACTCCACTATTTCGTTATTCACAGTGCTCAGGGGTTGTCGACGTAATTATAACGATATTAATTAACTCTCTTTTTTCTCTTTTTTTTTGTGATACAAACGATATTAATCAACTCAATAGGCATCTAAATCTTAACATCACTCGACTAATTTATTTCCTTTGTGTTTCAACATTTCATTTACTTATTACTGTCTCTCCAGATTTATAGTCCGAGTGCACACAACCGTCGTGGATTTGTTTCTGGACAAATTTTTACTAGGAAAGGAGAGGTATGATACTGATATTTATAATTTGTTATTACTTCATTCAGTTTCTTGTGACTCGACTATTATGAGTTTCTAACCACTTGTGACTGCCACCACAGCTTGTTTGTTCATTGACTCAAGAGGGCTTATTGATGAGTGTCAAACAGCGTGGTACACCCATCAGGCCAAATCTATAAAGATGTCAATGGCGAGAAATGAAGGAGAGCGCCACGTAGATCTATATAGCTAGACAAGCTGAACATAAATACTGAAATATACCTATATCTATATAGAGAGCAGTATATAATAAGAGATTGAGCATCATATGTACGTCTCATGTGTCATTCATACTTGCTCCTCTAGAAGTTGTAAGCAAATTAGCCATGCCACAATGGGGACAGTCGTTGCTTGAATAAGTCTTTTAAAAAAAAGGTTTCTTATAAGTTGACCATAAGCTTAATATTTTCGAAAACGGGTATTAAATACATTGCAATGCTGAATACTTGTGCACGCAAGCCTTTTTATTGAACCGCATAACCATCAGTCCATCACGCAATATTTGTAGCCATAATTTATTACGTCATTATACAATATAATGATGAAGGTACCTAACGAGAAAAAAAATAACTTTGATCCTTTAAGTTGGCTCTATTGCAATTTTAAGTTGGCTCTATTGCGATTTTAGTCACCTGCGATGGCTTTTAAATTCAATTTTGGTTACTAGTTGTCAAAAATTACAATTTTGCCAAAATTACATATGTGGTTGTAGAGCAAAAATTGTCTATTCCCATTTCTTATTACCTTCTCTCTTCCCTCAATTATATAATGACATGTGGCATATATAGGCTCACATGAATTAAACTCCCACATTAATCCATTAAATTGATTCAGTTAATCTATATCATAAAATTAATTATTGTCTTTACTCAAATAAAATCACATAAATCTTCCAAGTAAAGAAATCAAAATCTCTTCTAATCAAAAACGAAAAAAAAACAAAAGTCATTCAAAAAACAAAATGAAAAATACATGAATTAAATACTGCCTTATTATAACTGTATATTTCACAATCTCTATAAAATTTTCAATCACGTATTTATCTGTTTCTTTAATTCCCAAAAAGATGTGAATTGTTACGTATTTATCTGTTTCTTTAATTCCCAAAAAGATGTGAACTGTTTTCATGTTGTGCACACTTAATGTTATATATTCAGTATTTTTTATACGTAGCTATTATTTTTTTAATAACTATGTTTCATTTTAAGTTTAACAATTAATACTTGTTATGACGGATATATCACATGTATAAAAAAACTATTAATTAACTATATTGATAATGTTATTTCTCACTTGATTTAAAAAAATAAATGTTTTTACTTAATACAATCTTAAGTTTTTTTTTTATTTTTTATGGCAAGATTTTGATTTCTTTACTTGGGAGATGTATTTGCGTTTACATGCTTTTATATGAGAAAAAAAAATTAACTGAATCAATTTGATGAATTAATGTGGGGGTTTAATATATGTGGACCTATATGCCGCATGTCATTATATGATTATCTATTTACTATATTAAAAGCAAATCACTCCCACTCAAAAAAGTAGTTGGGATACCAACTTTTGATTTTTCAAAAATACCCCTGCTCCTCTCAATTCAAATAAAAGAATGAAATGACTATATTGTTACTTTACTCACTTGGATCAACTGCAATCGTAAAATATAGCTATTATCGTAATCTTTCAAAATTTTATTTTTTAAAATTAAAATAACTTGCACGCGGTCCCGCGTGTGTCAAAATTTCTAGTTGAGGGAAAAGAGAAGAGAATAGGAAATTGGGAATAAACAAATTTTGCTCGTGGTTGTCGGTTATTTTGACTAAATTAAAGATCTCCAATTAGGTGGCGCGTGCATGGAAGCAAATCACTAAAACTAAACATAAAATAAAAAAGATAAAAAGAATTAGAATTAGATTCAAAAAGATTTTCATAATACTATTTTCTTAAATTCTGTTAAAAATGCTAGTTTTAGTATTCCATAATTAGTAATATAATTATCTCAAAAATAATTATAATGTTAAAAACAGAGATAGCTTTGTTTTAATAATGATAATTAGCTACCCGAAAAGGTTACATTCAAATATTATTTAATAATGCTAGTTTTTATATCTTGTCAGAAAGTAATACATTTTTCCTGTTATTATTAAGCAATTAATTTATAAATTTTATTACATTATGGATTAATTCACTCTTAATTATTTATATTTATCTCCTTAAAAATTTACAACATTAACTAAAGAATCAAAAGTTAATAATACTTATTTCTAATTCGAAATTGAAAAATGTTTTAGAAAATTCAATCATCTTACCAAGAATACCTACCATCTCGGCCTCATCATCACCAGAGGATCGAAGGGTAATGAATTTCAGATGTTGAAGCAACAGATTCGCTGGAAATTGCCAGTATAAATCCGTCTATTTTTTGGCTGATGGTGCAGCAGTGTAAGACAATATTTTCCCTTGTGTATTCTTATTAATCTTCCTCCAATATATACAAGTACAAAGTTTTAGTTGAGTTGATACTGCCTAACAAACAGATTACTCAAGATATTCTAAGACATACAAAATATATACTACGTCTATTACACTTCGAGATGTCTACCTTAGTTCATTCAACCACCCATTTCTCTTTGCCACACCATAAACCGTCATGATATCTGCATTGAGAGGCGTGTAGCGCCTCGGGGATGAATTTCTATGCCTATCGTTCTAGTTGATGTTCCAGCTTCGCTCGTCTTTCACTTTCCTCCTCTGGAGATGGTCTATGACCTTTATCTTCTCGATAGTTTTAGGCCTCATCTTCAAGAACTCGGTTGAAAATGTGTGGTTTCTCGTTGCATGGAACATGATATTCACCACCATCTGCCCATGAGAGTTGTCAATTTTTAGGTATTCTAAGTTGAACCTCCTTACAAACTCTATTAGCGTTTCTTTCTCCCCCTACTTAACCGAGGAAAGATGCAAATGGTCCATGGCAATTCTCTTATGGCTAGAGAACTAGCTCTCAAAGCTCTTCCTCAATTCCTCATAACTTTCTATGGTCCCAACTGGAATCCTGGAAAACCAATCCAAATCCACACCCATTAGCATGATGGCAAAAATGCGCGCTTGCACGTTGTTGATGAATCGATAAAAGGACAGCAAGCCATCCAAGTAGAAGATGTGCTCCAGTGGATCCTGCTTCCCATCGTAAGTCTTTCATTGCGATACCTTTTCCCTTTGATCTAGTATTTCAGCCTCTATCTCATCAGTGAATGGCGTGCTTCTGCGTGGCCTCACCACCATTGCCATTCGGCGCTGCACATTATTTTCTCCTTGTTTAATCTTTCCAGCCTCCTAGTAATCTATGCTCGCTCTGCCCTAGACCCCTCTGCTTCAGCACGGCTACCTTCGCGTCTCAATTTTCCTTGATCCCTTCGGGACTCCACCTCGTTCGACTCAGATCTCGACATTACGTTATTGGGGGCATGCCTGTTCCTGACCCCATCACGATGCCTTGTTACCGAAGTTTGAGCCCGTGGTACTTTTCTATGGCTATCCGGCGGTGGCGTGGCCATGGGTAGTGCAGTTGGTAAAGTGACGACTATCGCAGTTTAAACCATCTCTATTACCTCATCCCTCATAGTTGGTGGGACCGTTTTTGCTAGCGTGGCTGTTGCATCCTGATTTGGCAGTTGCTGGTCCTCAGTTTTTGGAACTAGGGGTTCCTATCGTGTCGATGAGGTGACTCAAACATGAGGCGGTGTCAGCTCACGGCCCTAGCTATGGGGGCCGCACCTGCTAGAATATGCATCTCAGTGTTTGAACTTTATGTTGCCATACTATGTGATCGGGTTACCCTAAACATCCTTGCTTACGTGATCGTGCTTGTGGTGTTCCCACAGATGGCGCCAATAATTTGGTGTTATTTCGTCTAGGTTACAAGATAATAAAAATACGATACAAATGAACCTAAAATATACCAAACTATGCTAACATACTACAAGGAGCGGATTAGCTTTGTCCGAAACACCTATCACACGGTTAGAAAGCCTAGAATGACTAAAATAACCCTAGAGAGTTGAACTGGAAATAATCGAACGGAGACAGGTTCGACGCTGAAATAACTGTCAAATTTCAGGACAGTCAAACGGTCTTAGATTTGACCGTGAAAATCCTCGAACTAGGAACACTGATTGATAACAATCAAACATGTGGGCTGATCGATCGAACAAAAGATCCCAAGCTGAAATAATAGTCGAACGACTGGTTTGATTCTTGTAGAGTTGGTGAATAGTAATTAATGGTTTGTGTGAATCTCGAGATTCGGGGTATTTATAGACATTGAGATGCGAGACCCACTCTGCAAAAGGGTAACAACGATCGAACATTACCATTTGACCGTCCGAGAACTGTCAAACCACCTAGGTTAGGTTTTTCCCGTTTGGGCCGTTAATGGGTCATGCCAGCCCAGTTCATTTATAGGCCACCTAAGTCATCCCCGTCATTCTCCTTTTCTTTTCTTTCATATGATTTAATCAATGTAGCTCCAGAAAATGGTGGGATAATATATCATCCGGCACAAAGGGTAGGTAGATGTGGGTAAATAAACAAAAGGCTTACATAGAAAATGCTTCAGTGGGGTTCTGAGGATTATTTTATTTGTAAAGTGTTTTGGGCTTGAAAGGCTCAAAGACGATAGAAACGATGACATATTTTATTTTCTCAACACATGCAAATTCACACTTCCTTGAAATAGCAATAGAGTAAATTACTTGAGATTCATAATTTCTATGCACTTCTCTATTTTCTCATAAGTTCAATACAATTATCTCAAATATTTTTACTTATGCCCATCGTGAATGGTGTATGTGAAATAAAAGATGTTTTTGACAATATTACGCAAGATGTACTCAATTCACGCTTGTATACTCTTTACATCTCAAATTCGTACCATATTATGCATATATCATCAGTAATCCCTACTTATTCATGCTTCATGCTTCAAACTTGAATCTAATGACTCGATAAAAAAAAAACTAGATTTTAGGATAAATATATAACATAGATAACAAAGAGTAGCTTTTCCACCTCCAATACAGAATCAGACAATGTCCTCATCTTCAAAACATATAAATAAAGTATAGATAAGAGTACTCCCCTGATCGAGCAACAAGCTCAAAGGGCGCTCGTCGAACTGTTTGTGTCGGAACTTTCTTCATTTGTTATCTTCCTTTTGTGTGCCTTAATTCCATCCATTGATGGTTGTTGGTATTTTGGAGTTGTTCATTGATATCTTTTAATTTGTTTACTAGCTTTCCATTGTCTTTCATAATTCTTTCACCCGCCCTTTTAGTTGCTCTTAAACGTCTTCTGTTTTTGTGGCATGGGCGCTAGGACTTCTTCAACTAATGCAATAGATGAAGACTAGCCAGTATGGAACGTCCATGTGCCATGTTCTTCTACAAAGAATATAAAATAGAATAAAATATTTTTTCAAGAAAAATAAATGAATTGAAAAGGTAGAAAAAAAAGTCTTATGAATTCTAAGAGAAGTGAGAATCATATATGTGCTTATGGTTCAACAAATATATATATATATATATATATATATATATAAGAGTTCTTAAGAAAATTTGATAATTTTTTATAAGTTGCATAACTTTTTATATTAATTGTAACCACCTTAGGAATAATTAATGTACATTATAGGAATTTAATCATAAGAGAAGTGTAAGTAATGTAGGAAAGGTAAGACATTGAGATTGCTTAGCAAAATTCCATAGATATTCTGATTCTGCATGTCTACTCTTTCCATATGCAATGAGAAACTTGATTTGCAAGAAACGGGGGATGAGCGACATGTCATGTTGCGCGCCTATGTTACACGTGTGATGCATGACGCGGTAATTATGTCATGGGTCGCTCGATCCCCTGGTCGTTCGGCGCGGCCCGTGCAAGTTATTGTGTTGTTGCGCGACTCTCTGGTCGAGCTACACAACTTGCACGTCTTCTCGTGCGACTTGATGCACATTATGTCTACTATTGGTTTCATGTTCGCCTCTCTACTTTGGAACTTCCTTCATTCTCTTCGTGTTTTCTCTCCTATCTCGATTTTTAGCTCAAAACACATTGAAAAAAAAATTATGCTATATATGACTCAAAACAAAACAACTAAAAATTGAACTGAATTCTAAGTCTCAATAAAATAACGACTTACTATTGTGAGTTGCCTCCCTCACAATGCTTAGTTTCACGTCGGTTAGCTCGACGTTATTGATGGATTCAGGAAGGTTCTAATATCCAGATGAGACTCCAATCTTCAAAATATGTCGATGTATCAGCTTTATTCGGTCTTCTCGCCTTCTTCAAATGGAGGCTCTTTTGCATAGACCTATTTTCTAACCTCATATTTATTTCCATCGTTGCTTGCAAACGAACTCTCTTTCTTTTAAGCCTTCCTATGCAGTGGCTCACGAGTTCCATGTTGCATATAATCTTTTTCTCGGTCCCTATATTTTTTCACCATAGTTTGCATTCGAACTCTCTCTCTCTCTCTCTGGAGTGGCTCACAAGTTCCATGAAGTAGCCGCTTAGATATCAACATTGTGGACTCGGCTTTTGGTGCTCTTTTTCTCCTTGCCTTTCAATGAAGTGGCTTACTCTTTCCAACTCGTCGCCTTTTGGATAGTAGAGTTGGGACTTCGGCATACTATAGAGATTGTAAAATCACCATAGTAGCATGTCCAATTGGGTAAAGGATCTTCATCGCCGACCTTCTCTCTAATACTACTACACTGCGCAAGTGCATGATCAAGTAATATAAAATAAAAAGTAAATTACGTCCTCAAGTATCGTATCCTACGAGAACTGTATGAATTCTCGCTCCTTCTATTCTATTCTCAATTAGTTACTAAATAGTTAAATTAACAAAACAAAACAAAACTAGAAACTGAATTGAATTAGATGATATGGTTGACTAATAATTGATTTAAATTAAATGATGGATGGATGTTTAGAGCGTCATGTTTTATTGAATTTTCCCTATGTTCATTCACATGAATAAGGTTTTGATCTACGTGTTCACGGCTTCTTTCAAAGCCACAAGAGGACATGGTCCGACTTATCTTTTTCACACTCTCAAGTTTAACTATCCCACAAAACGTATTATGTGGCGCCACTAGTTACTTCCCATAACTTTTAATTATTCATATATTGTGCAGATACACAAAAGCAGTGAGATCAAGATAGATGAATAAACACATAAACGAAAAGTATTTTAATCAAAATATAAGAAATCACATAGGTTCTTCAATCCAATTAAGCCATACATTTTAAACATAAAGAATTAGCTACTCATGATTGCAAGTTCAACATCTTAAATAGAAAAGATCATCGTAAGGAAATAATAAAGGAAAGATAAACTCCCAATAGCTGTCATCTTGCTACTTTTTACTCGATCTTTGACTGGAATCCTTGCAAACAATCTCCAACCTTGGACGTGTGTGGTGCTTTGGTGATTGCTATTGTGTGTTGTTATTGCTGGTGTTTTCAAGATTGTGAGTTGGTGTGAATTGGTGCCCTGGATCATGTAAACCTTATGATATTTATAGGTAAGATAATAGTTAGGGCGAAATCAGGGTTTCTGACGAATCTGGGTCGTGTCGTGTCACACAGGTGGTCGTGCGATTTGAGCAGCTTTTATGAATTGAATGAGAGAAACAAATCTAACTCTAACATATATATATATATATATCATATTCACGATTTGGAGTTTTTCGTGAAACTAGAAGCCAAACGCGGCTTTACGTGAAATTATAATAATATATTAATTAATATCATCATCACCTAACAACCTTAACAAGTCGCCAATGTTCTAATACATTTATTTATATATATATATATATATTATGATTCAACAAGAACCAGGAAAAGAAAAGCGTGTCATATAATAATACAAAAATCCAGTTGTTTGCAGAGTGCTGAGAGCGGGAATTTTGTGCTGAAACATCAATCAATTCTTCGGTCATGAATATCGAATCAGGTTAGTGTTATTATTTACACCGAAACGAAAATTGCTTTCTAGTTTTCTGTTTTTTGGTTATTAATCTCACATTTTGCTTGCAGTTATGGAATTTTTGGGGTGTGTGCCGCTGCTACAGAGGCTGCCGAGCTCCTCTGTTAAGAAAATCGCACAACTCGTCAATGTCAAACACTACGGTTGGTAACACTCATTTTACACCTACTTTTTCTTTTATCTACTATTTGAGAGTCGCATTTTCTTTCTGTGTGTTGTTTGATTTTGAGGATTGATTTTTGTGTATTTTGTCAATTATCGAATCCACTACGTAGGGTAACAGTAGGTAGGGATTGTTTTCATAATTGTATGAATTAGTGATTATATCTAAGTTAAGCCGGTGTTTAGGGTTTCTAAAAAAAAGTACCATCCCAAATAAGTTTATCTACAAATCTACTATACTATACTAATGAGTGGTTTCTGCTACCATTATGCCATTATCAAGACCAAGGAGATTACGTAGTACGTGAAGGA
The DNA here is from genome assembly GCA_948329865.1 of Linaria vulgaris. Lineage (NCBI taxonomy): Eukaryota > Viridiplantae > Streptophyta > Magnoliopsida > Lamiales > Plantaginaceae > Linaria > Linaria vulgaris. The sequence goes on from OX415250.1 coordinate 80,260,477, forward strand.
CAAGTTGCTGATGGAGTTTATTTCATTTGGGATGGGGAGGTAATTAATTAACTCTACTTTTTCTTCATTAAATAAATATAAAGACTCATTTCTGCTTGTTTGTTTGTTTGTTTGTTTCTATGCTTCTTACAATTAGTCATAAGCTAGCTTTTCAGGCTCAAGTTTGTGGATCGTTTCACTCCAATGATGAAAATCATCCTGAATTTCAACTCAAGCAATATGATTATTTTGGTCAAGGTTAGTGGCCAACGCTTAAACGTTCTACCACATCTTTGTATGCTGGATTGTGCAACCAGTGCGCTTTATTAGCTTTTGTTTTTATTCCATAGACAACATGGCCCATTTGTTCAGTGTTCTTTAGGGCTTTGTAGCATTCAATATGTACTTGAATTGCACTTCTTTTTCTCTTTTTTTCCATTGGATATTTTGATAAACCCACTGTACAATGGTGCTGTTACAGGTGTAGCATCGTTGACTCAGCTGGCAGACGTGATTGCTTTGTCTAAGGTTGTTTCTCTTCTCTGATGTTGTCTCACTGCTGCATTTGCCAACATTTGAGTACCAAGATGCTTCTGAGCACATCAACATTTGCATTATAGTAAGCTACTGATGCATTTGTTTTTGCTGGCAGCTCACATGCTTAATCCTGCCTAATGGGAGCACAGATTTACTACGATCCAAATCAATCTGGAGTGCAGATAAGTTAAATGAGAATCGTTTACTTATTGAGGAAGTTCTGAACCTAGAACCCATTGATGTATGAACCAAATGCTTTCTCTTTGCCCTGTTAAAATGTCGCATGTTCTGTTCTTTGCTTTACTTACTGCTTTCGTTGTTGTGGAATAAGAAGCCTTCGTATCTTAATGCATGTATTTAATTTATTCCTGGGCTAGTGGTGGCTTGATTTAGCACCATTAGCAAGTAGTAGTCTCTCATCCACGACTATATCGTGCATTTCTAAATTCTATTGCGTGGCCCTCTTTCCTTATTGAATTTGCGTGCAATGATATTAAAAATCCTGTTTTATGTTTTCGTTTGTGAAGTTCATTTCCTCAGAAGTGAGTATCTTTTGTAGGTTAATATATTTCGAGTAGTTACCTCGCTGAAAACTAAATCTGGAAATGTATATGGAGGTCAGTTTATTGGACAGGTATAGTTGAACTTCATGTAGAATTAAATCATTCCAGAATCTTTTGTGAGCATGGTATTATTCGTCATTTACATTTGCCAGATATGTAAAGGATTCTACTAAGGATATTCATGTTTGCTGCACCCAGTTGCTTCATATGGCTTTGCCAAAATGCATCTCTTATTGGATATCGTTTTATTTTGGATTTCAGTGTTTGAAATGGCAATTGTTTTGTGTTTTACTAGGTGAAACACCTAGAAAAGGCTATATCAAATTATTACCACCATTATTACACTTAATTATATTCAAACTTGCTTAACATGATTAAATATTATCTTAGCTAATAAACCAACTACTAATTATAAACTCCTTTCTCAATCATGACTTGTTACCATACAAAAGCAAGTACATGGGCCAGCTAAAGTTCATTAATCCACTACTTCTAAGTTCCTTTTCAAAATGTTACATGGAAATTGAGAATTTCTTCTGAACGCCCAAATCAAGCATTGAAACAACCTTGCATCTGACCTTCAAATAGCCCAACATTTCATTCTTTTACCTATTCTGTTAGCTGGAGCCTTTTTTACTGATTATCCATGTTGGATAACGGATGCAGGCACTGGCTGCAGCATCAAAAACTGTAGATTGTCTGAAGATTGTTCACAGTTTGCATGCTTATTTTCTTGTTGCTGGGGATTTGGAAAGTAAGTGTTTATAAACTACTTGTAAACTGACTTAACATTTCTTCATGATATGCTTCTTCATACAGATCAAATAAATCAGAATGACGGCCAATATGCATAAAATATTTTACAGCATCCTTTTATTTGGCAAATTGGCAATCAATGTTAAGCTATTGCATTATCTATTTTGGATAATATTTTTTTACACTTGGAGACTTTTCCTTCAATTTAATACATCTCCTCTCGACCGCCTTTCTAGAAAATAACTATAATGGATTACTATTATCTCGTAAGAGACGTCAATTTTTTTCGGCCAACTAACTTAAATAGTTGATTCAATTAAATCAAGCTGGAAAGATTCTGATTGAATTTACCCTAAATGGAGGGTCATTCCTATGTATTTTTGTGGTACCACTAGAGGCAAATTGTCCTTTTCTTGCACTATCTCCCGGTTACTGCTCCAACCATGAACATTTTAAGATGGTAGCAAGTGTTAGGGTACCTTTAGTTGTATGCACTTCATTCTTTGAACTCTTCATTCTAAACTACTTTATTATTTGCCTTGCAAATAGTTGGCCTATAGGCATATTGGATAAGTATTAGTTACTTTTGAGCTTTGGAATCGTGTAAAAGATAAAAATTTATTATAAATGCATTATTTGTTAAATGCAAATGACATGCAATCTACCCGAGTTCTTCTTAAATGTATTAAGGATTTGGATAGCCAGAGGATTGAATTGAATTTGGTTATGTTTCTGAGGCCATCAACTAATTCTTGAGGCCCTATATAGAAACTAAAGCATGTGAGAGTATGTGCGTTTTAGGTTACAACAGTTTAAGTTGATGGGTTAGCCCCTTGGTTCACTATTGACCTAACATTTCTAGTTTAATACTATGTACATAAGAACTTGATTTTTGAGACCTAAATGGAGCGACATGTGCTGAGACTTCCATTTTAGCTTTGTAAGCATAATATTAGAATAATTTATTATAAGGTTTATCTGAAAATGCTGACTTCTTTACTGTTTTGACGATTTTAATGATCCCAGTACCAATTATATATCAAGTGCACCGTGTACGTGATGGAAAGACCTTTGCAACTCGAAGGGTAGATGCAATGCAGAAAGGGAAGATTGTGTTTATGCTGATTGCTTCGTTTCAGGTAGTTTTGAATATTTGGAGTTGATTCTAAATTTTGATCAACCAGTTTCATGAGCCACCTTGTATATATAGCCTAGGGATTTGGTGTAGTCTTATATTCATGACTTGGATTTATAATGTTAGTGATTTATGGTGGGCTTTGTAAGGTTATTTCTTCTTTCTTGGTCTAGTTTAGAACACGACGAAAAACAGAGACAAACTGAGAATAAATACGCCATCACTAAATCTTAGGGGGATTTGATGCAATGATTTTTCTTGACATTAAAGTGGATTATTATAGTGGACTCTTTTCTTTGAGAACATGGAATAGATGAAAATATTAAATTTAGGAGTTTAGTAACCTATGCTAGTTTATTTGGAGAGATTCCTATATGTGTTACTTGTAACCTGATTGATGTATACCGTGAAGTGAGTATTGTTACTGTTAACAGAGTATTGTTACTATTGTTACTGTTAACGAGTATTGTTACTGTTAACAGGTTTGATCGCTCGAATTGGTCTGAATAACAAATCCGTGCGCGATATATTTCTAAAAGAATGTCTTTGTTCATTTAAAGCAATCCATAACATAACATGTATAACTTCAAATCAATGACATCAAAGTATCTAAACAAGTAATGTATCAAATTTATTATACAAAAAGTACAAACAAGCACACACACATATGTACATTTATTGTTTTCCATAATATTTACTAGATAGGCACAACAAGCATAAATTGATCTAAATTCTAGAAAGTCACCACAAGTAATATAAACTAATTTAAACTTTATAAAGTACAAATAAAATAACTATTTTATTCATTAGTTTACTACCAAAATTAATAATGAGAAGAAAAAATGAATATTTATTGTTGTAAGTCGAACAAAAACAGAGTACCTCGAGTGCAATTTTAGAAAACAACGAAGAAAGCGACGATGGTACAGTCTAGCTGGAGGGCTAAGAGATTTCGAGAAGCTCGCATTTCATTATTTAGGCTCCATTGCAGAAGGATGGAGCGCTAGATGGTGATGTCAACCATCGCATCCATGTTGAATGGACAAAGTAGAGGCGTGCGATAGGAATTCTGTGCGATTGCAACTTCCTTTTAAAACTTAAGGAGAGTAATATCGGACGGCTATTAGACCTGTTTTGCTATATGGCTCTAAGTGTTGGGCTATTAAGCAAAGTAATGCACATAAGATGAATATAACATAGATGCGAGTGTTACGGTGGATGTGCGGCAATACCAGAAGAGACATGGTGCATGTTAAAGACATTCAACATATATTGGGTGTGGCGCCCATCGACGAGAAGATGCGAGAAAATCGCTTTAAGATGGTTTGAGCGTGTTAGACGCAGACCCTAGATGCACCGGGGCGACACGTTGAGGATCTCAACTTAAGGCATACGACTAGAGCTCGTGGGAGACCGAAGAAAATGTGGAAGTCATACTGAATGACATGAAACTTAGAGATATAAATGAAGACGAACTTCTCAACCATAACGAATGGAGACACACGATTTATGTACACAACTTGATGTGTCTCTCATGGTTCATATAGCCTACCCTAATAGACCCTAATTTATTGGGATTACAGGCTTGATTATAGTTGTTGACGGTTAGTTCTACTCTATGACTACAGAGACCTTTCAAATTTCAAAACTTTTAAATCTTTTTTAAAAAGTGTAAACGTTACAATTAGTGAGGATTAATTATCCTAAACGCATGGCAAGATCAAGGACAATGCATGTGTGGTATTATGTTTCTTTACTCTAAAACAAAAAAGGTAAGAACTAGTATGTGTATCAATGTTGAACCGGTTGAACTGGGTGGTTCGGTTTAAGTTTTGAAAACAGTGCGTCAATTCAAATTATAGAGCTTCCTGAACTCATCCATAGAAAGTAACCCAGTGTTTTTAAACTCGGACTGGCTGGTCTGATCGGTTCAAGTGGTGGCCAGTGCTTACAACAAACAAAATATAAATTTCGTGCATGCATTTTTCTTAATAATGCAAGGCATTTAAGATGATTAATCTTCATTAATTCTACTTTCAAAACAAAGTTACAGTTTAAAGAAAAATTTGAAAGGCCCGATCAAAGAGTAAAAGTATGGTATACTAATTGCTTTTTTAAATTAATTAATTTTACATTCAAAACTATGGTTGCATAAAAATTAAATTGATTTATTATAGTGTAAATTTTAAGATTAAACTAACGCATGACATAGTGTTAATGCTCCCATTTCATTTTAGTGTCTTATTAGAATAAATATTCTGTTTTTTTCTACTTATTATTAGTTTTGGTTGTAAACTAATACATAAAAATAATTATTAGATTTGTACATAATAAAGTTTAAATTAGTAATATTATGCTTGTTGGGACTATTCAAAATTTAGATAAGTTGTTACTTGTTTTTCTTCAATATGTTCATGCTCGTTGAGATTATTAAGTTGTCAAATGTTAAATTGCTACAAATGAAATATATCAAGTAATTGTGAAGATAAGTTTTTGTTGACAATGACCTGTTCGCCCGATCAAACTGGTAACGCTGTTGATTCTGTGTCAGCCATGTTCTAAAAACACTGAAACAACTTGACTTGTATATAGGAAGTACATGCATGAATGTATGCCAATTCCTCAAGAACTATTCAGGAACTCACTCTATGAATTACAAATTGAATTATTGCATCCTCACTCCACTAGATTCCCTTTGAATCCTCTATGCTGAATTTCTAGTTGAAAGCTTAACCCCTGTCACAATGTTAATCTGATCTATAGCGTTCTTCCTAAACTAGTTTATCTTTATAGATGCTGTGTGTTTCTAACAATTTTATTTCCTTCTTCCTATTATTAGTCATCTATTGGCAGCAATTGCTAATATTTTACAACCATGGAAAATATTCCATATAATATTCTTGATATATGGAACTCTGAACAATCGTTACATGATAGAGGGCGTCTGCTTGATTATTAAGCTGGGTTGCAACACAAATTGAGTTATTGCTTGGCAATTAATGTTTGAGTTGAAATGCTGTATACATCTGATTCTTTTTGGGAATCTTCCATTGTGTTTGATTATGTTTTAACACTATTCTAACAATTTACAGAAAGAGGAAGAAGGATTTGAGCACCAGGTTGCAACAATGCCTGCGGTGCCTAATCCAGAAGAGGTTTATAAAACGAGCTTCCTCAATATCAAACATTTTTTTGGTTCTCCAGTGGTGCTTAAATTTTTATCTTTCAGCTTTTATCAGAGGAAGAGCTGTGGGAAAGGCGTCTACTTGATCCTAGACTTCCTAGGTTGACTTCTATCTCTTCCTTCCGCACACATATGTGGTACTTGTATTTGGTAATTTAGAATGCAATACCCAATATGTTACTCCCGTTGCAAATTGGCGTACCATATGATCCGTGTTTTGATTGTAGTGTGGAGCAAGCGAGCGGAGTTTTTAGGGATCAATACTATGGTTAGGCGTTGTAAGAAAGCTTGGGGAACTAGTTGGGGTGGGAATGCAGATGTTTAGATGTTAATGATTCATGTCATCAAAAGTAAATCATAAATGCTCATACTCCACCATATGGTGGAGCCTGAGGAAGCTTTCAACTTCGCAGGGCTGTTCATGGCTCAATCAAGAACCGAGTTATTGGCATGTTGCATATAATTGTTTTAAGCTACTGGTTGATGCACAAGGTCCTCACAGATACCTATCGTCGCTTGTCTTTGTGTAAATTGATTACTTGACAGAGTCAGTACCTTTCTTGTTATGTGTCTGAGCATTACAAAGTGAAATTGCAGATGAAGTTTTCAGGCAATTTAGTTAACTAACTAATGATCTTTGCAGCACCTAAATTCAGCTTTGTTAACTGCGACATGTTATTTGTGATAGGACGCTTAGAAACAAGGTTGCTAGTGCTATTGTTACCTGGCACATAGAGATTAGATTTTGTCAGCGTGATACTTTCCCCAGTCAGACACAGTCCCCTCCAAGGTTTCTTACACTCTGACTGTTGTCTAACTTTATTCGCCATGTATCGAAGACATATAGATCTATACTCCTCATCCTTTTTTGTGTATTTGCAATTACTTGCAGCTTGAGCTACTGGTTTAGAACAAGAGAAACACTTTCTGATGACCAGGCTTTGCACAGGTAAGAGACTGTAGCAGCTTTACATTATGGAATATTTGATTGGTATCAATGGTGCAACTAAAGGTACTAATCTTAAAATTGATATAACTTATGATTTTTGCAAGAATCGTGCAATCAGCTTAGCCTACTATGTTGTTCCCAGGAAATGCCTATGATCATTTAGAGAATGAATTCAATTTTGCTTCCATGTCCTTGCACACAGTTTGTGATAGAGATGGGGAATTAATTCCCAGAGTTCAGATTTTAGAGGGGCGAGGGAAAGAACAAGAAGAACGAGAAGAGAACTTGGATCAAAGAGAGAAGACAACAATTGCTCGGCAATTCAATATCAATAATCATAAAACTGTTTAATAATAAACCCTTAGCCTTATATTTATAGGCTAAGTAACAACAACCTACCAAAACTAGAGTTCTTAATAAAAGCAATAATATAACTTGGAATCCTAAACTTACCAAACTATTAAATTACTACTTAATACTAATTAAAATACTAGAAATTAATATTTAAATAATATTCATCTATAATTTCTATCATTCTCCCCGGCTTGAAAAAACTCGCCCCCGGAGAGTTTGGAGAATGCCATTCTTGAATCTTCAATGGAACTCAAATCATCGGGTTTTGGGCGACCCTTCCAACGAACAAGATAGTCTTGACGTCCATCCATGAGACCACCAGGATTTGCCTCTGAGGATAAGGGTGATGTAGGAGACAGTGTAGGCACTAAACTTGAAGAAGTTGTGGAACTCCCTGAAACACTAGCATAAAAATAAGAAGGCCAATTATCACGATAAGAAGTTAAATTCTTAATATTGACAGTAGGACTCTCATTAAAATTTGAAGGCAAGTTCAACAAATTAGAGTCTATATGTGGTGCCATAAGTTGATGATTCAGGAGATTAAGCCGAGGTTGTGTCCCACTTTCATCATCTTGACCCTCCATAGTGGCATCTTCTTCAAGTGATTCCACAAGTATCTCTTCCTCATCTTTGTGGGTCTCATGTGAAACCAACAGTGCGCGGTGCGGACATCGGGAAGCAATATGACCTCTTTCATGGCATTTATGGCACACTACAGAAGAGTAAGATCCTGAGCTTTCCCGATTAGACTGTTGAAAACTGACAGACTTGGTTTGTTTAGACTCCCCAACTTGTGATCCGTATGCAGACGAAGATTTGTGGTACCGCTCGACCTCTAATGCCTTTTGATAAGCATCAAGTAAAGTGTCTGGCGCATGTAAGTTCACATCCCTTTGAAGATCATCCCGCAAGCCATTAATGAATCGAGTCACAGTGACCCAATGCTCTTCTCTAACTTTGCACCTAAGTCTCAAATCTTCAAACCGATCAAAATATTCAGCCACACGTGAGGACATTTGCTTTAAATTTAACCAATCATCCATCATTTGTCTTTTGTAAAAAGAAGGCAAATATTTTTCTTTCAATTTATGCTTCATCTCTTCCCACAAAACAATAGGTGGTTCATCAGCTAGCTCAACTTCTCTTACAATACTTTGCCAATACTTCTTAGCAGACCCAACTAACTTCATTCTTGCAAATCGGACTTTATGACGATCAGTCATGCCATAAAAATCAAAATAATCTTCCAAACAATCTAGCCAATCAACAAAGACAGTAGGATCATGTTTTCCATCAAAATCAGAGATATCAACCTTAACCTTTCTAGTTATGTCATAAGGATCATCTCGAGGTGGTTGATGTCTACTAGGTCTACCCACATACCCCTCTCTATGTTGGTAAGACTGAACCTCATCATGGACATCAAGATAACGGTTATATTGATTATGCTCAACATTTATGTTCCTACCATTCCCGTCATAAGAAGTTCCTACAGATCTCTGTTTGTAATGAATATCAGGTTTAGGTAGGATTCCTTTACCGTTATTCGGACATGGTGTAGAATTACTAAGTGGGTTTTGACATTGAGACACATGAGCATCCGATTTACTATTAAAACTAGTCTCTAATGTTGTGATCCTCTCATTGAATTCATCCCTCATTGATTGAATTGTACCACTCATTGATTCAATCCTACCATTCATAGCTTCAATCATACTACATAATTCTTCAAGTTTCTTATCCGTCATTGATCTTGTAACGGTCATGCAAAACTTGCCAACAAAAATTTAAAAGTCCTAAAATCAATAAAAAGAATAAACTTTTACCGATAATACGAGCCAACCAAATTTTTGTTGCAATCCAGGCAGCCCGCTTCCTCGACAAAATTAGGCTTGAACGTGCTCTACATCACCTGTAACCAAAAATTAATTGCTGGTCAAATATGAGGATATCAGCAACTTCAGGAGGAAACTGAAAATAACCCAAAAGGACTAAGTTGCAATTATCCTGTCTCCTTCTTCACTGGACGCGTCCGTCAATTGCAAGCGGCGTAGCAGCGGGTGTAGACGGAGGCGTGTCGAGACAAGGAGGCTTGGACCGACGCGAGCTCTGGCAGAGGACGACCGGTGATGGATGATGTGAATCGCGGCGACTCCAGGAGGTGGTGAGGGCCGCGATGGTGGCGACTGGTGACGAGCGGTGGTGGTGGAACTTAGCACGAAAGCGGCGTCGCGGGTGTTGAAGGCGGCGATGGTGGTGACCGGTGGCGGTGGTGGTGACCGGTGGCGATGGTGACTGCGCGAACGCCAGTGATGGAGCGGCGGCGCGCACCTAGGGTTTGCTGAGCAAGTTTCTTTTACTTTTTTTTTTTTTTTTTTCAGAAATTAAAAAATTGCAAAACACACCCTAAACTACCAAGAACACTGAAAAAACTGACTCGATTTTTTTTTTTTTATTTTTTATTTTCGTTTTTTTTTTTTTTTCTAAGACTCGATGAAACCTAACGGAAATACGGACGCAGCGGAAAAAGAAAGGATACGAATGGCTCTGGTGCCAATTTGATAGAGATGGGGAATTAATTCCCAGAGTTCAGATTTTAGAGGGGCGAGGGAAAGAACAAGAAGAACGAGAAGAGAACTTGGATCAAAGAGAGAAGAGAACAATTGCTCGGCAATTCAATATCAATAATCATAAAACTGTTTAATAATAAACCCTTAGCCTTATATTTATAGGCTAAGTAACAACAACCTACCAAAACTAGAGTTCTTAATAAAAGCAATAATATAACTTGGAATCCTAAACTTACCAAACTATTAAATTACTACTTAATACTAATTAAAATACTAGAAATTAATATTTAAATAATATTCATCTATAATTTCTATCAGTTTGTAGGCGTTAGTTATAAATTAGATCTATGTATCTGTCATAGGACAATGTAATGGGAATTTGCCATTTTAAAGCTCTATCTGTGAATTTGTTTAGGAGGTTTTCATTTCAAAAAGCCGATGGCTATGTTCTGGGCTGTACCAGATCACACTTTGGTATTCTTTCTCTGTCTCACTGAGTATGTCACTATGCCCATGTCTTGGTTTGCTGATCACCTTATGATGTGGCATCTGTCTCTATCAGCAGTGCAGACAAATTGGTCACAAGTGATTCCAAAAAGTTTTAACTGGACCCCACAGGTTGGCATGTAGAAGTTACTTTTCTTCCAGCCAAATGTGGATGGCTTCAGTGACACCCTTGTTGAACTTTCATTTATAATTTTAGTTTCTTAATAAATAATCACGTCGTTGATTTATTTTAAGTTTATATATACGTGTATTTTCCTTCACTGTTCCTCAAAGCATAGAACACAACCGAGAGGAGTTACATAGATTCTGTTTTTCTTCTTAGGTTGTAGTTCTAAACAATTTCCACAAATTGCCCAGCATATCTTTTTGTGGTGATGAGGCTCTTTTGCAGATGTGTAGCGGCGTATGCTTGCGACCGAATTTTTGTTGAAGTTAGTTTGAATCCTCATCGTGAAAAGGGTTTGAAGTCATTGGTTCTCAGCCTGGATCACTCGTGAGTACTCATACTTATATCTCTCAGAATGTATGTGTTTCTTCTATTTGCAATGAGAAACAATATAAAAGTCCTGACGACTAAAATCTGAGTACCTGTGCCTTGTCATGTGGCAATATTAACTTTGATATGACCTTTGCTTATGTACCATTCTGACCTTTGAAGTACTTCAACTGTTTTGAAGTTCATTTTGTGTTCCTCGCCGCCCCCCCCCCCCCCCCCCCCCCCCCACCCCACACCCACACCCACCAGTGGAGTCAAGTCTACATCCAAGTGAGGGGAGGGCAAGTCTTGACATCTGTCTGGCATAAACCTTATGGACCAATTCTGAATGTCTCATGGAGCTGTTTATTGTAGATGAGAGCAGTGGGTAACCGCTGCTTGGTCTTTTACAGTGGACAATTTCCATTTTAAATAAAATGTTAAATGTGATATTTTTCTCTATAACAACACGGTCATTCATGACAAGCTGACCTGTTCTAATGAGGGATCTTGTTTATAATTGTTGACTCTGAGTACTTGATCCAAACTCAGGCTTCTTGGGAAAAGGTTCCCTTTTATTCTGGACAAATTTCTTATAAATGGTTCCATTTCAGCATAAAACAATGATTAATTTCTTGTGAGAGCTATGATTGATCTCTCCTTTTCTTTTCCCTCAAATTGCGAACATATTAGCCAATCTGTGTAAGCTTGGCTCAAGCTGTTGGACTTGACTGGCATGAAGGAACGTGAAATGCAAATAATAAAAGTGCTTGAGTGATTTACAACCTTCACTTTGCTTCCATCATATGTAAATGGTGTTTGCTGCAACCTTGTACTTCTATCATATATAGTTGGTGTTTGTTGCCATCACAAGAAGTTAGGATAAGCTTATAATTTCTCTTAGTACCTTAAACTTGAAAGAACGTCCCAAGACCGGTTAATTTTCTAACACCCTCTTCATAACATATTATATTTCCACCTGAGAGGAGACCCTATTTATTCTCGAACTAGATCTTGCTTATTGAAGTATATGATCGGATCTCATACGGTAAATCAACTGAATATGCAGCACCATTTCCATTTTTTCTTTGCACTGGACGTAGATTTTCATTTTTATACATTTCTAAACGCCTCTTTTCCAACAACTACAAACTTTCAACTTTCATAGAGATGATTGAGATTGTCTTTTTCTTTTTCGCAGGATGTGGTTTCACAGGTCTTTCAGGGCAGATGAATGGCTGTTGTTTGTAGTAAGTATCTATGTATTTTAGGGATAATTACATTTTGACTCCCTTAGGTAGTCTGACTACAAAAGTCCCCCCTTAATGTTTTGAGTATTAACGTACACCTTCTGCAATTTGAAATCATTAGGCTCCTTTAAGATAGTATAATTACAGAAATACCCAAAGTTTGAGAAATATTCAAGGTCTCCGTTGTTTTCTTGTTACACCTAATTACTCAAACTTCGTGAGAGGTTTTTGTAACTGTACCTAATTCAGGGGTTGTCGACTTAATTATCTCAATATTTAACTAAATAGCATCTCACTCGTAACAGCATCATTCAACTGATTTATTTCTTCTGCGTGTTTCAACGTTCCATGTGCTTATTATCTGTCTCCCTAGGTTTATAGTCCGAATGCACACAACGCTCGTGGTTTTGTTTCTGGACAAATGTTTACTAGGGCAGGAGAGGTATGATACTGATATTTGTTATTACTTTTGCAGTTTCTAATTGTGACTCAACTACTATGAGTTTCTAACCATCTCTAACTGCTACAGCTCGTTTGTTCATTGACTCAAGAGGGCTTATTGAGGAGTGTCAAACCGCGTGTTACTCCCATAAAACCTAATTTGTAAGGATGTCAATGGCGAGAAAGGGAGGAGCACCGTACAAACTTGTAGATCTTGATCAGGTTCTTTAGTGATAGAAATTCGTATATAGACCAGCTGAGCATATCTATACATAGAGCAGCAGAGAATAAGAGATTGGGTATCATATGTCTCATGTGCCATTTCTGGTTGCTCTTCCAGAAGTTGGGATTGAATTCGCTGTGCCACAATGGGGATAGTTGCTGCTTGAATAAGTCTTTTGAAAAACGATTTTTTTTTTTAAAAATTGATATCAAAATACATTACCTACTTGTGACCGAAAGTCTTTTTAAACAACCATTTCGTAACATCTGTAGCCATAACTTGACTACGCCATCGGTCATTATACAACACTAACAAACTACACAATTTTAGCTGCGTGAAATAAGATTACATTGAAATCTTTGACTATTTAAATTGTATATGTGAGCAAATATAAATAGTTTAGTTATGCAATGTTCCGATTGCTGAGATTTTAATTTCGTTAATGGACATTATACGGATTTTCATCTTCATCGTTATGTTTTTAGTTTGTTTCATGATCGAAGTAATGAGTATAGTCGAGACTTTGATGTAATTACGCGAAATATAACTACAATTTTTTTTAGCTTTTCTGCAAATATTAATTTAACTCAATGCGCTCTCGTGCTTAATGTTGAGGGGTTTATAATCCAAAGTACATAGAAACTTATACAATCTCAATGAGTTGGAAAACTAAATTGCAGCAACTTAAGTCAGACTTATCGAGCTCTATCGTACAAGTGTCTTTAAGGGGAGAGTGTCTTTCTTTTTTATTTTATATTTTACTTGAGCTAATATACTCTATGTATTTGTGCTTACTTTTCATCCATTGTTGCAATAAAATGATTTTGTCTTTTAACTTTATAACAAATTTTACAGTCAAGATACGTATCACTAGTACAATTAATTAAATAAAATACAGATTAAAAAATATAGTTAAGAATCTTTTAAAACTTTGTACTTAAAATTTGAAATCCAAATTTTTACGAATTATTTAAATGAGGAATATAATTAAAAAAAATCAAGAAAAAGAGAACTAGATTTACACAATCTTACATATTTAAAGTACTAGATAAGGCAAAAATACATCAAATTATTGTCACTAGCTAGTACAAAATTCCATGGGATATGCACATATAAAGATCACATTGTACTGCAAAAAAGTATAACATATTCTCATATATTTTATTAATTCTTTGAATTTGGATAAATAGTTAATCAACCCAAAGAATAATTTGTATTATTCTTGTCCGCTACCTTTTTCACTCTGTTCATGATCACTTATAAATTCATTCGCTTTTAAGCCTTGACGATGCGCGAGATCACGTAGAGCCCGATGTCATTCGCCAGTGTAGTGGCCAACTCTTATCGTCATCAAGAGTATCGCCCCTTTGGCGCCTATCTCCTTGATGTTGAATTAGAGTTAAAGGCATCGATCAGGTTTTGTCAAGTGGAGGCTCCCACTGTAACCATTCTGGTTTACCCGTGCCCAGAGTGAAGTGACACTTTATATTTTGGTGGTAAGTAAGATCTCTGCTTCCCGTGTTGTTCACTTATTTCTAAGTCCCTGAGCCCCCCATTTTTATTTAGCTCGGAGTGATCATCTAGTTGAGGTGATGCGATGCGATCATGTCGGGCTCTGAGCCTCTGAAGCCACCAGTTTTGGATCCTCCAGCACTTAATGTCGTAATACTTCCGCACAAATCTAGACACCTTCGTGCCTTAGCTTGTGGTGATGAGTTAACAGATACGTTCGACGAGGGCGGAACTCCAAGGGGTCTTGTTTCCAATTAATGTCTTGAACGAGCATATCCTCATAACTCCATGAATTTTAGACATATATGTAATATAATATCAAACTCTTACTCGGTATGTTTTTTTTCATAATTAGAAATTATCCAATTATTTGAACCTCACCTCATGAGCTTTGTGTATAGTGGTTTTATTTTATATTTTTAAAAAAGCTCATGTGGTGGTTCAGTACTTAATTAGTTATTCAGATTATAAATGCAGTTTTATTAGGTCATTAGCAAACTTCAGCTATGTGACGGCAGTAGTTATCCCTAAAAATTGACCATGCGGTAAAAGAATGTTCATACTTCATTATTCTTTTATTTCTAAAATTGCAAAAATAGCCACGCTTCCACATTTTCTAGGCAAAAGTTTTAACAACTTTTATACAAGTCCGGTGAACTGTGTTAAATTTATATTGTTAAGAGAAGGGCCTTTCTCAATGGTACAATTAGGAAGACTAATGATTGAAGTTGGAAATGGTGACCTGATGAGCTATATATCAAAATCATGAGCCTGCTATTTCATACAAGAATTCTGCAACGCAATGCAACTTACTTATTTTATTCCGATAATGTGGAATTGCTAAATATACGTGGAGAGTCGTAGCACGACGCTGGCGGGGGACGGACAGCGGAATCCGTTGGAAATCGTTTTATTTGCAACCTCTTATGCGCTGAATTGGCGCAATGCCGTGGGGAGGGGGGGGGGGGGGTGCAGCAAACGACACCACCAGCATCGTTGGAGTGGATTGCGCCGGGGGAGGGCTGCCTCGAGATTAATTTCGACGGGGCAGTTTTTGAGGCCGAGGGCAAGGCCGAATTGGGCATAGTGGTTCGGAATCATGAGGGCGACACAATAGCTACGGCTCAGAAACGTTTGGTATCTACAATGGATGCGGTTTGTGTTGAAGCGTTGGCAGCGTTGTGGGGGATCAAATTGGCAGTGGGAATGCAATGGACGAAGGTAGTGTTTGAGAGCGATTGCCTTAATATTGTTCACGATATTATTTACCAAACACGGTCGGAGGCGCGGTACTCTAATGTTATTGAAGACTTTATCCGATTCTTTGAACCAAGGGGTGGCTTCCGCATTCGTTGGGTGAGAAAGGAAGCAAATACTGTGGCTCATGATCTTGCTCGCACAACGATGTGGCTTGTCCTTGTTCCCGATGATCTTATTTTTGCGACTCAGTAGGAGTGATTTGTTAGTAGTTTTGTTGAGTCTTGGTCTCATTGGTCGCAATTTGGCGTCTGTACTCTTGTGTGCTTTTTGCACAGTTTTATAATGAAGTTCCTTTCAAAAAAAAAAAACTTTCTTATCAAAATAAAATAAAGGGAAAAAAACAGATCACCCCCTTAGCTTTCGGCCGTTTTGCACTTTGCCCCCAACTTTAATTTTTAGCACTTTGTCCCACAGTTTTGTATTCCGTCAAACATTACCCCCAACGGGAATATTCCGTCAAAAAAAGAATATTTCGTTAAATTTTGACACTTTACCCCCTCAGCCTTCGGCATTTTTAACGGAATATTCGTTTTTTTTAACGGTCATGCTACGTCGGGGGATAACGTTTGACGGAATTCAAAGCTGGGGGGAAAAGTGCTAAAAATCAAAGCAGGGGGCAAAGTGCAAAACGGCCAAAAGCTAAGAGGTGATCTGCTTTTTTTCCTAAAATAAAATATGAAATGTAACATTTTAAATTTGCAGCCAAGCATATCTACTTACAATACTAATATTTCTTCCTAACGACGTTGTGATAATTATATTGTGTATAAGTTTTGCATTTATTAACGTTTGAATATCTGCTGGAAACGAAACGTGACTTCCGGTTTGAACAAAAACTACAGGCGTAATACGGTTTAATTCTGTCACTATGAAATTAAAAGGCTGGCGGTAATTATCAGAGTAATATTTTTGAATGTCCTAACCCCTTTCCCTTGAATCCTATAAAAGTTAAGTTTTTAATTGTCTTTAATAAAATATGCATTAATCAATCTTAAGTCATAAGTTACTTAATCTTCCCACCATCAACACAGTAACAGACTATTTCCATTCCCACTATTATGGATACAGCAAACTGATCACAATAACAACAGGCATATTGTAAATTTTATCTAGTTGTTAAGAAATATATGCTAGATTTTTACCTCAGTTTAAATTTGCATGTATAATTACGTCAGTGACAGAGTCTAAATGCGTTGGAATAATCATTTCAAATGGGCTCTCCTACAATCCGAAAATTACAGAATTTCCCTCAAAGTTTTATGAAATATCACAGATAGCAAGCTATCATTTCAATGCTTTAAAGTTTCAGACATGTATCCATTAATGGTCAAACCTTAATGAACTTCCCATAATAAGCCAAACTTCAAAGGGTAAAGATGTCGATATTCCTGATTATAGAGACACATAACCTCGAAATTTGCCCTATCATATCACGTTTTAGGACCCAACAAGGATAACATTATACAAATGAAGTATACAAAAGAATGGAATAGATGCACGAAGTAAAACTATCATTAGAACACTATTCTTCGATGTACAACATACATTGAATTTCCAAATGGACCAACTGAAAGCCATTAATAAATCAAGCAATTTTCTACGGCAGTGCAGCATGCATCCTTTGTGGAAAATCGTCATCATGCCAGGTGGTCTAGCAGCATATCTTATATACTAAAACTCGATCCTTCTGTGCTGTTATAGAAGTATTGCGACAGCCAACAGTTTACTTCATGTTGCTCACAGTGAGAACTCACACAAATCCAATTAAAACCAAACCAGAGTATGAAAACACAAGTCAAGTGATCCGTTTCCTTTTAAAAGCAGGGTGGATATTACCATTGGATGACTGTAATTTATCAATCCTAGCCACACATTCTTTTAGCCTATTCAAAACAGACGGCAATGTAGAGGCATTACTCGCAATCTTTTGTTTTAGGAGTCGTATTTTTTCAGCTTCTTCTGGTACATCTGTTGCGATTAATGGCATGTCCTCTGAAACTGCATAAGCAAAAAAG
The DNA here is from genome assembly GCA_948329865.1 of Linaria vulgaris. Lineage (NCBI taxonomy): Eukaryota > Viridiplantae > Streptophyta > Magnoliopsida > Lamiales > Plantaginaceae > Linaria > Linaria vulgaris. Next base: position 80,278,190 of record OX415250.1, read on the forward strand.
ATCAGCAGAGTGCCACGAATCGGCAGGATACTACAACAGTTACGTGAAATTCTAGTAACTTCAGCACAAAACCTGCAAGCAGAATTTCGGGGTGATAGTTATTGAGGCTCTGAAACATGGTTACCACTTTTTAAAACGGTTAAACTTGATTTCAATTTGATCGATTTCAAGAAATGCTTGAATACTCTTACTTACCTACCTTGAAGGTATTTTATATGAATTACTACACTCACTGTGTTGGACATATGGCCGAAACCACGACATTTTTATGATGTTTTTGTTTTCCTCAACCAATACAAAAAATTCAAAATGTATGAACCTGATAGGGAATTGGTTTACAAGAGATTGATTTTCAGTTACAATTTAAAAGAAGAGATTACATACATACATAGATACATACACAGAATAAAGTAACTATTTTCATTTCAAATACACATATTCTAAAACAGAAAAAAGAAAAAGAAAATCAATATCAGAAGAATAAGAACTAGTACAACATTTCCAGTCAAAAAAGATGTCGGTACCTACCTTCCGGCGTGGTTACGGGTCTTTGAGCTGCGAGAAGAGAAGAAAGAGTTGAAGCGATTTGATCGGGAATAGTTGTACGGTACTCCGTTATTCTTTCCGCCAATGTTTCCACTTCTTCTACCAACTTCTCTTCTTCTTCTTCTTCTTCTTCATCTTCCGATGATTCTCTGAGCTCCTCCTCATTATTGCTTTCGCCAGCCATTTGATTTGTTATGGGAATTTTTTGGGGGTTAGGGTTTCCTTGTAATTTCAAAATTCAAATTTCAGGAGTAGTAGGAAACAAAAGAAAAGGACAAGTTCTGTTCAATTATCAAAATCACCCCAGTAAATAGTTTATTTGCGAACAGCCCCCATTTCTCCCTTTTCTTTTGGCCACTAACGATATATTGTACTGTACTGTTCCTTGGGTATAAAGATTTTTTTTTTTGAATTTTATTTAAATTTTTTCTCCTAAGAATCTTTCAAGTTTGAGTCTTCTTTTTTTTTTTTTGGTAAATATTACTGCATAGATTAAAATATAAAAGTAGAACATAGTTTGTTACAATCCGGGCAAAAGTCGACCCCAAGAGGAGGGAGAACATCAAAAAGAGCTAAAGGAAAGGAACAGTAATTAAATAGACCACTTGAGCTATTATCTTTTGCCCACTTCACCAAGTTATCCACTTCGAAAATAAGGACCAAATGCTTCTTATTTCCTTTGTGTCTTCAGCACTCGACCAGTGAGTAGGAGACATGGATTCGGCTATGAATTTTACCGCGTCGAAGGAATCTGACTCAAAAGTAACTTCACGGATTGAGTGATCTTGAAGGAATTGTGATGCCGCAAGGATAGCAGCAACTTCTGCAGGTGTAGGGTATGTTGAAGGAAAGCTCTTCGCAGCCACTGCAATAATACCACCACAATGATTTCTAATGATAACCACAATGATTTCTAATGATAAAAGCAATTGTAGTGTTCTCTTCCATAAAAGTTGCATCTGTAGATACCTTTAACTTGTTCTTTGGAGGAGGTGCCCAAGAGCACGAAGTAGGAGCAACAGTGCTTATGACCTGTTTGTGAATTTGAGTTCTATACCATTCCCCAGAGTTTAAGTCCGCAATTCGGGCTAAGGATATTTCATCTTTAGACTTTCAATTGTGCAACAAATCGTTCCTGGAATTCCAGATGAGATAATAAGCATAGCAATAGAAATTAAGGAATTCCATGTGATAATCAAAGTGAACAACTCCAGCATTAGAATCGAATAATAGCCCCAACCAAGTGATCATATCCAAATGCTCAAACCTGTTAATGCGCAAACACCATTTCGAAGCAAAAAAGATTTTATGAATGAATTGACATTCGAGAAAGATGTTATGCAAGGTTTCTTCGGCTTGTCCACAGAAGAGGCAAGTAGATTTTTGAACTTCAAAGAAATCCTTAAGCCCAGAGCAAGTAGGAAGACAATTGTTTGCAAGTTTCCATGCAAATAATTTGTGTCTTTCATGAATATGCGCATTTCAGATTTTTTTAAGTAATATGGCAAATGGGGGAGAGAGGTTTTGGAAGTGATGCGATTGATCTATCATATAGGCACTCTTGGAGGTAAATACACAGAGACGCTCGGGTATCCAGATCATGCAACGGGGGTATCTAGAATGGGAGATTTTGATCTTTTGAATGTGACAAACAAGATCAGTGGGGAAGATTGTATTCAGGAGGTCCAAGTTCCAGGCTCCTGAAGCGGTGAAGAGACATCTCACATAGTTGACAGTCGGTTGAGAGGTATTCATGATGTCATGTTTGAATCTCGGATAGGATGGGATCTAGGGATCCGACCATATTCTGAGAGTTGATGTGTTGTTAACCTTATAGCATGCACCTTTTGCAATAAGGGTACGACAGAGGAGGATACTTCGCCATGTCCAAGAGCATGTAGCTTTAGGGGCAACTTCAAAAAGTTCTGCTCATGAAGATATTTGGACCTAAAAAACTGAACCCACAAGCTGTCAGAATTTTTCAAAATCTTCCAGGTGTTTTTAGAGAATATGGCTTTGTAACTCGCACATTTTTTTGAAACCCAGTCCTTTTTTTGCTTTTGGTTGGCAGATTTTGTCCCAACTCATAAGGGCAATGAATCAGCCATTACTATCCCCATTCCACCAGAATCTTCGGATTATTTTATCCATGATGTTGCACACCATTTGAGGAAGGATTGTATTAGCTAGCAGATAAATTAGGAGGCTGAGCGCGACTGATTTTATGACCACCGTGCGACCAGCTTGAGAAAGGTTGCTTGCTTTCCAACCCGACAAAAAAGTATCAAAAGTTGTAAGAATAACACTGAACTTAACAATTCTTTTGTCAGTCTTACAAAAAGGAGATGCCCACGTGCTTCACTTGATGATTACACAAACGCATTCCTAAACAATGACAGAGGGCATTCTTTGTAGAAGGGATGGTATTCTTACTAAAGTGGATCATTGATTTCTAATAGCTAATTCTTTGTCCAGTCCACTCGCAAAATTTCTCAAGGCATTCCATGATGTTTTTCGCATTTTCAATCTCTGATCTACCAAAAATAACCACATCATCAGCACATAAAAGGTGTGTAATTTGTTTTGAGTTCTTGCTAACCTTTACTCCTAATATTCAGTTTTCAGATTCTATTTTAAATAAAATTTTAGACAGAAGCTCCACTATGATGATGTACAGAGCTGAGGACAAGGGGTCGCCATGTCTAACCCCTTGAGAAGGGCTGAAAAAGCCAAATGGGGAGCCATTTATGATAGTGGAGAAGGAGGTTGTTGATATGCAATTTAGGATCAGTAAGGTAAATCCAGAATCGAATCCAAATTTCTCAAGGATGTGTTTAATAACCCCCCACTCCACTCCGTCAAATGCCTTCACAAGATCTACTTTTATAGCCATGAGTACATTAGACATACAAATATCAAATAACTATTATGTATTATAAGTAGATATATGTAGTTTGTCTATGAACTATTATAGTTAAAATCATTGTGAAACCCGAGCTCTAAACAATCTTTCCAATTATTGTTTACAACCGCAATCAATCAATCAATCATTAAATTATGTTCTTTAGTTTAGTTTAGTTTGGTTAGTTAATCAATTTTTCTTCCGCATTCTTAGTTTAATTGCTTACTTGCTTTCATTAATTTACTTGCTTTAATTATTTTCTTGCATCCAAAACCAAAACCCAAAAAGATATTTCATTATTGTTATCGCATCTTAGATTAATTATCATTGCATTCTAGTTTAAGAATTCTTAGCGTAAAAAGCATTCGAAGCATCTTTAGTTTAGAAAGCATTCATCCTGCAAGAACAAGAGAAAAGATCGTGACAATTGTTACTGTTTTGCATTTAAGTGATTCATACGTATTCATGTGTTGACTTATATTCTATTATATTGCATACTACATGCCCATCAGCAGAGATATCTTGCACAATTGGCAAAAATATAGTTCATGAACTGACAAGTTCAAAACGGATGAGACTTACGAGATAATCTAGCAAAGTAAGAAGACACCCCTAGTCAACCAAAAGTAAGTGTCACAACTAACGGGGAGAAAAAATGGAGAAGGAAGAAAAAACCCAAAGGTGCAGTGAGTGCACCCGAGAACCCCTAAATTTTTCACCATATCGTCGAGCTAACCGACGTAGAACTAAGCGCTTATTGGGAGGCAACCCATGTCGTAAGTTCTTATAGGGTATTTCATTTTTATTTGATATCCTTATTTAAGTCATGTATAGAAACTTTGTGAAATAAATGTAGTCCAAAATTGAGGAGTTGAGAAACACAAAAGAAAAAGAAGAGGAGAAAGAAGTGAGGGGACAATCAAGGGCATATTTAGTAGACTTACCGCGCTACAGTACTAGAGCAGCGTGACTCATGCCAAATTAGGCCAGGTCATGCTAATTTTCCAGATGACCGCGCGTTTCGCGCTTTTTACATCGCACGGTGCGCTTGACCCTTTACGTTTGACCCTTTGTCTTCTCTTCGTCTGTCTTTGCTGTTCTGGTCCTTTGGTCCTCACACTCAACTTTTCGTCTTCACTACATGGTTTTTCGTCTCCATTTTTCAGGTTCCACAAACCTAACAATATCATGTTTGCCACGATTTCTCTCTTGGTATTATCAATCTTCAGCAACTTGGTGTTGAAGCTTTTCTTGAAAACTCTCATCGTTCCTTCTCCTATCGTTTAATAGAATATAAATGATTGTGGTCAATGGTCGGGTATATTTTCTATGTTCATAGGAGTTCGTCTATGTTTTTGCTTTACAAATATGATATTTTTTGGGCATTTCTAATAATATCAAGCCTTATTCCTATTTTGGCATTTTTCATTTTCGGGATTTTAGCCCCGATTAGGAAAGGATCGGAGAAAATTTCTAGTTATGAATCGGGTATGAACTGGTTCTCAAACTTCCTCCTCATATCCTCACAACTTGAGATAGTTTCTGGTGGGATTTTGGAAAAAAAAAAAAAAACAATTAAGAGCAACGCCGATCCGTGGTAGAAAATATTTGAGCCGCCACATACTAATCTGTATAGTAATAGAATCCCATCCGAATAGAACATGCACTCCAATGGGGTCATGCTTTCCTTCATAAGTCTTAAACTAAGTTATCTTCTCCCTCGATCTAGAACTTCTACATCAATCTCCTCGTAGAATGGCGTTACCTTGCGTAGCCTTGCCACTTGTACCACATTGTGTTGTACTTATTCTCTTTCTTAGTTTAGCCTCTGCAGTCTTCTAGAATCTCCCCTAATTAAGCTCTAGATGCTTTAACATGGTCGACGTGGCTATTTTCTTGTCTGGCCCTCCCGCACTCGTAGCGAGACTCCGACTCTTCAAACAGCAAGCTCGCCCTAGATCTGTCAGGTGAGTGCATGGCCCTCTCTTCTTGTCTGTTCGCCTGAGTAGCATAGAACTGGGCCTGAAAGACCTTCCTAGCCTGGTTACGTGGCTATTAGCACTACCTGGGTTGCCTAGTTGTTAGCAGCTATCGTGGCTTGTACAATGACCAAAATCAAATTTTCCAGATCTAGAGGGATAGTGAAAGTCAATGAAGCTTAAGCCCCTGGGGCTGCCTGCGATTTGGTCTATACTACGGGCTCCGATTGCTCCACTGGCTCAGGAACGGGTGGAGAAGCCGAGTAGGGGATTATTGTCCAGCCCTCGGTCCTAGTTCTCATTCTCCAAGATGTTGCTTCTCTGCAGTAGTGTTCTCGGTTGCCCTCTATAAGCGGTGTTTGTAGTTATTTATTTTTTGGGATTTTACTCGTGGATTATAACGCCTTTTCTGAGTTTGAAGAATAATTTATGCTTTTTTGTAAGATTTCAAACGTGTCCCCCCGTTTGTTCACCATATTCTCCCCTTTATATAGGGGCAAGGTTGAGTACAAATGACATTTTTATGCATGTTTCTTATTCAACAAGTGTTACGTACATGTTCACAGGAGCTGAGTAGTGGTGTTCAACTTTTGACAACTATCTCCGAGGATGCTGATATATCTCAGGAAGCTACCGCCATTGAATTTCCAATGCCATGTGCCTCTCGTAGAGCTGAGTTGTTTTCCTCTAGATCTTATCAGTTTATCTTTGGAGGAATGCTTAACGTGGACTAGGTGGTTACCACCATCGTACATCGGTACCAATTATTTGGAGAGAGAACCTCATTCTTAGATAGGGAGCTCTATTATGATTTGAGAGGGGCTGATAGACATTTTACGTATATTGACAAGGTTAGTGCTAGGGTATCATGTCCCTATGGGGTATTCATAAAACTATTTAAAGTTTCTAATATCTCGCGTGTGATTTGTACACTGTGACATACCTATCATGATTTTGGGGGGATAGTGGGGTACCGTTTTACCGGTAATGAGAGCAATATCTAAGACTTACCGATACTGGGGTAGGTCTTCGGGATGCTTGAAAATATTGTGAAAGAAAAATAAGGTTAACTCTACCCCCTCCCCCTTCCCCCAATTCATGTTGCTCTCGTTTAGGGGCAAGAGGAGTTTCATTTTTCACGGGGTATCGGTATGTTACCGTTATAATTTTTTTTGTTGGTAACATGGGGCAATTAAGGCCACGTTCTGGGGTGGCGAGACGAGAAGGGTGGCATAACAGTCCAAATTTTTTGACTTCTGCGCCCATCATTGTGGTTTCGTGCGGGTGAGCTCATTAAATGTGGGATAGTGGGTAATTAAACCCTTTTCCCCTTTTTTAACTCTTAGGTTATAAGTACTTCCCCTCCTCAGTCTCTTTTTCACACTTTGCAAAATTTCAAAATCTTGATTCTCAGAGCAAATTCAGCTTTCTACTCTGCAACTCTAACCCTTGAGGTTTGAGTTTCTTCCTCCTCCACTTCCACTAATGGCTTTTTTTTCTAATACTGACCTTGTTTTCGCCTCCTTTGTTTCTGGAATTGTCGTCTTCTTCTCTGCTTCCGATCCTCCTGCGGTGATAATTTCTGCTACTCGTAAGCGATCATTCTTCACATCTCACAATATACTACTCACAGGTAAAGGCCGAGCTGCGATCATTCTTCCCACCCTTCTTTTGTGAGGTATTCAAGTTTTGTGATGTATGCCCCAGTCAACTCACCCCCAACAGTTTTACCGCATTATCGCTCTTTGTTTTTTGGTGTTTAATCAAGGGGCTAGATTGTACGGTAGAAAGGTTCTTCACTATCTTCGAATTGAGGATATCCCCCGCGGGGTCCCTTCTATTGCTTTGACCATCGGGTTATGGATGGTCGCATTTCAAAGGGGAATGTTAGTTCGCACAACACTTGGAAGATTAAGTTCATCTACATCCGACCCATCGTAGGGGGTGGGATATGCCTTACACCTGGAAGCTGCCCCAGTTTTTCGAGCGAATTTTGGATAATACTCTGGTTTTTTCGCCAGTGTTCGCGACGAAGGCGTTAGTAGAATCGGCTTCTTTCGTGGGTCTCTATCGAACCGTTGGGCTAAGGTTTATCGCCCCTCGGACATGATGGAGAAGCATTTGGCTATTCCTGAGGATGCCACTTATTTTGGTAAGTTTCTGCTCTCATCTTCTCCTTGGTGATATGGGTTTTCTTCTTTGTTTACACTTAGTTTGTTTATTGAGGCCTCCTTGTATCTTAACGCAATGAGGGCCCTAAAGCCTTACATGATCGAGGGTCCCAATATCTATGGTGACACATATGCTCTTGATGGTGCGGAGGCCGCAGAGAATATTTTAGATGCGGGGGGCTCACGATCGAGGGAGGGTTCTCGGCGAACAAAGACGAACTCGGTCTTTGGGGACGTCGGTCTTTACCGCTTTGTCTCGGTCATCAAGTGGCACGTTGGACTTACCTGAAGAGGAGCCAAGTACGACTCCGATGGATACTACCGCCATCCCTTTCACTATAGATGGGGTGGACGATGATGGTGGGGTGGACGGGGTTATTTTGCCTTCTCTTTCTGCCGTTCCCCCTATTGGCCCTCCGACCGCCCCATCGGAATATATTAATATCTCGTCGATGGACAAGTCTTTGGCCTCGTCTAAAATGGCTGACCTCCATTCGTTCACGTCGCTTGTGATAACTCCGGGCCCTTCTGACGCAGCTATTCATTGGAAGTCTACCCCTCCTCTTGTGCCAGCTCTCGGTGAGTTTTTACTTCAAATTTAAGCGTAGTATTCTTGCGAATTTCCATACTTAGTTTGTATGTGTTTTTCACAGACAATGGGAAGTCTCTGATGGTTACGGAAAAAGGGGGAGGCTTCTTGGGACGATGCCTTCGACTTAGGCGAGTGTTCAAATATTGAATCCCTTTTGATTAAATATTTGAAGGTAGTTGTCTTACTCGTTTTGTCAGTGCGCGCATGAGGAGGGCTATTTCTTTTTGGTGGGGATTTTTCTCTGCCCACCGCCGATAGCATACTATCGGGTTCTTCATTAGCGGGGAATTCCTTGCTATGGGAGGAATTGATGTCCATAACTTCTGCGTTTGCCGATTCTGCTCTTCCCCCTCCTTGGGGTTCCATCCCTGCCATTATATCCGATAGCCCCGTTGTTACTCAAGTCCTTCTTGCGAGTGGGGTTCCTCTTGGGGCGCCTTTTTCTTATGGCTTCCCTGCCTTTGGCAACGTTTCTGCAATGAAAGGGGTGGAGGCAACAATTGGGATAATATTCTCTTTTTTCTCCTCCACCAATGCATTGCCTGTCGATGGGTGGCAATTCTTGCAGGCTTGCGTTAACTGGATGACCTTGATGGTAAGCCATTTCTCTTTCTGTTCATCTTCTCGTAATATCCATAGGTCATTTCTTTATATTTTAGTTTTGTCCTTAGGTGCCTAAAGTGCTTCAAGTTGTCTTACTTGAGGTTGGGAAGCTACGGGACAATGCTACTGTGGCCAAAGAGAAGTATAAGAAGTTGGAGGAGGACTTAAAAGTTCTTCAAGATAAATCAACCAAGTATCAATCAGCTTTGGAGAGAGCCACTCAGCAAATGCACGAGTTCGATACCGAGATTGTATGCTTGCGGCCTTATGTATCGGAGTTGGAGGCTTCGGGCTTAGTCTTAAAGAAGAAGGTGGAAGTTGTGGAGAAGGAGAAGGCTGGTAGGGCATCGAGAGAGGCCGAACTACAGAAGAGCTTGGGGCAAGCCCTCCTTCGAGTGGACGTGGTGACAGAAGAGTTGGCAAAGATTCCTGCGTCTGGGGGTATTCCTTCCAAAGACCTGCAGAAGAAGTTGGATGCTACCGCTAAGTTTGCCCAAGAGGAGACTCTCAGGCGATGTCAACAGTTTTTTCCCGAAAGAATCAGGGGTATCTTGCAGGCCATTTGCTCTGGGACTTTCTCCAATGTTTTGCACATGTGCAAAAAAAGGGGATGATACCCCAGGTGTTGACTGCCGTCAACTGGATCTTCGCGAGACAGTGACGCCTACTCTCGAGGAGGCTTACGCTCTCTTTGAGAAGCATAGTTCTCGTGTTCCGCCTTCTTCATTACATCCCGGCCCGATGATCCCTATTGCTGCCATACTTCCAAGGCTTGCAACTCCGAGAAGCGTGCCCCTATCACCACTAGTCTATCGAATGTTTCTCATGTTGTTCCTTCTACGACTCTGCCGCCTTCCAATACTTAGGATTGTCTTTTAGACGTTGTTTCTTCCTTTCCTTATAGCTCCTTCGTTTTGTCGTTCTTTATATTTACCCTCTGGGTTTTTTTTTATGTATGAGTTTCTGAAGTTTTACTCTAAATTTCCCTAATTTAAGTGAAGATTTGTTCTTTCGCTTGCGCCATTCTGGTGTGGATGCGTTTGACTTTGAGGAATAAATACCTTTCTGACACCTTTAGGGACTTGAGCCCCTCTCTTTAAGCCTGCAATAACCCTTGAGCTTTGGCTTTATCTTGGATCACTTAATATAGTAGTTACGTGGCTTCCTTTAATCATTGCATGAATGATGATAAGGAGTATTTTTCTTTTCCTTTAGAAGTTGACGACACGTGCCCCTTCGTGTGGTATGGTGATTAGTTAAAATCACCACATAACTCGTATGGTCCTTCCTTTGATCGCGGGACCTTTGGGCCTATTATATATTCCTTTGAGCTCTGAACCTTCCTTTTCATCAGGTCCCAAACAAACTTTGTCTTTTAAGGAATCTTTTGTGAGTCTTTTGCAGAAAGTGAACTCTTGTCCCTTTGTACTTCTTTCCTTTTTGTCACCTTTATACTAAGTTAACTAGAGTAGTAACTTATCGGATTGATAAGGCATAAATACATTATGACCCCTCCTCATTCGTCCCATTCGCAGGGCAACTTCTTCCCAGTCTGAAGGTCCCCATCGGTGCACACGGTGCATCGTAATCTCGACGAAGTTTTTCTGCAACGTTCCAGAAGGGTTGAAGGGGGTTTATCTGCCATCTTCGGGAGCCCTTCCCTAACCTCTTTATCGACTCTGCTCCACTGAGATGCTTCATTAGTGAATAACAGAAGGGAGGTATTCGTGGGTAGGGAGTTGTGCCTCTCGATTGATCGTTTTTTGGTGTTTAACACTATTACCATGAACCCTCGCCGTTTGATCAGGGGAAGTAGAGTGGGATCCGATGTGAGTACGAAATCTATAGACTCTATTACTGCTTTGTTCATCGAGCATCACCTGAACCTTGATAGGTACGATATTGTTTTACCCCGTTCTCACTAGAGGGCTTATGATCCTCCTACGGGGTATATGACGGTATACTCGGACCAGATCCGATGCAGGCTCCGTTTATTTTTCCACCCCTTCCTGTAATCGATACTGGCAGATCTGTCCTAGCCAATTAACGGCAAACTTTATTGTTGTTTGGTAGGGTATATTCTCTGTAGTGGGCTTTTAGATTTACCTCTTACCCCTATCGGGTGGGAAGTGTCTTTATTTTGCGGTCGTGCCCTAGTGGTCTCCCCTTGTTCAGATCACGGCAATCGTCATTCCTTTACGACCATTACTAGGCGCGTCACTCCCCCAGATGATTGGAAGAACCGATTTTTCTTCCTAAAACCCATGGATAGGTCCGCCTCTTCGTGGGAAGTGCCTATTCGGTGGGGGTTGGGGTATGTAGTATCGAACCCAGAGACGGGTGTACAAGAGGCGGATGTTGTGCGTAATACTGGGTTGTTCTCGGGGAGTTACGATATAGGTGGCTTGTTAGGGCTCTCGGGTACCTTAACCATGGCGGGTTTACAGGAGGGAGCAGCAGCTTTGGATTTCCCTCATCAACCTTTACATGCTAATTTATTTTTTCGTAAGTTCCCCTTCTTCTTATGTTTCTTTCCTCCTATCGCGGCTCATCATGCGTTCTTTATTCCTTGTAGGGTCCGAGATGGATTTTTTTTTGCCGTGAATGCCTTTAACATGGTGGCAGTGAGTGGTACCTCCATGGTGGCCCTAGTAGCGGGGATGGGGAAGGATCGTCGTTCTCAGGGTTTGCATTGGTTCCTAGACGTATTGTTCCGGATGATCCTCCCCTGTGATTAATCGGGGATCCTTCTTCCCAAGTTATCGAAATCCCTCTAATTGAGGCAGAAGACTCCCTCCGAAGGGTTCCTAGAGTATCAGATTATGTTGTTATTCCTACTTCGGCTCTCCCGCTAGTTTTAGGTCCTTCGGCCTTTGGGGAGGGCGGTGTACCCATCCCCCTTTTCAACGGAAACGTTGTAAACGTAGTTGAGGAACGTCGGTCGCCTTCTCAAGGTGCGGGGGCTCGGGCCACGGGAGATGATCGTGAGGGGGAGTCCTCGTGGGTTGAGCTTTCTCCCCATATAGCCCGTGATGTGAAATTTTGCAGAACGTTCTTGAGTAGTTTACTAAATAGCTTGGATTGTGCTATGCTAAATACTTTTCCCCTATCTTCCCTGCAAGATCTAGCTTGCAAGGATCTTTGCGAGGTACGGTTTTTTTCAAGCTTTTCTTTACGTAGTATACGCATTGGCGCCCTAACCGTCTTTTTCCCTTTCGCAGTTGTTTATGATTAAAAACGTTGTGGGCTCCAGGAGAGATCAAGTGTCGTCCGAGATGGAACTGATATATCATCATAGAGACAATCTGAAGAAAGAACTCATTATTGCTCGTAAAAAGGTGGAAGGGTTAGAAACTAACCGTAAGGTGGAGTAGGATGAATCATAGAAATCATGGAACCTGGAGAGCCGTTTCGTGTTGGAGCAGGCTCGGATAGTATGCTTAGAGGAGAGAGTTGAGGATCTTCATGACCAACTTCGGGCCTTTGAGGAGCAGTTTTCTAAGGCTTCAAAAGAGAATGATGCGGTTCAACGGAGGCTGGCGGAGGTGACGAGGAGGTATGAAGTAGCTTTGGTGTTGGCTCGCACCCAAGCAATAATGGACATATCCAATTCCCTCCCTCTTCGGGACTCTGTCCGAGGGGAGTTCAGGGATATAGTTCGTATCGGGTATAGGCTATGCCAAGAAGCAGTGCGGTCCTTACCTTATTTCCATGCGACCGCCATTATCCCCGATCTGAACATTGTGCAGGTGTTCTCCGATGTTCTCTTCTACTGGAGTTGCACAAGCCTCCGAGGATTTTATCGTGCCTTCCGTGGATGTTGCTGATCCGATGGATCTGACTTAGGATCGACGACGCCGTTTGATTCGGAAGGGAAAGCGTCCACCGGAGGATCTTTAGATAGTTCTATTTTCCCTGTTTTGGTGTGTTTGCTTGTGTATATAAGCATACGTAAAAAATGCTTTGATAGCTTTCTATGATTTTTTTATTTGTAGATAGATGACATCGTAGGGTAGGGTTGCTTTTGGTCTCTCTCGTGGCCGTAATTTTGTAACAACAACCCTATCTTTCATTTGACAATGTAAAATTCATCTACTGTAAACAGTATTGTATGCCTTCGTACGGGGTAAAATTACATTAGGCGTAGTACTTTATGAGGTTATATGCGTTCCAAGTGTTGCGGAACACTTCCCCTTCATGGTTTTCTAACTGATAGGTAGCGCCCCCGATGATCTTGGAGATCTTAAAGTTCCTTTCCCACTTAGGTTGAAGTTTCCCTATGTTTTTGGAAGCCACTGCTCTTTTTAATACCAAATCTCCCACTTGGAAGGTTTTGTTTCGCACCTTGGTGTTGTAGTATCGCGCCATGCGCGCCTTGTATTGTTCCATTAAGATAGCCGCGCTGGCTCTCCTTTATTCCAATAGATCCAAGGCTAAGGCCAGACTATGGTTGTTTCCCACCTCTTCGTATTCTCTAACTCACCAACTTTCAACCACGACTTTGGGGGGTTTCACTGCCTCGCTGCCGTGGGTCAGACTGTATGGATTTTCCCCCGTGGCTATCTTTTGAGTGGTCCTATATGCTCATACGATTCCCGGGACTTCCGCTACCCCTTTAGCCTTATGCAGTCCAGTCTTGCCTTTAGATTTTTCAGCAAGGTTTGGTTAGTTCTTTCCACCTGGCCATTGGCTTGGGGATACCCCACCGAGGTGAAGCAGTGCTCTATTTCCCAATGGTTGCACCAGCCCTCTAAGTCTTGGCTCGTGAATTGGAGTCCATTGTCACTGACCAGGTATCGGGGGATGCCAAAGGCATATTATATGACTACATAGGAAGTTAATATTTGTTCTGACAGTAATCCTAGCTAGGGGCTCCGCTTCCACCCACTTAGTAAAGTAGTCGATGGCTACCAGCAAAAACTTTTTATGTTCGGCATCGGGGATCAAAGGTCCCACGATATCAATTCCTCATTTCGCGAAAAGGCATGGGTTCAATCCAGATGTGATTGCCATGGTTTACACAATTTAGCATGTTCTTTACAATCTTAGGTCAATGTAGGCCAATAATACCCCTGGTGAATTATGCATCATGTCATGCGTTATCCCCATGTGTGGCTCCCAAAAGTCCCTTCGTGAATCTCTCTAATAACCTAGGGAACAGAATGCCATCGTGGAGGAAGTATTGGGCCTTTTTTTGTGCCATTAGCTGTTGTTCCGTCGTACTTGTGGATAATCCTTTGGGGTACCTTAAGTAAGATATGATTGTGGCCATCCATTCCCCTTCGATCGATTCTACTGCAGCGTTTGCTTCTTCGGCTCTGGACTTATCTGACTCTAATGCATGAAGAAGGGTGATACGACGAGTGTGTATCGTGGCTATTTTGGACAAAGTGTTTGCTTCTTGGTTGTTAGAGCGGGGAACTTGAACTATTTCACAATTTTCAAACCAAGTTTGCCTCTGGTGGACTACCTGGAGGTATCCCTGCATTCTTTCTTCTTTGGCTTCGTATGTACCATTAACTTGCTGCACAATCAGTTGCGAGTCACTATGGATCATTACTTTATTAACTCCCCCTTCTTGCGCCAGCCACATACCTATCAAAAGGGCTTCATATTCTGCCTCGTTATTGGATAGGGGATAGCCAAGTTGGACAATAAAGTAGAGTACCTCCTCTTCCACTTCAATGTTGGCTAATACTATTCTGGCTCTTCCATGTGGTGTCGTGGAGGATCCATCTACAAACACGTGCGATAAAGGGGGGTTCTGAACTACTTTGATACCTGCCATTTCCACGACAAAATCAGCCAATACTTGGGCTTTAATAAAGGGCCTGGGGGCATAGGAGATATCGTACTCTGTGAGTTCTACCGCCTACTTCACCAGTCATCCCGAAGTCTTGGGTTTATTAAGGATAGTGCATAATGGATGTTTAGTTAGCACAATGATTTGATGGGAGAGGAAGTAGGGTCGCAACTTACGGGCGGTGGTGATTAAGGCTAGTACTAGTTTTTTGGTCTATGTATATCGTCTTTCCGCCCCTTGTAGTGTTTTGCTGAGATAGTAGACGGGATGATGTTCCCTATTGTGTTCCTTAACTAGCATTGCGCTTACAATTTAATCCCCCATCGCTAAGTATACGAATAGCTCCTCCTTGGGATATAGGCTTTACCAATAGCGGGGGGCATACCAAGTAATTTTTTAACTTGGTAAGGGCTACCTCGCATTCTCGGTCCATTGGGAGTCCTTAATGTTCCTGAGTATCTTAAAGAAGGGTAGTCATGTGTCAGTCGATTTGGAGATGAACCTGCTCAAGAATGGCATCCTCCCGGTCAGCTTTTAGACGTCTTTGACAGTCCTAGAGGTAGGCATGTCTATGACGGCTTTAGCCTTCTCAGGGCTTACCTCGATTCCTTTCTCCGTTACCATGAATCCTAAGAACTTCCCCCCTTTGATGTCGAAGGAACACTTCGAGGATTAATTTTCATTCTAAACTTGTCCATAATCGACATCGCTTTATGTAGGTCCTCCGGATGATCTTTCGCTCGAGGACTCTTAACGATCATATCGTCGACGCATACCTCCATTGATTTTCCAATCAAACCCACAAACATGAGGTTTACCAGGCATTGGTATGTGGCTCCCGCGTTCTTCAGGCCGAAGGGCATTACCATGTAGTAGAAAATGCCTGCATCGGAGATGAAACTGGTCTTATCTTGATCCATGATTGACATCGGGATTTGGTTGTATCCCTGATCCCCGTCCATCTTGGATAAGAGTACGTGGCCGGCCGTAGAGCCGACCAACTAGTCTATACTAGGTAGCAGATAGTAGTCCTTCGGACAGGCGTCGTTCAAGTTGGTGAAATCGACGCACATTAGTCATCTTCCAATACACTGAAGACGAAAAAAGTAGGAGAAAAAATCACATTTTGGCCGGAATATGCCCCGTTCGAGGCATTTTTTCTCCTACTTTTTGTCATCAACTACTAATATACATCTAGTACAACACATATGTGTCGGGTAAGGGGAAAAATTCCGGCCAAGAATGGCCAAAAATAGCCGAAAAACCCGGCCAGGGGGCAAATCGCACAGACGTGCATAGTTTAGGGGGGAAAACGCTTATTAAATTAGTTTAAGGACGAAAACGCAAAAACGTACATAGTTAAGGGGGTTTAATGCATTTATCCCTTAAATATAACACTAACGACAATTTATTTCTTTTATTGATCAACAATTTAAAGAAGAGTTTGGAATGCTAATATGCCTGGTTAAGTTCCATAGTTCCATGTAAACAAAATTAAAAACTTCCCAAATGATTTCACTTGAGAAATGTATGGTTCCCAACTCATTTTTCTATATAGTGTTTCTGATTATGTATTATGGTATATTGGAATTAGTTACCATCAGGGGTCCATAGCTCAGTGGTAGAGCAATTGACTGCAGATCAATAGGTCACCGGTTCGAACCCGGTTGGGCCCTCTTAGTGTTACTTTTTCGTTCATTTTGTTACATCATCTCGTGAAGGTATTATTATTGCAGTCGATTTTGGCGGAAGTAACATTGACTCTTGCAAAAAATAAGTAACATTGACTCTTGCAATTAATGAACCGAAGTAAATGATCTAATAATATGTTTGTGATTGTAGGTTTCACTTTGCATTTTGGTAACGGCTATCTTGTTAATGAACAACACATAATCTCTAGTTAATGAACAACGCATAATCTATAGTGATATGGGTATTTTTCGTATTAGGCCGACTCATAGGTTAGGTTTATATTTTATCTGTATTTGGAATTTTCTCCGATATACATATCGAATGTGAGGTTCGATATGATACATCATACGTATGTGGTCCTTGCTTTTCGAGGTCTATAAATACCTGAATTTCGTTAATTAAGGTAAATTTTAATTATCTTAAGATATTGTACACCGATATCGAGCATCCCCGATATTACATTCGACATACATCTGATATAGATCTCCGATATATATCATCGACATACCGTTCGACATCATATCCGATACTCATCAGGACATCATACCTGACGTTGAAGGTCCTCGATATCATCCCAGATATCACCTTCAACGTCCAATTCGATATCATCATCGACATCAAAACAGAGCATCTAATCGTCAGTTCGAGGTATTCTCGATCAAGCCTACTTAGTAGTAGTCATAGTCAAAGTAGGTCTAGTTTGTAATAGAATCGTAGACCACACTTGTAAATTGTAATACCCCACCTCGTTATATAAATACGAATTGTTGTCAGATTAGTGGTGTCGTATGTGAAAACACCACGTTCCCCGGACGAAGGCGATAGGATGCAACGCGTGATGACCCGTTCACAATCTTCAAGACCAGTTGTTGATAACTCAATAGCGAAGAGTCCGTCGGCGCCGCTGGCCCACATGCACGAACCCGAGATGGATCAGAATGAGCCCTTGAACCCTCAGCCCCCGGTGGAACCCGAGCCCGTGCCCGCAGACCCCCTGTTCTGTCACTAGAAATCATGGAACAAATCAATGCCACTATTCGGGCAACTCTGACTACCGCTCTGGGGACTATGCTGCCCCGCTTACTCAATCAGGGTGCCGGTAACGAGCCCTCGCAGCCCTAAGAGTCCCGAACGAGAGGTCATATGGTTGGGTCTAGGGCACGCGAGCATGAGGAAGTAAGAGAATCTAGGAGGGAGCGCCCTCGGTCGAGAGTTCTCGGGGAGGACGGTCCCGACTCAAGGATAGACAAGAGGAACAAAGCAAGAAAGATGGAGGAGTTGGACCGAGAGAAAGCAGAGGTCGGTCGAAAGCTAGCATTGGCAAGAGGCCATAGGAGGTCGACCATGTTCAACGAGAAAATTGAATCAGAAGCATTGCAGAAAGATGATAAGATCCCTGTTCTCAAGGCATACAATGGGAAGAGTGACCCAAGTGAGCATTTGTACTATGTGGATAGTGTCTTGAACCTGCACAGATTTTCACGCAACATAAAGGCAAAAAACTTGGCAATAATGCTAACAGGAGCAACCCTCGACTGGTTCACAAGGATAGAAGTTAGTTCTATATCCAGCTATGAGCAGATGAGACAGAGGCTAGAAAGTTAATTCTTCAGCCAAAAGAGAAAGAAGACAAGTATGAACCACATGAACGCAATGCAGCAGAGAGACATGGAAAGCCTCGAGGACTTCATAAAAAGGTTTAACGAGGGACTAGTCAAGGTTGATGAGCCAAAGGGCAACCAAGTGGTTCTCATTCTGTTCAATGCGACGACACACAAGAGATTTGTGACATAGCTGATCAAACTCAAAGCCCCAACGATCGACCAGATCAACGCACTGGCGTTTGATATTATTTATCAGGATAAGATGATGGCGACCAAGCAGAATCTGCACCAGTCACATAACATAACTCAAAGAAATGAAGGATGGAGCAAAGGCAGAGACAGATCACCTAAGAGGTATACCCCCCCTGAACAGGGGGATCTGGATTGTATTAGCCATAGCACAGAAGAACAATTGTCTAAGGGAGCCAAGGAAGTTGAGAGAGAGCAAGGGAATGAAATTTTCCAGAAAATATTGCGAGTATCATCGACAGACAGGACATAACACCAAAGAGTGTACTTACCTTAAAGGTGAGATCGGAAGGATTATCAAAGAAGGCAAATGGGTGGAATTCATGAGAAACTCAACTAATGAGCATGGCAGGGATGATAGATCCCACTCGCCTCAGAGGGAACTGTTCCCCAGGCGGGACAAGTAGAAGGCTATCGAAGCTCCTAGTGAGTGTGGGAGAGCAATCATCAATGCTCCAATTATAGGAATGATCAACATTATTAACACATGGCCAATAGGTGCCGACTCAGCCAAAGGGCACGAGAAGATAACCCGCAAGATGCAGGTAGGGAAATACGTGGGTTTTACAACTTTGGTCGAGGAGTAGGATTTTTTGGACCAAGATATATCCTTCACTAAAAAGAACTGGGAGCAGCTCACGCTGCAGGCGCTTGAGGCAGTTAAACTCGAGTGCCCACTTGTTGTTAAAATTGATATAGCCGAATATCAGGTATGGAAGGTGATCATCGACAACGGAAGCTCCTCCAACGTTATCTTTGCACACGCCCTTGAGAAAATGTTGGTGAACTAGAACATATCACAAAAATAGTAAGAAGAACTCGTAAGGCTCCATACATACGAAAGAAAATGGGGACCTCGCTCACTTACAGTTTGGAAAAAGTGCATATTGCGACGCACGTTCTGCGCCCGATCTTGCTCACCTAAAATAGGGGTCCTTACCAGAAGAGGAAATGTCCGCCTCATGCCATGAACCGTGTCGGTCTCACTAAATTCTGCATTCTTAACATTAATGCTAGGTACGGGCACAACACGCTCCTACGAGGGAGGCGGTCGAGAAACCGATGAACCTTCACCTCGTGCCCTTTTTCGTCTAGAGGGGCCAGATGTATCGCCTGCCAGCATAGTGGGTTTGTGGGCACGACTACCGCTCACACCTTGACCCTGAGGCATCTCTAACCCAGCACAATGAGGAACTCCTTTTCCATTTAGCAGCAACAGACACATGATCAGAAACCTCCTCATCCAACCGTATTGAGATCTCTAGAGAAACCCCAGTTCTTTTATCACTGACGGAAATGGGGGGCACACCCCCGATCCTGACTCCTACACCCGAGGGGCCAACACCGATACCATCACCAATTGCGTTTGCCTAGGAGGGGCCTCCGGAGCCACTTCCTTACCAACAGTAGAAGAAGGGACTTCCCCTTCAGACACCTCCGAACCCAAAACTGGTGCGGGCTCTGCAGTGCTCATGGCTGATGATATGACCCTGAATAACGCATCCGCACCAGCCACACCTCCGACAATTCCGAGGAGACCCTTGCCTCAAATTCCAACCGCCGTCTGTGTGCGACATGTGTCATCACCACATCCTGGGCAACAGTTTGGGCCGCATTGCTGACCTCAGTTACATTAACGACCGGAGCCATCTTTTCCACATCTGAGGTGGAGGCAACACCGTCCCCTGTATCTGTTACTCCAGCCTCTAAAGCCGACGAAGTTCCTGCCACGGAAGCATATGCGATCGAAACGACCATCTCTTCTACATCATTCACTCTTGCTTCCATGGCAGCCTCAGCCGCTCGACGCTCAATAGCAACCCGCAGCATATGTGCGCGAATACAAGCCATGACTTCGAGTAAGTAAGTTGGAAAAAACACGTTAAAGATTTATAAATCTGCAAAAAAAAAAACATCAAACAGAATAAGACCCAATGTCAAAAGTCAGTCAGGAATACATCTCAGATATATATATATATATATATATATATAAAGATCACATTGAAAATCCATATCAAAAACGATATCGAAATCTACATCGAAAACGATATCAAAATCGATATCGAAAGTGCATATCGAAGCAGATATCGAAATAACATATCGAAGCGGATGTCGAAAAACCATATCAAAATCATATCGGGAATCCCCGACATACCTTTACCAAAGGAAGCCTGAAAGCACTAAAGGACAAGATGAACCCTCATCTCTTTGGCGGGCTACTATTTATAGATTACAGACCCTACGATAACGCATTATGACAACACACATCAAATGTGTAGTTCGACATGCTATATCGAAAAAAGTTCAATATACGGTTTAAATATCTCTATTTCACTGTCACGATGAAATTACGTCGTAAGTGACACCTACACGTGATAATTCAAACGAGGACCTCTCGAATACGCCAATTACATTGGGGGTCCACCAATATCTTTGAATGAATTCCCGTATCCGAGCTCCATCATTTGAACTAGTGGGACAAGAGGTACTGATAACTCAAACTTAGATTTCATTCGAGAATTATTATTTACAATAATAAGTTAATAACTCACAAATTGGGGGACTACATGATATGAGTATCTCCCGTATTGGTCCGGCTCATAGACCAGGCCCATATTTTGCCTATATCGGGGATCTTCCCTGATATACATATCGAATGTGAGGTTCGATATGGTACAGCTTACGTGTTTAGCACGTGTACGGTCTCTGCTTCCCGATGTCTATAAATACCCAAATTTCGCTAATCAAGGTAAACTTTAATTATCCTAAGATACTGTACACCGATATCAAGCACCCCCGATATCACATTCGACATACACCTGATATAGATCTCCGATATATATCATCGACATACCGTCCGACATCACTTCCGACATCATACCCAACATCATATCCGATACGCATCAGGACATCATACCCGACGTTGAAGGTCCTCGATATCATCCCCACTATCACCTTCGACGTCCAATTCAATATCATCTTCGACATCAATCAGAGCAGCTAATCGTCAGTTCGAGGTGTTCCGGACCAAGCCTACTTAGCACTAGCCATAGTCGAAGTAGGTCTAGTTTGTAATAGAATCGTAGCACCACACTTGTAACACTCCACCTCGTTATATAAATACGATATATTGTCAAATTACATAGAAAAGCATAAAAAAGTTATTCATAAACAAAAGCAATTTACAAGTGAAAACTTCAAAGTAAACACCGCATTAGAAACTACAAAAAACTCAAATTATTTCATTAGCATTATTTTTAGCAATGGTGCAATGTGGACACGGACACAGTTACTTGAGTGTACGTTTGGTTTTACATATTCTGAACTTTACTAGGTTGTATATTCAATGATGTATTCGCCTGCGTTGTTGACCAATACAAAATTCAGGGTGAAATCTGGTTTGAAACTGACTGTGTTGAAAACTTTGAGTGAGTGTTAAAGATTTAAGGTTTAGGGTTTAAAGGTTTAGGGTTTATCAATACTCTTTGCATATATACTTGACAAGCCTAGTTTATAAGCATAACTTACGTGACAGACAAAATGCAATGAAGACGGGCACCAGGGGCAGAGCTAAGTAGAGGGCTGAGGTAGGTTGTAGCCCGGGGTAGATTTTCTGGTTCGAAACATATAGATATAGGTAAGTTGGTAATGGTGAAGGAAGAGAAAGTTGAGGGAGAAGAGAAAATGAAGAGGAACGGTAAAGAGATTAGAGAAGAAGGAAAATTAAAAAACTTACAATCATACTTTGGAAGTTGTGAAACACCTTTTCAAAAGTCAAGATAATGAGAATAAAGTATAAAATCAGTTAATTATATTTAAAGGACCTCTTTTGAAATTTGAAGGGTCTGTAATTAATTTTGTTAAAAAATCAACTGAGAGTGAAAGGAAACAAATGAATGTTGATAAATGGAAAGAAACTTTCTTGTAAATTATATTAAAGACTTTCTTTTTTTAATTGAATCTGAAATTGTGGATCGGGTCGATATGTTGTTGTTGTTAACTTAACACTGAAGTTTTAACAGCAGTTTTATATGATGTTAATTTGACGATGTTACTTTAACAACAGACCAGAGTAATAGTGCAGCGGAATAAACAAACACGAATTTAAGAAGTGAATATAAGATTATATTAACTTCCGAGCCGTAGGCAAAATAACCCGTAAAGGTTTTAACAAAATTCGTTCTCTCAATTCTCAAGCTCCTCACTCTTAAATTGATTGAACTAAGCAAAGCACACAAGAATTGCTTCGACTATCTCTAAAAGCTCCTCACTCTTAGATCTATTCTCACAACTCACAAACTTTGCTAAAGCAAGACAACACTCAACAACTGTAAATTAATCTCTCGGATTGATTGGCTCTTGTCTCGTATTTGTCTTGATGTACTTCACACCTATATATAGGTATTTCATCCCACCACCACAATTTTGTTCTTCTCAGATTTCTCTCTAATTATTTCCAAGATTTATTGGGTGTTACAATTCATAGCCGACAATGCAATTAAAATCAGGTGCCAAGTAAATTAGGCCTCAGTTTCGAATTTTGAAATAATCAAATACATACTGTGGATTATTTTTCTTCTAAGTTGCTTAGAGCTAATTATTTTAGATCATAAATCCTGAACATTGTAAAATATTATACCATTTAAAAATTAATGGAGCTCCTTAACAATATATTTATTGCTGCAACATAAATCGAAAGAAATAAGTGAAGGAAAGTGATATGGGCCTAGGAGAACTCAATCTCAATAGCTAGTTGTTAAGGTGGAAGAGCACAAATTCATATAAACTCCTCATTAATATCTTACAATATCAATGTGGGATCCAATTCTCATACCTTGCAATTAGGATCATAACATTCCACCACGCTCCGCAGCCCTGGCGCCCATGCACGCTAGCTTTGCGCTAGTTCTCACCTAGTCTCGGGCTAACACTATAATACCGACGTTACCACCCGCACTGCACGATTGCAGCTGGGAGGTAGTAGTGGATGGTTCTAATACAAATTGATATGTGTCTAGGAGAACCCAACCTCAAAAGCTTAGTAGGATTTAGATCCTAATGATTTTGTTCCACTTTGAGTGAGAACGAAACTCCTAAGAATGAAGATGAGAAAATATAATTTAACTAAAACTATTATAATTTTTCTTGTTCTTATTTACAATACGTACTAACACAAATATAAATACATGAAGACAACTCCCACTAACCTATAACTCCTTCCACAATCTTATCCACTAAGCCACTACATAATTAAAACTGAATAATATATAATATCAAAGAACTAATAATTAAAGATAATCAAATAATTATATAATAATAATAACTAGGACAGTATCATTCCCGTCCGCTAGAAAAAGGTCTTGTCCTCAAGGCCTTGTGAAGAAACGTGCAAGACCCTTCTTTCTTTTTCTCCAATCTAATAAATCTTCACCTACACTCTCAATATAAAAGTAAGACCAAAGGTTTTTCTGTAATAGATTATGAAATGGAATGATGTTTGACGTGGAAGCCGAAGTGGTGTCATCACCGGAGTTCATGCGAGATCGCTGGAATCGCAAATATGCCCCCAATATTGGAGAGTGAGTTTGGAAGGCTGCGAACACCTGGTTTTTAAGTATGAATTCATTGTTGATGAATTTGGAATGTGCGACAATTGGTAGTTGTTGTTGGACTGGGTGTCTAGCAGTTTTCAATTGTTGAGGATATTGGTGTTTGTAGGGAAGGTTAGAGATCGGAGCCGCGAACTATTGAGCATGGAGTGCTGGTGGTATCATCGTCAAATGACTGAAAATCGTGTTTATCGCATGACAAGTGATTTGTTGTTCATCGAAAAGAAAACAACGAAAGTCTTCCAAAAATTGACGGTGCTCCGTAGTTTCTTCAACTTCTTTTCTGATGAGTTGAAGAATTTATTCATTTGATGGAGTTGATGATGAGGATGGGGTTTGAATGAGTTTGGGAGGCTTCTGCGAGGCCAACGATGAAAGTACCATTGTTAGGATTTAGATTTTAACGATTTTGTTCTACTTCGAGTGAAAACGAAACTTCCAAAAGTAGAGATGAGAGAACATAATTTAACTAAAACTATTTTAGTTTTTTTCTTGTTTACAATACGCACTAACACAAATATAAATACTAACCTACAACTCCTCCACAATCTTATCCACTAAGCCACTATATAATTAAAACTGAATAATATATAATATCAAAGAACTAATAACTAAAGATAATCATATAATTATATAATAATAATAATAACTAGGACCGTATCAGAATGTGATGGAAACTGGAGAGAGATGGCGTGGAGAGATAAAATTACAGGGAAGAAAAATGGTGGAGAGAGAAATTTGCAGGGAAGAAAAAATGGTGGAGAGAGAGAGGCGAGGAGAGAGATGGGAAAAGTATAGCATGTCAGAGGCATTATTTTATGTGTGAAACGTGGACCAATAAGAATTGCGGCACAGAAAGTGGCACACAAACTTGGTACAGAAGATTTGAACCGGTCTTATATAGTAAACTGACGGGTTTTTGGCAGAGAACCCCCATGTGTTGTTTGAAACAAGCAAGAAACCCCCCTGTGAAACGGAAATGAGCAAAAGGACCCCATATTCTCAAAAACATAGCAAATTATCTCCTTTTGTAAGAGAGTGAGATACACTTGCCAAGAAGTGAGAGTGGGCATGGATATTCTCTTACAAAATGACATTTGTACCCTCATGCTTGTATAGCTAATAGCAAAACAACCCCTCTTATAATGCCCTTATAAAAAATAATACCCACATTTTATATTTAAGAGCTAAATAACCCCTCAAAAAAGATAAACTTCAAATAAACCCCTATAATTTTAAAAATAATGAGAAACTTGGCCCATTCTCAAAATATCTATGTACTTTCCCCTCTTCTTTTAATTGTATTTTGGGATATTTTTAGTGTTCATTGGCACGATCCATATTTTCAATTATGGGTCGCTTTATTTTAAATTTAGTTATTATAAAATAATAGAAAGTATAATCAATAATGAATGTTAAAATTGATGATACCCAAAACAGAAACTACATTAGGAAAGAAAATACAAACTTAAAAAAGAAAAATATAAAAGCAAGTGAAGAAAAGTGCAGTATTACAGCAAGTACAAACAATTAAACAAACACATAATAAAAGAAAACAACATAAATAATGAAGTAACAAAAACTATAGATACCTGTTAAAAAAAAAGCACTATAGGTAGTAGTAGAATATTTACAAAGCATAAAAATAGTATATGTATCACCGCGTAAGAAATAAAACAGCACAAACAACACCTAAAAATAATTAAATGCACTCATAAAACCACCAAAAGATGCAAAACTTAAAACAGTAAAACTAGAGTAAACCATTAGAAAAAGAAAAAAGTAAAACCAGTGCCTACAAAAAGCAAAAACAAGACCTGAAATGGTTTTTTATCTGGATTGCACAGTAACTTATTTAAGTTTGGTAGCCCATATTCAATATCGGGTAAACTGATTGACTCGGGCTTCATAAGCCATTTTAAAATGGCCTCCCCTCCCTCATTTTGGGAAACAGATTTCTACAGTGAAAAATCTCAACCAACAAAATGACATTTGTGGCCCTGTAACATCCAAATATTGTGGGTTTAACAAAATCATAATTTTTTTCATTGCCCCAACGTTAATACATTCACTCAAATTGCTCCACCACCTCTCCTCCGCCGACAGAAATGGCTCCTCCTTAGTTTGACGTCGTTAGTTCATCATCGAGGGGCAGAGCCACCACCGTCTCTCCCTCAACGCTCAATCGGAGCTATGGACGACGATTCCTTGCCTCTTCTCCCATTTTGTTTCAGTCACGAAGCTCGCACTCAAATGTAACTGCGGATCAGTGAGCACATGTGAAGAAAATCTGTTTCGTCGTACCGATGTCGGCAATGATGAAGGACTCGAGAGAAGAGGAGGAGTGACACACGTCGTCGTCGAGTGGGAAGTCAAGGTGGTTGTCGTCCACCGCCAAACAAGCGTCGGCCACCGTTGAGTTATGAAATCATCATGTTTTTTCTTTTCAACTTTTGGTTTTAAGGTTCAGTTTTACAGAGAGGAAGAAAGAAAATGAAGTAAAAATATATTATTATAGAGAGAAGAGAGAAAAGTAAATGGGTTGGGGTGATTTTTTTTTAATTTTTTTTTAGCTTTTGGTGGTTGATGGTTCTAATGATCCAATATCCAACTATGATATGCACTCAATTTATATTATCACTTTGATGATGAGTTTTAGTTACAAATATATAATAAGCAATTTGGGATTCAGTCACTCACAAAAATATGTTTTCATGTGTCACATCTCTACCTTGTTTTAGTTTTATTTCAAGGTATATATTTAAGGGCATTAAATGAATTTTAAACATAATCAGCTCTACTCCTAATATTAAGAAGTGTAACCAAAGAAAATATTGTAAATTGGCCACGTGTGAAGAGGGTACAAAATGTCGAACCAAAGGTGTTAAATTGTTCATAATATGGATCATAATACTCTTGTAACCAAACGGATATTAGGTCCTCTTGTAACCAAACGAGCCCGAAAATTTAACACCAAAAGATCAGCCTAAACAGCACTTCAAACGCAAAAAAAAAAATGATAAAACCAGCGCTTCAAACATTAATCACTTCTATTAGCAAATATAAACCGCCTTACAATAATAAAAACACCAAAAACACACCTAAAAGCAATTCCAAATGCACACAAAATCAGCAAGAAAAACACCTAAAAATAGTATAGCACGCAAGAATTTGACATTGATGACTGTTAATCCGCAAAAACGAAGCAACTTTTCGTCAGTTTGGGACTGGTAATATGCGCGAATAATCGAGGGGTTGACGAGATGAATGGAATAGGACAATTTTCTGCTTAAAATGGCGGCAAAGAGTAACAATTGTGGCTTGAAAATGGAGAAGAATCGTAAACCCCAATTTCCTCAAATTACGAATCTGAATGAACTGAAAAACTGAAAAGTTCATTTTTGTTGGGGTTAAATAAGTCTTTTCGGTGAAAATAAATTAAAAAATTAAGTAAGGGGGCAGTGAGCTATAATATATACAACACATGGGTCTTTTTGCCTCTTTTAATTTCACACGGGGTCTTTTTGCCTGTTTTACATAACACATGGGTTTTTTTGCTAGTGGCCCTAAACTGACTAGAATTTTGCAAAGCACATATACTGATGTTTGTAGGACTCAATTAAATTGCTCAATTGGTCCAACGTGTACAATTATTTAACTTTGAATGCACTTGTCTAATTTGTACGGACATATGTTTGGTTATTAACAAATTACACAAACAAAAGTTGTCAAAAGTGACTGGATGTTTTGATAAATCGACCATCAAAAACCAGCCTAAAGATGCATAAGTCTTGAATATGCTAGGTTGATAACTATAGCATCTTCAGCAAATAAGTCAATTCCAAATAAAAATCTACTATCTACATATAAATTTTACAAACAAATTTAATGAAGAAATTAAAGACACTAAGAAAAAACTCATCCCTTGTTTTCTTTGTCCAAGTATTTAGTCTCCCATGCCTCAACCTCTTGTGTTGCCTTGTGTTTTTCATCTACAAAAGTCTTGAACTCATGAGTCTTATACGGTGGAGGCATTGAGCATGGAACTGAATCGCTGGGAGACATTTCCAAGGATTCTTCCATGAACTTTCTCCAAATCCCTTCTGTATTGCATACTAAGGATTCTGAGCAAAGTTCTGTTGCATTCGGAGGAATGGAAGGCTTGTATTTTAAGAGCTTCGCGTACTCGTTTAATAGATGGAATATGTAGTTGTATACATTTTCCATTTTCAAATCTTCGTGTATGAACCGGCTCCCGGCTTCTCCAATGGCCTTTGCCTACATAATATGTATATATACAATTCGATTAAAAAGAATCCAAGTGTTTTTAGTTTGATTGTTGAAAATATTAGGGGATCTTCTTCGAATATACCGAAGTTAAGTGGTGCAGATCATATAACTATTCTTACAAAATAATTAAAATGGTTACCTTCTCGATGTGATTATTTCCCCATTCAACGGCAAATTTGAGGGAGTTGCATTTATTGTCGCCCCTGATGGGCCAGTAATGTTGCTGAGGGATCATCCCTCTTATGAAGAAATCGTACCAACGAGGTGTGACATACAAGGTAGGAGAGTTACATGCTAAAATATATTTCTCACTCACTGACCATGCCCACCCTTCTATGTATATCTTGTACCTGGACATCATGTACGAGAGATATGCAAAAAGTTTTTATTATTAAAAGAGATTTTAAATTTTTCAATATTAAAAAGTAACTTTTTCGCTAACAAATCAATTGGAAACTTAAGAAGAAAATTCTAACCTATGGGTGCATTGGTCTCCAAGATTTGACTGCTTGTACCCTTTTTGAGATTCTGCAATCCAATCCTGATGGACAAAAGCAATTTTGTTTTCAATTATTAGTTTCAAAAGAACACATATCAAACCAATAATGCAAACTATTACACACTCATTTATACAAAGCTGCTTTTTTTGTTAGGTCTAGTTTGTTTTCCCTGAAAATGAGAGAAAAATGATTTTTCTGTTAGACCTAATGTGTAAAAGATTTTTTTTTTCAAAGATTTTCCAAGATTCTCTTTCTTTTTCAAACATTTTCCTTTTTTCTAGTAAAATCCTTACTTGAACATAGAGTTGGGTGTTCGAGTCCGTAGCATTGCATTTGATAAGGTCAGCCCTCCAAGGAGCCACGTGTGGGTTTCCCTTCCAATAGGCGTAGGGCACTCTCTCCTCCCATTTTGATTTCTCATTCTGATGGGTGTAATTTAGGATTGGCCCAATACAACGTTATTGGGCCGGCCCAATAGCGCATCGAATAGGGAGAATTCGAGGCGCGCATCGAATCAGCGGTATAAGCTCTCCCAACTGGGCCAGCCCACCAGCGCATCGAATACGCCGGATTCGATGCGTGTATCGAACAACAGTGATTCGATACGAATTACTATATTGGATTGTGGGCTCCACGGGACGGGTTCTATAAATAGCCCGTCCCCTTGTGTTCAAAAGGGACTTTTCGTGAACTGAACCAGCTTAGTACAGTCAGCATCGAACCATCCTCATTCGATACGACCCATATCGAATCAAGCTCAATTCGACACGCACAGAAATATTGTATCTCTGTTCGATACCTTGATACGCATCGAATTCGACATCTACAGCACGTATCGAATTCGATACCTTTCAGATTGCTTTTCAGTTGGTGACAATTGTACCGCATCGAATCGACTCTCATTCGACACGTCAGTATCGAATACTTGAAATTCGATGCGTTTCATTAACATTGTAATTTAATTATTCTGTCTAGAAAGCTTGTATTACGTGTTCCGGACCAAGCTAGTCCGTTAATAATATTGGATAGCATTGTTTGATCTCATTTTGTACAATTTATTGTGTTCTATTACCGTGACGAAATAAGACCAAAACATTGGCGCCGTCTGTGGGAACACAAACTGTATTAGCATTATAGGCAGTATGACTAGAATAACTCGATCTAAGAGTAGAGCTCTGGAAGGTAATACGGGAGAAGAACAATCGGGTACACCCGAGCGGGTTATGCCAGATATAATTGGACCATCAGCATTACCACCGGCGGTACCAACTCCGGCTAGGAAAGAAAATCAAGGACCTCAAGCTGAGAAGGTACCCATTAATGAAGCCGAGGTGAGTGGAGCTTCAGCGACAAATGCTGCAATTCCAGATAAATTTAAAAGTGAATTATTTGCAATGATTAAAGCGGTCGTGGCTGAGGTGCTCCCTACAGCATTACCCACTATGATACCATCTCCTATTGAGTATTCTGAGAATTTGAGAGAGCAAGGTTCAGCTATCCGAAAGCAGAAAGGGAAGGAAAAGGAAGAGTCACAGCAAGACGACCGAAGAAGTAACCATACTTCGGAAAGGATGGGCAGCAAAGGGAAATCAATTCATGAAGAGCGAGGAAAGAAGCTGGTATCTGTAGAGATACAATCGAAAAGGCCTCATGAGAAGATACAAAAGGAAAGAAAGGCAGAATGTGCTGCTGAACGAAGTAGGAGAGAAGACGGAAGACGGTCGGAGAGCCGTAATTCCAGGAGAGATAGGAATGAGGAAGAGGATCATAGAGAGGAATCGCGGAGAAGAAAGCGTAGAGATGACCAAAGACAGCCAGAAGGTCTTGATTTGCACGGCAAGCATAACACAATAAGAAAGAACGTTGGAAGATTGGAAAAGGGGAGAGCAATAGCCGAGACTCAAACGGCAAGGGAGGACAATTCTTTGAATCGCAGTCCTTTTTGCCGGGAGATAGAGTCGGAAATTCTAGGACAAGGAGATAAAATCCCAGAATTAAAAACATACAACGGAAAATCTGATCCCCGAGATCACCTCTTTCAGTTAGACAGGAAGTTATCCCTTTATGGTTTCAGGGACAATATGCAGGCCAGGATATTTGCAACGACTTTATCAGAAGTGGCTGCTGATTGGTTTAATCGAATACCTCATGGGCAAATTGAGAGTTATGCCCAGTTGAGAAAGATGTTCGAGGATCAGTTTTCTAGTCAGTCTAGACTAGTTTTGGATCACTCCCACTTATACACGATGAAACAAGAAGCTAATGAAAGTTTGAGGGACTTCATGAAACGCTTCAATACAGAGCTACTAAGGATTGATAGTCCGACGGGAGAGATGGTTGCAAGTATAGTTTTTCGTGCAACTACAAACACTATGTTTGGTGGTGAGTTGCTCAAACAAAAACCCACCACCGTTGAAGCAATAAACAAGATAGCTCAAGATGTGGTTCATTTCGAGGAAATGATGGCAACCAAAGTTCCTAGCAATGTGGCTGTAAGGGATAAGGAGAGAGGTAGAGAAGATCAAAATCGCCACAACAGCAACAACAGGAACAAAAATTACAAAAGGGACAGTTCGCCTCGGAGGTACACCCCATTGAATGCTCACATTATGGCAGTGTTTGGGGCAGCAAAGAAAAAAGGATGGTTAAAGGATCCCAGACCGATGAGAGAATCCAAGGCTACGATGTACTCAAATCAATTCTGCCAGTACCACAATCAGAAGGGGCACAACACAGAGGAATGTATAAATTTAAAGGATGAGATTGAGCGGTTGATAAAGGATGGGAAATTGGTGGAATTTGTCAAGAAGTTGCAAGAACAAGAAAACAATTCCAACCGTAAGAGAACTCCATCTCCTAGGAAAGATAAGCAGAGGGCAATCGATGAACCGCAAATTTTTCAGTATCCCCAGATTGAGGATGGAAACACCAGGAGGGGCATCATCAATATGATAGCAGGAGGACCAGGAGGAGCAGATTCTACCAACGGCCGTAGAAAGATCACAAGGTGTATTGAAGCAGATAATTATGTTCATATGGCCAATATGCTGAGAATCGAAGAAATGCCACACGAAGAGATCATTTTCTCCACTGCAGACTTACGGAAACTAAGTGCACAAGCTATGCAGATGTCAGATTTAAATTGCCCTTTGGTAATAACTGTTGATATAGCTAATTTCGGAGTCACCAAAATGCTTGTGGATCATGGGAGTTCTGTAAATATACTGTTCAACTCTACGTTGCTCAAAATGGGATTGAACAACCAGGCACTACAACCGGTGAGAACGTCACTTCATGGTTTTGGAGGTCCAGCAATAGTGCCGCTAGGAATGATCAAGCTCCCAACTTCATTGGGGACAGCTCCAAAGAGAACGACGATTTTGGAAAACTATGTGATCGTTGACATGCACTTTGCATACAACGGAATCATAGGAAGGCCGGCTTTGAATGCATTTCGAGCGCTACCATCCACCTACCATCAGATGATAAAATTCCCCACCATTGCTGGCACAGGAGAAGTCATTGCAGATCACATTGAAGGTTGGAAGTGTTATGTAAATTCGCTCCGAACACGGCAGCAACCAGAAGAAAATGCAGCAATAGCCTTGGCTCCGGGGCATATGGAGCAAATTGAATAGATATTCTGTTGAAATTTACAAGTATTTTTAGCATTTTGAGTATTTTGAACACGTTTTTATTCGTTCTCTCTGCTATAATACGCATGAGGGACAAGAATGTGTGAACTTAAAACAGGTACCTCAAATCCTGGATCTGAAGGACAGCACTGGAAGTCATGCAAATGAGCAGTGATCAAAGCTCAGTTCAATTTACATAATCTATTTTGAATTATTCAAGAAGATTATGTCGAATTAATTGATTTACGTAAATTCTGTATACTTTGCATAATGTAATCAGTGCAGGTCTAAAAAATCAGAAGAACGGAAACTCTGCCCCAAAGTGGCACGAGATACCGAAAATCCCCGAAGAAATCAGAAGAACGGAAACTCTGCCCCAAAGTGGCACGAGATACCGAAAATCCCCGAAGATCAGAAGAACGGAAACTCTGCCCCAAAGTGGCACGAGATACCGAAAATCCCCGAAGAAATCAGAAGAACGGAAACTCTGCCCCAAAGTGGCACGAGATACCGAAAATCCCCGAAGAAATCAGAAGAACGGAAACTCTGCCCCAAAGTGGCACGAGATACCGAAAATCCCCGAAGAAATCAGAAGAACGGAAACTCTGCCCCAAAGTGGCACGAGATACCGAAAATCCCCGAAGAAATCAGAAGAACGGAAACTCTGCCCCAAAGTGGCACGAGATACCGAAAATTCCCGAAGAAATCGGAAGAACGGAAACCTTGTCCCAAAGTGGCAAGTGATACCGAAAGAAGCCAGAGGCAACAAATGGACGGAAACTCTGCCCCAAAGTGGCAAGAGATACCGAAAATCCCTAAATCAATCAAGAAAACGGATACTCTGTCCCAAAGTGGCATGAGATACCGTTAGAAGTCAAAGACAACATACAGAACGGAGACTCTACCCCAAAGAGGCACGAGATACCAACTAAAGTTCAAGACGAAAAGGATAAGAACCTGCTCAAAATACCATGAGGTACCATAAACCCCTAAAACAAAATAAGG
This sequence comes from Linaria vulgaris, assembly GCA_948329865.1. NCBI lineage: Eukaryota > Viridiplantae > Streptophyta > Magnoliopsida > Lamiales > Plantaginaceae > Linaria > Linaria vulgaris. The sequence goes on from OX415250.1 coordinate 80,311,370, forward strand.
GAGGGACGTGCTATATTGCGACAAACTCAGGAAATCACGAATAACAAATTGAAACAAACATTTCGCCCCAAAATGACTAAGGTCATTGAAGTAGAGGGCAGATACTACGCAAAATATTGATAAACAATTTTCGATGAAAAATAATGAACCAGCAGGTTGTCAAAATAAAGTAAAGGACTGAGATAAGAAATTGAAAGAAAAGACAACAGTCAGTATCCCACAAATTAAGTAACAAATGAAAATTGTTTATAAAAACAGAAATAATAAACAGTCTGAATAACGACCAGTCTCAGTCTTCATCTTCTGATGAGGGATATGGTTCGGGCATTTCTAACGACGGTGATAACCCTCCGAAAACGAGATCCTCCCTATCCAGTAGAGGGGCAAACTCATCAGTTTCTGTAGCCTCAGAAGTTTGACGGGGTGGACGTTTCTTCAAGTCTGGCCCCAGGGACAAGTCTAACCATTCTGGATCAAATTTGCCACGAACATAGCCAGAAGTATAGAACTGATGTACCGTAAGAGCTTGAGCATTTCGAGCCACATGATCATCTCGACGAGCGCACAGCTTTTGAAACGTATTGCCCCGAAGGAACTTTTCAGCAATTTCCAATGATTGCTCGGAGGAAACCTTTTTAGAAGGATAAAAAGATATTAATAAGATTGAAAATAAGAGAATAGATGTCAAATTCTAGGAATAATATATATCTTACATCTTTCAGGCCTCTAAGGTAACCATTGATGTCAGCATTGTGAGCTTCTTCTTTGGCTGCAGCAACCTCCATCTTCAGCGCAGAAATTTGCTGATTAAGATCTTCTTCGACTTTTTTAGCTTGCTCTCGAGCTTCTTTGGCCGTTTGCAAAGTTTTTTCTTTGGCATCGAGGGCAGCTTCAAGTGCAGAGTTATCAGCGTTACTGGCACTCTCCTTGAAATCCATTAAGGCTGAGGCCATAACGTCCACGAAGCCGCCCGCCTGACAACACATGAATGATTAGATAAAAGTTCGCAGAGCAAAATCACAGAAAATGTAAGTCAGACAAGACATCATTACCGCTGTCAGCAGATGCAATGTATTACGCTCCAGCCTTTTTCTCTCTTCGTTGGAAATCGGAAGAGGGACGGACAAACCAGGCAATATTGCCTTCAGATGCTCGATGGTCTCGGCCTCCGATAGTTGGTACCCAGCGACCCGAGCTCGAGGACCCTGGCTAGGTCCAGCCGCGTAACTTGGACCGGATGCACCAACAGGAGGGTTAGAGGAACTTGGCCTGGCAGCTTGGCTAGTCGTAGCAGCAACCCCAGCAGTCTGCGATAAATTTTGCGGCACTCTTCGTCTTTTACGATGAACAAGATTGCCGACATCCTCGCCAGTCTCGGTTGCTCTGCTTTCCAACTCCTCGCCACCGCCTGGATTATCCTCAGGATTACTTCCGAGCAAGTCCTCAAAAGCGTCAACCGGCAAAGCACTAGCAGCAACAGCTGCAGTAGCAGTTGAGGGTTCAGACACTTTCTTTTTACCCTTACTCTTTCTCTTCCGCGGAGGAGGAATTGTACGCGCAGTCTCGGTCTGCGAACTTTCCATATCCGCATCGAGAACCCGGTTCATCCTTGCGTGTCGACTCATGAAGTATTTTTCTGCAACAAAGACAAATCGTTAGAATGCATAATAAACGTAAAACAAGGATATCAAAAAGGTCAGATATGTACCAAGGGTCATTTTTCCCTTGTACTTCACTGGTGACAACCCAGCCAAAGAAAGAACTCGATTTTCAACGAGTTTCTTAACATCAAATTGATGTTCTCTAACTAGGGTGGGAATGAACTCGCAATTCCACAGGGTTATGGAAACCCCACTGGGAATTGCTACCCTTGTACCGGTGAACCACTCCCGGCGGAATCCCAAAAACTCATTTTCATAACTCTCCTTAATGAAGAAGTATCGTCTCTTCCAGTCCTTTCCGTACCCGGTTGCTCCACCGTTTAAAAACTTTCGATTCGTTTGAGCTTTTATATGGTAGAAGCCTTCTTCGCGTCTTGCAATCTCGAATAGCGCGTAGAATTCATTGGGACTGTGTCGTTCGCCCAGAGCCTTCATCACTATGATGAAACCAATCATGCTCCCGTAAGAGTTTGGCGTGAGTTGAGCAGGAACGACATTTATCTTCCGCAGAAGCCATTTCAGTTCATAAGGAATTGGAAAGCGCAATCCGTTTAAAAGTTGGCCGACAAACACAGTGATGTGACCAGGTGGTGGATTATGCATCCGGTCATGTGGGCCAGGAATGACAATTTTATACTTGTCAGGAATATTAAATTTTTCGCGCAATCCCCTACGATTATGCTGGAGACGAGACACGTATTGGTCATAGGTCATTCCTGGGACCTCGATATGATCGTCAAATTCCTTATTAATGTAATCTACATCTTCCTCACCCTCGCTCGCAGCACGGTTATCTCTATAGGGCGAAGGTTCATTACTATTAACCTCAGTTGTCGGGTTCAATTCTGGAGCAGGATTATTATCCGCCGGAGAATCGATAGATATATCGTCACAAACATCTGTATCGCCTGCGGTCGGAACTGCTAGTGCTTTTGAGGGATTCTCTTTGTTAATCGAACTGGAGCTAGAACCTGAACTCGAATCACTCCCGGATTGGGTCTCAATGCTCACCATCTTTGATAAAGAGTTAACTGAAATATGTTTGAAACACGACACTGACTAAGGACGAATATGTCACTACACACTCTCGTATATCACTCATATATATACGGTACCGAACGTGTTAAAAACTAAATGATAAGATACAATAAAAACAAAATATTTTTACCTCAAATATATTCTCGATAAAGGAAAGTCTTGCTTAGTTGCTTGTATCCTACACAAAGTAAAAACGGCAAATCAGAATAACGCGACGATAAGCTCATAGTGAGCAGGAGCGAACTTTTTAACGCATCGAATTTTTACAATTCGATACTGAGCGTATCGAATCACTTATGATTCGATGCGGAACGCATCGAATGACGCAGATTCGATGCGTCTTACCTGAAGAGCGGCGTCTGACAGCAGAATAATGATTCCGCCGAGGCAGCACCCCCTTATATAGGGGACGACAGGCCCACCAGGCCCAGCTATATTGACGCATCGAATAACCGCATCGAATAACTGAAATTCGATGCGTGCTATTTGACGCATCGAATAGTAAAATATTCGATGCGTCTAAAATCATCTTATTATCTTTTATTACAAGAACGTTGAGCTGATCCGATTTTACTATGATTAGAAATATCTCAAATCGGTACACTTATATTTTAGAAAGTTTGGAAGACGATCCCTAAATTGATATCGTCTCCCAAACTGGGGGGACTATATGATGGGTGTAATTTAGGATTGGCCCAATACAACGTTATTGGGCCGGCCCAATAGCGCATCGAATAGGGAGAATTCGAGGCGCGCATCGAATCAGCGGTATAAGCTCTCCCAACTGGGCCAGCCCACCAGCGCATCGAATACGCCGGATTCGATGCGTGTATCGAACAACAGTGATTCGATACGAATTACTATATTGGATTGTGGGCTCCACGGGACGGGTTCTATAAATAGCCCGTCCCCTTGTGTTCAAAAGGGACTTTTCGTGAACTGAACCAGCTTAGTACAGTCAGCATCGAACCATCCTCATTCGATACGACCCATATCGAATCAAGCTCAATTCGACACGCACAGAAATATTGTATCTCTGTTCGATACCTTGATACGCATCGAATTCGACATCTACAGCACGTATCGAATTCGATACCTTTCAGATTGCTTTTCAGTTGGTGACAATTGTACCGCATCGAATCGACTCTCATTCGACACGTCAGTATCGAATACTTGAAATTCGATGCGTTTCATTAACATTGTAATTTAATTATTCTGTCTAGAAAGCTTGTATTACGTGTTCCGGACCAAGCTAGTCCGTTAATAATATTGGATAGCATTGTTTGATCTCATTTTGTACAATTTATTGTGTTCTATTACCGTGACGAAATAAGACCAAAACACATTCCCTTCTTGTATGTCCTTGAGCACGCTTTTCCATGGCCTTATATTTGTCTCTGCCCTATATAACAAAAATAAATTAGTGAAATACACATTAAAGAATAACTTTGACAAATGATCACTACGAGTCACTCTTAATAGAATTTGATCAATCTTTTTTCTAGTCGTTAAAGCAAAGAACTGAATCAATAATTCTCTTTCTTCGTCATCAATCGAATCGTTATTCATGATCCAAAATTCGATTTTATCATCAATCTAAAGTTATAGATGGCAAAGCTATAATGTTTTTCACGCATTGAAAGCATTGTAAACACAACGTGCAGGCGATATCATTCCTATATCATTCCTAAATCAAGGAAACTAGTTTCACCTCCTAATATTGGTCTATTACAATAGGTCCTCGTACATTTTGAATAATGTAAAGAAAGCGAATACAGAGTATCTTTCTTAGGGCTTAAATAGTCACAAAGACTCCGTATTAAGGTTGATAAATGTTATTTAGTAACACGCTATAATTTGAGCAAAATTTATCTATTCTCAATTTCCTCGTTTCTCAATCATATAATGACATGTGTCATATATAGGCCCACATAAATTAACCCCCATATTAATTCCCCAAATTGATTCAGTTAATCTATGTTATTGAAATTAATTATTTTTTTTTCTCATATAAAATCATGTAAAGGCAAATAAATCTCCCAAATAAGAAATCAAAATATTTTGCAATAAAAAAAAAACTTAAGATTCTATTAAGTGAAAGCAATCTTTTCTTTTTTAAAATGAAGTGAAAAATAACATTATCAATACAGTTAATTAACGGCTTTTTATACATGTGATATATCCGTCATAACATGTATTAATTGTTAAACTTAAAATGAAACATAATTATTAAAAAATGATAGCTACGTATAAGTCCGCACAATATTATTTTTTTGTTAACAATTCACACTTTTTTGGGAATTAAAGAAATAGATAAATACGTGATTGAAAGTTTTATAGAGATTGTGAAATATACAGTTATAAAGGCAGTATTTAATTCACGTATTTTTTATTTTGTTTTTTGAATGATATTTTTTCTTTTTTAATTGGAATAAATTTTTAATTTCTTTATTTGGGGGATATATGTGATTTTATTTGAGGGATGACAATAATTAATTCTATAATATAGCTTAACTGAATCAATTTGATTGATTAATGTGGGGTTTAAATTATGTGGGCCTACACATGCCACATGTCATTATATAATTGAACGAAGAGAGCAGTGACTAGAAAATGAGAATAGAAAATTTTCGCTTCTATAATTAGTTATTATATATATATATATATATATATATATATATATATATATATATAAAGAAAGCCATGTGATGGCCTGTTGAGGCCAATCTTTTATTTTCTTATTTAACCTTAGACACACTATTAAAGTTTGTCATTGGATAAAATATAATTGTAATTTAGAAGGTTCTGCAGACCGTAAACATAAATTACGCAATAATTTGTCAAAAACAATATAAAATACCTAAACATGCAACTCTAACAGTAACCATTTAATCATTTCTTTGATGTATTAAAATAATTATGATTATATTGAAATATCAGTGAATTTTATTTTACTTTTTGGTTAAGAAATATCAATGATTTAAGAGCTGGAGGAGCGCTAAATACATTCGGTACATCAAGCAGCTGACTCCTAACTCAGAATTCAGAAGTCAACAGGTTTCTCTTGTATCAAAGTGTTGCTGATTCGTACATTTTTCCAAGTCTCCAACACAACTCTTTTTTTTATAACAAGTCTCCAAGACTCCAACGCATTTTAACCCCGATGATTAAGCTAATTAGCAAATTGCGTTTTTCACGCATCAAATTAAGGCATGCTAGCACCCTAGGGAAACTAACTACTAAATCTGTTTTTAGTATAACAATACTTTGAACCTTTTGTTTTTTGATTGGTAACAATACTTTGAACTTTGAAGTATGGGGGGAGGGAGGTGGAATTAAATTGTGAATGATTAAATAAATTAAGACTGGTCAAGATCTGTACGTGTAAGACTTCAAATTACCAAAAATATACAAATTACAAGTAAAAACATAAATTAAATTTAGATTGGGGTTGTATATACCATGTTATATCACGTGACGTAATCTTAAAATAAAATGTAGCATCTATATACTTCCATTGGGGTGTTTTTAATACCATAAGAAAACATTTGTGCTCATTTTTCTCACAAGATCTGTGTAAGACATCAAATTACCAAAAAATATACAGATTACAAGTGAAAATATAAATCAAATTTTGAATTACACAAAGAAAAAAAATATTACTAAGGGTATCTTGGTCGTCGTTAAGTAATAAAATACATTAAAAAATAAATAGGGGTTGTATGCTATTTATTTTTAAAGAAATACCCATGAGGATAATTTAATATGCCAATTAGCTTAACACATATGTGTAAGCTCATAATTTGAGAAAACCCAAATAAAGAAGAGATAATTACAGCTACACCACTTAAGGTTGGTATAACCTCTCATGATGTTATAAATTACAGTCTCTTCTGAAATGATAATAGAAGAGATGTGCGTTTGGATCGAGTCATATCGAATCAATTTGAATTGACAGTAGTATTTGATTTCGATTCTGGCAAAACAAGGATCGAAACCAAATCAAACTGGACAATCCAATTCGATTCAATCATTTGATTTCGATTTGATTCGATCCGATTTTGATCATTTTTTTTCTTTTATTTATATACTTTAGTTTTGAAGAAAGAAAACTATATAACATCTTTATTTTGCATATGAAGTTAGAGAAAACTTGAATTTAACATGATTGTTTATTAGTGTTATTTTTAAACTAACATGAATTAAATAAATAATTAGTATTTCATTAGTCTGATATTTAACTATTATTATTTCTTAACTTACTTTAAATATTATTAGATATTTATATATATTTTAAACAATAAGATGAATATTTAACTCGATCTAATTCGTTAGCCCTGAAATCGAGGATCAAATCGAAGGGGGGTTCGATTTTAGAAAAAAAAAATGGAAATCGAATCAAATATTCGATTCGATCCAAAAATCGAATCACTCGATTGATCCGATCTATTGTGCACACCCCTTATAAATATGATAAACTTTCATTTTTGCTCTTGGTAATTAGAATATTTAAGCATTATAAGGTAATGTTAAATATGAGGGGTATTTTTAAATTAAATGGGCACATATTTGATTATTTTTGTATTAATAATAAAAGAAAGTAATATAATTAATTACGTACCAGCCCCAAAACGACCAGTCAGGGAATACGATATCCAAGCTCTGCCAATCCGAACAATACCGAAACACCGGCGGCGGCGCCACCTCCTTCGCCGGAACAACCGGGCGATCATCGCAATCGAACATAAGCTCCAAATCAGGCAATTGACCAGGGTACAACCTCATCAGCTGTACAATCCCCCACATCGTATACAATGCCCGCGTCTGAATCGACGGCCGATATTTCTCCACGTACAATCTTCCATCCAAAATCACGATCCTCAAATGCGCCGTCGTTTTTGCTCTCTCTACCATTTCTTGAGTGATTCCACTTGTTTTCCAGTGCTTCAGGTCCTCGTGGATCCATCGGAAATACTCCGGGCAGCTCGAACTACCTGACCGGCCACTGCCAGCATGTTTCGGGTAGTTTTTCGGGCAGGTGTTGCTTTTATTCCATGCGGTGCAGTCCACGGGAAACTCTAGGGCTCTTTTTACGGGTTTTTGGTTTGATATAATTTGGACCGAGTTTTTACCATAAAACTTTTTACCCTGCCAAAAAATGAATAAAACTAATTAGTATAGCAAATTCTTTTACTATTTTGGTACACTCGACACCAAAGTAAATCTAGAAACATAAAGTTATTAAACTATAATGTTGGGCTACAAGCACGAGATGAGTATTTACTGCGTATAATGCGATGAGTTTTAATTTATTATAATCGAATTCTTTTATTATTTTTTTTATTATACTCCAATTGCATACCGAAGAGCATAAAATTCATTTCTTTTTGTTAGGTAGAAGTTGACTAAATTAAACTATATATAACATTTGGCTACAAGCTCGAGATCCTGATAAGTCCGCTAACTATTTAAAATATCGGCTTCTTGGGTTTATTTGTGCACGTCCTCTCTATATCATGAGAAAATATCGGAGTGCTTAATTACATGTCTAAGTTGATTACAGAATAAATTATATTCACCGACTCCAAGTGACCATCCTTATTATGATATAATTTATTAAGAAAACTATCGAGTAATATTTATGAAGCTATATAACCTTTTCTATATTTAAGTCCATAGTGCTTGTTCAAGTAAAAATTAAAGTCTTTACTTTAAATATTCGATCTTACGGTTTTTACACAAGAAGTATTGTGATCATTCATTATTTAAACAATGTTATTCATAAATAATTTATTAACCACTTAATTGTTATATAACACGTACAGGAAATGCTTCTAGTATGCTGAACGTGCAAACCACAAATTAAATGTGAAAACAGTAACATATTTGTACCATCCTGCGCGTATATTTTACTCTAGATCTATTCCTTGCTGGTAAGCTGAACGTTCAAACCGCGTACAAGTTCATTTTAAGTGTCATTAAGCTCATTGAAATGGTCCGAACATCAGAACTATTAAGTATAGTTCTTTTATAGTACTAGTTAATGCACTAATTAAATAACCGTATGTTATGTGGAAAATTCCACTTTTCATGGCTAATTAAGTCTCGTTTTGTGCATTTCACGCAACAATTTCGTGTGTGACCTTTTGTATCGCACGTCTCTTTCTCTATGTGCGTGAGATTTTGTTTATAATATCTATATACTATTATATAAAGAAACTCACTGTTATACTAATCTTTTGATTTCCAACTTTAACCTTTAAGTTTTAGCTACATTGTAAAAAATATATTATTAAATTCTCAAAATAGCCTTACAAATTAAGTTAGACTAATTAATTACACTACTAATTGTAATTAATGATTTACTTTCCCCATAATTTGCTTCATTGTTCTACTGCAAATTTATGGCACATGTTATCTAGATAAATCTTCATCCTTAACCCACATAGAATGACATTGAAAAAAAAATTATGCTCGCGGGAACCGCGTGCTCCATTTGCTAGTACAATCGAAAAAACAAGAAAAACATATACAATTCTGCTTCAGTTTAACCTAAATTCTATCTTATGGAGGAAAAGAAATCGTTCACATAATCACATATATATTCTCATAAAATTTCATCATAATAAGAAATACATGGTATAATTATATTTATTTCTAAAAGAATTCTTGGGTAGGAGACCAAAAATTGTTGCCTCTCCAGCTGAAGCAACAATTATTTGATGAGTTAACTTTTAATGCGGTAAAATATTTAAATAACATGACAAAATGTGAGTTACAACTTACAAAACGTATAAACTTTTCAATGATGACTTTAATAAAGAAGAAAGAAAAAGAAAAAGCTTCTCGCCCAAATCGGCGACTTAAATAGTCGTTTAATACTTTAATTAACCAATAAAGGCAATAAAAATGTACATCAAATTTATATATTTATTATGTGTATAAATTTATGAAAAGAAAAAAATGTATACTGAGGCACAGAGAGAAATAAACTAGTTTTTGTTTCAATATATAAATTGCTTAGTAGAGTAGAGTTCAGAGGAACTTACGATGTGAGTCCATGGGGAGAGAAAGAGCAGGGAGAATAAGAAGAAGAAGAAAAAAAACAAGTATGTTGTAGTGTTGATTAAAGACCGCTTGTTGATGAATTTTGAATAATAATGCTTGTGAAAGGCAGGTCTCAGCCAAAATACTTTCATCAACTTCTCTTCTTGTTGCGCTCTCGTCATTATGCCTAACTAGATCTGATCCTATATGCTATGCTCACCTATCAATAAATATGTGAATGTGTGTGTGTGTGTATGTGTGTGTATTTCTCTGAGTATCACCAGATGAAATTTTGTGGAGGTGTGTTGTTGTTAAGGACGAGTAAGAAGCTTCTGATATTTAAAGTATAAGATGTCAAGTGTGATTACTACGTGGAAGATGTTCTATTCATCCCTATAGGCCAAATTTAATATTCGTTAATTTACTAAATATCCTGGGTTTTATAATTTGTAATTGAGTTTTTCATATTCCGTAAGTTGCCAGTTGTAATTCTCAACTATTTAATATTCGCTGTTGACCCGGCGTCGGCGATACTGCACCAATATAAAGGCTTTTTGATTATTTCTTTAATATTTTGACAAACAAATAAATAAATCAACTATTTTGGTCTTATTTCGTCACGGTAATAGAACACGATTAAACAATACAATCGAAATATATAAATAACCAAAATAATGTTAATCCAATAAAATATACCGGACCAACTTTGTCCGGAACACCTACTATCTATTACAAATCTTGCATTGTTTTAAACATATGAATAACACAAACTATTCAACGCATCGAATTGCGGGTGTTCGATGTGCGCCTCGAACAATACTGGTTCGATGCAGGGTTGATTCGATGCTGCTTTGACAAAATACTGTTTGTATCGAATACTGAGACGCCTCGAACAAATGGTCGTATCGAATAGGGCGATTCGATGTGGTAAGGGTAGTACTTGGTTTCGATTTGCTTTGGAAGACGAATGAACGGGGTATATATAAGCCTTGTCGAGTGGGACCCATAGGCAGCTGTTGAAACCGCATCGAACCAAATGGTTCGATGCGCGCATCGAATAAGAGCTATTCGTTGCGCTAAATGTATGGAATTGGGCCAATTCGATATGGTTATGGGCCGGCCCAATCCATAGTGCTGGGTCAATCCTAAAATACTCCTATCACATAGTCCCCCCAGTTTGGGAGACGTTATCAAAGTGATGACGGTTTCCAAACTTCAAATCATATTCACCATTGAAAGTTATGGACATCGAATTGTGACAGTTCGATGCGTCATGTATGCGGGCCTCGAATTTGATGAATTCGATGCGCGCATCGAATCATGTAAATTCGATGCGTTCAAGAAAGCGGCGGCCCATGAGCCTATATATAAGGGTCCACATGTCTGACATTTTTGTTGTTATTCGCAGAGAGGATTTTTTTGTTTGCTTCTGAACCGCATCGAACAGAGGCTGTTCGACACGATACGTATCGAATCATTGGAATTCGACACGTTGTTGACTTATTATTAATATTCAAAAATATATAAAGTTCGTTATTAGGCTGACATGGCCCGTACAAAATCTCGAAATCGTAGTAAAATTGTGTTGTCACCCGAGAACATTTATGATGCTCAGGGAAGGAGCGAGCAAAATGAGCCCTCGGGTGCGGGCCCATCTTCCGCTAACGTGACCTTGGAAGAAAATCCGGGCGAATTTGCAAGAAAATAAACTGCAAGCACGACTCCTGGAAATCTTTCCGACAATTGGGGTGCGGGCCACTCTGATTCATCTCCCCCGGATCATTCTACCATGAGACTCGGTGGTGTTAGCGCTGGCACTCGGGTGCCCATAGTGAGCGATTTTGAACGCCACGAGAATGTTGATACACAGAGAGTGGTGGTGACACCAACCGTTACTGGTGGACGCATAAAAGTCGGGACTCATCGTCAAACTCAAATAATGGAAGATATCGATATCGAAGACGAAAGAATTACTGCCAACGTGGCCAAGTTTAATGCAGCGAACCCTACATTCAGGCATAGGCGAAATGTACATAAAGCGAGCTCCTCCCGCTCAGTTGGTGAGGACTGGTATACTTCCGCTAAAAGAAAATTAGCGGAGGAAGAATCAGCCCGCGATGCTCAGGATATTCCACCGCCTCCTCCGAGACGACCTCGACCTTTAGGAAATCCAAGACCTGCCTCTCCCGGAAGCCTTGTCAATTACGACTTTCTTAACGATGATAATTCAGAATCATTGAGCGCCACATTGGGCGCATATAGGCTGAGAGAGGAACAAGCTGGAGAGATAATGCAGAGTCTATGGCCTCATTTGGATCGGCGAACCGTAATAAGTCGGTTGGGATACCAGGATCTGGCTCGCTTCTGGCGCCTATTCTTCGCTGCTGTTATTTTAGCAGTTTATCGGCTGTGCAGGGATTACAGCGGTTTGGTTGAGGTGCAGAGCCAGCACATTGCTGTCGTCGACAATCTACGCACTACTATTTGCAAACGGGGATTATAGTCGCCGAAATGCGCTGAAACGTGCTAGAGAAACGGAAGTAAAAGCGTTTAAAGCGACCCGCGACAAACATGATGCTGAAGTGAAAGCTAAGAAATCAGAAGAGAATGCTGAAGCACTGCGCGCTGAAATTATTGCGCTAAAAAAGGATAATGAATCCTTGAGGCGTGAAAATTGTTCTCTTCAGGCGTCGAATACAGATGCGGAAAATGCTATTTCCAATTTGCGCCATCGCATTCAATATTTCGAGTCAGAAGATTACAGATGTGCAATCGTCCAAGATTTTACGCAGAGTAATGTTTATAAATTTCTGGAATTACTCTGTGGTGCTGTAGATACGAAATATGGAATGGAACTCGGTGTCGATCTAGCGGAACACCTTGGGTACCTAAGAGAGGGTTTTCGCAAGGACATGCTTGATGCAAGTCGTAACTCGAGAATGGAGATCCCGAAAATCAACGATGATGATAATGATGATTTACAGACTCCTAGGCCCGGTGATCCATTTTATGCCATGTGGCGAGATCGCAAAAAACAAAATGTGATCGGCTCAAGCTCTTTAAAATCGAACTCTCCTATGATCCATAAAGGAAAAGAGAAAAGCTCTTCACGATGCTTTTGGTCTGAGTGATGATGATTTGAAATCGCCTCCGAAAACTTCCAGGTCTACAATTTTTCTTAAGAGTCCTCCAAAGACTTCTGGTTTCGAAAATATTCCTCTTGCAGCTTTGGGGCAAAGAAAAAAGGTGGCAAGCTTACCTAAGACTTCTGATTCAACAATGGTCTTGCCGAGTGGAATGTATCCTGCTCGAGATGACAGAGTTTCTGTACCGGTCAGTAATATGCCTGATCAATCATTTAATGCTCCGAATTTGATTTCTCCAAGTAGATATCAGCTCGGCGATACTACTGAGAGAGTTGAATTCGTCTTGCCCGGTGATTGGGCACAAACTGATGAATTGATTCTTACAGAGGATCAAATTCATGGTAATTGTGCCAATTTTGCGCGTTCAGTGGGTGTGGTACTCCATCAAGAGTCCCCCCATTCATCGAGTGCGTAGTGATAATTAGGTTACATTATTTTGTCGATATTAGATTATAGTAGTTTGTAATGCTTTTGCAGTTGCATTTTTACTGAAAATGAATTTACCATTTATCTTATAACCTTCGACTTACATTCACCTGCATAGTGTTTCTTTCTAATGCCTTCCTAAGAATGTCATTTTGATTCATTCGCTTGCTGTCAAATCAATATTTATCGGAGAGATAAGATCACTTGGGTTTTTATTAGGCTGTTATTGTATTTATGGTGATCATAAGGATTTGGATCACATTTAGTCTTCTTACCCCCTTGTCACGTTCTTGCTTCTGGCATGCGGGGGTGGATCACTTTGGGCCTTCTTACCACTCCGTCATGTTCTTCCTTCTGGCATGCGGGGGTGGACCACTTTGAGTCTTCTTACCCCTCCGTCATGTTCTCCCTTCTGGTATACGGGGGTGGACCACTTTAGGCCTTCTTACCCCTCCGTCATGTTCTCCCTTCTGGCATACGGGGGTGGACCACTTTGGGCCTTCTTACCCCTCTGTCATGTTCTCCCTTCTGGCATGCGGGGGTGGACCACTTTGGGCCTTCTTACCTCTCCGTCATGTTCTTCCTTCTGGCATGCGGGAGTGGACCACTTTGGGCCTTCTTACCCCTCCGTCATGTTCTTCCTTCTGGCATGCGGGGGTGGACCACTTTGGGCCTTCTTACCCCTCCGTCATGTTCTTCCTTCTGGTATACGGGGGTGGACCACTTTAGGCCTTCTTACCCCTCCGTCATGTTCTCCCTTCTGGCATACGGAGGTGGACCACTTTGGGCCTTCTTACCCCTCTGTCATGTTCTCCCTTCTGGCATGCGGGGGTGGACCACTTTGGGCCTTCTTACCTCTCCGTCATGTTCTTCCTTCTGGCATGCGGGAGTGGACCACTTTGGGCCTTCTTACCCCTCCGTCATGTTCTTCCTTCTGGCATGCGGGGGTGGACCACTTTGGGCCTTCTTACCCCTCCGTCATGTTCTTCCTTCTGGCATGCGGGGGTGGACCACTTTGAGCCTTCTTACCCCTCTGTCATGTTCTTCCTTCTGGCATGCGGGGGTGGACCACTTTGGGCCTTCTTACCCCTCCGTCATGTTCTTCCTTCTGGCATGCGGGGGTGGACCACTTTGGGCCTTCTTACCCATCCGTCATGTTCTTCCTTTTGGCATGCGGGGTGGACCACTTTGGGCCTTCTTACCCCTCCGTCATGTTTTACCTGTGTCATTTGATGAACATAAATTTGCAGTTAATAATTCATAGAGGATTTATATCAATCAAAGTGTATATAACATAATGTTTGATCAAATTTATTCAATTTTATGCATAATAACGCCTGAGATGTTGCACATTCCATAGATGCTTCTGTTGAATTCCTCTTAGAGACTCCAAATAATAATATCCTCGTGAACTTGCTCGTGTGACTCTAAAAGGCCCTTCCCATTTTGGTTCAAGCTTTCCGCTATGCTGCTTTGCTGCAATGCTTCTCAGGACCAAATCTCCTACTTCAAAATTCCTGAATTGAACCCTTTTATCATAGCTTTTGGCCACTGCTGCTTTAAAAGCAACAGTACGCTGATACGCATCATCCCTCGTTGATCCTATCATATCCAGATCCATTTGTCTTAACCGGGCCAATTGCTCAGGATCGTAATCAGTAATTCTGCGCGTTGGCATCCCTATCTTTGCCGGCAAAATAGCTTCAGTACCATAAACAAGAACGAATGGGGTCTCCCCCGTGGATGTTCTTGGAGTTGTTCTATATGCCCATAATATTCCTTGAAGCTCTTACGGCCATGTTTTTCCTGTACTTCTTATCCTCCGTTCGAGATAATCCTTCCATGTTTTGTTAGTGGATTCTGTTTGACCATTGGATTGTGGATGATACACTGAGGTCAGATTGTGCGATATCTTCAATTCTCCGAACCATGATTTGATTTCCTTTCCGCTGAACTGCGTGCCGTTATCACATACAATAGATCTCGGGATGCCAAAATGGCATATGATGTATTTCCATATAAACTCAATCATATTCTTCTCTGTGATTGACGTTATAGCCTCTGCTTCGACCCACTTAGTATAATACTCAACTGCTACTATTAAGTATCATTTTTGTCCTTTGGTGGGTGGAAATGGACCCACTATATCATTTCCCCACTGATCAAATGGACATGCCACGTCGATGGGTTGTAGCTGGCGTGCTGGTCTATGAATGAGACGAGCATGGTATTGGCAACTATCACACTTTCTCGAGAAAGCTGTCGCATCTTTAAGTAAAGTTGGCCAATAATATCCTTGACGCAATATCCGTTGAGCTAAAGCTCGTCCCCCGGAGTGATTTCCACAACAACCTGCATGGATCTCTTCCATTACATATTCAGCTTGAGTAGGAGTCAAACATCTCAACAACGGTCCCTCGAAAGATCTTTTATATAACTCTCCATTGCTGATAGTAAATCTATAAGCCTTGTAACGCATTCTGCGTTGTGCATTTGGATCTGCTGGGTGAATGCCTTGCTGAAGATAAATCATGATTTCATCCTTCTAAGATGGATCTTCTTGTATCGTCATTATAAACTCCACCCGAGCTTCCGTGGTAATATATTTTGATATCCCAATCAAAGGTTTATCAGCAACCATAAGTGTGATTTGCTTTTCCACCAGAACGTCTGAAGAACTTGCGAATTTAGAAAGCGCATCTGCCTTTGCATTTTCGTCCCTAGGGATCTGAGTTATGTCCAAGAATTTGAAGTTCTTTGCCAATTCTTTGACTTTAGCGGCATACAACTTCATTGTTTCCTCACGCGTCTCATATCTTCCTGAAAAATGATTTGCCACCAAGAGTGAGTCGGTGAATACGTCCAGATGTTCAATGTTGAGCCCGAGTGCCATTTTGATACTGGCAATTATTGCCTTGTATTCGGCTTCGTTATTTGTTACCATGTAATTTAGGCTAATAGCAAATTCAAACTCCATTCGCTCCGGAGAAAGAAAATGTATCCCAATTCCTCCTCCATGAGTGGTAGCAGATCCATCTGTGTGTAGTATCCACGTTGTTGTTGCTCTGCTGGTTCCAACCTGATTTGATATAGAAAAAATACAGCATGCGGTCTCAACTACACTGTTTCCCAAAGTCTCGGCCATGAAATATGCTAAAGCCTGCGCTTTGATTGCAACTCGCGGCTTAAACTCCAATCCGAATTCACTGAGTTCAATTACCCATTTCACCAACCGACCAGAGGTTTCTGGCTTTGCCAACACTTGCTTCAATGGTTTGTCCGTTACCACAGTAATTGGGTGGGACTGAAAATACGGTTTCAACTTCCGGGCTGTAACAACAATTGCCAATGCAAACAATTCTATTTCCCAGTAGTTTCTCTCCGCCCCTTGCAGTACTCTACTCACGTAATGTATGGGTAATTCCTGATTTCCTTTTTGCTTGAGTAATATTGTACTGATTGCGTTTGTGGATACCGTCAAATAAAGATACAACATTTCATTTTCCTCTGGTTTTGCTAACAACGGCGAGCTTACAAGATAATTCTTCATTTGTCTAAAAGCCTCTTCACACTCCGGTGTCCAAAAAAAATCTTTGTTCCGTTTCATCACTTTGAAGAAAGGAAGATTCTTTTCTGCAGAAGTTGATATAAATCTTCCTAAAGCTGTCAAACGGCCCACCAGACATTGAACATCCCTCATTGTTCTTGGTGATGGTAGATCCAGCACTGCCTTTATTTTATCAGGGTTGGCTTCAATTCCTCTTTCATTTACCACATATCCTAAAAACTTCCCGGCCGTTACCCCAAAAGTGCATTTTTTGGGGTTTAATCTCATTCCATAGGTTCTCATTATAGTGAAAGCCTTATCCAGATGTCGCACATGCTCCTCGGCTTTAAGACTCTTCAGTAGCATATCGTCAATATATACTTCCATCCATTTTCCAATTTGGTGATAAAACATCTTAGCCACCAGCCTTTGAAAAGTTGCTCCCGCATTCTTTAATCCAAACGGCATTACCCTATAACAATACACTCCGGTATCTGTGACAAATGTTGTCTTGCTCTGATCCTGCACTGCCATGAAGATTTGATGAAAACCACTCTTCGCGTCCATCATGCTCAGCAGTGCACATCCTGCTGTAGAATCCGGGAAATAAGATGTTGGGCAGTAGAGTGGTGCTCCAACACAGCCACTTTTACTGAAATATCCCTCTTTCTATTTATAAGAAATGGTTTCATCTTTTATGAAATTGCAATTTTACCCCAATAGATTAAATAGTTCTATTTTTAGTATTCTATTCATGGGAATAGTCCATCACGACCAATATCAGGCCCAGCATGCTTCCGTACATAACTTAAAACAATTCTTTAAAAGGTGCCTCGCTTGACCGTACCACCGTCGGGTATTCTGCCAGGTTTTACGAAGACTCCTCGCCCCCAACCACTCGATCACAACCGATGGTTCTGCAACAGCTCCTTCAACGGTAATCAGCACAACCCTGGTTCGTTTCCTACTCCGGGTGTAAGAGGCAACTTAAAATGGAATGTTTAAAAGCTCAACTTCAACATACTCAGGCGAAAGCAAAACGATATTTATTTATGTGGAGACTTATTTATTACAACCCACTCATAACCCCCTTAGAGAGGAGTTACTTGTTTAGCTACACATAGTAGCTATGTCTCTCTTGTACATACACTCGAACATAAATTTAAATGTTTATACAGACACTCGTTTATAAAATCCTCACACTTATTACAAACTATGCTTCTCTCTTGTTAATAAGAAAACTAAGGGAAATGCTCGATGCCTTTAGCTTTCTTCAGCTTGTGTATTTATAGGTGAAGTTCCGGATTTAAAACGCGGATTTCAGCTACATCTTGATGCTTTTTCTTCCACTAGCGTAGTAGCCTGGCCCTCTTGTCATTTTAGTGGAATCTTTTCCACCCCAGCTTGTTGTCTTTTTCCTTCCCACTATGATAGTGGTCTGGCCCTCCACTTATCATCATGTCGTTGTAGTGGAGATGGTCCTGATTTAATCACATGGCTACTTTAGCTTTGCCAGCTGCAGTAGTCCACTTTCCTGTCCCACGCGGCATCTTTCCTTGTCTCGAATGGCCCTCTTTGTCGTTTTCTCCTTTGTCCCGTTTCATCGGGAATCCTTTTCCAAAGAGGGGCTCTTTCTGATCTTGACACTTTGGACAGATCCTTTCCTTCCATTTGCCGACGTGTGCCATATTGCAGAACTTTCGGCTAGTTTCTGATGTCGACGAAATTTCATTCTTCCACAATGTTCTTCGTTTGTTTTCGAACATTGTTTCAGCAAACCTCGTGGTGGTGTTGGTCATGCTATTAAGCATGAACGTTCCGTTTTCCTTATTTTGGAAAATTTTGAACGCGTACTTGGCTTTGTCCATCTCTGTGAGACAGACCCATAGTCCCCAAGCTCTTCTCGTTGAGATGTCATCTTCTGAGATTGGGGCGACTAACATCTGTCCTTCCGGTGGAGGCTGGATGTAGTCCATTGCTTTCATATTTGGTCTTTGGAGTTTGATAAAATGAAAACTCGGTAAAGACCCCTTGTCTGCGATTTCTGGGGCTGCGGAGATGAACTTCATTTCCAGAACATCGCCCCTTTCTAGTGTATGATTGTTCTGCCATGTTTCATACACTTTTCCTTGAATCCATTCCGGTAATTTGGCAATTTCCGGAAAGCTTGGTGATGTGGTAAAGATTGAGGCTATACAGCCAAAATCAAACCATTCTCGTACCTGCTCAGGTTTTGATCCAGGTCGTATCCAAATCCTTGGATATTTTCCCGACTAATCTGCAACAGTTTTTCCAGGGACCAGTCCCATCCTCGTGTACAACCTTTCCCACGTTCTCTGATATTCAATCAAAGGTGGGGTTTTCTCGTTTTTGTTTATCTTAGACGATCCCGTTTGGGGCCTAAGATTAACCTCGTCCTCTTTAATCTTAGAGGTGTTTTTTGATTCCTTCGGTATTTCTACCTCTGGATCAGCTTGCTTCTGGCTTGTTGATTCTTTAGGTATACCTACCCTCGAATCGGCTTGTTCTTGGGTGTCTTCCTCGAAAGGATCACCTGCTGGTTCAGTATTACTCGAAACATCAAACTCGTATGTATTCGCTTGTATTTCCACTTCCAGTTTTGATAGGGAAGCATCTCGAAATAGGGGTACCGTGAGGCTATCCCATAAACTTGTACTACCCAATAAAGTTGCCTTCATTGAGTTTTGAACCTTGGAAAGGTCCATTTCCTGTACATGACCGGAAGCCTGAGCATTGATTGCCAGACCATCGATCGCCTTGCGGAGCTCGTCCAGGTTATCCATGTGGTGTCTCCATCTCGTAAGGATGGTATCGGCCTCATGTGCCTCCATCTCTTGTTAAGAAATCTGCAAGAATGTTTTCATGAGATTTTATAACAAGAACATCAAAATTATAATATTGACATTTAGCTTGCCATCTTAAAAGTCTAGCCTTCTCGGGTTTGCTTTCTATTTTGTTTTTTAAGAAAGCCTTGACACTAGTGTTATCGATTTTAAGTGTGAACTTCTTAGCAAGTAAGAATAAGGGCCATTTTTTAAAGGCTCTTCGAACTGCAAAGAATTCTTTCTCGTTGATGTACCATCTTGCTGCCTCTTCTTTTGAAAAGAGACCGCTACAGTATCTGCATGGCACTTCTCCTTTTGGTTCAACTTTGGTTAGAACCGCCGCCCACCAATGATCGCTTGCATCCGTATAAAGAACAAGATCGTCTTCATCATTTGGGATTGCAAGTTTGGGGAGGTCTTGACAGATAGCTTTAAGCTTGTGTACTGTTTCCTTGTGTCATCCGTCCATTTGAATTCCGCATCTTTCTTCAGTAATGGACTAAATGTTCTCCTGTAACTTGCCAAATTGTTAATAAACATTCCAGCAAAATTAACTAACCCCATAAAACTTTGGAGTTGTTTAACAGTCTTGAGGTTATCGGGAAAATCACGTACCTTTTCCACCAAATGTCTTTGGAGAATGATACATGATTCGTCGATTTCGATTCCAAGGAATTCGATCTTCCTTGTAAGAATAACTGCCTTCTTTTCTGATAGCACTAATCCTTCCTTGTGGCAAACATATGAGAAAATCTCCAAATGTTTGATGTGTTCTTTGACATTCTTCGAGGCGATGAGAATATCGTCGACATACACGAACATGAATTTGAAATAATCCTTGAAGAGATTATCCATCTTCCTTTGATATATCTGGGGTGCATTAGCCAATCCCATCGGCATGACATTCCAGATATAGTGTCCTTGTGGTGTGGAAAAAGCTGTAAACTTCTTGCTTTCTTCCTCCATCTTGATTTGATAGAATCCTGACTTGCAGTCAAACTTAGAGAAGACTCTTGCGTTCTGGATGCAGTTGATCAGGTGCTCTCGATTCGGGATATAATATCCGTCGAAATCCAAGATTTTATTAATCCCTTGGTAGTTGATTACTAATCTTGGTTTCCCTCTTTTGATCTCTCCATGGTTCCTGACTAGGAATCCCGGACTGCTGTATGGAGATACTCCTGGTGAGATGAGCTTAAGGTTTAGATGTTCCTTAAGAATATTCGGCATATCTTCCCGATCTTCTTGGTTCATCAAGATAGGCATGTACCTGACAAACTCATTTTCTTTTCCTTTTTTAACTCTTAGGGTTGCCTTGAGCTCATTCTTGTTCCACCATGCAAGAGGATCTTCTTCGTAGTTCCTCCGAATTTTCGCTTTGACATCTTCTATTGAAATCTGCTCTTCATTAGTGATGTCAATATGAGGACTTGGTTCTAGGCTGGCCTTGAGGATCTCGATCGTTTAATCTCTGATCCTTTTGGTCTTCTGACCGCCTAGGCTTTCAATCCTAAGCTGTAGGATTGCCTCACCATACTTCCTCCGGTCTTGCATTTTTGGGTGTAGAAGTCTTCCTTCATCACCACGCTTGCTGCGAAATTGAATCGGCAGTTTGCGGTAAAACGCCTGCGTCAAGCGTTGCACCAAGATCTTATGATCACAAGTAGTTGTGAGAATAAGACGTCTTGTTTCATTATCTTGCGTAAAACGTTTGAACGTTTGTAGGAAATTGTTGCCGAGCAAGATATCGGCTCCGGTATCATGGAAATAAATTGGGGGCGTCTTCACTTTGTACCATGGGGTACCACCTGCTCCACCAATTAATATTTCTGCCTGTTTTATTCCTCGTCTGAAGATGATGATCTTTTTCGAGAAATCCCTTCCTGCAATCGCCGGTAAATCTTCTCCGATTTCTCCGGGGAAGACTCCTGGTTTTGCTGTGCAAATTCCTGCTCCTGAGTCGATATACGCTGCAAAGTATTCGGCTCGGTATTTCTCGTACAACATCCCTACCGAGATGTAGATTGAGAATGGACTGGTGGTCATTTGAGCCGGTATCTTTTTCCTTCCACCGTAAACTCCATTCCTCCCGGCACCTTTTCCCAAGGTTTGTGATCCTCGAGAAATTCGATTCCAAGAACAAGTTGTTCTGGGATCTTTCCTGCTCGACCATTGATAATGAAATCAAGTCCACCTAACTTTAGGTTTCCTTGATACCGTCCGACAAATGGCTGCTTTAGATAATACAATGCGTCGCATGGTAACGTATTATCTTTCTGGGTGGTGTCGAAGATGACTTCGACTTCTCCCCATCCTCCTGGACATTGGAGTTCACCTTTGGTCGTGAATTTCTTTGGTTCAATCACTACCTCCATAATTGGTTTCTTTCCCCAGGTAAGACTTTGCATCCTGTTTTCTCGGAAAGAGACGGTTCTCGGCTCGAGTCTTTGGCTCGTATCTTTGCCAAATACTGGTTGGTCTCGGATGATCATATCCATTTCATGAATATGAGGCAGATTGGAAATCTCTGGCCTGACTGCATGGGCAACCTTCTCGAAGATTTCCGGTATCTCGACGAACTCATTTCTCTGGAAGAGGTCCGAATGGTGAGTATTGGAGAGTGCGTAGGAGATACTGTATGTAATGGAGTAAGGTCGGTTTCCTTCCTTCATTAACTCCTTGTTTTTGAAGTTCTGATGTAGAGTTAGAACTCTGTTGAAATCTTTATCGGCTAGGTTAAAGGCGATTTTTGGATATATGAATGTTGCCACCTTTCCTGCAAATAGATTTCCTAAAATACCTCCGAGACACGCATCTCGTAGGTTCTGGATCCTTCGATCAAAGACGGCAATGTCAATTGGGGAATTGATTCCTTCCTTGAACGTTGCTTTGAGCAGAATTCTTATGGCCCCGATATGGATCCATGACATTTTCTGCGCAATTTCAGGCTTGAGTCTCCTTAGTTCCTCCTTGATCTCATTCATAGGAACTAGTTGCATTTCCATCACATTATTGGTCAGCTCCATTGGGATTGCAATTTCTCCCGTTGTAACCTTGTAGATGATGTGATGTTTTCTCTTCCTGAAGCTTAGCTGGGCTAAGGTTCTCTCTATTTTTCCGATGGTGAATCCATCGTAGACTCTCAACTTAGGATCTTCCCGCATAATTCTCATCAAGGCTTTGTGAGAAATGCTGGTTTGTGAGAAAAATCCTGTCATGTCTTCTTGAACTTCCTGATGGAAGATCTCCTCGTCTTTAGTCTGATTCTGAATCTGATTCTGAAGACTCATCTGGTCCTTCGTCTTCCTCATATATACTTTCGTCCGAAGGGATATCCTCAAACTGGTATACCTGAACAAGGTCCTGAAAGTAGACAGCTTTTTCGAATTCTGGCGTAGCCTCGAACTGTCTAACCCCTCTTTTTTGGTTTTCCGGGCAATCTGTTGAGATGTGTCCTTTGGCACCACACGTCCAACAGTTGCAGTCTTTAAAACTTTCATTAGCACGTGTGTGTGCTCTCCTGAAAGTTCGCTTAGTCGAAGGTCTGCTGCTGCTTCCTTGGCTGGAAGATGTCCTTCCACGGCTGGGTCCTGGTCTTTGCCCTGATTTGTAACTTCGGGCTTTCTGTTTTGACCAAAATCTTCTTGGCCTCCACGAAGATTTTCTGGTGAACTTACTTCTTTGCTCATAGGGGTGATCCCTATGCTTCTTCTTTCGC
This sequence comes from Linaria vulgaris, assembly GCA_948329865.1. Taxonomy (NCBI): domain Eukaryota; kingdom Viridiplantae; phylum Streptophyta; class Magnoliopsida; order Lamiales; family Plantaginaceae; genus Linaria; species Linaria vulgaris. The sequence continues at coordinate 80,334,799 of OX415250.1, forward strand.
TGTCTCTCTGGTGCACCAATGACTGTTGGGATGTCATTGTCGTCGCAGCAAAGACGGGCTGATTTATTGATTCGTTTCAGCCTCTTGAAATTCTTTTGAATTGCTGCCTCCTGGCACCATTCGCTCAACTTGACTTTGAGAAAAGACATCCTTTGGGCCACCGTATCAACCCCAATAGGAGTATATCCTCGTAGTAACATCTCCCGCCATGGACTTGGTATTTTGGCGAAAAATAAGGGAATCGCCGTGTCTTCAGGCATCCGGCTCTTCCATCTGTACTCGGTGAACAACTTAATGTATAGGTCAACGCTACATATATCATGTAGCTCCAAGCTATACAGTGCTTGTTCGTATCTCCTGACCTTCTCCTGGTCACCTCCTCCGGTCTGGGGATCAACAAAGTATCCTTCTCCGATGAAGTAGATCTTGAAAAGCCTCGCCATTCTATCAACAATTTCTTTGAGAGAATCACCGGATAAGACCCCACTTCTAATTTCCGGGGTTCCATGTTCCCATCCTATCTTGACCGATCCTTCGAGACTCATCTGCAACATCATGATGAATCCCTCTTTGTCGAGTTCAAGCGTTGCTGCTGCAATTCTCATTGTCGATGCCCATTCATCGATCAGGGCTTCGCGATTCTTGAAATCCAGAGTGTCCAAATTGAGCATAAGTCCATATGGGTGGATTGGATCGAGTTGCGATCTCCCGTATGGTGTTCCATGAACGTCTGGCCTTCTCGCCCTTGCTCTGGTCGGAATCCGGTTGTACATAGATCCTGCCACGAAGTCATGCTGGTGTGGCATGGATTCTTCACGGATTGGCTCTTCTCGGATTGGTTCTGGATTCGGGATGGAAGATCCGACTCCTTCTGTAACCGTCGACTGTCCTTGGGGAGGATTTTGACTTGGCACGATTGCACTTTCATATGTCTGGATGTTCTCCAGGCTAAGTTCTGAAAGTGATGCTGCAAGATCAGAAAGGTCTCGCCCGATCTCGAAGTTGAAATCATCCATCCTGAATTTGGACATGATCTCAATATGTGCTGGGTTCTCCACGTATCCGTGCTTCCAGCTTTTCGCTCGTGGTCAATTCTCTTTTGACCTCGACTGCTTTACCCTTTTGATGTAATAAGGGCTCCTTCCCGAAAGATGGTGGCAACCATCCAACTCTCCTTCTTTCGGATGACCTTGGCATAGATTCCAAGATCTTGACTCTTTGCTGGATATCCTGTAAATTTCCCAAGATCACCTTCTATCGTCGAGACATAGCTTCAAGCTTATCTCTGATTTCCTGTAGATGCTCGGGCACATGGTATTGATGATTGCCATATGCTTGGACTGTTTTCTGGACTTCCCTGAGGTCCTGGGACAGCTTGGAGCTATCTGGCACGAGCTCGTGGAAATCTGGCAAAACTAGATTACTCATGAAGAACGGTTATTACGTTCAGTGATTAATCTATTAATCCTTGCGATATTAGCCATGAGACCATTAATAGCTATAAACTTAGCTCTAATGGCAGGGAGATTGTCTGGTCTGTGACTAGCCAAATCAACTAACTTAGTCATCAAGAGTTGGAGCTCTTGTTCAAGTGTGATACCCGGCATCTTACAGGCTTAGTATAGAACTTTGCTTTTTAGCTTTTTCTAGACTAATCGTAAGTTGTCTAAACATTTCTTGCCTAGCAACCTTGACGGGGCACGTATTACCTTGTAACTCACGATCGCAACACAGGACATCGTGATTTTTAATCATCGTGTTATGATACTCACGATAGCTTGTTAAAGCAATGATTTGCTTTTTAATACTTGCACACTTGTGTGTTCTAAAGTAGAACTGATATGGGAGATCTCATATACTATCCATTACTGGATCACTCATGTTTTGAAAAAACTCCTCTCACGAGGTAATTAAGAGTAGCAATTAATAGATAAATAACCACATAAAATAAATAAACCATGCTCTGATACCATTTTCAAGCACTAAGAATAGAAACCTTTAAAGTATGGGGTCAAAGTGAAATATCCTAAAAGTTGAAGAAATCTTTGGAATAAAAGGTGGGGGTATTAAAGTAATTGAGAGGGTGTTGGAGTAGTGCTCTACCTCCTAGCATCCAACTTACCGTAGAATCCACAAGTAGATCTATCCGAGGCAACGGAAAAGGATCCCTTGGGCAATGCTTGTTTAAATCTGTATAATCTACACACATTCTCCATGTAGCTTCTTTTTTCAAGACTAGCACAATATTGCTCAACCATTCTGAGAATCTTATAGCATAAATATGTCGTGCTGCTAAGAGCTCTTGCACCTCCTTTTCAGCAGCTTCATTCTTTTCTTTGCTAAAGTTTCGCTTCTTTTGCCGTATCGGTTTTGCACTCTTATCTACATTCAAACGATGCACTATGATCCTTGAATCAATCCCGAGAAGATCAGAATCGGACCATGCAAATATATCTGAATTACGTCGGAGACAGTCAACCAATGCAGCCTCTATTATCCAGTCCATTTATGCTCCAATTTTTATTACTTTCTCTGTACTTTCTTTAAAAAGCTGTACGATCTTGAACTCTCCTAAATGCTCCATTTTACATTCTTGCCATTGCTTTAGCAACTGACTTTCTATTTTATCTTGAGCATGTTCTTTAGGCTCAATTTGCTTTTGACTCTGTTCTGTCTCTGTTTTGATCTTTTTCTCTGTTTGCCTTTTTTCACCCGCATACATGCGCCGTTTATTTGTCATCATAGCTGCTTATATCTAAAACAATGTTAACGGTGTTCCCACAGACGGCGCCAATATTTTGGTCTTATTTCGTCACGGTAATAGAACACGGTTAAACAATACAATCGGAATATAAATAACCAAAATAATGTTAATCCAATAAAATATACCGGACCAACTTTGTCCGGAACACCTACTATCTATTACAGATCTTGCACTGTTTTAAACATATGAATAACACAAACTATTCAACGCATCGAATTGCGGGTGTTCGATGTGCGCCTCGAACAATACTGGTTCGATGCAAGGTTGATTCGATGCTGCTTTGACAAAATACTGTTGGTATCGAATACTGAGACGCCTCGAACAAATGGTCGTATCGAATAGGGCGATTCGATGTGGTAAGGGTAGTACTTGGTTCCGATCTGCTTTGGAAGACGAATGAACGGGGTATATGTAAGCCTCGTCGAGTGGGACCCATAAGCAGCTGTTGAAACCGCATCGAACCAAGATGGTTCGATGCGCGCATCGAATAAGAGTTATTCGATGCGCTAAAGGTATCGAATTGGGCCAATTCGATATGATTATGGGCTGGCCCAATCCATAGTGTTGGGCCAATCCTAAAATACCCCTATCATCCACGTTGTTTGTTTATTCAAAAAGAAAAAAAAAATCAAATAAGCCTTTATATTCTTAAGTATGTTCACTAAGCTGAATTTCAGAGTATGTCTTATACTCTTGCTTAATAAAACTTCTCATTGCCAACCAAACAAAAAAAAGAAAAAAGGAATCTTTCATACCCTGTCAAAACGAAATATTTATCCCGGTTACTTCTTGGAGATAACTTTTATTTTTTGGTATAATATCAACAACACTCTAGGATATCTGGTAAAATGTTATATATCTCACGAGGAAAAACTCAAACCTACATTCTACTATATAAAACAATATAGTATTTACAATATTTAATAATATTAAGCTTTTGCCAGTTTTGGGATAATATCATCGACACCCTCTCCTGTTTGGTGATATATCAGCAACACCCTTTGAAGATGCAATAATAGTAAATGACACCCTATTTTGTTTAGAAGAATAATGACGTTTTCTTTCAATTAGATTAGCAATTATGTTAACGGCGTTAACTAAGCGAAGCTATCAGTGATTACTATTATGCTCTTGGGGCTATCCAGGACATTACTTCAAACTTTAGGCGTGTTCTGTTACCCATGTTATCTTTTTCGAAATAAACTGCTTATTTATCATGGCCTTTAATTCATGGGACTTGTAGCCAATCCCAGTTCCTGCCTCACTTCATTTTCCTCTCCTTTTTAGTATTTTTCCTTCTAGTTCCACTAGTTGTCAGAGGGGTAGTTTTATAATTTATTAAAATACTAAAGCTTAGTCTGAAAATAAATCGAAAACTTTGCATGCGTAAGTCCTGTCAAAAGACCAATTTTAAATGGGCACGAGATCAACCAAAGCTCGAACAAAACTTTATACAGTCTTCAAGCGATATAAATCAACACAGGTTGGCACAAAACGTGAACAATCAAGAAAATTTCACAGCACTGTCTCACACATGACTAAGCTGAAACAGACGAACTATATAGCAAGCAATCAAATTAATGGTGTGAAAGTAGGAAGTAAATAAAATGTGAATCAGTCTTCTGTTCAAGTCATGCAAACTTATCCATCAAAAAGAAAAAAGGTCATGCAAACTGCAAAGTTACTCAGTGTAGCACAGGAATCACACAACGATGTCTGTTCGTTAAGGGATAATTACTTCTATTCCAATTTCCAACACCTTCGCAATAGTAGCAACATTTCCTACTGATATAAACAATAGCACTGCAAAAACATATAAAAATTTTGAGTCTAATATGTAGTGTTATTAAAATTTCAGGGAGAATCTCTAGTCTTTTAAACTTCAAAGGGCATATTATAACGTTTCTTCACCTTTAGGAGTTGGTCATGTGATTATTTATTCTGTGAGGGAGATTCTGTAATTGACAAAGAACCACAACGCAGAACCGTTTTTTTCTAAGGTGCATCATTGGTTAAACGAGTGATCTAAGGCAGATAATGATATATTTGCGTTTTTCAAATTCAGGCGTGAGTCCGAGAAGAGATTCCACCTTTTCTGTCTTATTCTGCATCCCACTAAGCATCTCCCCTTGATGTATTAAGATTTGACGATCACAACATAGTAAAACACAAAAATTGAAGACATGATGCTTAGTGAAACACAAAGTCACAAAGTGGGACACCAAAAATAGAGTAGAGGATCCTTCTCCAAGCCCGAGGCACTGAACGTGTACTTTGCAAAACTTGATATTTAATATTTTAAATGATGCATAATATGATGAAAAAGCAAACAACACTTTAAAAATAATGGAAAGCCAAGATTTCCTTCTAAACATGAGAAAGAACTGCCTGAGGCATAACAAAGTTGCAAAAGGTATAAGAAAGCAAAAGGCAAAGCCACAAAAAAAAAAAAAAAAAATACCCTGCTATAGGAATCAAATAAAAAATCAAAGAACATGCCAAAATGCCAAACATCATATGGAAGTTTTCAGGAGCGGAATTATCAACAACAACAACCAAGCCTGTAATCCCAATTAAATTGGGGTAGGCTATATGAACCAATAATGAATCACGTCGAGTCGTGAACATGAATCTTCTGTCTCCATAGGTTTCGGTTTGCGAGCATGTCTTCATTTAGATCTTTTAGTTTCATGTCGTTCCGTATGACCTCCATCCACGTCTTTTTCGATCTCCCACGACCTCTAGTCGTCTGTCCTAAGTCGAGATCTTCAACTTGTCGTACCGGTGCGTCTATGGGTCTGCGCTTAACATGACCAAACCATCTTAAACGATTTTCTCGCATTTTCTCGTCGATGGCTGCCACACCCAATTTATGCCGGATATCTTCATTGCGCACCTTATCTCTCCTTGTGTTACCGCACATCCACCGAAGCATGCGCATCTCTGTAACGTTCATTTTATGTGCACGACTTTGCTTAATAGCCCAGCACTCGGAGCCATAAAGCAAAGCAGGTCTAATAGCCGTACGATAGAACTTTCCTTTAAGCTTTAGAGGGAAGTTACGATCGCACAGGATCCCTGTTGCACTCTTCCACTTTGCTCATCCAGCTTGGATGCGGTGGTTGACATCTCCGTCTAACTCTCCATCCATCTGCAGTATGGAGCCTAAATACCGAAAATGCGCACTTCTCGATATCTCTTGGCCATCCAACTGAACCGTGCCATCGTTGTTTCTTCGTTGTTTGCTAAACTTGCATTCGAGGTACTCGGTTTTTGTTCGACTTAGTCGAAATCCTCGTGCTTCTAATGTTTGTCTCCATCGTTCTAATTTAGCGTTAACTCCCATCCTCGTCTCATCGATGAGAACAATATCGTCTGCAAACAACATACACCATGGGACTCGGTCTTGGATGGTTCTGGTGATTTCATCAATTACAATGGCAAACAAAAATGGGCTCAAAGCTGACCCCTGATGTAAGCCCATTGTAATTGGAAAGGCGTCTGTTAAACCGCCACAAGTTCGGACACTTGTCACCACATTCTCATACATATCTTTTATGATGTTGATATATTTAATGGGTACCCCCTTCTTCACCAAGATCCACCACAATACCTCTCGAGGTACTTTGTCATATGCTTTTTCTAAGTCGATAAAGACCATATGTAAATCTCTACTCTTTTCTCGAAAGCGTTCAATGAGCTGACGAATCAAATGGATGGCCTTTATGGTCGACCTTCCCGGCATAAATCCAAATTGGTTCTCAGATATGGGAACAATTTGTCTCAATCGGTGTTCAATCACCATCTCCCATAACTTCATGGTATGAAACATAAGCTTTATCCACCATAGCTTCAGGAGCGGAATTATCAATACGTAATATTCAATGACTGACTAATGAAGAAAAATGTCCTACATTTATACTGTCAAAAGCTAACCAAAGAAGCAGAAGATTCTTGTGGCCATATAAGAGTCCAATAATGTTTTCATGTTGAGAACATAATGGCCAAAAGTTAGAATACCTAGGCTTAGACAAAAAAAAAAAAAAAAAAAAAAACAAAAAATATACAGTAAAATGGGATGGAAGGGAAAAGATTTGCACAACTCCGTACTTACATATGCAAGTTTCGCGTATATGCGCAACTCCATACATAATTCAACAACTAACTCGTTTTACTGTCCGAATATGAAAACGACTCAAAACTTTGTGGCTTCATAAGCCAGTTTTGAAAATGGGGGCTTGCTTTAAAAGCCTTCGAAGCTGCAGTGTATTCTTGAGCTCCACCCTGTATTCATAGAATCACAAGACTTAAGACCCATTTCACCAATTTACTGCGTCCAACATATCACAACAATAATCATCCAAAAATCAGGTAATCTGTCTCTGCAATTTCATAGTGTATCATACATTCTTCGCTGCAAATATCGCAAAGTTCGGAAGGAAAGTAACACGTGCTTCCAACTACTTTCAATAATCGCGCATTTTACCTTGAAAACTTGGTATTTAAGAAGGCTAGGAGCAATTAGTCAAGCATAATGAGTTTAAGGAAAAAACTTTAATTTATGACTCGTCCTTGTGAAGATAGTGCAAAAATTCTTGAGGTCCTTTTATAGCTTATTTCGATCTATGTATTCATTCGTGTATTACTTGTGTTCTTGAATCGTTGCGTGACTCATCTACTTGTTTATTATAATCAAGAAATATTTTCCGTTATTTGCTACTCACTTTATGTTCAGTTTTGAATTCTGGAAATACATTTCGCTAACAATCTTAAACTCGTTTTTTATAGGATATGTGCATGTTAATGTTATTTCGAGAACTTGTTTCTATACTGTTAGTGTTATAGAATTTGTTTATATGATTTGTAACGCTAAAAGGTATAGAAACAAATTCTCAAAATAACATTGATGGGCACCGATCAACAAAATAACGAGTTTAAGATTGTTAGCAAAATATATATTTAAATTTTGCAATATCTTTACAAATACGAACTGGAAGTTAAACTCTTTCTCATACACTTCTTATGCTCAACTAACTGCTCTTAGCCCGCTTGAACAACGAGTTCCCAAGGTACAACTCTCTAACACTGAAACGAGTTGAAAGTACAAACCATTTCCCCTTCAAACTTATTCACAGAACTTAGACATATGATATGCTATGAATATATAGAGTAAGATTTTGTGCTTTTGGATGATTAAAACTCTACTGGATTGTGTCATATTTATAGGGTAGGGAGAACCATCTAGTAAATCTATCCATTCAAAAGGATTGATTATGCTGAATTAGTTCGGGAATTAAACACAACAGTTATGCACAGGCGTTTTTTTAACCATATTAATTTATCCGAAATTCAAACGTTTCAACCTCAAACACAATAGTTAGACGCAAACATTTCGAAAACATTCATTATGGGTGCAAACTGATTCAATCTAAAATATTTAATTTACAAATATTTATTTGAATAAATAAATAAAATTCTAACAAAAAGATTAGGACTGCCTTCGCAGGGACACGCGCGAGGCGACGAGGCGAGGTGAGTCTAGACAGACGACGTTGTGCAAGAAGTCTCAGTTCACCACTTTATTACACCTATTTAATTTCTATCTCAATATAAGCTCAGAAAGGTGTCCCATGTCGGACAAGTCTCACTTTTACTTCTAACAAAGAATTATAATTCACACATTAAATTGGATTCAATTTCAATATAAATAATCATTTGTGATTTGGACTCAATACCAAAACAAATTAAATTTATCAACAATAATACTCTAGATTATGATTCTGCTTCATTTTGACATTGTGAGAGCGGATCGGTATTAATGGTTTAATTTCCGTAGGCCCCCAACTTGGCAAACAAGAAAAGCATATGTTGTATATATGTTCAGTAAAACTACAAAACTAATGTAAGTTCTTTTAGTTTCTCAACGACCACTTTGTCAAAATAAATGGCAGCAATTTTGCTCCAAAAAAGATAACATAAGGGCCAGCATTTGCTGAAATAAATGTCAACGAACTTCAAACCTCTTCTTAAACTAAACTTCACAACACAAATTTAAACAGATTCATGATGAAATCAACATAAAAAGCAAACATAAAGTGACTCAATTGTGTTCAAAACATGGAAACCAATATTGGGTGAAGATGTTTGAGGGCAACATATGAAGTTATCACAGGCTTACACGCATTATTAAATGTGTCAAAATGCTTTTCTTCCTTCTCATCTGATATAGAACCGCTGATTATATAACTCATCAACTCAGTCAAGTATAAATCGCATAATTATCCACTACAATGAACCAGACTATAGCCTACCCTCGAGCATTATCTATATGGTTAGAACAAACCCAGACATTACGACACAACTTGACGCAAGTATAAGGATTTTGGGTAAGATATATGCAGCGCTGTAACATGAAAATATTACAATGCTAAAATACCTTGAGTTCTCGATATGTGAGCTGACTAATGCTAGATTCTGATGCACAGACTGCCTCCAGAGATACAAATAACTCCAAAAGACGTTTTCTATTTGCCAGGAAAATAAAAAGAGTTACAATCAATAGCTATGTACATGTAGAAAAGATTAATTACAAAAAATGCCAAAAGAAATAGTTGTCAGCCAATTATGGAAATCTGATAAGTTCCTCCGCAATATTCAAGTCCAGTAAGATTATGGATTATACTAACTATCCACTAAGCACCACAAGACAAGTGCAGAGAAAAATGATCGTTGGTGAGACCATTTTCCACATGTTTTTTTATGAGACAAGGGCTTCAAAGCATTAGAACAAGTCCAAAAGGGATATGCCTAAGCAGCTAGATGATGAATCTGAGCTTAAACTTGGGCCAGCATGCCCAAAGTTTTTTTATTTGAGCAACGTAGCACCCAGAACTCGAGTCAAACGTAATTGTAACGTCATTGATTATTTTAATGGCAATGCCAACTCAAAAAATAATTCCTTCTCTTTTGATGTAATTTGTAACAGCCTGAAATTACTAAGAAACAAAATCAAACTGGCAAGCCTTGAGACATACCACCAACAAAAAAAAAAAAAAGGATATCAAAGTCATGCAAAGAATTCGCGACAGTCAGAATAGCCGTTGGTTCAAAGAAAAAAGTCAAACTAAACTTAAAAGGGATCTATTGGATAAAGCAAAAGAAAAAAAAAAAAAAAAGGCCAAAACTCTTTTGTTCTAGGATCTCCTCTCCTGATGATTCAAAAGGGTCATTACATAAAGCTAAAAGAAAGAAAAACAAAACTATGACATAAATGTCTCAATGAGTGTTAGTAGTGTGTGGTGAGACACACACGTTTACACACTATCCAAAGAATGTAACTAAAGAAAAGTAAAATTCATTTACGTATCACACAAATGAAAGTAGTCAGGTTTCAAAATTTACAAATTCGTTGATACTGGACCACTCTTATCACTGCATTTTGATAACACTTTTCTCCCCGTTCAACAAGCCACCTTAATCTTTCTGCATGCCATGAACCCGCTCGTTTATCCCACACAAACACGCCACACAAACACGATCCTGCTATTTTTAGGCAGATGGGCCATATGGACAATGAGGCCAAACTGGCTGCCCATGGTACCATGTGCGTATCCAGGCCAAATTAGATCCATCCACACAGTCAAATTCACTCATTCAATACAACAATTAACCAACACAACAAGTAATCTTTAACCTATTACTAATACTCAGTTAAAGATAATTCACTAACACAAGTAATCATTCTAAGGAACATATTCGAGCAATAGCTTCAAATTATGCTAAAGACAATGTTGATGTGCAATAATAGTACTATACATATATCTCGTCCAGTTTTATAGGTTCGAGCTCTTACTTGAATACGAATTACATTGAGAGGCAATTATCAGGCCCCTAACCCAAATTTCATGCGCCAAACAAAGTCCAGTTATGAGAATACTAAAAAATGGATTCAATGACTTTTTCTTTCTCGAATGTCTCTATATTTAAGGCAAAGGTTATAGTATACTAAATCAGTAATTAGGGGTGGAAACGGGATTAAATCCCGTTCCACGGGATCCTGCGGCGCGGGATCCCGGCTGGACGGGAATGGGATTGCCAATCCCATTCCCGTCCATGGCTAGACGGGATCCCGTTTTGGAGGGATTCCTATTTTACCGGGGCTCACAAATTGTGACCCCCGGTAAAATGGAGGGATTCTCGCGGGAATCCCTCAAATTTCCAGGGGACACCTGGAGCTTGATTGGAGCAGGGAGGGCTCGATTGCTCGAGGCTGGAGTTCATTTTTGACCTGTTTTGAATTATACAATATAAAATCCATCACAAAAAGCATCATTCGGCTCGCAATCGCAATCACAATTCACAAGTACAATATATCAAAAACATAACGGCACACTCACACAAATCACCAAAAGTCCAAAACAAAGCGCCACGCCTCAATTTAGTCGATTACAAATCCACAATTCAAATAACAAGAAATTGTTCAAAGTTCAAACGTACAAAATGCCTCCACTTGACGACTTCTATTATGCATTTATCCTTGAAGGAAGGATGCGTCGAGCCCCATTCGTGCAAACGCTACAAAATACCAAAAATAAGTGAAGATCAATATTGATATTAAACATAGGAATGCGACAAACAATTAATTTCACTTTACGAATACCTGCTTCGCAATTCTCCAACTCCACAATTGACTCTTCTATGTCAAGAGGCTCGGAATGACCGCTTTCGTCGCGTAGCCAATCTTGGGCACAAATAACGGCTTGTACCACTCGAGGACTCAATGAGCAGCTAAATCGGTCTAGAATGCGCCCTCATGTGCTGAACGCAGACTCCGACGCCACAGTAGAAACAGGAATAGCCAATACATCCCGAGCCATTGTACTCAAGATCGGAAATCGTAACGAGTTTGCCTTCCACCATGCCAAAATGTCGAATTCATCGTCCATCTCAAACTCTTCATCATTGGCATTGTCAAAGTATCTTTCGAACTCACTCTTTGGTTTCGTACGATTTTGCGTACTCTTACTACAAAATACAATAAAATGTTAATTATAAAACATGGAATAAATTGACATTAAGTTAAGATTGCAATTTAAATCATTAAACAAATAGTAAATCACTAACGTAACAAATGACAAGTGTCTCGTGTTCTTATTCTTCTCGTTAACGGGTTTCGGAGGAGGGCATGTCGATGTTGAAGGAGTTGCGTCGTACATTCTCTTGTACTCCTTGTACAACGTCTCAAACTCTACCCAAAGCGTTGATACGAACACATGGTCATCCGGCACCATCTCCTTGATATACTCGAACTTGAAACGAGGATCCAAAATCGCTGCAAAGTATAACATGTAGTTCATTCTCTTTTCTCCCACGCCCTAATATTTGTCATATTTTTCTTTCATCTTCATCGCCATGACCTTGAGTTCGTGGAGCTTTTTCTCAAGTGGAGTTTCTTTGTCTTGAAGATTCATCCAATCTCCCAATATCTCATCGATTGTGGAAATTTGACCCAACACCTCGTTCGATGTGACGTAGGATGTTCCCGAGACGATTTTGGTCAAATTCTTGAACGGCCTCAAGAATTTGACATACATCTCTGCTGTCTTCCAATCATTGTATAGCGGTGTAACATCCATCAAGTCCTCTTTATATTGATTATCGTGAAGTTCGAAAGAGTCAAAACCCGCTTTAAGCTCCAAAGTCGCATTCAACATAGAGTATGTCGAGTTCCATCGTGTGGGCACATCAAGACAAAGCAATTTCTTACTTTGTACACCTTCATCGTCGAGATATTGCTTGAACTTCTTCAACCTCCCCGCGGAACCCTTGATCCACTTCACCGCACCTCTAATTCGATCCACCGAATTGCCTTCGACGTTCATTTTCAACCCATCTTGCACCACAAGATTAAGGATGTGTGCAATGCACCGTATTTGCACATGGATCCCGTTCAAAAGGAAGAAATCACCTCGGACACGTGGACACGGACACGTGGACTTCTATTAATCAAGATTATAATTTAGGAACCACGGACACGTGGACTTCTATTAGGCGGGACAACTACATGGTCCTCACCGCGCATTTCATTGATAAGGAGTGGGTGTTGAGGAAGCGCATCATTAATTTTTGCTTGATTTCGGGCCATTCGGGAGAATATATAGCTCGAGATATTGAGGGGTGTTTGAAGGATTGGGGAATAGAGAAAGTCTTTACAATCACGGTGGATAATGCTACTTCGAATGATTTCGGGATTGAGAACTTGGTGAGGAAGTTTTCGGTGCGAGGTGATTTCTTCCTTTTGAACGGGATCCATGTGCAAATACGGTGCATTGCACACATCCTTAATCTTGTGGTGCAAGATGGGTTGAAAATGAACGTCGAAGGCAATTCGGTGGATCGAATTAGAGGTGCGGTGAAGTGGATCAAGGGTTCCGCGGGGAGGTTGAAGAAGTTCAAGCAATATCTCGACGATGAAGGTGTACAAAGTAAGAAATTGCTTTGTCTTGATGTGCCCACACGATGGAACTCGACATACTCTATGTTGAATGCGACTTTGGAGCTTAAAGCGGGTTTTGACTCTTTCGAACTTCACGATAATCAATATAAAGAGGACTTGATGGATGTTACACCGCTATACAATGATTGGAAGACAGCAGAGATGTATGTCAAATTCTTGAGGCCGTTCAAGAATTTGACCAAAATCGTCTCGGGAACATCCTACGTCACATCGAACGAGGTGTTGGGTCAAATTTCCACAATCGATGAGATATTGGGAGATTGGATGAATCTTCAAGACAAAGAAACTCCACTTGAGAAAAAGCTCCACGAACTCAAGGTCATGGCGATGAAGATGAAAGAAAAATATGACAAATATTGGGGCGTGGGAGAAAAGAGAATGAACTACATGTTATACTTTGCAGCGATTTTGGATCCTCGTTTCAAGTTCGAGTATATCAAGGAGATGGTGCCGGATGACCATGTGTTCGTATCAACGCTTTGGGTAGAGTTTGAGACGTTGTACAAGGAGTACAAGAGAATGTACGACGCAACTCCTTCAACATCGACATGCCCTCCTCCGAAACCCGTTAACGAGAAGAATAAGAACACGAGACACTTGTCATTTGTTACGTTAGTGATTTACTATTTGTTTAATGATTTAAATTGCAATCTTAACTTAATGTCAATTTATTCCATGTTTTATAATTAACATTTTATTGTATTTTGTAGTAAGAGTACGCAAAATCGTACGAAACCAAAGAGTGAGTTCGAAAGATACTTTGACAATGCCAATGATGAAGAGTTTGAGATGGACGATGAATTCGACATTTTGGCATGGTGGAAGGCAAACTCGTTACGATTTCCGATCTTGAGTACAATGGCTCGGGATGTATTGGCTATTCCTGTTTCTACTGTGGCGTCGGAGTCTGCGTTCAGCACATGAGGGCGCATTCTAGACCGATTTAGCTGCTCATTTAGTCCTCGAGTGGTACAAGCCGTTATTTGTGCCCAAGATTGGCTACGCGACGAAAGCGGTCATTCCGAGCCTCTTGACATAGAAGAGTCAATTGTGGAGTTGGAGAATTGCGAAGCAGGTATTCGTAAAGTGAAATTAATTGTTTGTCGCATTCCTATGTTTAATATCAATATTGATCTTCACTTATTTTTGGTATTTTGTAGCGTTTGCACGAATGGGGCTCGACGCATCCTTCCTTCAAGGATAAATGCATAATAGAAGTCGTCAAGTGGAGGCATTTTGTAGCGTTTGAACTTTGAACAATTTCTTGTTATTTGAATTGTGGATTTGTAATCGACTAAATTGAGGCGTGGCGCTTTGTTTTGGACTTTTGGTGATTTGTGTGAGTGTGCCGTTATGTTTTTGATATATTGTACTTGTGATTTGTGAATTGTGATTGCGATTGCGAGCCGAATGATGCTTTTTGTGATGTATTTTATATTGTATAATTCAAAACAGGTCAAAAATGAACTCCAGCCTCGAGCAGTCGAGCCCTCCCTGCTCCAATCAAGCTCCAGGGAACGAATTTGTCCCCGGTAAAATGGAGGGATTCCCGTGAGGAATCCTTCCAGGACGGGATCTCGTTCAAACGGGATCCCGTCCAGCCGGGATCCTGCCCCGCGGGCCGCGGGATCCCGTGGAACGGGATTTAATCCCGTTTCCGCCCCTACTTGTAGCAGCAAAATTAGCAGTTTACGCGGTGTCTCCGTTAACCCTAATCAACTTTTTAGGTCGATTGGACCACGTAGTGATAATGAGCTTAAAGTAGTGAACAAGGGGAACCTAGGAAGTTGAGCTAATCTCGTCCTTTGTGCATATAGCGATTAAGTGTTATAATTTAAGTTTATGTAACTTCAAGATGTGATGTCTCTTACTTGCATAACAACGACTCTGTGGATGGAGACAGTGCGCCTTTCTTAGAAGTTCCTTGCTTTCTACCAGTTGTCCCGAGGATAACTTCATGTAAGCCAAATTTATTCCAGCAAATTGAATACCTGCAAATCAAAAAGTAAACATCTTCAGATCACAAAGTGAAAAATACAATTGATGCAGAATTAAAGGTTATAAATATATGAGCTCACCCGCAAGTTAAAGTCTCTAGTGCAGTCGCAGAATGTTGAAATTCCTTAGGAGGAACTGGAGCAAACCGAAGGAGTGGCTAACAATGATAGAAAAAAGTAAGGGTTGACATTCAGACAACATTCAATATCATTATTCTACAGTAAGGAGGTGCTATACCTTTTTCACTTGAAAACGATCCATAAGTTGGTTAGACAATGAAAATGTCCGCTGGTGTAAGGATCTCTGAAGGTGACCGGTCGGAGGTTGATTTGCAGAATCAAAATGGGATAGACCCAAAGTTACAGAGGAAATAAAAACCGGTTCCAGAAAAAAGGAAAGCAGCGCTCCTATACAGAAGAATATTTTAATAAGAATACTATGACATAAATGATTTGTAAGGTTTACCATAGCTTATCATGTTTCTCAAGCATGTGCCAACAAGTACTACATCCCCGAATAATGCGACCTAAACACTAACTTTCCAGCGAAGTGCTTAATTATTAAGATTATTAGAGTGAGGGATTTGCATGCAGTTAATCCACCAACTTAACCAAGTTTAAGCTGTAAATCCTATAGAGAGTTTACCAATGCTTTGCCCATTCTTTGCCACTTTTAATAACCACTAAAAGCTTAAAGTAAAATAAGCTTCATCTAATATTAGATGAGCTCCAGGAAGCGCATATGATCCAAAAGATTCACAATGCAGTAAAACAGAGGTGGATTCTAATGTTTTTGCGTTGGTGATGAGACTTGAAGTCTCCTTTCTCCTAGCTTACCAAGTAAAACTAATATTCCAACAATCTAAAATGAACTGATATGTATGCAACCTTGAACTCCGACGATTGTCCATCGGGCGATCTTGTCCGAGCAGCTCACCGACAAAGTTGTGTCTCCTCGCCCTGGCTTCCTCTGAACCGTGCCAGTAACTTGAGAACAATCACCTGGAGACAAGGATTACTACAATCAAAGTCAACTCCAACAAGAGTTTCGAGGAAGACATACTTTGACCCCAGAAAAAAAAACAAGGAACCTAAGTCTAAAGGGTGTCAGAAACCATTACAGGAAAGCAGTTAATCAATGTAAGTTAAAAAGCACCTAACATTACCATTATCCAAGGGGATGCCTTCTATATTTAAAGAGCTACTACCTAAAGAAGTGAACAGTTGGGAACTGAGTGACGCATCGCCACCTACAAGGAATAAGAGAGAAGCATAAACTGTCTGCTATCAAAGTTAAAATCATGCAGAGTTTGTCATTCATTACCTACATGGCAACTGTGATACATACATATGTAGCTGGAAGTCCGGTTTCAATACAAACTTCTGTTTGTCTGAGCTTAAATGGAAGATTGAGTCAGGCAGTTCCTCACTTTGTAAGTCTTTTCTGTTCATGAGGTGGTCGATTTCTGTATAGAAGTATCTGGTGCCAATTAAAGTAAAGAATCCTTTTGGTTATTGATTCAATAATGACATGACTAAGTGTTATCAGACAAAGTAGTGTTGGTATCAGAAAAATGAACATTGGCTGGCTCCTCAGCACCACTCGAGCATGATTATATATAAATATGATTTTGACCTGAGAAGAGATCTTCTCGCGATGATTTCGGCATGGGAATCATTGACAACGTCGCCATTGGAGCTCCGACGAGAGTGGCCTATACATTTAG
Source organism: Linaria vulgaris (assembly GCA_948329865.1). Classification (NCBI taxonomy): domain Eukaryota; kingdom Viridiplantae; phylum Streptophyta; class Magnoliopsida; order Lamiales; family Plantaginaceae; genus Linaria; species Linaria vulgaris. The sequence continues at coordinate 80,351,803 of OX415250.1, forward strand.
TTCCGGTGCCCAAAGCCACAACCTGTAATTCTGATTATTATTTATTATTATTATTATTATTATTCAATGTGAGTCAGATTAGAATAGTTGTGACTTGTGAGTGAGAAAAAAAAATCAAGAATTTGTTTGTGAAAAGCTACTAGCTACTACCTTACCTTGTTGTTGTTGGTGAGAAGAAGAATTGGAATTGGATAGAAGAAAAGCAGCGAGCACAGTGACTTCGCGACCTTGAGGCTTCCCTTTCTTAGGGAGAGATTCGTAAATTGACATCACTGCTGCCGATACTCTCTCTCCCCATACCTTCTCCTCAATATCACACCGGAAATCCATTCCCATTAATTACTAAGACTCAACAATATGAGTACGGAGTTAACCCTCCCAGCTCACTTTTTGTTTGTTGCAGATACCGTCCTTGATGAAGAAGTGAAATTTATTTTAAAGCCGGATTAGTTGAGCCCAATTATTTTTACCAATTTTCAATGGGTGAATTTATTTTGAAAACCATGCGGATAGCGGGTTAAGCAGATGCGGACGAATTGACGGGTTATGTTATATATCAAATCACAAATAAAAAAATAAAAATAAATTCCATGTTTTAAAACACATAAATTCTATATTATTTGTATTAAAAAATATCATCTCATTCTTTTTCTTGCTTTTTCTTTCAAATGTTTATATTATTTACAAGTTCAATTTATGCATTACTATTATTATCGAGTTTCAAGTATATGTATGTAGAGTATTTCTTTAATACGCATCAAATTATTAATTTTTCACGTCATAGATGAACTAGAGTGTTGTATAGTTATCTCTATTATTTTGCTAGTACACAATTACTTTCTTTTTCTCATTGAAGTGTTCAGAGAAATGAACTAATATAATTTTTATTTTTATTCATATACGGGTGTGCGGATGGTGGGCGGATGGTGGGCGGGTGTATGTCTCAACCCGCAACCCACCCACTCAAGGGCAGGTTGCCATCTTTTCCAACTGTGGCACAAGTTAAAAAAATAAAAACATGCAGGTGACGGTTTGTGCGGGTCGAATTTAGGCGAGTCGGTCAGGTGGGCGATTTATGAATATCCCTACAAGTTAGATCGAAAAAATAGAAAAGCGCAACAAGAATCTAGTCATAGGACAAAATGATTTTAATTGGATAATTTGACCACTCATTTGGATTGACCAAATATCCACAACCCTTGATAAGTTGCATATTTTGAAGTCGTGGTTATTCTCCACTCCTTGTTCTTTCTACCCATGATGAAAAAGATTTGTAAAAAAAAAAAAAACAAACTTTGAGGTGTTTCCAGGAGCATATAATTCTTGACTTTTACTTAACGTTACTTACAATTGTTTTTAAGTAAAATAAAATAAAGTTTATTTCAAAAAAGTTGCTACTTGTCTCTCTATCATCACATATCGCATTGTCCTTAGTCCAAATTATCAATTAGTATTTGACACAACTAGGGGTGGGAAAGGGTAAGGGAAATTCCCTTACCCGTCCCCTCCCGCGGGAATTTTTCCCGCGGGAAATTTTCCCGCGGGAAAATAAGGCGCAAATTTCCATCCCGTCAAGTAGACAGAAACGGGAATTCCCGTTCACCACGGGTCGGGAACGGGAAGCCGTTTCCGATTCCCGCGGGAACGGAAAATCCCGCCTAAAATATATATATATATATATATATATATATATATTTTTTTTTTTTTTATATGGGGTTATATGCTAAAAAAACGAATCTAGGATAATTTTACAATTAGAGAAAGTATATGGCGAAAAGTAAAAAAAGATAATTGTGTTATAACCACAAAACAAATTCACTCTCCCTCAGACCCTAACTCTCTCAAACCCACGACCGACACCCATCCCAACCCTCAACTCTCTCAATCCTCTCTCACTCGCCGTTGCGTCGTCGCTCCGTCGTCACGCTTGCAGGCAGGCGAGCAGACGCATCTCAGCGACAGCCAGCAGCCCAGCAGTTGTTCCTCTCTCACGCAGCGACGCACGCGGCGGTCGCACCTCCACCACCTCTCGCACGTCGCTGCCACCGTGCACCCAACACACGGCATTTCCGTCCTCTTGTTGTTAGAAACTTATAATTGTTGATTTAAGATTTTTGAAATAAGCATTAGGGTTATGAATTAGGGCTTTTGTGTGTTGTGTATACTTTGATGTCAAATTGAATTTGAAAGTGAAGTTGAATGTGAAATTAGATACTTGAAGTTGTAGGTGAAATTGAGAAATGAGAATTATGAATTGTGAAGTGTTTCATTGTTTGTGACTGACTGACTGTGATGACTGATGAGACTTGAAATTGAGTTTATTGAGAATTAAGTTTGTGTTGGTAAGTTGCCAGTTGGTTAACTAATTGGTAGTAATTGGTATTGGTAATTTGGTATTGATTATTTGTCGACTTGTTGTTGATGTTGATTAATGATTATTGCAGAAATGAAGAAAAAATTGGCACATACGTACCTCAAAAGAAATCGGGTGGCATTCGCAAACGATCTCGCACCGTGACCGATGTTTATACTTCCGAACGTGAAATTGATGCTCCAGAGGCGCCTACTTCGCCATATAATTCTTTCCAAGATTTCACACATCAGAATCTTCAAGCCGAAGAACTCCTTGAGTCACAGTCGCCAATTTCCCAACCACCACAACCACAAGAGGCGGAGCCTTCAGTACCTCCGCCCGAAATTGTTGAAGAGAGGGACATCATCGTCGACAAAGGAAAAAAGCCACAAAAGTATGAAAAGTTATTCCAAGAAGAAGTCAAAAATGTTGGGCAAGATGGTAAAACCATCATCCTTAACTTCAAAACGACTAAATTGACGTCGCTGTGGTGGGAACACTTTGAGTCGTTCCATTGTCCAGTTAGAGGTACAATCAAGGGGAGATGTTTGTATTGCAAGAAAGAAATTGGTTGTGATGGTGGTGGTCAAGGGACATCCGGATTGAGGAGGCACATAGAGTCTTGTAAAAGAAAACCCGAAGCCCTCAAACAACTATTATTACAAACTCGTTTGAACTTCGACAAAGCGTCTCATCAAGTAGGAACATGGAAATTTGATCAGGATTATATTTTGAAGGGGATTATGGAGTGGATGGTTGCGATCGAACAACCGTTTAGTACGGTGGATCATCCTAAATTTAGGGAGATGTGGAGGCGAGGATGCCCAAACTTGAGATTGTTTTGTCGCAAGACAATAAGGGAGAAGATTGTGCAGATGTATTTGGACGAGAGGACGATATTGAAGCAGTTTATTAAAGAAAATTCTCAGAGAGTGTGCTTAACCACGGACACGTGGACTTCTATTAGGCGGGACAACTACATGGTCCTCACCGCGCATTTCATTGATAAGGAGTGGGTGTTGAGGAAACGCATCATTAATTTTTGCTTGATTTCGGGCCATTCGGGAGAAGATATAACTCGAGATATTGAGGGGTGTTTGAAGGATTGGGCAATAGATAAAGTCTTTACAATCACCGTGGATAATGCTACTTCGAATGATTCCGGGATTGAGAACTTGGTGAGGAAGTTTTCGGTGCGAGGTGATTTCTTCCTTTTGAACTGGATCCATGTGCAAATACGGTGCATTGCACGCATCCTTAATCTTGTGGTGCAAGATGGGTTGAAAATGAACGTCGAAGGCAATTCGGTGGATCAAATTAGAGGTGCGGTGAAGTGGATCAAGGGTTTCGCGGGGAGGTTGAAGAAGTTCAAGCAATATCTCGACGATGAAGGTGTACAAAGTAAGAAATTTCTTTGTCTTGATGTGCCCACACGATGGAACTCGACATACTCTATGTTGAAGGCGGCTTTGGAGCTCAAGGCGGGGTTTGACTCTTTTGAGCTTCGCGATAATAAATATAAAGAGGACTTGAAGGACGTTACACCGCTATACAATGATTGGAAGACAGCGGAGATGTATGTCAAATTCTTGAGGCCGTTTAAGAATTTGACCAAAACCGTCTCGGGAACATCCTACGTCGTCTCGAACGAGGTGTTGGGTCAAATTTCCACAATCGATGAGATATTGGGAGATTGGATGAATCTTCAAGACAAAGAAACTCTACTTGGGAAAGAGCCCCACGAACTCAAGGTCATGGCGATGAAGATGAAAGAAAAGTATGACAAATATTGGGGCGTGGGAGAAAAGAGAATGAACCATATGTTATACTTTGCAGCAATTTTGGATCCTCGTTTCAAGTTCGAGTATATCAAGGAGATGGTGCCGGATGACCATGTGTTCGTATCGACGCTTTGGTTAGAGTTTGAGACGTTATACAAGGAGTACAAGAGAATGTACGACGCAACTCCTTCAACATCGACATGCCCTCCTCCGAAACCCGTTAACGAGAAGAATAAGAACACTAGACACTTGTCATTTGTCACGTTAGTGATTTACTATTTGTTTAATGATTTAAATTACAATGTCAATTTATTCCATGTTTTATAATTAACATTTTATTGTATTTTGTAGTAAGAGAACGCAAAATCGGACGAAACCGAAGAGTGAGTTCGAAAGATACTTCGACAATGCCAATGATGAAGAGTTTGATATGGACGATGAATTCGACATTTTGCCATGGTGGAAGGCAAACTCGTTACGGTTTCCGATCTTGAGTACAATGGCTCGGGATGTATTGGTTATTCCTGTTTCTACTGTGGCGTCGGAGTCTGCGTTCAGCACATGAGGGCGCATTCTAGACCGATTTAGGAGCTCATTGAGTCCTCGAGTGGTTCAAGCCGTTATTTGTGCCAAAGATTGGCTACGCGACAAAACCGGTCATTCCGAGCCTCTTGACATAGAAGAGTCAATTGTGGAGTTGGAGAGTTGCGAATGAGGTATTCGTAAAGTGAAATTAATTGTTTGTCGCATTCCTATGTTTAATATCAAATTATCAATATTGATCTTCACTTATTTTTGGCATTTTGTAGCGTTTGCACGAATGGGGCTCGACGCATCCTTCCTTCAAGGATAAATGCATAATAGAAGTCGTCAAGTGGAGACATTTTGTAGTGTTTGAACTTTGAACAATTTCTTGTTATTTGAATTGTGGCTTTGTGGTATTTGGGGATTTGTAATCGACTAAATTGAGACGTGGCGCTTTGTTTTGGACTTTTGGTGATTTGTGTGACTATGCCGTTATGTTTTGATTGCGATTGCGATTGAGAGCGAATGATGCTTTTTGGATTTTATATTGTATACTTGAAAACAGGTCAAAAATGAACTCCATGCAAGCTCCAGGGGACGAATTTGTCCCCTGGAAATTTGAGGGATTTCCCGTGAGGAATCCCTCCAGGACGGGATCCCGTTCCAATGGGATCTCGTCTCGCCGTGGACGGGAACGGGATTGACAATCCCATTCCCGTCCTGCCGGGATCCAGCGACGCGGGATCCCGTGGAACGGGATTTAATCCCGTTCCCACCCCTAGACACAACACTATAAATATATTTCTTTCATCCTCCTTATATTATTCTGACATTGTTTTGGATTATCATTTGACATTAAAATCTACGCAGTCAACCCACTAAATTCTTTGTTATGACATGATGTGACGTGCCACAGTGTTATGGGGGGAGACGCCTGAGCCGCTCGCCGACATCATTTGGAAGTTCTCGTCGGCCCAACCCGACCAAGGTGACGCAGAAGTTCTATAAGAACGTGGGCAAGATTGAAGATTGAAAGAATAGTTGTGTATGACTATTTTGTACTTGTAAACTGCTACTGTTACTTTGTAAGTTGTTTCGGTTTACTTGTAAGCTATTATGGGGTACTTTGTACCCCCAAGTAGTTAGTAGAAATATGTACTATGTTGGTGGCAGGAGTGGTGAGAACCCCTCGACACTATTGTCAAGAGAAGAATAAAATTTGAAAAGCAAAAGCATTTCTATTATAATTGTTGTTCAAGTAATATATTTCCTGTGATTGACATCTAGTAGCAAATCATATTCATGTGAAAATGGTGAATGATTGTTACGCCCTCGGTTAATTTGTGGTTTTGGTTAAATTTGGGTTTTTCCTCTAAAACGACGTCGAGGCGCCAGTGCGACGAACAACAAATGTGGAGTACCCTTTTATTCGTATAATTTAAGACGCCCCGAGACAAGTGGTATCTAAGCCTCGGCTCCTGGTCCATCGAGTTGAGGCAATGTCGGGTGACACGACATATTCCTTACAACCGCCCGCCGAGAGTGCGAGGCTACACGCGAAAGCGCAACTTGCGGCTCTCAAGGAGTGGAGCGTGCAAGTGAGAACGAGGATATCGCTAAGGAACTTATGGCTGCCTTGGACGCTCAAGGGGCGAGGTTTAATGCCCAAGAGGCGAAGTCGGACGCAGTAAATCAAACCTTGACGACGCTTCAACGATTTGCGAATAGTGGGAAGGCTGGAGCCCAGGAATCGGGATCGAGAGTCATAATTCCCGAACCTCAGCTATTTGATGGCGCAAGGGACGCCAAAATAATCGACAAATTTCTTTTTGATTTTGAGCATTACTTCGATCATTGTCGAGTCGAAGATGAGCGATAGAGGGTGACCACCGCAATTAGCTACTTGGTAGAGGATACCAAACTTCGGTGGTGTAGGATGTTGGAAGATATACAAGCCGGTCGGATCCAAGTGGATACTTGGGACAGGTGGAAAAAAGTGTTCAAGTAGCAATTCTTTCCGGAAAATGTGGATTATAATGCTCGTCGAGCATTGAAGAAACTGAAACACACTGGTACGGTGAGAAAATACGTGAGAGCCTTCTCCGCTCTCATGTTGGTGATGTGTGATATGTCCAACAGTGATAAATTATTCATATTTTTGGAAAGTTTGAAGCAATGGGCGAGGCTCGAGCTTCAACAACAACGAGTGACCGATTTACGCTCGACTATTAATGCGGCCGAGTGCCTATCAGATTTCCAGGGAATGGAGCGAGAGCCTAGGAGAGACAATCGCCCATCCCAGGCTTCACAACCCCTCAGGTTGGCAAAGGACATGGGAAGGCGAGTTATGGGAGAGTCGGGGGAGTGCGTCCGATCTCTAATCAGACGAGTAACAACAGAGGCAAGGCCCCCATGGAAGGTCGTACCTATACGCAATAGCGTCCACCAATTTGTTTTTTGTGTCAAGGTCCGCATTTTGTAAGGGATTTCCCAAAGAAACAATCTCTTGATTCGAAGTTTACAGGACGCCTCGTCGGGGACGGGGGCGGATAATCCGGTTTTTGAGGATCGAGAGGGTGACATAGCTACCTTGGCGCATTTTTGCACTGGTGTACCACCCTTTCTGTCGAATAATTCCAAGAAGGAGGTGTATATTCTGCCTCGTAGGTGAAGGAGACTGATGTATGTAGACGTGAAGATCAATGGTAAGCCGCTCCGAGCCATGATCGACAAGGGAGCTACGCACAATTATTTGGCTAGTTCCGAAGTGATGTGATTGGGACTAGTGACGGAGAAAGAGGTCGAAAGGGTCCCGGTACTGCTCAAGATGGGGCCATATAAAAAACGAACCAATTTGACGGTCGTCGCGATGGATGATTTCAAGCTTATTCCAAGGCTTGAGTTTTTTAGGGATACGAGGATGGTGGTGATACCGTTTGCCGACGTATTGTTGATGATGGGAAATCGATCGTGTATCATTCCCACCATCATAGACAAGACAGGGTGGGAGAGTCTGTCAACTATCTAGTTTGAAAAGGGGTGCAAGCGTCATGAACTACCATTTTGTGTATTCTTAATCTGGAGGAAGTCGAAGAGTCTATTGGCCCAATACCGGAACTGGTGAAACAAGTGATACATGAATTCAAAGACATTATGTCGGAAGAGTTGCCAAATAAATTACCGCCTAGACAGTCAGTTGATCACAAAATAGAGTTGGTGTCGGGCAAGAAGCCACCCGCCAGGGCACCATATCGGTTAGTGCAGCCAGAACTTGAAGAGTTGAGGAAACAGCTGAAGGAACTATTGGATGGTGGCCTCATCCAGCCGGCAAGGTCACCGTATAGGGCACATGTTCTTTTCCAGAAGAAGATAGATGGATCCCTACGTATGTGTTGTGATTACCGGCCGTTGAACAAACTTAAGATAAAGAACAAGTACCCTATCCCACTTATTGGAGATTGCTTCGACCAGTTGAGTCTGGCAAAGTATTTTACAAAGATTGATATGAGATCTAGGTACTGGCAAGTACAGATAAAAGAAGGAGATGAGGCAAGACTACAGTTGTGATGAGGCATGGGGCATTCGAGTTCTTGGTGATGCTGTATCAGGTGCTGTAGGGATACGTCGATGAGTTCGTCGTGGTCTATTTGGACGATATTGTGGTCTACAGTGAATCCTTGCGCGAACAAATAATCATTTAAGAAAAGTATTTCTTCGCCTGCCCGAGAACGAGCTCTACGCTAAGTTATCGAAATGTTCTTTTGCGCAATCAACGATTAGCCTTTTGAGGCATATCATTGAACACATAAGGATTCAGATGGACCCCAAGAAATTACAGGCCATCGAGGAGTGGCAACCCCCACGAGACGTATATGGTCTTCGCTCGTTTCTGGGGCTAGCCACCTACAATAGAAGGTTTGTGGAAGGGTATTGGGGAATTGCAAAACCTCTTACAGATCTTCTAAAGAAGGCAGAGAAGTAGGAGTGGTATGCGGAGTGCCAAACTTCTTTTGAGAAACTGAAGAAGGCAGTAACAACGGACCCCATTCTTACCCTCCCTAATATGTCTAAACCGTTCGAAGAGCAGACATGTGCATCTAACTTCGCTCTCGGGGGGATTTCTAGTGCAAGATGGGCATCCTGTTGCTTTTGAGAGTCAGAAGTTGAAGAAAAGGGAGACAAGGTATACGGTGCATGAGAAAGAGCTATTGGTCGTAGTTCATTGCCTCCGGCTTTGGCAACATTATCTATTGGGTTGTTCGTTTATTGTGAAGACTGACAACACGGCCGTGAGTTACTACCTGACTCAGGCCAATTTGACGGGAAAACAGGCTCGGCTCTAGTAACCAGGTTGCGGATGCCCTCAGTCGGAGAGCCGACTTTGGGAAGATGGGTAGGGCAACAACTTTTGACAACAAGCTTCATTGCCACATAAGTGATTATAAAGCTTGTGAGGCAGGGAAGGCTCAACAATTTTGGGTAGAAGATGGACTTCTGAAGACCAAGGGTAACCGACTTTATGTGCCCAAAGTTGGGAACCTGCGAATTTTTTTTTTGGCTGAGTGCCATGATACCTCATGGGCTAGGCACCTGGGAGTGCCATAAAATTGTCCTTATCACGAGCACCATCTGCAACCAACTTGCACTCACACGAGTTCAATACGGTAGAGTGCGAATTAGATGAGATGTCAATAGGCATATTCATAGCATGTGTGGCAGTATGATTCATTCGTGCATAATATACCTCTAGTGTACCAAGTACATCAATGAGAGCGTCAATATGAGCCATGGCCAGCACCATGCGCTTCGATAGCTCCAAGCCACTAATAGGAGTGATATCTCCCTCATGTGGAGCCAACCCATCCTCAACAATTGCATGTGTGATCTCCTCCACTGCAGCATCCTCTAACGCCTCATACTTGAGCGCTCGGATCAATGTCATGAAGCCAAAGGCTCCGTCGACTCCTCACACTGCTAAAAGTGCTTGGACCATCTAGGACAGGATCATTGTTGGCATCATTCTCAGGATCGGGCACCACATAATCCTCGTTCAACAATCGGCATCCAAGAAAGTATATGGCAGGGTCGAAAATTGAGCCCATCTCCTCGTAATACATGATATCACCCATACATTCATTGTATCCGTTAACATTATCAATAACACCATGCTCACATGCAATATGCTTCCATGTGCCAAATGTCAGGAACTCGCCAACCACTTCGACCTTCTGGTCACTATCAAATGGATGTTATTCACATAAAGCCAAATACAAATTAATGTCTTTAAATAAGACAACAACAAGTAAAGGACAAATAGTCTAATAAGAGTTCTCTTAAAGGGAAGCACTTACTGCAGACTGTCCTTCCCGAAAAGCTTCGGCTTGTGCCTTCTTGGCCGCCTCTAACTCGCGCTCTAATCTTCAGATAGTAGCATTACGCTTGTGCAAGACTAAATGCTTGGACTCCATAATTGAATAAGCACTCATAAGCCCGTCTTCAAAGATGAGCTTTTCATTATTTTCCACCGCTAAAAGTTCCTATAACTTATGAGTTTTAGCCTCTTCATTGACCAAACGGTCCTCATTATCCCTGTTTTCTTCTCATGAACAGTGATATTTTGATCTGCTCATTTTGTAGCGGCTTGTTTCGTATCCATCAATTTGTCATGAGTGTCCTGCTTCGTAAGTATCCGGTCACACTCATTGATGAGAACACATGAGCATAACATAGTCTGAAAATGCCCAACCACGCACAAGGAAGAATATGTTCACCAAACAAAACATTATAAATCAAAGAGACAATGTATATTCACTTACCTACGTCTCGTTATGGCATACAAATCACCTAAGCCCCTCTCACCCACCGACTTGCTGAATGACTTCATTGTCGTTCACCACAGGCTTGATGCTACCTACTAATCCCAAAGAATACGAATCGGTCAGCTCTTCGCTAGGGCCCAACTTCGTGCTCATATGCACTATGTTATTATAATGGTCGTTGGGATCTCCAGCAAGGTAGTCTAAGGTTTTTCAACCGCTGTTGTGAATGCATCACGCAGCTACACCGGGGACCTCTGAGGGCTCAACATCAACCTTCTTCTTCTTTGTGGTTCCCTTCGACACCTTGTTGGCAGTTTCATTAGCCTTCTCCTTGGCCTTAGCATGGGCAACAACATCTTTTGCCAATTCCTTGGCTCTATGATCATAAGGAACACGGATAGCATACTCTACAGTATGACGAGAGGATCCTCCACATCTCCCACCTCTCTCTCACGTTGGGCATTAGCTCCACTCTCTGGCTTAGCCACGGGTAGGTAATCCCCCTATCCCCTGGCTCTAATGCCTCATCATCAGCAGTATTCACTGCGCGTGGATCCGCAACAAGAGGGGGAACCATCTCCTCATCTTTCAGGGGCGAACTACCACGTGAACCCCGCTCCATAACAGGATAACTCCTAGCCTCCACGGGAATATCACTCATCACATCGTCTGAGGTAATAAGGCGCCACGTCCACCGCGACCTCCTATACCTCGACCATAGGAAAGCGCAAAACCAGCCGCTAGTTGGTTTCGTGCAGAAGTCATGCGCATCATCTCGGATCTATATCACACCATGTCGAGTGCAAACGACAAAGAGAGACTGGATTAGAACACAATACCAAGAATGCTAAATACAACTATGTAGGCATAAAAAGGTAATTATAAGGCACATAAATGTAAAAATAAAAAATTATACCCAAAGCCTTAGTCCCGATGTACTCAACAGGTGAAAGACGACTAGCTCTCAGTACACCTGGATGACTCATGGCCGGATAATATAAGGGATCGGCCTGAAGCACCGCCAACCTCTCCATCTCTAGGCCTCTCAGGCCAATCATCAATGTCGGTCCAATCCTGGCTGAAGCAATCAAACTCTCTTTGATGTGGAGGAACTTGTGTTTCCAATCTCGGCCGTAACTACGCACAATTTGTCCTATCTGAGAAGTATTAAAAGCCTGAATTGGTGACACCCTTTTGGCTGAAGTTCATGCAAAACTAAAACCAAAAATCATCCTAACTCTATCGAACCTTAAGGACGGGGGCCTTTCCCCCCTTGGTCGGGTGAGGAGGTGGAGCCTCGCACTTCAGCTTGTCCATAACAACCTCTGCACAAGAACAAAAGATAGGCTAATAAACAAAAAACGAAAAGTCAAAAAATACCCATTGCAAAACTTACTTATATGGGGTCGTTGATCCCCGTTAAGAATGGCCATTGCCATAAACAGCACGCAGTATAAAGAGACATGAAGGTGTTGCCTTTCATAATCTATTTCCAATCGAACCCATGGGCAAACAACTCCTCAGCCTCAAGCTGGGCCTGGATACCTTCAGAATCATATTCCTCTGGAACTTTGGGATCCTCGTTCCAGTTCATAGGAACATCCTACGCCACCCACTCATCCTTCGGGCAGACAAAGAAAAACTTGTCCTTCCAACTATTGTGAGACCGAGAGAGGTTATGCAGGACTAGGGAAGTCCCATTCCGCATCACAAAGGTATACAAAATCATCCCCAAGGAACTCGCAAGACAAAGGCCCTAAAACACCGAGCCACGGTACAAGGTTGGCCATAGGCCGAGCAAATAAAAACAAAAATGGCCAAAGTGGCCCACCCGTTGGGAGAAAGTTGACTCGGCCAGAGCAAATATGCCTTGAATGTCTCGCGGTAAAAAATTGTGAGAAAAAATCGTAGCCCTAACCTGAGCTGGATGTAGTAAGCAGTGAAGAAACCCTTGCGAGGGGTCGTAGCCCACTCGAATCCATGCCTAGTTTGGTAAATTTGGCCACGACCTCCTCACGTGACTTTATCGCACTTACCGCCTCTTCTGCCGAAACCCGAGGTGTCGCCACTCCTGACGACTTCCTTACTTTTTTGGAAAGAGTGTTAGTCGCCCCAAAAATGGTGCGATGACGCCGCAAAGTTCCTGCCACAGCAAGTGGCATCATCGCTGTCAAAACTCCCCTCTCAGAGATGGCCCTACTTCTCTCCTCCCGAACACCACCCTCACCAAACTAATTTTTGGACGCCATTAAAAGTAAACTTTTTGAAAAAAGGAAGAAGAGAGGAAGAGAGAGAAAATGAAAATAAAGAAAAAATGTCTGAGTCTCCAATTTTAAAAGGGGAGAAGGCCAATCGTCGCAGGAAGATGCGTGGACAACTAAGCGCCACGTGGTCCACGCTAAACCACTAACCCAGGGATGCACGACAACTCATCACCCTCTTAGTTCCCAATGATTCTATAAAATGTACTACAAACTGGGGGGACTCCTGATGATACATATTCGTGAACATATCTAAAATGTACTCACGGGGTGAAAATGAGTACCCTACAAAAATTGCCAAGAGGTGTAAAGCAAATACCCCGAGTATGCCTCACTAGAAAAAAAAAATGCTCGGAACACTCGAGGCACTAGGAAAAGTAGATCTCCGACCTCCGAGTGACCAGCCGGATGCAACTCGAGTGTCCCGCATGATTCTCCAACTTAGTTAACCAGTACTCACCACGACCCACTCCTCTGTGAGCTAGAGATATACCCTCAAGGCGTGCGAGATCCTGACGTATAACGAGCTTGCCCCGTCATTCAAACAGTTGGCACCATAGCCCAACACTAAGCCAAATTTAGAGTTTACAATGAGAAGAAAGACATTGCAAAATAACAAGGAAAGAACGGATACAAGAAGGTTCGTAGCCAGGGAATCAACCGTACTACACGAAGAACGCAAACTTACCCTTGGGGAAGCACCCTCAGAGAGATATCACACAACTAACATCATTAATGCAACTCACAACTACTTGTCATCAAGATATACGACTTAATTAGTCAAGGCTCCGATTGGACCCTCAAACGATCAGCTACATTGGCGCTCCCACACCACATACAACTATTGGAGCAGAACGAGCATACCCCAATTGGCTCAGAATGCCCCACAAGGTGATTGGAGCAGACGCATTTAACACATATCAATGAAAGCTTCGTCAAACCTATGCTATTGGGCACTCTCTACCGACCTCCTCTCGTTGGTGAAGAAAACATCTCTCGATATTGGTCGTCCCCATTTCCAGAAGTAATTATAAAAGACTAACGACCATTGGACAAAGAACCCCAGAAGACTCCTATAAATAGCACCCCATCCAACAGCCAAAGACAAGTCCAAGTGGAAGAAAATAAGAGAAGTTCACACCCAACAATCAGATAATCTTTGTACTTAGATAAAAGTTGTAGCGTTCGACGGTGGCTTTAAAGGAAATCCCTCCCCCTGTACTTGACCCCCCTTTTGTAAACCGTCTACACTCCTTTAATAAAATAACACTCCTTCTTCTCTTTTAAGCCCGTGATCGACGTTCCAAAAAAGACTCTCTTGATTGTATCTCCGATTTCACCCCTCCCCGGGCCCCCAATGATATTATATCACCACGAATAATTAGACCAAAAATTCGGTCCTAACAAACATGGACACCTGAATGCCATTTATAAGTATAGAATTGTGCAGTCAAAATCATGTGCACGTTAGCTTCCAACCACTTGCTTTTTCAGCCAAAATTTTGTTTCGATCTCTTGAATAGAAAGCTCAAATGTCACAAATATTACAAATATCTCATTCTTTTATTAATTCTTGTCATCTAATATCATTATTTTGGCTTTGTAAGTTAACTCTCAATTCAGGGAAGAATGCCCCGCATTTTGAGTTATATATAAATTTATACACAACATTGATCTAAGACTGCTCAAAAATTGGATATGTCCGACTCATTGGCTGTATGTTGTTTATGTTAATTGACCTTGTTTCAGAGCGATATTTAACAATGTTAAACGAGTTCCTAATGTTTTTATTTATTTAAAATCACTTTTGTTTTTTCCTATATTAAATACTATACCCAGTAAGATTTATTACTCCATATGAAATTCACGATATGGGCAAATGACGCGTAATAAAATGAGAAATTGATAATTAATACATATCTTGTCTTTCACTATATAAATGAACGTTCATGCGGGTAAAAACCATGGGGTTGTTGAAAATATGAATTCAGATATTTAACATCTTGACAGAATCATTTTCGACGACTCTATCAATTTTTCTTGAGTCATTAACTAAGTTGAGTATACCAAACTAGGTGTATGCTTGTATCTTTTTGTTTATCAACTATCACATATCGCATAGTATAGCAACTATGACGTGTTCTATATTGCCTTAAGATGTCCGTATTTGAACATTTTTTTTAAAACTTGATTAGATTAACTTTTGCTTTAGTTAATAAAATGAAAAAAAAATATTTTTGACAAAAATTTCATGGAGAAGAAGTTTATATCTAAATCAAACTAAAATTTCATTACAGAATCATAGCCAGACTTTGTCGGTTTTTGCACACATATGGGTGAACATTGAATTTTTGTACTTGGGTATCCAAACTCTCCCTCTCTTATTACTTGTTGATGTGATCTAACCCTTTTACCCCTTTTAATTAAGCCACTTGGTCGAAAAGTGACGTTTTTCTGCCCGAATTTGTCCGAATTTCAGTTTTTAATAGTTGGGATACCCAAGTGTAAAAATTTAAAGTTCACCCATGCATGTGCAAAAACCGCAAAAGATTGACTATGATTCTGTAAATTTTTCAAAAATAAAATAAAACTTTAACTCATCGAAAATCAATGTAAAATAAGTTACCAACATTGAATGTTTTTTTTTCTGCAAATGTTGATTATCATTTTCGCAAATCTCGATTGTATATTTGATGCGAGATTTTCAACATTGAACAGTATAGGAAATCCCACATTGTGGAAGTTCAAAACAAAACTAAAGAACGGATTAAAAAATGAAATACTTTAAATCAGCTTTTTTAATAATGGACAAGATTCATATTGTTTACATTAATCATCCTTTTCAATAGTGGAGAAGACATATATATTGTTTATATTAAAACAAAAGGCTCTCAAGTGACGGGAAATCATTAAGTTGCAAGAAAGTGAAGAGAAATGCCCTTTCCTTTTGATTACAGTCGTACTATTCGATTTATGTAAATATTAATTGATCCATATAACTATAAAAAAATAGCCTCGAGCAGGATTGATTCTGTGGGCTCCTCAATAATGGAATTTATGGTTAAGAGGATTACAACTTGCAAGCATCTCGTTGTCTTTGTTAATCAGAGTTGCATATATTCCACGCGGCCCACTGTTATCACACAAACATTTATATCCTTACTGAACTTATGATACCGTAAATTTTTTAGTAGTCATTAAATTTAACAATAGCAAACTTTGTTATCAGCGCACCTAAGAAACTCGTCTTCAATCTGGAATGGGTCGATATATATTGATTTTGTTATAATAAGTTTATAGTAACTTTTCATATAATGTGATAAACGTAAAAGAAAGCAGAAAAAAAATTTGTTCTTTTGCGGTTTTGCCAACCTTATTATGATTTTCAACGTACCATGTGAAATAGTAGGCGTTGCTGTCTAATTATAACACGGTGAAATATATTAGCTGTCTATTCATTAAAGTGAGAAACAGAAAGGAAAATATTTGAAGTAGAAGTTCAATTATGTCAATTTGTCATTACAAAAGTCCAGTAAACTGTTATTACCTGTCGGCACAACACAACTAGATACTGTTCTCTAGATCTCACCCACACGCAGCTACAACACGCTCCACACACTGTTTTTTACTTTTTTGGTTGTTAGTTAGTTAGTTACCTCTGTGAGTGATTTATTAAAGATCCTTAATGCATTTACTTTTACACACACACACAATATGTATATATATATATGTATTTATATAACATATAGGCACCAGTAGTACTCGCCGCCGTGTCATAACTCATAATGGAAGACCATAAGCACAACGACCCCCTGCCTCTCGCAAGTAAGTGTTTTCTTTTGTTAATGATGTAAAATTGCACTCGCAAAGATCTTCTGTCTCACTTAAGTAATTTGTCTCCCACATATTTTTTACGAAACATGTGTGGTAAATCTTAGTACATGGAGGCTGAATTTGGCACTGGTAATTTGGATTTTATAAGTGTAGTATTGCTCATTATTAGTTGATTTTAGTTACTGATAAAATGGTTGGTCCTGAATGTCTTGAAAAGGGTGATATAACTGATATTGAATTGGCCTCACTTAATCTATTTGTGAAAATTGGTTACACTGGAATACCATTTATTGTTACTGAAGGATAATATCAAATACTGTACATGTCTGCTCTTTTTGTAGAGACCCCCAAACCTGATGTGAAGAAGAGCTCAAAAGGGTCTCTTGATAGAGGTTGGTACTTTCTTGATAACATTTTCATATATAAATTTACAAATAGAGCAAATTTTAGGATTCTTGTTAAAAATGTACAAGAAACCTTTGCCCATTCCAGTATACATTCAGAAGCATAAGTATAATTCTCCGAGTTTAATTGTTTGTTATAATTTTTTCTTATGACATGATTTCGTGAGAGGAAACGCATTAATAATAACATGGTTTTATCTAATTGTTTTAATTTGGCAGATGTCGCCCTTGCAAAGCTTGATGGTGACAAGAAGGTGTCTTATATTAAGGCATGGGAAGAAAGTGAAAAAAGCAAAGCGGAACACAAGTATATTTAGCTGATTCAAGTTCATATTCAATTATCAGACTATCATATGCAACTACATTACTTGAATATTTATTGCAATGAAAGATCTAGATGATAATAGTGGCTATATATCTATGTTTGGAACAGAGCCCAAAAGAAACAGTCAGAAGTTGGCTCGTGGGAGAACACCAAGAAGGCAGCTCTTGAATCCAAAATGAAGAAAATCGAGGTCTGTTATAAGTTGCTATTTACAACATTAGGATATAGTTGTCTTTTTTATGCTAGGAGAAACACTACTCCTCAAAATGTTTTACTCATGCAGGGTGATAGATTGCTACTTTTATTTTGCACATGGCTGTTCATAGAAAATGCATAATTTGATAATGGCAGGAACAAATTGAGAAGAAGAAAGCAGACTATGCAGAGAAAATGAAGAACAAGGTTGCAATGGTTCACAAGCAAGCAGAAGAGAAAAGAGCGATGGTCGAAGCCAAACGAGGCGAAGAACTTCTCAAAATCGAAGAGACGTCTGCAAAGTACCGTGCGACGGGGCAAACTCCTAGCAAAGCCTTTGGCTGCTTCGGAGGTTAAACTTGAACTTATTCAACCTTTCTAGTAAATGAATGAATCATCAACGACAACGAATTTCGTTTCGAAACTTGTTCCTCTTTAGGGGTGTTCAATTTGATGTAGTCTCGTTTCGTCGACCTGATTTTGTTTTATGTAATTTGTGTGCTTGATAGTAAAAAACGAAAAAGGGAAAAGAAAAGAGTAGTCTGTGTACTTGATGTCATAACAATAAGAGCAACCTGGTAATTGGTTGCTATAGTGTTGTCTATGTACAATCATATGCTTTCTTTCTTTGGGGTTATTGAGAACATAATTGAAAAAAAAAATGTTTTTTGCTCCTCCATTATCTTCTGAAGTATGATTGGTGACGATATCGAGTTCTACTTCCTCTTTTTGGTAAGATTATAATACACAAAGAAATAAGAATATATGTTGTCGTCTTGTTTCCTATCACATGGTCCACAAAAAAGAGAGCAAATCAACCAACCATTTAAAAACTGATGATTCTTATACACACTTGATATGGGTTATTTGAGCGGCCCCGTGAAAAGGCCCAACCAATGATGGGCGAAGCCCATAAAGCCCAAAATTCAGACTGGATATCGAATATCCACGCCCGGTGTCCCTCACATATCGAATACCTACATTCGATATGGTACAAGTTATTCCGAAAAATTTAGGAGCGGTCTTGCGCCGCGAGATCGATAAATACCCATGCTTCGCATACTAAGCCAGATTCATAAAACTACCCAGTCAGCTACCGTGGATATCGAATATACATTCCCGACATCACTATCTTCGACGTCACTATATTCGATGTCCACACCTCCGAAGTCCTCACGACCCGATATCCCCTTTACCAGATATCCTTGTGCCCGATATCCTTCCGCATCACCTCCTTGCACAACACCCGATATTCACTCGACCTTCTCCAGATTCGACGTGTCCCCAAGTTCGACGTGCTCCCGGCTTCGACGTCTCCCTATATTCGACATCAGACACTCTCGACGTCCAACAGGACCTGACATTTAGTCTTACGATTAACTTAGAATCTTTGTACGGTTTCAAGGTTTATCCTAGTCATCTGTATATGTGTTCCGTACAAAGTTAGTCTAGACACCTGCTTAAGTCATAGATTAACATAGTTTTGTATTGGTTCAATATGCCTACGAAGTTGTACCGAATTATTGGCGTCGTCTGTGGGAACACCAGTTCTCTTGACAGGAAAGCCACGGTAAGTTACCTACATGAAAAGGTCACAGGACAATTGCTCGGCAAATTACAAGAAGTTAAAGAAGACAGTCAACCCCATTGCCAATCAAGGAAAGCAAGTAAGAGAGATAGGATGCTTCTGCCTTTTCAAGCAGAGCCCAAGATGGAACTTTTGGGCAAATTCATTCACGTCAACCTAGATCCTTGGAAATCCGACAGGGTGGTTAAGATAGGCTCAGCCATGTCAGCCAGCGTAAGAGATATGTTGATAGGCTGTTTGAGAAGAAATGCAGACATCTTCACTTGGTCAGACTCGGACTTCAAGGGAATACACCCAAAGATCATAGTGCGCTAATTAAACGTGGACCCTATGGCTAAGCCAGTGAGGCAGAAGAAAAGGAGCACCAACAATGAGAAGAACAAAGCAACAGAAAAAGAAGTGATCGAAAAGTTGGAGGCTCGACACATTTATGAGATACGTTATTCCGAATGGCTCAGTAACATTGTGTTTTTAAGTGGAATAAAATAAAATATAAGTTAGTACATGAATGTAACACCTAAATCTCATTTTGTCGCAAGTGCACGAATCACGTAATAATAAAATGGTAATAGTTACGAACAAAGTATCATATTTCAAGAGAGTGGTAGATTAATGAATGAATCACTTAAATGCAAAACACTACGATTGTCACTATCTTTTCTCTTGTGTTTGCAGGATGTAATGAATGTTTGTGAATGATGTGAATGCTTTCTATACTAAGGATTTTTTGAACGCTTTTTATGCTAGGAAATTCTTAATTTAGGATGCAATAGAAATCTATCTAATAATGTAGAAAACAATGATTAAATATCTTTTTGATCTTTTTGGTTTTGAATGCAAGAAAACACTTTACATAGTCATGATTGATCGAAGTGTAATATAAAGGTTGCGTATCAGTTGCTTTCGCATATATATATATAACACTCCAGGTGACCCCGCACGGGTGCTTCCGCTTTATCCCAATGAGAGTATGGTCAGTCACACAACATAAGTAACTATCAATCTAGACATTAAAGATCATCAAACACACATCAACTAAAGTAAATAAACATATTCATAAATCAGGGTTACTCCCCTGCTCTAAACAACGAGTAGGTTAGCTTCTTATAGTCATGAGTTCAACAATCAATAAAGAAGTAAATATCATAGACAAAGTAAAGAGAAAAAAAAAGCTTCTCGAATTCGGTGGAACGCTATTGCTTGACTCTCTTCTTGATTCCCTTTTGCTATCTTCTTCCTCACAAACTATTTTCTCTCAAAACAATGACTTAACTAAACTAGAACAAGACTTTGATGGCGTTTTCTCTCTGATGACAAACTTTCAGGGTTTCTCTGTTGGAAAGTGGTTGTAAGTGATGGTGAGCTCGTGTACCCTAACTACTGAATGTAGCCTCCTATTTATAGTTTTCTCTCCGCTTTGGGCTTCATTTTAGGGATTATGACAATCGACCCAATTTCTTTCTGATCGCGCGCCACCCGCGCGATATGCTCTTGCTCGCAAGACCTTCTGATTTCTTTTATGCGGTCTTATGGTGTCATCATCTTCCATCGCGCTATCTTCGATATTTCTCCTTTGTATACTGTTGTAGCGCTCCGGTAGCACCTGAACATCCCAAAACAATGTTTTGACTCATTGTCGCGTAAAAACATCTATTTTTTGCCTCTTTTAGCCTCGTTTCGTCTTGACTCTATAAATCCTATGAAAACATGAAATATTACTAAAAAAAGTAAATATACCATAATAAGTATTCAAAATAATAAGAAAATATATACTTAAATCCCGCTAAATAAACGCTTATCAATGTTAGTCCTCAAGAAGGAGGCGGCATGGAGGATGTGCGTCGATTATACTGATTTGAATAAGCATTGCCCATGTGATCCTTTTCCCTAACCTAAAATGGATCTACTAGTGAACTCGATCGTTGTATGTGCCTTATTCAGTTTTGTGGACGCCAAGAGTGGTTTCACTAGATATTCATGGCACTGCACGACTAGGCTAAAATCCCATTCGTCACAGACACAAGAGTATACTGTTATAGAGTAGTGCCCTTTGGTTTGTGCAAAGCAGAGGTGACCTTTCAGAGGTTAGTGGCCAAGATGTTCTACTTCCTCATTGGGAAGTCTATGGAAGTTTACATAGAGAATATGTTAGTAAAGAGTACAAAGGCTAAGGATCATGTAAAACATGTGATGCACCGATACCGATACCAAGACGACTATGCAGTACCCGATACATATCGATACCGATTCAGATACCGATACCGATTCTGACGTATCTGATACGCCACGTGGCGTATCCTTTAATTTTGAAATTAAAAAAAATTCGATACGTATCCGATACGTTTTTTTAGGCGTATCGGAACTATTATGGGTCTTTTTATAAACTTTTAATATTTGATGGGTTAAATATTTAAATATAATCCCACCAAATATAAAATGAAATTAAAAATGAAAATCCCTTTATCAAGGCACGATTCAGTCTCATTATTTTTATAATTATACTTTTCTTTTTTTATTCATAATTACCACTGCCACCATGCGCCACCACAATTATACTTTTATTTTTCTATTCATAATCATCACTACCACCATGCGCCATCTTCAAGCTTGTTATGTTGTTGTTTAACTTATTAGTAATAAATAATTCATGTTTATATGTCTTTTTTCATATTTGAGGAATGACTTTTTTTAATGTTAAACATTTTTTTGTGTATTTCTAATTTTTCTTGACTTATTAGTAATAAATAATTCACGTTTATATGTCTTTTTTTCATATTTGAGGAATGACTTTTTTTTAATGTTAAACATTTTTATGTATTTCTAATTTTCCTTGTTTATGTTTTAAATTTTATTGCTTGTTAAAAACAATATAGTAAATATTAATAATTATTTATATATAGACGTATCCTAGCCGTACCGGTATTGGCTATTTTTAAAAAACGTCGTATCGGCGTATCCGTACCGTACCGTACCCGTACCGCCGTACCCGAACCCGTGCAACGTAGTGTAAAACATTTGGAAGAATCATTTGGGATAATGAGGAACTATGGCATGAAACTCAACCCGAAGAAGTGTACATTTTGGGTAACAACGGGGAAGTTTCTAGGCTACGTGGTCAATGAGAGAGTCATAGAGACCAACTCGGATAAGATCCAAGCAGTGAGGGATCTGCCATCTCCAGGATCTATCAGAGATGTACAATTTATAGTCGGCCGCATCACATCCCTTGGGCGATTCATAGCCACGTCGCCAGAAAAGGGCCTAGCTTTCTTCAGAGTGATGGAAAAGGCTACAGACTTCCAATGGACAAAGGAATGTGAGACTGCCTTCCAGTAGCTCAAAAGATATTTGATGTCCCCATCACTCTTGGCAAAACTCGAACCATGAGAGATTTTTTACCTATACAAACTGGCTAATGTCGTTAGCACTGTCTTCGTCAAGGAAGTGAAACCAAACTGGGATGGGCCTTATCGGGTCACACAAGTGAGCTCCAGAGGCTATTACTATTTGGAGGACTTGCACCGGGACCCTCTGCTCCGGACCTGGAATGTACAACATTTACATCGTTTCTATAGTTAGCTTATGATCATATGTATCAGAACTACGCAAATCTTGATTCTCGGTTTGGGGTACGTAAGCCGCCAGTACCATGGTCCAACACCGTTATATTATATTATCTTATCTTTATGAAATTGACTTAAATGTTGATTTGTACTCACACCCTCGTGGTAACATGCCAATAAAAAGGCAATGTCCCACTATCCTCGAAAGGATATGCCGATATAACAACATATTCTCTATACCCTAGCGGTAGAATGCCAATAAAACGACAGATTTCATGGACCCTCACGGTAGAATGTCAAAAAAACAGCAGACTTCACTATCCCTGCGGTAGTATGCCAATAAAACAGAAAAATTCAATACTCTTGCGGTAATATGCCAAAAATAGAATATTTCAAGTACCCTCGCAGTAACATGCCAAAAAATAGCAGATTTCACTACCCCTTTGGTAACATGGCAATAAAATGTTAGGCTTCAATACCCTTGCGGTAACATGCCAAAAATGACAGATTTCGAGTACCCTCACCGTAACATGCCAATAGAATGGCAGATGTCAATACCCCTGTGGTAACATGCCAAAAATGGCAGATTTAAAGTATCATTGCGGTAACATGCCAAAAAATGGTGAATTTCACTATCCATGCGATAACATGTCAGTCCAATGGCAAGATTCTGCTACACTAGCATTGACATGCCGACTTACTGCAGATATGAAAATAGATTATACAGAAATAGTACTTACATGGCGACGAACAAAAATTACTTACACAACAATACACATTTTTTAGGAAATGAACACACTTCGCAGATAATGTTCAACTACAATAATGGCGATGCAGGTTTAGTAAATCAGTTCACAGAATAATACAAATTGAGAATACTTCACCATTAAACGGAATTACTATCCTACCTTAAAGGCGCATTCACTAAATTAATCCTCAAATACCTCATCACGGTAACCCCATATATGTAAGCGTGAATCTTCTCCGCTATTAGGGTCATAAAAAATGAATAATCTGGATAAACCTCTCATGCCTTTCTCACGGTTCCTACTCCGTGCGGACTCCAAGCCAAACTACTACTCGTTCTTGATCACATCTCCACCTCACCCTACATACAATAGGTAAGTTTGCGCTCAAACTCCTATCGTTGGGTCCACACCCATTAGGTACGCCAGGGTCACTATTAGGACCAAACACCTCGTCCAGAGTGGTCATAATGTCCACATCTCCCGCACCCTGCTCGCCAGCATTCGACAGTGGATTAGTCCAGAGTGGCTTGAATGTACACATCTCTTGCACCATGCTCACCAGCGGCAACCGTGGACCCATCTAGAGTGGCATGAATGTCCACATCTCTCACATCCTGCTCACCAACGACAACCGTGGACCCATCTAGAGTGTCCTGAATGTCCACATCTCTCGCATCCTGCTCACCAGCAATAGTGGACCCGTGCAGAGTGGCATGAATGTCCATATCTTTCGCACCCTGCTCACCAGCAGCAATAGAGGATTCTCCCATTCTAGCTCCTTCTGTCAGGACTTTGGGTAAAACCAACCACAAAAAACCATATCGTTTGTGTTAAGGGATAGAACGGATCCTCATGACCAAGAGGTATGAAATCATCATTCTCTAATTTCGGAGGCATTTGCATATTCGGCCCCAACTCAGGATTCATCATATTAGGATGAAACCTGGTCCTAAGAAACCCTATAGTTCCAATTTGACCCACCGCGAGGTCAATACCAAATCTATATCTCTTTCTCCATGCGCATACCCGATATAGTTGAACGTCGAGGACCTCAGAAACTCCCTGGCCACCTCTCGCTTATAGCGGTCTGATTTTGAGATAAGTTACTCGTTAAGACAAACCCTTGTTCCTCGTCTTAAGTGATGGAAATATGGACACGGTGACAAAAGAAGAAGATTACAAGAATTCAAATGAAGAAGATGTCACAAGAATGGACCAAATTTGCACTTTAAATGGGCCAATCAAAAGAGGGCTTGCTAAGAAGATGGGAGCATATCTTTATGGGCTAATTAACCAAGTTTGGATCCATAATGATAAAGGAGGCCCAAATGAGCAACAAAGATGGTCAAATCTGATCCAAGTGACCTTTTAAATAATGGTCAAAAGTCAAAGACGAGTTTTGACTTTTCTTTCATCATTTCCTAGTCTAGCTAATGTATTTTCCTTTTCTAGAAGACTCTTTCATCATTTCATAGTCTAGTTAATGTTTTTTTCTTTTTCTAGAAGTTGTTGGAAGGTCATAAGTTGATTTCTTAGTGACCAAGTTTGTCTCTCCTATAAATTAGGAAGACCATTTTCATTGTAAGACAACACTTATCATATTTATAAAATTTGTGAGATTTATTCTCTTTGGTTCTTTGAAGAACTATTTCCGAACTTATTAAACGGGTTCATCACCCTCGTTTGTGGCGTTCAAATCCGACTTATCAAACGGCACACTCCATAACCGTTTGTGGCATCTTCACTATACCAAGGTTCGTGTTTTGTATCAAGTAGCGGGTCGCGGTCTCTATACCAAGGTTCCTATTTGTACTAAGGCAGCGGGTCGAGGTTCCATCCAAATAACCTGAAGATAACGATCCTACATTTAGCATACGAATACCATTCATCATTGGTGGATATCGTATCATTTGATATCTAGAGCAAAGGTTTTATCTTTCAGGTCCTATCCGTTCTTGGTTTAATCTTCGGATTACCAAAAACATCTATCTTTAGTTTGTGTTTTCTATTACTTAGCAAAAAAAAAAAAAAAGGGACAAAAAAGACGTCCAAAAAAAAAAGAAAAGAGTACCAAAAAAAAAGGGAAAAAAATAGTGGTACAAAAAAAAGAAAAATAAAAGAAGAAAAGAAATTGAAGTATCAACTTTATTTCTTTTGTTGCTGATTTCTTGTTGGGAAATACATTTGGTGCACTTGTGAGAAAAAAAAATATTTGGGTTTGATTTGTTACTCGTGGTTGATACACCTTTGTTTGATTCCGTTCGATTTAGTTCGAGAATAACCTATAGAGAACATACGACTGGAAAAAGGCAGTGAGTGTGATATTATTAGAGGAAAAAAGCCAATATACTTGAGTGATACACGAGTGATATATTTTGAGTGAAAAAAAAACTTGAGAGTAAACACGTAAGGGAGTGTTGTGAGGTTTTTTTCTTTCTAACATTTCTTTGCAGGTTATCATGTCTAAATATCAAGAAGAAAGTGCTATTTATGCCGATTACACTTTGGTTACACGAAGAGTTTTAAATGCGCAATTGAACGACGAGGACATCAATCAACGAGAGAACATCTTTCGAACTAGATGTCATGTTCGTGAAAAGGTGTGTAGTGTGATAATTGATGGCGGAAGTTGCACCAATATTGCTAGCATCACGCTCGTTGAAAAACTTGGGCTGTCTACGGTGAAACATCCACGACCATACAAGCTTCATTGGTTGAACGATTATGCTAATGTGGAAGTTGACAAGCAAGTGATGATTTCATTCAGCATTGGGAAGTACAAAGATGAAGTTATGTGTGATGTAGTTCCAATGCAAGCCGGACATATACTATTGGGGCGTCCATGGCAGTTTGATCGTAAAGTTAGCGCAATGGCTTTACAAATAAGTATTCTTTTGTCCATAATGAAAGAAAAATCACCCTTGTTCCTTTAACACCAAAGGAAGTGTTTTATGATCAAGTGAGATTTCAAAAGAAAGAAAATGAACAAAAAAATAAGAGTGTTCAAAAAGAAGAGAGTGAAAAAAAGAAAGTTGCCAACAAAAAAGAATTTGAAGCTTTGGCAAAAGAGAGAAAAAAAGAGAGTACTCAAAAAGATGTGAGTGAAAAACAGAGAGTTGCCAACAAAAAAGAAGTTGAGGTTTTGGCAAATGAGAGAAAAATAGAGAGAACACAAGAGAGTGTTTTTTCAAAAGAAAGTGAGCTGGAAAGTGGAGTATTTTTGAGAACTAACAAAGAAATTTCTTCATTGCCAAGTTCAAAGGCATTTATCTTGCAGGGATATGATGGTCTCTTTCCCAATGATATACCGCCCAATTTACCTTGTTTTCATAGGATGTGCATCAATTGGAAAGTAATCCGGATTATGGTAAAGTATCACGAACCCATACTTACTTTGGATTATATTCTAACTAAAAGGCATGAATCTTGTGTGGTTATGAAAGTTGATTTGGGAAGTGGTTATCATCAAATCACAATGAAAGAGAGAGATGAATGGAGAAGCATTATTATAGAAACAATTTGTTTGTTTAAATGGATAGTGATTCTTTTTGATTCTACTAATGCATTTAGTACTTTCTTGCGATTGATGAACCATGCTTTTATTAGGAAATTCCTAGTTGTTTGGTTTGATGATACTCTCGTGTTTAGCAAGAACTTGAATAGTCATGTTAGACATTTGAAACTTATTTTGGATGTTCTAAGAAAACAAGTGTTGTTTGCTAACTTGAAAAAGTGTACTTTTTGCACGGATAATCTTGTGTCTCTAAAATTTGTTGTAAGTTCACAGGGTATACATGGTGATGAGGAGAAAGTCAAGGTAATACAAGAATGACCTAGTCCAACAAGTGTGGGAAAAAGTAAGATCATCGGGACTGAAGGAGTAATATGTTCTGGAAGCAATATTGGATGGATGTTAAGCCAAATGCTGGTCAACATTGAAACCAGAATCATGTCTCTCGCCACAATATTTGTAAGATGTTCTGAAATCAATGTTAGATGGATGTTAAGCCAATCGCGGGTCAACATTGAAACAAGTGTGGGAAATGTTCGAAGTTTTCATGGACGGGCAAGCTTTTACCGACGATTTGTGAAAGATTCTAGCACCATAGCTGCACCAATCACCAAAGTGATAAAGAAAAACGTTGGATTCAAGTGGGAAGAGGAACAAGAAAAGGCTTTTCAATTACTTAAAGAAAAGTTAACCAATGCTCCTTTGCTTACTTTGCCTAACTTTTCTAAAATTTTTGAAATTGAGTGTGATGCTTCAGGAATTGGAATAGGTGTTGTTCTTATGCAAGATGGAAAGCCCATAGCTTACTTTAGTGAAAAGCTAAGAGGAGCAGCCTTGAATTATCCAACTTATGACAAGGAGTTGTATGCTTTGGTTCGGGCCTTAAACACATGGCAGCACTACTTTTGGCCTAAGGAGTTTGTGATTCACACGGATCATGAATCTTTGAAGCATTTGAAGGGCCAACACAAGCTGAATAAGAGGCATGCACGATGGGTAGAATTCATTGAAACATTTCTTTATGTCATTCGATACAAGCAAGGTAAGGAGAATGTGGTTGCCGATGCCCTTTCTCGAAGGTATGCTTTACTTTCTACTCTTGATTCAAAGTTGCTTGGTTTTGAGTACATCAAGGACTTGTATATGGATGATTATGATTTTCAAGTTGAGTATCAAGATTGTGAAAAACATGCTAGTGGTAAGTTCTTTAGGCAAGATGGATTTTTATTTAGAGAAAACAAACTTTGTGTGCCTAATTGTTCTTTGAGGGAATTACTTGTGCATGAAGCTCATGGAGGAGGACTAATGGGACACTTTGGCATTGCAAAGACCTTAGCAATTTTGCAAGAACATTTCCTTTGGCCACACACGAAAAGGGACGTTGAAAGAACATGCGGCAGATGCATCACTTGTAAACAAGCTAAGTCCAAAGTGCAAAATCACGGTTTGTATGCCCCTTTACCAATTCCTACTACACCTTGGATTGATATTTCTATGGATTTTGTGCTGGGTTTGCCAAGAACAAAACATGGTAGGGATTCTGTTTTTGTGGTTGTGGATAGATTTTCTAAAATGGCACATTTTATTCCATGTCACAAAACTGATGATGCTTCTCACATTGCTGATTTGTTCTTTAAAGAAATTGTGAGATTGCATGGTATGCCAAGAACCATTGTTTCAGATAGAGATACAAAGTTTTTGAGTTACTTTTGGAAGACCTTGTGGTGTAAGTTAGGTACAAAGTTGTTGTTTTCTACTACTTGTCACCCACAAACTGATGGTCAAACTGAAGTAGTAAATAGAACTTTGTCTATGCTTTTGAGGGCAATCATAAAGAAGAATATTAAGACTTGGGAAGATTGTCTACCACATGTTGAATTTGCTTACAATAGAACTGTGCATTCTTCTTTTAAATTCTCACCATTTGAAATTGTTTATGGTTTTAATCCTTTGACTCCATTGGACTTAACTACATTACCTACTTCTGAGTATGTGAATTTAGATGGCAAGAAAAAGGCTGATTTTGTTAAGCAGATACATGAGAAGACAAGGCTCAATATTGAAAAGAGAACTCAACAATATGCCAAGCAAGCAAACAAGGGGCGTCGAAAGATGATCTTTGAACCGGGAGATTGGGTTTGGTTGCACGTGAGAAAGGAAAGGTTTCCTGAAGAGAGACGTTACAAATTATTGCCAAGAGGAGATGGACCTTTTCAAGTGATTGAGCGCATCAATGACAATGCTTACAAGTTGGATCTTCCTGGTGAGTATAATGTTAGTACTACTTTCAATGTGTCTGATTTGAGTCCTTTTAATGCAGGTGATATAGATTTGAGGACAAATCCTTTTCAAGAGGAGGGGAATGATGAAAATATGGACACAGTGACAAAAGAAGAAGATTACAAGAATTCAAATGAAGAAGATGTCACAAGAATGGACCAAATTTGCACTTTAAATGGGCCAATCACAAGAGGGCTTGCTAAGAAGATGAGAGCATCTCTTTATGGGCTAATTAACCAAGTTTGGATCCATAATGATAAAGGAGGCCCAAATGAGCAACAAATATGGTCAAATCTGATCCAAGTGACCTTTTAAATAATGGTCAAAAGTCAAAGACGAGTTTTGACTTTTCTTTCATCATTTCCTAGTCTAGTTAATGTATTCTCCTTTTCTAGAAGACTCTTTCATCATTTCATAGTCTAGTTAATATTTTTTTCTTTTCCTAGAAGTTGTTGGAAGGTCATAAGTTAATTTCTTAGTGACCAAGTTTGTCTCTCCTATAAATTAGGAAGACCATTTTCATTGTAAGACAACACTTATCATATTTATAAAATTTGTGAGATTTATTCTCTTTGGTTCTTTGAAGAACTATTTCTGAACTTATCAAACGGGTTCATCACCCTCGTTTGTGGCGTTTAAATCCGACTTATCAAACGGCACACTCCATAACCGTTTGTGGCGTCTTCACTATACCAAGGTTCGTGTTTTGTATCAAGTAGCGGGTCGCGGTCTCTATACCAAGGTTCCTATTTGTACTAAGGCAACGGGTCGAGGTTCCATCCAAATAACCTGAAGATAACGATCCTACGTTTAGCATACGAATACCATTCATCATTGGTGGATATCGTATCATTAAGTCTCTCCACTGAGGCCTTATAGGAATTTATTTCTCTCGAGCGTGGTCGTCCCTTGACGTAGCTACTATGATTCTTCTTTGGTACGCTCTAACTTTTTCTTCAATTCTTCTTTTTCCAGAAGAGCCTTCTTGGCCTCTTCCTTGTCCCTGAACTCTTTACCCTCGGCAACACGCCGTCTTCTATGAACTTTACCCCAAGATACTTCGGCCAATGTGATCTGATGGCACATATGATCTACAATGCCATCATTTTTGGCTTGAACCTCCACCAATAGCATGTCATCTCGACATATGACATGGAAACTACTTCCAAGCCGAAACAAGAAGAACAATGTGATCGGCAGCTACAACACAAATATATGACAACTCAATAATCTATGGCATAAACTCTTTATCGCATAGTATAACATGGCACACATACAAAGCCCGCCTAGCACCTCGATGTCGCAATGAATGCCTCTAGGTCAACGGAAGGATACATGCCATCTAGGCAAGCAGTCGCATCTTCCTCCACCAACACATGCCCATTAATTCTCATGGTCAGGTTGTCGGTGTTAGGATGCCTAAAAAAGCTATAGTCAAGCCTTCTCGCCCGATCACTTTCCTCCTCACGACGACTGGCTCGCCTCTTACGTTTGGAACAACCGTTATCTAGTCGCACTCTCAGACAGATTATATGAGGACGATTCTCCGGCCTCCTCGCTAACCCCAGTCGCTGACCCACCTGCGATTGATGGGGTATCATCCAAATAAGAGATAATGGGATTATGTTCCCTTGTGTTATCCGTTGATGCATTTTCTGTACCTCCGGTACTATCACCCGCACCACTTGAACTATCGCCATTTGCCCCATTGCCACTTACCCCTCCGGCATCTCTTCGAACTGCGTTGAGATTCCAATAATTGGATGGCGCGTTAGGAGGCAATGGTTTCAACCACACTGGTACCATTGCGACGAGCATTGCCTTCGACAATCATATCATCGCTAACTCGGGTACTATTCCTAATGCAAAATGCAACTCACATCTTCTGATGGCCGAACAACCAAATGTCGCATCTCAAACTACAATCCTGCTCATAGAACCATAGCCGCGACAATAACACATGTGCGACTAGGGACCACCATGGTCCCACTGTCGAGAATCTCCGCGTTTTCCTCAACGGGGAGTATCTCTCCCTTCTCACTACATTCTCCGGAGGCGCATTCGGTTGAGTTTCTTTCTCCGCTCGTTTCTCAGCCACGTAAGGTTTAGGAGGCACCAATTTCTTGAGGCATGGAGGATTCTTGATACGAGAATTTTTTGCCTAAAAACGCCAAAAATTAGGATATCAAATAAACTATTGCATGCCGAAAAGGGACATATCGGGAATGCATACCAAAAATTCTCTTCTACATCGAGGAAATGACACATATCTAGTATTGCTCATGTAGAATAACACAATACATTAAAAATATAAACCCGACATACCTTTGAAATTCAATGCATTTCCAGATTCGATATCCTACAGCGAAAAGAGACAAAGCCCGCCTCAATTAAAATAATCACAAGTGGGGTGGGTGGGGGTGATGGGGTCTTATATAATGACAGACAATGGGTCTCGATGGGCCACTGGTGTATTAAATAAGCGTAACATTAAACACAGACGTCGAACTTAGATATTCGGTGTTCGTATTTCATTACGTCAAGCGTAAGAACCTCAATATCGAACCTACGTCGAATGTCGATCCTCGATATAGAGCAAATTCAATTTATATCATTTTGAGGTTTGCTCAAGATAGAGTTTTCGATTTTTACTTACTCGCCTCACTCCGAGAAAAGTGCGTGAGTAACCAAGTTCTTACTTTTTTGTCCTTCACGTAGAATTTTTTATAATCCAAAAACTCGAGGGAGTCAGGGGCACCTAGTACGCAGAAATTAAAAATTTGAAAACCAATAACTTGTGAAAATGGCTTTCAAATTGGGGGACTACATGATATGGGCTACCGGCCCCAACAAACGGTCCAACCGATAATGGGCTAAACCCATAAAGCCCAAAATTCAGATTGGAAATCAAATATCCACCCCCAATGTCCCTCACATATCGAATACCTACATTCAATATGGTACAAGTTATTCTAGAAAATCCGAGAGCAATCTCGCGCCCCGAGATCTATAAATACTCTTGCTCCGCATACTAAGGTAGATTCATAAAATTACCCACTCAGCTACCAGCGGATATCGAATATACATTCCCGACACCACTATCTTCAACGCCACTATATTCGATGTCCACATCTCCAAAGTCCTCATCGCCCAATATACCCTTTACCCGATATCCTTCCGCAGTACCTCCTTGAGCAGCACCCGATATTCAACAGACCCGACCTCCTCCAGATTCGACGTGTACCCAAGTTCGACGTGCTCCTGGCTTAGACTTCTCCTCAGATTTGACGTCTCCCCATATTCGACATCAAAGACTCTCGACATCCAACAAGACTCAATAATTAGTCTTACGATTAACTTAGAATCATTGTATTGTTCTAAGGTTTATCCTAGTCATTTGTATAGGTGTTTCGGACAAAGTTAGTCTAGACGCTTACTTAAGTCATAGATTAACATAGTTCTGTGTTGGTTCAATATATCTACGAACTTGTACCGAATTAACACTGAAGGAGTATGAGCGAATATAACGCATATTCTCTACACCACTTTACGAAGGCCAAGATGAAATGGTAATTCGAAGTTCTTCAAAGTTCAAACCAAACCACCCAAATCAACACGTAGGCCTTAAGTGTAGAGAATTAAATTTTGTTTCAGGTTTCTTAGGGGCTGACTACCGCCACATGCTTTGATATATGAATATGAATCTGAATGTTGGCCTATCAAACACCTTCAAGCTTTTGAGACAAGTGTATAATTGAAATCAATGGCTTATTCAGAATTTACACATGAGAGAGGCTATTTTTTTTAAGAACAATAAGCAAGAAACAAAATTGTGTGATTTTAGTACATGCAAAATAAATTAAATTGTAGAAGTTTTTTCCAGTAGATTTTCAACATTGAAAGGGGTTTTCGTGAAATATAATAATAGGAAAAATTAGAGATTCAAAGCCAAACATTTGCCTTTTTTGCACATGTAAAGTTGAACATTGATTTTTTTCACTTGAGTATCTCAACTTTGCTACGGCGAGCACCGTATTATCCAAACTTTCAAAACTCATTTTCATGCCAAAATAGAGTGTGTGTTGACCATGCGGAGGGGAAATACTCATTATAGAGAATAAGAAGCATACTGCAAAATGTGTAATAAATTAATACCCCCTCAATTTACTTTTTTACACATTGCATCCAAATATTTTGATTGTTTAGCAACAATACCATATTATCCCAACTTTCAAAACTCATTTTCATGTCAAAATAGAGTGCATGTTGACCACGCGAAGGGGAAAAACACTCATTATAGAGATTAAGAAGCATACTGCAAAATGTGTAATAAATTAATACAGGCTCAATTTACTTTTTTACACATTGCATCCATTTATTTTGATTGTTTACACTGCAATTCACTATCCCACCATCATTTTAAAATCTTCTCCATGTATTCCCCGTAATAGACACCTTCACACACGACACCTCAAATTCTCCGACCATCGACATTCCCCCATCATCCACTACCCAATCCTTGAGATCTTGTTGTCGACGACAATGGAGGTATTCACTATCAACGTCTTCTAAAAAATTGATTCCATTGATGGATTTTTGATGGATGGAGTTGCAATAACGAGAAACTTGGTGTGTATCTAATTTATGACACAGTTGTAGTCAACTATGTAGAAAACGCTCCAATTTAATATTGGCGTGCTAGACTGCATCAATCACTTGACGGATAGAGGTTAACAGTAGTATCTTGCTACAAGAAAAATGATGATGTATAAGCTTATGATAGTTTATATCTTATATTTTGTCATTCTTTTAATACTTTGCTTTTACAGGTTCGTGATGCCTTATAATATCTGGTGTGGTGGATGCGAGTCCATGATTGCAAAAGGTGTGCGGTTCAACGCAAAGAAGAAGCAAGTTGGAAATTACTATTCAACAAAGATAAATCGAAATATTTTCATAGTTTAATGATGTAGTTTTGCCAATAACTTTAGACTGTTCCAAATTGGATACTGTGGTGGTGGTGCTGGTTGTGAGGCAGCGTCAAACTTTGAATTTGACCCAATTGCAATATTGGGTCGGGCATGGATGGTAGGGACGCTTTCTTTTCCAATGTCGATTACAAAGTAAACGCGATGGCGGTAGTGGTGTTGGTGGTGGTGAATTTAATTTTTTAATATTTGAGAAATATGGTATTTTTGTTAAATCATCAAAATATTTAGGGTGCAATGTTTAAGAAAAAAAAACTTGGAGTATATTAAGTCATTACACGTTTTGCACTATTAAATTATTAATTATCACGCATTTTCGGTATTTTTACTGTTTCCCCTTTTTAATGACGTCATGGAGCTAGAAAGTGACGTTTTTTTTCCCGAAAAAAAAAAGAGTTTTTGAAAGTTGGGATAGTACGGTACTGATCGGAGCAAAATTGGGATGATACCCAAGTATAAAAATTCGAAGTTCCGTTATACATGTGCAAAAAGGGTCAAAATTTGGCTATGAATTTATAAATTTTCCAAAATAATATAATGGGTTATTTGCTAATATGACATAATTCATGGGTAATTTTGCAAGTTTTAATAAGTAGATATATAGGTACAACGCATTTGGATGTCCACCAATATTTCCCCCCAAAGTTTTTGGTTTGGCACACATCTATGATTTTAGACAAGGATAACTGCTTATTTAAAAAAAAAAATAAGGATCTTTTTTCAGCTTTTCTTTCTCATTTTCCCTTTTATCACATTTTTCTATATTTCCTTACTTAAACAGTACATATATAATTCGTGCGAATAGGTTATCTAATAAAATATTTAATTAACTACTCTAAGTTTATCATATATATATATATATATATATATATATAGAAATTAACAAAAAAACATCATCAAAAGAAATAATAAGACTAAGTGCAATAG
The DNA here is from genome assembly GCA_948329865.1 of Linaria vulgaris. Taxonomy (NCBI): domain Eukaryota; kingdom Viridiplantae; phylum Streptophyta; class Magnoliopsida; order Lamiales; family Plantaginaceae; genus Linaria; species Linaria vulgaris. The sequence continues at coordinate 80,386,906 of OX415250.1, forward strand.
CAAAATTTTACATATTTAAAATAATAGAATATGGATCAATAAGATACAAATAGTTAGAAACCTGACTAAATTAATTAATTGTAGTTTATGAACATATGTTATACTTCACATGCCTACTCCAATTTATTGCGATTACATGCTTAGTTGTTGTATATTATACTTCACATGTAAATGGTTTTTGAAAATCTCAGTCTATGCACATAAAGCGATTTTAATGAAAATAAAGCGTATGTGACTCCTATGGTAATACATAATTATTTTAGAGCAGAGATCAATTAATCATATATTTTAATATTTAAAGCTATACCAACAACGTAACCCACGCAAAGTTTTATTTAAATAAACTGTGATGCGAGAAGATTTTGTCTGCTGACTAAGCACTCCACGCTAGACTAACTCAAGCTCTATATTGGGCCTAAGTTAGTTTTGAGTTCGAGAAACCTGCACTAAAAAACACGACACGTGAACTAAACCGGAACAGACCCGGGATAGGCGTTGCGATGCCTAATTTAGTTTATGCCCGTTGAGGGGTTAGACTATAGACATGTTATATCTTAAATACGATGTAGATAGAAAATAGTTAAGTAAGTGAAACGTATCTGGTAGGTTGGGCAAAAAGCAGTTGATGTAGATTGGGGGTTTATTGATTTAGAACTGAACCTAGGACTAAGCCAAGCTGCCTATGTATCCCATATAGGGAATCAAGCTAAACGTAGTTCATTGTTTCTTTGTAGTGGTCGTGTGACACGTATCACATTGGACCTAGAGGGTCGGACCTAACATGTTGGCACGTCGGCAGGTCAACACATTGGCACGTATGATTGATGTGTAGTAGGAGCTCTAGGGCTAACGTGGATGACGTGCACAATTGGCGTGTTGTAGGTGGCACATTAGCTCTAGGACTAACGTGGATGATGTGGCACAGCTGACGTGCTGTATATGGCACGTTAGCTCTAGAGCTAACATGACTGGCGTGGCACAACTGACGTGTTGTAGGTGGCACGTTAGCTCCAGGGCTAACGTGGATGATGTGGCACAGCTGACGTGTTGTAGGTGGAACGTTAGCGTTAGGGCTAACGTGGATGACGTGGCACATCTGACGTGTTGTAGGTGGAGCGTTAGCTCTAGGGCTAACGTGGATGATGTGGCACAACTGATACTGTTGATGTGGTCTCCTGATACTAGTTGACGTTGTCTCCTGATACTGGTAGACGTGGCCACCTGATATTGGTTGACGTGACTTGAGAGCTATCTCCCCAATCCTCTCACTTAATGATGATCAATTGGGGCATTTATAGGTGTTTTTTGGGCTATTCTTGATGGGCTTGGGTCCCTTTGATTCAGTTATGCGCGAAATCACTAATTTGATCATAATTTTTTCAATACTCATCAAAATTGTGATCCGCTTTTTTTTTTTAGAAACTAGACACCCATGTCTTTCCAATGGCATATGGTCTATGGTCTGATTTATTCAACCCATGCTATTGTTGCTTGTCTTTTTTAAAGCCCGCACGAGCATATGGCTTTACACACGAGTAACACAAATTATGGTACAACAAACTATAAGTTAAATAATTACAGATGGTTACACTCAATATGTGGGCTCGTGCATATGATTTACGTTTTTTTTATTTTGTTTTGTTTGTAGGATTTACCTTATAAGTAATAAATTCGTTTATCTCAAATATTTTTATACATTTTTTTATGTTTAAGTTGTTCTTTGACAGTTCAAATATTCTTTTTAGTGTTGATTCATTAAGTCTTTATGACTTTTTTTGATCAAGATACCAACCAAACTATTTTCTTACATAAATAAATAATAATTGTATATTATCAACCTAGTGTACATTTAACTAACAATTGGATTTTGCAATAAACTAATAGATTTTATTAAAGGATTCAATGAGACTTATAAGGTATTTGCTTGTGTTTTAGTTTATTTTTTGATAGTCTATGTTGAGGAACATCTTTTAATTTATTTGTCACATGATACCAATAAGCGAAAATATTGCAAAAGCAAATAACAAGGAAGGAAAATTAAATTTTGAACGAAAATGCTTCACAATCTTAGAAATATTTTTTTACGAAACTAATAGATTTCAAAAGAAAAACTATCAAACAGATTCCAAATAATATTTATCGAACAAAACATATAATTGCTTTTATGGTGACGACAAATGTTATCACAACCCAAGCCTTTTTCTATCTGCTTTCTATTTTCTTTCACTAGAGATGGAATAATTGTCTAAAAAGATCTTGGCTCCAATAGGGGAGTTTTTTGCGCAGTAATTGCAACGCTGTAAAACCCCTAAAATTCTTGCAACGAATTAACATATCTTCACAAAAACAATTTGTGTTGTGACAATAATATATTTCGGCTGTAGAGCTACACTATTTGTGCCGATTTTAATCTTCGTTATAATAAATCATCGCATAAATTTTTTCTTTTGTAGTGAATGTAATGTGTAATATATGTAAATGCAACAACAATTATCATTACTAATTTTCTCTGTTGTTAAAGGCAAGCCTCGGAGCGCGCCTTATTTAAAAATTGATCAAAAACACCTGCAGGTGTTGAAATGAGTTGCAGCTGTAAAAATGAACTAACAATTCATTAAATGTAGGCAGATTTTCAAGGCAAAATATTTTCCAAACTGCTCGAGTCTTTAGGCGAAAGAAAAAGGAGGGACGTCGTTATCTTGGCGCAGCATCTTTTCCACAATTCCTATACCTTCTCAGGGAATTAGATGGAGGGTGGGGAATGGTGAACTTATTTCTGTATGGTCAGACGCATGGATGCCTCGACCAGTTTTCTTTAAACCGTTCACTCCACCAAACCCGACGATGGGTGACCTTAAAGTTTGTGACCTCGTTAATGGAGATACGGAGCAGTGGAATTAGATATTAATACTTGACTTTTTTTGGGAGGATGATGCCTCGGTAATTCTGTCTATGTCGTTAGGAAGTGCTGAAAATCAGGATTCACAGATTTGGCACTATTGAAGAGTGCATACCATATGATCATTGCACAGGGTCTTAACTCAAATAAATCCCATACGTCCAGCAGTGAAGATCGAGATTGGCGGTGTCTATGGATGTTCAAGGTGCCAAACAAACTTAAGATATTCCTATGGAGAGCGTGCTTGAATATTCTACCTACGCATTCCAACCTTATGCGTAGGCATATTGTGACCATTAAGGATTCTTTGGTTTGTGGCGAGAGTGAGGAGGATATGGGTCATGCATTGTTCTCTTGTCATTTTGCTCGTCAAGTATGGGCACCATCGAATCTACCCTACGAGTTGCTCGTTAGAGAAGAGGAGTCGTTGAATAATTGGGTAAAAAGAGTGTTTTCTCATCGGGATACAGGCTTGGCGCCGATGGTTGTAACAATATGTTGGGCAATCTAGAATAACAAGAATAAAATTGGCATCGGGGATAAAGGTTGGTCGCCTCTTGACGTCTCAAATTTTGCTCTCAACTTTTATCGCACTTGGTATGACTCTCAAAAAACGAACAAAATGATTGGAAGTAATTCGGATGGGGAGGATTGGTTGTCGCCGAGTTATCCATGGGTGAAGATTAACTTTGACGGGGTAGTATTCGAAACAGATTGTGCCATTGGAAGTTGGGATTGTTGTTCGGGATTGGACAGGAACGGAGTTAGCGCGAGTGGAAAAGCGAATTCTGGGAAACCTTGGGTCACACAATTCAGAAGTTACGACAGCGTTTTGGAGTGGTAGATTGGCAATTGAGAAGGGATTGCGAGAAGTTATATTTGAGAGCGATAACTTAGAGGTGATGGATTCAATTGTTAATGGAAATATACGTGGCGAGGAATGTAGTAATGTGATTAGAGATATACGAAAAAGATGCTTGAAAAATTCATCTTTCAATTTTCACTGGATTCCGCGTGAAGATTACAATACCACCCTCAACCTCGCTCGATCGGCGATGATTCTTAATGGTTTGCAATTGTTGAAGAAGAGCCGGATTGATTTGGTTGTTTTTCTACTAGTTTTTTAATGGCTACTTTGTTTATTCATTTCATGAGTCTATTTTGCTTTTGTTTTATTATAGGTTTAGCATGTGCTTTATGAGTTGATCAGTGTTGATGTATGTAAGTATGGGTACTTCATGCAAATTGATGTCGTGTCTAGGCTGTTGTGAATTTGCAACATATTCATTATTTTCAGGGGGGAAAAAATCTCCTTTTTTACGTGTTAGGCTAAAAGGCCAAGTAGTGGGCCAAATCATTAATGAATAGTAGAAAAGAGGAGAAAAGATAGTACAGTACGTCCCGATAACTTTTTCCTTGTTTTTGGGGGTGGGGTTTTCATTAATTCCTCGTTTCCTTCCTTTTTTTAATTGCTATATTAATGTTAATGGAAGGCTCTTAAAGATTTCCATACCCAATAAAATGAAATTAATAAGATTTTCTTAACGTTTATCATGTTTTTTTAGTCCTTTAGTTTATTTTAAATGTTATTTGTAGATCCTATTAAAAATTATTCTTATATATACATACAAATAACAATAGTTGTGAGCTTACACCCCACACCCTTTAGTTTATTTTAAATGTTATTTGTATATCCTATTAAAAAATATTCTTATATATACATAAAAATAACAATAGTTGTGAACTTACACACCCACGCCCAAAGCTTACGCCTCGCTAGGTAAGGAATGACGCCTTTAATAACATTGCTAATTTTGTAACAAGAATTGAGTATTAAAATATTCAGTTGTACCATTTTATGACATATAAATATCCCATTATACCTATGTACATTTTTATAAATTACAATTATAAGAAAGGCATAGATTGTCTTTTATATAATTATTAGTCCAAAAAAAGACTTCAGATATAACATAGTGCTATTTAAGTTAAGTTCATAGTTAATTATCTATTCTTTTGATCAAAGGAGAAATACTTGGACATTGCAATCTACAAAAAATGACGTCCAGAAATACTATTAATCAATAAACAGTTGTTAATCAATATTAATTTTTGACATTGATTTGATGTTTATATACTTATTTCTCTCCCCAAACACTCAAAACACTTGCACTACATCGAAAGTGAATTTCAGATTACTGACTATGTTTATGGAAAAAGAAATTTAAAACATTTAATCAGAGCAAGCCAAACTAAATTGTTAAAAATATGTCCAAACGGGGTATCCATCGAGGAAAAAATCAGAGAAAAATTTGCTCGCTTGATGAAACAAATGTACGGCAAATAAATAGAACTTCAGAACAACCGAAAAATGTGAACAAACATCATGTGTAGCAACATGAAGCTTAAAGACTAGTTGAAGATACCCTACCCAATCAGAATGAGAGAAAAGGGAATATCAGCAACGAATACCAAGCAAAATCCCACAAGGATTCACATAAGGCCAAGGAAGAGATTCAACTGTCAATGAGACAATGTTTACAAACAAGAACCACAAGACGACAGATACCGGAGAGACCACCAACGATATATACAAAGTTGCTCAGCACAAGGGAGCACAGACTTCCGTCTCGATTGACTTCCCAGCTCTCTAGCACATTACAAAGCAAAAGAGGATGGACCAACTACATCGACGGTGAAGAAGCCATTTACAACAGCAAATTACCTAAAACATGACTGTAAGCAATATCTGGCCTTACTCCAACCAAATAGTCAAGAAACAAAAACAACAAAGTTACTTTTTATTTTTTCCAGTTTACATTATCTGAACACCAGAAGGCAACAGAAAATACAAAAAATAACACAAGGCAAACACTGTTAATTCACCTCAACCAAAACGCAAACAGTAATTAAGTTAAAGCCATGGCTCAAGTAAGTGAATGCGATGACTTTGAACGTGCGTACCAGTCCTAATTTTGACTAGTTAAAAGGGCCAATCAGGCATCATCAGCCTCACAAGTCAAATACAAAATCTTTAAAGAGGAAGAGCATGATTCAAGTAACCCCATATGTTCAAACATTGCACCTCTCCAACATGCATGCACGTATCTGTGCCACAAAAGATGACATTAACAGTTTATACGAAAGGAGAAAAAAAAACCAAATTAAATGCTGCCTGAGGATTGGTCTTAAATATCCCACAGTTTGAATACCACAGAAACACACATAAAACACTATAAACATCAAAAGAGAGGTCTGGCCCATCTCTGATCTCTAATTTGCTATAAGTTTTGAAGCATGTTTCTGTTACTAGACAAGATATCTTTGAATGAAATGCAATTATTAGAAAGAAAAAAAAAGAAGTATAAATTTGTGATTTATTCCAAAAATTACGTCTGAATAAACCGATTCATATCCAACTGCACATGCTTCTAACCTATAGATCTTTTAAGCAAGTAAATGACTCAAACAAAAAAGAAATGACGTCAAAGTCTACCCTTTGTATCCAAAGGTTTCTGAGGAAGGAAACATCACGAGTGATTTGAGTTGGTACTCCAGATAAAAATCTGAGGACATTAATTTTAATAACTTGAAAGGCAACGTACCCTATCGATTATTTGGGAACAAGTGGTTTCTTGTTTTTCTCCCCTTTCCCCAAACGCAAGTGCGTAATAGTTTAAGAGAGTTTTTTTTTTCTTTTGCAACACTTGCGAATATAATCTAAATGTTCCCAATGAAGTTAGAAACAAAACAGATGGAATATCAACTGAAGCTGAGACAACAGCAAGCTCGTTTCTAAATTCTAGCCCATCATTTTTATCAGCTAATCTTATCTTTTAAACTTTTAGCTAAGTCCTCCCATGCGCTAACAAAAAATATGTTTCAATAAAAATGTATCACAACAAATAATCGACAGTTGTCATAGATGAGACACGGCTTAAAGTGTTGAAGACTTCAAATTGTGAGATGACAACTGCACAACAGTGTGGGGTATCAACTTTTGACGTGTAAGAACTGCTTATAGACGTTTTAAATAGGCTCAGGACTCACTAGCTTACTGCTCACGCCCCAAGAAGTAAAGAGCCTGCTACTGCAGATCACTGGCAGTATATAGCTTGATCTATATGCGGGGGAATCTGCTTGATCTCTGTTCCCAATTCTTGTTCAATCCTATACCTGAAAAATGAAAATACAACAGAGCAATAAATCTCCCAGGGATAAAAGAGAGATAAATTAATCAGCGAAACAGAGAACATGGCTCGTACAAATTGAAGCGATCTTCATAGGTGATCAGATTCACGGCTAACCCAAGGTGTCCAAACCTTCCAGAACGACCGACCTACAAATTACGTTGACGAGTTTAAGAAAATCAAAGCAAACATAAACACTAAAACTTGCAAAAATATTAAGCATTATACCCTGTGCAAGTAAGTTTCTGAATTCTTGGGAAAATCAAAATTGATGACAACATTGACTGCTTGAATATCTATCCCTCGTGTGAATAAGTCTGCAATTTTGTATAGCACGAGAGAAGGGAAGAATAACTAATATGAACTGTTGCAGTAATATAAATAGATAACCAAAAGAAATACAAATTTGAAGATAATATGATCAATTTATGACTGGGAACGTGTAGCCATTTTATAATCTGTAAAACAAATCTAGGCGGGCTGTCAAAAAGCTTGTAACAATTTTATAAACTTGTAACCATTTCAGAAATCGCCCAATCTAGATTATGTAGGTGCAGTATGAAACAAATGGTTTTGCAAAATACTTGAGAGGAGCATCAATCACAGAGGATGGCTACTTAATATATAGACAAAGGTATACTAATAATTAAAAAAAAAAATGCATTATTTGGATATAAGTGAATAAACTGCAGTGACTTTAACACACCACGTAGTAACTGTTCATTTCAGAAATGGCTGCATAGTAGGTATCATGCTCCATTTAAATGAATGTGATGACACACGATTGAATATAAGTTAAAAAAGGGCACACGGGAAAATCAAGTCTCCAAAAACTCCATCATCCAATATGTGAAAGGTAATCCATTATAGGACCTCTTATTCATAGATTGCCTTTATCACCCAACTATGCCAATAAAACAACTTGCAGTTTAACTGCATTGTGAACTTGTAAACTCCAAAAGTTTTGCATATGCAAGAGAAACTCACTTTCTACTAGTCCAACTTCCTTTTATTGTTTCACAAAGAAAGAAACCTAAGGCGCATCATTAAAACGTTAACTACCAAAGTTCTACAAAAATTCTGGGGTAACAAACACTGCCGACTGAATATTTATCTTAATTAGTATTACCAAGAAAAATCAATGACTACCAAAAAAATGGACTGCGTGCCCCAAACCGAAAACAGAACACCTATCATCGTCTAGGCAACAAAACAGAAAGAACATACCGGTGCAAACAAGATTCCTGCAGGCACCATTGCGGAAGTCATGAAATACTCTGTTACGGTGATCCTGAAGCATCTTAGCATGAATGTAAAAGCAAGAATAGCCAAGTTCAGTGATTTTCTTGGCAAGAAGCTCCACTCGATTAACAGAATTGCAGAAAATGATTGATTGGTTTATTTGAAGCTGCAGGCCAGAATATAAACACATCCATTTTAAATATAATTCACGAGCAACAGGCACATGATATTTGTTACAGATATACCGGACAAGATAAAAAATATTAGTCTCTGATTAGAATTTTGAACCTTCGAAAAGAGAGTGTTGAGGCAGTGAACTTTCTGTCTTTCTTCAACAAAAGCATAATACTGAGTAATACCCTTAAGCGTAAGCTCATCCATGAGGTTGATGACATAGGGCTTTTTCAAGTATCGATCTTTGAAATCTTTTACTGTAACAGGAAATGTAGCAGAGAACATAAGGATCTGACGAGTTGCAGGCAAAAAGTGAATTAACTGCTCAATCGATGGTTGAAACTCTGGTGATAAAAGCTTATCTGCCTGGAGACATAAGAACCCCGTGAGGAAGACCAACGAATCTTAAATATGTTCAAGAAATTAATTTACAGGAAAATCATAATCCATGATCAGTAGAAATTCAAATAGTAGCAATCATCAAAGAAAGAAGAAAACCAAGTAGCCGCTAGTTAAGACCAACTATATAACGATTTGTCCACGCTCAGCTACCCCCAGCCCCCCCTCCCTCCTCAATGGCTTAATATTCTCAATACACCTCAATCGTACAGTTAAATATTTAACATATTGCTTAATATTCTCAACACACCTCAATTGTACACTTAAATATTTAACCTATTGCTTAATATTCTCAATACACCTTAATCATAAAGTTAAATATTTAACCTATACCCTAGTGGTGTCATGCCAACACTTTCAGAACTTCTACATTTCATTACATCTCCAATTCTAGAATCAGGCCCAAACCGTTCATACATTATGTAACCAAAAGAGGGAGAAATGGCTTGAAAGGTGAAACGAAAAGAAGATTAAATGTACCTATAATAATCTTAGGAGCACAAATATTTTAACTATAAAAGTACATATATCCAGGTATTCCATACCTCGTCCATTACAAGCATAGAGCATTCATTCAAGATGCAAACACCCTTTTTTGCAAGATCAAGAATTCTTCCAGGAGTTCCAACGAGCAAATGTACTGGTTGATAAAGACGCATAATATCATCTTTCAGGCTAGTTCCGCCAGTAGTAACCATGACTTGAATTTTTAAATGCTTCCCAAGTTCTTTACAAACTTGAGATGTTTGAAGAGCCAATTCTCTTGTTGGGACAAGAATAACAACTGCGAAGACGCACAAGTCTAACTTGTAAGATACCAATGTAAGGACTCAATACTGCACATAAAATTGTTACGGCAACCAAAACTAAGCAGTTGTCCATGTATCAGCATATGCTCGCTTGCACAGATATACATAAAGTGTAAAGTTATGAAACAAAGATTATAAGTAGAAGCAAGGTAGCTGCCATAGAGTAAACCGAATATAGCCAACCAATTGATTCTTTTACAGAGAAAGACTGATAAAAGTACCAATATATCCTCACTAAGCTTATAAGCTTTAGAATTCAAATGATAGAAAACAAAAACGCAAGTACTCCCGACGGAAATATATAAAACGAAATACCAGCATCACTACCTCAATTTGAGCTCTCTATACACACAACACGAGACATAGTTCAGCCAAGAAAAGTGCAGATAATCTATATTAACAGAACACTTGATTTTTAATTGGATATGATTCAAACCTTGTATAACGTTTCTATCTAGATCAATTTTCTCCAAAGCAGGAATGCAAAAAGCAGCAGTTTTTCCAGTTCCATTTTTCGCCCTAGCCAAGATATCACTTCCGGTGAGTGCAATTGGAATACTCTCCTCCTGAATAGGCGATGGCCTCTCAAAGCCTTTCTCATATATACCCATAAGCAGCTCGCGCTTCAGAAAGTAGTCTTCAAATTCATTTCCTTTGGTCGCTGTAACATCCTAAAATAAAAATGCAAATAGCAATCAAGAGACCAGTTATAGATATAAAATACACGTGCAAGTTGTAACAAAGGAGAAACTAAATGTGGCACAACAGTTATACTCTCTCCTTACTTTAAATGACCCCTTACAAACTTGCGCGCATTGGCGACATACTTATTTGTTTAAGAGGCATAAATAACTTACATTCTACCTATCGACTAAAAGAAAAATCTATTTTTTTTCAAAAAGCATGTGTTGAATTCCACCCAGAAAATAGTACAGTTGAGAAAGTGGATAGAATACACGATATGCGTTCCACCTATTTCAGAGAAACAGGTTAAAACTATGGCGTGCAAGCTTCATTCAACTTTTAAATTGAGGTAAATATCTAAGCATCGTCAACACAGGAAGACAACTACAATACTACGTAGTTCACTGAGTCATTAAACACCACTATTTTTCTAAGAACCATTTGAAACATAAGGCTTCACAGTTTTTTGACACAACTAATTCACCATGTGATACATTAAAACCACTTAGCAGAACCACACGAAGAAGCTGCATCATCCAAGTTGAGATGTTATTTCCAGCTAAAAGAGATCATAACTCCTGCCCTCTACAATATACTTTAACTAAAAAGAGTATCATACCTATGCAAATAGTTGAAATCACCAAGAAAACAAATTAAGCAAACATAAGATGTAAACCACTATGTAAATCGACACTCAATAGCGTGCATAAAACTGGAATTTGCAAAGACAAGAATGAGCTGAATTTTATAGATTCAATGTATATGCACTGCAGTCACCAGTGCCTCTCCTAAGTTTGTCGTTTGACTCAATAAGATCATCATCAGCTGCAACACCTCAAACAAATCCTTATATATAACAGCCCTATTACAAATCGCTGACCATATGGCCATATTATGATCACAAACAAGCTCAAACTTTTATTGCGAACATAAATCCCATAAATTACAATATGAAACTGTTAATTACATCAACAATAGGAGCACATTTGGATTTCTCACCTCCGTTCTGTAGCGGGTGTCAACACGTGGTAACTTCAAACGTGCCTTCCAATCTTGTGAACTGGTCAAGAAGAACATCGAGAGTCAACGATATTGTCTTAAATATAAATAAATATAATCGGCTAACAGAATTTAGAACCTTGCAGAATGGAGTTGTTAACTGGTACTTAACTAATGTGGTGCAAATTCAAAAACCTTTTTACAATAAAAAGTAACAAATATTTAGGTAGATTATCACCCCCTAAAGCATATGTCTCAAACAGTTTAACACCATGCATGCTCTAATTTTATCCAGAATTTCATGTTGGGGCCATTTATTTAACATGCCACCACCTCCAAAACACCGAAACCACTGAGAAATGGCCATTGCAAATGCAGATACGCACATGTCAAGACACGTTCAACGCGCCAAGTAATGAGCCAATGATTTTAAAGTGAAGTGGAACATTATATCAGACACAGTGTTTTGACTGACACTGTCACATGAGGACCAACGGTGAAGTGTTCATCGTGCAGCCTGAAGATGATTGGAGCTAACTTTTTCTATTACTGACATTTTGTTGTTAAATCTGTTGAAATGCCTGGTATTCTTTGTATATACACACACAAACATATGAATATATTTATATACATGTGTGTGTGTGTGAAGAAAAACGAATACATATACATACACATGCATACATGCACACGTCCCTAATACTTTACGAAGACATAACGCTAATGTATTGTATCCTTAATTTATAGAAAACCACATCCTTAGTCCATACTTTATCATTCTCCGTGTACCATATCAGGGCAACACAAGCCACAAGGCCCACAACACTTTCTAGAATGGACTGTACGATCCAAATGGATTTCAAGCAATATTCATTGATTCGGAAAAGAACAGAAAAAGAGATGGTTGAATCTCATGGCAGGAAGGGAAGTGAATCACATCATGGCACAAAAAAATTTGCTTTGTGGACTAGCAAAGAGAAGAGTAGTTAAAACTTGAAAAAAAAATCTGAAACCCAGTGTTACAAGAAAATATCGACCCCATAAGGACAAAAATCAAGACAGGCAAAAGCCACTTTAATAGAAATCAAGTAGCAAGCAACTGGTAACCAAAAAATAAGTCAATTCAACAGATATCCTCCTTATTTATTTATTGAATCTCCTCTCACTACCACTATCGTGCCCGAGAAAAGAAAAAACAGTATTTCATATTTCATAGTAATTATACTATCATCCTAGCCAATCAACATTTCAGCTAGCAACAATTAAAAGGCCTCACGTGCTTTGGGCACTGAACCCTTTGCTTTATATGTTCAATAAAGCAAAGGTCCCCCAGAGCTTACTGTATATAGCTAGTTCATTGTTTCTTCACATAAATTTCCAATGCCGCCTAAAATCCAAGACAACACAAAGGCAGCCAGAATCAACATTACTAAAAAACTACTTAACAAAATCATCAACTAGACAGATTATTAACAAAAGAAGCACTATCGTCAAAACTCAGTTAAAACTGAAGTTTATAAACAAATTAAGAGAAATGGTCCTTCCTACAAGTTAATAATTTAATATGCAGAGCCAAAAAGAATAACCCACCTCGAGTCAACTGCTTCAGATTGTACGGTCTTTTCAACCTCGTCGACACTCGAACTCGAACCGGGGGTCGGCAGCTGAGTTCTTGGCAGCCATTGTTGGGGTTGAGGATTCTGATAAAATTGATGGTTGTGATTAGTTGGAGCTGGACTCCTCTGTATGTAATGTTGAGCATTGGGGTTTCTCGGTTGAAAATTAGGGTTTGGGGGGTTCATTACACCTCCGCCGCCTCGGCCGCCGCCCATTCCCGGCGGCGGATATCTTGCTCGCGAACTCATCGGAAAACCCTAATTGTTGGTAAATTATATATATGTATATGTACCCCTAATCGTATTTACACCAAATAATCAATAAATTACAAAAACTGAGATTATCTATTTATTTAGCAAGAAATAACAATAATATATACAAGAAATCTGAGAGAAGCTAAATAAAAGAGAGATTGTTGCAAATGTAACAGGAAACGGAGGAGTCGCGAAGGTGCCACTGATGCAAGTCACTCCGATTTATTTATTTATCTATTTGCTATTTGGAACCTTTATTTTGTCTCATTCCTTAAAGTGGCACCATCTTTCACTAATGTTGAAACCAAATACCCCTCATTGTTTTTTTAAGGAAAGTTTCTTAAAACCTAAACAATGTCAAAGTCTAAGAGACTACATAACTATAATTGATATGGGAGTATCCAAGAATACCTCTACATAACTGATACGGGAATACCCCTCGCTCATTTTCACTTCTCTAACTTAGTGATACTATCAGCTACTCTATTAGCTTTTCTTGAGATCCATCTAAACTCCACCGTTCATGGAAGTCGTAGTAATTATCGGCATTTATTAACCAGTCAATCTTCATGCGTACTGTAGATGATATTTCCTGTCACCATCTTGTAGCATACCTCCGAGTCTGTCTCAACTTCAATCTGTGAGACTCTCTTCTCCTAAGCAAATTGCAGTCCTCGCTTTAATGCCTACAACTCTGCTTCATCGACGGTTGGCGACGTGAGTAAGACTTTAAATCCCCAAACCCATGGGTCGGATCCCAAACGCAGTACACCCTCAGCAGCCAAATGATTTAGACTCGCACTACAACTTCCATCAACATTCAATTTTACCCATCCCCATTTCAGTTTCCTCCACTTAACTCTTTCCCTTCTAATAGCACCTTACTTCCGTGCCGTTTGAAGGTCTATGCATAATAGTTTTATTTTGTGACTTTGATTACTCAAATTATCCTCCTTACCTTCGAACACTCTCTTGTTCCTCGACTTCCAAATAACCCATAAGGTCGCAGCAAAGACAAAGTCCCAAGTGACATCATAAATATTCTTCCCCGTGAAATTCTTCGCCCTCGAGTTCTTCTACATCCGCTCATCATTGGGGATTGACTCAAAAAATTGGAACTCCGCTGCGAAAGAAGCTTTCGTTAAATCTCATTTGTCGCGGAACAGTGCCCTTAGGATATGGACCATCGTCTCATCAATGTAGTTACACCTCTCGCATTCCTTCATATGAGTAATTTTTCGGACTTTAAAGAGGTGCTTTGACGCCAATCTATTTTGCGACACAAGCCATAGAAAGTGTTGAAGCTTATAGCTCAATCTAGTGCGCCAAATCCACTTGCACTTAACCTCTCTTCTCAATTCATCCCCATAATACTTTTGGTATGCTTTATATGCCAATTGGCATGAAAATATACCACTCTTTGTCTCGTTTCAAATAGGCTCGTTCTGTTGCGCCTTCAAGTAATAAGACTACTCGAATTTCCTCCTCAATGTGTTGCTCTAAAGTCGTGTGCAACCTCTCTAAATTCCAACAGCCATTCGCACTCACCATTTCGCATAATATGATGCCCATCTCTGCATGGTGAATGTGCTCCACGAGATCACAAAGTCGACTGCTAAGAAGACACCGCTTACCAACTACCAACTACCAATTCTCACCACTGCTTATGAATACTTACAACTGTTTCTAGAGAGAAACACCATCAAAATTCTATTCTAATTTATTATTTTTCATTGTTTTAGAGTTAATAGTTCATGGAGAAGAAGCTAGTACGTAGGGTCAACAAGATAGCCAAAACCTCAATGTTCCACCAGATCTAAGAAGCTTGCCTATATCTCTTAATTTATTTATGTTATTTAACTCTTTACTGATTGTTGAACTCATGGCTATGAGAAGCTAACCTACTCGTTGTTCTGAGTATGAGAGTAACTTTGATTTATAAATATGTTTATTTTCTGTGTTTGATGAACTCATATGTCTAGGTTGAATAGTTTTTATGTTGTGTAACTAGTCTTGCTCTCGCTAGATGAACGGAAGCACTACCCTGGAATCGCAGAGTGTATATGTTAAGCTAGTTACACACACATATGTGTGTGTGTGTGATTTGTGACTTTGTTACGCTAACGCAACTGATGTGCAACCCATGGATCTCATTAAATCAATTTTGATTATGTACGTTTATGTTAACACAATTTGAATGAGTTAATTGAATTGCAATTTGATATCTCTACTACAACAACTGATAATTGGGTTGAATCTGCTAACGCGGTAGGTCATTAGAGACTTATAGATTCTATAGTTAGGGTAGGTCCAACTATAAGTCACAAATTCATTACACATATGAACTTTAAACTATCATCAAGCATCTCAAGTAAACATAAGTAGTTTGTCTATGGACTATTATGGTTAAATCAGTGGTGAAATCCAACCTCTAAACAGTCTTTAAATCTATTGTTTTACAACCTAAGCATTCAACCAACCAATCATCTTAAATTCTGTTTATTTACTTTATTTCATTAGTTAGATTGGTTATCGAATATTCATCATTAGTTAATAAAAAATTCTTCTTGCGTTCATCTTTATATAGTTTAAGTTATCATTGGTTTATGTCATCCTTTGCTTTCAAACCATTTTCATTGCATTCAATTCATTCTTGTATTCTCAATGTTTTCATTGCATAATAGTTTAGTCATTCATAGAATTCTAGTTTAAAGATCTTCTGCATTCAAAACTATTTTCATAAAATCTGCATTCACAAGTTTTTTCATCAAAAACATTATGCATTCATTTAGCATTTATCATGCAAACACAAAGATAGCAATCGTGACAACCCTTAGTGTTTTGCATTTAAGTGATTCACGCATTCATCCATCACTCCCTTTGGGATACGATACTTGTTCGTAACTATACTTACCATTTTTATTATTACTTGATTGGTGCACTTGCGAGAAAAGAAATTTAGGTGTAACAATTGATTTGCTGACTTTTTATTCTCTGTACGCTACACAAAAGTTCCCATCATGCATTATTTATACTTTCACTACGCTGCGTGGTTATCATATCACTACAAAATGTTTGTCGTCCATAAGCTTAAACCTATTTTTCTTTTATTTAAGAAAATGTTCCGAGCTAATTATCGGTGTGGAGATCATACTTTTGCCAGCATTATTTTCCATGCACTAAAACAAATCATCTTCATCCTTGTAATAAATAAATACAATGATTAAAGTCAAATGGTAATGTTGAACAAAGAACAATTGTTTGTTTGCCTAAGTTTGCTATTTGAAGTGTCAAAAGACTCTATGCACCAAAATAAGTAAAATCAACCATCATTTGTGCGTCAGTCTAAAAAATATTGGTTATCAAGTCATCTTCGTCAACTTGAACGGTAAAAATACGATTCTCTGATTGTCTTTGATGCGAGTATCGAGGTACTCTTCTTGTATAACCTATCTCCATTTGTATGGTTCTCTTAGATCTTCAAATATTCTTATAATCTTCGTGAATGAACCCGATTCTTTTGCGTCCGCCCATTTGTTTACTCATTAACTCAAAGCCAACTCTATACCATCAACTTGTGAGATATGTGTTGTTGTCATACTTCCATGAGATCTTAATAAACGTCTCTTTTTTCAGCAAGCCAAGTTATGGCCTTTATGTTCAGTAATAAATCTCCCAGTCCTGAATTTATCGATTTGACGAGCATTAATTCTCATCATTGCATAACAAGATTTTCTTGTTTCTGAACAATGAGATCTAACAATGACATTCATTTTATCTCGTTCCCTTTGACCTTAGCATGAGCCACACAATATTTTATCCAAATTATTTCTACTGGAATCTTTATGTGCCACATTTCTTTGTATACTGAAACTGATTGTGAAAGTGCAGATGTTAAGTAGAGTGTTAGTGCAGCTTTAGGTTATTGAAGGTTGGCTCAACACCGAGTTAACACCCTATTACTGCACAACCTAGAATTAATTTGAATACTTATATTTTGTTTTTATTCACTTATTAACCTAGTTCCACAGATGTAGTTGGTTGTGAATGTGTTTCGGGATCAAAGGAGGTTCGTGATCAAGATAAAGCTCCCTTCATGAGGTGCGTGTGTGGCTGATAATTTTGGAAAGTACAAGGCATGTGAATTGCAAGAAGGAAAGAAGATTTTCCAAGAAAATAATTCTTTTAAGAGAATACTTCAATAAAGAGAAGGACACTTCTATTAGAAGACTTCTAGTTCAAGAAGAAAACAATTCCTAATTCAAGAAGATAAGTTCAAAGAAGGATCGGAGAAGATGTAGGAGATCTAAAGCAATCCGAAGATTGTGTCCTACATGCCTTCAACCTCAAAAAAGAAGATATTATTAAAAGGCATGCAAGACATTAAGAAACAACACGTGACAAGAGCAAATAATTCTCGATAGTTCATTATTCGAGTCGAGAGTTGTTGTTCTATTTTAATGAGGTTTTTCTTGTGAGTTAGAGCTATTTTAAGTATAGATCTAAGGAGGTTGATTGTACGGAGTGGTATCCTCTACCTTCTCAGTTGCTTACATTCTAACTGTTAGTTGGAAGACATTTTGTAAAATCACTATTCATAGTGATATTTCTCCATGTGGCTCGACAAATTATATGATCTGCTGAAAAATTACCTAATGCGTTCTTTATATTCCGTTGTACAAATTACATTCTGGTAAATTAAGTGTTAAGACAACACTGGGTGTCAACACCAGGGTTGGAGTTAAAAAATTGTACCAATCCCGATCCACAAATTTGCAGGTCGCTTTTGCATATTCATTATAAAAATGATATGGTGCTTCTTTAGTGTCAAAATCCATGTCGATATGTGGGATTTTTTCACTTGATATGACAGAGTGGCGTCTACTTATGATAATTTTTCCATCTTCATAGTGAGAAATGTCATCATTAATTTCCTCATTTTCTCATTCCATTTCAAACTCTAACTTGCGATGTGCAGTGACATGATTCTTTATTTCAATGTCGGTGTTTATTGACCACCAAGTATAAAACACAAAAAAAAAAAAATAAGTAGCCATACCAAATATAACACATAGTTACTAAGATGGGTGTGTTACAATAACAACAACTGGAAAAAAAAATTAAGGTTTATTATGCATATAATATATAGAAGATATGAGTAAACTATTTATTTCTAAGTAATTTGATTGTTACTTCCACTACCACCAATAATCAATAATTTGTGAATGCTTTCAACAAACTTCACTTAAAAACATTAAGGCATTCTTTATGAGAAAATACATCTATAAAAACTATCAAACCTGGTTGCTGAATTCAAATCTCATAGGTGAAATTTTAGTTATAAAACTCTATTGCATATTGCTTGGAAATTCGGGTTCATAATGGAGTGCTAGTTGCAGGATTAAGAATTAGCGATGTGTAGATTATATTCATGTCATTAGAACAAAGCAATAAGTGTTCGAAATTTCTTTCAGGACTTTTTACAAACACATTAAGGCTTATTCCCACTGCAATCCATTGAAACGAGATGGATACAATGAATTTACCATAATTGAATTGGAGCATTAACGTGTACAACTTGGTATTTGAAGCTCAAATTTAGAAAGGCATTTCAAGTATCAGTCTGATTCTACCTAGGTTCAAAGTGGAGAGATAAGAGAAGAAAAATTTGAAAGTAGTTTGATATTGTTTTTAATTGTGCAACATTTACCTTCCATTTTTTACGAACCAAGATCTTCTCCTACAATATTTTCCTGAAATTTAAGAGTTTCCAAGTTTTTGTTTCGAAACAGAGCTATGAATTCATCCTTTAGAACTGGCCATTAATTAGCCACGTGTCGCCAATTAAAATGTGGGAAAAACGACATACTATGCCCATAGTATTCGCGTTTTTGCGAAGATATACCCAACCTTTTAAGTTTTGCATTACTATGGTCAACCTTTGACGTTTGGAAAAAACTATACCTGCACCTATCATCCGACCAAAAAACGTTATTTTTCGTTGCTATGACATCACCACTCAGAATTGTAAGAGGGCAAATTGGACATTTCATCTCGAATCTTATTTAGGAGGGACTTATTGGACTCCTCGGCTCATTTCCCATTACGATATCACCCCCAATTTCAGAACCCTAATTTCTCCCTAACCAAAATCCACCTCAAATCGCTCAATTTTCTACTCAATTCCACGCAATTTCGACTAAAAACCTCGACAAAGAGGACGCTGCGACAATGGTGTGGAAAATCCGAGACGAAAAGACCGATCGTTGACACCCGACTATGGTGAGTTCACTTTTCTCGATCGTCATTTTTTTTCATTTTGGTATACGATGTTGTTGTTTATTTAGCTTTGGAGTTGGATTATAGTCACTTATATGTGAAATGCGACTGAGTTTGTGTGGGTTTATAAATTTTTGTGTTATATATTTGCATGTGTTAGGGTTTTGGTCAACTGTGTATATTTTATTTATAGTAGGGTTTTTTTTAACGATTGCTTTTGTTTAGGGTTTATTGGTGTCTGGGTTTAGGGTTTTTTGATGATGTTGTTGTTATGTATATACAGGTGGGGACAATGAATTGTTTACTATAATGATACATCATTCTGGCAAAATGATGAATATAGGGAAACCTTGCTACTTAGAGGGCCAAATAAACTTTGTTGATTACTGCAATCCAGATGAGATGTCAAGGCTTGAGTTGATTAGTATGGTTGTTGATCTAGGATTGGGTTCTGATTGGATGTTGTTCTATAGAGATGATCCTAATGAACTCTATCTACATCTGGCATGTATTGTGATGACAATGATGCATGCGCAATTGCAAACTATACGGCTTTTTGGCGTGCCCTTATCTTGTCTTGCTGGAGGCAGATTTTCTAAAAAAAACGGTTGATTATTCAGATTGGTTCTCGCATCCCTGTGCCCAAAAGAATGGGCGAGTTCGGTTTGAATCTTCATCGATCGGGTGGATTTATATGCTCCGGGGTGGTGAGGAAGGATCAAATCGGTATTGTTCTTTCACTTGCTCCATCCACTCTTTCCCCTTCAAGTTGATCCTGCGGACCTGTAAGCAATAGTCCTATATTGTCTTCTACTCGAACCCAGCAAGCACAGCCACCGGTTCGTCAACACCAATAATAGGTGGAACAATCATCCTATCCCGAACGGAAAGCCCGAAAACCTATCGGGAAAGCAGGTCAAAGCTAACTCCGACTATCAGCCCTTCCCTTCTTCCGAATCGAAAGAGATGTCATCAACGAAAGACCCATAGCATAGGGTGCTCGTTCTAAACATAAATGGGTAGAGGTCTACCTAGTGAATCCAAATATACCAAGTATTGATGATGAAGAAGCTGAGGGTCGAGATGATGGGGTTGGGGCTGCTGATGATGAGAAGGTTAAGGAAGTAGATCATCTACCTCTTATTAGTGAGCCACTTGATTATGTTGGTGATGATGAAGGATGTGCTGAGTTTGGTAGTGAAGAAGATCCAGCTGGATTTGAAGAAGAGCTGGAAAGGGTGGCAAATCATGTGAAGAATGCTGAGAGTGAAGGTTTAGGTGGTTACTTTGGTGTTGAAGATTGTGATACTGTTGGGTCTAGGGGTAAGGGAAAAAAGATGAAACATAGAAGAAGGACAAGAGCCTCTATTAATGCTTTTGGTGAGAGGATAGATAACACATACTATGATACAAATCATGCTAGTAGTGCATCTGGGGCTACTGAAACAAATGGTACTACAGAAAGGAATGAGGAAACTGAGGCCAATGCGGCTCATGTTGATGGTGGGCAGGAGAGGGTTAGAGATTTGCCAAGCTTCATTAGGGAAAATTGTGGAGAAGTTGTGGCATCAATAATCGACTTGGAGAATAGTGATGATAGTTTAGGAGAGGTCTCATTGGGATCAGATTCTGAGTATTCTGATGGATTAGTTGATCCTGACAATGAAGTTGATCAAGATGATTTTGTAGATGATGACAATGTTGGATATCAAAGTGCTTCTGGAAATGCAAGTAAGGCTAGACCAAGTTCAAATGCCAATGCAAGTGTTAGTGGTAATACTGAAGTTGCTGCCCCAGACACAAATGATGTTGCAAGTGTTTTTTTGGGTGAACCATCTGCTTCTGCACTTACTAGGGATAGAAGGATGAAAAAGAAAAAACAAGTTGTAAGAACAGGGGCTGCCAGGGAGATGTACAATAATCATGATGTCTTCAACCCTAAAGTTGACATGACAGATATTGAGTTCAAATTGGGAATGTGCTTCCAGCATCCAGACCACCTTAGGGATGCAATAAACAAGTTTGCTATAGATGAGAAAAGACCAATTAGGATGATCAAGAGTTGTTTTGAAAATATAAGTGCAAGATGTGCTGATTTGGAGTGTACATGGTACATATATGCCTCACATGTGAAGGGGGAAAATACAATGATGGTGAAGACTCTTGAAGAACCTCATAACTGTGAGTTACAAGACAGTGTTAGGGAGGCTACCTCTACATGGCTTGCCAAGAAATACTATGAGAAGCTCATTTCTGATCCTAATTGGCCAGTGGAGTCTATGATGACAATATTCAGAAGAGATTGCAATATTGTTTTCTCCAAACATCAAATGTACAGGTGCAAGAAGAAGGTTTTTGAGATTGGGCATGGAAATGATGCAGAGCAGTACTCTTACCTTTGTAGGTATGCTGAGGAAATGATGAAGAGCAACCCTGGAACTACTGTTAAAATTAAATGCAAGCTCTTTGGTGATGTCTGCAAGTTCAAGCAGATATACATATGTTGGGGAGCTTTGAAAAGAGGGTTACTGGATGGGTGCAGGCCACTAATATGCTTAGATGGCACGCATTTAAAGACTAAGAATGGTGGCATTCTTCTCACAGCTATTGGGGTGGATGCAAACAATTGCACATATCCATTTGCCTATGCCACTGTAGAGAAGGGGAAGACAAAAACTTGGAGATGGTTCCTACAGCTACTTATTGAGGACCTTAACATCCAGAATAGCTCACACTGGACAATCATGAGTGATAAACAGAAGGGGCTTGTAGATGCAGTGGAGCAGTTGATGCCTAATTGTGAGCACATATTCTGTGTTCTACATCTTTGGGCAAATATGAGGTAAGAACATAAGGGTTTGACATTGAAGCATATACTCTGGAATACAACCAGATGTACTAGGGTTTCAGATTTTGAGAGATGTATGCAAGTGCTTAGAGCACAAGATACAACAACATGTTCATGGTTAGAGGAGAGACCTCATTCACAATGGTGCAGGGCATACTTCTCCCATCACTGTAAGAATGATTTGCTTCTCAATAATATGTCAGAGAGTTTCAATGCTCTGATTGTGAAGGCCAGAGGTATGCCTATTATTGAAATGTTTGAACACATCAGAATGCTGTTAATGAAGAGGATTGGGATGAGAAGAAGGGCCATGGATAATGAAGAGACATTTTTATGTCCCAATGTAGATGCCTTGTTTGAGAAACTGTGTGATGAAGCTCCTCAGTGGATTACTCACTGGAATGGAAGTTTACAGTTTGAATGCCATTGACCATTTTCATAAGTGAGGATAGTAAACCTACAAGACAAGACATGCAGCTGCAACAGATGGCAACTAACTGGAATACCTTGTGTTCATGCCATCAGTGGAATGAAATATATGAAGTATAAGGATCTTGAGAAATGGGTGCACCCATGCTACCACAGATCAACTTATCTCAACATATATAGCCATTTCATGACCCATGGAAGGTAGAGAATCATGGCCAGTACCAACCAACACGGCAGCCAATTTAGTTTCACCAGAGCCTACAAACATGCCAGGAAGGCCAAAGAAAGGGAAGAGAAAGGTTGATCCACTTGAAATAAGGAAGAAGAGAATGGAACATGCTATGGAGACAGGTAGACTTGGCAGGCATGTATTGGAGATGACATATAGCTATTGTGGCAATACAAGTCACAACATCAGAACATGTGAAACAAGAAGGGCAAACCCTCTGCTGGGCCTGTAAGAATGAAGTGCAAAAAGAAAGCAGCTGTAGAATCTGGCAGACAGAATGAGCATGTAAGATTCTCCTTGTTATAAAGTCATGTCTGGTTTTGATGGACAAATTTCTTAAAATAATAACCCCTTAATCATATTGATTTGAGACAGGTTGTGGGTAGCCAAACATCTTTTGTACATCCTCCTGCTGGTCCAAGAGAGATAAGAGGTGTAGCATCACAAACTTCAACAATTATATCTAGTTCCCAAACTGCCTCAAAAGCAGGACCAAGTACAACAACTGTTAACCAAGCACCATCTTCTACTCCAGCACCTCCCAAAAAGAAAAGAATCCAAAAGAGATACTACAAGAAGCCTAAGGTAAATCAATGTTCTTGTTCATTTGCTAAGTGTAAGTTCTTAGTGATGCACTAAACATCTTCTCAACATATATAGGCACCATCTGCTCCTTCAGGAGTGCCACCTCCAGAATACAATGAGCCAAATAAAACTGATCTTCCATCAACTACCCAAACAAAGAGTAAGTTTGAACAATTCCAGAGTACATTTGAGGCATGACCTTCAGTGGTATCAAAAGCCACTAAAAGAAAGTCACAGGTAACAAAGGTTATCTTATTTTATGTAACCTTTGGTAGACAATAGTATTTGATGCATATGGTTAATGAATTTGTAAATATTGTAGGTGGATGCAACTATGAATAAAGATGCTACTACTGGGACAACAAATGGTCCGTCCAGACCTATTACTAGGAGCCAGAAGACTCCAATAAAGGACAAAAATGATGTTGTTGTGCCCAATATTCCAGTGCCATCTAGACCTCAAACAAGGAGTCAAACTCCTCAGAAGCTACAGAAAGCCAATGCTGCCAAATCTGGAGACTCCGGTAAGAGGAGGTTGTTTCCAGAGCCCCCACAACCACAACCTAATTTGCATCCATCCATCAGTGCACCCATAAGTTTGCAACTCACACCTCCAGGCAGGAAGAAGTTCAAAGCTCCAGCAAATAGGCCTAAGGTGGGAGTTCCTAAAAGAGTTGGTCTGAGACTATTTGTTGGGACGGGTGAAGACAAGATGGTCTAGCTTCTGGTTTTGTAGGGTAGTGTTTTAGAGGACAATTCTGAATTCTCTTGTTCTGCAAATTCTGAATTCTCTTGTTTTGTTGAAGTCACACCTGGTTGGTAATTTGTGACAGTGAGAATCATTTTGTGATGATTGTATTTTGTGACATCCCAGAATCATTTTGTGATGACTTCATTTAATGCATTTGCTCTTATATTTGAGATTATTTCTGAGCACATCATTTATAATCAGCATGCCAGGCAATAAAACAAACCATTCACAACCATCAGTGATTCAAATACAACATCCAACAAAACCATTCACAACCATAGTAACAAAACAAAACATTCATCTTCATTCATCCTCAGAAAAACAAACCATTAACAACCATAGAAACAAAACAAACCATTCATCTTCATTCATAATCAGAAAAACAAACCATTCACAACCATCAGAAACAAAATAAACCAAAACAAAACATCCAACAAAAATAGTAAAACACTCATCCTCACATTATTCAATTACATATTCAAATTAAAAAAAAAAACATTCTTCTTCCCTCCTCCCCCATCATCAGTGCTTTAGCATCAGCCTTCAGTGATCGTCGACACAACCGCACTCAGGCAACCAAGCAATCCACTGGATCACAAACAACTCTTGGAGATAGTTGGCATGTTCACAACCATAGAGGCGGAAAAACTTCTCCAAACCAGTCTCCTACAAACCAATATAAACATCAAATAAATTAGCATGAACATTAAACATTGCAACTCAAAAATTTCAGAGATTTGTAACATTACTTGGTGGGGAATTGCATGATAAGGGGCTGAGATCGTAATCGACCAATCCGGATTGGCACGCACTCCAGCCAAAGTTAGGAAGGCAGTGAAAGAAATGATTTTTTGGCGCAACTCATTGAGTTTCTGATATATGGTCGACATCTTATGCTCCCCTCCTCCCCATCGGAGTGCATCCAACTGCGGTTTGATCAACCTTAATGCCCTTTCGAGTGTGGGTAGATGCGACAGCCTATGCGTCCGACCGTAGGCGCACAACCTCTGAAGCAACTCCCTCTCGAAGAACAAGTTAAATTCAGGGTCATGGAAATAAAACATCACATCCCTCTCATTTGGAAATTGTATTTTTTCTTAAAAGAAAGAGAGAAATATAGGAAGACAATGAGTTTGTTTAAGTTGATTATGAGTGTGAGATTAGGGTTGATATTTATAACAAAAGTAGTGACTCTTCATATGGACATGACCTTTGAAATTTTTAACACTTTCCAATAACCAAATAGACACAACTCACGGTTGTGAAAGTGAATCATCATTAGTGCAACAAACACAAGATTTCGAGACTAGCAATTCGGTTACATAACATCCATTGGTCAATTTTATTAAAAATGAAACAAACACAAAATTAGAAAACCCGAAAACCAAACAAACACAACACTACACAACATCAGTCATCCTAAACTAGTCATCAACTAAAATAGAGTCCAAATCACATACATGCACACAACAAATAGTGCAACACGTAACACCTTCTCATTTTTCTTGATAAAAACCAACTCATCTTCAAGCCCTCCCAACCTACGAAGCAACCCGGGAATAATTTGCCTAGATCTCTCACACATTTGTGGATTAATCCAAACCCATTAGTTGCAACGTTCACTTCTCTGTCGAACAATTAAATAAACACGAAAAAATCAACAAAAAAAACTGAAAATCTTAAAAAACGAGCAAAATTTCAACAAACGAGACCTACCCGAGCTTTGGTGCATTGTGAGAACCTACAACCTGGATTCTGGTTAGTCCATGACGTTTCTATCGACGCCTTAAGCCCACAACGACATAATTGAGAATTTTCCATGCTAAATCGATCGAATTTTGAAATTTTCGTTTTGAAATTAGGGTTCACAAATTAGGGCTGAAATTGGGGATTTAAAATCGGTTGGAGCCGTTAACTAGCCGTTGCAAATAGTGAAGTACCAATTATACCCCTCAAAAGTTTTAAAAATGGTCGGATAATAGGTGCATGTATAGTTTTTCCCAAACGTCAAAGGCTGACCATAGTAATGCAAAACTTAAAAAGTTGGGTATATCTTCGCAAAAACGCGAATAATGTGGGCATAGTATGCCGTTTTCCCCTTAAAATGTTGTTACATGAGATGTAGCAGCATTTATAACAGAAGATTCGAACCGGTTTCTTGTCCCCTCCCCCCTTCTAAAATACTCAACCTCAAGTCAATATATAGATGGAAAGGTGCATTACCATAAAGCTCATATATATCCCCGACCTTGAAAGTCTTCCAACTCTGTCACGTCTCCTCGAAGATCTACAACGTCAACGTTGTTATTAACCTTCTAGAATCACTCGCGGTCCACACTTTTTGGAGTTAAGCACGTTGCACATCCCGACTCAAAACCGATTCATCACTTGTTCGCCTTCATTAAATGTTTCTTCATGTATCTTCATATCAACAAATTTAAGCTTCTCATTCTTTATCTCGGCTCTACTTTGACTTCAACCTTAGCATAATGAACTTATTTTCTCACATGTGGTGCTGCCATAGCCGAAAACACATAGGTGATTTTGTTTGTGTTAACTGTTAACATCTTTCTTTTTCCTCTTAAAAAACTTTTACAACTACTAAATTTCTCTTCAACAACTTCTACACCATGAAATTCCTTTGATCTTTTATCAAAACTATCTTGCTCTAAGTAATCATTGGATAACTTTATTGGGTTCAATGCTAAGACATGGAGTATTTCTTCAAATCTTGTCGTTCATCAATCTCATTCAAACAACTGCAAACCGACAATATGTATCATTCATTAAATTCCCTATCCCTCATCGATTGTCTTGAGCATTATTTTGGTAACTCTCAAAAATAATTTGCTCGTCGTTCGTTGGAAAAATCGATAAATTATCATATTTTCATCATTTTTAGGATTTTATTGGTTTTTCTCCTCGATGTCTTTAATGAGTTTGTAACTTTTTCCACCAAACAATGGTGGTGCTCCTTAGTTTATGCGCTTATAGGTTCACTTATCGATATACATCAACTTCATTGAATTCAAAGAATCACTTAACCTCTGAAATCCAATCCAAATAAACTCTCGACCTTTAAATTGCCATAAAATAATGAAATATCATGTTGATTATCGAAATAACCTCGTGACCGATTATTTTTCATATTTCTACGAAACATAGAATTACCAATTCTAGTTGATTTTCCTTTCGAAACGTCACTCTTGGAATTATAGATATCAAGTATCCTTCTTGTTATATGTTGACGGAAAAGGTATAGGCTTCGGACTGATATTTTGGCTGATTTGGTTGTTTAAGAAATTGTTGAAACGATATCTCCTATTGTGACATCGATTGGTCTATGCCATATTCCAACTTTGTAATTGCCACGACACCTGCATCCTTTTGATTAGCTTCATCTGGATTTTCTCTAGTAGTGCATCTCCAGGTCATTAAACAACGAAAAACCCGTGCTCTTATACCACTTCACGCCACAAAAGCATATAATTTAAAAATACCAATGTATTAACAAAGAAGAATCCTGGAATTCGCCATAGTTTCTAGAATCCACCAAGATTTGGAATACAATTCTAACTTTATTGATAAAATTTTAAAATCTTAACAGTCATAATCATAAGAATGAAAGGATCCTTAGCATTGATCAATCGTTCTGGTAATGACATTGCATGATCATCCAAAATTGACTTCCGAACTCCTAAGGGAGAGAGTAGGGCGTGTTGGTCGGAGAGCATCAACATAGGACTTCACCTGCGGCAAAACTTCCTTAATTATTGGTCCGTCAGATGGACCTTGACCTTCGAGTATTGAACTATAACCTACAATGATATTCAAATGAGAGAGTTTGTTCGATTGATGATGAAATCAAATTATGTTCAATTGATGCTTGTGAATATCAAACAATCCTCTAGAATTTTGTAATTACACATTTGCTGATTTATTGAGCGCAATATACACCTTAAGTAACTAGTTTACATGTAACAGTTGAGTTAGACTTGACTAGATGGTTGTGTTACAGTAACAATAATTGAAAAATTTGAGGTTTGTTATGCATATAAGGAAGATATCAAGCTAATTATTTTTAAGTAATCCAATTGTTACTTCCGCTATAACCAATAATCAATAGATTTATGAATGCCTCGAGCAGACCTCACTTAAACAATATTAATTCTTTCATCATGAGAAAATACATCTTTAATAACAACCAAACATGGTTGCTGAACTTGAATGGCATTAGTGAAATCTCAATTCTGAAACGCTTCTGCAGAATACTTGAGATTCAGGTTCATTATGGGATGACAGTTGCAAGATCAAGGATTAGTGATGTGTATTTCGTTGGAACAAAGCAATGAAGTGTTTAAAACTTCTTTCAAGACTTTTTAGAAACACCTTAAGGTATATTTTCCCGCTGCAATTCAATGAAACAAGATGTGTACGATGAACTTACCATGATTGCAATGGAGAATGAACGTGTACCCAGTCGGTATTTGAAGCTCAAATTCATAATTTCAGGATTCATATTCAAAGTGAAGAGACAAGAATGAAGAAAAAATTGAAAGTAACTTTGTTTTTTGATTAAGCAACGTCTACCTTCCATTTTTGGCAAAGAAATATCTTCTTCTACGATATTTTCATAGAAATTTAGAAGTTTCTAAATTTTGTTTCGAGACAGATCTATGAATTCTTTCTTTAGAACCCACCATTAAGTATCATCGGATATTTCTCTAGTAGTGCATCTCAAGTCATTGAACAACGCAGAAATCTTGCTATGATACCACTTCATGCTACAAAAGAGTATAATTTGAAAATACCAATGTATTAACGGAAAAGAATTGTAGAATTCACCATAATTTCTGCAATCCACCAATATTTGGAATAAAATTCCAATTTTGTTGATAAATATTAAAATCTTAATAGTCTTAATCACAAGAATAATAAATGATCCTTATATATAGCTCATAGAATCTAAACAAAAAGAAATAAGACCTCTAACTGGAAATAACTATCCTAAAGTAATAGAATCGTAATTAGAAAGGAAAACCAATATTTTTTTAAAAATATTACTAAAATGCGCCTCAAAACTAATTGCATCCAAAATTAGTCTAAAATATTTTTTTTTGGAATCAAACTACTAAGTGCAGAAGTACACTTCGAAGGTGTAATGTGTAGAACAAAAAGACATTCTATTTGATATCCTATGAACAACAAACATAACATTGAGTCTTAAATTATAACATTTTTGTGGA
Organism: Linaria vulgaris; assembly: GCA_948329865.1. Taxonomy (NCBI): domain Eukaryota; kingdom Viridiplantae; phylum Streptophyta; class Magnoliopsida; order Lamiales; family Plantaginaceae; genus Linaria; species Linaria vulgaris. Next base: position 80,416,537 of record OX415250.1, read on the forward strand.
ACCATGCATGCCTTTCTTAATTATGTTTTTCTTCAATAAAAAAGGCTCTTATCCTACATCATTGTGTATGATAAAGACAAAATGATGTATACTAATTTGTGGCAAACCTCAATTGTTTGGTCGTTGCGGCTCATTGTCACTTTCTTACACAGAAGAGGAATCCTTTTAAACACCCCCCCTCTCTCTCCCCCCATGGTTTTGCCAAAATGAACAAGGTAGAAGTTTGTCGGTCCTTTTGCAAACTCTAACTCCTCGACGACCCAATCGACAGTTTAGCTCCCACACCAAACTTCATTTACAAAAATCATCTTAGGAGGCTCCTAACAATATATCAATAATTTGGCCTCTCACTGGAGGGGAATCAGGCTAATTTTACACTAAAATATCATAAACAGTAAACAGCGGACGATAGTATACAAGAACTCGACCTCGTATACACTCTCCTACCAAACTTAACCCTTAAGTCATCATGTGACTAAGCATGTCATGCTGTTAATTTTAATTACTTCGTCTATTCTGTCGCCATTGCCTCTACCATCAAGGTTAGGAACTCCCATGCAACTATAAATATCACCAACTACCTCTGATTTCTCTTATATTCACCATCTAACAAATCCCCATATTTGTCATAAAGAACCGAGAGAAAATATGAGGACGTATCATATCTGCCCAACTATCTATGAGGGTATTTATGACTTTGGGAGCCTATCATTCTCGTGCGTAACAAGATAGTCTTCAAGGAATATCAAAATCAAGTCTAGTTGACTCCCTAATCTCGTTTGTTTGTTGTGCAATCATTAATGAACTTCTTATGAAGGTAGATAGTGTATCATTGATTCAGTAAGACGAGAGACTCTCTCTCGCATACTAAATTTGAAAATTGTACCTTTTATTTCTAAAAACTTCATAGGACTAAAGACTTACTATTAGAATAGATTTGTATAGATATGTTGATATTATCTCTTTGTATAGATATGACAAGATATAAGCCTTTGATTAGATAGTTCCCTTAGTGATATGACTCTTTGTAATAGTATATATAATCTTCATTCATTAATGAGATACCCATCGAGGAATATTATATTTCATAGTACAAAGCCATATTTTTTTCTCCCATCTCTAAATCATGACCAACCCTACTATAGACGGCTCATCCTTCGACACCTCCCTAGGTGGCGGCAGAATCATCGCGTCCCCCTCATCGATGGACGCTCATCCAAAATTCCACCCGACCTTAGCCATCTCTAACGTGAAGAATTATTCAAAATTCACACTCGCGTTTATCAGATTCTCGATCACATAATCCCTACCTCCGCCAACGTCATCCCTCACAATGGTCTCTGGGATCATCTTGACGTCATTGTTTGCCAATTGATCTATCGTACCATCTCCACGGCTCTGATGCACACCATCATCGAGCCCGACTCAACCGAAATGGGTGCTTGGACTCGACTCGCCGAAGTCTTTCAGGACAATAAAAATTCTCACGCCATTCACCTCGAGAACCAATTCTCTCACATGGTTCTTGATGACTTCTCTAGTGTTGGCGCATATTGTCAAAATCTGAAGATGTTGCCGATCAATTAGCCAACGTCAGGGCCCCTGTCACAAACCACCTCCTCGTCCTTCAATTGGTGGCTAGTCTCAGCGACTCCTACAATGGTGTTGCAACCCTTATTCAGCAGAACGACCCTCTCCCGTTTTTCTCTAAAGCATGCTCCACACTGACTCTTGAAGAAACCAGTCTTGCAAAGCGTTCCGCCCACATCGCTGAAACTGCCCTCTTCACCACAACTTAGCAACAAGTACAAAGCTCTGCCCCACCCGTCCTCTCATCCCAATTCAGGGTATCGGGCCAATGGTCGTAGATGCAGTCAAAACCGCTGTGGATACGGACGCGGTGGATCAGGCCGCGGTGACCGAGAAAACCCTAGCCGCGGACCATATCCATCACCGCCACCCCCTTGGGCCCAACAACAATGGATGCCCTCCCCGTATAGCTCGCAAATTTGGACTGCACCGCTTAACCTAATCCAACTTGTTCCCCCTCTTATGAGTTCTTTAATACACCTCTCTCTGCCATCTTACAAAAACAACTACAACACTCAGCCTCACGCCCCTCACACATTGCACCGCAACCCGCAGTCTCTTTTGTTCCTAATGTTGGGTCCAATGTTGGGGCTACATTGCAACCAGAAACTTTGGCACCAGTTTCTGCACCTTCTGTTCCCAATGTTGGGCAACATTGCAACCTGAAACTTTAGTTCCTCAATCTGCGGTTCCCCCTTCTCCGCCCTCACGTCCAACTTCTCATACCTCACCCACACCGCCATTACCTCCTCTCTCTCCTCAAATGGCCACCCGTAGCAAACACGACATCTTTCGTCCAAAAAAACCTTTTAATCTCCATACCTCCTCTTCTCCCTCTCATATTCCTTCCAACCCCACGGCTGCCATATTTGATCCCCACTGGAAATCGGCCATGATGGATGAATTTTATGCTTTTATTAACAATAAGACGTGGGAGTTAGTCCCCCGTCCTCCTAATGTCAATATTATTTGTTGTATGTGGGTTTTCCGTCATAAGTTTCACTCTGATGGTACTTTTGAGCGGTATAAGAGTCTTGTAGGTGATGGAAGATCTCAGCAGGTTGGAGTGGGTTGCACGGAAACCTTTAGTCCCATGGTGAAACCAACAACCATCCGTACGATCTTTAGCACTGCCTTTTCGCTTTCTTGGCCCCTTCACCAATTGGATGTCAAGCATACGTTTTTACATGGACATTTGGATGAAACTATATACATGCATCAGCTTCTGGGTTTCTGTGACCCCTCTTTTTCAGACCACGTATGTCACTTGAAGCGGTGTCTTTATGGTCTCAAGCAAGCCCTCATGTTTGGCACCAACGTTTCGCTGATTATGCCGCCTCTACTGGATTCTTTCATAGCACATCAAATCATTCTCTCTTTATCTTCCGTCACGGGGAATACACGACTTATCTTTTGCTATATATGGATGACATATCACTCACTACCTCATCTTCTTCCTTGCGCACCTCTATCGGGAGCCATTTTTAGTCCGAGTTCGCTATGGAGGATTTAAGTACTTTGAATTATTTTCTTGGTATTGCTGTGACTCGTGATTCTCAGGCTTGTTTCTTTCTCAACCAAAGTATGCTGAGAAAATTCTTGAGCGCACGGGCATGAGCTCGTGCAAACCTAGTCTCACTCCGGTCGATACAAAGCCTAAACTTGGCACGACCTCATACAACGAGCCCTATGATGATCCCACTCATTTTCGTCATCTCGTCGGGGCTCTCTAATATCTCACATTCACTCATCTAGATACCTCTTATGTAGTTCAACAGATTTGTCTTCACATGCACGATCCTCGCTTGACCTACATGCAAGCTCTCAAAAAGATTGTGCGTTATGTTCAAGGAACGCTCCATCTAGGCCTCCACCTCCTTCCATCTTCTCCCACTCGGCTTATTTCATACACGGATGCTGATTGAGGGGCTGCCCCCGATCGACTTCGGGTTATTGTGTTTTTCTTAGCGATAACTTGGTCTCTTGGTCTTCTAAACAGCAACCCACCTTATCCCATTCTAGCACGGAAGCCGAGTATTGTGGGGTCGCCAATGTTGTCTCAGAATCCTGTTGGCTCCGCAATCTCTTGTTGGAGCTTCATCATCCAATACAATCTGCTACATTGGTCTTCTGTGACAACGTAACCGCCGTTTATCTTTTTGGAAATCCGGTTCAGCATCAGTGTGGGAGCTGAAGTGATGTTGGAACTGGCTTAGAGTTGCAACTGGCTCAGAGTTGCAACTGGATTGGGTGTTTCAGTATTGTACACAGTGACAATTTGGAAATTTCAAGTGGCAGTGTGAAATTCCATTACAAAGCGCGTGAGGTGGTTTCGGAGCACGTGAGTCTGTTACATGACATGCTGGATGCGTGAGTTCGTTGCAACACGTGATGTGCACATGCAAAGAAGATTGAGTAGAATCCAAACTATATATATAGTTGTAACTTAGATCATTTCAATTCAGCAGCTGGGAAATTCATTCCTTTGTAATTGTACACAACTTGATAATAAAATCTCCTCTCCTTGCTCCTTGGATTACAGTTCTAGATCACATTGATCTGAGAATGCCGAACCAAGTAAATCGTTATGAGTTTTGTTCTTCTACTCTTCGATTCTCTGGTTATTGGCAATTTTGATTTACCTGTTGAATACTGTTACAAATTACAACTTGTGCGAACCAGTTGTGCGATTAACTATTGTGATTTGTGTATCGATTCACTACAAATTGGTGCAATGAACGTGGATCATTTGCAATGGCGAGTGCAAGGTTTGATGTGGAGAAATTCACTAGTCAAAATGACTTCGGATTATGGCGATTGAAAATGTGTGCTCTTCTCGTACATCAGGGTATGTTAGATGCTCTTAATGAACAGAGCATTGATAAGGATTTGGATGACAAATCGAAGAAGATGATGCTCGATAAAACGCACAATATGATCATCTTTAGTTTAGCTGATAAAGGGTTGAGGCAAGTGTCGAAGGAGAAAACCATTACTCGCTTGTGGATCAAGTTGGAAAGCTTGTACATGACAAAATCGCTGGTAAATCGCTTATACTTGAAGCAAGCTTTGTATTCGTTTGAAAGGCAAGATGACAAATCGATTGAATAGCAATTGGATGTATTCAATAAACTGATTCTAGATCTGAAAAATGTTGATGTGAATATTTAAGATGAGGATCAGGCATTGTTGTTGTTAAGTGCATTACCTAAATCTCATAATCACTTTAAGGAAACATTGATCTATGGAAGAGAGTCTCTAACTCTTGATGAAGTTCAATCTGCCTTGAATTCAAAAGAGTTGAATGAGAGAAACTCTTCACAGAACTATGTTGTTGGTGAGGGATTAATAGTGTGTGGTAAGAACCATAAGAAGAAAGGGAAGAAAGAGAAGAAGAAGTCTAAACAAAAATGATAGAATGGAAATAAGAGTTTCAAGTGTTATCATTGTGAAAAGGAAGGGCACATTAGCAGATTTTGTCCAAAAAGACAGAATAGTAGTGGTGATAACATTGTTGAATCTGCTAATGCTACAATTGCAACTGAAGGCTATGAATCATGAGATGCTCTGATGGTTTCTTCATTATATCTGCAGGATGAATGGGTTCTTGACCCATGGTGCTCATTCCATATGACACCACATAAGGCTCTGTTTGAGGAATATGAAGAAACAGGTGGAGGTTATGTATTTCTGGATGATAACAAGCCGTGTAAGGTTGTTGGCATTGGTTCTGTTAGGTTCAAGCTCCATAATGGAGTGGAGAGACTCTTGAATGAGGTTAGGTTTGTTTCTGACCTGAAGACAAATATAATTTCTCTTGGTGATTTGGAAAAGAAGAATCATGAGTTTGCTGGTAAGAATGGAGTTTTGAAAGTGTCTAAGGGGTCTCTGGTAATTATGAAGGGAATGAGGAGGAATATTTTGTACATCTTTCTTGGTTGTGCAGTGAGAGGGTTAGTTGCTAGTGTAGCTTAGAGAATTGGCAGTGAAGCTGTAGGACCAATTGCAACTGTAGACCAGAAAACTCTCACTACAGCAGAATTGTGGCACATGAGATTGGCTCATGTGGGTGAAAGCGGCTTATTAGAACTAAGCAAACAAGGTTTGTTAGGATCTGAAAAGCTTGATAAGCTGGAGTTTTGTGAACATTGTGTTCTTGGAAAGGCTCATAAGGTGAAGTTCAGTGTTGGACAACATAGAACTAATGGCACATTGTATTATATACATTCTGATCTTTGGGGACCTTCAAGGACCCCAATCACATTCTGGAGCAAGGTATTTCTTATCCCTTGTAGATGATTACTCAAGGAAGTTGTGGGTATTTGTTTTTAAAAAAAAATGATCAAACTTTTGAGACTTTCAAGAACCGGAAACTCTCATTGAAAATTAAACTGATAGAAAAATAAAGAGGTTGAGGACTGGCAATGGTTTGGAATTTTGTTTTAAGGAGTTTAATGAATTCTGCAAGAAAAAATGAGATTGGTAGACACAAGGCAGTTGCAGGTACTCCTCAGCAAAATGGTTTGGCAGAACGGTTCAATAGAACTATTCTGAAGAGTGTGAGGTGTATGATTCATAGTGCTAACATTCCAAATATTTTATGGGCTGAGACAGTTGAAACAGTTAGATACCTCATAAATAGATGTCCATTTATGGCCCTAGATATGAAGACACCTGAAGAAACCTGGTCAGGACACAAACCTGTTATGCAAACACTAAAGGTGTTTGGTTGTATTGCTTATGCTCACATAAAGCAGGATAAGTTGGAACTAAAAGCATTGAAGTGTATGTTCATGGGTTATCCTGAGAGAGTGAAAGGATACATATTGTGGTGCCTAGAACCTGGTCATAAGAAGTGTATCATCAACATATATGTAATCTTTAATGAGCAGGTTATGGCATATCACATGAAGTTGCAATTACCTTTGGAGTCAACACAAAGAACTGAAGGAGGTGAGACTCATCAGCTTGAGGTGGAGCCTTTGACAAGTCATGTTGGAAACTGGTTACTGGAGGATGAACTAGTTGCAACAGTGAATGAAAGTGATAAAGTGATTGATCAGGATGAAGAAGATCCATCTTACATGCTGACTAGAGACATAACTAGAAGGTAAACTAAAGCTTCAGAGAGGTGTAGTTATGCTAATTTGTTGGCCTATTCCTTAGTTGCAGCTAGTGATGTTCTTGATGAAGAACTAAAGGACTATAAGTCTGTTGTGGTTAGCAAGGACAGACACAAGTGGTTGAAAGCAATGGAGGAAGAGATGAAATCACTTGAAGTTAACCACACTTAAAACTTAGTTGAGAAACCTAGAGGTTCTAAAGTAGTTGGATGTAAATGGATATTCAAGAGGAAATATGGCATACGTGGAGTTGAGCAAGGAAGGTATAAAGCAAGGTTAGTGGCTGGAGGTTTTACACACAGAGAGGAGATAGATTATAATGAGGTGTTTTCACCCGTTGTCAAGCACAGATCTATAAGAATCCTGTTATCTCTTGTAGATGAAAACAATCTAGAACTAGAACAAATGGATGTGAAGACTGCATTCCTATATGGTAACTTGGATGAAACTATCTAGATGCAACAACCATAGGGTTTTGCAGTTAAAGAAAATGAGGATCATGTCTGTAAGTTGAACATGTCACTGTATGGACTCAAGCAATCTCCCAGACAGTGGAATTTGAGATTTCATGAGTTCATGATGAGAATTGGTTTCAACAGAAGTGAGTTTCATCACTGTGTATACTTGAAGTTTAGTGATGAAGTATATACATATTTACTCTTATATGTTGATGATATTCTGATAATTAGTAACAGGAAGAGTGAGGTTACTAAGGTGAAATCTAATCTCAAAGAGGAGTTTGAGATGAAAGATTTGGAATCTACTAAGAAGATACTTGGGATGGAAATCTGGAGGGATGGGACAAAGGGTATTCGTACTATATCTTAGGAAGATTATCTCAGGAAACTTCTTGAGAAATTTGGCATGTCTGAGGCAAAGTCTGTGAACACACCACTGTCGCAATAGTTCAAACTGTGTGTTGATCAGTCTCCAAAGACTGAGAATGAGAAGGATTACATGGCTAACATACCTTATGCTAATGTAGCTGGATCTCTCATGTATGCTATGGTGTGTACAATGCTTGACTTAGCCTATTCAGTCAATATGGTTAGCAAATTTATGGCAAATCCAGGAAAGAGTCACATGCAAGCTCTTAAATGGATTTTGAGGTATGTGAAGGGAACTTTGGGAAAGGTTCTAGTTTATGGTGTTGCAAGTAAAGATCAGAGAAATGTTCAAGGAATTGAAGGTTTTGTTGATTCTGATTATGCTGGATGTCTTGACACCAGGAAGTCACTAACTGGTTATGTTTTCACTTGTTTTGGGACTGCTATTAGCTGTAAAGCAAGCTTACAAAAGGTTGTAGCCTTGTCTACCACAGATGCAGAGTATATTGCTATTGGAGAAGCCATTACGGAGGTTTTATGGTTGGATGGCTTTGCTAAGGAACTGAAGGTCCAAGATGAAACCATAACTGTGCATTGTGATAATCAGAGTGCAATTCATCTGTCTATGAATCAGATGTACCATGAGCGCACTAAACATGTTGATATTAAACTTCATTTCATTGGGGAAGTTATATCAAATGGTTATGTGATGGTAAGGAAAGTTGCAACTGAGGAAAATCCAGCAGACATGATAACTAAGGTGTTACCAAGCAATAAGTTCACATATTGCTTGGACTTTGTTCAGTTGAAGCGTCATTAGCCTCAGGTTGAGGCTAGGTGAGTATTTGGGAGATAGAAGTTGTTTGTTGTGATGGAGTGCAATCACAGAACCAAGGTGGTGGAGAATTGTGGGAGCTGAAGTGTTGTTGCAATTGGCTTAGAGAGTTGCAACTGGCTTAGAGTTGCAACTGGATTGGGTGTTTCAGTATTGCACGCAGTGACAGTTTGGTAATTTCAAGTGGCTGAAATTGTGGATCGCGTTGATACGTTGTTGATGTTAACTTAACACTGAAGTTCTAACAGCAGTTTGTGTTCGCTGTTAGATCGACGATGTTACTTTAACAGCAGACCAGAGTAACAGTTTGCAGCGGAATAAACAAACACGAATTTAAGAAGTGAATATAGGATTATATTAACTTCCGAGCCGTAGGCAAAATACCACAAGGGTTTAACAAAGGCGTTCTCACAACTCTCAAGCTCCTCACTCTCGAATTGTTCAAACTAAGCAAAGCACACAAGAGTTGCTTCGACTATCTCTAAAAGCTCCTCACTCTTAGATCTATTCTAACAACTTAAAAACTTTGCTAAAGCAAGACAACACTCAACAACTGTAAATTAATCTCTCGGATTGATTAGCTCTTGTCTCGTTGTTTGTCTTGATGTACTTCACACCTACATATAGGTTCTTGATCTTCGACTTCAAGGTGTGTTGTACACGGTTGGTAATTCTCTTTGTTTCCTTCTCGAACTCCTCTTCCTTGTTCTCGCAGTCCTTCTTGAATAAAAGTTCCTTCGCCAGTGATCTAGCTAAGGAAAGACTCATTCTTCAATTCAGGACTTTCCCTTGGAAGCTTTCCTAGTCGCACTAGACTTTTTCTTTCCTTTTATAAGCCGTTTGCTTTAATTAAGGAAACTTCTCATCTTGGAAACTTTGAGCGTCCAACCTAATGCAAGTTTGTTTCCTGAATAATAATCAAAGACAACTACAACTGTGGAACTCAGTTAGTTAAGTGAATAAGGCAAAACAATAATAATAATAATAACTAGATTGTAAACCAGTTTCTGGACGTGCAATGTTACTCTAACATTGAAAATCTCAATGTTATCCTAACATCCAGAAAACTTGCACTTTCAATCTCCCCCTTTTTGCCTTAATCACAAAACCTAAGAAACAGTTCTTATCAGATCAAATTATTCAGAAAAACTTCATTATATCATAACAATGAAAAACTAAGTACTCTCCCCCTGAATATCAGAAGGGACTAATCCAATGTTATTCTAACACTGATACTCTCGATGTTATAACATCCAGCTTTATCAATGTTGGTTTAACATCAGAAAGTTAACACCTGCAAAACAGAGTTAGTACCAGTAATCACAGTTCAATAATAGCATAAGCAAAAACACTAAGTACCCAAAATTAAAAAGTGCTTAATTACAGTCCATACTAGCAGCAAGAAACAGACTCCTTGATCAGAATAAAAAGAAAACAATTGTTCAAAAGGCATTAGAAACAGAAACTAAAAAACTTGCAGGAAATTTTGAAATTTGATCTACTCTCCCCCTTTTTGTGAGGAAGGCAGATCTTTCAAGTGTTTCCTCAAGCTGTCCAGTTCCTGCAGTCTGACTTGCTTATCAGCTATTTCCCTCTGGGTGTCCTTGTACTCCCTATCCAGCCAGACCAAGGTTTCCTCAACAAAAGCATCTGCAATCACTGAGCAGCTGTCACCACTGCTCACTGGAACTGAAGAAGCAGCAAACTTGTGTGTCTTCTTCTTCTTCTTCCTGCTGGGACCAGCTTCTCCTTGAGGGTTCCAAGGCAAATCCTAGATCCTCACATTAGTGAAGTAGCTCCTGGTGATTGACATTACAGCCTTGTTGCTGATCCATCCTTCAGTCTTCTTGGTTTTGAAGCCTTGCTTCACCAATAGGCATGAGATCAGAGAGGGATAGGGAAGGATTCCTTTGGGCTTTGTGGTGACTTCCTTCATGTGTCTCAGCACTTTTTCACCAATGTTCACACTCAGTCCATTCTTCAGCTTGTACACCAACTTTGCTGACTCTTTTGTCATCACAGTAGTGTTGGAAGAAGGAAGCCAATTGTAAGTGCTGATCTTGTGAAGGATGGCACTAAGAGAAGTCAGCCTGGTTGTGGGAAAGCTCTCTCTCCATTGCCTAGTGAGACCACCTGTAAGATCAGTGATGATCTCCTCCATAGTAGGATCCTCAGACTCTTCAGGATCAGGAAGCCCCCAAGCCTCATTGATCATGGCAGGAGTGATGTCATAGATCTTCTTCCTAACCCAAGCCTTCCCATACTTAGGAGAATCCAGGTTGATCACCCACTCAGAGAGATTCATGTAGAACTCTCTCACTACATCAGGAACATATGCAGACAGATTCTGCACAGAGCCCAAGACTCCTCTAGCCTCAAGCAACTCAAACACCCTGTTTTCTTTGAAAATACCCTCCTCAATAGCCCTTTCCTTGTGGATTACCCTGGCTTGGTATGCCTCCCATTGCTCCTCAGCATCAGGAGACACATAGAAGTCAGAGTAAGCTTCATGTGGATACTCTTTCATCATCAGATCAGTAAACTGATCATCATCTGATGTTAGAGTAACATCAGCTTCCTCTGGCTCATCAGCCACAAGCTCTTCTTCCTCAACTTCCTCTTCCTCTTCCTCCTCAACCTCTTCTTCTTCTCTTTCTTCTTCTGACTCATCCTCAGAAGACTCAGCCATCACCTCCTTACCCTTCTTCTTCCTGGCAGCATTTGCAAGAGCAGCCAAGGAAAGGTTTTCATCCTCATCCTCTTCTTCTCCTTCAACCTCAGTTGGTTGATCACTCACAACAGCTTGGTTACCTTCGGTAGTAACCCCATTATTTACACCAAGATTGCCATCAGCAGCAATCTCCTCAGACAAATCCTCATCATGCTCACCAGTAGCATGTCCACTCTCCTCATCAGCAGCAAGCTCATCATCATTAGCCTCATTAGGCTCAACAGAACTAGCCACAGTTGGCTCCACCACTTCCTCAACCACATTAGCCTCAGCTGGCTCAATCACAGCACTACCCAACCCAATCACAGGGGCCTCATTTTCCCCCTCAATACCAACATCAACATCAGCAGGTATACTCGGAGTAGGGTTAGCCATTGTTACCTCGATTTCAGGATTGGTGGGAGCAGGGGCTTGCTCGACAGCATCTGATGTTGAACCAACATCTTTCTTTGAAATCTTTTTGCCCTTGCGCCGTTGAGTGGTAGCTTTCCTCTTTGGAGAGGCGGCGACTGTGGTTTCAGCGGTGGTGCGTCTGGTACTGCGTCGTGGCGCTCGCTCGATTTGCGCAGCTGCTTCTGCAAGAGCATCAATATTGGACTTGCGTGCCATTGTTAGAGTAACTTTGAGATAAAAGATTGAAGATTTTGAAAATTTAGAGAGTAATTTGCTTTGCACAATTGTTAGCGTTAGAATGAAGAAGAAATTAGGGCAAATTATATATATGATTCAGATGAAGAGCATGGAATAATGGTGTTGTAACATGTTACCATAATAATCTGACCACTATCACACGTCCCCTACATGTTGTTCTTACCACGTGTCAGTGTTAGATTAACACGTACCCAGAGCAGTCTTCGTTCCTGAAAACTTATAAGATACAATGTTACAATGTTGGACTAACATTGGCAAGTTAACATCAGGGAGGGAAGTTGGAGGTGCAGGGCTTCATCCAAAGTAGCATCATCTTGTGAGAGCGTGAGATATTCCTGTACTAATCTGAAGCTTCAACCACGTACACAGGTACAATGACAAAGCTTAAGATCATCAGTATAAGCAAGTGACAAATCAAACAGGGAAAAACACAGAGGATATACTTATCCAGGGAAAGGATTTTCCCACAGCAAGAAGATCACAAAACATAGTGCTTTTACCTGTAGCTGGTCACCCAAGAAGTATGCCTCAACACAAGATACTTAACTACTCCCCCTAAGCCCAAACCGACAAAAGGAAATATGCAGAACTAGAATGAATGCAACCATGTTAGATTAACATTTGAGAGATGGTAACCACATACAAACCGCCTTGGTAACTGGGATCAGGACATATCAATTTATCTTTAACTTTCACTATTTTTAGAAACTCTTTTGAATAAAAAAACTGATGAATGTTAAAGGACAGTCTCATCACTGAATGTGGGCAGCACAGGACTCCACACACCCCAGCAACTTAACCCTCAGCTACAGATCAGGCAAGTACAAAGAAATTGAATGAAGACAACACTTTTATCAAATATTTCTCCACCCCAACTCCTCATGCATACTTGTTTACTAACCTGTTTATCAAGGAAATACTAAGTAATCAATGCTACTGAATGCACACAGTCTAAACTTTATACACCCCAGTAGGAAAGATCACTATCATGTAAAAACCTTGGCCATAGACAAAAATATGAAAATAAGCACAACTGAATGACAATGAGGCCTTCAACATCATGTACCCCAGCTTCTCTTCATACCTTGTCAAACCTAACATGGATAAGTCACAACTGAATAGCATCAGAGTAGTGAGCTCTGTGTATCCCAGCTTCTCCCATGATGTTAGGTTAACATTCACAGACTAACATCAGAGTTATTTCTTTCCAAACCTCTTGATATGTACCTGTTCACCAATCACCTTAGCTATTCATACAGGTCAACCACACAACCAACAGTTTCTCTAACAAAGATGTAATATGCAAGAAAGAAGAATGCAAAAAAGGAACATAAAAGAATTACAGCTACACCACAACCAATAACCAATGTTAGACAGTGGTGTTATGTCAACACTGGTGAACTAACATCTCTAAACAATGCACATGCCAAGAGAGTTCCTCAGACTGAAGAACCTCTCAGTATCTAATGGTTTAGTGAACATATCAGCAAGCTGATTGTTAGTTTCTATATGTTCAATGTCAATAAGCTTGTCTTCTACCATGTTTCTCAGAAAGTGATGCCTAATGTCTATATGTTTTGTCCTAGAATGCTGAACAGGATTCTTAGAGATGCTTATAGCACTAAGGTTATCACAAAACATAAGTAAGGTATCACTGTCCAACCCATAGTCCAGTAGCATATGTTTGAGCCATACCAACTGGGTGACACAACTACCTGCTGTAATGTATTCAGCCTCAGCAGTGGATAGTGACACACAGTTTTGCTTTCTACTGTACCATGAGACCAAGTTGTTCCCCAGATAAAAACATCCTCCACTTGTAGACTTCCTGTCATCAGTATCACCTGCCCAATCTGAGTCACTGAAACCTACAAGATTTGTGTTAGTATCATAAGAGTACCATATGCCAAGGGCCAAAGTGCCAGATATGTATCTAAGTATTCTCTTCACAGCAATCAGATGTGACTGCTTTGGACATGCCTGGTACCTTGCACATACACACACAGAGAACATAATATCAGGTCTTGAAGCAGACAAGTATAACAAGCTTCCTATCATTGAACGGTACAATGTTGGATCAACATTGACACCAGTATCATCCCTGGCCATCTTCACTGCAGATGCCATGGGAGTCTTACAAGGCTTTGAATCTGCTAATTCAAACATTTTTACCAAATTCTTTGCATACTTTTCCTGACAAAGGAATATGCCAGTACCTGTTTGTTTCACTTGAAGACCAAGGAAGAAATTCAATTCTCCCATCATACTCATTTCAAACTGCCATGTCATTGATTCAACAAACTTTTCTAACATAGAATTGTTAGTTGAGCCAAACACAATATCATCAACATAGATTTGAGCAATACAGATATGAGAATCATTCTTTAAAACAAACAGAGTTCTATCTCCTCCACCTCTAACAAAACCAAGACTTATTAGAAATTCTGTAAGCCTTTCATACCATGCTCTAGGTGCTTGTTTAAGACCATAAAAGGGCTTTTTCAAGCTTGTACACATGGTTTGGATACTTAGGATCTGTGAATCCCTTAGGATGTTCAACATATACTTCCTTATCAACTTCAGAGTCAGAATCTTCTGCTGTTAGTCTAACATCAGATCTAGCTGGTGTTAGTCTAACATTGGGTTCTGTCTCCTGTTCTGCATTTCCAGCTTCATGGTCCAATGTTGGAGTACCATTGGAAGGAGTAACATCATCAATCTCCACTGTTGGTTCAACATTGGAGACATTAATATTACCAGTACCTGTATCAAGTATGAAATCATCAAACACAACATTCACTGATTCCTGAATTGTCTTCAATCTAGGATTGTAGACTCTAAAGGAAGTACTATTGGCAGAATATCCTACAAAGATGCATTTTTCACTTTTTGGATCAAATTTATTAAGATAATCCCTGTCATTTAGCAGATAACAGTCACATCCAAATTCATGAAAATGTGCAATATTTGGTTTCACACCCTTCAAGAGTTCATATGGAGTCATGTTAGTTCCAGGTCTGAGGTACACCCGGTTACTAATATGACAAGCAGTGTTTAAAGCTTCAGCCCAGAGTCTCTTGGATATATTTTTGGCATTCAGCATGACTCTGGCCATCTCTTGAAGTGTCCTGTTCTTCCTTTCAGCAATCCCATTCTGCTGAGGTGTCTTAGGTGCTGAGTATTCATGGAAAATTCCTTTAACATTGCAATAGTTATCAAAACTAGCATTCTCAAATTCTTTACCATGGTCAGACCTAATTTTAGTCACAGAAGAGCCATATAAGTTTTTAATACTAGCACAAAGAATTTTGAACTGATCAAAAGCTTCTGACTTTTCTTTAAGAAACTTTACCCAAGTATATCTAGAGAAGTCATCTACAATAACAAAGGCATATTTCTTACCATTCAGACTACTCACCTCAATGGGACCCATCAAGTCCATATGTAACAGTTCAAAGCACCTACTAGATCTAGGATTAGCATTCTGTACCTGTAGGGGGGCATGAATTGCTCTAGTTTGTTTACCCTTGAGACAATCACCACAGACAAGCTTACCTGGGCAAGATAGCTTAGGTAAGCCTCTTACAGC
This sequence comes from Linaria vulgaris, assembly GCA_948329865.1. Lineage (NCBI taxonomy): Eukaryota > Viridiplantae > Streptophyta > Magnoliopsida > Lamiales > Plantaginaceae > Linaria > Linaria vulgaris. The sequence goes on from OX415250.1 coordinate 80,431,883, forward strand.
ATCAACTTTTTGCAATTTCTCAAGGTTCCTGTAGTGAACATGTCCAAGTTTCCTATGCCATATAGATGCTTCATCTATTTTAGCATGGAAACACTCTGCTTCCTCTTGAGCTAGGTAGCAGTTGTCCTTGGACCGAGTACCTGTCATAACAAGTACATTATCACTATCATAAACATCACAAGATGAACTGTCAAATGTAACCAGCAAGTCATCATCACATAGTTGACTGATGCTGATTAAATTTGCCTGTAGCCCATCAACCAACAACACATCCTTCAGGGGTGGAAATCCATCAACATTCAGTGTCCCCTTTCCAATGATTTTCCCTTTTGTACCACCACCATAGGTCACAGTGCCAGTACTCAAGGAAACCATATTCACCAGATTGTCAATGTTGCCTGTCATGTGTCTTGAGCATCCACTGTCGAAGTACCACTTACCTGAAAGGTTAGAATACACAGCAGAGAAAACAACATTGCAAACAACTTTAATCTTAGGGGTCTTAACTTTTTCTACCCAAGTTCTACCTTTCTGTCCTGAACCTAATGTTGGTCTAACATCAGAAACTGCTGTTGTTCTAACATTGGGTTCAGTAACTGTTTTCTTACCACATTCTTTTATAAATTTTCTACATAATGGTTTTATGTGGCCTGGTTGATAACAGTATTGACAGATAAAAGTAGGTTTACTTCTCATAGTGTTGATGGTACCTAAACTCTTAGAATCAGATTCTTTAACAAAGCTAGAAGATAGGTAGGCAGAATTTACAATAGAAGAGGAAGGTTTCTCAACAAATCCCAGACCACATGAACCTGAATTTCCCATGCTTAGTACCTCATCAAGTTTGGAAGTACCTGCATTCCATTTAGCTATGATCTGTGTGTCTTTCTTGAGTTTATCCTTTACCTCTTTCAACTCAGCTTCAGCTTTGTCAAGATCTCTTTCATAGAGTTTCAACATGTTTTTCAGACACTCGATGTCATGAGTCAGTGCTTTGTTCTTCTTTATGAGTTTCACATTCTCTCTCTCAAGCCTGAGGAATGTTGTGTGCAGATCATCAAGAATCTCCTCCTGGGATAATTCTTCTTCTTGGGAGTACTCTTCTTCTAGATCAACTGTACCATGAAAACAGTCAAAGTTAATATCATCACAATCAGAGAGTTCATCAGAGATGACCTGGGAATCATTGCTGTTCCAGTCTCCAAAAAAGATTTCCTGCTTTGCTGTTGGTTCACCAATGTTAGAGTAACATTGTGATCCTAGGCAATTTCTGGAGTCTTCATTGGTCCAGGTGATCCTTGTGCATAGCGCAGCAGTTTTGATTTCCTCTGAGTGTTCTTCGGTACTTGTTCCAGATTCAAAATCATCTTCATTGAAGTCATCTACACAAACCCAATGAGAATTCCCTCTTGTTCTGAGGGTGTTAGCACATTCATGTTTATAGTGACCATACCCCTTACATTCATAGCACTGAACATCCTTTAATTTTTCTACATCTTGAGGTGTGCTCTTAGATGCCATGTACTTAACAAATTTAGGGGGCAATTTCTTGTAACCGGGGCCATCATTACCAGTTAGTTTTTCTTTCTGTTTACCTTTAAAACCTAATTTACTAAACTTTTTGGTAATATTGCCATAGTTAGAAGAGATCAACTCATATTCATACTCATCACTACCTGCAGAATCTGAACTAGTTCCAAGAAGGGCTAAAGCTAATTGCTTGCTAGACTTTCCTAGGAATTCTAATTCAAATTCTTTCATAGTGTTCATCAAGGTCTGGAAACTCATGTTGGCAAGATCTTTAGACTCATTCATAGCAATTCTTTTGACTGTAAACTTAGAAGATAGTGTTCTAAAGGCTTTATACACCATGGTCTGATTAGGAATCACAAAACCTAAGTTCTGACATTGATTAGATATATCAAGAAGTTTCTCAAAATAACTATCAATAGTTTCCTCTTCTCCCATCTCAATCTTCTCAAAGTCTCTCAAAAGTTTCCTATACTTAGAATCCCTCACAGCCACATCACCCTCACAATGTAACTCAAGTGTTTCCCATGCAGCTTTAGCAGTATCACAAGTTTGAACAAGTTTAAACATATGATTACCTATCCAGCTAAAAATAGCATTGAGAGCCTTCTCATTGTAGTTGTAGAGAGCAATTTCAGCGGCTGTCCATTGTCCCCTTGGCTTTGGTACCAGGTCAGCATCTCCATCTCTTGGCAGATAAGGGATGGTATAGCCTTCTAGTACAGCTTCCCAAGCTTTGAGGTCGATGGATTTGATGTGGACTCTGAGTCTGATCTTCCAGTAGGCATAGTTGTTGGGACCTTCCAATACTGGCAACCTGCTGGTATTGGGGTTGGAGCTGTCCATCTTGTCGTATCAACGCCAAACACCGGTGAAGTTGGTGCTTGGCTCTGATACCAATTGAAATTGTGGATCGGGTTGATACGTTGTTGATGTTAACTTAACACTGAAGTTCTAACAGCAGTTTGTGTTCGCTGTTAGATCGACGATGTTACTTTAACAGCAGACCAGAGTAACAGTTTGCAGCGGAATAAACAAACACGAATTTAAGAAGTGAATATAGGATTATATTAACTTCCGAGCCGTAGGCAAAATACCACAAGGGTTTAACAAAGGCGTTCTCACAACTCTCAAGCTCCTCACTCTCGAATTGTTCAAACTAAGCAAAGCACACAAGAGTTGCTTCGACTATCTCTAAAAGCTCCTCACTCTTAGATCTATTCTAACAACTTAAAAACTTTGCTAAAGCAAGACAACACTCAACAACTGTAAATTAATCTCTCGGATTGATTAGCTCTTGTCTCGTTGTTTGTCTTGATGTACTTCACACCTATATATAGGTTCTTGATCTTCGACTTCAAGGTGTGTTGTACACGGTTGGTAATTCTCTTTGTTTCCTTCTCGAACTCCTCTTCCTTGTTCTCGCAGTCCTTCTTGAATAAAAGTTCCTTCGCCAGTGATCTAGCTAAGGAAAGACTCCTTCTTCAATTCAGGACTTTCCCTTGGAAGCTTTCCTAGTCGCACTAGACTTCTTCTTTCCTTTTATAAGCCGTTTGCTTTAATTAAGGAAACTTCTCATCTTGGAAACTTTGAGCGTCCAACCTAATGCAAGTTTGTTTCCTGAATAATAATCAAAGACAACTACAACTGTGGAACTCAGTTAGTTAAGTGAATAAGGCAAAACAATAATAATAATAATAACTAGATTGTAAACCAGTTTCTAGACGTGCAATGTTACTCTAACATTGAAAATCTCAATGTTATCCTAACATCCAGAAAACTTGCACTTTCAGTGGCAATTTGAAATTCCGTTACAAAGTGCGTGAGGTGATTTCAGAGCACGTGAGTTTGTTACATGACAAGCTGGATGCGTGAGTCCGTTGCAACACGTGATGTGCACATGCAAAGCAGACTGAGCAGAATTGAAACTATATATAGTTGTAACTTAGCTCATTTCAATTCAGCAACTGGAAAATTCATTGCTTTGTAATTATACACAACTTCATAATAAAATCTCCTCTCCTTGCTATTTGGATTAGGGTTCTATTTCACATTGATCTGAGAACGCCGAACCAAGTAAATCGTTGTGTGTTTTTGTTCTTTTACTCTTTGATTCTCTGGTTATTGGCGATTCTGATTTACCTATTGAATACTGTTACCAATTGCAACTTGTGAGAACCAGTTGTGCGATTAACTGGTGTGATTTGTGTATCGATTCACTATAATCAGCGTAACATTTCAAAGTGGACATCCACTTTGTCCGAGAGAAGGTGGCCCGCAGCCAAGTACGCGTCCTCCATGTTCCGTCCCGTTAACAAATTGCTGATATATTCACCTAAGGTCTCCTTGTGTCTTGGTCGATGACTTTCGGTCTAGTCTCAACGTTCGAGAACCTCCGGCTTCGACTGCGAGGATGTGTTAGAAAATATTTGTATAGATATGTTGATATTATCTCATCGTATAAATATGGCAAGATATAATCCTTTGATTAGATAATTACTTAGTGATAAGACTCTTTGTAATAGTATATATACTCTTCATTGATTAATGAGATACCTATCGATTAATATTATCTTTCACTTATTTTGAGAAGGCATATATATAGTTAATCTTTTGTGTTATCAGAAAGGTTGATATATACTTATACTAGAAACGGTGGCACGCGGTCCACGCATGATTAAAAATTTATTTTAATTTGTATGATGAAGAAAATAACTTAAATAAGTAATGATTAGATATATAAGACAGGGAATTTATATAGAAAGTTTTAAATTTTGGAAAACTAAATCCCCAATCACTATAATTATTGTAGTTAATGATTTTACTTATATTAAGGCTAAATTAAAAACTTAATAATCAAATATTGTTATAACACTAAAATTATAAGACTAACCAAAAAATAAAAATTTAATGTCACAATTTACCTTTCTTTATATATTTCTTTATATATATAAGATATACACACACTTATATACCACCAATCCCAAATAAAATGATGTGAGACACCCGCCTATACATTAATCAAATTGATAAACTTGTGTATCTAGCTAGAAATCTACTAATTCAATCCACGTATGTTATGCAGTACTCCTCTTTTTAATAATGATATATATAATACATCGTACCTTTTAGATGCTCAATTAGCCATAAGCTTACGCGCCAAGGTCAGAAATGTGGTGTCCACAGTCCACGGGAAAATGTTTGGACTATGACTCCAATCACTTGTAACGTGTAATGCGTTACGTAGAAATGTTTAGAAGAAGTGGGTCGTGAAATGGACGCGTCATCATTCTGGAAATCCTTAATAGCTTTTGGTATTAATAATATTATTACCTAAAATTAGAATCGTACCTATCATTCAAAAAATCACACCCCACCCAATGTCTGCCACCTCTAATATCCATGCAAAACCTCCTGCAACAAAATACACTCCAGCCAGCCCCCACATGTTATTTACCATCAACGGTCCCTCCTTCCATCCAATCCAATCCAATCCAGTAAAATTTTTATTTTGTGATAAATTTCATCTTTTTACTGCTTAATCAATATCAAGATATTTCGATATCAAGTTCAAGTTCAAGTTCACTTATGAAAGAGTTTTTTCCACTGTCACTACTTGTTCACTCTATAGTAAAGTAGTTTCGTATAGATTGAGGTTAGTATGTGAAAGAGCAAGATGTGTTGAAGCAACGCCATCTTAACTTGAGCTTTGAAAATTGTGTCAAATCCCGATCCAACAATTCCAGTATGGATGAAGTGCTTATAGCAGAAACGGAGCTGTCTTCTTTTAAGAAGAAAGGTGCGCTGGTTTGTAGGAACTGGATAGTGTTGGACAGTAATGGAGAAGGGACAATCATGGATTTGGATAAGTTTGCTATCATGAGAAGAGTGCCACTCATTAACGCCAGAGACCTCAGAATTCTCGACCCTCTCTTGTCTTATCCTTCCACAATTCTCGGTAGAGAAAAGGCCATCATCCTCAATCTAGAGGTAATAACTAATTAATAATAAATAAAAATCCAATCTTTAGTTTTTCCCACCATTTTCAAGATCTTCCCTTTTTATATTTCAGTCAGCCTGATCATCTTTTTTTCTTATTAACAATTGCAGCACATCAAAGCTATAATCACAACACATGAGGTGATTCCATTATTCTCTTAATTAATTAAAGCTATATATACTACTTTGATTTAGTTATATATCGATCCTTGTACGGTTATGAACTGTGCATGGTGAAAGGCGTTTACTGTGTACTATTCGAGTAGGTATTACTCAGAGATCCGTTAGACGAAGATGTCGTACCAATTGTTGAAGAACTTCAAAGGCGATTGTCTTTGCCTATTGGGCGCGGCGGGGAAGCTGAAGAGGAAGAGTTTCCTGAAACGCGAAGTAGTACTGAATTGGGAACTGATGAAGGAACCGGTACTTAATCACTTCTCATTACAACTTGTTGTTATTTGCATTCAGTTCTTGAGTTAGTGGAATGACTTGGCTCAAGTAATTAAATGGATTGCGTTTTAATGTATCATTGTGTGGTGAAATATGATGTATGTAGAGTTTCCATTTGAGTTTCGAGCGCTGGAAGTAGCATTAGAAGGTATTTGCAGTTCTCTGGATACACAGACTAGAGAATTGGAGGCTTCTGCTTATCCTGCTCTTGATGAGCTCACAGCCAAGGTGAGGAGTTGGTTGTAATCAGTGAATAGGACTATTGCTTTCAGTGCTTCTCTAAACTTGTTATTTGCAGATTAGTAGTCGGAACTTGGATCGCGTGCGTAAAATGAAGAGTGCTATGACAAGATTGACCAATCGGGTTCAAAAGGTATACGTTATTTTCCTCTGTTAGTGTTAGTCTTTTAATGTGTAATTTCTCCTTCCATCTATTGATGATAAAAGCAATCTATATATTTTGATAAGGAACTAAATACAGACACTATTGAGCGAATTGACAATCATGCGAGGATCAAAAGTTAAGATATCAAGGCAAGACAAGTACTGGGGAGTGGCTCAGTGAGTGGAAATGAGGTTACTATACTTGTCTAGAAAAGAATTTTTGTGATGTTCACCAAAAGCTTGACAAATCAAGATAACATTTGAATCATTAAAATTTGCAGTATAGACTCCTACCATAAAATTGAAGAAATACAAATAGATCATGTACATGAAAAGTTGATTCAATCACCCAGCTTTTGCTATATCTATCACACCTGGAATATCTCATCAACGTGAAATAGGGGAGCTGAAGTTTTTTTTCTAGTATTGACCTGCTAACTAGATTTTGATTGAACAGTCTTCCAGTATATTACATCACGTGGAATTTGTCTTATTTTCAATACAATGCTAACTGTCATTTTAGGTCAGAGATGAACTAGAGCAACTACTGGATGACGACGATGATATGGCTGATCTGTATTTATCAAGAAAATCTGCCACGTCGGCGTCCCCTGGCAGTAATTTTAATCCTGCTAAGTGGCAGCTGACAGATGATGAGTTCCGAACAATTGGCTCAATCATTTCTGGAAGCAGCAGTAGAGGAAGTGCCTTAACAGCTACGCACGAGGAGGATAATGTGGAGGAACTTGAAATGTTGCTTGAGGTCACTATTAAATGAATAAATGAAATTCTTTGTGGATGTGTTTTCTCTACCGATAATTTGGATATTAAATACTTACTGGGTTTTTTCTGTTATGATTTGCAGGCTTATTTTGTGCAGATTGAAAGCACAATGAACAAGTTGACCACGGTATACTCCTCTTTTATCCTGTATAGCTACATATATGTAAAAATCAAAGATGATTAATTCAGTATTCATTAATTTTTTTCTTCTGAATAAGAAAGTAATAAAAGAGCCACAAAATAAATAATCTTTGCTAGAATTTTGATTTGCTGTTTCTTCTTATTTTGCTTCAGTTGCGAGAGTACATTGATGACACGGAGGACTACATCAATATCCAGGTAACACATGCAAAATTCTATGGAATACACTGTTAAGAACCACGGTGGCAGTGTGAAACAAAGTTGTAACTCTGTACCTACAAGGTTAAGGCCATGCCGTTATGATAAATCCTGCACAAAAGTGTTAAACAATATGGTGCATGTGGATTGTATCTGAACATTATGTATTGCGTTTGATAAATTTCTCTTCTTGTTTGCAGCTGGACAATCATCGGAATCAGCTGATTCAGGTGTGGCATACACTACTATCCAATATTGGGTGATTTTTTATGTTAGAAATAATCAAATAGACATTTTTTTTCTGGGAAATGCTTAACTAGAGACATAAGACAAAGTTTATAGATTTTATGTAAATATTTTGCCATATCATCTGAGGAGCGAAGATTTCAAATAAATGACAGAATTGTAGCACAAACTTTAATAAATGAAAATCGGCGCCATAAAGCCTACCATAAACATGCCTAGGTAAGTGTTTTTCTATTTTACTCTGTCCATTAGAGGTTAACTTTGAGATTTTGGTAACTATTTCTTATTCCTGGGAGAAAAGAGATTTCAGAGTGAAGCTTATTATGATCTTAATCAGTTAAGAGTCTTATCAGCCTACTCTGTTGCAGCTGGAGCTCTTCTTAAGTTCTGGGACGGTGTGTTTGTCAATGTACTCTTTAGTTGCGGCCATTTTTGGAATGAATATTCCTTATCCATGGAGGGAAAACCATGGATACATATTTAAATGGGTAATAATATGCAGATTTGTGATTCTTTTCAGCTGACGATTTTTTTTATTTTTTTTTTGCATTGTCTATTTAAATTTTGATCGAAGAATTTTTTTCATTTTGTCCCCTTCGTAGGTGGTCATGCTCACTGCGCTTGCTTCTGGATCCTTGTTTTTGTCGATAATTTCTTACGCGCGACAGAAGGGTCTTGTTGGTTCTTGATGATATTGCTCTGTTGTAATAAAAGGAAATTAAGAAAAATCAACAACTATCTTATGATACAGGCTTACAACAGTCTGGTTTTATGTTTGATTATCCATATTGGATAGCTTCCTGCATGCATGTGTTTGGGATTCATGATTTGATGGCTTCGCTAGTACCATACGTTCGTTTTCCATGCAATTTTCAGTTCTAAATGATACATTATTATTTGATCTGATTTTGGGGGTAATGATGTTTCTACTACAGAACTATATATTCTTGTTTTTATGATTATTTCATGACTTTTCTATTTTCCTTGTGTTCCCTTACCTTATAATGGCTTGATTATCATAAAAAGTGGTGAATGCATATTGTATGAACTTCATGAAATCATATTCAAAGAGCAAATTGAACAAAAATAGAATCAAATTATTTGATAGAATCGCTGATTGAGAGAGAAGAAACTCCCTCTCTCTATTGAATTGCCATCTCATCAAAGCTTAAATTGTTAGAGAGGGTAGACATTTAATATTTAAATATTATCTCTAATACGCACCATTAAATCTTTTTGTTATGCCTGTCACGTGACACTTTTTGATAATTGTGTGGCGGTGGGATTCGAACCCATGACCTTTTGTGGCCTGAGTTTTGATACTATATTAAATTGTCATCTCTTCTAAAAGCTTAAGCTGTTAGAGAGGGTAGACATTTAATATTTATATATTATCTCCAACACTCTCTCGAAATGGTTATTTGATGTACAAAAAGTGATGAATGAGGAACGTGATTCTCCTATTTATCTAGTCGAATGGATTAGCTAAACTTAACCCCGTTTAAAAGACTAAACATGTGCCTAATGACTAACGACTAGTAAAACTAAAACAACTAAAGTTTACATGAGTAAAAACGTAATAATAAGAACAAGACTCTAGTTAAAAAGGGTTGCAGAGCATATATTTCAATACTCCCCTGCAAAATATGCATGGATATCAGTCATGCGCAGCTTGACGATCATCTGATTGAAGAGTTGAATGCCGAAAGGCTTTGTGAGAACATATGCCACTTGCTGATCACTTAGAATTTTCAAAATCTTGAGCAATTTGAGCTGAACTTTCTCCCTTACAAAATGGCAGTCTATTTGGAGATGCTTTGTTCTTTCATGGAATATTGGGTTGTTTGCAATGTAAAGTGCACTTTGACTGTCAGCGAAGAGAAGAGGAACCCTTTTTTGAGCAAAGGTCTTTTAGCAAGTGCGTTAACCACAGTAGCTCACAGGTTGTTAAAGCAATAGCTCTATATTCAGCTTCAGTTGAGGATCTACTCACCGTCTGTTGTTTCTTTGCTTTCCAGGATATAAGTGAGTCACCTAAGTAAACTGCAAAACCAGTAATACTTCTTTTGGTGCGGGCATCCAACCCAATCACTATCACAAAAATGTTTTCAAATGATCATTAGAATTAGCTTGAAAGAAAGTGCCTCTACTAGGAGCATTTTTCATATACCTGAGGACTCTGTGAGCTACAGTGAGGTGGTTAGCAGAAGGATAAGAAACAAATTGAGACAAACATTGAATATTGTAGCTAATATCAGGTATAGTGATAGTAAGATATAACAATCTTCCTACCAATCTTCTGTAAATAGATGGTTCATCCAGTAAAGGTAAGTAATCATTGTTGATGATGCATAATCCGCCACGCCCTCAGAAAAAGGTGAAATGGGTACCCCACAAAAATGACCAAGGTATAGGGAAAATGTAACCCCTTGGTCATGACCAACTAACACCCCAACAAGGGTACACGATCTGGACATAGTGAAAAGGTACCCACGGGTCACGACCGACTAACACCCTAATAAGGGTGCACGGTCTGGACAAAAAGACCTGGGTATATTTCACCTAACAGCCTAGAGAGTTCCTCCCTACCTTCAGGGCAATAGGACGACCCCTCAACTGGCTAACTCCACTACCCGAATTTTACAGGACCCGCGATAAGGGTCCCCCGGGTGGTAGCATCCAACACTTAGCCAAAATATCTTTGAGAAAGGAAGATAATACAAAACAATAAGGAACGAGTGAATACAAGGAAAGATCAAAGGAAGAAGACCTCACATCCAAGATCTCAATATAACAGATCAAAGACACACGAGACTCGGAAGATCTTACAGCTACTTGGACAAAACACGACTCAAAGAACCCCTCTCAGCACACGCGGGGGTAAACACAACTCGGAGGGTCTTGTTACCCTCAAATCGGAAACAAGCACCACGATGGTACGACCTGACTCAAAGGAAGTGTCAACTACCCATGTTAAAGGCAAATCCCAACCACCCCTCATTATGACGATATAACATGTCTCATTGGCCCAAGACTGTCGTTAGGGTAGAAGACGGCGAATCTTACCGATTCAGATCAACAATTGGAGCATAACCGACTCGGACTCACCCTCATTGACTCAGAAAATCCTACAAGGCGATTGGAGCAGGTATCATTATTATCCGGTCAGAAGAACTCAGTCAAACTCACGCCATTGAGTGCCTCGTACCAAATGACCCCCATTGGCGCAGAAGACCCTCTACAACATTGGCCATCGCCACCACCCAAAATTAAGAGGGAAGATCGACTCCCATTGGACAAAGACCTCAAGACCAGCACTATAAATAACACCTCTTTCAGCATCAAATGGACAAGTGCATTCTCGCAAATTTTACTACAACCAGAATTGTACTTAGCAAAATACTAAAAAACACTATATGTGGAAGAAATAGCTATCTCCACATGACCCCCTTGTAATTAACTCTAAACCCTTAATAAACTAATCTTGCCTCCTTTTTCTCAAACTCAGAATGGGTATTTATAACAATAATCAGTGATAATATTCCTGAATTCTCCCGACTCTAGGGGCCTCGGACGATATTGCATTGTGTAACCTATTGTGTGCATCCATGGAAGTGGTGCAAGGTTTGCAACCAGGATAACCTCTTTCAGTGACTATGTCTAAGGCATATTTGTGTTGACAAAGGTTAATTCCCTTTGTTGATCTGGCAATTTCAATACTTAGTATGTATTTTAAGGTGCTAAGATATTTAATAGTAAATTTATCATCAAGTTTCTGCTTGATATATGAGATTTCATTCATGCCATTGCATGCTAGAATTATGTCATCAACATACAAACAGATGCAAGTAAAGGAAGAAGCACATTTGTTGATAAAATGGAAGAATCAGATATAAACTGAGAGTAACTAATAGATATGAGGCAAGAGGTGAGCCTACTGAACCATTGCCTGTAGGCATGTTTAAGACCATATAGGCTTTTTTTAATAAGGTAGACCTTGTTGTCATTCTTGTTGCAGTAACCATGAGAAGGTGACATGTAGATTTCTTCATCTAAATCTCCATGAATGAATGCATTGTTCACATCCAGTTGATGAGGAAACCTTTCATGTGGGGCAGCAATGGCAATGAGCCTTTTGCTACAAGTCTTTCTGGAGGATGCATCAAAATAATCAATCCCTTTCTTCTTGGGTGTAGCCTTTTGCTACAAGTCTTTCTTTTTACCTCTCAACGGTGCCATCTGACTTGTATTTGATCTTGTATACTCATTTGTAGCTAGTAGTGTGCTAACTAGGAGGAAGTTTAGTTAGCTCCCGTGTGTTTGTTCTTTCTAAGGCCCAAATTTCCTTTTTCATGGCATCCTGCCACTTCTTAACCTTGTAAGCTTGAGTTAAAGTTTTTGGTTTAGTGATAATAGAAATGGAGGAAGTGAAGGCCTTGTGATTATGGCCAAGATGAGAAGTAGTCATGTAAGATTTCCATGTGTAAAGTCCATGGCTAATGGAGAGGTTGGCTTTATTGAGAGACAAGGTAGAGAATGGTCATAGACTTTGAGGTAGCAAGGAGGGGCTATGGTTCTTGTTCACCTCATTGTTTGAGGTTGTGGCATATCCTGTGTTTTTGTAGCATAAATTGTTGGATTAGGGACATAATTCTCTGAGGTAGTGTCCATAGTGTAGTTAATTTCTGCATCTTGTTGAAACTGCGACTCTAGTGTGTTAGGGATTTGAGATATGGCATCTTCAGCTATATGTTTGAGTTGCTTGCAGCAGGTGTGAGCACATGTTGACCAATGAGTGGCACTTGGAGTTACCTTAAAAGAATATGTGCAAAAGTGTGTGTCCCTGTGAAGAATATTATGCTCAGTGGTAGACTGCTTTTGTAAAGGATAGATGTCTTCATAGAATCTAACATTTCTAAATATAAACACTTTGTTAGTAGACAAGTTTAGCATATAATATCCCTTGGTACCTTTGGGATAACCAATGAAAGCACATTTGATGGCCTTGGCATCAAACTTTGACATGTTGTCAAAAGCATCGCTCGAGCGCGCTCTGAGTGAAAATGGACAAAAACCGCCTTGGAGCGCTGTTGTTGAGCATTGCATTCAGGAAGCGCACGCTCAAGTCGACAGAGCGCACGCTTTAAGTGTGAAAGCGAAGTTTTGTGCGCTTATTTAGTAATCGCATGCTCTGTTTTTTTCCTTGTATAGTTCTTTTCAGTGCCATTAACAGAAATATAGAAAAGAGTGGGCCATTTATAATTTTGATATAAGCCCAATAACCCAATAAAGCCTAAAAAGGGTTTGTGGAATTGAAAAGTCAACTCCATGAAGTTGTAATGTTTGACTCACAAATCTGTTTGTCCTCTTCCATCCCATTCTTTTTCTAATAATTTCAATGTAATATAATTTGTTGATTATTCAATTAGCTTAAATATGTTTTTGAACATTCTTAAATAATTTTTAGCGTTTTGTTTTATTCTATATTTTCTTATTGTTGTTCTATTTTTATTTTATACTTGAAATAAAATAAAAATGTCCACATTTATAGAGCTTACGCTCAACGCCTCGCCTCTAAGTATAAAAAACGCTCCGCTTACGCTCAACGCATTTAACAACACTGGTTGGTAGTGAGAGTAGAAGCATAACATAAGCAACCAAATGCTTTTAAAATGTTGTAGTCAGGTGGCCTATTGAAAAGCATTTCAAAATGAGTTTTATTATCTAAAACCCTATAAGGAATTCTGCTGATAAGGAACACAACATTACCAATGCAGTAAGGCTGGGACCCAAGAAACATTTGAGACAGATAAAAAATTATAAGTGAAGGCGAGAACATATAGCGCATTTCTAAGAATGAGATTACTCATGAGTTTAACTTTTCTATAAGGGTAGCAGAAGTAGTGTTGTTATTAGAGAGATGTACTACAATATTCATTGGTCTTGGGGTGAACATGAACATGTTATAGTTGCAAATCATATGATATATGGCACCTGGTCCATGGTCACTAGACATATGATTTGATTGTAATGAAGATGAAGAAAGAGAAAGAGTAATGGAAGTACCAGTCACAACAACTGAAAGTAGGATTTGGTATGGCCTTCTCTGCTTGCTGGAGAGCCAGAAATGGTGCAAAGAGAGCTTGATGGTATGTGTTGCTAGACGAAGACTGGGTACTAGAATCATGAGTTTTCTCTTCTTCCGATGCCTTAACATAGTTAACGGAGTGTTTAGGAGAAGGCCTTATACCCTTTGGTCCATCCCAACCAGGAAGTTAGCCAATCAACTATAAATGCTTATCAACTGTGTCACCAATGAACTTTCAGTGAGTACATGTCCACTTTTTTTTATCCTTAGAGAGTATGGATCTAGAGTACTTCTGGCTAGCGTTGCCATGTGTATTATTAGGTGCATATGATTGTCCTCTGCCATAGCCACCATCAGGAGCAGGAAGAGCGCTAACAGTGGACATAGCTCTTTGGTTCTCTTCTTGAAGGATAGAGCACACTTGAGACAAAGATGACAGAGGAGTGACAAGTTAAATCTGATTTCATAAAGCTGATGAAGACTTATTGAGTCCCATTAGAAACTTTATAACACAGTCATAGTGCATTAAATCAGACATTTTCTTGTTAATGTTACAAACACATAATCCATAGGAGTTATTAGTGAGAGGTCTTTGACTTGAAAATCCACCCCAAGAACCTTTAAAAGCATTGTAAAACTCAGTAACAGACTGATTTCTCTGAGAAATAGTAGTTGATTTCTTCTGGAGTTGATACACTCCAGAGCCATCAGTCCTATAGTATCTTGTCTCCAAATCATGTCGAATTTTAAAGGTAGTTTTGCAAAACAAAATAGTTTATTTAACTTCAAAGTGACAGAGTTTAATAACCAAGAGGAAATCAAAGTGTCAGCCCTAAGCCAACATGTTTTAGCAATATCATCAGAATCAACTCGATATGCAAAGATCCAACAACGAATTTGGGCTTGTTCTTGATAGTTAGAGCCATAGGAATGCTCTTACGCCATTAGATGTAATTGTTCCCATTAAATTTGTCACTAACAATGTAATGCCCCTGACATTTGAAAAAATAAAACACAAATTTAAACTTTAGTCCTTGAACTTTTGAAAAAATCTATTTTTGACCCTAAATGTTTAGAAAATTTTGCCTTTTAGTCCCTGAACATAAAAGTTAGTCTTTTATTATTTTTATAGGTCTCTAATCTTAAAACATATATTTCAATTTCAAATATTAACCAAGATGATCGATATATCTAGAAAAACTACACAAGTAAATATGTATGTAAAAAAGATCTAATTATACCTATTTGAATTTTAATTATAAATAACTGAGGGACTTGATATGCAATTACCTAATTGGTGAGGTAAGCCATGACATGTTTAAGAGCATGATTGAAGTCAGATATTTTGTGATTTATTATAAAATAACCATGGTGGAACATGATCATTAATTATTAAACTAATTCGCCTATAAATAGTCATCATTGGTCAACATTTTTTACAGCCCAAACTAATTCGATTCAGCCAAAAATTCCTGAAATATGACTTCTTTATTTTTGTGTTCTGGTTTGGGAAAAATTTATCTCATATTTGTTTTTGTTCATTTTCTACCCGAAAATACCCCAAAACATTTATTGCGCAGAAATTATCCATTCAGCCCTTTATCTTCGAAAAATCATAACTAATTGTAGAAAAATCCCCTTTGATCAAGGTCAATGGACGAATACTCCTCATGATGTCCTCTAACTTTAATATGAAGAAATGTTTTTCAAATAATGTTATTTAGAGGGTCGAAATTTCTAAATCGTAGACTGCTGTCTGAAAACCCAAAAATAGGTTCTTTGTTTTCAAGAATTATTTAACATAGAAAACCTTTGGAATTTCCTTCCAATTTGGGTACACTGAAATTTTTGGATGTACTAGAGACTTAAAGAACGATTTTTCCATAAATCAGTTAAGTAATATATTTTGAAGATTTTTTATGCATCAAATTAAATAGTTTATCATACTATACTTGATATTATTGTATACTTACCATTTGAAATGATTTTCCAACATTAGAAAAATTAAAACTACAATTATAATTATAAATATATGTTTGATCAAGATAAATCTTGAGATATAAATTACGTATACAAAGTACATTTGGTATTTAACTTAACCTTACGACATCAAATTTTATCGCATAAGATTTTCATAAATAATATGTGTAATTTACTTAAATTAGTATTAGCTACCTGTTTAATAAGAACTTCCTCAAATTTCATCAACACGAAAGTTAAATAGTACATATGTTTATTGTGGTAAGTTATAATTATTCAGTTAACTGATATTATCTTAATGTTATTAAAGGTTTGACAAATTAATCAACGACGCGCAAGATTCTCTGTACAAATAAATGTGAGATTTAAATTCTGATTTTGTTCTAGCCCCCTTTGGCATCCGACCCTGAGGAACTTGGACAAAAAAGTCACAACTTCATTACCAAACCAGAACAACCTATAATTCATCTTATTCTTATTTTTGCATCTCATCAAGAAGCGTGATTTTCTCACTTATTGCTAAATCATACACAACTATTAATTATTCATCACATATAATCTCATGTACTTGTTCTTGAACTGTGCAAAGAGCAAAGAACTGTGTGTTCGGGATATGTAGCTCAATGAGCAATAGATATTATCCGGTTTATTAGCTTGTTTGTTTATTACCTATTGGGACGCCTTTAGGAAGTTGGGCCCAGGAATTGAGTCGATTTACTGCTAGGCAGTAAAGGACTGTCGGTTTAAGTAATTTCGCTTGATACCCATTTATCTAGGCGCCGCTTGCAGTCAGGAGTTAGTGGTAACCCGCGTGCTGGATCGGCATGTACTCGAGTATGTCGCCTATTTTGTTTGCAAGGTCACTCCTCGGAGGTATAAGGTAGTATTTGACGCACATGTTCATAAACTATTTTCAGAATATTTCGGTACCATTGCTACATCAAATTACCTTGTTAAACTGTTTCTATTGGTAAGACCACTCCTAGAAATATATCAATTGAATCACTGTTAATTCTTGCATTGCCACTTGTTTTGTATGAATCTCACTAAGTCATCAAAGACTTATTCCTCGTTTTTCCTGTTTGTCCATTCTTCAAGATAAGAACGACGTGGCAGCAAAGATCATGTGAATATTCTTGCCAATCTTGCCTTTTGGAATGTCCGTATAATTGAAAATGTTATCAACATAGCGTAATTATCAAAGTTATCAACATATTTGTATTTTCAAGACTTCCGCTGTGTATATTAAAAGTTTTTTTTACCATAATGTGTATGGTTGATCATGGACAGTGACACCCCTTCCTACGAGACGTGTTTTAGTCTGAGCTGGGTAAAGTGTCTGGCCAGCACCAAACCAACTCGGATCGGAACACTACTCATAGGGCGCGACCGTGACAAACAACACATGTACCTGTAAAATCATGAGAACCTTAAAAGTACATCGAGCCTGAATCTTCGCTCGGGTTTTTCAGACCATCAGTAATGGGTGAACTCGCACCAACACCAGTATAATCCATATCAGGAGTAGTCATATTTCACAAGTAAAATCAGTTATGAGTAGATCCAAGAAGAGTATGGTGCGATTTACAAATTTCACTAAGAGAAGACGATCGATTTGAACATTAATATCGTAGAAAAATCGCGCAGAGCATCAAATCAAACGCAAAATGCAGCGGCAGAACATGATCAAGTAATCATCCATCAAATGATACCATCACGAAATCAAAACTGAAGAGCATATTGAACAAAATGGAATCAAATTATTTGATAGAATCGCCCATTGAGAGAGAAGACTCTCTCTCTCTCTCTCTCTCTCTCTCTCTCTCTCTCTCTCTCTCTCTCTCACACACACACACACACACACACACACACACACACACAACGGTATTTAATGTACAAAAAGTGATGAA
Source organism: Linaria vulgaris (assembly GCA_948329865.1). NCBI lineage: Eukaryota > Viridiplantae > Streptophyta > Magnoliopsida > Lamiales > Plantaginaceae > Linaria > Linaria vulgaris. The sequence goes on from OX415250.1 coordinate 80,449,592, forward strand.
TGAAGAGCGTGATTCTCATATTTATCCATCTTGGATTTGTACGAATGGATTAGCTAAATTTAAACCTGTTTGACAGACCAAACAGGCTCCTAATGACTAACGGCTAGTTAACTAAAATAACTAAAGTTTAAATGAGTATAAATGTAAGAACACAACTTTAGTTAAAAAGGGCAGCAATGCATATATTTCAACATAACCGAATAATAGTTTCTCTATGTTTTCCCATTATCCCCTCGCCTTAGCTTTGACACTTACATTTCACACCTCGCTACAATCATCGCATTCAACCTAAGAAACTTTGATTGAATATTAAGGGATATGGGCAGATATAACTATCAGAACGAATCATATTACGTAGACTATCTGTAATGATTAGTGTACTTACCTATCTTATTTTATCATAGCTGCTAGCATTAAAGTAACACTTTTGTGAAGCTTATGCAAGTGAACAATTATGTAATTACACAACTAGGACAATGACATGTAAAAGTAATAATTTTGTTAAGTTTATGTAATGTGAAACCATATAATTATTACTTTATCCATAAAACTTTCAGTTAATCGCTTATATGGTATTGGTATCGTGTCACATCTAGGACAACGAGCAAATTTTGTCGCCTTTCACCATTGTTGTTTCATCCACAACTCCAAGTGAGTAGAGTCTCAGCATGTCTTTGAACCCTGCTGCGAGTAATCCACCTCAGTTGATTATCGTCCCATCACCACCCACCCCACATCCCGATCAAACTCATGTCCGCTAGTTACACCAACTGACGTGCTCACTTGACTGCTCCTATGGATGGCCCCGTCGTTATCCATCACCTCCAAACTGACGATGCTCCTCTATCATCCAACACCACTAACTATTCTTCTTGGATTCAACATGTCCAATTACTCTTGCGACGATGTTCGGCGCTCCACGACCTTTAAATATTTTCTATGATTTTCTCTTGCACCATTGATGTTGTAGCTTGGTCGATGCTCAGTCGTCTCTAGCTATTCACTCTCGCTCTTGTGTCATGTAACTTAAGAGCGGTCTTTTTCAGTGCTTCAATCACTCGGTCACTTTTGCTCGGTTAGCGAATTCATGCACTCTATTAAAACTAGGGTAACTTTACATCATTGACACCCCAACCATTTGATAATAAGCTTTAAATGGCTTGGGACCCACCTCTATCTGTGCTTGCAAGAACTCATTGGAATTCGCTGAATTTCATGATCTCGTAGTCTCTCATGAATCTACCTCAAATGCCGAGAGAGTTAGGGATCATAATCTTCACATTGGTATATTATATTGACTACTTTGGGCCCAAACCCTCGTGGTTTTATTTTTGGGATACAACTCCCAAAAGGCTTCACACCAATTATGTGGCGTTGGTTTCAGATTCTAAAGTCGTAGGGGCAATTAAGTCTTTTCAAGTATTTGAAAATCTATTAATAAACTGATGAGCTGACATTCGCAGTTGTGACGCGTGTTTGGTAAGTGAGTTTGTTATAGCAGTTTATAAGCTCTGGTTTTGCTGCGTGTTTAGCTCAATTTCTCTATTCGTTTTCCTTTGAGTTTGCAATAGAACTTAGCGCAGTAAAATCCTCTCGATTGATCTTTGGATTTGGGTTCATCATCGCATTGATTGATGAATGTCTAACCAAGTAAAAATATGTGTGTTTTATCGCATTTTTTGATTTATGTTCTTGTGATTATTCTTTGATCGTGTGTGATTTCAATTATGTTGCGTTCAATTGTGATTTGTTCAATATATTTGAGTTTGATTCATAACAAATTGGTGGGGTGAAAGTGTATTGATTTGCACTGGTGTCTGCAAAGTTTGATGTGGAGAAATTCACTAGTTAGAATGATTTTGAATTGTTGAGATTGAAAATGTGTGCACTACTCGCTCAACAAGGCCCGTTCGATGCACTAAATGAACCTACTAACATGGATAAGAATCTTGACAAAAAGACGAAGAGATCAATGCTTAAGGCTCATAGTGCAATCATATTGAGTTTATGAGACAAAGTATTGAGGTAAGTGTTGAAGGAGAAGATTGCAGCTGGTGTATGGACCAGATTGGAAGGTTTGTACATGAATAAATCTCTGGTAAATTGATTGTATCTAAAGCAAGTTGTATTCATTTAAAATGCAAGAGGATAAGTCTATTGAGGAACAAATGGATGCTTTCAACAAACTGATTTTGTATCAGAAAAATATAGATGTTAATATTGAAGATGAGGATCATGCATTGTTGTTGTTGAGTTCCTTGCCTAAATCTCATGGACATTTTAAGGAAACTCTCATCTATGGTAGAGAATCCTTGACACGTGATGAATGCATGCTGCCTTAAACTAAAAATATTTAAATGAAATGAGCATTAATAAGATTGTGAATAGTGGTGAAGGTTTGACAGTTAGCCGAATAAGAACAAAGGCAAGAATGATAAGAAGTAACAGAAAACACAACAGAAGAGTGGTAAAAATAGTTTTAAATGTTATTATTATGAGAAGGAAGGGCACAAAGAGAGATTCTACCCTCAGAGGCAGAAGAACAACTCTGAAAAAATTCATGAGCCTAGGAATGCGGCCATAATGCAGGATGGTTATGAGTCTGCTAATGTATTGATGGTCTCCAGTTAAGACCCTGAGCATGAGTGCGTGCTGGATTTTGGATGCTCCTTTCACATGACACCAAACAAGAATTTGTTTGAACAGTATGTTGAAACACAAGGAGGATCAATGTTTCTTGGGGAGAATAAGCCACGTAAAATTCAAGGAATTGGAGCAGTGAAGTTCAGATTCCATGATAGAGTTGAAAAGTTGTTGAAAGAAGTCAGATTTATGCCTGACTTGAACAGAACCCTAATATCCCTTGGAGAATTAGAAAAGAATGGTTACCAATTCAAAGGTGAATCTGGAGTTCTAAAGGTTCGAAAGGGATACATGGTTGTGATGAAGGATTCACGGAAAGATGGACTCTATACTTTGGAGAGAAGGGTTATACTTTGACCAGCTGCTATAGTAGTAACCAGGCCTGGTTCCAAGACTGAGTTATGGCATAAGAGGTTAGCTCATGTCAGTGACAGAGGGCTGGTTGAATTGGAGAAAAAAGGGCTGCTAGGAACTGCCAAACTTGAAAGTTAGTTTATGTGAACAATGTGTTCGTGGAAAGGTACATAAAGTAAAGTTTAGTACTGCTCATCACAAGACCAAAGAAACACTTGATTATGTACATGTTGACTTGTGGGGGTCCTTCAAGAACACATTTTCATTCAGGATAAAGGTACTTTATATCACGAGTGGATGACTGTTTAAGGAAACTATGGATTTATGTTATGAAAACTAAGGACCCAATTTTTGAGATTTTCAAAAACTGGAGGACTCTGATAGAAAAACAAATGGGAAGAAAGCTGAAGAGATTTAGGACATATAATGGTTTGAAGTTCTGCTCATATGAGTTTAATGAATACTGTAAGATAAATGGTATTGTAAGACACAGAACAATTGCTGGTACTCCTCAACAGAATGCTCTTGCATAAAGGTCTAATAGGACTATACTTAAGAGAGTAAGATGTATGCTTCAGAGTGCTCATTTACCAAAGGTTTTCTATGCTGAAGCAGTGGTTACTGCTTGCTATCTAATCAATAGGCATCCTTCAACAACTCTAAATATAAAGACACTTGATGAGGTATCATCTGGTCACAAATTAAATCTACAGAATCTAAGGTTGTTTGGATGTGCTGCAATCAAACCAAATAAGCTGGAACATAGGGCACTTAAGTGCATATTTTTAGGATATCGAGAAAGAGTCAAGGGCTATATTCTATGGTGTCTTAAATTAGACCACATAAAACGCATAGTTAGAAGATATATGGTGTTCATTGAAGAAGCAATGGTCTATGTTGGAAATAGTTCTACAACTATAAATGAAGGTGATCAAGGTAGAAAGGTTGATGAGGTATATCAGTTTGAGGTGGAGTGTGTTTAAGATCGAAGGGAGCAATAAGCTTGTACTTGGTTCTGGAGGAAGAAGAACTAATTGATGCTCAACCCGATCAACCAAAGCAAGATCTTGATCAACTTAAGGATCACACATACATACTCAGAAGGGACAAAACCATAAGGCAAAAAAAAGCACCAGAGAGGTATGGTTATGTTGATCTACTAGCATATTTATTAGTTGTTGCCAATAATGTCTTAAAAGAAGATCCTAAGGATTAGGAAACTTTTAGGGAAAGACAAGCACAAATGGATTAAGGCTATGATATAAGGGATTAAATCTCTGGATGCAAACAAAACCTAAGATCTTGTGAGAGGCCTAAGGGAGCTAAGATTGTAGGATGTAGGTGGATATGTAAAAAGAATGAATGTATTCCTAGAATAGAGTAGGGTAGGTACAAGGAAATATTAGTTGCGAGGGGGATCACACAAAGAGAAGGCATTGACTACAATGAGATGTTTTCACTAGCGGTTAAACACAGATCCATCTTAGTATTGTTATATCTTGTTGCAACCTATGACCTAAAACTAGAATAGATGGATGTTAAAACAACTTTTGTTTATGGAAATCTAGAAGATAATACATTAATAAAGAAACATGAAGGATTTGAAATTAAAGGCAAAGAAGACTTTGTCTGCAAATGGAAGAAATCTTTGTATGGACTGAAGCAGTCACCAAGACAGCGAGACTTGAGATTTGATGAGTTCATGATGAAGGTTGGGTTTAATAGAAGTCAATTTGATAATTGTGTGTATTTCAAGTTCAAGTCTGACAAGTCTTTCACAATTTTACTCCTGTATGTGGATGGAATACTTATCATTAGTAACCACAACGTAGAAGTTGCTGATATAAATAACAGATTGAAAGATGAATTTGAAATGAAGGACTTAGGGACTGCTAAGAAAATTTCGGGTATGGAAATAAGTAGAGATAGAAGCAAAGTGCTTCTACTATTTCAAGAGGATTATCTTAGAAAAAATACTGAAAAGTTTGGTATGTTAGAAGCTAAAGTGGTCACTACACCACTTTCACAACAGTTCAAACTGAGTATACACCAGTCACAGACTTACTTGGATAAGGAATTCATGGCTAGAATTCCATATTCCAATATGGTGGGATCTCTAATGTATGCCATGATCTATACAAGACCTGACTTGGCATGCTCAATGAGCATAGTCGGAAGATTCATGTCAAATCCTGGTAAGATCCATTGGCAAGCCTTGAAGTAGTAGATCTTTAGATATGTTAAGGGAAATCTGAATAAGGTTTTGATCTATGGTGGAGCTAAGGGAAAAATTGAAAACTCATAGTGTTAACAGGGTAAAAATCTACGTGCTTAAAATATACTATAATACGATTACTAAAAATTGCCGGATATATTATTATATGATTTATATGCGTAACCACAAAATACCCGTATCACACGGCGAAGACCCCGAGTCTCCCAAATACAAGAGCACCCCCTGCACCCTCCTATGTCTGAAAGCTATCGAAGAGTTCATCCCGAGGCCTTGGACACTAAAACATTACTTCACGAAGACAAAGCAAAGCCCTCGGAAATATGCCCAATTTATGGCCAAGGCAGAAACGCCTATCGGAGTACACATCAGAAGAAGGCAACCTAACAATGGACCACTATCGAAACTACAACAGCATCGGACGAGCATTCCCTCCCACTTATCCAGCGTTTCCGATAGGTACCGCCCATCGGAGAGAAGAAAACCAAGGAGCCAATTCATCATAGCACCTTGAAGCTATCGGAGAGGATAATTCATCCTAGTCAACGCCCCGTCAACAGATATACCAAACAGATAAAACCTATCTCTTCGCACATGCATGATGACACCTGTGAACACATGCGCAGTGACACTTGTCCCTAAAAAATTCTATAAAAAGTAAAGGTGAGAGATCATAGAAAAAGAGGGGGGCGCTCCCAAGAGAACTCATGTTCTCTATAAAACTAAAAAAGGCTTCATAGGAGAGAAAAAAACTCTTTTCTTTCTGAAAGGCTTCAAAAAGGTCTACTCTTTCAACAGATAAAATCAACACAATCAATAAAATCGACATACTCCAAATAATCAACACCAAGAACAAGAACTACGAGTGGCTTGATTCCCAATCGGGGGATACGTAGGCACCTCGGAAAATATCCGAGTCCAGCCCCAAATCAATAAAAACCAACAATCCCCTCGGGTCGGGATCGGCGTTCCAACCCAAAAATAATAACTCGTTAAATAGGGATAATATCCAGCCCGTTAACAAAGTGCCGCCGTCTGTGGGAACCGTCATCGAATCCTTGAGCAAGCCCGAAGGGATCGCCGCCAAGATCAAAACGGCAAGCAGGTACTACTGCCACGAGGCGATACGCTCCGAAGATAAGTTTCTATTTCTCCAAACTCGCGTGATTCGAGTCCCATCTTGGATATCTCCTTAAAAATTTTGGGATTTTCTAATTGCTATATAAGTATGTATGCGAAGTATATAAAAGACTTGTAAAGGAAGGAAAGAGGTGGTCCAGTGGCCTCGGAGAAGTTCTCCGTGGGCGTTTACCCGGAGAACCTTTATTCGTAACTAGAAGTGTGATTAATCCTACTAGAATGATTCTTCAAAAGTATGTGAGAATATTCACTAAACTCCAAGCACCTATATATACTTAGGAATCTTTCCTCGGATGGCTGAATTAAGTGTGAGCTGTCCAAGCTATGTTACAGCTACGATTACGTGTCGGGGATACCTCTATTTAGAGAAAATGTATCTCCAAAGTTTGCACTACGAACGGACACGTTATGCTAAGTAATTTGTTTGGCCAGTAAGAATGAGATACTATCTCATTTATTTAAACTCAATCTTAAGTTTTACAATTAAAGGAAAGGACCCAAGTATTTATAACGTGCTGAAAAGTTGCGATGACTATTAACACGGAAAAGATAAGTTTCATTCCAATAAAAAACAAAGTACAATTGTGCTTAACAATAATAAAAAGCCTCTAAGTTGGGGGGGGGGGTAGAGAACTCGTAGAGGTGGGGGTTGGCCCAGTTGCGGGAGCGAGAGTCGGACCGTTTGTAGAAGGGGGAGCACCAGAAGGACCCGCATGGGCCCCCGTATCAGGAGAAGTACGAGTGGTAGGCAGAGGGACCATGGTAGTTAAGGGAACCCGAGTCGGGGCAGCAGAGGAAGGAGGAAGTTGAGAACTACTCTTAACAAAAAGATCATAAGCTTGTTCCAGCGTGGGCTTCTCCATCTCCGCTATATTTATCAGACGCGGATCTACATTGGGAGATATCTTCCTGCGCACTTGCCCGAAGCATTGAAGGAACCCCCACATTACATGCCCGACCAGGTATCCGTGATTTTTACGGACATATAGTTCCTTGACTCGGGTAGTGGCCTCCTCATGGGCTTGCTTCACTGCAGCAGTCATCCTCTGTTGCATCTCCTCGGAGGTGATATCCCCCGAAACCGGAGCTTTCGACAGCTCCTCATTAAGAGCGTCCACCTGACCAAGCGCTTGGTACAAGCTGCGCTCCAATTCCTTCTGTTTCGCCTCCCATGCAATCTTCCCTTCCTCAAGGGAGGTAACCTTTTCTTTTAAAACCATTCCCGAGGCCTCCATCTCCGATGCGTAAGATTGGAGCCGCTTGTTTTCCTCCCTTAACTCTTGGTCCTGCTGCGTGATTTTAGCCCACGCTTCTTCGTACTTCCCCATCTTCTCTCGAAGATCCTTATTCTCTTCTTTTGTCTTCCGAGACCTTTCCTCCGCTGCGTTCGCCAGCTTTTGTAATTTCTCAACCTCGAGTAATAGAAGATGAAGCATTTTAGGCACCTAGAAAGCAAAATAGATGGATAAAGATCCCATCATTGGGTCCTAAAGGAATTAGATAAGTAGAAATTAGGTCTTACCAGCATAGCCATCCAATTCGTGCAAGTCTGGACAAACTGCCACCCCCCGACGGCAGAAAGTTGGTAGCTGATAAGTATCGGGTGACTGTATCGAGGGCCACCTTAGCCTCTTCTAAGCTAGGCCCGTGTCCCGAGACTGGAACACTCGAAGACGAAGGTCCCCCTACATGTACTCCCCTCGATATGGGTACTTGAGTAACCGCGAGACTATCTGATTGAATAGCAGCAAACGGACTCGGAGTAGGATGTCCCGAAAAAGAAGGAGCTGCAGCCATCAGCTCCTCCAATAAAGCCATCGGATCATCGGAAGTTGAAGGAAATGATCCTCCTTCCAAATTAAATAAATTGTTACCCCTTGCGAATCAAAAACTTCCCAAGTAAGCAAACTACTCCTTAAAGAAAAACTAAAGGAGGAAAGGATTAATCTTGAGAAGCTTACCCAAATCTGGAGCATCCTCCTGGGATACTCCTTCGTTCTTGCCAGGGAGGGCAGGTCCTTTGTCTGTCAAAAACAGAGTTTCATATAAGTAAGTATGTAAGTATCTCAATATTACTTAAGACTAAGAAGAGATAAGTACCTTCGGGAGGGGTTGCCAGTAGCATCTCCAGTGAATCCCCCAATGCCTCCGATGGGGAAGATATGTCGACAACACCTGGGGGTAAGGGCAACCCCTCTATCCCAACCTCTTCGTCCCCTTCCCCTAGTAAGAAAGCCCCCACGAGGACCGCGCCCGCAGAAGTTACGCCTAACTCCGTCTCTTCCGGGGTATCAGACGTTCCACTGGATGATTGAGATATGGCTGTCGAAGTTGTTAAACGAGTCCTCGCTTGCTCGGTATCACCCTCCGCAGCCCCAGAGACTTCGTCCTCTCTCGCCGTCAACTTCCCTTCCTGAACCCCCATCTCCTCATTACCACATGAGCCACTGGCTCCTTCCACCATGTACGGTCGTAAGAAGTCCACTGCATAAACGGCTAAAGGTTAGATAAACCAGAAGAAATACCTATAAAGTAGGACATATAAGTATAGTAACTTACCGAAAGTGTTGAAGTATTTCTCGGGAATGGCCAGAGGAGTCTTGATTTTGTCTATCGGGGCGATATGTCGCAAGCCCGCGGTCCGATAGAGACACGCAAAATCCTTTGACTCCACCAAAGGCTTCGCAGAAGACACCGGTGAAAACACTAGTGTATCGTCTATCACCGTCTCTGGAAATTTGGGTACCCTCCAGGTAAGTGGCATGTCCCATTTTCCCTCGGTGGGGTTGATGTAGAAAAACTTGTTCTTCCATGTGCTGTGAGAGCTGACGTTGCCCTCAGAGATACGGTCATCTTTGTCCCGATGACTGAAACAGTAGAAAGGAGCCCCCCCGGAGACACCTTCAACTCAAAAATTGCGAAAAATCTATCCCTCGTGCACTCGATTCCCCTCACCAAGCACCATAAAACGAACAACGCAATGGCCGTAAAAGAGTTGGGGGTGAGTTGACTTGGGCATACGTTGCAGTATTTAAAAATTTCGCAGTAAAAAGGCGGGAAGAAGGAACGCAATCCCGCCTTTACCTGGGAGTAATACACTGTTAAGTGCTTCGGCGGAGGAGAATTACCCCGTTGATCGGCTAACGGAACCGTCACCTCCATGTTCTGGCCAGAAGCACCGTATTCGATAAACAACTTTCGAATTTCCTCCTCCTCAGCAGCGCTAATTGTCGCTTCGACCTTCTGGGTAGCTCGAGGAGCACCACCCTTGTCAGCATTTTTCTTTGACTTCTTCACCCTCTTTGCACTGTCGCTACCACCGACCCCCATCACCGCCGTCGCGCATCTCTTTCGAGAAGATGAAAGAAAGGCTCATGTCGCCCCGCCAGTGCCAGAAGTGGCAGACACCAGATTGGTTGTGGATAGAGACGCTATTAGAGAGATTTTGAGAAATTAGAAAGCTTTTTGCAGAGAAAGGAGTTAAGTGGGAGAGATTTTTTCGCCTGAGAATTGCAAGTGAGAGAATAATGGGAGAGAGAGGAGTTTATAAACCCTAGGCCCAATAAATGCATTGATTACCCATTAAACCTCTTTACACTCCACGATTGGAAATCGTGCCTAGTGGTCATAAATCATCACGCCTCTTCGGTTAGAGTAACAGTCCGAATACCTCGACCCACGTACTGAACGTGGCATTAAACCACCATTAATTACATTTAATCGCAGTTAATTAAGTGCCACGACATTAATTATAATTAATTCCCCGGTATTAATCCCACGAGGGCACATTTCCAAGGCATCGGAAACCTCTCGCCTCGGAGAAGGCAATCACAATAATCCCCTCATCCCTTCAAAAGCAAGGCCAAGAACTTGGGAGACATGTATTAAACAGACATAAACGTCAATGATGAATGTCTACGACACCCCAAGAGAGTTCTGTGATACCCTCCCAAGGTTTTCCAAATCCTGGATGCGACTCAAAATTCCTCTCAAGGATCTACGATGCCTTATGAAACGTTCCTGATAACTCTACGATACTTTAAAAGGGTCAGGACAGCCCCTATGATGTTTATAAGGACACTAAGATGTCATGATACTACGTACAATACTCTAAAAGCCCGAGACAAGTGCTTTCGACGACCCCGATAACTGAAGGCTACTATACCAGGACCATCGTGACTTTCAACCTTTTAAGTTTCTAGTGCAGTCAACTGCACTAAAAACTGGGAGGGTTTGTTAACAGGGTAAAAATCCACGTGCTTAAAATATACTATAATACGATTACTAAAAATTGTCGGATATATTATTATATGATTTATATGCGTAACCACAAAATACTCGTATCACGCGGAGAAGACCCCGAGTCCCCCAAATACAAGAGCCCCCCTGCACCCTCCGATGTCTGAAAGCTATCGGAGAGTTCATCCCGAGGCCTTGGACACTAAAACATTACTTCACGAAGACAAAGCAAAGCCCTCGGAAATATGCCCAATTTATGGCCAATGCAGAAACACCTATCGGAGTACACATCAGAAGAAGGCAACCTAACAATGGACCACTATCGAAACTACAACAGCATTGGATGAGCATTCCCTCCCACTTATCCAACGTTTCCGATAGGTACCGCCCATCGGAGAGAAGAAAACCAAGGAGACAATTCATCAGAGCACCTTGAAGCTATCGGAGAGGATAATTCATCCTAGTCAATGCCCCGTCAGCAGATATACCAAAGATAAAACCTATCTCTTCGCACATGCATAATGACACATGTGAACACATGCGCAGTGACAATTGTCCCTAAAAACTTCTATAAAAGGTAAAGGTGAGAGATCATAGAAAAGGAGGGGGCGCTCCCAAGGGAACTCATGTTCTCTATAAAACTAAAAAATGCTTCAGAGGAGAGAAAAAAACTCTTTTCTTTCTGAAAGGCTTCACAAAGGTCTACTCTTTCAACAGATAAAATCAACACAATCAATAAAATCGACATACTCCAAATAATCAACACCAAGAACAAGAACTACGAGTGGCTTGATTCCCAATCGAGGGATACGTAGGCACCTCGAAAAATATCCGAGTCCAGCCCCAAATCAATAAAAACCAACAATCCCCTCGGGTCGGGATCGGCGTTCCAACCCAAAAATAATAACTCGTTAAATAGGGATAATATCCAACCCGTTAACACATAGTGTTTGAAAGGTTTTGTAGACTCAGACTATGCTGGTTGCTTGGACACAAGGAAGTCCCTTACAAGATATGTCTTCACTGCATTTGGTACCACCATAAGATGGAAGGTAAATTTTCAAAGAGTTGTGGCCTTATCAACTACAGAGATGGAATACATAGCCCTTGCAGAAACTATAAAGAAGCTTTATGGCTTGAAGTTTTGGCAAGTGATCACAGTGTATTGCGATAGTCAAAGTGCAATACATCTCAGCAAAACCCAGATGTATCATGAGTGGACAAAGCATGTAGATACTAAGCTATATTTTGTCATTCAAAAGGATCAATGGTTGTTGATAAAATTTCAATTGTAGACAGTCCCATTGATGTGATTTTTTTTTTTTTTATAAATTCCAGTTGATATGATTACAAAGCCTCTACTAGGCAATAAGTTTAAATATTGTCTAGACTATATTCAATTGATTGGAGCTTAGTCCTTTGGACGACTAGTTGAGTAGTGGATTGGTTTTGTAGTTGTGATGTTCATAAGATCTCAAACCAAGGTGGAGAATTGTGGTGTTGGTTACAGGTTTTAACGTCACACGGGGCAATTTAGTCTTTTTAATCCTTTGAAAATCTATAAGAAACCGATGAGCTGGCATTGGCAGTTGAAACACATGCTTCGTACATGAGTTTGTTAGAGGGGTTTATAAGCTCTGGTTTTGCTATGTTTTTAGCTCAATTTTTGCCATTTGTATTCTTCTCAGTTTATAACATATTTTAGCGCACTAAAAACCTCTCGATTTCTCTCAATTGATGAATGCCAAACCAAGTAAAACTATGTGTTTTTTATCGCATTGTTTGGTTTTTGTTCTTGTGATTCTTCTTTGATCGCGTGCAGTTGCAATTGTGTTGCATTCGATTGCGATCTGTTCAACATATTTGAGTTCGAATTGAGATATCCCCAGAAATATAAACCTAGATAAACTCTTTCATTTTCCCATGTGGGACTCTTGTTTTCCCCAACAAGAACCACAAAAATCTTCTTGCCACTGTGAAATTTTCCCAACTTTTCAATGGAAATCGTGGTCTTCAACACCACAACAATGTTTCAAAATCAGAATGGTAGAGGTCGTGTCAATTTTAACCATTCCGGACAAAACAATATTGGTGTTCGTGGCAATGGTCGTGGTCGCATGGATCAATTTTAGGAGTCTTTTCCAATCACGTGTAAGCTTACGACCATTTAAGTCACATTGCCAATAGCTACGATCTTTTTTGCGCCAGCTGTCAATGTCACACTCGCTTCTTTGAGTAGTTCAAGTGGGGACACCCGAACTCGTGGCTCTTAGATTATCGGGCATTCCTTAATCTCATAGGTGATTTGGTAATTTAACTATATATTTATAGTATGGTGCTATTGATGAAGTCACTCTTGTTGATGGCTCATGTCTCCTTATTCCGTCGTTAGTACCTCTATGATTAGTTTTTCGAATAAGAATTTCACTCTTACCAACGTATTAGGTATTTCAAATGCAAAGCAAAATATTTAGCATGTTCATCAATTTACAAAGGCAAATAAAGTTTTTGTTGAGTATTATCCCTTGTTTTATTAGAGGTCAGGGTTCGAGGAATCCTCTAGCTTGAAGTAAAGACACTAATGGAGTCTACCGTCTTCAATTCGCGTCATTTTCTTTGAATTTACAAGCTCATTTTCTTTGCTTGATGTTAATGCATCTCTTTTGAGCTAGCATGCACGTCTTGGACTCAGTACAATGTCTTGATACTCGACAATTTCGATCACCAAAGATTTTGATTCTCGAGACTCAATCCCCCTCACTCGTTGAACCTTTCATTACTTGAACTTTGAAACGCCAACACCGATTCAACTAGCTACCCAATTCACGTGCTGCTGAAGACCAAGGTTAATCCAAGGATCATAGGAGGCCTATGATTAGCTTGACATGGAGAATTGAATCAGTTGACCGATCATCTGACAAAAATGTCCCACATCAATATATAACTCATACAAAATGTATTGGAGTTAAAATTAAATCCATGTCTAGGTTGGAGAATCATATACAAAAGTTAATTATTTGGGTGTTGTATATACTATCACAATTCTCTAAAATTGGTTGCTTCTGATACTAAATAGCCGACTTAATGGCTAAACTCAAATTACACAAGTTTAGGGGTGATTAATACCTTAAGTTCATCTATCTTGTACCATAATTATCTTATTTACATTGCATTTTAAGTTTGATTGTATAATGGTCAAATTGTCCATATTGTAATTGGATCTTTCTTAAGCACTCGTGATTTTTTTTCATCTATAGAGGTCCAAAATTTGTCCTCTACCTTTTCATTTACACATATAATTTGGATACTGATTCTGACAATTGATAAGGCTAATCGATGAAGAACTAAAAGGCTCAACTATAATAAATTGTTCTCCCACTCTGAACATATTTTTCAAGTGTCAAAACATTGACTTTGTCAGCTCTACAAAATAAATATACAAATGTTTTTTGCGTTTATTGTAATTGTAGTTTCATGATTTATTCCCAAAACATGTATGATAAGGAGAACTTAAAGCCTCCTCGTTCAAAAAAGGCAAAAGAATAACTATTCCTGTAGAAATCCTCCAAAATGTATAAAAAAGTTGAGAGTAGCATCTCCGTATATAAGGCAAATATCATAGTAGATACAACATTTCTCACTCGAGTCTTAGCCTTTAAGAATTCCCTAAGATCATAAATAAAGCACATTCGAGCTTTGATGTCAAGAACCACAACTAGCTATCACCCTAATCTCATCTCAACATTCGGACTACTACACACCCTTAAATGGCCTTAACTGCTCATAAGTAACACTAAATATTAGTGATGAATCCAACTAACTTCGTAGATCATATTATGACCCCCTAACTCTCTAAGATCACAAATAAAGCACATTCGAGCATTGATGTCAAGAACCACCACTAGCTGTCACACTAATCCCATCTCAAAGTTCCGACAACTGCACACCCTTAAATGGCCTTAACTACTCATAAGTAACTCTAAATCTCCATTAACGAATCCAACTAACTTTGTAGATCACATTATGACCCCCTAATTCTCTCGCCGCATATCTGATCATTTTACAAAGAGTAATACGTCTCTTTCAACCTTGTCCTCTTGCGCTACTTATTCGTATACGACAACCTTAATCTTCAATGCCATAATAACTTACAAATTTAGATGATTCTTTTCTAACAATATTTTTTCCTTATGAATTAATTTGACCTCTTTGTGCAAATGCACACACACGACATTTACTGTACGGGTGAATACCATATTCTCTTCTATTAATTGTCTTTCATATTCCAAAAAAGGTGAGACCTTTGAGCCTAAATGCTATAATACTAGTGTTTTAAGTGCTTAACTCATAGCTAGAAACCTTAAATTTTATGTACCACATATATACCCCAAATTTTCTAGAATTAAGAATATTGAAAGAATCTCTAAACTTAAATCCATGTTTATAATAGGTTTTTTTTTAGCGTAGATATAATTCTAGCTTAAAGTTCATAAAAAAACGTTAACTCGATTTCACTAAATTTACATGATATTATGGTAGGCCAAGGTAGAAAAACTTTGTGGTTTTATTCTTGGACGGAACTTAGAAACCGAGCAAAAATATTGTTAAGATTTGAGGTTCTTAAGTTCTAAAAGCTAAAACTATCTTATTATCTCCACGAAAATGTTGTTATTATGTACCTAAATAACTAAACAAAATTGCCCTTCATATAAACAAAATCCAATTTGGGCATCATGCTGGGTGTTTGTGTATTAATCCATCGATTGTTACAATAAAGAAATGCAAATCATGACTTGTGGTTGTACATCCAAGTACACATGTTGTACCAATGGGCTTTTGGGTTTTTCTTGTCAAATTTTTTGAACAAAGAGCCGCGGTATATCAAAGGTAAAAATTGTCAAACAATTTTTTTAAGCACGAAGGGCACATGTTAACAAGCGTCCAAGCACACCGTCCCTAACAACAAGCTGAGTATGTGCGCACCGACGCATGTTATCCCCCGACCCCATACGCCGAGCTCTTCCCCTCCTCCTGTAAAAATATCCATTTCGACAATAATTTCAAAAAATGAAACACGATATTTAATGTTATTTCTACAAGGCCATGATTTATGAAAATACTATAAAAAATGTAAACATTTTAAAAAAACTATTATGCTGTTTTGCAAAACACTAGGAGTACATCAATCTAATTAATTGTACAATGCATGCCACGCCTTTATGCTTTTAGACCATTAATTCTTTATACAAATATTAAAAAATTAACCTATTTTCTCTACTAGCTTAAACATTGCAAAACCAAAACCAGATTTAAGAAAAATAAAAAATAAAAAACTTCCATCCCTTGATATTATTTTTCGGTCTGGTACGTTCTTATCAAGCACCAAATTATAATTTCAATAAAACAGAATATCAATATATAATACATTTTAAGAAAAATAATGAATTGTCCTCTAAATACAAGAAGTGCAAATATTTTCCCATACAAGGAATAACATTTATTACTCTAAAAGCAGAATAATAAAGTTTCCATCTTAAATTTTAACACTAGTCAACGATAATCCGTTACACAATTTAATGATATTAAACAAATCCCTATTAAATTTAGGAGATTAATTTATATGGATATTTACATGCCACATGTCACTATGCGATTGAGAGAAGACATACGAGAAGAGGGAATAGAAAGAGAGAAAATTTGCTCGCAAATACTCACATACAAGGAATAACATTTATTACTCTAAAAGCACATGTAATAAAATTTCCATCTTAAATTTCAACACTAGTCAACCATAATCCGTTATACAATTCAATGATATCAAACAAATCTTTTTTAAATTTCAAAATACAATCAACTGTCTCATTTCACCAAGTATTTATTAAATTTTTTGATCAAATTAACGATAAACATCAATATAGAGACGAATAACTTCCATCACAAAAAGTAGTTTATAAAGGTTCCGCAAGAAGAACAATGCCACCTCGACAAAAACAATGTGCCACGCGGCTAAATTACGGGCCGCAAAGTTATTCGATCTAGCCACGTAAAGCAAAGTTACAAGTAATAGCACATATAAACCTAAAAGAATAGTAATAGTTTGTAGTAATTGTAAAAAAAATTCCAATATAAATGTAAGTCCAATTCATGCTAATTGTTACAACAAAGCCTCTCTCTCACTCCTCTCTCTCTCTCTCTCTCTCATTATATATATTTCATCTCTCTTGTCTCTCTCTCGATTTCGACTCCCAAACCCCCACACTCATATATTCAGTATACACACAGATCGGCCACCGCATAACCCTTGAACAAACCTTTCTAATTTTACGGTTTTACCCCTCAAATTGCTGATGTACAGGTCAACAATCTTCTTCGCCTCCTCGGTTACCATTACTCGTAGTAGCTGATTGATTTTATTTATTTTGTGCTTTTTAATTTATGGATTTGAATGCAGGTAGAATCGAAGGAAGAGGAATGGACGTGAATTCAATCTCACATGCGTCGGGTTTAGCATGCACCGCGTGAGGGTGTTGGGTTTTTTGTAATTTCGTTGATTTGTCGGTCGAATTTGGCAATACGATGTCGCATCAGGTTGTGAGGGTCAAGCGGGACACGGTGGCTCCATGCATGACATGCCCCCTTTGTCACAAGCTCTTCCGTGACGCCACCACTATTATCGAGTGCCTCCATACGTGTTAGTTGCTTTTTCTAATAATAATCGTGATTTAGCTTGTTCCTTTCATGTTCGTGTGCTCAATTTCTTGAATTGCCCTCTTGGTGTGTGCTGTGATCTGTTTTTGTGCGTAATTATGTGGTGTGGATTACGTTGTTACTGATCTGGGTGTGGTCATGTATGTTCATTTTTGTTGAGTTTCGTGTTTTATTCATTTACAAGTTGTGCTTTTGGAGGTATTTGGTGTGTGTGCTTTGTGAACTAGGGACTAGAATGAGAGCAGATCTTCTCTGCAACTTTTTGGACAAGTCTGGAATCTTTCAAGACAAATGGTTGTGAATTCGGGTACCACCGCTAAGTTTACAATGTTTTGTACATGAAAGTGGTATCCTCTATCCTACCATGCCTCTTTTGTGTCCCACCTTTGTTTTGTACATGAAGGTGGTATCCTCTATCCTGCCATGCCTCTTTTGTGTCCCACCTTTCTTAAATAGCACAACAGTCACTTACAGTTCGACACATGTCTTTTTGTTAAAAACTAGGACACAAACAACAAAACGATACACGAAATGGGTTAGCGATCCTCATTGCTAATACTGGTATTGCTGGTTGAGTAAAAGGGGTCATTTAATCTCTTTGTTGTCTTACTAACTTAATAGAATGTGAATTTATTTCAGACAATTGGCCCTACAAGCTTTGTACACCATTCCAGGAAATGATTATTGAAACATCAAGAAAAGGTCGTTGACCAAAACTTATGTTGTTAGACGAGTGAGAAATTAAGATTTTTGGTGACGCTAAACTTTAAGGATGGGATAAATGAATCTGATTATTTACTAGAAGAAAACTTGTAATGGTTAAACATTCTTTGGAAAGAACATATTTATTTTTCTCGACATTGTGCTGCGTGCCAGTTGACACTTGGCTGTGTTTTTTGCCAAGACTTCTCTGCAGGATTTGGTGCTTTTGTCTGTCATCATCTTTGAAACATTGATGTGAAAAGCTATTTTGTTTTATCTGATTTTAGAAATTTTGGACATTGACAAGTTTTTTCGATTCCATAACTTTAAATAGTTTTTGGCTGGGGAATTTAATACTCTTTTCCATGAATGTCAAACAGTTTGCAGGAAATGCATATACAGGAAGCTCTCAGATGAAGAAATGGAATGTTGTCCAATATGCAACATTGACTTGGGTTGTGTGCCATTGGAGAAGTTAAGGTGAGATCTCTACTTAGTTCTGTTGTTTTAATAGTTATTGTCATTTCATCTTCTCACTTTTAAAACCAACATGCAAACACAGGGAAAATGCAATGCGCATAAGTTATTTGTGTGGTGTTTCTAGCCCTTATTGAGATAATAACACTAAACTTAAGTGAAGGGAAAATGGCATCCTCTGATTTATTTCTTATTCATATGACATTGCTTTAATTGTGAGTGCTAATAAGTTATAATATCACAGCCTTTTGAGCATCGACTCATTCAGGAGCTTCACCTCTTCAATTTTAGTTTTAATCTCGTGTTCCCCACTCTGTTTCGGCCTTAAATATTACAATCAGAAACTATTTGTGTGTGAAGGAATTATTGGGGTTCTGGTTTTGCATGCATGTGCATTGAGCCACGGAAATGGTAATACGAAGTGTTAAGCTTATATTCTTTCCTTGTATTTCGTTGATCTTCGTACATGCAACAATTCTAATCGGGTACTGTTCAATTTCATTATGTATCCTACTTACAGGGAAATAGGTAATGTATTGTTTTGTAATTCGTTATGCTAAAGAATAGAGAAAATATGGACATTTGGCTAAGAATTTTGAGACTTTAACATATACAAACTAAGTTTAGCTACTACCGAATTTCATCAGTATATAATGTATGCATATTCATCTTAAGATATGTAAACCCGTAATATGTACAATGTCGTTGGTTTGTGAATTTCATTAAGACATTCGTCTTTTGCATATGTTTTAGGTCATTAGCGTTCTTTGGCTTGAATTTTTTCTCCCTTTTTCCTGATTAGTATGGCACTGGTATATGTTTATCAGGGCGGACCACAACTTGCAAGATGTGAGGGCTAAAATATTTCCTTACAAGAGAATAAAGGTAAAGGCCCCTGAAATTGTCACACCTGTTGCATTACCTGCTAAAAGGAAAGAAAGATCCCTGTCCTCGCTGGTGGTTAGCACCCCGAGAGTATCTACTCAGAGTGGAATGACAGGAAGAAGATCAAAATCAATTGCAAGAAAAGCATCACGGGGTTCCAGTTTTACCATAGAGAAATCTGCCAAGAAAGAGGATGACTCCAATGATGACAACCCTGAGAGCTCTAGCTCTCCAGAGAAATATAATCCAAGTATAAGGCAGGTAGGTAGTTGAATGCAAACCTCGAGTATTGGCTTATAACCTCATTTTTGTTACCAGTTACATCCGTTGTACTTGCTGACATTGTTATTACAGAACTCTGCTGCTAGTGAGCCATTCAATAGCCAAAGTCCCGATAAAGGAAGAGAGAATGGTTCTGAGACTTGGGAAGGGAAAGTTGATCTGTGGAAGCCCTTAACTTGTTTAGTGGAGGCAGCAAATAGGAGCAAGTCTTCTAAATTTACTACTGAAGGATCGGTCTCTAAATCAGACGCTCTACATTCCCGCGGCAATGAGGGACTTGTGAGTAAATCCAAGAATAAGGAGCATAGGCTGAAATCAAAAGTTCAAGATGACAAGAATGGCAGTGATTATACCCCTCCAGACTCAGAAAGGCCTAAAAGGTTGCGCAAAATTCGTCAGAAGAAGGCCCGAGATTTTGGAGAATTCAGGGTTCCACCGCAGGTTGTTCTCGATGCTTGCAGTGGTAAATTTGATCGAAGAAATTATCCAGTTTGGTTCACATTAGTGGCCTCAGATGAACAGTAAGCTTTCTATATCAACCTTGCGGTTTTTGGATTTTCTTAAAGAGCAGAATTATGGTACTTATGTTCTCTACCTTTCTGATTTGTCTAATTTTCGGTTATATTCTTTCAGGGAAGGAGATGCTCCACCCTTGCCGCAGATTGCTGCAAGTTATATAAGAATAAAGTGAGTTCTGTTACTTCTTTCCTTTTGAATTTCTGGAGTTTTTTTTCACATTTTCTTCCATTAATTATTACTTTTTCTTTTTGATGATTAACTATTACTTAAGCAACTTAAATTATCATTTATTCAGTTGCAAAATGTCACAAAAATCTATCTGATGGAAAAAGGGTGAGATGATGTTAGTTGTAAACTTTCCTTGGCTTTCTTTACCTTATTTTGACCCAGTTGTTAGATTGGAATTCCTGTTATTTTGGCTAGGTTGGTTTTGTCAATTCCATGTATTTGATAAATGATGATGCACAAGCATGGGTGATGGGACATTCCATACGAACTGGCTTTTCCTGCTCTTTGTTACCAGTTTATGGTCTTTTCCTTCCTCAGAATCTGGAAGGATTTGAAATAACATATAACCAGTAGTTAGTGTTTCTTTGTGTTGGTCAACTCTTATAGCATATTATACGAATGAACATGTAGTCATCTCCTTATGAAATAGTATCGCCTGCTTTGTTTTGTTGAAAAGAATACACCTAAATGTAGCCTTATTGACAATACTAATTGCGGTACCTCTTGATTTCAAGTCGCACAGCTAATGAGAAAATTATTTGTTGTTCAATTCTCTTTTACAAGCCCATTAGGGTGGATGAAATCTTTGGAATCCATCTTATGAAATTTCAATCTTGTTAAGTTCTCTGTAATATGGTTTCATAATTTTTTTATCCATTGTACCCATCAGAAATTTGTACAATCAGTAATATAACATTTAAAATAAATATCGTTCCTGTCATTTGAAGCACCAACATTCAGCCTGATTAAAAGCTGCTCCTGATACAATTTATTGCGATCCATCATTGTCAGCGATAATGTTTCGCAATGCATCTCCCATTCTGCGGGGGTATTCTCATGGTGGTGGTGTTTGACCATGGTAATATGGACACTGCTCATTGGAGATGGGTTTTATGTGCGCATGGATTGATGCTAAGGCAATCTATTGTTCTTGGATAGATCTAAAACACTTCGTTTTATGCATGATTATTCAAGTCTGTCTCGATATAGACTACACTTAATCTGTGTGAGTTACTTATTCTATGTGAGTTACTTTTGTACTATCTATGTTATTCTATGCTAGAGGATGATGTATCTTCCTGTAACTGACTATTAAGGTTATATTAGCTTATAATCTGTAGAAGGAAAAATTCCAATTTGCAGCTGCATAATTTGTCGTTATAAAAATTCCAGTTAGTTACATTTGCTGCTCTGGCTAAGTGATTCTTTCATAACCATGTGTTCAGTAAGATATGGGAGTTCTTTCTAAATTTACAGGCTAGAGTATCTTACAAATTGGAGATCACACTGATGTGTACTGCTATATATTTTTCTATTATAGCACTGCTGGAGCATTTCGAATTTCTCGACCCTCAGGAGAGCTCTTTTTCTAGCTATATTTATTAAGTGCTGGTCGCAGAAAATTTCCGCACATTTTAATTTGCATTTTACAACTCACTGCCTTTGGTTCTCATTGATCAGCTTAGTGCTTATTTCATGATTGAAACCAATACTTAACCAATAGGTAGATATACTTCTGAAATCTTTAGTTGATAGTACATCGGTGCTTCTAGAAATGCCTTTCAACTCGAGGATGTACTGGGCTTAAAATGCTTGAGGTGGATTTTATTGCATCTCTGCAAATATACCACTCCGCTAAATGTTATTTCATTAGTGACACTCGCTGAGACTCTTGTAATCATTGAACCTGACCTTTTTCTTCACATGGGTATTTGCTACCTTAGTGAATCCCTTGTTTACTTGTCGTGAAGAATAAATTGTAACTTAAGCTTATAGTAATCTTAAACCCTTCCATTTGTGATATCATTCTGGTAAAATGATGAAATCCCCTGTTCTTTCCTGATCCTGGTGTAGTACTCAATCATAGAGGAAAAATAAGTAAGTGCATGTGTATAATTGTTTTTTAACTGGAATCAATTGCATTCTTCTCAGGGATGGGAGTATACCGGTATCTTTCATTCAAAAATACCTCAAGGCAAAATTGGGTCTCACAAGTGAAGATGAGGTAACCTCTTGCATCCATCAAATTTTTTTTTTTTTTTTTTTTTTTTTTTTTTTTTAATAAATATCTTTTATGTTACTCCAGTGTTAAACAATCCCCACAGATGGTTTTTGAAAGGAAACTCTTTGCTCACAATTTGGTTTCATGTTTGACATAAGCAGTCATAATGCTCCCACCATGATGAAGATGCTGTCCTTAGTATCCCTTTACTTTCTAAAAATGTTTTATTTGCATCCATGAATTTGTACTATATCTTTCTGCGATTTTTTTGTAGGTTGAAATCAAGTGCATGGGACAGACGGTCATCCCAACATTGACCCTGAACAATCTAGTCGAGTTGTGGCTTCAGACAACCACAGCAGAGAAAATATCAGCCACAATTGGCTCATCAGCAAAAGATTTCGTGATGGTTCTGGGATATGCTCGTAGAGTTCCGGACTCTTGAGAACGTGTGTCCCCAATTTTTTTTTCTCGACTCCAATAATCTCTGTGTTATCTATGTTTTAATAAGTTACATAAATCTGGTCCAGCGCCCGTCTGCCTGTTGTGAGCATGTGACTCCCAATTCGGCTAGCG
The DNA here is from genome assembly GCA_948329865.1 of Linaria vulgaris. Lineage (NCBI taxonomy): Eukaryota > Viridiplantae > Streptophyta > Magnoliopsida > Lamiales > Plantaginaceae > Linaria > Linaria vulgaris. The sequence continues at coordinate 80,472,580 of OX415250.1, forward strand.
GGAGCTCGTTCCTCCTAGATTTGGGGGGGGGGGGGGGGGGGGGGGGGGAGGAGAGGGAGAGAGAGTGGGATGGGAAATCACCTAAAGATATTATTAGTTTTTCCAGATGCGTTTCTAGTGTAGTGTCTGCTTCCAGCAGTGTTTTATAGTCGGTACATTTGGGAGTACTTTGATCTGTTTTATCATGTTATTGTTTGATGCACTAGCGGCGGGATTTTCAGACTACCATTTTCGCTTCACTCTTTTGTTTGGACAGATATTGTTATTACATCAATAGAGTCGTATACCGATATACCGACAGTCGGACTTGGTTGCATGTCTTCAATTTGATGTACTACTATACTATGTTCAATTGATCACGTGTTACAAAATCTCCACCAGTCTCATTTACATGTGCACGTGCACTCTTTGACTTTTCCCTTATTTTACTGAATAAAAATGAATAAGAACATCGGTAACTTGACACCACACATGACATACCAATATCTTGAGCTGTTTCATTCTACACTTACAGGTTATAAGTAAAGAATTTTGATTACAACTTGGATACTCAATCGTTAAACAGGATATCGTCAGATGTTGAAGTTACTTAAAAGTAAATTGTTACCTTTCGTATTCATCAAAAAAAAAAAAAAAAAATTACCTTTTGTATATAATATATTAAGAAGCTACTTAAGTGAAGGAAGAGTTTTTAAAATGTCCACAGTATCTTAACTCTTAAGTTGTTAGTCATGAATTACACTCGACTAACAACTAACATAATTTAAAAACTAATTTTGGATTTGGAATTTAAAGAATTATTTACTTCAATTTTTCATGACTTACGAAACAACTAGCTAGAAGCATAAGTTATGATGCACTAGCACTCTAGATTCTTTTTGTGTTGGTGACAAATATTGGACACCAACACGGCGCTGACAAAAATTCCACAGGGGTTGAACAAACCACATTGCAGAAACAGCACGTTGGTCACGTTTTAAAACAAATTGTAGGTCCCAGTATTTTGTGGCTGTAATTATTTTTTATTATTAAATATAAGGGGGGTAAGATAACACAAGATTTTAAATTATCACGACTTTGTCTTTAATGCGACGTTCAACAATTTAAGCTTTCATTCGAGCAATTTTGTTTGATTTAGCCGACGTATAAAAACCGCCATGTTGAATACATGTCTGCTAGCAATTGACGTCTAGCATAAATTAATACCAAAAAAAAAATGATACATGAGATCTCTTTTGTTGCTTGTAAAACCACCATCCATGATCCAACTAACAGAAAAAAGTGAAGGGTCCGATGCTGTATGTAAAAATCTTGTGGAATGTAACACTAACACAGGTCATACTTTGGTGTAAAAGTGTGTGAAAAGGTAGTATTCAGGAATCTAGTAGCCCCTTAAACCGTAGACGCGTAAGTAGATCCAACAACGGGATTCAATCCACCTTGAGCAACTTGATCTTCATCCAAAAATAAGTCCTCCGGAGTCCTAAACACCGCGTGTAGACTCAACATTGCCAACCCGATCCCAACCCACAACAAAAGACTAAAACTAAAGCGCGTCACAACCAAGCTCAACACAGTCAAAATTCCAACCACAACCAAAACCGCGCGATCGTCAATTGTTCGATTGAACAACACCATCGGCCTATCACGACAGAAGAAGAGAAAAAACCACAATACAAACACCATAAAGAACGATATCATTGAAAGAAACGTCCCATACTGATGCTGTAAGCCTAATAAGAGAAACAAGAGGAAATCCATCATGTAGTTGCCATGAAAGTGATTGAAGTTGACCTTGACGCGATTAGCTAACTCGCTGAAGCTGCGAGGCACGGAGTAGGAGGAGGAGTTGTAGCGTCCATAAAACTCGCGCGGGGGGCGGAGTGTGGAAAAGCGACCTTCCCCAGAGACAGCGTTGTTGTCACCGGTCATTGTATGGTAGCCGGCTGATGACATTATAAAATATTTGTAAGGATTTTAGAGCAAAAGACTCGTTACAGAGTACGTATAAAATCAAACACCTAATATTTGATGTGGGGGTACTCGGTTAGTTAATTGGAATCTAAAAGTTTAGTAGGTGGACATACGTACAGTCTGAAAAGAAGAATTCAAACTTCAACAAAATTAAATTGTTAATACAACCAGACCAGAACCACAACCAAGTCCAAGAATAAACCCAAAGTTTTACTATATAAAATTTATGGAGCACAAGAAAGTTCTAAAAGAACTTGACCATAACATCTTCAAAGCCAACTCGTTGAGTCTCCGTTTTTGCACTGGCAAGATTAATATTTGAGCTATTAGTAAAAATTACTCATGTGTTATTTTTAATTGGCAAATAACCCATGTGTTATTTTAATTGGCAAAAATCTATTTGTGTTATTTTAATGGGCAGAAACCTGCCCTCATGGCATTTTTTATAATGAAAGTACCAATGGCTAATGATTTATAATTATTATGATTTTTATAATAAACATATACTTATTGCAATAAATATTATAAATCGTGTTATAAATTTTTAAGATTTTCGTAAAATTGTATAAAAGCATGATAAAATTAATCGGTGCCTTACTTATATTTTTGCAGAATCTAAAAACTAATGTTTTATTCAAAATAGATAAACAAAAATATGCATAAAACTTAATTTGAACATTATTAGTTCCATAAGTATCAAATAAATACAATGAAAATCACATTTTGAGAATATCATAGGGTGCGAATCAATTCAATGTAGTAGGGGAGTTTTGCTAATATTAGAATAACACATGGGTTTTTTTTGCCAATTAAAATAACATATGGGTTATTTGCCAATCAAGGATAACACATGGGTAGTTTTTGCTGTTTACTCATTATTATATAGTAGGCCCGAACCACCTCGATACATTTCTCTGACTAAAAATATTGAGTTTAATCCTAACAAGAGACCACATCCGCATACTATCTGGGAGATAAGATATTCGATAGGGCGTGTGCTTATGGCGGTTGGAACATGGTATTTAACACAACTCGTGTTAATCACATGGACAAGCTTTACTTGGATCACTCGACGCTACTTATTAGTTGTACATATGTTGAGGACGCGGGGGGTCTTGTGAAAGAGGAAGAGACGCTTTTGGTTTGAGGCAGCGTGGTCTATGAGAGATGAGTGCGTGCAAGATGGTGCTGAAGGACAGCTGGTGTACGAGTGCAACGGATCACACGACGTCGCTTATGGAAAAATTAAAGAAGTGTTGTAAGGCGCTAACACACTAGTAGAATATTTTGGGGCCGACATTAGGCAGATAGATAAGCTTTCTAGCGAGATAAGGGGGATACGGACTGGGATTGTTACTAGGGTATTTAAAGCTAGAGAACATTGGAGCAACTTTTGGATCAAGAAGAAGCCTATTGAAAACAGAGGGGTAAAGTGTAGTGGCTTAGAGAGGGAGGCATATATACACCATTTTCCATATAAGAGCGAATCAGCGCAAGAAAAATATAGGGATTAAGGGCATCATAGACCAGGACGGTATTTGGATGGATAGGTTGAACGTGGGTGAGGCGATAATTCAGGACTATTTTGCATCTTTTTTTCAGTCCAAGCAACCGAGTTATGAGGATATCGTGGGAGTGCTGACGTGGTACAAACCCAAGTGACCAAGGAGATGAATCAATTCCCGACACAACCTTACGAAGCCGACGAGGTAAAATGAGCTCTCATTCAACTGTTTCCATTTAAATCTCCTAGCTTCGATGATTTTTGGACGAATTATTATTTGTGCCCTGTATGTTTCAATTTTTTTATGAAAATGCCCGTTATCTTTCGAATTATTGAAAATGCCCTGAAACTATGCCCCTTTTTGTAGAAATTGCCCTTTGCGTGCCACATGTGAATTTCGGACGACGTGGCATCCCCCGTTGCTGCCACATGTAATATATTTTGTCTATGTGGCTGCCACATGTAATATATTTAAAATATAAATATATTTATATCCATAATATATATAAATATATAAAAAAATTATATCTTTATGTATTAAAATATATCAAATATATATAAATATATAAACAAAAGGAAAAAAGCATAAATTAAATTTTTAATTACTGAAATTTTAAAAAAAATATTTTTTTTACTGAAATTAAAACCCAAATCATTTTTTTACTGAAGTTAAAAAAAATAAAAAAACCAAAAAAAGATAGATTCCACCACCCCCCCCCCCCCCCCCCCCACCATACCGCTGCAACTCGTCGGTTGCAGCGGTGGCGACGTCGATCGACGCCGCCACCACTGCAACCGCGAGTTCGGTGGTGGCGGGTTGCAGTGGCGGCGTCAATCGACGCCGCCACTGCTGCAACTGACGCCGCCACCGCTGCAACCGGCGAGTTGCAGGGGGGGGGGGGGTTGACGGTGTGGGGTGGAATCTTTTTTTTGGTTTTTTTTAATTTCAGTAAAAAACAAGATTTTTTTTGGTTTTTATGATTTTTTTTCCTTTTTTTATATATTTATATGTATTTGATATATTTTAATACATAAAGATATTTTTTATATATATTTATATATATTATGGATATAAATATATTTATATTTTAAATATATTATATGTGGCAGCCACATAGACAAAATATATTACATGTGGCAGCCACGGTGGATGCCACGTCGTCCGAAATTCACATGTGGCACGCAAATGGCAGTTTCTACAAAAAAGGGCATAGTTACAGGGCATTTTCAATAATTCGAAAGATAACGGGCATTTTCATAAAAAATTGAAACATACAGGGCACAAATAATAATTCGTCCATGATTTTTCTACAATTTGCTACCAAAAATATTGGCATATTGTTGGCTATGATGTTATTAGATCCTGCCTTGATTTGCTTAATCATAATATTCTTCCTGCTAGCATGAATTTCATGAACATAGTGCTTATTCACAAATGTGACTAGCCGAAATTCATGCACCAATTCCGTCCCGTTAGTGTTAGCAATGTGTGTTCTAAAATGCATAAAAAAACTTTTGCTAAAAACTACATTGCTTACCATTATCTCTGGATCCCAATCTGCTATTATACATGGACATCTCATTACTGACAATATCCTAGTTGCTTTTGAGATTAACCACTATCTTAAGATGAAGAGAACATGTAAGATGGGGTAAATGACTCTCAAATTAAATATGAGCAAAACTTATGACAGAGTCAAGTGGTCCTTTCTGGAACAAGTGATCTTAGGTTAGGTTTTCTAATATTTTTGTGTCACTTATTATGATGTGTGTTAGATATGTGTCGTATTCTTTATTAGTCAATGGTCATGAGTTTAATTTTCTTACTCCAGAGAGGAGCATCCGATAGGGTGACCCCCTCCCCCTTATCTTTTTTTCTCTTTGTTTCAGAGGCTTTTTCTGCTTTACTCAGGGATGTCGAGCTTAGAGGAGTCGTGAAGGGTGTTAGTATAGCGCATTTTGCGCCAATGGTCTTGCACCTTTTGTTCGTTGTTGATACATTGATTTTCTTCGAGGCAACGAGAGAAGCTGCCCATGAACTTAAGAATATTATGAGAAAATACGAGACACGTCGAGGTAGCAGATTAATTTGGATAAATTTGACCTAGTTTTTAGCAAAAAACACAGAGGAGGCGGTTAGAGATGTGGTGGCGGGGATCTTGTGGGTACAAGTGGCAGATAAATATGAGAAATATATAGATTTACGAGCAGTGATGAGGCGTTCAAAAAGGTTTTTGTTAGTATATAATGTATAGAATTTGGGACACAGTGAAGGGGTACAAGGAAAACAAGTTGTCGATTGCGGGGATAAAAATCTTGATTAAAGTCGTGATGCACACAATTCCAATGTTTGCAATGAGTTTTTTTTTGCCTTCCAGACACCTCAATTAGGGAGATTGGATCTATAATCATCAACTCTTGGTGGGAAAACGAGACACATGAGAAGATTCATTGTCTTGCGTAGTATAAGATGAGTACGAGTAAAAGAGATAGACATATGGGTTTTAGAGACTTGACGTTTTAATGTGGCATTGTTGGCGAAACAGGCTTGGAGGATGTTTGTAACACTGGATAACCTGATGGCAAAAAAATTCAAGGCAAAGTACTACTCCATCACTTCAATTCTCGATGTGAAGTGTGGCTCGCCTCTTTCCTTCCCTTGGCAATGCACCCATGAAAGTATCAACATTGTTAAGGCAAGTTGGGAACAATGATGATATTCGAATTAGGGGCAACACCTGGACCCGTAGGCTATTTTCGTTTTGTGTCATTACGCTGCCAGTCGATGGATATATAAACTACAAGGTTTTGAGATTGAGAGAATATGAGCCGGGAAGTTGGAATGTGAGTCTCATTCGAATGTTTTTTGGAAGATGATGCGTCGGCTATCTTAGCTACCATTGGGAAGCAGAGAGAATCTTGATAAACATATACATCATTACTCCAGTTCTGTGACGGCCGCGCCCCATGAGTAGTGTTCCAATCTGAGTTGGTTCGGTGCTGGCCAGACACTTTACCCTGCTCAGACTAAAACACGTCTCGTAGGAAGGGGTGTCACTATCCAGGATCAACCATACACATTATGATAAAAAAGTAACTTTTAATATACACAACGGAAGTCTTGAAAATACAAATATGTTGATAACTTTGATAATTACGCTCTGTTGATAAACATTTTCAATTATACAGGCATTCCAAAAGGCAAGATTGGCAAGAATATTCACATGATCCATGCCGATGGATGCGCAACTTTTATCCTGAGGAATGGACAGACAGAAAAAACGAGGAATAAGTCTTTGATGACTTAGTGAGATTCATATAAAACAAGTAGCAATGCAAGAATTAACAATGATTCAATTGATGTATTTCTAGGAGTGATCTTACATATAGAAACAGTTTAACAGACAACTTGATGTAATAATGGTACCGAAATATTCTAAAAATAGTTTATGAACATGTGCTTTAACAGTAAACAATCCAACCTTATACTTCCAAATACTACCTTATACCTCCCAACAAGGAGCGACCTCGCAAACAAAACATGCGACATGCTCGAGTACATGCCGATCCAGCACGCGGGTTACAACTAACTCCTGACTGCAAGCGGCGCCTAGATAAATGGGTATCAAGTGAAATTACTTAAACCGACAGTCTTTACTGCCCGACAGTAAATCGACTCAATCCCTGGGCCCAACTTCCCAAAGGCGTTCCAATGGGTGATAACCAAATAAGCTAGTAAATCGGATAATATCCGTTGCTCCTTGAGCTACATGTCCCGAACATAGTTCGTTGCTCTTTGCACAACTCAAGAGCCAGCATACGAGATAATGACGAATTACCATGATTATGAATTAATATGTGATAAATAATTAATGGTTGAGTATGATTTAACGATGAGTAAGGAAATCATGTTATGAGACGAGATAAGATGCAAAAATAGAAATACGGTGAATAATAGGTTGTTCGTTATTTGGTAACGAGGTAATGTCTTTTTGTCCAAGTTCCTTAGGCCGGATGCCAATCTAGGCCAGAACAAAATCATAAATGGAACCTCACCTTTATTTGTACGGAGAATCTTGCGCGTTGCTGATTAATTTGTCAAACCTTTAATATCATTAAGATAATATCATTTAACTAAATAATCTAAGGATACTAATTTGAGGATACTAATTTAAGTAAATAATACATATCATTGATGAAAATCGTACGCGATAAACTTTGATGTCGTAAGGTTAAGTTATATATCAAATATACTTTGTATACGTAATTTATATCTCAAGATTTTTCTTAAGCAACCATATATTTATAATTATAATTGCAGTTATTTTTCTAATGTTAGAAAATCATTTCAAATGGTAAGTATACAATAATATCAAGTATAGTTTGATAAACTATGTAATTTGATGCATAATAAATCTTCAAAATATATTACTTAACTGATTTATGGAATCGTTCTTTAAGTCTCTAGTACATCCAAAATTCCAGGAATCATGACATCAAACAATTATCTTATGAAGCAATCCAGTAATTTGTATAACTTAGTTAATATTATTTTGTTTCAAGATTATCTTAAATTACATAACATTGTATTTATAACTTATAAAAATATTAATACGTAAACCTAATCAAGGTAAATGATCAAAGAATATTTAAGATACGATACATAATCATATAAGAGGATTAGACCTCAAAAGTACATATGATAATCTTATTAAACTTAGGAAAAAATGCAAGAACCTATCCAACGTTTGCCCGCTTTTGCACTTTCCTATCCAACGTTTCATTTTTGACACTTTGCTATCCAACGTTTCATTCTGGTAATACTTTATGGTCCAACCTTTGTTTCCGGCCTATTTCACCCCAAAAACGTCAATTTTTGACGAAATGACATCTCGCTGACATCATTTGAAGGGGCAATTTAGTAATTTTACATATTAGGGGATGTAATGCAATATGTATAATTATTTTATACAACCTAAATTTTTATTTTATTATACATTTTATATTTTCCAGTTTTTATTTTTTTTGTTACTTCAAAAATATTCAAAAAATTTAAAACTAATAAACTTTAACTCATCTAAAATAAAGTAAATTCTTTTTGTTTACAAGTTTAATAGTAAATACTATCAATCTTTTTTTTTTTGAAGAAAATGTGTCTTCAAATGAATTATATTTTTAGAAATTAAAACTTTTCAACAAAACTAATTAGTAATTTATACACCCTAAATTTTTATTTTATTATACATTTTATATTTTCCAGTTTTTTTTTTTTTGTTACTTCAAAAATATTCAAAAATTTTAAACTAACAAACTTTAACTTATCTAAAATAAAGTATATTCTTTTTGTTATCAATCTTTTTCTTGAAGAAAATGTGTCTTCAAATGAATTATATTTTTAGAAATTAAAACTTTTCAACAAAACTAATTAGTAATTTTTTAAGCTTGATTTTGTAAGTTTGATTTATTAATTATTTAATAATTTAAAACTGAAAAAAAAACAAAAAAAAACTTCATCTTCTCCAACACACCCACCCCTCTCCCCCTCCACACCCATCAAATCCACCACCACAAACCCCAAATTCACCTCAAATCGATCTAACTCCATCACCCTCGCACTTCCATGAAGTCGATTTTCGATTTTATGGGATTTTAGGTGGCGATTTTCGAACGAGGGTTTGGTGGGTTGTGGATTTTAAAACTCTAAAACCGAAAATCGACTTCATGGAAGTGTGAGGGTGGTGGAGTTAGGTTGATTTGAGGTGGATTTGGGGTTTGGTGGTGGTGGATTTGATGGGTGTGGGTGGGGCGTGGGGGGTGGGGGTGTGGGTGGGGGTGAAGATCAAGTTTTTTTTTTTTATTCTTTTTTTTTTCAGTTTTTAAATTATTAACTAATTAATAAATCAAACTTAAAAAATCAAGCTTAAAAAATTTCTAATTAATTTTGTTAAAAAAATTTAATTTCTAAAAATATAATTCATTTGAAGACGCATTTTCTTCAAGAAAAAGATTGATAACAAAAAGAATATACTTTATTTTAGATAAGTTAAAGTTTATTAGTTTTAGATTTTTGAATATTTTTGAAGTAACAAAAAAACATAAAAAATAAAAACTGGAAAATATAAAATGTATAATAAAATAAAAATTTAGGGTGTATAAATTACTAATTAGTTTTGTTGAAAAGTTTTAATTTCTAAAAATATAATTCATTTGAAGACACATTTTCTTCAAAAAAAAATATTGATAGTATTTACTATTAAACTTGTAAACAAAAAGAATTTACTTTATTTTAGATGAGTTAAAGTTTATTAGTTTTAAATTTTTTGAATATTTTTGAAGTAACAAAAAAATAAAAACTGGAAAATGTAAAATGTATAATAAAATAAAAATTTAGAGTGTATAAAATAATTATACATATTGCATTACACCCCCTAATATGTAAAATTACTAAATTGCCCCTTCAAATGATGTCAGTGTGATGTCATTTCGTCAAAAAGTGACGTTTTTGGGGTGAAATAGGTCGAAAACAAAGGTTGGACCGTAAAGTATTACCGGAATGTAACGTTGGATAGCAAAATCAAGCAAACGTTGGATAGGAAAGTGCATTTTCCCCTTAAGCTTATGTAAGGATATGTTAAACATGATAATTATACTATTTATATACTATTGAAAAATTTGAAAAATATTAATTCGTGAACACAAATTATATTAAAGTGATTCTAATGATTGTTATATCTTATAAGAGTCATGTATGAGTTATTATCAATAATGGAATTGTGATGATTATTTTCAATCATAAACAAAGAACTTAAAGTATGTAAAATAAGCTGAAAATCGTCGTAGTTTGGAGTTTACCTTTGATCGAATATCCAAATGAACTTTGTTTCCAAATAGTTTTGTGGAAACTGATCCCTAACATCACTAGGAACATGTGTACCCAAATGGGAAGGAATCTCAAAAGGTTTTCTATGCTAAATAATTCTTGAAAATATGAACCTATTTTCAGATTTTCAGACAACAGTCTACGGTTTAAGAATTTTGACCTTCTAAATCACATTATTTGAAAAACATTTCTTCATATAAAAGTTAGAGGACACCATGAGGAGGATTCAACCGTTGAACTTGATCAAAAATGATTTTTCTACAATTAGTTATGATTTTTCTAAGGTGCAGGGCCGAATGGATAATTTCTGCGCAATAAAGGTTTTGGGGTATTCCTGGGTAGAAAATGATGAAATAAGAACTTGGGATGAATTTTTCCTAAAAGTAGACTTACTAACTTAGAGATTCATAAATTAAGATAAAACATGGTGTCTCTCTTCTTGAGGGTTTCGTCTTCCACAGTGAGAGAATAGCGTGCCTTTTTATTAAGGCCTTCTTCGACTAATTAGGGCGGCATCATAACAGTGAAGGATAATCGTTCACATTGGCAACATTCTCTTTGTCTTACGGCAGGTTGGTTCTAGGGTTCATTCAGATTTTTGGTTCAAGGTTTCATCATGGCCCCGACAACTCCGACTATATCCTCATAACGACGTGTGCATGGAGGCCGAAATCAAGAAGCTACGTAAAACCCTGAGATTAACTGAGAAGGAGCAGGTTACGGTTGGGGATGAATCATGGAACAAGCCAAACGAGGTTTCTGAGTTGCTGATGGTTGGTCGACTACTTAAGACAGGGGGTTTCAATTTTAATGCATTCAGCTCCGTGATAAAATCGGTTTTTAAGGCACACAAGGGGCTGGAGATCCAACGGATTGGGGATGAACGTATTCTTTTTCAGTTTCATCACGACATTGACAAGAAAATGGTGATGGAGGGCTGCCCATGGTTTTTTGATAACCATATACTATCCTGAACACCATCGATCCGTAGGAGAACCCATTACAAGTTGATTTCAATTGGTGCAACTTCAATATCCGGGTGCATGACATCCCTATAATTCGCCAAACTCTGGATATAGCTGAAATCATTGGCACACAGTTGGGGGTCTTCGAAGAACTGGACCCGAAAGAGCCTTGGGGCGAAGCGATGCGTATCCGGGTGAAGATTGACGTTCACAAACCATTACTTCGTTGCTTGAAAATTAGCAACAAACAGGGCGATGAGATGCTTGCGTGTTTCACCTACGAACATCTCCTTAATTTTTGTTATGTTTGTGTGGCATCATAGGACCTATCATTACGACTGCGACAAACGGTATAATACGAATGTTGATTTGAAAGACATACACAGTTTGCCTTATGGTGTGTGGATGCAGGATACCAATGCTCGAGTGGATCCAAATCGTATAATCAGGAGGAACAGCCCTGAACGTGACAGACCGATGAGGAGCAGATTGAATATGTCTCGAGAGTACAGTGGTCAGCGGGGTTTGAACATATGGGAAGTAGGATCAGGTTCCAGGATACATGTAAGGGAATCGAGATCGAAGAGTTCAGCGGAGAACTCACATTCCGAGGGGCTGGAGCAAGGAATTGGCGCTGAAGCACAATGAGAGACTAAAAGTAGAGTGAATGCGGTGATAAATAAAAATTCAGAGAGTCAGGTGAATGAAGAGGGGACACCTGAAACAGCGAAACAAGTCCGAACAACCCAGACTGCGATCTTAGACAGTGGGTAGAATTAGAATTATTACCAAGAGACACGGAAAATATGCAAGTGGAGCAGGAAGTAGTGGGGCAGTCTTTAGCTGTTGTTGCGCATCAACAAAACACCTCCAAGGAACTTGAAGTCGTAAACACTGCAAGGAAGGTACGGATTAAACGTACACGGAACAGGTATGTATCCGGAGGATCGATCATTGGAACAAAATCAGGGGCGTTGGTCAAAAGAAAAGAACAGGTGGATGGCAATAAAGTCTCGGGAAATCAGAAAATGATGAAGGGAGGGGAGGAAGTAACAACTATCTCAACGGCGGAGACTGCAGTGCAGTCCTGCTGATCACAATGAAAATATTATCTTAGAATTGTCAGGGCCTGGAGAACCCTTGGACAGTTCAAGAACTCCGGCGTACGGTGTTCCAACATAGTCCCTCTCTAATTTTCTTAATGGAGACTCGATTGACCAAAAAAGAATTAGAGGACATTAGAGATAGCTTAAATTATTTTGGCGTAGCAGTTGAAGCAGTGGGGAAATCTGGCGGTTTAGCATTATTATGGAAAAAGGATACGGAGGTACGGTTTGTGAGCGTTTCAAAATATCATATAGATGCAATGGTTTTATGTTCAAATGGGCGTAACGAGTGGAGATTTACGGGTTTCTATGGGGAACCGGAGGTGGCGCGACGGAATATATCATGGGATATTCTTAGATGATTAAGTCAAGCATCGGCGAGACCGGGGTTATGCGCGGGAGATTTTAATGAAATTCTCCATAATAGTGAAAGGAAATGAGGGACTCAGAGGGCGAGTTGGCAAATAAGGAATTTTCGTACATCACTCGGGGATGCAGACCTTGAGGACATCGGCTTTGTGGGTGCAACATTTACTTGCTGCAACCGCTGGCCGAGTCCATGCACAGTATGGGTTCGACTCGATCGAGCGTGTGCTAATAGTCGTTGGAATTCGGTTTTTAATAAGACACGTGTGTCTCATATTGACACCATTTACTCGGACCATTCATCCCTCCTTATTTTTTGCTCTAATGAGGTTGTTTCAACGACGGTATGGCGAAAGAAAAAAAGATTCCGGTTTGAGGCTGCGTGGGCTATTGGAGCTGAATGTCGTGGGGTAATTGAAGATATTTGGCATGCTCCTGGAATGGCGGGGCAGCCCCTAATGAATAAATTGACGGAATCCAGTAGGGGGCTAGGGATGTGGTCGAAGCTATCCGGGGAAAGTTTAAAAAAACGCATAAAGCATCTTACAAAAGAGATCTCGGGACTTCGACATGGCATCATCACTGAGGAGGCTAAGGGGAAAGAGATAGCTTTAAAAGGGGAAGTGGAGAGAATTTTGGCACAAGAGGAGACATACTGGAAACAGAGGGGAAAGGTTCAATGACTACGTGAAGGGGATAGGAATACTTCTTTTTTTTCATTCTAGGGCATCCGAAAGAAGAAAGAACAATGAGATCCGGGGAATTAGAGGTGTCAACGGGATTTGGCGTGATAAAAAAAAATGAGGTGGAAGCGGTTATTCAGGATTATTTTGTTTCTCTTTTTCATTCCGAGCAGCCAAGTTATGAGGATATCGAGGGAGTTATGGATGTGATGCAGCCTTGTGTTTCTGAGGAGATGAATCAAACCCTGAACCAACCCTACAATGCAGATGAGACGAAAAGAACACGAAAAAAGGTGGCGATGACTCTCAGACTAGACATGAGCAAAGCTTATGATAAGGTCGAGTGGTCCTTTTTGGAACGGGCTATGCTCAGGTTAGGTTTTTCTGAGAGTTTTGTTGCACTTATTATGTTGTGCGTTCGATCAGTTAGTTAACGGGAACGAGTTTGACGCGGTTACTTCGGAAAGAGGCATCCGTTAGGGTGACCCTCTTTCACCTTACTTGTTTCTTTTTGTTTAAGAGGCTTTTTCTGCTTTAATTAGGGATGCTGAATCTCTTTGGGCACTTAAGGGAGTTCGAGTTGCATGTCTTGCGCCAACTGTTTCACACCTCCTATTTGCGGATGACACTCGGATATTTTGTGAGGCAACGAGGGAGGCGGCGATTGAGCTTAGAGATATTTTGGCAAAATACAAATTGGCGTCTGGCCAAAAATCAATTTAGAGAAATCCGTATTGGTTTTTAGTGCAAACACTAGCGATCCAATTCGAGATGAGATGGCGGGTATTTTGGGTGTACTTGTGGCCGACACTCATAACAAGTATTTAGGGATGCCGACGGTGGTAGGAAGGTCGAAGAAAGAAATATTTGATTATATTCGGGATCGAATTTGGGATAGAGTAAAGGGGTACAAGGAAAAGAAGTTATCTATTGCAGGGAAGAAGATACTAATTAAGGCCGTCATGCAAGCCATACCGATGTTTGCTATGAGTTGTTTCCGTCTTCCTGACACATTAATAAAGGAGATAGAATCAATGATTAATAACTTTTGGTGGGGTAGTGGAACAAATAAAAAAATCCATTGGCTTGCTTGGAAGAAAATGAATGCAAGCAAAAGGGATGGGGGTTTGGGATTCCGTGATTTGAAGGCATTCAATATGGCTTTATTAGCAAAACAAGCTTGGAGGATGTTTGATAATCCGGATAGTTTGTTGGCAAAAGTGTATAAAGAAAAATATTTTTCCACGTCGACTATTCTGGAGGCAAAAATTGGCTCTACTCCGTCGTTCTCGTGGCGTTGCATCCATGCGAGTATTAAAATTGTTAAGGCGGGTCTGAGATGGCGCATCGGCAATGGCGATAGGATTCGAATATGGGGGGACGCATGGATTCCAAGGCCGAACTCTTTTAAGGTCTTAACGCCACCAGTTGAGGGATATCTAAACTATCGGGTGTCGGGCCTACGAGACGAGGAGACTGGGATGTGGGATGTTAATCTTATACGTCAAATATTTTGGGCGGATGATGTATCGGCAGTCCTTGCGCTGCCACTAGGGGGAGGGAAGTCGTGGATAGACATATTTGGCACTATTCGAGCTCCGGCTTATTCACGGTTAAGAGTGCTTATCATCTCACAGTTGAGAGGGGTTTGAACATGGGAGTGGAGGATATGGGTAGTAGCAGCAGTTTGGTGGAGAACTGGAGTGTGATTTGGAAGCCAACAATTCTGCCAAAAATTAATCTCTTCAGTTGGCGGATGTGTCATTCGATTCTTCCTACACGACTTTCTTTGAAACGGCGGCATATTGATATTGAGGTGGATTTCCCGGTTTGTCACGAGGGGAGTGAGGATATTAGGCACTATGTGGCAACATGCCATGTTGCGCGACAAGTTTGGGCTCTTCTTTATATTTGGACGTTGATGCTATGGCGGGTGGGCGAGGAGTGTTTGAATTGGTTAAAGCGGACAATGAAGGAGCACGGAATAGATGTGATGACTAAAGTGATTATTACATGTGGGGCGTTGTGGGGTAATCGGAATCGCATTGTTGCCGGTGAGCTTGCTTCTCCACCATTATCGATACCAAATTTTGTTAGTGCGAAGTTGGGAGCCTGGACCAGCGGCCTTTGTGGAAGAATGAACACATCAGATTTTTTTAGTCCAGCGCGCGTGATATTCTCAGCCCCGTGGTTCAAAATCCGTGTTGATGCAGCGATAAATCGTGAGAGGGGCGCGACGGGCATTGGCATCATTGTATATGACCACCTGGACCAGATTGTGAGGAGAGTTAAACGGTGTGTGATTGGGTGCATGCAACCTAGGAATGCTGAGGCGAATGCGATATGGTGTGCGAGGTGAACAATGGGAGAAAATTATTTTTGAAGGGGATTGTTTGGGTGTGATGCACGATATTTGGTTTCCGATGAATGTTAATGGCGATCATGCAAATTTCATTACCGATATCGTACGGGAGTGGAGTCAAATTGGACCACAACGTTAGGGCTTTTTCTGGTTTTCAAGAGAAAATAACGAAGAAGCTCATGCGTTGGCGAGAGACGCGACTTTACTCAATCCGGGGGATAAGTTCGTGCAAGAAGGGGATAATGGATAACTTTATTGAAATAGTTGAGAAGAGTATCTGTTAATTAGTTTCTGATTCTCAATTTGTCATGCGCATGTATGAATTATTCTCTTGGTTGGTCTGTTGGCCATTTATAATATGAGTTCTGATTTCAAAAAAAAAACTTGGAGATTCATAGGAAGAAAGAAGGAAAAATCGAAATGATTTTTGGTGTGAAAATTGTTAGAAAAAAGCCTATTATTTATAGCAAAAATATCAAATTAAAATACTTTTGATTAAGGTCTCACTTTAATTTCTTTATCATCGGCCAACTAATGAAGACTCTAATCTGATAGTAGGGAGATGTGGCTGATTTCAAAACCATTCACCTATGATGTGATATATTATTCTTGTTCTTTATAATAAAAAATATATGAATAAATAGATATTTTTACACATATTTACTTATGTAAGTTTTTCTAGATAAAAAAAACTCCAAGATCAATATGTGCATGTAAAATATATTTTTTAAAGATATTTGAAGCATATAAGATAATAAAAAATGGTTAATTTTCGTTCAAGGACTAAAATGCAATTTTTCTCAAATGTTTTGGGTCAAAAATGCTATTTCCAAAAGTTTGAGGACTAAACCATGAATTTATATTTTTGTTCAAATTTCAAGGGCATTACAGCGTACCTCACTAGGGGTCCGGACGGAATGTGCCAAAAGGCACACACACATTTCAAGATATTTATCATTGACTGTCCTATTGTCAAAATGTGATTTTACTACATCTTTTTGCAAATATGCTTGCTTCACCTATCTAGGGCAGGTACAAAGGCATTTCCTGCAAATAGGTAAGGAAGGATATGTTTCACGCCTATCGGGACGGAAGTAAATAATTTGGAATTCACCTTCTAATCCTATTAGATATTCAACAATGCATATTGTGTTACCTTGCTTAAATGACAGGAAATGAAGATCTACAAATCCTAAGAGATATCGACTACACAAAAAGGGTTGCAAACCTACAAAGCCCAAAAGATAATTCCTCTATCCACCGTGATAGGGAGGATAGAACTCGACATGGATATCTATCTACACAGCCCACTGGATAACTCCCCTATCCACTGCGATAGGGAGGAGAGAACCCGACATGGATGTCTATCTACAAAGCCCAATGGATAACTCCCCTATCCATCACTATAGGGAGGAGAGAACCCGACATATATGTCTATCTACAAAGCCCCCATGATAACTCCCCTATCCACCGCGAGAGGGAGGAGAGAACCTAACAGGGATGTCTATCTACAAAGCCCAAGATAACTCCCATATCCACCGCAATAGAGAGGAGAGAACCCGACAGGGATGTACATCTTTGAATGCCCACGAGATAACTCCCTTATCCACCATGATAGGGAGGAGAGAACCCGGCATAAAGACCTATCTACAAATTCCACGGGATAATTCCCATATCCACCATGATAGGGAGGAGAGAACCCGACAGGGATATCTATCTACAAATCCTACGGGATCATAACTCCCATGCCCATGGGGATAAGAAGGCAACGAATCTAAATAAAGCCGTAACCATCAATAAAAGAAGGGCACAAGTCAGCGATACGCACAAATAAATTGTCACTCCCTCATAATAAGAGGAGAATATTACTATTTTATTCAAAATGTTCTAAAATACAAAGAACATAAAAGAAAAACATATACAATCCCTAAGGAAATACCGCATACAAAGCCTTCATCCCGGATACTTAGGAGTACCCTTAGTGTGGACCAGCACAAAGCTCTTTTGTTACAAAATTTCTGTATAGACATCGGGCACCGGGTCTTCGTCGTCCTCGGCGTCCGAGTCCTCGGGATATTTCCCATCTGGACCAAGCAATTGGTTAAGCAGACTAGGATCGAATCCGCTCTTGAATTCGCCAAGCAACCGGACTTGACTGATGATAGCGGCCTTTGCCTTTTCCTTTTCTTGCACCCCACGTTCATCGCACATCTCCTTGAACGTTTCGCTCAGCAGGAAACCCTTGGCGATGTTCACCTTTTGCTCTCGGGTTGGCTCCTTGCATCGAATGGTCCTCTCAGCAAAGGCCAATTTTTCCCACACCTGCTGGAGCTCTTAGTCGACGACCTCACATTTCTCCCTTTCTGCTACGAGAGAAAGGTTGGCCTCGTCAAGGGCTGTACCCAACTCTCGATTCTGCCTTAACATGAGCTGCACATTCACCTCACTAGAGCTGAGTATACTCAACGCATCACCGTGCTCGGCTGCTAATTTGGCAGTCACTGCATGATCGTAATTTGCCATGCTTTTGAGCTCAACAATAGTCAGCGAGATGGAATCGACCCAATTAGCGTTGTTGTCACTTGTCGCCTTCAGGAAAGTGGAAAGGAACTTCCCAACCTGGGGCATAAAAATCATTAAATCTATCATTTCTATAATTATATAGAGAAGTGGGCTATAACAAACTTACCTACTGAAATATATCGCTCCTTCCGGTAGCTGTACCACTGCCCTTAGTTTGTTTTATCTTATGTTGGAAAGGGTTTACACCCGAAGTCCCCGGAGCCTGGCTCCTACTAGAGACTGTGCCGATTCCACCCTGTGTGGCCGCACTGCTCCTAGGGAAAACACCTTCTGCGTGTTCCTCACCTTGAGATGACCCACCCATTTTTTCCTTGAGTCGGTGCCCCTCTCGCCCACGTGGTTTATGAACGACGGACACTAATGCATCGGCACCGGCCTCGACCCTAGCTACAGCACATCACGTTGCGCGATCATGTCCAACCGCCGATACTTCACAAGTTCCATTGCATACAACAAATACAACATCATCAAATAGAGCACTACTTGAAAATATCCAATTAAGATAAAGAAAAGGACATACCAGGGTCGAACGGGCTTTGATAAGGCATCGACAAAAGACCACCCGCGCGGAACACCTCCTCATCCGCAAGCATAGTAAGATCATACCGGCTGGCTAACAAACCACCCAGAAAACCAACAGCCCATTTGGGGTGCGCCAACATTATCAGAAAACCAAGTTACTCAATGTCGACCACTGTTGAGGAAGATCATCGAACTCCCCAGCAGCTTTCTCCTCGACATAGAAGTATTCATGTTTATTGCCAAATCCGTAATTGGTCTGGCTACCGTGTAAGAATTCTCGTCCAGTGAGCTCTGACGAAGAAAAAGCCCCTATCCCCACCTTTTTTGTTGGTGACGAGGGAAAAGAGATTCCAGAATTCATTAACCCCGTGGGGCGCACCAAAGGCCTTCATAACCAATATGAAAGAGACGATGGCACCAAACGAGTTGGGAGAGAGCTGTCTTAGGCAAACCCCAATACTCTTCAAAATAGCAACAATGGTTGAGTCCATAGGAAAGCGTAGCCCATTGGCAAAATGCTTCGCGTGTACGGTGATGGAACCCCGATGAGGCTTATGCATTCGCTCATCTTTCCCAGGAAACTTAATTTGGTACCTAGCATCCACATGATACGTGGTAGCGTAATGGCCAGTATGATGGGGCATGTGGGACGCCATGTCTTCATAGTTAATAACCGTCTTATACTTCTTCAATTCGGGCCACACACGGAGACCCTATTCATTATACTCCACATCCTCAACACCCTCCTCGTCTAATCCATCTCGTACTTCTTCACCGACCAAATCTAATGTCCCAAAAAAATTTAGAATCAACAAAGGCAGATTCAGACCCCGTGACCCGTGTGTTTTCATGTTCCAAATCGGTCATGTCAACTCTCCTCGTGCTAGACATAGTGACTATGAACAATAGGCACAAATACAAGGCGCAAACAATGCTTGGGAAGGCTGCAACAAGCACAGATGCAACATGAAAATCCAAAGTTTGAAAAAAGGTTAACTCAAAAATCTATATTGAAAATCAAATCGGAGATCATATCGAATCCGTATATCGAATATCATGTCGAACACCGACATTGAAAACGGATATCAAATATGCAAATCGAAAGTTTATAACATGAACATACATCGAAAACTATGCCGAAGACCCCTGACATACCTGTGCAGAAAGAAGACAATTTTCGCTACAGGACAAATGACCACCATCTCTCCAGCAGGCCACTATTTATAGACATCGGGCCCTCCGATGAACAATTATGATGGCCTATGTCGAAAATCATATTCGACAAGGTATATCGAAAAATTCGATATAAACTTGAAAAATTCAAATTACCGTCATGTCGAGTTTATGTTACGAGAGACACATATCATAATAAATTCGAATGAGGACCTCTCAAATATGCCAATTGCAATGGGGGTCCACCAACAACTTGGAATGAATTCCCGTATCCGAGCTCCATCACCCAAACCGGCAGGAGAAGAGGTACTGGTAATTCAAACTTAGATTTAATTTACGGATTATTATTTATAGTAATAACTCCCAAATTGGGGGACTACATGATATGGCTATTTCCCGTATTGGGCTGGCCCATAGGCCTGACCCATATTTTACCTATGTCGGGGGTCATCCCCGACATACATATCGAATATGACTTTCAATATGGTACATCGCACGTATTTATTGCGTGTGCAGTTCCAACTTTTCGAGTATATTCGACATAGCACTCGATATCACACCCGATATATATCACCGATACCTCGCTCGACATAATATCCAAAGGCATCCCCAACATCATCTAGGACATCATCCTCAACGTAGAAGGCATCTGATATTATACCCGATATCACCTTCGACGTCACACACGATATACTTCCGACATCAAACAGAGCATCTAACGACAGTTCGAGGTGTTCTGGACCAAGCCTACTAAGCACTAACATTGGTCTAAGTAGGTCTAGTTTGTAATAGAATCATCGTACCACACTTGTAATCCACCTCGTTATATATATACGATCTATTGTTACACTAGTATAGATCTCAAGAATGAGACCGAGAGACTTACAAAGGAGGGAAGGCTAGTAGAGTTTGTGAGAAACTCGAAGAATGAGCATAACATGGATGACATGTCTCACTCGCCTCGCAGGGTTTATATGCTTTCCCCCATGCGGGATAAGCAGAAGGCCATCGAGGCACCAACTGAGCGTGGAAGAGCAATTGTCAATGCTCCGACTAGAAGAATGATCAATATAATCAATGGAGGGTCGGTAGGTGCCGATTCAGCCAAAGGGCACGAGAAAATAACCCGCAGGATGCAGGTAGGGACATATATGGGCTCTATGACCTCGGCCAATGAGCAAAATTTCCTGGACTAAGAGATTTCATTCACCAAGAAGGACTTGCAGCAGCTCATGCCGCAGGTGATAGAGGAATGTAAACTCGACTGTCCACTTGTTGTTAAGATTAGTATAGCTGAATATCAGATATGGAAAGCGCCCATCAACCATGGAAGCTCTTCCAAAGTTATCTTCGCGCATGCCCTTGAAAAGATGGCATTGGCCCTGAACATGATGGATACCGTCTCCACCCCGCTAACTGGGTTTGGTAGCGTAGAAGTGATCCCATTAGGACATATCATACTACCCACATCATTGGGGGAGGACCCGTATAGAAGGACAATCAAAGTCAAATGCACCGTGGCCGACCTCCTTTTCCCCTATAATGTCATCATTGGGCATCCCGCCTTCAACGAGATGAGAGCAGTGGTATCAACTTAACACTAGAAAATGAAATTTCCAACCAATGGGGGAATCTGAGAGAACATTAGTGACCAGAAAAAGGGTTGGATGTGCTACGTGGCCTCACTTAGACTTTCCATGATTAGGGAGGTACATGAGGTGGAAGCAGCCGAGCAAGAATACATGCCAAATATGGAGCAATCACTTCGCAGGGACTACGGGCTCCAGCCTTCAGTCTAATTCCTATTTTTACTATTTCCAGAACAATTACTTTGTGCCTTTTCGAAAACATTCATTTCCCTAAACTGCCCCATCGTTGGGCTGGTCTGTAACTAAAATAAGGGGGAACTACACCGGTCTGATTCCCATACCATGGGATAAGTAGGCAGGTTAGGATTTACCTAGCCCTCGACCATTATCCATCATTAACTCTTATCGTTCAAACTGATATATAACTGCATTATAGTATCCGTAACTCACTACATGTACATATCCCATGAGATATAGCAATGGCGTACCTCACTAGGGGTGCGGAGGAAGTATGCCCAAAAGGCACACGAATTTTGAGATATTCATCATTGGATATCTACATTGCCAAAAGTGCAATATTATTATATCTTTTTGCGAATATGCTTGTTTCACCTATCTACAGCAGGTGCAATGGCATTCGCTGCTAATAGGCGAGGAATGACATGTTTCCGATCTACCAGGATAAAAATGAACAGATTGGAACTGACCTTCCAGTCATTTCTTATCAAATATTCACCAATGCATATTATGTTGTCTTGTTTAAACGACAGGAGAGGAAGATCTACAAACCCTACGGGATGTCAACTACCCAAAACGGGATTAAGATCTACAAATCCTAAGGGATATCGACTGCCAGAAGCGGGATGAAGATCTACAAGTCCTAAAGGACAGCGACTACCCGGAAATGGATGAAGGTCTACAAATTTCTGTGGAATAACCCCCCTATCCACCGCTATAGGCAAGAGAGAACTCGACATGAATACTTACATACAAATCCTAAGGGATATCGACTACCCGAAAAAGGATGAAGATCTACAAATTCTACCGCGAAAAAGGATGAAGATCCCGTGGGATATTTGGTCTATCCACCGCGATAAGCAGGAGAGAACCCGAACGGGGCATATTTCTACAATTCTGGTGGGATATCAACTACCCGAATAGGGAGAGAGATCTACAAATCCTACGGGATATAGATAGACCGAAGGGAGCTGATATCTACAGAATCTTAAGGGATCATAATCCCATATCCATGGAAATATAGAGAAGAGCACCCAGCAGCGAGGCATTAATCTCCCATGAATAACCAAACAATACACATTGATTGAAAACTACCAGCAGCCAAAATAGTCTCTAAAAAGAGTGATGTAAAAAGGCAGTCAGATAAAACACCTATATTAATTAGGAATGTCAAGCTAGCATTATTCAACTATCTATTACATAACCAAAAGAATGAAAGGGCAATGCAATGCCGAGAAAAAGAAAGAGCAGTTCGACTCAGGCACGACCTTTCTCCTTCAACAATGCTGAGAACAGGCCGGTTTGCTCAGCGATAGCATCCGCGTGCTCATTATTTTCAAGGGGTATCCCTTTCAGACCGCACATGGGATTAAGCTCCATGAACTTGAATCCCTCATTGAATTCTTTCTTCGCAGTTACCTGCTCGATCATTTGTTAGTAGGCCTCCTCCCTCTCCATGACAGCACGCTCCGCGAGTAGCTCCTGATAGGTCCCACTTGCAAGAAACTTCTTGGCAACATGCAGCAGGATCTCGGGAGATTCATCCTACACTAGTGAAATGTCACTAAAGACGAATTATGCGAGAAAAACACGTTATGACAAGTTTATACATATTGCATTCTCCAGGTCGACCTGAGCCTTCATGAGTTCGAATTGCAGGCGCTCTTTTTCTGATTGAACTTTTTAAAGCTTACGTACGGCCGCTTGATGTTGATCTCGCTCCCTAACAACATATTCTTTCAAAGCGAGACCCTTGCTAGCGAGTATTTCAGCATCGGCACGAAGGTCGTCATACACCTCCTTGAGCGTTGAATACTTACGTAGGGCCTCCTCTTTCTCAGCCTGCAATTTCTCTATGGCCATCGGGTTGAAATCACCCATCTTTTCGATATCAGCCTCGAGCTCAGCAATAATAGCATCCTTGCCGCCCTCATATTGATTGACAGTCCTCATGGAGGTAGCCAGCAGTTTCCCAACCTACATATGACACAAGCATAAATAAGAAGAATGCGTACAATAGGTACATAGATCAAAAGTGTTAAGATCGCGGTTACTTACAGTCTCATACACATGCATATTGCGACACACGTTTTGAGCCCGATCCTACGCACTTAGTACATGGGCCTTAACCGGAAGAGGAAAAGCCCGTGCGATACCACGAACCACATTGTCCTCACGAAACTCTTTATTCTTAGCATAAATACTGGGTCCAGGCCTAGCACGCCTCTGCCCAGGAGGGGGTCGAGGGACCGATAAGCCCTCATCTCAAGCCTTTTTTCGACCAGACTGTCCAGGTGATGGGACAGTAGGGGCAATGGGTTTTTGGACACGATTACCCTTAAACCCTTGAAAAGGTCGCATCTTCGAGCCAACACTAGCAGCAATACCTTTCCCTTTAGCCGTGGTAATTCTAGGATCTGACATTTCTTCATACAAAACCAGATGTCACCGAAGGAACACCTCCGGATGCAACTCCTACATTCGAGGGCCGATGCTTAACATTATCACCAACTGAAGCTGGCTTTGAAGCATGATTTTCGAGCACCTCCTTATTTTTGGAAGAGAAAGGCATTTCTTTTTCAGGAACCTGCGGAGCATGAGCCTGCGTAGATCCCGCAAGATCAAGGGTTAACGACACAGCTTTAAGTAATGCATCCACGCCAGCCACACCTCCGATAATTTTGGGAGTCCATCCCCTCCGATTCCGACCGCGATCGGAGCAACTTTTATCGTCGCCACATCATGCGCGCCATCTTGAGTCGTGTAACCGATCTTCAAGATACCGACGCTCGAAATCGTATGTTCTGCGATCGCCATATAGGCAACCCCATCCCCTATAGTTGTCCTTTATACTATTATATAAAAGAAGCCATGATGAGACAAATCTTTTGATTTTCTTATTTACCCTTCAAGATACTATTAAAATTTTGTATTAGTTAAGTATAACTGTAATTTATCTTAGTCTTATCATTATTTAAATCTTCTCATTAAGGAAATTTCGTAATTATCTTACGTAAAAAGAAGATTAAAATATATAGATTATGTATCCATAATTAAGTTGTAATATTTATTAGACAAAGTAATTATATTATACTTAAAATAAATTGCTAATCGCATAGGGACCGCGTGCCACTATTTCTAGTATAAAGAAAGGCAACTTGTGACACCAAAATTTTAATTTTCGATTTTAGCCTTACAATTTTAGTGCTAACACAATATTTTATTATTAAATTCCTAATCTAGCCTTGGAATTTAAGTAGAAATCATTAACTACAAAAAATATGGTGATTGATGATTTAGTCTCCTTAATTTAAAACTTTCTATATAAATATTTAATCCTAAAATATTTAATTTTTACTTATTTAAGCTATCTGTTCACCATATAAATTAAAAATAAATTCTTAATCACGCGGGGACCGCGTGCCAACCTTTCTCCTTCAACAGGGCTGAGAACCGGTCGGGCTGCTCAGCGATAGCATTCGCGGGCTCATTATCTTCAAGGGGTAGCCCTTCCAGACCACACATGGGATTAAGTTCCATGAACTTGAATCCCTCCTTGAATCGTTTCTTCGCAGTTACCTGCTCGATCATTTATTGGAAGGCCTCCTCCCGCTCCATGTCAGCACGCTCTGTGAGTAGCTCCTAATAGGTCACACTTGCAAGAAACTTCTTGGCAACACGCAGCAGGATCTCGAAAGATTCATCCTACACCGGTGAAATGTCACTAAAGAAGAATTATGCGAGAAAAATACGTTATGACAAGTTCATACATATTGCACTCTCCAAGTCGACTCGAGCCTCCGTGAGTTTGGATTGCAGGAGCTCGTTTTCTGCCTAAACTTTCTGGAGCTCACGTTTGGCCGCTCGATGTTGATCTCGCTCCCTAACAGTGTGTTCCTTCAAAGCGAGACCCTTGCTAGCGAGTGTTTCAGCATCGGCACGAAGGTCGTCATACACCTCCTTGAGCGTCCAATACTTACGTATGGCCTCTTCTTTCTCCGCATGCAATTTCTCTATGGCCATCGGGTTGCAATTACCCATCTTTTCAATATCAGCCTCGAGCTGAGCAATAATAGCATCCTTGCCGCCCTCATAATGATTGACAGCCCTCATTGACGTAGCTAGCGGTTTCCCAAACTACATATGACACAAGCATAAATAAGAAGAACGCGTATAATAGGTACATAGATCAAAAGGGTTAAGATCCCGATTACTTACAATCTGGTACACATGCATATTGTCACGCACGTTTTGCGTCTTATCTTTCTCACTTAGTACATGGGCCTTAACCGGAAGAGGAAAAGCCGGTGCCATACCACGAACCGCATCGTCTTCACGGAACTCTGCATTCTTAGCAGAAATACTGGGTCCAGGCCTAGCACACCCCTACCCAGGAGGGGGTCGATGGACCGATGAGCCCTCATCTCAAGCCCTTTTTTGACCAGACTGTCCAGGTGACGGGACGGTACGGGCAATGGGTTTTTGGACACGACTACCCTTGAACCCTTGAAAAAGGGGCATCTTCGAGCCACCACTATCAACTATACCTTTTTCTTTAGTCGTGGCAATTCCAGGATCTGACGTTTCTTCATCCAGCGTTATCGGGACCTCCGAAGAGCGTCCTATCTCTACAAAACCAGATGTCACCGTAGGAACACCTTCCGATGCAACTCCTACATTCGAGGGACGATGCTCAACATTATCACCAGCTGAAGCTGGCTCAGAAGCATGATCTCCGAGCACCTATTTATTTTTGGAAGAGGAAGGCATTTCTTTTTCAGCAACCTGGCGGAGCGTGAGCCTGCATAGATCCCGTAGCATCAAGGGTTAATGACACGACTTTAAGTAATGCATCCGCCCTAGCCACACCTCCGACAATTTTGAGGAGCCCATACGCTTCGATTTCGACCGCAGTCGGAGCAATTTCTTCCGTCACCACATCATGCACGACATCTTGAGTCGTGTCACCGATCTTCGAGATACAGACACCCGAAATCGTATGTTCTGCGGTCGCCATAGAGGCAACCCCATCCCCTACAACTGTCACCTCAACACCAAAAGTCGACGAAGTTCCAGCCTCTAGAATAAATTTAGTAGAGGCAACCATTCTTTCTCCGGCACCGGCTCTCCCCGCCAAAGCAGCAGCCTCTTTTGCTCGACGCTCCAAAATTAGTTGCATATGCGCGCGAATACCAGCCATGACTTTCAAAAAAAGATGCGTTAGGTGATGCGCACTGGAAATTTACAAATCTGCAAACACATAAAACAGAGTAAGAACCATATCGAAAATCATATCGAATCCATATATCGAGTAACATGTCGAAAACATATATCGAAAACGGATAACTAATGTGTAAATCTTAGGCGGATGCCAAAAAGGCATATCTATGTCAGGTATCCCCGACATACCTTTTCCAAAGGAGATCTAAACGCACTAGAGGACAAAATGAACTCTCCCCTCTCTAGAAGGCTATTATTTATAGGCACAACAGCTACGAAGATGCATTAATACCGACCATATCGAAGCTCATAAGACATCTGATATCGGAAAAATTTGATATACACTTAAAAAAACTCTACTTACCGTCATAATGAGTTTGTATTCCTAGAGACACGTATCATAATAAATTCGAATTCGAATAAGAACCTCTCGAATACGGTAGTTACATTGAGGGTCCAACAACAACTTTGAATGAACTCCCATATCCGATCTCCGTCATTCAAACTGGCAGGACAAGAAGTACTGATAATTCAAACACATATTTAATTTGTGAAGTATTATTTACAATAATAACTCCCAAATTGGGGGACTACATGATATGAGTATTTCCCGTATTGGGCTGGCCCATAGGCCTGGCCTATATTTCACCTATGTCAGGGTCATCCCCCACATACATATCGAATATGACATTCGATATGGTACAGTGCACGTGTTTGTCACGTGTGCGGTCTCCGCTTTCCGAAGCCTATAAATACCCTCATTCCGCTAATCAAGGTATACATTAATTATCCACATTTACTGTACACATATATCGAGTATATTCAACATAGCACTCGATATCTCACCTGATATATATCACTAACATATATCACCGATACCCCGCTCGACATCATATCCGACATCATCCCCGACATCATCCATGACATCATCCTCGACGTAGAAGATATCTGATATCACCTTCGACGTCACACCTACTTCCGACATCCAGCAGAGCATCTGGCGTCAATTCGATGTGTTTTAGACAAAGCCTACTGAGCACTAGCATTAGTCTAAGGTCTAGTTTGTAATAGAATCGTCGTATCACACCTGTAATCCACCTCGTTATATAGATATGATCTATTGTAAAACTATATGTATATAATATGTGTGTGTATTTCTTAAGATATTACAGATATCATATTTTATGCCATTATGTTTCGTTCAATCTACAATAAGTTTCCATTCCCAATTTGAAGGAAATGTAATTTTTGCAAAGATTAAGAAAAAAAGAATTAGTTGATTAAATCAAAAGAAACACTGCCTAATTTATAAACATAATTGCTAAAAAGCTGATTTGTCTTCAATGCGACGTTGTCAATTATCTAAATACTAACAACCAAGTGAAAAACGCAAATCTAAATTATTATCAATTATCACGACTTTGTCTTCAATGCGACGTTCAACCTTTTAAGCTTTCATTCGAGTAAGTTTCTTTGAATTAAAATATGTATTTCTGATTTCTACTTTGACTTAAAATACTTTTTATGTAAGTCACTATAAACGTTGGCACGCGGTCTCCGCGTAATTAAGAATTTATTTTTAATTTATATGGTGAAAAGATAACTTAAATAAGTAAAAATTAAATATATTATGATAAAATATTTATGTAGAAAGTTTCAAATTTTAGGAAACTAAACCACCAGTCACCATAATTGTTGTAGTTAATGATTTCTGCTTATATTCCAAGGCTAGATTAAGAATTTAATAATAAAATATTGTGCTTGCACTAAAATTGTAAGGCTAAAATCGTAAATTAAAAGTTTGGTGTCACAAGTCTTTCTTTATACTAGAAATAGTGGCACGCGGTCCCCGCGTGATTAACAGTTTATTTCAAGTATAATATAATTATTTTGTATAGTAAATATTACAACTTATTTATGAATACATAATCTATATATTTTAATCTTCTTTTTATGTAAGATAATTAAGTAATGATTTTTTTCCTTTAATAAGAAGATTTAAATAATGATGAGGCTAAGATAAATTACATTATACCTAACTAATAATAAAATTTAATAGTATCTAGAAGGATAAATAAAGAAATCAAAAGATTGGTGTCACGATAACTTACTTTATATAATAGTATAGATGATAGTATTTACTATTTAGAATATGCAGCCACGTCTCAGTCGTGGCATCAGGCATGTTTAGTATTTTCAACTTGTTTGCCTGGCAGTAATGTTTTCGTATCCGTCATAAAGCAAGAATTATTGAAAAGATTGTTTGATATAGACCCAAAAGTTTATATTTAAAAAAATTACAAACGTATAAAAACTGCTATGTTTAATATACACATACATGTCTGCTAGCAATTGACGTCTAGCATAAATTAATTCAAAAAAGAAACGATACATGAGATCTCTTTTGTTGCTTGTAAAACCAACCATCCAACTAACAGAAAAAAGTGAAGGGTCCGATGCTGTATGTAAAAATCTTGTGGAATGTAACGCTAACACAGGTCATACTTTGATGTAAAAGAATGTGAAAAGGCATCTAAGAATAACCACACAACACCCTATCCCCACCGTATATTGGTACGTAATTGATGCACATACATCGGCTGCACCTAATAATCTCTCCTTAAACCGTAGACGCGTAAGTAGATTCAACAACGGGATACAATCCACCTTGAGCAACTTGGTCTTCATCCAGAAACAAATCCCCCGGAGTCCTTAACACTACGTGCAGACTCAACAGTGCCAACACGATCACAAGCCATAACAAAAGACTCAGCCTAAAGTGTGTCACAACCAAACTCAACACTGTCAAAATTCCAACCCCAACCAAAATCAGGCGATTGTCGATTGTTTGATTAAACACCACAATTGGCTCATGATCACGATTAATGAAGAGCAGCAACCACGATACAAACACCATAAAGAACCATATCCTTGAAATCGTGTCGAACTGGAACTGTAAGCCAAATATGAGAAACAAGAGGAAATTCTTCGTGTAGTTGCCGTGAAAGTGATTGAAGTTAACCTTGACGCGATTAGCGAAAAGCTGTGAGGCGCGGAGTAGCAGGAGTTGTAGCGTCCATAGAACTCATGCACAGGGCGGTGCGTGGAACAAACTCTCCAGAGACGACGTTGTTGTCGCGGGTCGTTGTATGGTAGCCGGCTGACATTCTAAAATATTTGAAGTTTGGAGCAAAAGACTTACAGAGAGGGCCTGTTAGTTCTTTGGTACGTAAAATAGCTAGTAATTGATGTGGGGGCACTGGGTTAGTTAATTGGAATCTAAAAGTTTAGGTGGACAGGCTGAAAAGAAGAATCCAAACTTCAACAAAATACAACCAGACCAGAACCACAACCACAACCACAAGAATAAATCCCAAGTTTTACTATTTAAAATTTATGGAAGCACAGGAAAGTTCTAAAAGAATTTGACCATAACATCATTAAGGGCATCTTCTTGAATACTTCTCGTAGTCAACCCGTTGAGTCTCCGGTTTTGCAGTGGGTAGATTATCATATAGATAGATAGTAGGTCCATAACAACCTCGATACGTTTCTTTGACTAGAAATATAGAGTTTAGTCCTATTAACAAAAAAATTAAATGTACCAAATATGGATAGAAAATTGAGTAAGAATACCGGCTGCAAGTTGCAGCTCTCTACTAAGAGAGTGGAAGTAAATTAAGATTTAATGATCATAAAAGTGGCACAGTTCAGAGTTTTGAAAAGAGAGCGTTGGACAAGACTTCACTGTGCCATTCAGGGGGAAAAAATCGAAACTAGTCCTTTATTGTGTCCTAGTTACAGTTTTGGTCCTTTATTGTGTCCTTGTTTTATTTTGGTCATTTATTGTGTATTTCACTACAATTTTGGTCCTCAAGAAGAAGTCAGAGTCGAAAATACCACGTGGGAGCACTTGCCGGCCAAAATAAAAACAATGTTAATTCCCACATGCAAATTCACATGTGGAAACGCTAGTTTCAATTTTTTTTTATTTTTTTTTATTTAAAATTCTGATCCGGCCAACCCGATTTGACCGGGTTATCCGGATCGGACGGGTCAAAATTTTAAATAAAAAAATTAAAATTGTTGTTCCAACATGCGAATATGTTTGTGGAAAATTCAAAAAAATTGAATTGAGGGCAACACGTGCTCGTACATGACATTTTCGGCTGAGATTCCATCTGAAGGACCAAAATTGTACTGAAACACACAATAAAGGACCAAAATAAAACAAGGACACAATAAAGGACGAAAACTGTAACTAAGACACAATAAAGGACTAATTTCGATTTTTTCCCGCCATTCAGATATACAAAAACTGACACACCAATGTTGCTGTTATAGGTAAAAACATTGGCATATCAGCCAAAAAAGAAAGCCAGAAGCAACTACACTAGATTTGCTGTGGTAATGTCAAATGTGAAGTGCTGCAATGTTGTCTGCTACCGGCATACATAATTCAGCCTCCACAGCCTCCCTGTCACAAATAAAAAAAAATATATATCAGAGATGTTTGTGTCATATATACAATCCATCTTTCAAGAGTTTTGTGAACAGCCCAAATGCTAACTTCGACAACCCAGCAAAGTTGAACAAAACAAAACTAATAATAGCTCTTACATCAACAAAGATCTTACTTGAATGCCTTGTGAACTTCCTTGTTTTTCGGATCCAGCCTCAAGGCCTCGGAAAATGCCTCGGATGCCATTGAATAATTCTTTGAGCATACAAATATAGCATCAGTCAGAATCAGATGGATAATTCATCAATTTCAAAATTAAAGGCCAATAAAATGGATATAACTAGTTTTACATACTTTAAGCAGCATCAATGCTACACCACCTCTATAATGAGCTTTTGGCCAATCAGGTCTCAGTTCAGCACAAGTTTGAGCATCACACAAAGCCCGTTTACCCTCTTTCAAGTTTGCCCAACATAAGCTCCGGTTTGACAGCACGGCAGCATCAGTTGGATAAAGATGATGTGCCTAAAATGAAAATCCATGATAACCATAAGAATGATAGTTCTAAGTCCTCATACTCCAACGCCTCCCAACAGACATATTCACACATCCAAACCACAATGCCACGTTCAACTTTCAGTAATATTAGGCCAAAAATCAAAACCAAATATCGAAAATCTAAATCAGAAACTACTGAAATACCTCAGTATAGCAAAACACTGCATTCATGTAGTCCTTTCTCTTAACTGCTTCTTCTCCTCTGTTTTTGGCCAACAGAAAGTTTTCCTTCTTTTTCAGCTCTATCTTTAAAAAACACCAAATGAACATTTTGAGGACTTCACAAACATCATACTGACAAATCTAAGTTGCCAAGATGCCTGGGAAAATATCCCACATTTATATAGAGGAAAAAGAAAACGAAAAGCACACATCACTTGGAAATTCCAAAGTTACGTAGAGCAAATACTCCACTGAGTAAACGTGAAATAATTTAAGCTATTAGTAAACAAATGACAACTTAGTACCTGGTCTTTTCCTTCATCAGAATGAACATAACTCATAATTCCATGGATGCTCCAGTCCGGGATAGATGGAATGCGGGAAGTCACTGGAAACAAAATCATTACCCCAACATGGTTACATGCCATAGCTGCATGCTCTATTGGCGTCAATCCACTCTGCAATTAGTCATTATTGGTCGAGCTCAATTACTTGAGAGTCAAAGCTGGAAGCATATAAGTCACATCTCAATTACTACCTCAGGAAATAAGAGCGCCTTAAAATCAAATAGGTGGTCAAAACTATAGAAGACTACTAAAATATGAAAAATATCAAGTATAAATTCAGAAATCAGACAAGTCTGTATTCACCACGTCAACTGAATTCGGGTTGGCCCCCGCCCTCAGCAAAGACTTCATATATTTTGTTTCCACTTCAGATGCTGCACAAGCCAAGGGAGTCATTCCACCTGCACTAAGGTTTGGATCAGCTCCAGCCTGAAACAAAAGTAAAGAGCAAAGAAAAGGATTTAATTTACAAGTAGAACGGGAAAATGCCAAGCCATAATAGAACACAAACGAAAGATGAAGTTTTCCAGGATATGGCGAGAATGAATATTTTCATTAGCAGCTCCCACATTACGGCAGTGGTTGAAATTCATAGCACATTTGCAGAAATTGGACGCCCACCTTCAATAATTTCATTAAATGCAAACACGCACCTGGTTCTCTGGAGTTTCAACTTGATTCATTGTAAAGAACAGTTACGAGAGAATGACTAGGCGTTATACTCTAAAACTAACAACTGAGTTTTAAAAAATTGTCAGTAAAACTCATACGATGGCTTGTAAAATCATATGTTCACTATTCCTCTGAAACTGCAAGTAGGATGATATTGTACAAATGAATGCTGAAACAATCATTAGTAGAAAAGCCATGAGATAGCAAGGATAAGGAACAAAAAATACTGTTAAAGTTAAAGAAAATCACGACTTCATCAAACACGGAATAAAATTAATGTCTCACCCCTCATTATGATCAATCATCATCCGTCGTGAATACTTTCAATTCCATCACAAAATACCAAAGAAGCACATATAATGAACATCAATACGAAGAACGAATAACACAAACAGCCAGTGTGTGAAAACTAAATAAAGAGGAGATAGCAACATTAAACAATCACCTTCAGCAGTATGTCTAGGCATTCGATTGAACGACCAATGATTGACATCATCACTGGGGTAACAGAGAGCGGTGGAGCTGAATTTGGCTGAGTAATAAAAACATAGGATATATATCCATGGTTAAAACTCGAAATGCTATAACATATGCAAGAGAATCTCATGCACATAGAAAGAAACAAAAAAAAGCGACTGAAAATAGAAACGACTTTCTTTTTGGCCAAAAAAGATTTACAACTGAATCAACAGGAAGGAATAAAGGTGTTGCCTACACACATTAGCATTATGTTCCAACAAAATCCGGACAACTTGTTTGTTCCCAATTAGTGCGGCAGCTTGTATAGGTGTGCAATCATCATGAATGGCCTCTATATCAGCACCATGTGAAATCAGTAACTGCATAAGCTTCTTGTGCCCTACCACAGATAAAACCAAAAAAGAAATTAACCGTTACAGCAACAAACCAGGCTCGTTACAAGCAAGTTGTAATGACTTTAAGAATGAAAACAATGAAACACCTTTCTTAGCAGCACAATGAAGCGGGGTTTCCCCATTGAAATCTGTGGCCTCGATATCAGCACCACGGCGGATGAAATAAGCTGCAGTGGGGAGATGACCTCCAATAACAGCAAGATATAAAGGAGTTTCCCCTGCACAATTAGTCAATGTATAATTTATAATGTAGCTTCGGACAAACATATATAATTTATAATGTAGCTTCGGAAAGCAATGAAAAACGAACGAGTGACAGAGAGACCTTGGTCTGATTTGATATCGACGTTCATTTTGATTTTTTCGAGGAGAAATTTGCAAATGTGAGTTTTGCCCTCAGAAGCAACACAATGAAGCACCGTCATACCACAGATGGTAACACTCTTACATTTTTCCAGAAAAGGTTTTTCCCCTTCAATTGCCGCTAAATCTAATAAATAAACAAAACCATATACATATACATATGATATGAATAATAAATAAATAAAAGAGAATCAGAAGGAAGCACAACAGCAGCAGCAAGCAGCAAAAGTAAGAAGAAATGAAATGAAATGATTACGCACGCTTGAGTAGTGGAAGATTTCCAAAAGAAGCAGCCTTGTAAAACAACAGCTCTGTATTCATCATAATTTTAAAGTAAACAACATCAACTCAGTCACAACTAACTTCAAGTAAACAGGAGGAGGAGGAATCAATAAACAAATAATTATATAAAGAGAAAAATAGTACGACGCATAATTTTATTTCTTTTATATTGCGACGAACCATGAAAAGGAGGATGATCCATGTCTCTTTGAAAATCGATCACAGTGAACTAGGCAGGCCCTCCGAGGGTTTGTGAAAGGTGAAATTATAAAGACTGATTATTATTATTATTATTATTATTATGGACAATCAAAAATCGAAATTTATTTTGACGGACAGTAGTGGGAAGGAAGAGCGCGAAACCAGAGATGGTGGGTGCCGGGTGGGCTGGTCTGGGCCCACTTCACATTTACTGCGAACTATGTACCACTCTAAACAATTTCTTCCCACTTTTTTCCTTACCACGCTCAAAGTTATATATATCAGTAATCAAGGGAATCACTATACACCCATTGAATGGCTGTAGTAACATCGACTTTTGTTTTCGTTTGTATAAAAAGGTCACAAAAAGTAACCACAAGCGGGTTTAAATTGCATTTCATTAGGTTAGGGGTCTGTGTACGCAAATGGTTTTTTTTGAGTGCTTATCTATAACATATTCTACTAGACTTAAATTTAATGGGCAGTTAATTATCAAATGGTACGAGCACATTTATTTTACAATTCTTGTAGATTTCGAGTGGCGGTTGGCAGACCGGTTCCTAGGGTGAGCGGGTTTTTGTTCACCTCTACTTCTCATGCTACTTTTTAAAATATGGTACGATATTTGCACGCGTCTAATCAACTAATTTAAGTAATTTTTAAATATAAATTATTCTCTTGGTAATTTTCTTGATTTTCTCCTTAGTTATCTCTGTAAAAACCAATTCCCTTCAAATTAGAAAGAAACCTTATCATTGAGGATAACTAAAATATTCAGAACTTGCCCATTGAACAAAATTTATAATGGAAAATGGCCTTTTTTTATTCCTAAATTCAAAAAATACAAAAACGGTATTACTACAAGAGAAACTTATCAATATACATAAATTACATATAATGATACACACACACACACACACATATTATATATATATATATATATGTGTAAAATATGATATTTGTAATATCTCAAGAAACACACACACATATTATATATATATATATGTGTGTGTGGGTTTCTTGAGATATTACAGATATCATATTTTATACCATTTATGTTTCGTTCAATCTACAAACAATAAATTTACTAGTTGTGCAGTCATCTTATAAGTTTTCATTCCCAAATTGAAGAAAATGTCATTTTTACAAAGATTAAGGAGATTAAGAAAAAAAGAATTAGTGGTTTTTTTATATAAAATAAAGAAGTTTAAACACACATTACATCAAGTCTTTAGCTAACAAGCTAATAATACATTGAGAAGGACGGAACACCCAAAAGAGTTCCTCTTCATAACAACCTCTATTTAATTTAGGTAGAGCATCACCCACCTTGTTGGCACTCCTAGGAATCCATTTAAATGTGTAGTTCCATGGCATGTGTAGAAGTCTTTTACACTCTTCCACTCCTAAGTTCTTCTATTGGTTTCACCTCTCCATTGACAAGTTTAAACACCAATAGGGAGTCAACTTCAACCTCAAGATTGAGAATTCTTCTGTCCCAAGCCAATTGCAATCCCTTGCTTAATGTCTTCAGTTCTATTTCATCAATAGAATGAGCCTTGATGATTTGTGAGTAACCCCAGCACCACATGCCATCTTCTGCTCTGAGAAGTCTAGCTGCTGAACCTGTATTTAAGTTGTGATTCAAACCACCACCAGAGTTCAGTTTGAACCAACCAGTCTGTGGTTTTATCCATCCCTTTGCATTAGTTTCCTGTTTGTGCCTTTCTACGAGCATAGAGATCAAAGCTGAGCTTCTTAATCTGAAACAGTCTGCCCTGAGCATTCATCTTTTTGCTATGGAAAACTCTTGCATTCATGTGCTTCCAGCAGGTCCATAAGGTGGCTATGAAGATCCATTTCCATTCTGCATTTGGACTTACCACATTTCTGATTTTTAACTTAACCAGATTATCTTTCACCCACTGATCATCATTAATTCCATCAAACAAAGAAAGGTCTTCAAGATGGATGATCAGTAGCCAAAGTTCTCTAGCATGTGAGCAATGCCTGAGTAGATGAAGTCTTGATTCCTCCTGATGTTCACACAGAGAACACATTGCAGTGAGGGATGCATGTCTCTCAAATCTCATTAGATTAGTAGCTAGCCTCTCCTGAGTTAAAAACCACAAGAAGTGTTGGAACTTGTAGCTAACATCCACCTTCCAGACCTAAAAGTTTTGAACTTGATTCCTCTCAGGTCTCTCCTGCCTTTCTTGGAATTTTTTTATATGCTGATTGACAGGTAAATTTGCCATTTGAATTCTCATCCCATAACACTGAATCTTCCTGGTTGTTGAGAGTAATATTCCTGTTCTCAATATATTATCTTAGCTCATGTGGGATATCAGTAAGAAGATTTTGCTAGTTCCACTCTCCATTAGAGTTCATAACACCTCTTAATTTTAACTGTTTTTCTACCGCATTAATAGTGATGTTCTCTTCAACCATGCCTCCATTTCCTCTATAGTTATCATACCAAAGTAAGATTTTAGTCACCCTTTCCATCCTTCCATCTTATATGAGGCTTCATGAGTTCCAAGCACTTCACTATGCCTTTCCATGTTGAACTCTATGATCCTTTAACTACATACTCAGAAAAGATCTGATTTCTCAAATACTTAGCATTTACCAGATTATTCCATATTGTATCTTCTCCTATCAGCACTTTCCAAGCAAGCATAGCTAGAAGGGATTCATGAGGATCTTGATGTTCTGATTCCAGTGCCACCATCCTTCTTAGTTTTTGTAACTTTCCTCCAATTTACCAGGTGCATCCTTTTCTGGTCTACATCATTGGACCATAAGTAATCTCTGTTGAGCTTGTCCAGTTTATCACATACATATTCTAGAAGATATGTAGATTGCATGTTGTACACTTGCATAGCTGAGGAGACTGAAGTAGTCAGAGTCTCCCTTCTTGCAAAAGACAGTAGTTTACTCTTCCATGTTCCAAACTTATTCATAACTCTATCAAAAGTGTCAGCATAATCAGCCCTTGAAGTTCTTCCATGAACAAGTTTGACACCTAGATATTTGCCTAGGTTTGTAGTCTGTCCAAATCCCAAAATAGAACTGCTCTGTCTTTTGATACTAGCCCTTTGAGATTTAGAAAAAAACACATTTGATTTATGGTGGCTTTATCTAATACCAGAAGCTGCACATAATCTGTCCAGAACTCTTTTGATGGTATTCGTTGTTCTAGGGCTTGCTTTGCCCATGAGGATTAAGTCATCAGCAAAAAACAGATGAGACAGTTTTGGACCTCCTTTACATGGTAGAATTGGACACCAACTTCCATTCTCCATCTCCCAGTTATCAAATAGGATAATATTTCAATGCACATAACAAAAAGATAAGGTGATAGTGGATCTATGACGACCGCGTCCCAAGAGTATGATCCAATCCGAGTTAGTTCGGTGGTGATCAATCACTTTACCCAACTCCGACTGAAACACAACTCTTAAGAAGGGATGTCACTGTCCAGGATCAGCCATACACATTATGATAAAAAAAAAAGTCAACTTTTAATATACACAACGGAAGTCATGAAAATACAAATAATTTAAGAACTTTGATAATTACACACTAGTGATAAAATATTTTCAATTATACGGACATTCCAAAAGGAAAGATTGGCAAGAATGTTCACATGGTCCATTCTTCCACGTCGGTCTTATCCTGGGAAAGGGACAAAAAAAATGAGAAATAAGTCTTTGATGACTTAGTGAGATTCATACATAACAACTGGCAATGCAAAAGTTGACAGTGATTCAATTTATATATTTCTAGGAGTGATCTTACCGATATAAATAGTTTAATATGATAATTTGATGTAATAATAGTACCGAAATATTCTTAGAATAGTTTATGAACATGTGCTTAATAGTAAATAAATCCAACCTTATATCTTCCAAATACTATCTTATACCTCCCAACAAGGAGCGACCTCGCACACAAAATAAGCGACATGCTCGAGTACATGCCGATCCAGCACGCGGACTACAACCAACTTCTAACTGCAAGCAGTGCCTAGATAAATGGGTATCAAGCGAAATTACTTAAACTGACAGTCATCACTGCCCAGCAGTAAATCGACTTAATCCCTTGGTCCAACTTCCCAAATATGTCCCAATGGTGATAAATAAACAAGCTAGTAAATTGGATAATATTTGTTGCACCTTGAGCTATATGTCCTGAACATAGTTCGTTGCTCTTTGCACAGCTCAAGAACCAGCAGATGTGATTGTAATATCGAAGAATTACCATGATTATGAATCAATATGTAATAAGTAATTAATGATTATGTATGATTTAATAATGAGTAAGAAAATCATGTTATGAGACGAAATGCAAAAACATGAATATGACGAGTTATATGTTGTTCGTGGTTTAGTAACGGAGTGGTGACTTTTCTATCCAAGTTCCTCGGGCCGGATGCCAAACGGGGCTAGAACAAAATCAGAAATCAAACCTCACCTTTATTTGTACAGAGAATCTTGCTCGTCGTTGATTAATTTGCCAAACCTTTAATAATATTAAGATAATATCAATTAACTAAATAATCATAATTCACCACAATAAACATATGTACTATTCAACTTTCGTGTTGATAAAATTTGAGGAAGTTCTTTTTTAAAAATGGTAGCTAATACTAATTTAAGTAAATAACACATATCATCGATGAAAAATCTTATGCGATAAACTTCGATGTCAAGTTAAGTTAAATATCAAATATCTTTTGTATACGTAATCGACATCTCAAGATTTATCTTAAGCAAACATATGTATAAATGTATAACTATGATTATCTATATTTTTTTCTATTGTTAGAAAATCATTTCAGATGTCAAGCAATGATATGAAGTAAAATTTGATAAACTATCTAATTTGATGCATAATGAATCCTTAAAATATATTACTTAACTAACTTTATAAAAGAGTCTTCTTTGAGCCTATAATTAATCCAAGATTTTCTGTAATCACAACATCAAGCAACTATTCAATGAAGTAATGCCTTGAAATATACAACTTAGTTAATTAATATTTTGTTTCAAGATTACCTTAAATTATGTAACATTGTATTTATAACTTATACAAATATTCATAAGTAAACCTAATTAGGGTATATGCTCGAGGAATGTTTAAGTTATGATACATAATCATATTAGATGATTAGACCACAAATGTAGCCATGATAATCTTATAAAGCTTATGTAAGGGTATGTTAAACATGATAAATATGCTATGAAGGAACATGGATACCCAGGTTGGAAGGAAAATATGAAGGTTTGCTATGTTAAATAATTATTGTAAACATAGAACCCGCTTTTGAATTTTTCAGACAACAATCTACGGTTTATGCATTTTGACCCTCTAAATCACATTATTTGAGAAACATGTCTCATATAAAAGTTAGAGAAAATCATGGAGAGCATGTGGCCGAAGACCTTGCTCAAAAAAGATTTTTCTATAATTAGTTATGAATTTTCTAAGGTGCTGGGTCAAATGGGCAATTTCTGCATATTAAAAGTTTTGGGGTGTTTTCGGATAGAAAAAAGATAAAATTAAAACTTGGGATGAATTTTTCGTGGAAGTAGACTCAAACAAAAAGATATTCATATGAAGAAAGCTTATAAAACCAAAATGGTTTGGGTGTGAAAATTGTTGGAAGAAAGCCTACTATTTATAGTCAAAGAATCAAATTAAAATACTTTTGATTAAGGTCCCACCCTAATTTCTTTATCATTGACCACCTAATTAAGATTCTAATCAGATAAATGGAAGTTGTGGCTGATTTTTGTTCCACAACTTATAATATGATTTGTCTAATTAAAATAAAATACATATAGATAAATATATACATATTCATTTTTTTATACATGCTAAAACAATTAATGTTAATGTCCCACTATAACTTTTTAACAACTAATCACCAAAATCTGATTTCAATTGTCACAAGAGTGATGTGGCTGAGTTCAAAACCATTCACCTATGATGCGATATTGTTTTTGTTGTTTATAAAATCAAATATGAATAAATAAATATTTTTACAAATATTTACTTATGTAAGTTTTTCTAGGTAAAAAACTTCAAGATCAATATGTACATGTAAAATATATTTCTTAAAGATGTTTGAAGCATATGAGTCGAAAAGAATAGTTAATTTTCGTTGAAGGACTAAAATGCAAATTTCTCAAACATTTAGGGTCAAAATGATATTTTTAAAAGTTTGAGGACTAAAATGTAAATTTGCATTTTCGTTCAAATTTCAGGGGAGTTACAGGATCACCTTGTCTCAGCCCACATTTATGATCAAAGGCTTCTAAGGAGTATCATCCCACATAATTCTAGTAGATGTATCCCTCACACATAACATGATTAATTCAATAAGTGAGGGAGGAAAGCCAAAGGCAATTAAGGTATCTTCTAAGAACTTCCAACTCACCTTATCACATGCCTTCTCAAGGTCCAGCTTCATTATCATGCAGCCCACCTTGTTGTTCTTCTTTCTCCTCAAAGAGTGAGGAACCTCCTGTAGTACAACAATGTTGTCATGTGTATTGCGGCCTCTTATGAAGATGGATTGAGTAGGGGCAACAATCTTGGGCATGAAGCTAGCATTAAGACCATCTGGCCCTGGAGCTTTGAGAGGGAGCATTGCAAAAATGGCATTTTTAATTCCCTTTTTGCCAGTCATTGATCCCAGATGTGAGCAATTTTCAATGTCCAACTGCACTTGGAGTTTTGATCTTTGAAGAGTACTATTCTGAGAACCACTTGTGTAGTCACAACCTACTGAGAACAGCTTCCTGAAGTACTCTTTTGTATGTTCTTGGAGGATACCAATTTCAGATTCCCACAGTCTTTCATATTTTAGTTTCTTGATCTTGTTCTGATTCCTTCTGACAAGAGTTGAACGGTGGAAGAATTTTGTATTCCTATCTCCCTCTTTAATCCACTTAATTTTGGATTTTTGCAGCCATAATGTTTCTTCTTGTTGAAGCACTGCGCTATGCTCTCTTAGGAGTTCATCTTCAAGATTTACTAAAAAGAAGTTAGTTCTAAAGCTGAGTGCTTTTTGAATTCCTCCTAACCTTGTCTTAAGAACTATTTTCCTTCTGAAGATATTTCCAAATCTTGTCTCATTCCATGGTATTAAGATTTTAGGAACTTCATCTATGGCATCCAATAGATGAACTTTTTCCTCCCAAATCTTTTGAAGAATATGATGACATTATGTATTGGAGAACCACATTTTTTTCAAATCTAAATGGTCTAACTCCATTGAATTTATCCTTGCCAAGGCACCATGTTTCAATAAGACGATGATATGAATATGTTCTAGGCAGATTTTCAACAACACATTCAGGAAACATATTAATCCATTCTTGGTTGGCCATGGAACGGTCTAATCTTGCATGGATCAAGGCTCAATTTTCTCTATTATTGGTCCA
Organism: Linaria vulgaris; assembly: GCA_948329865.1. Lineage (NCBI taxonomy): Eukaryota > Viridiplantae > Streptophyta > Magnoliopsida > Lamiales > Plantaginaceae > Linaria > Linaria vulgaris. The sequence goes on from OX415250.1 coordinate 80,515,123, forward strand.
GGTGAATTTATGACCAGTATATCCAAGATCATGAAGATTGCGGTATTTCATGAACTTCCTAAAGAACTAATGTCTGCTCAAAGAACGTGTTCCCCCTTCTTTTTATGAGCAAAGCATACTCTCTTCTTACAAGCCAAGACATAGGGCGATTGTCAACTTGCTTATATAAGGCTTCAAACACTCTGATCTTGGCAGTTTTGAGCGGTTGAGCATAAACACCAGTTAGCCTCCAACTCTCAATCATATTAGTCTGATAATAGCACTAATATCCTGGAAATCAGTATCAGTAATCTCTACATCCACCTCAAAGTCATTCCAAAGCATCCAAATTCCTCCAACCATACCTACTGTTGGAGCACTTTGGTAACAATTGTAACCAAGAAATGGCACAATGTTCCATGCATGTTCTTCACCGACTCTAGTTTCAAGAACAAAAACAACAGTAGGTTGGTGAGTTCTTACCAAATCTCTAAAGTTTCAATGAAACTCTTCATCTCCAGCCCCTTGACAGTTCCAAGATACCACCTTCATGCCTGAACTGTTAAGTTGGGTTGGAAGAACTGGAATCCTGGTCCATAGAGCCATGATCTGTCTCAGGCTCTCTAGCATCAAATATCGTTGCCTGTTCAGTTCCCATGTTGTTAGATTGAAACTCATCCACCATATATATTCCATGTCCCGATGGTCTATTCTGTGGACATTCAATTTGATTTCCCAGTTGGTTTCTGGTATAGTTGTCACCAACACTATCCTGTCCAAAGTTCCTATATTTGTGATCAGAGTTGGAGCCTCGAAGTAGTTGTGAAAGGTGTGAAACTCGCATGGATGAATCCAATATGCCTCCTCTAGTTCATGTGCCATCTGTTATGGAATTATGATCTTGCTGAGTGTTGTTATTTCTACCTCTGATAGGATTTATGATGTGTTTGATGCCAAAATCTCAAAAGAGTTGCGATTTTCTACTGGAGCGGTGCAGCGTTCTGTAGAAAGTGGAGTGACTCTTGGCTTCCTTTTAACTATTGTAACCGCTGCACGACTCAACATAACTGCTCCTTTCCTCAACTTAGGATCTAGAGAAGCAGGTAAGATTCTTTTTGATTGCATTCCCAAACTTTGTGGTCTGATAATCATCTCAGTAATTGTTACAATTGCCTTTCATTTATCTTTCCTACTCTCATCTCGATTCTAAGAGTTAGAGTCGGTTCTACTGACTATCACCTCCTTAGCCACATTAGAATTCTTCTTCTTCCTACTGACAAGAATCCAGTTTCCATATTCTTTACCTCTTGCTTTGTCAGTAAGCCATTCTTCTTTCTCATCCATTGAGTGCCTATTAACAACATGTGGCACTCTCTCTTCCGTTTTCATTTCTTTCCTGGAACCAATGTTCTCAGGACATGAATTTTTTGAATGACCAACCCTTCCATATGTAAGGCACAATGAGGATATGTTTTTCTGAATAACCTGATAAATTTTACCTTCAATTCACATCCATAGTTTAAGAGGTTTGTATGTGTGTAGTTGGACACATAATCTGGCAAAGTTTCCTCTAGAGGCATTGTAAGTATTCCCATCAATTTTGATGGTATCACCAATGCAAGAGGCTAATGATTGGACCATTGCTTCTCTGAGATACTCAATAGGCAGATTCAGGATTCTCACCCATAAGATTGTACTCTTGATATCATCAGTATCTGCTCTAATATTAGGACATTATTTCCTTATTGTCATGAAACTACCTGCAAGTAACAAGCGCCTTTAGACAGAATCATTTCTCTCTTTGATGGGGATAGACCTTTCAGAACGTAGGAGCCATGTCCTAGATCAACCTATTCAAACTCATTGTGGAGTTTTCGCATGAGATCAAGTATGGACTGCAATGCAGTATAGTACCATGGGTTTCCACCAATGCAAATGATTATAGTATCTTCCCATTGCTCATGCATTCTCTTAATTCCGGTTGATATGAACTTGTTTGAAAGGAATGAGAGAGTCTACATCCTTAACTTCAATAAGGTTGCATTCTTCAACAGTTTTGACATCATCAATCCTAACATCGTTGCATTTTGTTCTCTGTGAGACCATATCCGCGTAGGATTTTTGTTTAAGGTATGGTTAACCTTAACATTCCCTTGAGAGGTTGGATCATACTCCTGATTAAATCAAAAGTAACACTGTTATAAGCAGAATTGCTAAAAAGCTGATTTTATAGACTTTTGCAAATACTCTCCCTGTGCTTTTTAAATGCTTATGTGATACAGGTCATTTATATGTGGAACCACATACCAGGCGTGCGACAAGACTTCCTCACTAGACTAAGGATTATATTATGGATTTATAAGTATTATATTATTTGATTAGTGTTTATCTAATAAATATGTAATTAGTAATTATATTATGTGTGGATAATATCAGAACTATAGCAGTTGAAATAATAGTTATGGGTAGTTACTTCCAGCAAACGTTGAGAAGCATATGAAAAAAGATAGCATAATTTATATTACATTTTGTCCCTTCTTCCTTAAAATTCTGGAGTTAAGTTCTTCTCAGAAAAGAAAAATTCATTTTGATAGTTTACCCCTATCAATTTGGTGCTTTCATTGCCTACTATGCCTGCCAAACCACCGCAATCCCAATTCACCGCAGTTTTTGACGACGTACAGGATGCTGGTGCAAACTGATCTTGCAGATCATCGTATGAAGACTAGTGCAAACTGATCTTGCAGATCATCGTATGAAGACTAGTACCAAGTTTGATGCCATCATGGCAAAAATGGATGAAATGACAAGAAATTTGGAGAGGTACATATGGCTATTCTGTTCATTCTCCTACTTCACTTAATCCAGATTATCATGTTCATAACCCCTCAAACATCTCTACTAATCCTAATTTCCAACAACAACCCCTGCCCGAGTTACCAAAACTTGTTAAGTGGCAACTTGATCCCTTTGATGGTGAAAAACCATTAAAGTGGGTGTTTCATGCCGATCAGTTTTTTGCTCGGTATAATGTGTCGTTGGATCAACGTATTGCACAAAGTTCGTGTTATATGAAAGGAAAGGCATTAAATTGGTATAGATGGATGCAAGCAAATCGCCAATTTACAAGTTGGGCTTTCTTCTTACGTGATCTGTCAATTCGCTTTGGCCCTTCCTTTTATACTAATCATCAAGCATCACTGTTCAAATTGAAACAATTGGGCTATGTTGAGAATTATCAAGATCAGTTTGAGCGCATAAAGTATTTTGTTACAGATCTATCTCATACAACAACATTGAATAGCTTAATTTCCGGTCTTAAACATGATATTCAACAAGAAATTTCAATTCATAAACCACAAATACTTGCTGAGGCAGTGGGTTTAGCAAAATTCATTGAGGAAAAAAACAAAGGTTCACGCCCAAAACCATTCTACCGCTTTCAGCCCCCACAAACCATGACGATTCAAACTACGCCCATATTACCATTACCACCACCAAAACATTCCAACAGTTTACCGATTCATCGTTTGTCACAAACTGAGATACAAGAGAGGCGCTCTAAAGGACTCTGTTTTAACTGCGACGAAAGATTTTCTCCAGGACATAAATACAAAAGCCCTCAGTTTTTAACTCTTCTGGTGGATAATACCAAGGAAAGTGTTGAATCAGATTTGGAACTACTTGATGATTGCTTGGACACACGCATGTTATAGAACAACGACAACAGCAAAACACATGAGTTTCACTGTTCATTGGCAGACCTTTTAGGTGCCGCAACACCCCGCACCTTACGTATTCAAGGCAACATCCGAGGGAAGTCAGTTATTGTGCTTATTGATAGTGGCAACACACATAACATCATTCAACCTCGCCTTGCTAAATTTCTGAAATTGTCGATCCATGCAGTACCAACAATTCCGGTGATGATCAGAAATGAAGAATTCCTCCATTGTGAAGGTCAGTGTAAAGACGTTAAACTCAATTTACAAACGTGTGAGTTTGATGTTTCTTTATTAGTGTTGGATATTCAGGACGCTGAAGTAGTGCTGGGAATTCAGTGGTTACAAACACTTAGGCCAGTTTTGGCAGATTTTCAAATTCCTAGCATAACATTTGAACACCAAGGAAAACAGATACATTTGCAAGATAATTCGAGAATATAAGAAGTAAGTCCCCACCAAGTCAGCGATTGATGCAAACTGATTCAATTGCTACTCTGCACACACTAACTTTTAAGCCAACTCAACAAACTCTAACTTTTCCTACACCATCCATTGACAAACAACCAACCGCACTCGCTGCTCTATTAACCAAATTTGAGAAAAAAATTCAAATCCCAAATACCTTACCCATACCACGACCACAAGACCACCATATACATTTACTCCCTGACACAAAGCCCATCAATGTTAAACCGTATCGTTACCCTCATTATCAGAAAACTATTACGAGTCAGTTGGTTCAAGAAATGCTTTCAGAAGCAAAATACAACCAAGCACCAGCCCTTATTCATCACCAGTTTTACTTGTTGGTAAAATGGACGACACTTGGAGGTTTTGTGCAAATCATCGTGCTTTAAATACTGTAACAGTGAAGGATCATTTTCCAATTCCCACCGTTGATGAGTTACTAAATGAATTACATGGTGCCTCAATTTTTACCAAATTGGATTTGCGCGCTGGTTATCATCAGATTCAGTTGCCCCTGATGACGTGCCTAAAACCGCATTTCGCATGTGTGATGGCCGCTATGAATTCCTAGTTCTGCCGTTTAGGCTAACTAATGCCCCGTCTAATTTCCAAGCGGTGATGAATGAACTATTTCGTGGTTTGCTTCGACGTTTTGTGCTTGTGTTCTTTGATGACATACTTATTTATAGCCCCAATTTGTCTGATCATCTAGTTCATTTGGAGCAGGTTTTTAGCATTTTACTTGCAAACCAATTTTACGCAAAATTATCTAAGTGTGTGTTTGGCGTTTCTGTGGCGCAATATTCGGGGCATATAATCTCTAGTAATGGTGTTAGAGTTGATGAAGACAAGGTGAAAGCCATTGTGGCTTGACCAACACCTCAGTCTTTCACTGCCCTTCGCGGTTTTTTGGGGCTCACTGGTTATTATCAGCAATTCATTTGCCACTATGCTTCGCTTTCCTCACCGCTCACTCATTTAATAAAATCCAAGAGTTTTGCATGGAATAGTACAACACAAGGTGCATTTGAGAAATTGAAGAGCATTATGACTACTCGGCCAGTTCTTGCTCTTCCAAGCTTTGAGTTGCCTTTTGATCTCACCACAGACGCATCATCTATGGCCATTGGAGCTGTTTTTTCACAACAGGATCATCCTATTGCAGACTTCAGCCACAAGATGATCACTCGCTTGCAAACCGACTCCGCTTACAACAAAGAATTGTATGCAGTGATATAAGCAGTCAAGAAATTTTGTCATTATTTTTTGGGCAGTAAATTTACGATTTACATCGACCATAATAGTCTTAAACATCTTCTCACACAAAGTATACACACACCATATTAGGTCAAATGGATGACGAAATTACTTGAGTATGATTATGAGGTTTAATACAAACCTGGAAAGAGAACAAGGTGGTTGATGCCCTTTCTCGGGTGGATTTGTCTTAGTTTCATGGCTTGTCTATTCACATTGCTTCTTAGTTGAAGGATCTTCAAAAATATTATCTGAAGGACAACAATTCAATGCAAAGGTAAATACTAATGGTTTTTTTTTTTTTTGCAAAAAATGATGGACTGCTTGTGTATAAGAACAAATTATATATGCCTGAGACAGAGGTTTTGCGCCATACTTTGCTCACTAATTTCCATAACAGTCCAATTGGGGGACATTCTGTGGTGGAAGCAACGTTGGCACGGCTGGCAGCAACATGTTATTGGTATTGCATGAAACAATCAGTTTAAGAGTTTGTTAAAACTTGCCCATAATGTCAGCAACAAAAATATTTAAGAGCTAAACCACAAGGTTTGCTAAATCCATTACCTATTCCAAATCAGGTTTGGGAAGATCTTTCTATGGATTTTATCATGCACTTGCCTACTTCTTATGGGAAGACTACCATTTGGGTGATAGTTGACCGATTTACTAAATTTTCCCACTTTTTGGCTCTACCTACTAAATTCACTACATTGCTTCTGTGTTCTTGAATGAGATTTACAGCTTACATGGGCTTCCTAAAAGTATTGTTTCTGATCAGGAATACTTTTTGTGAGTTTTTTTGGCATGAGTTATTCAAGTTATTGGGAACTGAGTTGTGTTACAGTAGTGCTCGCCATCCAAAATCTGATTAACAAACTGAGGTTGTTAATCACTCGGTGGAATGCTATTCACGGTGTTTCACTTCTGATAACCCAAAACAATGGACACGCTACCTATCATTAGCCCAATTCTGGTATAATTCTACTATTCACTCCTCAACTCAAATGACTCCATAATTCCATATGAAGGGCTGTTTGAAAAAAAAAAAAAACCACAGGCTATCCCACGCTACATTACTGGATCTACTCCTAATGCTGCAATTGATGCTACTTTAACTACCCGTAACGACATTTTATCATAGTTAAAGGCTGGCTAATCTACACAATGCCCAACAGAGAATGAAGATACAGGCGGATAAGCATCGATGAGATTGCACATTCGAAGAAGGAGACATGGTTTATGTAAAGCTTCGTATTTATCGTCAAAAGTTTTTGAAGAGTCATGGCTTCTATAAACTGATGCTTCACTTCTTTGGGCCTTTCAAGGTGATTCGTCGTATAGGAAATTTGGCTTATGAACCGGACTTGCCATCATCTTCTCGAATCCACAATGTATTTCATGTCTCATTCCTTCGGCCTTCTTTTGGACATCCGCCGGATGTAGTTTACCGGCTACCAACTGTAAATGATGATGGGGAAATTACCTCGGAAAAAAGAAAAATTTGGCGTGAAGGAAAGAAAGTCCAGCAAAATCTTGTACTATGGAAAGGGGGCGCAACTCTTGTGCTATGGAAAGGGGGCGCAGGTGATGGAAATGAATGGCATGATTCATCTTCTTTGGGGAGCTTTATTTGAGACAAGCACCGGCAAGGATTCACTCTCAGATAGTGCCCTACCTCCGACGGTAAAGCATGCTCAATACAATCACCGGACCTTGAGGATAATGCTGCTTTTACGTGGGGGGGGGGGGGGGGCGTCGGTACGGGTCATTTACATGTGGAACCACATACCAGGCGTGCAACAAGACTCATGTTAGACAAATGCACGATAACAAACATATATAATATATATTGACGAATAAATAAGCAATCGGAAATGTTATAATAAAAGAAGCTAGAAATTATAACCTCAACCGTAGTGAATCAAACGTGAAGATGATCGAGTCTTTTTCAATTTCCTTAAAGAAGATTAGTCCTTCTGTACCGTGCTCAGAACGTTGGACTACCACCTCCCAGGATAAAACGACCTACGAACTGGATTACTAGCACTCGTAAAACTGTTCCGGCGAACTCGCACAATAACTTTCCTCAGCACCACACAATGATAAAAAATATTTGGCTGCAGAAAATCCTTATGCAAAGTATTTGTTTTGGATGATTAAAACATATGGGACGACCCCTTTATATACTAGTTTTTGAAAAAGAAATATTGGAATTGAAACGCGAGCAGGAGCCCAATAGGCCAAACGGATCGACATTCCACGCGTACGTCATCGTGTGCGCGAGCCCGAGTCGCACTAATCTGATGGATTTTTGCCCAAGATTTGCACCCCCCTGCGCGCGCGTAGGAGAGGGAGGAGACACTAGCCAACACATTCTTACAATGCTAAGAATGCATTCCCATTTTTAAACTCCAAAAGAAAGTATTATTTTTCCTATGTGGGATAACCCTATTTTCTTTTGAGTTTCTCTCTCATTTTTCCAATATTTTTAGCTTTGTGAAGCTAACTTTGAGCATCAATTTCTCATTCACCCGTGTACCATTTTGAGCGTGTAATATATTGTTTCGAAGCTCTCACATAGGAGAGCACGTTCCCATCTTGAACTCGTCAAAACGACAAGTAGGACCTGCTCAAAATCTGACCCGAAGTCAGCTGTACAAACCCATTTTATTTACCAATTTTCCAACAACTTCCTCATTGGACTAAGGATTATAGTATGGATGCATAAGTATTATATTATTTGATTAGTGTTTATCTAACAAATATCTTAAGTTACACTAAAATCGTGTTTTAATAGAACATTTTATATATATGGGCCGACTCAAAAGTCGCCATTATAGACTTAGTATAAATAATTATTTTCTGTATTATTTTATTCGTTATGTAATTTTCTAATATGTGTGGATAATATCAGAACTATAGCAGTTATGGGTAGTTCCAGCAACTAGTATCTGTTTGAACGTTGAGAAGCATATGAAAAAAGATAGCAGAATTTTTTTATATTACATTTTGTCTCTTCTTCCTTACAATTCTGGAGTTAAGTTCTTCTCATAAAAGAACAATTCATTTTGATAGTTTACCCCTATCATTATGCGGATACGACATTTTTGACAGTTTTTGAATGAGGAGAGCTACTTATATTAGATATTGCAATCACTGTTGATGTTTTCTAAACAAATTTACGCACACCTTCAATTTTACTTTCCGTAAGTAGCTTAGCTTAGAGTTAACAGTAAAGGTACTGAAAAGCCGATTTTATAAACAATTGCAAACATATTTTGATTGTGTGGGGATGAAAAATGAAAGAAGAGTGTAATCACAAATTCTTGAATTCTGAAAATAAAACAAGAAAGCGGTTACAAAATAAAGTTTTGATTAAATCTAAAGATACAATTGAGGTTCAATCTCTATCTAATCCTCTGATTCTATTCTACAAGAACAATATTAAAATTTATAGTGAAAATCTTCAATTTGATCTTCACTGAAGTGATATGAACTTGGAGAAACGTCAATTCGAGGGTCCTTGGACTTGATCTCGGATTAAACGGTGATTTGATTTGAGGATTTGACTTGGTGATTTGACGAACGCCAACTTGACTTGGGGATTTGACGAACACCAATTTGACTTGGGGATTTGATGAACACCAATTTGACTTAGGATTTGACAAACGTCGATTCGAGGGCTTTACGACTTGATCTCGAATCGAAAGATGTTCTTGATTTGGAATTTGATTTGAAGGTTGATGAAGATTGGTATGATCTTCGTCTTCAGTTCTTTGGATTTTTGGGTTTTGATCTTTCTGGCATGGATTTTGATCTTCAAAAACAGTTTTCCGAGGGTCTTGTGACTTGATCCCGGATCAAAATGGATTTTTGGTTTGAATGTTGTTGAAGAACGGTATGAACTTGATTTGGATTTCTTGAATTTATTGAAGATTTTATCTTATTGGCAGAGACACCATCTTCAAAAAACGGTTTTTGGATGAACTTGGGGCTTGATGGCGGATTGAAAGATGTTCTTAACCAAGAACATCTTGAAGATGGTTGAAGGATACCTTTGAAGATTGCTGAGCTTGTTGGAGAGGATTTGGGCTTCCTTGCTCTGAATTCTTCAAGCTTCGATTGTTCTTCAAGCTTCAACTGTTGTCTTTTTGTTCTTCAAGAGCACCGCTATTTATAGTTGTAGAGTGAATCTCAATCAGAATCTCCTGATGAGATGAACGGTTGTGATCGCGTCTACAATTTCTTGATTTGGAAGACCTGATCTAGATGAATTTTCTAGATATCTCTTGATTATTGAGCCTTGGAGGAGAAGACTTTCCTTGTCTTGATATTTAATGAATATATTTATTTAACCCTCTTAAAATATTAGGATTAAATAATATATTTATTTTCATTTTCTTGCTCTACAAGACTTGTTATTATTTAATTTAATTGGATAATTTAACTCTAATTAATAAATAAGACATTATTCAATTTATCCATCATATATATTAAAATTAATAAATTTAACTACTTTACTTCGGAAATAAATTTATAAATCCAAAATAAAATAGAAAAATAAATTAAAAATTAATATATTATTCTCCACGGGTCGAGATTTAATTAGACACAAATTTTAAGTGTCTACAAATTCCCCCCTTGTGACTTGTTCGCGGAGTCATATAGTAAAAGCATGTCGCGGACGAGGCACAATTTTGCTTCGATCTCCGGCGCAATCGAAACCCATATGTAAAAGAGAGGTTGCATTGCATTTCAGGATATATATATATATATATATATATATATATATATATATATATATAGACCTACATACATAATACTACATATATATGTACATATATATAATACTACATATATATGTACATATATATACCATATATATATATATGTGTATACACGTACATACATAATTCTACATATATATATATATATATATATATTTGTACATATATATAACACACATGCACAAGTCACGGCCAATATATAATATATATCCATGTCAAACCAATTTTTTTATTTTTTTTGTGGGGCCCACAACTTATGGTCCATGTGAGCCAAGAACATGGGATAATTCCTTTCATCTCCTCCAATTTGAAACTAACGGATCTTTGTTTCCTAAACAGAGCCTAGAATCCAGATTTATTTTCTTTCTTGCGCAACAGGTTTTCCTTTGGAAAAAGAAATTCTTGTCACTTTTTATTTTCCTCTTTCCCAATCTAATAGTAAAACTTGGAGGAAGTTTTTTTTGTTTTTTTTTTCTTAGTAATTCGGTGTAGAGCTGTACTTCCTTCCAAAACAGAGATTTAAGATTTTTTTTTTTTTTCTCAGTGATGGGTGTAATTTAGGATTGACCCAATATAACGTTATTGGGCCGGCCCAACAGCGCATCGAATAGGGAGAATTCGAGGCGCGCATCGAATCAGCAGTATAAGCTCTCCCCACTGGGCCAGCCCAACAGCGCATCGAATACGCCTGATTCGATGCGCGTATCGAACAACCATGATTCGATACGGCTTTCTATATTGGATTGTGGGTTCCACGGGACGGGTTCTATAAATAGCCCGTCCCCTTGTATTCAAAGGGACTTTTCGAGATCCGAACCAGCTCAGTACAGTCAGCATCGAACCAGCCCCATTCGATACGACCCATATCGAATCAACCCCAGTTCGACACGCACAGAAATACCGTATCTCTGTTCGATACCTAAATACGCATCGAATTCGACATCTACGACACGTATCGAATTCGATACCTTCCAGATTGATTTTCATTCAGTAATACCTGTACCGCATCGAATTGACCCTCATTCGACACGTCAGTATTGAATAGTTGAAATTCGACACGTTTTAATAACATTGTAATTTAGTTATTCTGTCTAGAAAGCTTGTATTAAGTGTTCCGGACCAAGCTAGTCCGTTAATAATATTGGATAGCATTGTTTGATCTCATTTTGTATAATTTATTGTGTTCTATTACCGTGACGAAATAAGACCAAAACACTCAGTTTGAAATTAACCGAAATATTTGCAAAACAATTTCTGTTGCAAGAAAATTTCTTGTGCCTCAATTATCATTCGGATGGAAATTTCCTTGCCTTGGTGAAGAATCTTCGGATTTCTTTTCATCCCTTAAAGGAAACTTAGCACTGTCGAGTTGATCAGAGAAAGAAAATTTCCAAACTCTACATCCGTTCTCAATTATAAAAGAATGCTTGGGGCGTAGGTTTTTTTCTTCATTAGCACAAAACAGAGTTTCAGTTCCGCTGCTACTGAGTTATTCTTCAGGAAATATTTTTTCTTTCTTTATTTGGCAACTAGTGAGCGTTCTTGGGGCTGCGTCTTTCCGTCGAACTTGGTGAGCAATTGATCAAGCTTGGCAGATTATGTCATATACATGCGTGATAGTTTCCGAAAACAGCCTGCACGTCTCACGTTTCTTTCCACCATTTTTCTTAATTATTATGAGGAACTCACGGTCCTTTTTGTTTCTTTCGCAGCAATCCAGGTAAGGAGGAAGTAGTTTTCAGCAAGCTACAGTTGCACTTGTTGCTTGATTCCGTCATCAGCTACCCGTGATTTTTCTTCAACAAAGTTGTACTCAATCTTTTGTTCTTTCTTTTTCTTCTGATATGCTCATATATATATATATATATATATACATATATACATGATAATATATAATCACAAGGATTTATATGTTTTTATTCTTTTGTTGTGCAGCAATTTAGAGAAGGTGATCGAGGAACAAGGGCGGAAACCGACGAACGCTAGATGGACGAGACTTTTATTCAACACTGTAGGCCTATTCGCACCGATTCTTTTTTTGTTTCAATTTTTCCTTTCTTTTGTACTACTTTGTATTATTTTTTTCCTGACTCTTTTATTTGCTTATTTGTCTTGACAGTTCACGCACAATGGTAAAATTCGGTCGCGCCCATAATTCGAAGGGAATTGAGACTCTAACCATCACCGGCGATGAACATCGACGGGACATAATATTGGAAGTTGGTACCCCTCTTGCCGGAGTTTTCACAAGCTGATGGCCCACTTTGATTAACACCACTAAGCCTAAAGACTGGACCGAAGAGCTTCCCAAGTCCTCCAATCGATCTCTGTCGTCGATCGTGCTCCATTCTCCTCACCACCGAGTATCAAACGGTGATCTTCCTTTCGATACCTTGGGGCGACGCATTGCCAAAGGAGATGCCATGTGGGACGATGCCCTTCTTCACTTTCTCGGCGAAATCCATTACTTCCCCGGATACTGGGAGTGGACAGAAGATGTCCTTGTTCGGTGCAAGCCTACACTTACTTCCACCGATACGTACGAGCCAGTCTATGCGTCCTTATTCACATATGAGTGCAATTTGGAAATCATAAAAGCCTTGTGCGAAGCATGGTCACCGTCTACAAACACCCTTGTCACTTCCCTTGGAGAGCTCTCGATTTCCTTATGGGACTTGGAACATCTTGCCGGTCTGCCAATATTTGGATCCCTATATGACGAAGTCATACCGAGCGAGAAAGAACTTTTTGGCAAGGAAAAAGACAAATATCATCTGCCGCGGTCATGCAGAGCTTTGTTCCATGCGTTTCACCTAATCCGAGCACATGTTGGTGATGACGATCCTCGAGTGCCAATCAAAGAGTGGATCAACTTTTGGTCGAAGAAAGAAATCAAATACAAATGTCCCCCGTCACGCAAGGAGAGAAGAAGCGTGCGCCGACCTCAATCGACACACAACCCTTCCGGGAAGCTCGAGCCATGCAATCGGTGGTCTTCGCAAGAAGAGATTCTGTTTTCACAACTCGGTGTCAAAGGTAATTGGAAGGAAGAGACATTTTTGGTCGCACACTTAGCTTGCTGGTTGTGCATCTTTGTTCTCCCTGTGAAGGATGTTGGCTTTATCCGTCCTAGTACATTCATGATGGCGAGTCTTATAGCCAGCGGTCAAAGAGTTTGCCTTGCCATCCGGGTACTAGCGTCAATCTACAAAGGGTTGAATGCAATATCAAGGCCTACTCAATCGTCTCGAGGGTGTCTTCCTTTTTCGATCCATTTTGTCTACGGGTGGGTGGCGCTATACTTCAAGACTCAGTTTTCCATCCACTTAGAGTCGCAGAAACCTGGAATGACAGTATTTTCTGGAGAAAATGGAGCAAGGCCTTTTGATCCAAAAGAAGCTCGCAAGAGGATTCACAAAGGAGACTACACCACTTGGGCATGCAACCTTCTTCCAAACGTCAATAACGTCGAACTTGTGGATTGCGGTACCCTTGGCGAAGCCGAGCATGACTATTTTATCAACCTTCGATCGTGCTATCTTACTCTGAGGCAAGGCGAGGTCTTTGATGTTGAGCCCTATGGTCCACATCGATTCGGCCGACAATTTGGATATTATCAAGATGTCCCTGGCGTACTCATCAATGACTACCGTGAAGCTTCTTTGAATGAAGGACTTCGTTTTTGGAGGTTAAGTCTTGCACAAAGGACATATTCAAAGGTTTGGATTCCCAATGCTCCTCTTAACGCAAGAAGGCACTTTTCGGATAGTTATAAGTCATGGATAACCAAAACCCATATGAGTTACCTTGAAGACAATATCGATTCTTTACTTTTGCCTCGAAAGTGCTTGATACTTGGTGGAGACGACAAGGTCGCACAAAGCCGTGACAACCAAATTGCTCATCTTGGGAAGAGCTCGCGGGACTCGTTGCACATTGCGGTAGAGGAATCAGCGAAAAGAAAAAGTATTGTTAAAGAGAGCGGCAGCAGCGAAAACGGCGACCGCAACTGGAAGAGGGTTAAGAAAGACTCAAGTGTCTCGCATCCTAGAGAAGTCAATTCTCCTTGCTGCCTTTCGAGTGCCCCATCCGTGACATTGGACTTGGCTGTACAGGTATCGACCAACTTTGCTCTTTATTTCCACACATATATACATACACACACACACACATATATATATATATATATATGTATTTGTCCCTAACTTTCGACACATTCCTTGTAGGCGGGTGAAGAGAGGATTTCTGCTTTGAAGGGTGATGAGCAACATCCTCAAACAAGCGAAGGGTCTACTTCATGTGCTGGCACCAAACCTTCAAAAGATGACAAAGTGCATTTGAAACCAAGAGACTCAAAGAATGGTAAGGAGAGCTCTCCACATGTTGCCGTCTTTGTTTTCAAAGGTGAAAGTCTATTGGAAATTCATGACAAGAGGTATCTCAACTCTCTATGGGCCGATGTTAGCGAGAGGATTGTTCGTGCACCAATTAACCAAATTTCTTCTTTTAAGGATGAATTCCGCATTGTTTTTGAAAGAATGAAGTTGGTTGGGAAGGAAAAAGTTGCACCCTGAGAGGCCTTAGTGAACAACCTTTTTGATCAAGCTGCTGTTTATGATGTGCGAAACTCCGTAGTATTGGAAAGCTCATCACTTCTTCAACAAATTTCAGAAATAGGGGGCCAAATATCCGATGCCAAAACTGACAAGGAAAAGGGATCCTCACAAATTAAGTCCACAGAAGATGAACTTCAAAGTGTTAAAAGAAGATTGAAAGACTTAAAGTCGAAGAAAAAAAGCTTGACGTCATCCTTAAAGAGCCAAAAAGAGTTTGTTCGAGGTGCCGAAGATAAGATCTCTAATTTGGAAGAGAAGATGTCCGTCCTTAGAAGCACTCCTTCAGTTACTAACGCGGAGATGGAAGAATTGGACGTTATGAGGATACACTTGGAGACTGCACAACTGGAGTTGGGGGATGCGAGGCCTTTTCTTTGAGAGAGATTTCTCTTGTTTTGTTTTTCTTCATCTTTGCTTTAGTGGTATATTTTATTCTGTTTTGCTTTGGATTTGTAGCATAATCAGAACTTAGAGATTAATAAAAGATTTACCTTTATTTATCTCATTTTGAGTTATTCATTGCATTTGGCATTATGTTTCTTTTCCATGAATACTGTAACATAACGCAACAAGAACAACTTAAGCAAATTCCATGACTGAACTTAGAAAATTTCTAAGCTGACTACGTACCTCAATAAAAGGATCAAGTCATAACGTAGTTCAAAGAAATCAAGATTGATTTAAGGGGGGGGGGGGGGGTGCCGTACACATTTTATACTCATGCGGGCCAGAAGTATTCATTCTTTAACCACTTTGAACAAAGTGGGGTATTTAAAATTTAACCACATAAAACACCTTTAGTGGGGTAAGTTATCATTTTAACCACATAATTTACCATTGGTGGTTGCCATCCACAGTTTATACTCATGCGAGCCAGGAGTAACATGCAGTTTAGGGTCGTGCGTCATGGAGCATGCTTCAGTCATCAAGGGTAGTATTGTTTCAAGAATTTTCCGTTGATAGGACCAATTCTTAATCCGTCTTCGGCAACCAACTTATATGCGCCATTAGTGTATACCTCTGTGATGACATAAGGACCATCCCACTTTGAAGTGAACTTGTTCCCAGTCCGATGAGTGATAATGATGGGCCTTCTTACTGCAAGAACCAAGTCACCAACTTGAAAGGAGCGTCGGCAGACCTTTTTGTTAAAAGACTTGGAGATACGAGCCTGATAGCACTCAAGTTTTTGTTGCGCTTCTAGCCTTCTCTCGTCAAGGGCATCTAGCTCTTGCAAGCGCAAACGAGCATTCTCTTCTTCAGTGAGTCCTTCTTGCAGAGCTATCCTTAAAGACGGGATTTGTTGCTCAAGAGGGAGAACTGCTTCTACTCCATAGACCAACGCATACGGGGTTGCTTGAGTTGGCGTTCTGTGTGTAGTTCTATATGCCCATAGAGCTTCTCCAATTCTTTCATGCCAATCTTTCTTTGACTTCGCCACCACTTTCTTTAGCAAGTTGCAGAGAGTTTTGTTGAATGCTTCGGCGAGGCCATTAGAAGCAACATAATACATGGAAGAGTTTCTTTGCTTGAATCCAAACTTCTCACACAACTTGTCTACCAAACTATTGCAAAACGGCTTTCCATTATCAGTAACGATTCACCGGGGAACTCCGTAGCGGTAAATGATATTGATACGAATGAAGTTGACAACAGTCTCCTTTTTGACTTCTTTGAGAGGCACAACTTCGGCCCATTTTAAGAAGTAGTCGGTTGCAGCCAAGATGTACAAGTGTCCACCAGAACACTTTGTCATAGGACCGACAACGTCCAAGCCCCACGAATCAAAAGGCCAAGAAGCTACAATCGGATGTAAAGGTTCAGGCGGCTGATGGATGAAGTTTGAGTAGAATTGGCAAGCTTGACATCTTTGTGCGTACTTCATGCAATCTAAAACCATGGTAGGCCAGTAGTAGCTCATTCTCTTGATGCGAAAATGCAACTTTGGACCAGACTGATGAGCTCCACAAATTCCGGAATGTGCTTCTTCCATAGCTTGCATAGCTTCTTCTTTTCCTAGGCAGCGCAAGAAAACTCCGTCAAATGAGCGCCTATAGAGTGTATCTTTATAGAAGATGAAGCGAGCTGCACGATGCCTAACGTCGATCTTTTGACGTACGTCATCGGGCAATTTCCCGTGCTTCAAGTAGTCCACGAATGATTGTCGCCAATCTTCCACTTCAATTTCGTATGCCTCCACAACATGACTTTCATTATAATCACCATGCTCGCCGTTATCTTCTAGAATAGGCGGGAGTACCCATTTGTGGCACACGGGTATGGACGTTTTCTCTTCCGATGTAACCAACATAGAAGCAAGTTTAGCTAACGCATCGGCTTGCCCATTGTCTTTCCTCAGCACATGCTCTACTATAATGTCACCAAGAGTTTTGATCAATCTTCTTGCATACTCAACATATGGTAGGAGCTCCAGCTTCTTAACCTCGAATTCACCATACAATTGATTGACGACCAACTTGGAATCGCCATACACTTTTAGGTGAGGTTGCCTCAGCTCAATTGCCATTTCTAACCCGAGTATCAAAGCTTGATATTCCGCAACATTGTTTGAGCAATTTTGAGTTAATGTGAAGGAATACGGCAAGACCTCTCCATTAGGCGTGAGAAAGATAACACCGGCGCCGACTCCATTTCTATGTGCAGCACCATCAAAGTACATTTCCCATGGAGGCGTGACTTCGATCACGAGCGCATCTTCATCGGGCAAGTCGTCCATTAACTCCCACTCGGCAGGAATAGGGTGGTCAGCTAGAAAATCCGCCAATACTTGTCCTTTCACAGCCTTTTGAGGGATATATGCAATCTCAAACTGTTGCAACTGAAGGTACCATCTTGCAAGTCGGTCAGATAGCACCGGCCTCGTCATGACATACTTCAAAGGGTTTGCTCTGGATACAAGACGGATAGTATGAGCTTGAAAGTAATGCTTCAATTTTTGAATTGAGAACACAAGAGCTAGGCAAAGCTTCTCAATAGGAGCGTACTTCAACTCATTTGGCGTCATTGTTCGACTTAGGTAATAAAGTGCATTTTCCTTCCCTTTATCATTTTCTTGGGCGAGCAATGCCCTCACTGATCTTTCTTGGGCAGCAATATATAGGATCAAGGGACGTCCCGACACAGGAGCGGCTAAGACGGGAGGTTTCATCAGATATGACTTGATTCGTTCAAAAGCATTGCGACAAGATTCATCCCACCTAAATGGAACGTCTTTCTTCATCAAGTGACTGAAAGGTTGGCAACGACCGGCTAAATTTGAGATGAACCTTCGAAGATACGCCAATTTTCCTTGTAGACTTTTGAGTTCATGAATATTTCGTGGCTCCGACATCTTAACTATTGCATCAATTTTGGCTTGCTCGATTTCAATGCCCCGCTGACGAACAATGAAACCAAGGAACTTTCCAGATGTTACGCCAAATGCACACTTCATAGGGTTCATCCTTAATTGATACTTTCGCAGTCTCTCAAAGACTTTTCGTAAGTCACTTATGTGATCTTTCCTTTCCCTCGACTTTACGACAAGATCATCTACATAACACTCAACATTCTTGTGCACATGTCGTCGAAGATGTTTTGCATTGCCCTTTGATAGGTAGCACCTGCGTTCTTCAATCCAAACGGCATCACCTTGTAGCAATATATACCCTTCGGAGTACGGAAAGCAGTCAATTCTTCATCCCTTGGAGCCATGCGAATTTGGTTGTATCCATAAGATCCTTCCATGAAAGACAAGGCTTCGTGTCCCATGGTAGCATCAATCATTAGTTCAGCAATCGGTAGAGAAAAGTCATCCTTAGGGCATGCTTCGTTCAAGTCTCTAAAGTCGACGCAAACCCTGATTTGTCCATTCTTCTTTCTTACCGGCACAATGCTAGAAATCCAAGTTGGGTATTTGACTTCTCTAATGAACTCGGCTTCAATGAGCTTGTTAACTTCTGCTTCGAGCAATGGGACTAAGTCAGGTCGAAACCTTCTCTGGGCTTGCTTGACGGGACGAACATCTTTCTTTATCGATAAGTTGTGTACCGCCACCTTTGGGTCCAAGCCTAGCATTTCTTTGTAAGACCACGCAAACACATCCTTGAACTCGTGCAACAACTCAACGTAACTTTGTTTTTCATCGGCTCCAAGCAACGCACTTATGTAAATTGGTCTTGGGTCATCGACACTGCCCAAGTTTACCTCTTTTAACTCATCAACAAAGGCCTTGACACCCTCCTCCCACTCAACAGGTGCATCTTCGGCGTCTTCTTCAACATCTTCTTCATGAGAAGTGATATGGCATGACGACCCTACACTCTCTTCATCTTCGTGTTTGGTCTTCGTGAGCACCACGGTTTGCAACTTGACTTTGAGCGTTTCGTCACAAGATACTATCAAGTCTTCGCGACGAGTCATTCGAGATGGGATCAGACTTTGAACCTTCTTAGAGTTTGATGACTTGAGGTTTCTCTTAGCGCGTGTCGACATATGCGGAACACTCAACCTTTTCCAATCAAACCTTTTATTTGGACCAAGCCTATCGAAGACTGTTTTATTTGGGCCAAGTCTATCAAAGACCGTTTTATTCGGGCCAAGTCTATCAAAGACCGTTTTATTCGGGCCAAGTCTATCAAAGACCGACATGTGTGGCATCTTCTCTTCACGGACTATGGTTGAACCCTCTACTTCGCCTATGTAGTTGGCGTTAGCTCTCTTTATAGCAATACGAACTGGGTTTGGTGGCTTGTAGCCAAGGCCTATCCGAATGTTTGGAACGGTATGCCCTTTTTCCTTTAGCATGACTTGCGTGGTATTGAGTCTGTATGGCTTCTCTGCAGCAGCATCAAGAGTGAGGCCCTCCAATCGTGGTTCTTCATCAGGGTCATACCCAGCTTTGACTAGCAACTTGAAAGCTTTTGGGTCAAAGCATTCCTTAATCCTCTTTGTAGGCAATGTTCCATGCTCTGTTTCGGGCCCTTTGGATGGACGAACAAATCCTCCAAGTGGAGGAGATGACCCTTTCCTTTCGAGTGTTGTAAGAGGAAATGTAAGTTCTTTCAAAGGCTTTGTCCCAAGGGGAGATCCAGTAATCTTACTCTTCTCCGTGTCACTTGTGTTATCGGAGCCATTTACACCATGCTGCTGGAGTTGCTTGGTTCAATTGAGTCTTACGGTGCTCTTTCCTTCAATGTAGTATTTTGCATCCGCAAAGTGTGATTCAGCATCAGAAAAAGGCTTTACATCACCATGTACTTTCCTTTCGACTCCATCTTGGTAATATCCAAAGCACTGATGTAATGTTGAAGGAACAACGCCATTTTCATGTATCCAAGGTCGACCCAATAACATGTTGTAAGATGTGTTGGATTCGATGACATAGAACAGCGTACTAGATGGCATATCTTCAATAAGAAGATCTAATCTTATGATGCTGATGGCTCTTTGCCCCCCTTGGTTGAAACCTTGGATCATCAGACGACTACTTGATAGCTCATCCACCGAGATCCCTAACTCATTCAAAGTGCGTAGAGGCAAGATATTGACTGCAGAGCCTCCGTCGATCAGCATTCGATTGACTCTTTGCTTGCGAATATAGCCGGCGACAAACAGTGGTCGGTTGTGGAGCTTGGAACCTAGTAGAAGGTCTTCATCAGTGAAGCATATAGTGGACATACATTGGTTCGTGACATGAGCAGTCTTTGAAGTAGAGTCTGCAATTTTTTCTTCTTCGTGAGTCGCATTGCATGAAACGACGATGCAAGATTCGTCTAGGCTATCAACTTGGCTTGAGAGTGCAACAAGGTTTGATGATGCGACATCCTCTTCTAGAGTGATCTTCCCATCACGAGCCAACCGCATCACCTTATCTTTGAATATGAAGCAATAATGGATTGGGTGTCCTACGAGACGGTGATACTTGCAGTACTTAGGATCTTCAGAGCGACTAGCCTCTTCTGGTCTCTTCATTTCAGGCAGTTCAATCAGGTTAGCTTTGAGCAAATCGTCAAATATGGCTGAAACGTCAGAATCAAGGAACAGATATTTCTTTGACTGCATCTCCGTGAGTGTCATCTTCCTTCGCTCATTAGCTTGTGAATTACTGGCCTTTTCAGATACCGCAATGCTTTTTCGTTGGTCACTTTTATCATTTGCCTTGGCTTGGATTCTTAATGGAGCAACATTCACCGCCATAGACTCTTTGGTAGGTGTTTTGTTGAAAGGTTTGCCTCATTTCCTTGCATCTTGTTTGTTTTTGAATCTTCTAGGATCTTGCATGTGTGGTCCATTGACTCCGCTTGCCACCATACTCAGTTCCATGTCATGAGCACGAGTTGCTAACTCTTCAAACGTTCTTGGTTGTATTCCTTGCAGGATGTAACGAAGCCCCCATTGCATGCCTTGGATGCACATCTCTATAGCCGAAGTCTCGGACAATCGATCTTTGCAATTGAGACTCAAGTTTCTCCAACGGTTTATGTAATCAATCACTGGCTCTTCATCCCATTGGCGAGCATTTGTGAGTTCGATCATGCTGACGGTCCTTCTTGTGCTGTAGAAGCGATTGAGGAATTATTGCTCCAACTCGTCCCAACTATCAATCGAGTTTGCTTCCAAGTCAGTGTACCAATCAAATGCATTTCCCTTCAATGAGCGGACAAATTGCTTGACAAGATGATCACTGTAAGTTCCGGCATTATTGCAAGTCTCAACAAAATGAGCTACATGTTGCTTTGGGTTGCCTTTGCCATCAAACTGCTGGAAATTGGGTGGTTGGTAACCATTTGGCATCTTCAAGCTATCTATCCTTTGAGTGTACGGTTTGGAATAGGAAAATGATGATTTGAAGCCTCCGTCTAGCTTGTCCTTGATAGTTCCCATGATGAACTCCTTCAATTGATCAGCCGGGATCATGCCATTTGAAGAGACTTGGAACTCCTTGGCAATGGACTTTTCCTTCTCATTGGATAGTTGCTTCATGGATGTTTCACCCTCTTCAAAGCCTCCAAACTTTAGTTCCTTTACATGACTTTCTTCCACCTTGTCTTCCCTACTTAGCAATTTTTCTATCTTGGAGTCTTGGTCTTGCACATGTTTGTTCAGCATCTCTATGGCTTTGGTCAACATCCCAATTTGTTCCTCCAAAGTTGTAGTGCTTGTTGTCAATGCATGCACTGTATCCGGCGGAGATGAAAAAACCGATGCAGAGTGAGGAGTTGGTGGGGAGGAGTCATCTCTCTCAACATCCTCGTCATTGTTGACGTTGTTGGAGACAGATGAGTCCTTTTGAACAACGTCATGTACGACTTCACTTGTCATCTTCGTGGATGGATCAGCCAATAAGTCGGACATCCTTCTTGTCTTGACTGGTGCCATATGGTTGACTTGTTGTTCTTGATGAAAGGAGATGAGAGGTAGAGAGGTCCCACTGGGCGTGCCAAATTTGTAATCACAAATTCTTGAATTCTGAAAATAAAACAAGAAAGAGGTTACAAAATAAAGTTTTGATTAAATTTAAAGATACAATTGAGGTTCAATCTCTATCTAATCCTCTCATTCTATTCTACAAGAACAGTATTAAAATTTATAGTGAAAATCTTCAATTTGATCTTCGCTGAAGTGATTTGAACTTGGAGAAACGTCAATTCGAGGGTCCTTGGACTTGATCTCGGATTAAACGGTGATTTGATTTGAGGATTTGACTTGGTGATTTGACGAACACCAGCTTGACTTGGGGATTTGATGAACACCAATTTGACTTGGGGATTTGATGAACACCGATTTGACTTGGGGATTTGATGAACACCAATTTGACTTAGGATTTGACAAACGTCGATTCGAGGGCTTTACGACTTGATCTCGGATCGAAAGATGTTCTTGATTTGGAATTTGATTTGAAGGTTGATGAAGATTGGTATGATCTTCGTCTTCAGTTCTTTAGATTTTTGGGTTTTGATCTTCCTAGCATGGATTTTGATCTTCAAAAACGGTTTTCCGAGGGTCTTGTGACTTGATCCCTGATCAAAATAGATTTTTGGTTTGAATGTTGTTGAAGAACGGTATGAACTTGATTTGGATTTCTTGAATTTATTGAAGATTTGATCTTATTGGCAGAGACACCATCTTCAAAAAACGGTTTTTGGATGAACTTGAGGCTTGATGGCGGATTGAAATATGTTCTTAACCAAGAATATCTTGAAGATGGTTGAAGGATACCTTTGAAGATTGCTGAGCTTGTTGGAGAGGATTTGGGCTTCCTTGCTCTGAATTCTTCAAGCTTCGATTGTTCTTCAAGCTCCAGCTGTTGTCTTTTTGTTCTTCAAGAGCACCGCTATTTATAGTTGTAGAGTGAATCTCAATCAGAATCTCCTGATGAGATGAACGGTTGTGATCGCGTCTACAATTTCTTGATTTGGAAGACCTGATCTAGATGAATCTTCTAGATATCTCTTGAATATTGAGTCTTGGAGGAGAAGACTTTCCTTGTCTTGATATTTAATGAATATATTTATTTAACCCTCTTAAAATATTAGGATTAAATAATATATTTATTTTCATTTTCTTGCTCTACAAGACTTGTTATTATTTAATTTAATTGGATAATTTAACTCCAATTAATAAATAAGACATTATTCAATTTATCCATCATATATATTAAAATTAATAAATTTAACTACTTTACTTCGGAAATAAATTTATAAATCCAAAATAAAATAGAAAAATAAATTAAAAATTAATATATTATTCTCCACGGGTCGAGATTTAATTAGACACAAATTTTAAGTGTCTACAAATAGAAAGGACAAAGGGCCATTCTTTTCTTGTTCAGCCATTATTGATAAACTTCGCCTTCATTAATAAAATAAATCATTTAGTAATAAAAACATCAAATATATAAAAAAGAATGACCCTCCTACTCTGATTCTTACCCAAACTAGTTTTCTGAATACTGTGCCGTAGTTTTGTGAAATTATTAAAAAGGAAAATGGTGGTGATATTTGGTACACAATACAATGATATTGATACGTAATCGAATTGTGACTAACATTTTTGCATAGACTCCTCGAGTCATTTAAATTAAATTGAGAAGACTTCTTCCACCATGTAATTTGATTTGACTTGGAACATTGCATCACATGTCATGAAAGAATCTGTATGTCCTAACATCTTGTACGATGAATCTGACTGCACCTACACACCCCACTACTGCAACCACTGAAAACCATGTGGCAATGGCAACATTGAGGATCATCAATGGCAGACCAAGTTTCTTGTTTTTAGGCATTTTTCCAGCTTTCATAAAAGCCAAAGCAGGGAACACAAAGTCCAACGGCGTAAAGCCAACAGCTCCACATATAGATACGAAATCCCCGAAAAATGGCATTGCTGAGGCAATAAGTGTTATAAGACCAATGTAGACTGAGGTGTAAACTAGACGAAAGGCGTAATCACGGAGATGAAAACTGTTGTGGAGATTTGGGGTTGGCCAGCTTCTTCCTTCAAAGTATGCATATGTTGGTCTGCAATAAATCTTGATAACGATGCAAAATGAATGTTAAGTTGGTTGCCAATAAGCTTTTGTGTATGTTTCAAGAATCACAAGATATGTAATAATTACTTGATAGCATCCTGAAATTTGAATAACTGCAAATAGATTAGCCATAACAATCGTCCACTTAGGCGTGGTGAGAGATGCCACGACATAAGGCTCGACTTGTGAACCAAACGCCCAATATCCCAGGAAAGCTAATTGCCAGTAAGTGACAACAATAATAGAGTATGCCGCTGATACACCTTTGTACATATTCTTTTTGGCAGGCTTCCTCACTGTGCTCTAGCATAATTAACAGGAATAAAATCAGCTCATGTGGGCCTATATTCAATCAAAAAGATCGATGATCATCAATTTGAAGTCTATCAAGTATCCAATATGTCGACCTTTGTTAGAGTTAGAGCTAAATCTATTTAAAAAGTAAAAAACAGGATCATGAGAACATGGTAATTTACTTGAATTTCGGGGAGCATTGCATCTCCAAATGAGAATGCAATAGCGCCAACAGCGTTGAAAGCTCTGAATACTTTAGCAGAGGAGCTTCCCTGCAATCGATGATTGATCGAGTTTCTGTCTATCATCTTCCCTAGAATCATAGTTACATTTTGAAGTTGTGTTGGATTGTGAAGTTCATTGAAGAGGATTAAAGTTTATTGAAACTTGTATCATTATATTACCATTGTAGATTGTTACTCCAATGGTTGTACCGGCAAAACCAATCGTGCTGAGAGTGCAGACCGCATTCAGCCATCTCAGCGAGTGAATATTGGGAAGCTGAGAGAGGATAAGTTCGAAAACCCCGAAGAAAATAATGAAATGTTGCAATGTCAAGCTACCACTTGGGTGATAGTACTTGTATACTGACTGTAGAAGAATCAAATGAAATGCTCATGAATATTTGAATTAACTAAATAAAAATATCTTTGATGATTGAGTAGTATTACCTTAAGGCTGCTCCCTGCAGCAATTTGAATGGCAATATTATTTCCTAAGGAAGCCACCTGTTGGAAAAATGCAATACACCAGTAACCCCATGATCCTGAAGAAAAAGTTGTTCAACCAGATTGATGGTACATTAGCAAATAGGCATAACAAAAAGTACAACAATAATAAAAATGAAATTTATTGACTTTAATGAAATGAACCAACCATATATACTCTTGGCAAGATGCCGATAAGTGGTGTGCTTCTTCCCATCCCATCTCCACAAAGATGCAATGAGTAAACTAGAATACCACGTGGCAACAGTCCCTAAAACTAAACTTGTAACTCCTGCATCATATAGTAATTAATCATCAAAATAGTTCCATATGTACTTACTAATAAGGTAAACTATAGTCAACAAGTAATTCATGTATCACATATAAGTTATAATCACAAATATTATAATAAGTCAAACAACCATAAACATAAAAGCGATTTGTCTACCTAAGAATTATGTAAAAGAATCATTGTTACTAGTTTATATTGATGCAGTACGTACCAAGTGGCCAGCCGAGAGAAGCAACGGCGAAGGGAAGCGGAGCATAGGCCGCGGGAGTGGCGATGGTGGTTGCCACGTGGAAAGCCGCGTGTCTCCACGTGCCTTTTCCCTCATCGTGATTTATATTTGAACTTGAGCCAGGCTCTAATTCTACTGATGTTTCTGCTTCTTTTGCTACTTCATCGTTCATAGTAATAGATTACTGCTACTTCTCAGTTTCGAAATATTGTTTGTTTGATTGCGTGGTGCAATTAAATTGTATATATTCTACTAGAGTAAGGAGAGCAAGAAAGTCCCATATATACAAAAAGGAGCCATTCATTATGAGAAATTCCTCATTGTTGACTTGTTGAGCTTCAAGCCTTTCAACGTTGTTGGTCTAAGTCAAAAGTTTCATTTTACGTCACCATCGGTTCACCCGATTGATGTTATGACTTAAGCTTAAGAGTAATAAGTAATTAAGAGGCAATGTGAATAAGAAAATGAATAAACAACTTACTGTAAAAGGTATTGTATTTCATTTTGAATGAATAATATAAAAGGTATTATTATATACACTTAGAAAGACATAAATCAAGGAGAGCATATTCAATCTAAATAAGGTACAAATTAACTAGAATATGTTAATCATGGGAAGAAGATTGTGTAGTATCTTCTTCCCTAATACGCCCCCTCCAAATTGTCGTTCTATCGGCTAAGGCAATTTTAGAACGTAAAGAAAAGAACCGCGTGCGATGTAGTGCTTTTGTGAGAATGTCGGCAAGCTGGCCGTGAGCGCTGATATGAGACACATGAAGAAGAATCTTCGAGACGACATCCCGAACAAAGTGGATATCAATAGCTATGTGTTTCATACGAGAATGTAAGACCAGATGCAAGGAGAGATGAGTGGCACCAATGTTGTTGCAGTAGATGGTAGGAGGCGTGCGAGGTGACATATGAAGTTCGAACATTAGATTTTGAATCCATCGAACTTCGGATGTGGCGGTGGTAAGTGCTCGATATTCGTCTTCGGTAGAGGAGCGAGCAATAGCACGTTGTTTGCGAGAACTCCATGAGATCGGGTTGTGCCGGAGAAATATGATGAATGCCTTGGTGGATGAACGGTCAAGTGGAACCCCTGCCCAATCCGCATCGGAGTAACCACGAAAAGTAAGTGGAGAGTCACGACGAATGAGCAAGCCGTGAGTGAGAGTGCACTTTAGATACCGCAGGATCCTCTTGACCCCGACCTAATGCAGCTCGGTGAGATTAGAGACGAATTGAGTGAGACGATTGACGGGGAAGGCAATGTCGTGCCATGTGAAAGTGATAAATACGTGGATCGCATTTAGGGGGGATTCTCGGAATGTAGAGGCGGCGTTGGAGGCCATAGGTGTGGATACGGCCTTGGCCTCGTCCATGTGATGACGATGTAGAATATTGTGGATATATTTGTGTTGGGACACCAGAAGACCTTCCTTGCAAGGTAGTGCCTCGATGCCGAGAAAATAGGATAAGGAAACAAGATCCTTGACCGTAAAAGATGAATGAAGTCAACTGATAAAGGATGAAATCAGCCCAGAGTCCGTGCCAGTAAAGATAATGTCATCAACATAAACTAAGAGAAACAGTAAGGTGGAGTTGCGGCGAAAGATGAATAAGGAAATATCGGATTTGGACGGAAGAAAGCCTAGATGAAGAAACATCACGAAGTGCTTGAAACCAAACATGGGGAGCTTGCTTCAGTTCATAAATAGATTTCTGAAGGCGGCGGACATGCGTAGGCCGAGAATTATCAATGAAACCCGGTGGCTGTTCCATAAACACTACTTCAGAGAGATCACCATGGAGAAAGGCGTTGCTCACGTCGAGTTGACGAATAGGCCAAGTGTTCATGACAGCGAAAGAGAGAACAAGCCGGATGGTGATGGGCTTCACTACTAGACTGAAGGTCTCAGTGTAGTCAATGTCAGGCCGTTGATGGAAGCCTTTAGCAACGAGGCGGGCCTTATATTTGTCAACTGAGCCATCCGGATTGCGCTTAATAAGAAAGACCCATTTGCAACCAACGATGTTGGGGGCTTGATGATAAGGGAGTTCTCAAGTGCCGTGCCGAAGAAGAGCATTGATTTCAGAGGACACGCCGTCACGCTATTGTGGATCTTTGAGTGCAACTGAGACACTAGTCGGTTCAAGAGATAACTCAAGCGAATATTTTATAGCGAGATTGACCACTTTCAGCTTGAAGATATTATTCTTGGATAGCTTGACCATAGGATGCCTTGACTCTGTTTGTGGTAACTCCAGAATGGGAGGTGGCGTAATAAGTGGCTCAAGAGAAGGCGTAGGCAAGGGAGCATGTGCAAGCAGAGATGCGGTGCACGGTGCGGGCAATGGAGCACGCGGAGTTGGCGAAAGAGCGTGCGGTGCCGAGCCTACGGTCGATGGGTTTGGCAATGGTTGTATGGGCTGGCCCGAGAGAACATTAATGACCGTTAAAGGTGGCGGCCGGGCACTTCGACTTCTCAGCATATGACGGAAATTTCGATTCGCAAAAGAGAACATGCCTCGAGATGAATAATTTGTTTGTGGAAGTGTCCAAACACTTGTAAGCGCTTTGTGAACTCGAGTACTCCAAGAAATAAGCACGGCCAAGACGAAAAAGATAGCTTGCCCGGTTCATAAGGTCGGAGCCAAGGATAGCAAAGACATCCAACTTGAGATAATTGGGCGACGTGCCAAATAATTTTGATACGGTGACATATTGGTAATGGCAGAGCAAGGCATTCGATTGATAAGATAAACCGTCGTTTGTAGTGCAAAAGACCAAAATATATCAGGTAATTTAGCATGATGTAATAGTGCCCTTCCCGTTTCAACTATGTGGCGATGACGTCGTTCAGAAATCTCATTTTGTTGTGGTGTATGAGGTGCAGTTGTAAGTCAGCTTATGCCCGATTTTGCAAAATAATATTTAGTGCAAAAAATTCGCCGCCATTGTCAATATAAAAATTCTTGATGGTTTAAGAAAAAAAAATTTCCACCAAAGGCTTAAAGTGGATAAAAATATCATGCACCTGTGATTTTGCAACCATCGAAAAAAAAAAACAATAGCGAGTGTATAAATCCACAAAGATAACATAATATCGAAAACCATCAAGCGAAGGCACAATGGGCCCCCAAACGTTCGCAAAAATATAGTGCAATGGATGTAAAGCAGTAAATGATGAGTCTACAAACGGTAAACAATGAGACTTTACGTCCTGCGCAGAGGATTTATTGTCCATAGGTAAATTAAATGCAAAAATTAAAGATGAACTTGTCTTGGAGGCCGGATGACCAAGACGTGAGTGCCAGGTATCATAAGTTGTTCGAACCCTCAAGGTAGCCAAAAGAGCAGCGAATTTCATATAATATGAAGGAGGTCGAATATGGTACACACCATCACTGCAAAGTCCCATCGCATTATTATCTCGCGTAAACCGATGCATTGATAATAGATTATGCTTTGATGAGGGAACCCTCAAAATGTTGGATAGAGTAAACGTGCGAGATGGAAAATTTAATTTAGATGAACCAACGTGAGTAATTTGCATACCTTGACCGTCGGCAATCTGTACTTCATCCGTCCCATCATACTCCGAGTGATAATTGAGATTATTGAGGTCCATAGTCAAATTGTGGGAGGCGCCGAAATCAACAAGCTACAATCCTGTTTCGGGGCGCGTTTGAGGCACCGGTGGTGTGCGCGGGCATTGGCAGTTGGTGCCACCGATCCAAGTTGATAACACCGTAGGGCGGTGTGTCCATGACGACCGCAAATCTGACATTAGACGTTAGAGGTATGTGAGTTCGAATGATTCGACACAGAATAATTATTACCTCGATAACGACCACGAGGGTTGTGGCCTCGTGATTGTTGAAAGCCACGACCACGAGATTGAAGGCCCGGTTGAACTGATACGGGGCAGATTTGCGCGGTGCACGATGGTGGGCGACCATGTTAGCGGTTGCAACAAGGGTGTTGACGACGAACATAGGCTTCATGAGAGACAAGTGCACTATGAATCTCGGCAAAGATGAGTGGTGTCATACGGAGGCGGATCGAGGTGGCGATATCCTTATATGCTGTGCCAAGTCCGTTGAGGATGTAAAGAGTGATGTCATCCGGATGCAAGGGGCGATCAATCATGCCTATTTCGTCAACTTTGGCTTTAATGTCGGTGAGGAAAGTCGTGACTGATTGGGAGCATATGGTGGCCAAGTTTAAGGCGTCACTAAGCGCCATGACACGAGTACGATCTGGTCGTGCAAAGTTATGCATGAGGAGAACCCATGCTTCAAATGACGATTTTACATTATGGATGAGTGGGAGGAGGTCATCCGAAATTGATCCAACGAGGGCTCCAAGAAGAAGTGAATCTTGTTGAAACCACAATGTGTAGGCCTCGATGTCGGATGGACTGGGCATGGAAACATGCCTTGAAGGTATCCTAGTAGGTTTAGGCCATTAAGTTGAGAGACCACTTGTAGCCGCCATGAGAGATAGTTGGTCGTGGTGAGCTTGAGATGGAAGTGGTGGGAGTGAGTGACGTGTATGAGGGAGGTGGGGGCCGTGAGATTGAAGGGTTGTGCGGCGTGCTGATCCGCAGTGGGGTTCTGTTTGCGGGCGTCACCAGACGAGGCGGTCTACTCGTTTGACATGGTGATGATGGCGACTAAAAAAAATTAGGGTGGATCGATTTGTGATATTATGATCTTTTAGTGAGCTCTTGATACCATGTAAAATGTTCAAAGAATACTCTATTCCATTGAATAAATAATGTAAAAGGTATTACAAGATTATGTACACTTATAAAGACATAAATTAAGGAGGGAATATTCTATTTAAATAAGGTAGAAAATTAACTAGAATATGCTAATCATGAGAAGATGATAGCGTGGTATCTTCTTCCCTAATACTTACCTCATTTAAAAATAAAAAGGCCGACTGCCACAGTGCCACCTACCTCCTTGCATTTTTTAAAGATCTACTTTGTCAACTACTTCCTAAACAGAGTTTTTTTTTTAGTGCAAATTTTTGGAAAGAAGGGAGTTAATTTATATTTTCTTCTAGAAGACTAGAACGGTGACGTCTTTCGTATCATATTAGCGCATGATTAATTTACTATTTATTTTGTAGAAGAAAAGAATTTGTATACTTCACATGACGCATGGATTAAAATGCCAGTAACTCTAAAAATAATATATCTGAAATGCAGATTATTTGAATATCTTTTCATTAAAAGCACATAAATGCCTTATGCTTGGGCATGCTTTGAAAGTTAATATTTGCAAAAAGACTTTTACCAATTTATTTACTCATATCATCCCCGCTGTAATATAGGATATGATGCTCCACCAATATATCAATGGGCAAAGTGC
The DNA here is from genome assembly GCA_948329865.1 of Linaria vulgaris. Lineage (NCBI taxonomy): Eukaryota > Viridiplantae > Streptophyta > Magnoliopsida > Lamiales > Plantaginaceae > Linaria > Linaria vulgaris. Next base: position 80,546,403 of record OX415250.1, read on the forward strand.
AGAAAGTACCCGTCTCTTTTGAATTAAAATAGCATTGGTTACTATTTCACAGTGACAATGAGATTTGTAATAACTCTACAGACCAAACGTTGCTGTTACCGGTAAAACAGAGACATAAGTGGAAGTAGGAAACTTTACATGATTTTGTTTTACATCCTGCTGAAGTAGCATGTAATTTGGATGCTGCTCTTGCATTGACTTCACACATTAGATATCATATCTTCAAATTTATACTTCCCTTGCCAAATTGAAACCATATTTTTAATTCGCTTATATTAGAATTTTCGGTGTTTTCTTTTGGCTGAATTGATATTTGCTGTCGTACTATTTGGGTGCCTGCTAGGTAGGAGGTTCGCTTCTTTATGGCTTATCCCCTGCGTGCATAGGGTGTATTTAGAGTGCGCAGGAGTTTCAGCGTCGCAAATGCAGGCACTAAGTGGATTTAAATTCGTTAACCTTATTATATGCCTCTAAAAATTTAGCATCAGCATATCAAAGAGAAAGTTAAAACACACATTTGAATTTTCAATTCAACCAAACTAAAACATCAACAAAAAGGTCTAAGAAAAAAACCCATCCTTAAGAGTCAATCTTGTGGTTTCTCAATTAAGCATTAGAAAAATTATTTAGATATATTGATAAAACTCAACACATTTCCCAATAGAAATATAATTATATTCGACCCATGAAAAGAAACCGAGTTCATGCCAATGAACACAAAGCAGTAAAAGAGTTGGGGTAATGAAAAGAAGATGGTGTTTTATGATCTTTCACGATGCCACTGAGATATGCAAAGATTTTACAGACTAAATGTCGCGGTTATAGGGGAAAAAAATCCATTTCGTCATTTAAGTTGGCTCCTTCTTCGTTTTCGTCCATTAACTTGTCACGCCTTTAAAACGGTCCATTAAGTTGGCACATTTCATCAATTTCGTCCATTTACCCCGACTCTGGTGGTTTCCGACACCAACTGCTGATGTGTCCGCCGTTGACCCATTGACCCGTTGACTCATGGTTTTTTTTTGTTTAATTTCCACGTGTGCCATGACACGTAATAAAAAAAAAAATCAAAAATCGAAATTATTACACATAACGGTAATAAACCTAATCAAAGTACGAATCGAATTAATAAACCTAATTCACGAATCCACGAAATCGACGACGAATCGACGACGAATTCACGAATCGACGACGAATTCACGAATCGACGCGCCTCTCTGTTCATCTCTTTTCCACAATTCAAGAAGGTATGTACATCGATTCAACTAATTACACAAACCTAACCGAGAGTAAAATTTCATATTTTTTCCAAATAATCTCTGTACTAAGCTTGATAATTTTAAATTAAGGGTGTTTGGATAATGGGATTTACTATTAAGGAGTTAATAGTAGGTGTAGTCATTGTTTTTTCACTTAATTTATTTGAATTTTAGGTTTTTGTTAAATTTCAAATTTAGGGCATATCGAATTGGGGCTAAATTATATGTTGTTGGTCGTTGGTTGTGTTGTAGATGGTGTTCGAGTTTCCATGTGTATGTGGTCGGGGAACAATGGTTTACGGTAGGGCATGGATGAACTCAACACGACCAGGTCAATACTACTACATATGCCCAGAAAGAGTTCGTCACTCCAAATTCTTTGCTTGGGTTGAGGAGCTTCATATGCCAAAAAACTCTCATCTTCATCCATACATGGTGACAAGAACCCAGGATTCTTCACTGCCGCGTAAAAGAAGAAATCAGGTTGTGGATGATGTTGGCTTAGGTGAAGTGGATGGCAATTTTGATGAAGATAACAATGTTGTAGATAAAAATGATGAAGTTAGCCGAATGTCCACCACCCTTAATGCAGTCCCTCAATCTGTTTGCCAAGGTTCTGGATTGAGTGAGTTTATGCAGAATACCAATGTTACTAAAGGGGCTTTAATATGTTGTTGTGTGGCATGGTCGTTTGTGTTTGGGATGTTCATGATGTTGTGTTTGCTTATGGTCTTATTTTACTCTAGGAAGTAGTTGTTTAGCTGGTTTGTATTTTTTGGTTTTCCTGGTTTGGAGAATAAAAGGAGACAAATGTGATTTGTAAGATATTAGCAATCTGTAGCAATCTGTATTCCTGGTTTTCCTGTATTTGTAAGATATTAGCAATCTGTATTTGTAAGATATTAGCAATCTGTATTCCTGGTTTTCCTGCACCTTTGTAGCTAATATTAGCAATCTGTTTTGTGTCTGGTTTTTCTTACATGTGTCTGGTTCAAAACAGAACTGAAATTGTTCAAAACAAGACATAACACAAAACACAAATACACTGAATCCAAAACAAGACAGATAAACCTCACAAACTCTCACTAGACCTCCATGTTGACGATGTCCATGTAAGATAGGACTCTGATCTTCGGGAGAGGGAGCATTTTCACCTGGAAGAGATAGTGCATCTTCGTGTAGTTCAGAAACCCATTTTCAATGAACTGATTGTCCATGTTTGTAGGCTGCATGCAATATTGAAACTCATCAATATGAAAAAGCATCAATCATTACATAAAAGAGTAATATAGCCAGATCTACTTACGTTCTTCAGAAAGCGTTCCTGCAGTACCGAATCCATGAAGACGTTTCCTGTTGGCTTGTCGATTTTGACGCCTGGAACTCTATACAGTGAGAGGAACAACATGAACCGTGTCTCCATCACCATCATCCTCTCCTTTATCATCAATGGGGTGACTAGGGCACCCCTCTTCTCCGAGAGCCTCACAGCAACCTCCCTGTTTATGTCCTCCATTTGTCTCTCCGAGATCCATATATCCGTCTTGGTCAGTTGTTTCATCACGTTCAGCAACCAAGTTTCTTCGTCTTGCGTAAACCCTGGGGATCTATAGAACACTCTGACTATATCATCCACCCTGGGGTCATAGATCCTTTTTAGAGTTGCACCTTGTTCAACGGCCATCAGAATTGTTTGAACAGAGAATTTGAGAGAGAAAATTTTAGAGAGTGACAGATTTTTACTTGGTGTTGAAAGTGAAATGAATATGGTGGGGGTAGATAGTGGAGTTAAATGAAGGAGTTAAAATCGAAGAGACAGGCAGTTAATATTGCATCACTTCATTAACATTAATGTCCGTCCGTCCATCTACCCTAAATTTGATCATCCACAAAATTATAATTAATAGTAACTGAATGTAAAAGATATAAGTACTATTCAGCCCTTACAATATCAAAATAGCAACCAAATTCGAAATGTACTACATCAGAATAGCAACAACCATTAAGTATCATGAAAGTACTATGTTGCATAATATATGCAGAACATATATTAACAAAATATATGCAGAACATATGACCATTTACTGATCTATGTTGCAACCAAAAGTATCATGAAAGGCAATTTAAATCACTTCCAAGCTGGTTTACATTCATCCTTCTTTGACTTTTTCTTATTCCCAACCATAAACACCACTGGTCTTCTATCCCTTCCTAGTATCTTCCTCACTGGAGTTGGTCCTTGCTTACCAGATGCTTTCAACTGTTCAGATATGGAAGGGCAACTACTCACATTCACACTGGAGCTATATTGCAGCTCATCAATATAGTCAGTCACAGACTTTTGCCTCTTGCTCTGATCAGCTATCTTTTATAGTACACAAGAAAAAACAAAATTTAGGAGAATGATACAGAAATGAAATATATACCAGTACATTAAGTTGAAACTTACTGGTGGTATCTTATTTATGGAATCTGCAACATTAACTTCTACTAGACCACAAACATTTGGCTGTGAGACAGGGACAGTTGTTTGATCAACAAAATTACCTTCTTCATTGACACTACTAGGGTCTGGAAGAACCTCAATTAATCCTCATCCACACTGGTACACTTTTCTTGACTTTCTAGGCCTCCTCCAAGGTTTCCTCTTCTGTGAGACATGAATTAATGAACTGCATTATACACCATTCATTCAATATTATAATATTAACTATAATATCCAATGACTTTCTTACTTTCTCTCTTGTATCAGCCATATCCACAATGTCATTTTGATTGGAAAGGCCCTCCATTACCTGTCCTGTATTAGATAATATGCCCTCCATTACATTAGAAACAGTAGCTCCCTTAGTTGATTGGGATCCAGCTTCCTGAGTTGGATGCTGTTCTTGAGTACACACTGGTTGTGATCCAGTGAATGGAATCTCCTGGATATTGAGATTGACATTGTCAGTTGCTTGGGCACCCTCACATAGTACACCAGCTTGATCCTCATGAAGTTGTTCAACTATAAGGTCTTGTAAAGGATTTTCTACTTCTGGATTAATTGAAGCACTCTCCACATTCACCTCAGTCTTGTCAGCAATCTCACATATCAGCTCATCTTCAATTCTTGACTCACAACTTCTAATATTGTGACCAAACTCTTTGCAGTAGCTACACTTCACAGTATTCTGCTTCCTCTTAAGTCTTGTAGGATCATCCTTAGACACCTGCACTGGTTTACCTCTACATTTTCTCTTCTTCTTTATTGGTTTTTCACCAGGTTCTCCTCTCCTGACCCTCTCTGGCCTACCAGCAGATCTTCCTTCATTTGGTGGCTCTATTGGCATGAAAGCAGACACTTTCCAATCCTTTCTACCATTCATTGGTATCACAGGTCTATCATAAGCCTCAAGATAGTGTCCAATTGAATAGGAGGGGTCAATGAAATTATAAGCATTCAACCCCTGGGCACTGATTGCAGAAACAGCATGTACACATGGTATGCCACTAATATCCCATTTTCTGCATCCACAGGTTCTTGCATTAAGATCCACAGCCCATTCATCTCCTGATTTCCACTCTTTCACCAGATAGTTGCTCTCATCAGACTTCCTTGGAGTACACACTCTAGCATGGTTTTCCATAAAAACAGTGACAATTTTTTTAATCTTTGGGCACCATTCTCCTTGCCACTTCTGAGATCCTATATCCCTGTTCTTTTGGTGCCTACTCATTATATATTGCATTAACCATTCAACCATAGACAATATAGGCATCTCCCTTGCCTGTTTAATGCAAGAGTTAAATGATTCACACCCATTGTTCAACAATATATCACATTTCAGTTTAGTACTGAAATGGGATCTGCTCCAATTTTTTGGTGGTTTTTCCTGTAGCCATTTCCAGGCCTTTGCATTCAATTTCTTCAACTCTTGCATCTTATCAGCAAATTCATTTAGAGTTGTGGCTCTTGCAGCCTTCCACAAGGCATCTTTCAGTGCATCACCAGTAAAACTGGCACTTTTGTAATTGCCATGTAAATGCCTTACACAAAACCTATGATCTGACCCAGGGAAAACACTCTCAAAAGCATTCAATAATCCCTTCTGTTTATCTGACATAAAAGTCCATTGTTCATTCTGTCTTATCCCCAGATCAAGCTTCAAAACAGCAAGGAACCATATCCAATTCAACTCATCTTCAGTTGACACAACAGCCCATGCAATAGGGTATATGTTGTTATTGGGATCAATCCCCACTGCTGTTAACAGTATTCCCTTATGAGGACCCTTCAAATGGGCACCATCAACCCCTATAATCTTTCTACATCCAGTCAAAAATCCCTGCTTCACAGCCCATAGACACATGTAGAATCTGTCAAATTTATTTTTCCCATCTTCCATATGTGTGCCTAGTAATACCTGAGAACCAGGGTTAGTCCTCTCAACCTCATCCTTAAACTCCCATAGCTTGGCATATTGTTCTTTTGTAGTACCATTTAAAGCTTTCAAGGCTTTCACCTTTGCATTGTATGCAATATTCATTGAATATTCAAACCCAAGAACCTGTCCAGAATCTTTACAAAATGCCTTCACATTTCTGTTAGGATCTGATACAAAAAGATGTTGGAATCTCTTGGCAACCCATGAAGACCTCAAGATTCTCACATTTGTCTGAGCTGGACAAATGTGCTTCTTGTCATATCTGGTAATAATGAATGTACCTTCTTCTCCATCTACCTTGCCACCATGAACCCTCCATTCACACCCTAATCCAAGACATACTGCATATAACCTTTCTTTGTTATTTCTGGGGAACTCTATATCTCTCTGAAGATTGATTGCATCTGAAGTAATGGCCTCCTTCAAGAGCTTTATGGAGGTAAATCTCATACCCAACTTTAGATTAGGGTTGAATATGTTCTTCTCGTCAAACAGTTCTCCAATCTTCCCATCACACCCATCATCATCAGATCCTTGTAAACTTTCAAACTCATCTTCTGACAAATTTATGTTCTCCTCATCACCCTCATCTGTGTCATTGTCAACAACATTCCTCCTCTGTTTTCTTCTTTTTTCCCATGCTTCTTCTTCTGCAGCAGCCTCAGCACCATCTGTAAATACTACCAATTCAGAAGCTCCAACTCTTGCATCATTCTTGGAAGCTCTCTTCCTATTGAGCCTCTTAATCACTTTCTTCACCTTCTTCACTTTATGTTTAGGCTCACTGGTCTTCTCATTATCTTTGTCATTTACCCCTGCATCTTCACCTGTTGTTTCTGGCAAACCAGGACCAACATTAATTGCATACATATTGTCCACTGCTACTTCATTTATACCATTACCCATTTCTTCATCCTCTTGCATACCATAAGAGGCATCTGAGAAGTCATCCAATTCAATATTATGTTCTTCTTCATCTTCAGCATCATCTTCAACCCATTCAGTGGTGGCACTTTCTTCATTTGTCTCATTCAAGCCATCTAAACCAGCATTATCAGCCCTCCCCTCACATTTCACAAACACATCCATGAACCTTGTATTCTGGCAGCCCAAGTAATATGTCTGCAATTCACTGTCTGACTCAATGATAGCAAACCCATGATCTTTCTTTAAATACAAACCCTCCACAAATATTAACCCAATCTGGTCACACAGCACAAGCAAGCCTTCTATACTTATAACTCTATACCCCACATAATCAAATACACACTTAAAGCCTCCCTCATACTCAACCACTCCATCAGACTTCATATTACCTCCATAGAAAATTTGGAGAGTGATATTAAGATCACCAGGTACTGTTAAGAAAAAAGACAAAAATATTAGGTGCTACACTTGTACAATGTATAAAAACTATAATAACATTAGGGTCGAATTGAGTAAATTAGGGTTCTAGTCGAATTGGGGGAAATTGGATTTTCAGCTAATTAGGGCACTTCGCGAATCGGGGAAACTAGGGTTATTAGTCAATTGAGGAAATTAAAATCTAATTGGGGAAAGTTAGGGTGATAAACAATTTGGGGGAAATCATGATCAACAAACATAAAACACATAATCAAACTAATAAGCTTAATGCATGCAGATTTTTACCATAATTAGGTGCTGGGTCATGGATTTTGGATGCATGGCGGATTTTGGGCTTCGGTATCGACTTCCGTGCGCGCCTCGCCATCGAGCAAGCTTCTGATGCAGAGTGAGTCGGTCAAAAAAGAGAGAAAGGAGAGGCGGAGTTGGGGCGGAGTTCAGTCGGAGTTGGAGCGAAATTCAGTCGGATTCGGTAAAAACATAGAAATGGAGAGGATTGTGCCGTTATGTGTAATAATTTTGATTTTTGATTTTTTTTTATTACGTGTCATGGCACACGTGGAAATTAAACAAAAAAAAACTCGGAGTCAACGGGTCAATGGGTCAACGGCGGACACATCAGCAGTTGGTGCCGGAAACCACCAGAGTCGGGGTAAATGGACGAAATTGATGAAATGTGCCAACTTAATGGACCGTTTTAAAGGCGTGACAAGTTAATGGACGAAAACGAAGAATGAGCCAACTTAAATGACGAAATGGATTTTTTTCCCCGGTTATAGGTAAAATATAAGTACATCGACCAGTCCACAAAAGGAAGAGAAAAAGCCAAAAGCAACTCCACAGGCTTAGGCAATGTGTAAATGTCAAATGTGAGGTTCTCTAACATTGCCTGCTACCTGCAGCCTCCACAGCCTCCCTGTCACTTTTAAATTTCAGCAACTCTAGACTTTCAACATAATTATCAACATAAAATGAGAATTGGACCCCATATATTCCAAGAATTTTAGTCCTCTTGTTTGCTATATCAAAAGCAACCAATCCAAACCCACGAGGGCTCACTAAACCTTCACCGTTGTTCCGCAACGTCAATACTTTATCCATCCCTTCTACCATAAAAAAACCACACCATCTAGTCCAAGATGATTCAACGCCATGTTCCTTCTTCATCAACCAAACCTCACAAGACTCACGACCCAAACCCAAACGTTTGTCGTACTTGATCACTGCTAGTGATTCTCCAACAGAGGTGAGAGACAATTCAGTTTTACCACCCACCACCGGTAGACTAACTTCACAAAACACCTCTTTCCCACAACAAAAACTTAAAGGACTTCAGTGTACCCGAGCCAATAAATAAATCCATTCACAAAAGCTCGCGCCTGCCCATATAAGATTACGAGTTCGAACTCGAGTATCAGTTATCAACCTTCCTATCCTAAGGGAAAAAGCCTCGGCATCCATATGAGTAAAACCAAGATAAGATGCTTTATGAAATCATTATTATCCTCCGTAACCCCAAATCCCAGCGCATTATCACAATAAAAGTACTCTCTCGGATTGAGAATACCTTTTGGTAAAACATTATGCCTTTTCACGAAAGGGTTCCATAGAATACGTGGCGTGAAACGGTTGTGGTCAATGTCGGTTAAACACACGACACCCCGACAAGAACCCACAATACTTAATTGATGATCATAATCAGTCTGGAAGGGTAATTCGAGATCTGAGAAAGAGTTGATGCAAAAGGGACGGACTACCTTCGACAATTTCAAGGAGTGAAAACTGCGCTTGCTTGAGGATTAAGAGGGTTTTGTTCTTTGTTTTGTTGTTGAGGAGGTGCAAGGAGATGAAGGATGGGCTCTGATGGGTGTAATTTAGGATTGGCCCAATATAACGTTATTGGGCCGGCCCAACAGCGCATCGAATAGGGAGAATTCGAGGCGCGCATCGAATCAGCAGTATAAGCTCTCCCCACTGGGCCAGCCCAACAGCGCATCGAATACGCCTGATTCAATGCGCGTATCGAACAACCATGATTCGATACGGCTTTCTATATTGGATTGTGGGTTCCACGGGACGGGTTCTATAAATAGCCCGTCCCCTTGTATTCAAAGGGACTTTTCGAGATACGAACCAGCTCAGTACAGTCAGCATCGAACCAGCCCCATTTGATACGGCCCATATCGAATCAACCCCAGTTCGACACGCACAGAAATACCGTATCTCTGTTCGATACCTAAATACGCATCGAATTCGACATCTACACCACGTATCGAATTCGATACCTTCCAGATTGATTTTCATTCAGTAATACCTGTACCACATCGAATTGACCCTCATTCGACACGTCAGTATCGAATAGTTGAAATTCGACACGTTTTGATAACATTGTAATTTAGTTATTCTGTCTAGAAAGCGTGTATTAAGTGTTCCGGACCAAGCTAGTCCGTTAATAATATTGGATAGCATTGTTTGATCTCATTTTGTATAATTTATTGTGTTCTATTACCGTGACGAAATAAGACCAAAACATTGGCGCTGTCTGTGGGAACACAAATTATATTAGCTTTATAGGCAGTATGACTAGAATAACTCGATCCAAGAGTAGAGCTCTAGAAGGTAATACGGGAGAAGAACGATCGGGTACACCTGAACGGGGTATGCCAGATATAGTTGGACCATCAACATTACCACCGGCGGTACCGACTCCGGCTAGGAAAGAAAACCAAGGACCTCAAGCTGAGAAGGTACCCATCAATGAAGCCGAGGTGACTGGAGCTTCAGCGACAGATGCTGCAATTCCAGATAAATTCAAAAGTGAATTATTCGCAATGATAAAAGCGGTCGTGGCTGAGGTGCTCCCTACCGCGCTTCCCGCAATGATACCATCTCCTGTGGAATATTCTGAGAACTTGAGAGAACAAGGCTCAGCTATCCGAAAGCAGAAAGGAAAAGAGAAGGAAAAATCACAGCAAGACGACCGAAGAAGTAAACATACTTCGGAAAGGATAAACAGCAAAGGGAAATCAGTTCATGGAGAGCGAGGAAAGAAGCTAGTATCTGTTGAGATACAATCGAAAAGGTCTCATGAAAAGATACAAAAGGAAAGAGAGACTGAATGTGCTGCTGAACGAAATAGAAGAGAAGACAGAAGACGGTCGGAGAGCCGTGATTCCAGAAAAGATAAGGATAAGGAAGAGGATCAAAGAGAGGAATCGCGGAGAAGAAAACGTAGAGATGACCGAAGACAGCCAGAAGGTCTTGATTTGCATGACAAGCATAACACAATAAGCAGAAACGTTGGAAGATTGGAAAAGGGGAAAGCAATAGCCGAGACTCAAACGGCAAGGGAGGACAATTCTGTAAATTGCAGTCCTTTTTGCCGAGAGATAGAGTCGGAAATTCTAGGGCAAGGAGATAAAATCCCGGAATTAAAAACATACAACGGGAAATCTGATCCCCGAGATCACCTTTTCCAGTTAGACAGAAAACTGTCCCTCTACGGTTTCAGGGACAATATGCAAGCCAGGATATTTGCAACGACTCTATCAGAAGTGGCTGCTGACTGGTTTAATCGAATTCCTCATGGACACATTGAGAGTTATGCCCAGTTGAGAAAGATGTTTGAGGATCAGTTTTCTAGTCAGTCTAGACTGGTTTTGGATCACTCCCACTTATACACGATGAAACAGGAAGTTAATGAAAGTCTAAAGGACTTCATGAAACGCTTCAATACAGAGCTATTAAGAATTGATAGTCCGACGGGAGAAATGGTTGCAAGCATAGTTTTTCGTGCAACTACCAACACCATGTTTGGCGGTGAGTTACTGAAACGAAAACCCACCACAGTTGAAGAAATAAACAAGATAGCTCGAGATGTGGTTCATTTCGAGGAAATGATGGCAACCAAAGTTCCTAACAATGTGGCCGTAAGAGATAGAGAGAGAGGCAGAGAAGATCAAAATCGCCACAACAGCAGCAACAGGAACAAAAATTACAAAAGGGATAGTTCGCCTCGAAGGTACACCCCACTAAACGCTCATATTATGGCAGTATTTGGGGCAGCAAAGAAAAAAGGATGGTTAAAGGATCCCAGACCGATGAGAGAGTCCAAGGCTACAATGTACTCAAATCAATTCTGCCAGTACCACAATCAGAAGGGGCATAATACAGAGGAATGCCTAAATTTGAAGGATGAGATTGAGCGGTTGATAAAGGATGGAAAATTGGTAGAGTTTGTCAAGAAGGTGCAAGAACAAGAGAACAATTCCAACCGTAAGAGAACTCCATCTTCTAGAAAAGATAAGCAGAGGGCAATCGATGAACCGCAACTTTTTCAATACCCCCAGATTGAGGACGAGAACACCAGGAGAGGCATCATCAATATGATAGCAGGAGGACCAGGAGGAGCAGATTCTAGCAACGGTCGTAGAAAGATCACAAGGTTTATTGAAGAAGATAATTATGTTCATATGGCTAATATGCTAAGAATCGAAGAAATGCCACACGAAGAGATCACATTCTCCACTGCAGACCTACGGAAACTAAGTGCACAAGCTATACAGATGTCAGATTTAAATTGCCCTTTGGTGGTAACTGTTGATATAGCTAATTTCGGAGTCACCAAAATGCTTGTGGATCATGGGAGTTCCGTAAATGTATTATTCAACTCTACGTTGCTCAAAATGGGATTGAACAACCAGGCACTGGAACCGGTGAGAACGTCGCTTCATGGTTTTGGAGGTCCAGCGATAGTGCCGCTAGGAATGATCAAGCTCCCAACTTCATTGGGGACAGCTCCAAAGAGAACGACAATTTGGGAGAACTATGTAATCGTTGACATGCACTTCGCATACAACGGAATCATAGGAAGACCGGCATTGAATGCATTTCGAGCGCTACCATCAACCTACCATCAGATGATAAAATTCCCCACCATTGCTGGCACGGGAGAAGTCATTGCAGATCACATTGAAGGTTGGAAGTGCTATGTTAACTCGCTCCGGACGCGGCCGCAACCAGAAGAAAACGCAGCAATAGCCTTGGCTCCGGGGCGTATGGAGCATATTGAATAAATATTCTGTTTAAATTTACAAGCATTTTTAGCATTTTGAATATTTTGAACAAGTTTTTATTCGTTCTCTCTGCTATAACACGCATGAGGGACAAGAATGTATGAACTTAAAACAGGTACCACAAATCCTGGATCTGAAGGACAGCACTGGAAGTCATGGAAATGAGCAATGATCAAAGCTCAATTCAATTTACATAATCTAATTTGAATTATTCAAAGAAGATTATGTCGAATTATTTGGTTTACATAAATTTTGTATACTTTGCATAATGTAATCAGTGCAGGTCTAGAAAATCAGAAGAACGGAAACTCTGCCCCAAAGTGGCAAGAGATACCGAAATTCCCAGAAAAAATCGGAAGAACGGAAACTCTGCCCCAAAAAGGCACGAGATACCGAAAATCCCAGAAGGAATTAGAAGAACGGAAACTCTGCCCCAAAGTGGCACGAGATACCGAAAATCCCCGAAGAAATCAGAATAACGGAAACTCTGCCCCAAAGTGGCAAGAGATACCGAAAGAAGCCAGAGGCAACAAAGGGACGGAAACTCTGCCCCAAAGTGGCAAGAGATACCGAAAATCCCTAAATCAATCAAGAAAACGGATACTCTGTCCCAAAGTGGCACGAGATACCGGTAGAAGTCAAAGACGACATAAAGAACGGAGATTCTGCCCCAAAGAGGCACGAGATACCGGTAAAAGTTCAAGACAGGAAGGATGAGAACCTGCCCAAAGTGGCATGAGGTACCATAAACCCCTAAAACAAAATAAGGGAGGGACGTGCTATATTGCGACAAACTCGGAAAATCACGAACAACAAATTGAAACAAACATTTTGCCCCAAAATGACTAAGGTCATTGAAGTAGAAGGCAGATACTACGAAAAATATTGATAAACAATTTTCAATGAAAAATAATGAACCAGCAGGTTGTCAAAATAAAGTAAAGGACTGAGATAAGAAATTGAAAGAAAAGACAACAGTCAATATCCCACAAATTAAGTAACGGATATTAAAATTGTTTCAAGCACATTAGGGCGACGCAGCGCCCTACACAAATTTAGTTACAAATGAAAATTGTTTATAAACGCAGAAATAATAGACGGCCTGAGTAACGACCAGTCTTATTCTTCATCTTCTGATGAGGGATATGGTTCGGGCATTTCTAACGGCGGTGATAACCCTCCGAGAACGAGATCCTCCCTATCCAGCAGAGGGGCAAACTCATCAGATTCTGTAGCCTCAGAAGTTTGACGAGGTGGACGTTTCTTCAAATCTGGCCCCAGGGACAGGTCTAACCATTCTGGTTCAAATTTGCCACGAACATAGCCAGAAGTATAGAACTGATGCACCGTAAGAGCTTGAGCATTTCGAGCCACATGATCATCTCGGCGAGTGCACAACTTTTGAAACGTATTGCCCCGGAGGAACTTTTCAGCAATTTCCAATGTTTGCTCGGAGGAAACCTTTTAGAAGGATAAAAAGATATTAATAAGATTGAAAATAACAGAATAGATGTCAAATTGTAGGAATAATATATCTTACATCTTTGAGGCCTCTCATGTAGCCGTTGATGTCAGCATTGTGAGCTTCCTCTTTGGCTGCAGCAACCTCCATCTTCAGCGCAAAAATTTGCTGATTGAGATCTTCTTCGACTTTTTTAGCTTGCTCTCGAGCTTCTTTGGCCGTTTGCAAAGCTTTTTCTTTGGCATCGAGGGCAGCTTCAAGTGCAGAGTTATCAGCGTTACTGGCAGTCTCCTTGAAATCCATTCAGGCTGAGGCCATAACATCTACGAAACCGCCCGCCTAACAACAAACGTACGATTAGATAAAAATTTGCAAAGCAAAATCACAGAAAATGTAAGTCAGACAAGACGTCATTACCGCTGTCAGCAGATGCAATGTATTTCGCTCCAACCTTTTCCTCTCTTCGTCAGAAATTGGAAGAGGGACGGATAAACCAGGCAATATTGCCTTCAAATGCTCGATGGTTTCGGCCTCCGATAGTTGGTATCCAGCGACTCGAGCTCGAGGACCCTGGCTAGGTCCGGCCGCGTGACTTGGACCGGATGCACCGACATGAGGGTTAGAGGCACTTGGCCTGGCAGTTTGGCCAATCGTAGCACCAACCCCTGCGGTTTGTGATAAATTTTGCGGCATTCTTCGTCTTTTACGTTGAATGAGATTGTCGGCATCCTCGCCAGTCTCGGTTGCTCTGCTTTCCAACTCCTCGCCACCGCCTGGATTATCCTCAGGATTATTCCCCAATAAGTCCTCAAAAGCGTCAACAGGCTGAACACTAGCAGCAGCAGCTGCAGTAGCAGTTGAGGGTTCAGAAACCTTCTTCTTACCCTTACTCTTTCTCTTCCGAGGAGGAGGAATTGTACGAGCAGTCTCGGTCTGGGAACTTTCCATATCCGCATCTAGAACCCGGTTCATCCTTGCGTGTCGACTCATGAAGTATTTTTCTGCAACAAAGACAAATCGTTAGAATGCATAATAAACGTAAGCAAGAAGATCAGAAAGATCAGATATATACCAAGGGTCATTTTTCCCTTGTACTTCACTGGTGACAACCCAGCCAAAGAAAGGACTCGATTTTCAACAAGTTTTTTAACATCAAATTGATGTTCTCTAACTAGAGTGGGAATAAACTCGCAATTCCACAGGGTTATGGCAACTCCACTGGGAATTGTTACCCTTGAACCGGTGAACCACTCCCGACGGAATTCCAAAAACTCGTTTTGATAACTCTCCTTAATGAAGAAGTATCTTCTTTTCCAATCCTTTCCGTACCCGGTTGCCCCACCGTTTAAAAACTTTCGGTTAGTTTGAGCCTTTACATGGTAGAAGCCTTCTTCGAGTCTCGCAATCTCGAATAACGCGTAGAATTCATTAGGACTGTGTCGTTCGCCCAGAGCCTTCATCACTATGATGAAACCAATTATGCTCCCGTAAGAATTTGGCGTGAGTTGAGCAGGAACGACATTTATCTTCCGCAGAAGCCACTTCAGCTCATAAGGAATTGGAAAGCGCAATCCGTTTAAAAGCTGTCCGACAAACACAGTGATGTGACCGGGTGGTGGAGTATGCATCCGATCATTTGGGCCAGGAATGACGATTTTATACTTGTCTGGAATATTAAATTTTTCGCGCAATCCCCTACGATTATGCTGGAGACGAGACACGTATTGGTCATAGGTCATTCCTGGGACCTCGATATGATCGTCAAATTCCCTATTAATGTAATCTACATCTTCCTCACCCTCGCTCGCAGCACGATTATCTCTATAGGGCGAAGATTCATTACTATTGACCTCAGTTGTCGGATTTAATTCTGGAGCAGGATTATTATCCGCCGAGGAATCGATGGATATACTGTCTATTAAATCATAGACATCTGCATCGCCTGTGGTCGGAACTGCGGGTGCGTTTGAAAGATTCTCTTTGTTAATCGAACTGGAGCTAGAGCCTGAACTCGAATCACTCCCGGATTGGGTCTCAATGCTCACCATCTTTGATAAAGAATTAACTGAAATATATTTAAAAAACGAGACTGACTAAGGACGCATACGTCACTACACACTCTCGTATATCACTCATATATATACAACACCGAACGTGTTAAAAAATTAAATGATAAGATACAATAAAAACAAAATTTTTCACCTTAAGTATATTCTCGGTAAAAGAAAGTTTTGCTTGGTTGCTTATATCCTGCACAAAGTAAAACAGCAGGCCAAAAGCACGTAACGATAGGATCATAACAAGGATAACCAAAAAATTTAACGCATCCAATTTATACAATTCGATGCTGATCGTATCGAATCACTTATCATTCGATGCGAGACGCATCGAATGACGCAAATTCGATGCGTATTACCTGAAGAGCAGCGTCTGTTAGCGGAATAATGATTGAGCCACTGCAGCACCCCCTTATATAGGGGACGAGAGGCCCATCAGGCCCAGCTAACCTGCCGCATCGAATAACCGCATCGAATAGCTGGAATTCGATGCGCGCTATTTCACGTATCGAACAGCGAACTATTCGATGCGTCGAAAATTATCTTTTTATTACAAGAACGGTGAGCTGATCCAATTTTACTAAGATTAGAAATATCTCAAATCAGTACAATTATATTTTGCAAAGTTTGGAAGACGATCTCTAAATTGATATCGTCTCCCAAACTGGGGGGACTATATGATGGGTGTAATTTAGGATTGGCCCAATATAACGTTATTGGGCCGGCCCAACAGCGCATCGAATAGGGAGAATTCGAGGCGCGCATCAAATCAGCAGTATAAGCTCTCCCCACTGGGCCAGCCCAACAGCGCATCGAATACGCCTGATTCGATGCGCGTATCGAACAACCATGATTCGATACGGCTTTCTATATTGGATTGTGGGTTCCACGGGACGGGTTCTATAAATAGCCCGTCCCCTTGTATTCAAAGGGACTTTTCGAGATACGAACCAGCTCAGTACAGTCAGCATCGAACCAGTCCCATTCGATACGACCCATATCGAATCAACCCCAGTTCGACACGCACAGAAATACCGTATCTCTGTTCGATACCTAAATACGCATCGAATTCGACATCTACAACACGTATCGAATTCGATACCTTCCAGATTGATTTTCATTCAGTAATACCTGTACCGCATCGAATTGACCCTCATTCGACACGTCAGTATCGAATAGTTGAAATTCGACACGTTTTGATAACATTGTAATTTAGTTATTATGTCTAGAAAGCTTGTATTAAGTGTTCCGGACCAAGCTAGTCCGTTAATAATATTGGATAGCATTGTTTGATCTCATTTTGTATAATTTATTGTGTTCTATTACCGTGACGAAATAAGACCAAAACAGGCTCGTTATGACAGATTGCCATGACTTACAGACAGTGGTGCACCGGATTAAGGATTTGAACGGGAGTTTAAGGAGGATCTCGATAACGATCTCCGGTGGGATATAGTCGGACATTGTTCACCAAAAGGACTCTCTCTCGGCTGATTTGGAGATTTTGGCAAAGCAAATAATGTATATACATAACCCTTTATTTAAGAAGATTAGATTTATGTGTTTTTTAATTAATTATATTTTACACATTTTCAAATAATGATAAAATTAAACTTATAGTTATTAGTAGTTATCAAGAGATTCTTCACCAGAAAAATTATAATTTTCAAACTTCTTTCTTTAGTAATATTTTCATAAAAGTTGGTAAATTTGTGTCTATATTTTTTTAAAAAGTTCATATATATATATTTAGTAACAAAATAAGTTTAAATACTGTTACATATAGGAACTTATATAATATATAAAATATTAGCTCCAACTTCTAAAAATAGACAGTAAGAACTGTTTAGAATTAGAGTTAGAATTAGAAAGCATCAATAAAATGTCAACCACAAAAACCTAACACTTCATTTACTTAGATGCCAACATATTAAATAGAAATTAAAATAATGTTGATTGATACTTGGAAAAAAAGACATTGAGTTATGTGCGGGTTAAGTTTTACATTGTGGAAATAAAAAAACTATTATTAAGACTCTTTCCAAATTTCAAAGTTCCTGTATAAGAAAAATTAAAATAATTGAGCCAAAGTTAAGGGAGCTTTGGATTTTCAACGTTTTGGTCCCTTAAGTTGACGCGATTTTGATTCCATAAGTTGGCATGCCTCGATTTTGATCCCACAACTTGGCGTAAAGACTCGATTTTGGTCTCTTGGTCAACCCTTCTTCAAATCTAGCCGTTAAAACCTTACATGGCACCGTTTGACCGCCTCGACCTCTCTCTCCTCTTCCTCTACGGTCAAAAACCCTAGCGAAGATTCTGGCTCCGTCTACTTTCTTGGATCTCACGATTTCACCGGTTCGTCTATCGTCGGTGAGAAACTCAACGGATCTAACTATCTTTCATGGTGTAAGGGCATTGAGATGGCACTCAACATCAAAATCAAGATGCGGTTCATCGACGACAGTCTTCCGATGCCCTCTGAGCAAGATACGGTGGAGCCCACCTGTTGGATCCGGGCTAACAACCTCGTGTTTTCCTAGATTATGAATTCCGCCACCCCCGAGATCCATCGGACACTGCTCTCTTATACTTCTGCGTGCGCCGTTTGGAATGAGTTGCGCACGCGGTACGCTCGCACTGATGGATCATGTGTGTTCCACCTCCGTCGTTCTCTTGCCACCATCTCTCAAGGTAACCAGACTATTACCGATTTTTACAACTCCTATCGTACTTTGTGGGATGAGTACGTGGGCAACAACCTTTAGTTGCTTGCAAATGTGGTAAATGTGCTTGTGATATCACCACCTTTATGCTTGATCTTCAGCAGTCGGATTGTGTATTGTCGTTTCTTGTTGGCCTTAATGACTCGTATGCTGCCCTCCGTAGCGAAATCCTTCTCATATCACCCTTACCCTCCCTATCTCGTGTCTACTCCATGTTACTGCAAGAAGAACATCAACGTTCTCTACACCTCCCTGTTGGTCATGTCTCTGACCCGTTAGCCCTGCTGTCTCGCTCCAACCCGTCATTTCACAATAACCCTCAAAATCCTCGCCCTAACCCTACTCAGAACCCTAATCCCTCACGGTTTACTAAGATATTGTCCCCAAAGGTAAAAAGAAAGTGTGTTGCACTCACTGTGGTTTTGATGGACCCCTGGTGGACTCCTGCTTTCAACTAATTGGCTATCCTGCCAATTGGGAGGGACCTTGTGGTAGGAGACATGCCCCTGTTTTTAATGGTTCAGCTGCCAACTCGGTTACTGTTCCTGAAGAGCTTACTCAACAACCAGGTACTGTTTCTGCTCCTTTGGAGGTCTCAACTAAGGCATTGTTTGAGCAGTTTTTGGCCTTCACTAAGGGTCAGTTGCCATAACCTACAGCTGCTCCCTCAGTCTATGTCCCTAACTTTGCCAGCACTGCAACCTCTCATGGTGGTATCCTTTCTCACCCTTCTTCTTCTATGTTTTTAGCTCTTGTTAATAAACCTTGGATTTTGGATACAGGGGCTACTGACCACATGGTCTGTGGACCTCGCTTTTTTACCTTTGTTTTATCTATAAATGTGCCTGTTAATTTGCCAAATCATCTTATTACTTATGCTACTGCCATCAATGACATCAGACTCAATGATTTTATAACTTTGAAAAATGCCTTATATGTCCCTGATTTCACTTACAATTTAATTTCTGTTTCAAAATTGGCCAGCACTACCAACATCTCCCTCCATTTTTGGTCCTCTATATGTGTTCTGCAGGACACTCGCATGAAGAGGATGATTGGTTTTGCTAGGGCTGAAAAGGGGCTTTATCAACTGGATTTCAAGAATTTTTCAAATAAAGCTTGTCATTCTGTTTTCAAAACTGTTTCAGATGCTTCTTTATGGCACTTGAGACTGGGGCACCCTTCTTTGCATAAACTTTCTGCTATTAAGTCTCTATATGTCCCTGCTAGCACTGTTCTCCCTGTTTGTAGTGATCGACACTATGCTAAGAAAAAGAAACTTGTTTTCCTACTAGTCAAACTACTACTTCTGAACCTTTTGCCCTTTTACATTGTGATGTTTGGGGGGCCTTCTCTACCCCCTCTTATGATGGGCATAGATTTTTTCTTACCATAGTGGATGATTTTACAAGGTGTACTTGGATTTTCTTTTCTGAAATATAAGTCTGAGGTTTCTCATTATATGCATCTTTTTTATACTTTTGTTGACACACAATTTTCTAAGAAAATCAAGATTCTAAGAACTGATAATGGGACTGAATTTATTATGAAAGATTTTTTTTCCAAATATGGCATACATCAAAGGAGTTGTGTTGAAACCCCTCAACAAAATGGTATTGTTGAAAGGAAACATCAACATCTTTTATAAGTTGCTAGGGCTTTAAGGTTTTATTCTAACATTCATATTGAATATTGGACTACATGTGTCTCCACTGCTGCTTTTTTGATCAATAGGTTGTCTTCACCTGTCTTACAAAACAAATCTCCTTATGAACTCCTTTATAATAGGGTTCCTAACGACTCCTTGTTAAAGGTTTTTAGTTGCCTTTGTTTTGCTTTTACCTTATCTGCTAACAAGTCTAAGTTTGACCCTAAGGCTCAAAAATGTGATTTTCTTGGTTACCCTAGAGGTACCAAGTGTTATCTTCTTCTTAACCTTTCCTCCGACAAGCTTTTCATTTCCAGGCATGTTGTCTTTTATGAATCTATTTTTCCTTTTAACAGGACTAACCCCTGATTCTCTCAATGAGAATACAATTTTTTGCACACTCTTTTGTTGTTTTGCAGGGTCCAGGTACTACATCTGCACCAGTCCCACCTGTTGATCCAGTGGTTCATGCATCCTCCTCTGATGTGGATGCCCATGCTTTGCCCAGTCCCTTTGATCAGCCTCCTCACTATTTAGTAACAGAGTCCACTGATTCTTTCAGTGGCTCCTCTCCCTCCTCCCCTACCCAATTTATTCATGATTCTTCTACTACGCCTGCTCCTTCCCTACTATTGTGCTTAGAAAGTCAACCAGATCTGTGCACCCTTCTGCTTACTTAAGTGTTTATGACTGTGATTTGCCTGCTACTTTGTCTAAAGATCATGACAGTTCTTGCAATTCTGTTAGATACCTTATTCAATCTCATCTGTGCACTTCTCACTTAGGCTAGTCCTATAAGGTTTTCACATCTGCTTGTGAACCAACATCCTATTCACAGGCAGTCAAATCAAAAGAATGGCAGTCTGCCATGCAAAAAGAACTTACTGCATTAGAAAACACTCACACTTGGGTTTTGTCCGATTTACCACCTAGTCACAACTGCATTGGTTCTAAGTGGGTTTTTAAAATTAAACATAAATCTGATGGGTCTGTTGAATGTTTTAAAGCGCGTTTAGTTGCAAAGGGGTATACACAGGAGGAGGGGCTCGACTATTTTGACACCTTCTCCCCTGTGGCCAAAATAACAACTGTGCATGTTCTCCTTTCCCTTGCTGCATCCCAGAATTGGTTTTTACACTAACTTGATGTAAACAACGCTTTTTTACATGGTGATTTGTATGAAATTATTTATATGAAACCCCCACCAGGTTATCTCCCTGCTCATGATAAGTGTGTTTGTCTTCTAAAGAAGAGCATTTATGGTCTCAAATAGGCCTCACGCCAATGGTTCCAAAAACTTACCACCTGTTTGCTTTCCTTTGGTTATACGCAAACCGTTTCTGATAGTTCACTGTTTGTTAAAAATTCTCATGGTTGCTTTACTGCCTTGTGTGTTTACGTTGACGATATCATTTTAACTGGGAACAGTATGCTTGAAATTGATTCTCTTAAGCATCATCTTCATTCTACATTCAATATTAAAGACTTAGGTCCCCATAGGTACATTATCGGTATTGAAGTAGCTCGTACAGGTCAAGGCATTTTCCTTTGCCAGAGAAAATACGCCCTGGACATCCTCACGGAGTCAGGGTACATTGGTTGCAAACCTTCACAAACTCATATGGATCACTCCACTAAATTACGTAGTTCTGATGCATCTCATTTACCTAATGCTACTGTTTACCGCCGTTTAATTGGTCGCTTACTTTATTTGACAATTACGCAGCCTGATTTAGCTTTTAAAATTCGAAATATTTCTCAACATATGTCCGCACCTACTGCTTCCCATTTAGCTGTTGCGCATCGTGTGCTTCATTTTATTAAGTCTAGCCCAGGTAAGGGGCTATTTCATCCGGCTATTCGAATACTAACTTGACTTTCTTTTGTGACAGCGACTGGGTTGGCTGTCCCGATACAAGACGGAGTGTCACTGGGTTCGCGGTATATCTTGGTCACGCTAGTTGGAAATCAAAGAAGCAACCAACGGTCAGTCGATCGCCCACGGAAGCCGAATACTGTGCGGTTGCTTCCACCACTTGTGAGTTTCTTTAGCTTCAGCAACTACTCCGCGACCTTTCGGTTCATTCTCTCAAAACTCCTCTTGTCTTCACAGACAATCGGAGCGCTGTTTGTATTGCCAACAATCCAATCCATCACGAACGGACCAAACATATACAAATTGACTGCCACTTCGTCCGCGAGAAAGTCAATTTGGGGCTTGTCAAACTAGTCCACATCAGTAATCAACATCAAGTCGCGGACATCCTTACAAAGCCTCTCTCTCTCTTCTGCCTTTTCAAACAATGACCTCCAAGATGGGTAATATCGATATTCATGCCCCTCTTGAGGGGGGTCTTAAATATATTTGGGTCTTTTTTGTATTTTCTGTATTTAGTCCATTTCCTTTCTGCATTGGACTGTTCATTAGTATTGGGCCTCGACCCGGCCTTGAGTGGGAGTGGGTTCAGACCCTCCAGATAGGCTTATAAATATAAATACCTCATGTATTATTTTTGTAATTAATTAATTCATTTTCTCATTCTTTACAAATCCTAATCTACTATGCTGCTCTCTTCTCTCTCTCTCAACTCACATCCACCGTACAACCACCACAACCATGAGATCCACTCAATTTACAAGCAACCATATATTTGATTTTATTGTTTTTCTTGCATTGTGCTATGACCTATGAGATACTCTGCAACTCGCATTTTATGTATACTACGAACATAGATACTCAAAGTAAACAAATTGTACAACTGTCATAAAATACAATAACAGCGACCAAGCTTGTAATCTCAATAAATTGAGGCAGACTACATGAATTATGAGTGAATCACCCTGACTCGTTGTAACCATCAATACTACACGCTCTAGAAAATCCATTAAATCCATGTCTATATAGAGATAATGGCAAGACATCATAAATAAAGTTTTGAGATCTCTGTGATATCCATAATCGTGAAAAAAAAGTCAAAATCTCAACCAAGCTTTTCATCAAGAAAGAAAAGAGGATGGTTGCAACCCACATATGGAAGCAAACCTCTTTTTTAACTTGGTATAACTTAAATATTTAAGTGTTGTCATAATTTTAGATCAAACTATTTTTTGTTTGCTGTATATGTCGTGAAATTTTTAAAATTGTCGGCAAGATATAATCGATAACTCAAAATGGTAAGTTTTAATGTTTAGATAGAAACTCAAGATTTATTTCTAGAAAAGCGATTTTCATGGATGAAAAGATTGACATGTAACCATGAAAGGATAATTTTGCGGACTTTCAATGTACAAAATTCATAAGATGATTTACCAACAATCATAGATTGGGACTATGGATTGGTGCGGAAAGAAGATTTAAGGTTATGGATAATGAGAGTTCCCTTAAATATGAGAGCCAATAAGTGCATTGATATGACAAAGCTTCAACCTAATCTTGTGGAGACATTATTATTCACCCTTAAATATGCTCATCGACACATAAACTTTGCACTTTCAATTCATATTATAATGAGGAGTTAGATTCACATCTATACATTTGAACTCTCAACACTTCTTATGAAGTTGGCTCATTTATTTTCCGCATCAGAGTGTTTGAAGTTTGATAGAAAATGGTTTTTCAAGATGAGTATTAGACTCGCGTTCATTATGAATAGGTGGTCAGGTCAAACATGAATAAAGAGAAAACATATAGTGTTCATGTGGCAGAGTAGATATTGGAAGTGTTTGGTGTTTGGGCCGAATTCCTATGGACCCAACAGGTTAGAAATTGATTTTATTTTGTAAATCATATTTCTTAACTTAATCTTATTTAGATGATAGTTATCTTGTTAACTTACCTTATCCTTAAAAGATATTTTCTTATCTTATTCGATTAACTTCCTAGATGATTAAGATATTAATTGTATATCCTTATTATGTATCTAGTCATATTTAATAGGCATGTACATTAGAAATATCCTAAAGATCTTGCAGAATTTACTGGATAAGGCAAGAAGATCCGCACAGATTGCAACTAGAGAATCGCCAAGCTTATCAAATAAAGAAAGAGGATATGCGAGGATTGCAACTGAAGATCTACAGAAGATTCGGCCTAAGCCTATATAAGAAGAAGACTCAGCACTTTAGAGGACAAGATTTGAAAGATAACTTTTGTCATTCGTTGGTATCGAGTCAAAGTGTTTTTAGTGAGAACTTCTTGTCAAATGAGCTCTGAGTTAATTTTGAAGTTTTCCGACTCAAAGGAGTATACCGAATATAGTTGAGGTTTAGGTGTTGCAACGGTAAAATAGAGGGAGTCTAGATTTACGTTGGAGTAACTCCTAGTCATTGTAATTCTTAAGTAGGTATATCATTTGAGTCACAAATTTTGGGTGAAAACCAAGTGGACTAGGACCAACTGGACCGAACCACGTTAAAATCTTGTGTTCTTTACTGTTTATGTTTAACCGTTTCTTATTCACAATTGCAACAGTAAAATTGATTTCTAAGTTTAAAGAACTAAAATCGGTATTACTTTCAGTTACAGTTGCAAATATTGACAAATTTAATTGTACATGTTTTCAAGTAATATAGATCCAAGATCTCACATTTGGTATCGCTATAATTCCACTTCTACTTACCTTTAAGTAATATTATTTGTGTGTGGCCTCTAAATTAAGTCAATTGACGGAATTACGTATATTCATGTGCATTTACTTTCAAATACAAGTTGCATTTAAGGGATATTGTATAAACGGCAATTTCACTCTTAGTTCTACTCTTAGTCCCAACTAGTGTTTTCATTGATAAACTAATATAATGAGTAATTTCTTAATAAGTCTTTTTCGTTAGGAAACGCAAAATACTTTAAGAATATTATGTTTGATGGGGAAGATAGAGTTGAAACTGTATTTTTAAGAAAACCATGCGTATTTACATATGAAACTCACTGCTGAAAAGAAGATCTTCCACAAGAGTAAACGCAATAGCCTCAAGATGAAGTGTCACTTATAGGTGCAATCTCAAGTAAAAATATATAGTTCACCAAGAGTATAGGTCTCAAGTAAGCTCTGAGTCAAGTGCCATCAAATGCTTTTCTCATACCGTTATTGATAACTTCGAATAACAAAAGTTTAATATAGATAGATTTACAGTGCTCTACATCGCTGATATGGAATTAAAGTAATAGAAATGCAAAAAGTTTTCATGCGTTTCTGGTGTTGGTAGTCTTATGTATGCTCAAATATGTGTGTTTCGCAATTTTATGTACATAACATAAATGTTATGGATACTTGATTGATACTTAAAAAGTAGCCTAATATATAAGTGGTACTTTAAAAAATAAAAAGATAATATGTTATACACAGTAAGTCATTAAATCTGGATATCATTTTATCCTGATTTTGATCAACCTTGTTGTTAGAGAATCAACGTTAATGTATAATTACACGTTAGTTTGAAGGAGACTATATCTCAAAAGAAAACGTGTAAATGAGCTATATCTCAAAAGAAGTGCTAAGGAGACACTCATAACCATTCCAACTTGTCAAACATATTTCGTAGTTTATTATGGTGTAACCAGTATTGTCATATGAATAAGGTTTTATCACCGTGCCACCAAATTGCGGATCAACATTGAAAGACCATTTATTTACCTAAATACTATCATGTCACTTCTTTGACTAAAAAAGGAATAACTCGGGACACTTTTGCTGATACACTCGGCCGTGTTATGACCCGATTAAATCCATGGATAAGCAAATTGCTCTCACTTGCGGTGCGTGCAACTTATGTTCCATCTGTGTCGTCAACCATGCTGATTTACACAGTGCAATCAACATGGCTATAGGAACATGTGTGCGACAAGTTGGATAGACTCAATAGGGACTTTTTGTGGTCGTCAAATACATCTTTAAAGAAGCTACTCCTAGTGGGGTGTAAGAGGGTCACAAGTTCTAAAAAAGATGGGGGGGCTTGGAATCCGGACTGCAAGGACTAGCAATGAATCATTACTCGCCAAGCTTTCATGGAAGATCCTGACTAAGGAAAAAACTATATGGAGCGAGTTGGTCCAGACAAAATACCTTCGAAGGAAAAGTCTCTTGCACTACTCGGCCAAAGTGACAGACAGTGCGGTGTGGAAGGGCATAGTGAAGTGTACGGATCTCATGAAACCGTTACTCAGATGGAAGATTGGTAAGGTACGGACATATCCATTTGGTTCGACAATTGGAGAGGTTGTGGTAGCCTATGTGAGGAGGTCGAAAATATTCACCAATCAGATATCGACTTAACGCTTAGAGATATGATCGATGGTGAGGGGAATTGGCGATAGAACAATTTAACCACGGCTGTGTCTCAAGAGTTGAGGGAGGATATCTCAAATAGACCGATCTGGTTGGATGATACCGAGGGCATGCTCATATGGAATGACCTCGAGTGGCATCTTTACGTGTTAATCCGCATACAAGGCGTTTCAAAAACAGCATCGACTGAACGGAAGGAATTATGGGGATGATAAATGGGTTTGGAAGATTGGTTTCAGTAATAAGTTGAGGCACTTCCTCTGGCTAGTGACACAGAAAAGACTAGCTACTAATAAATTGAGATTCCAAAGGCATATCGCCCTCACAGTAGCATGCAATATGTGTGATTATTGGGAGGAGTCGGAGATCCACCTTTTCAGGCATTTCAAGGACGCTAGGGACATCTGGGAGAGGGTGATTGCTGAGGATGATTTGATTAAGTTTGATGAGCTAGATGAAGAGAAGTGGTTGCGTATGAACACGGAGAAGCTGAAATTCCATAACAAAGTTTGGCCAGATATCGAATGGCATTGCATTTTGTCGCTAGCTTGTGGATAATTTGGAAACATCGCAATGTGAGATTTTTTCATGGCAAGGAAAGTAACATAAACAGCCGAGTTTTTTCTCGTCAAACAACTGAGTCGTGACTTGCATGACGGGCGAAATTCTCCATGTAACTTGCAACAGAGTACTGGTTGGTCAAAACCGGAGAGCGAATGGAAGAAACTGAATGTGGGCGAGAGCGTGGTTACGAGGAAAAATGTGGGGGTTGCGACTAGAGGGATGATACGTGAAAATGGTGTTGGGGATTTAAGGTCGAACTTACCTCGCCAACGGTAGAAGAATGGGAACTTAAAGCGCTCAAGCACGGCATGGAACTCGCTTGGGAGAGAAGGACTGAAAGCATTGAAATCGAAACAGACTCCCTCGTGGCATTTCAACTCATCACGGGCAAAGCTACACCGCACAAAGATTACGCAAAGTTAGTCGAGGCTTGCAAGCGCCTAGTCCATAGGCCATGGAACCAGAAATTCAGGTAGATCCCAATGAGAGCGAACACAATGGCTAGTTTAAACTGACGAAGTTTGAGGCGAAAGATGGAGTGAGGGAATTCTTTTGGGAATCACCACCATCCCCGTTTATTTTTAGTTTAGTAGCTAAAGGCATGGTCTAAGGAGCGGTGTAATCGTTTATTTCCACACATAAAATATATTAAAAAAAAACTTACAAAGGAAATTAAGTAATTAATTCTAGACACAAAGTAGTTATACGATGAAGTATTGGTTCCCAAAGTTGAATTCTTTGTCTCCAATCTTCAATGGTTTGAGTTGCAAATCTTGACTGATATTTGATGCTATTTCTCCCCATATTTTACCGCACGCAGGTGTGTAACACCGATGCAAATGCAGGCACTGGGTGGGATAGAGACTCTTCGACCTTATACCTCTAAAGATTTAGAGTCAGCGGTAACAAAAGGAACAACTGTGAAAAGAAAAGTGAAAGTTAAAACACACATTCGAATCTTCAATTCAACCAAACTACAACATCAAACAAAAAGGTCTAAACAAAAAAACCATCCTTAAGAGTCAATCTTATAGTTTCTCAATAAGCACTAGAAAAATTGTTAAGATATATTGATCAAATATAAACTCAACACATTTCCCACTTGAAATATAATAAAACTTCACCCATGAAAAGAACCTGAGTTCATGCCAATGAACACACAACAGTAAGAGAGTTGGGATAACGAAAAGAGATGGTGTTTGATACTCTTTCATGGTGCCACTGAGATGTGCAAAGATTTTACAGACCAAATGCCTTTGGTTATAGGTAAAACATAAGTACATCGACCATAAAAAAGAAGAAAAAAGGCAAAAACAACTCCACAGGCTTAAGCAATGTTGTAATGTCAAATGTGAGGTGCTCTAACGTTGCCCGCTACCGGCAGCCTCCACAGCCTCCCTGTCACAAGTTTAAAAAATATACGTTTTATTAGATGCTAATGGGCTTTTTCAACTATTGTGGATTTCAGTTTACAAGTATCATGCGCATGCACACTCGACCAGAAGTCCAACACATTCCAAGCTACATTGTGTGTGTGTGTGTGAGAGAGAGAAAGAGAGAGAGAGTCCAGTGCAGCAGGAAAGAGTTCGCCAGAGCACATCTAATTTTGTGAAGTAGAGTAAATCTTTATTTTCTCTTCCCTATGAGGGAGAACACATGTGCTCAAGGATAGGCTTAGAGATATTGCCAAAACAAATAAGGACATTTCCAGCGCGGTTTAGGATTTTTTTCCGAGTTTAAATCACACCTACATAAAGACATGTCGAAGTTCTAAATTTGGATTCTCACTTTAATCTATCAAATCATATATTATGTAATAATTTCCCCACAAAAAGCTCCTTCGGTTGTGCTAACTAGTTATTTGCCTACGTAGTATAAGAGGCTAAGTTTCAAAACTTAACAAAGATATCTCAACAGTAACTTAAAAGAGTATCACAAAACTTGTCATAATACATACCATTTATGTGAGAAGATTTTATTTATGTATTTTTTAATTAATCTGAATAGACTTATTTTTAACGAAAATAATATTGGCTGCTATAATGTTCTTTCGTTTGTTAGATATATATATATATATATATGTATATATATATATATAAAGAAACAAAACAATTTAGGATACTATTAGATATAAGAGAGCAATGCAGAAAATATCAGCTCCAACTTCTGAAAATAGATAATAATTAAAGAATATTAGAGCTAGAAAGCAACAAAAAATTGTATACCAAAGACACGTAACACTTAATTGACTAATATGCAAAAACATAGTTTAAAATAAAATTATGTTGATACTTGGGAAAAAGACATTGAGTTATGTGTGGGTAGAGTTTTACATTTTGTGAAGAAATTATTGTTAAGACTCTTTTCAAATTTCAAAGTTCCTGTATGAGAAAATAATTGCTCAGCAAAAGTTAAGGAGCTTTGGAAATTAATGAATTATGTACTAGAGGTTGAAACTAAAGTTAGAATCCAAATTTAGAATTGTAACAAATCTTTGTGTATGAGTAATTTAGCTAACTCCAAAATTTGCTCTGAAAGCAACATTGTTCACTTTACTAGCACTAGCCAAGGGATAGCTGTCCAACAGACCCGCCAGCATAAGGCTCAACATAAGGAAATAGAAGAACTGTAATGCTTACAAATTAAGCTATGGACTTTAACTGAAACCAACTGCCTAGCAAAGTTAAGCAAAACAAAACAACAAAATAGTTCTTTGTTTTACAATATAACAAAATCATGGATTATCAATCCAAAAAAAAAAAGAAAGAAGAAAAACTCACTTGAACGCCTTCTGAATGTCCTTGTTCTTTGGGTCTAACCTTAAAGCCTTGGAGAATGCCTCAGAAGACAACAAATAATCCTACATGCACACAAGGATGATAAACATCAGACGGGAATTTCATACATTCATCACTATGATAAAAAAAGGCTGATTCTATTCAGTGTTGCATACTTTGAGCAGTTTCCATGCTACACCTTCTCTGTAATGTGCCTTTGGCCAATCGGGCCTCAATTTGACACAAAGTTTGGCATCTTCTAAAGCACGCTCACCATTTTTCAAATTTGCCCAACATAAGCTCCGGTTTGATAGCACCACAGCGTCACTTGAATTAACGTGAAGTGCCTTAAAAACAGTCCACGAATATAAAAAGATTAATATTTCAAAAGTCGCTCATCGGTATAAAAAGCAATGCATATAAATTGAACCCTTAGTATGTTAAAACCCCAATTACACATTCTAATCAGATTTTCAAAAATATTAAGCGGCAGAATCAAAATAAACAATAAAAATCAAAAACAGAAAATATTGGATTACCCCAGTATAGCAGTACACTGCATTCAAGTAGTCATTCCTCTTAACCGCTTCTTCTCCTCTCTTCTTGGATGACAGAAAGAGTTCTTTCTTTTTCAGCTCTCTCTTTAAAGAAATCATCAAATTAAAAGTTGAGAACTCAAAAAGAGCATATTTCACAATTCAGAATTTCCAAGATATGTGGGAACAAACAACTGGTCTCAAAAGCATTTAGAGGAAAAAGAAGATAACAAGCACCCAACTCCAGGGAATTCCATAATTACCTAGATAAAATACTATACTCAGTATATGTTAAAAATATAAGAGTTTTAGTAATTAAAAGACAAATCAATACCTTTTGCTTGCTTTCATTAGAGTGAATATGACTCATAATTCCATGGATACTCCAATCTGGGATAGATGGAATACGTGAAGTCACTGGAAAAAGGATCATTACCGCATCATCATTATACGCCCTAGCAGCATTCTCTATTGGTGTCATACCAACCTGCAATTTGTCATTATCTTTTGACTTTACTTATTTGACTTGAGGAAACACTAAAGTCAAGTTTCAACTCTTTATCCTCAGTGCGTAAGAGCATCTTTAAATTTATAAAATAAGTTCAGAACTCAGAGAAATCTTCAACTTACCAAGTCAATTAGATTAGGATTCGCTCCCGCCCTCAGCAAAAGCATCATATATCGTGGTTCATCTTCCAAGACTGCAGCACTCAAGGGTATCATGCCAGCTGCACTAGTGTTTGGATCAGCTCCAGCCTACAATGCAGGTAAAGAACAAATAAAATGGAGAAGTTAACAAGTCGAAATGGAAAATACCAAGCCACAACTTATAATACATAAAACAGTTGAATTTTCAAGAATAAACAGTTCCCTGATTACAATAATAGTTCAAAATCCGCATAAGAAACTGGACCAGGACCTTCAATCCTTTCATTGTACATAACCAAGCACCAAGTTCTCTGGAGTCTCAGCTCGATTCATCAGAAAGTACAGTTACAACAGAATGACTAGGGTTGCAGTCTAATACTAACAACTCAATCAAATAACTTTTTGCTGCTCCAGTATTTGACCGGTCATCGTTAGTAATATTTTCATAATAATATGGGGTGCATGTAGGAACATTGCTAATGATAGCTGAAAAGAAGTCAATCTATGATGGATGTAATCACTGGTGGAAACGAAACGGAATAGCGCACATGAGGTATAAAAAATATCACTAATATAAAAGAGAATCTTGAGTCAGTCAAAAATTCAGAAACCAAACAAAATTTAAACGCTCGCCCTCTTTGTGATCAATTATCATCCGGCGTGAATAGTCTCTATCCCATAACAAATCAAGGCAGCTAAAATACCAAGAAGCAAATATTAATACAAGTCATACGAACAACAGCAAAAACAGACAATGTGTGAAAGCCAAATAAAGATGAGCAGAGAAAAAGAGTGCAGCAAATTAAGCAATCACCTTTAGTAGCATGTCTAGGCATGCAACTGAATGAGCTTTAATTGATAGCATCACTGAAGTCAAAGTGAGTAGTGGTGAAGTTGAATTTGGCTGAGAAAAGAACATAGGGCATGTTAAGTGGTATCACGTATGCAAGATGTGCAATCTACTCAAACAATAGTATCCCCAGTTCTCCGATCATAAATATAGCAGGAAACAGACTGATAAAGAAAACAAACTTTTTGGGCTACAAGTGTTTAACTGCCCAAAATTTACAAATCAAGCCACAGCATTGCAGGTGTTACCTACATTAGCATTATGTTCCAATAAAATTCTGACAGCATCTTTCTTCCCATTAGATGTGGCAAGTTGTAAAGGCGTCCCATAATAATAAATTGCCTCTATATCAGCACCGTGTGAAATCAGTAACTGCAGAAGTGTGGTATTTCCTACGACATGCCAAATACACAGAAACCGGTATAACAATTGTGTACGTTGACAAGAAAGTTCCAACAACAATGAGTAGTAGAGAATAATAAGCATTGATCATCAAAACAAGAGGTGATTAGTTTATATGAGACACCTAGCTCGGCAGCATAATGCAAGGGTGTTTTTCCTTCGGAATCACTGGCATTGACATCTGCACCACAGTGGATGAGATAAGTTGCGGTAGGCAGCTGCTCCGCCATTACAGCAAGAAACAGAGGATTTTCCCCTGCATATTTGATGGTCGGAATTGCACACAACACCACCATCAACATAAGTAGCACAAGATCAACGACCGGTCAAATCTACGTCATAAACATTAAGAAATCAAATATGTCCAAACAACAAAACAAGCACACAGCAACAAACCACCTGTTTCGGCTTTTACATTGATGTTCATTTTGACAGTCTCAATGAGATACTTGCATATCTCAGTTCTTCCCTCAGTAGCCGCGAAATGAAGCGCCGTAAGCCCTTCGGAGTTCCTAATCCTCTCTAATCTTGCCAGGAACCCTTCCTCATCACACGCCGCTACCTCTGCCGTCATAAAACAAATCATTTTAGTTCACGAAACAAAAATTTACAAACACACATACACACTATTAATACTACTACTACTATATGAGTCTCAAGCAGATGATGTTACAAAAAAAAAGGAACAAAAGTGATTACGCTTGAGGAGTTCCAGATTTCCAAAAGCAGCGGCCTCGATAATCAATCGTTCTGAAACATTCAGTACATAAATCAAAAGTTGCTTCCATTCAGTACATATATATATATATATATATATAGCTCGAAAGAAAAAGGACAAAAAGAAAAAACAAACAAACAAACAAGAGTTAAATTATACACAATACATATACAATACATACACAAGGAAATTAAATACGTATAGTAGTGTACAGTGACGAACCTTCGGGAGTAACCATGGCTCTTCACGGAATTTTGCAGAGAGAAGAGAGTATTTTTGAATGCGCTATTTTTTCACAGTTGAAGTGAAAGTGAAAAAGAAGAGCTCTGCCAACACTTGTTGGCTCTAGTGGTAAGTACTTGAGTTCACTTAACTAATGTTTCGGGTTCGAGCCTTATAAATATAAAAAATACTGCTGAGAGGGTCGCTTTCTCAAAAGAAAAGCTCGACAGTGTTCGGGTGGATTAGTGGCATAAGAGGACACCAGTGAGAAAAAAAAAAAAAAGAGAGGCTCTGTTTGTTCAAATCCCTAAATAATATATAGTATAATTTTAGGAGGGATTATTTGGTACATCTAATGCATATTCCTTGTTAGATAGCTAACAAAGAATTCCTATTTCGAGCTAGGAAAAACTCCGAAATTTAGAGAAGGAGAGAAAGTAATTAAATAAAGTTAAGAATTTTTGTTCGTATCTCATTAAACTGATCATGTGATACTTATACAAATATTCTCCACTAACTTCTATCAACTTAACACTAATCCACTAAGGGCGTGTTTGGTTTCAGGTATTACTTAATACACGTATTGACAAAAATTGGTATTAAAATGCAGATAATTTAAACCAAGTTAGTTTAATATACAGTTTGGTACTCGTGACTCATATACGAATTAATTAATACAATTTCTTAAAAAGTGTTTGGTTTGCACTATTAACATGAAGTAAGATACATATTGACTCTTATGCCCTAACTTACAAAAAATGTAAAAATAGGCACCTTTGCAGTAAGACTTGGTAATCAATATGGTAAGTAAGACTTGAATATCAATATAACACAATGCCTTGAACTATAGTTGCAGTTTCTTCTGTCGGTGAAGGACCAAATTCCCAGATCTTGAACAATACACGGAATGTTACGAGCCACGCCGCAAACACCAAATCCAATTTCTATATTAACTGACTCAACAAAGCCATCACTAAGCAGATCATTTCACCAATAACTTAGATTCATTTATTCAGGGAACTAAGCAGCTGACAAATCCAACCAAGAAACAAATAACTCCATGCAGGTAAATTGAATTTCCAGTAGTTAAATCACAAACCACTGCAAACACTCAAAATGGCCTCAAAGAATTACGACAAATTGAAACATTTTTAAGCCCATGACAAGATATCATTTTACCCTCTAAAAACTGCCGTGCAAAATGCCTCCTCCGCCACGGCCACCGCCACCGCAGCAGTCTCCACCTCCGCCTCCACCACCAGTGAAATTAAAATTCTTCATAAACAAAACCATTATAATAGGTCAATTACAACTCTATTTAAGCTGTTCCACTGTAGCTGCGGCGGTACCACCACCGAAAGCCGGAGCAACGACTGCGACGGTAACCCCGTCGCTTCGATCCTCTCCAGATCCACCGCGCGAGCCACCCCGAACAGATCCTCTCCGCCGTCGTGATGAATTCGAAGCCTTTGGTGCCGTTGAACACTTTCTGCCATTGTTGAAGCTTAAACCCGAAGACAGAGAAACCGATGCGAGAGGAAAAATGAAGAAAACGTATAACAAGGGCAGAAAAGAAGGGGTATTTTAGATTTTTCACCCGTGGTCAATCCTTGTATTATTTAATAACATGGGGGAGGTAGGATTATAATCCTTGAATAAAGGTGCTACAGTGCCGGGCTATCCAACATTTGGTAAAAAGCCCATAAATTTTATCCATCAAACCAAACTACATATTAACAAATTCTCAGTTTGGATTAACAGCTAATCCACCAAACCAAACACGCTCTAAGCCACTACCGGACTGGCTTTGACTGAATATTGATGACTAATTCAAATAACAACAATACTTGGAAACTAAATAAAAGCTGACTCCTTAATAATGAAATACTACTGCTGAATATTAAATAATAAAATACTAATGATGTAGCCTTCTTGGTCAATTACTTAAACAAAGTCATTGACCCAATTAGGTATTTTATGGATCTGTTTGGGCCTGCTCTTGTTATAAGGCTGCTTGGGCCTGCTCTTGTTATAAGGCTGCTGGACTTGGTCCATAACATTTCCCCCAGCTTCAGATTGGACGTTGCCCTCAATGTCCTCATTTAAATTCACTTCCTCTTCTAGGTTTTGAGCAGCCACACCATAGCCATCCAGATTAGGGTATCTCTCCATCAAACCATCCTCAGTCTCCCACGTAGCATCTTCAGCTGAAGTCCCTTGCCATTTAACTAGAAATTGACGAATCAGATCCCCATTCCTCAAAATGCGCCTACTATCCAAAATACACTCTGGTGTAAGTAAAACTTCACCATCTTCATTCACTTTCGGAATCGTCGGAGTTTTCGATGGAACTTCTCCATAGAAAGGCCAGAGTAGTGAAATGTGGAAGATCGGATGCACGCGTGATCCTTCCGGAAGTTCCAGCTCGTAAGCCACCATCCCGATGCGGCGTTTGATGAGAAATGGGCCAAAGTAGCGACGACGCAACTTTGAATCCGCCACCTTCTTGGCCGAGATCTGCCGATATGCTCGCAACTTCACATACACGTACTCACCCGGCTGAAATTGGTAATCTCGCCTATGCTTGTTAGCTTGAGTACTCATTCTCTGTTGACTTTTGTGCAAATCTTCTTTAATCTGCCTTAAGATCTGACCATGTGTAGTGAGTGTTACATCAATAGATGCATTATTCGACTGACCTGGAATATAAATCGGAATAGAGTGTGGATCTTGTCCAAATAGAGCCATGAATGGTGTCGTGTCAGTAGATGCATGCTTAGATGTGTTGTACCAAAACTGAGCTAGAGGCAGAAATCGAGTCCACTTCTTTGGGTTGTATGATGCGAAACACCTAAGATAGGTTTCCAAAGTACGATTCACAACCTCGCTTTGCCCATCGGTTTGCGGGTGATATGCGCTACTGAATTTAAGTGTCGTCCCCACTTGACGAAATAACTCTTGCCAAAAATGACTTAGAAAAAGAGGATCCTGATCCGAAACAATGGACTTGGGCAGTCCAAAGAAACTATAAACTTCATTAATGAAAACTGAAGCTAATAGTGCCGCTGTGTATTTTGGGGGTAGTGCAATAAAACGAGCAAACTTTGAGAGTCGATCCACTATAACCCAAATTGTAGATTTACCATTGGATAATGGTAGTTGAGTTATGAAATCCATAGTGATATCTTCCCAATTATGTTGTGGAATAGGCAACGGGCTAAGTAAACCATATGGCTTCTGCGTTTGATACTTAACTTGTTGACATATTTCGCACCTTTTGACATACTCTTGTATTTCTTGTTTCAATCCAGGCCAGTAAAATAGAGAGGACAGCCTTGCAAGAGTGGATTTAACGCCAGAATGTCCTGCCAAAGGTGTAGAGTGAAACTCATGCAATAGATCATGGCGTAGTGTGTTTACCTCAGGTATTTATATCCTTTTCCCATAAAACACAAGACCATCTTTGAATATGTAATCTGCTGATTCTGATCCGCTCTCTATCTTCTTGCGCAGCTCAATTCCTGCTGCATCTGCGGCGTAATAATATGTTAGCTGAGTTACCCAAGGAGCTGTCGGAGTTGAGAAAATCAGAAAGTCAGGTACAGTAACTCGCGACAATGCATCAGCTACTTTATTATCTTTCCCTGGTTTGTAGTGTACTTCATAATGGTAGCCTATGAGTTTTGATATCCATTTCTGCTGTTCTGGAGTATGGATGGTTTGAGTCAGAATATATTTCAAACTTTGTTGATCTGTAAAGAGTCTGAATTTCCTTCCCAGTAGATAGTGTCTTCATTTCTTAACAGCTTCCACTACTGCAAATAACTCCTTATTATACGCAGATTCAGACTGCATGCGGGGTGACATCTTGCGGCTGAAGAAAGCTATCGATTGATCCAACTGAGAAATGACTGCTCCAGCGGCAACAGACGAGGCATCTGTTGTAAGATCAAAAGATATTGAGAAATCTGGCAGGATCAAGACCGGTGCCATCGTCATCAACTCCTTTAATTTATTAAAAGCACTATTTGTAGGTGTATCCCATGTAAATTGTTACTTCTTTAATAAATTAGTGAGAGGAGCGGCGTGAGTGGCATAGTGACGCACGAAGCGTCTATAGTATCCAGTGAGGCCGAGAACCCCCCGTAAATCGGTGATCGTGACAGGTATGGGCCAATTAACAATGGCATGAATCTTGTCAGGGTCAACCCGAACACCCTCTTTCGAAATTATATGACCCAAGTACTGCACATTAGGCACTGCAAATACGCACTTAGAAATCTTGGCATAAAACCAATTAGAACGCAATAGGTCAAAAACCAACTTCAAATGAACACAATGGTATGTCCAAGATTTACTAAATATCAAGATATCATCAAAAAAACACGAGCACGAACTTACGTAAATGATCTCTGAAAAGATCATTCATTGCTGCCTGGAATGTTGAAGGTGCATTGGTTAGGCCAAAAGGCATAACTAGAAACTCGTAGTGGCCATCACATGTGCGAAAAGCAGTTTTGTGAATATCTTCCTTTGCCAAACGAATCTATTGATACCCTGATCTTAAGTCGAGCTTCGTAAAAATTGTTGCACCATGTAATTCATTTAAAAGTTCATCAACAGTAGGTATCGGGAATTGATCCCGAATAGTAATCTCATTCAATGCTCTATAATCCACACTAAAATGCCAAGTACCGTCCTTTTTCTCACAAGCAAAACATGTGAAGAATAGGGGCTACTACTTGGTCGTATAATGCCTTCTCGTAACATTTCATCAATTATTTCACTCATTATTTTCTTTTGGTAATGTGGGTACCTATAGGGCTTGACATTCACTGGTTTTGATTCAGGAATTAAATGAACGTGATGATCATGTATTCTGTTAGGCGATATAGAAATGGGTGTTTCAAAAATCTCAGCATAATCATTAAGTAAATGTTTCAGGTCAAGATTATTTTTATTTTCATTACTTAATGAAAATGAATTTGACTTAGGCTGATGAGAGATAGAAATTGAATTGAGGGTTTGAACAGAACCTGTTTTAATCAACATCTTCAAATTAGCCCCATTAATTTCTGACAACCGCGGCTCCCCTTGAAAACAGACTACTGATCCCTTATAATTAAACTCAATCATAGGCACAGTGTAATCTGATATGTACCTGCCCAAAGTTTGTAACCACTGAACTCCAAAAACAAGGTCAGCACCATGAATTGGCAACACCAAAGCAGGAACCTTCAGATCTGCTTCTTGAACATTTATATCAATGTTGCATTCCCCTTGACATTTAATTTGTGCGCCATTTCCAACCATAACTGAAACACCTGGCCTGGCAAGTGTTGGTAGCAATAACTCCTCTACTACATGTGGTTGAATAATGTTGTGCGTACTGCCAGAGTTGATTAAGATCGACACAATTTTACCTTTAATTTTTCCAGTGACACGCAATGTGCGTGGAGCTGCTAACCCAACATAAGCTGCTAAAGAAAGAAAATACTCAGGCTGATCACCTTTATTTTCACATTCCAAGAAATTAGTAGGCGCCAACTGATTAGGTATAGGATCAAATTCCTCTTCAGCAACTTCTCCATCTGCTATGTTGAATTCCGCTTCATTGTCTTCGCTGCATATTAAAGTCAAAAATTGCGGCCCTTTCCACCTATGACCTTGTACAAATTTATCGTCGCAGTTAAAACACAAACCCTTAGTGCGCCTTACTTGCATCTCCGCGGGAGTAAGTCTTCGAACATGCAGTTGGTTTGTTCGAGGCGCTGGTAATGCCATCGTTGGAGTCGGCAAAATTGTTGGTGTAATTGTGTTTTGCACCACTCTTTGAAATGTCGGCCGCTTAGCATCTTTCAACTTGTCCTCAATTAGATACGCTTGACCAAGTGCTTGCTGAATGGTTTTGGGTTTCCATAAAGCGGGTTCCTGGTGAATATCATTGCGTAATCCAGAAATAAAACAATTCAAAATTGCATCTGCACTCAAGCCTGTCACAAGAAAACAGATATATTCAAATCGTTCTTGATAATCTGCAACTGTTGATGTCTGTCTCATTTTGAACAGTGTTGCATGATGGTTCACGTAGGATGACGGACCAAATCGCATGGACAGGTCCTGTGTAAAGGCCTCCCATGTATGCAATTGGTAGCTGCTATGCATCCATTTGTACCAATTCAGCGCCTTGCCCCTCATTCGCACTGCAACAATCGGCAATCGTTGTTCAGGTGGAATACTATAAAAAGTAAAGAATTGATCCGCTTGAAAAAGCCAATCGAGTGGTTCGGTTCCATCAAAAGGTGGTAGTTCCATCCGGTAGGATTTTAAATTTTGGAACAATGGGTTGTTTGTGGTGTGTTGGTTATATGGGTTTGAGGTAGTGGGGCTGTCAATGCGGTATGGTGGTGGCGCAGCGGTCGGGAACGAAGCTGTGGATGTATTCGGTGCACTCGCTTTGGGGGCTGGTTTGCTATGCATTAATTTCAACTCCTCCATGAATTTCGCCAACGATTCATTTTGTTGTTGATTATTTCTTGCCATCATTTCTTCATTTCGTTGGGTGTGTTTTTCTAAAGTTTCAGCCTGATTGCTTTTAATTTCTGCCAATTCCGCTTGTAGTGCACGGAGTTCAGCCGTATAAGATTCATCAGGAGAGGATTGAGATTGTGGTTTTGGAGGCATGGTTACTCTGCTTGAAAGCACCAATGTTTGATAGCTAACAAAGAATTCCTATTTCGAGCTAGAAAAAACTCTGGAATTTAGAGAAGGAGAGAAAGTAATTAAATAAAGTTAAGAATTTTTGTTCGTATCTCATTAAACTGATCAGGTGATACTTATACAAATATTCTCCACTAACTTCTAACAACTTAACACTAATCGACTAAGCCACTACCGGACTGACTTTGACTGAATATTGATGACTAATTCAAATAACAACAATACTTGGAAACTAAATAAAAAGCCGACTCCTTAATAATGAAATACTACTGCTGAATATTAAATAATAAAATACTAATGATGTAGCCTTCTTGGTCCATTACTTAAACAAAGTCATTGACCCAATTAGGTGTTTTATGGATCCGTTTGGGCCAGCTCTTGTTATAAGGCTGCTGGACTTGGTCCATAACATTTCTACAGTATAAAAATCTTTTTTTAATCTCATTGGCTATATACCGAATCTATATAATAATTTCTCTATTTTAGAGTGTTGTTTCTCAAAAATAAACATGGACTTGAGTCTTTGAACTGACTTACGTACGGAAAATTACATTTAATTGATAAACCACCCCACGTTCTCTCTTTCATTGTTAAGAAGATAAATGGTATTGTATTATTTTTTGTGTAAGATGAATTGGATAAGCGCACACATCATATTATGAACTATGTTGTATTGTGTTGATATAATTCTTCTTCTTTTACTATGAAAATTTTATCAAATGTTGATATCTAAATTAGAAACAAAAGTCATGCTTAATTTACAAAAAAAATAAAAATTCTCTATTGTTTCTGCAACTCCCATTTTATGTATGTTAACGAACGTCTATATTATTATATAAAAGAGTAATGTTGACACCAATTATATTATTGCT
Source organism: Linaria vulgaris (assembly GCA_948329865.1). Classification (NCBI taxonomy): domain Eukaryota; kingdom Viridiplantae; phylum Streptophyta; class Magnoliopsida; order Lamiales; family Plantaginaceae; genus Linaria; species Linaria vulgaris. The sequence continues at coordinate 80,587,015 of OX415250.1, forward strand.
TTAAATATTTTATTTGCTCTTTTTCTTATGATTTAACATAAAGTTTGAAAGACGGATTATTGATATCGCTAAAAATACAAAAAACTATAGAAATATGTATGATTCTGATGATGATGGTCCTTTGAAAAAGTCCTTGTGATTTTCATTCAATTAAGATTATACATCATAGAATGCATATGATGTGTGTGATCATTAGGAATGATCTATAATAAATATAACAAATGTCAAATTCGTTTCCTCTTGTATATGGCATGGACCAAATTTATTAACAAAATTAAGTCCGTAATTGACAAATTTTGTTTACACTTAAGATCATCGAATGTATTTGTCTCTAGGAGTTCAAATTTGTAGTCACTTAGAATGATAGTGCTTTCTAGTATTTTAATATGAGGGTTGACTAATAAAGGTAACTATATTAAAGCTAATTGTATGTAATGAGCTAATCAAGTAATCTAATTGAGAAATTGAATAATCATCTTATAAAATATGAAAGTTGTAGCCAGCAATATCCAATAGTAATATTAATTAGAGTCTGAGTTTCTAACTTGATTACCATACAAGACTACGAGGCTTATCTTGAGAAACATTCATGTTACTCGCTTATCAATTGAGTGAAAACTGGAAAACCATAGAAAGCAATGATTAGTATGTGGAAGACCAGTCTCATAATCTCCTCACAAATTTTAAAGTTTTGATTGTATTTTCACAATCGCATAAGGACATAAACGTAATTATGATCAACATGCATCACACATTAATGTGCGGAATTTTGCACCTGAAATCTTTTATGTTAACCACTTTTCAAGAAAGATCATCTATGTTGACATTTAACAGAAAATGTCATATATGTTGAAATCATTTGCAATTTTCGTCATTTTTCAAAAATTCGACAAGAGAATATTTCAATATTCCCTAGAATATTCCAATATTCTCCGGAATATTCCATATCTCCTAATTTGCTTTTGTTTTTGAATTTTCATCCCCCAAATAGTTTATATAGTTACACTCACACCACAATATATTTTATAGTAAACACACTTAAACCAAAAAAATAAAGAATTATTGTTAACGAGTTTGGGATTATATCCTATTAACTGAATTATTTATTTGGGTTGGAACGCCTTTGTCCGTGGTTCAAAAACTAAATGCTACTTTAACAAGAGAGAAAAATTGACGAGAACCTTCCTTCCTTTTATTCACTATGATCCACTCTCTTTTCCGAGTCGATACATATATTTCCGAGTCTATATGTCTATATCTGTCCCCTCTTTATTGTCCGACCTCTCCCCTGTTTATATAGAGTTTTTAGGGACATGTGTCGTTATGCATGCTTTTACAGGTGTCGTTATGCATGTGGTGGTGTTCACACATGTTACAATGTTTATTTAACCAATAGGATAATGTGTTTGTCTTGAGTGCTGACTGCATCTTCTCTTCTTCCGAGGGCTTTGGTCTTCTTCATGATAAGGGGTAGACTGCCTTCTTTGCCTCCGATAGCTCATTGTTTCTAATGGTGACTCGAGGGCCGAATCTGAGTGTTCTCTTAGAGATAGTGCTTCTCCGAGAGGTGTGTATTCTGGAGTGAGTGTTTCAGAATATTCTTCGAGGGAGTGTTAGTTCACGGGTTAATCTCCGAGAGGTTTTTAGCTATCGTGAGTAGTTGTTTTCTTTCTCCGAGTGCCCAGAGAGTGTTGTTCTGTAGTTGTTGCGTTATTGTAAAGTTCTGACCTCTGGGCTGGTCGACGGGGGTAGTGTTCCGAGAGTGTTTGAGTTGGGAGTGCATAGCAAGGAAGTATTTTTGTCAAGGTTCTGGGACTCGGGAGTCCATTGGGGCCCTGCTCGGTGTCGTGATGGATATCTGAATCAGGTGGATTCATCTGGGTTTGCTCTTTATCCGATGCCACCCTGATACCTAGTTTTGAGTCATCGTGAATTTCCGAGGGACGCTTAGGTGCCCTCGTCGGATGGCCAATCATAACGCTTTGAGTTAGTAACCGAGCGATATTGGTCACACCCGATGGGCCTCCTCGTTGGGAGTGGGTACAACTCATCGGAAGTACTTGTGACAATATTATTGTCCATTTATTAATCCTTTTGACTTAGGACTAATTTTCTCTTTAATCTCATATTTTATTTTATACGGTTAACAATTATATTGATAACTTTTAGATTTCAAAAGTATTTAAAGGATTTATGTTAAAATGATTCATAATAGTTCAAATATTATTTTTGCCACCTAGTAAATCGATTAAAATAATTTATTTTTGAACTAACACCCCAAAAATATTTTAATAATTTATATTAACAATTTAAATTATTTTTGTAACTTTAAAAATATTCAAAGCTTTAAAAGCTAATAAACTCTAACTAATATAAATTTAAACTTATTTTTTTTTGTTTACAAATTTCAATAATATATCAATTTTTTTATAAGAATATGTCTTCAAATGACATATATGTTTAGAAATTTAAATTTTTCAACAAACTTAATTAGTAATTTCTTAAGCGTGATTTTAAAATTTCTATAATAAAATTAAATATTATACTTCATCTTCTCCACACCCACCCCACCCCCCAACCCCAAATGCACCCCCACCCTCCACCACCCCCAAACCTCAAATCCACCTTAAATCGAATTATTTCCATCACCATCGCACTTCCATGACCTTAATTTTTGATTATATGGGGGGTTTTGGATAACGATTTTCGAACTATTTCGAAGGATTTTGGGTAGCAACTTTCGAAATTAAGATCATGGAAGAGCGAGGGTGATGAAAATAGGTCGATTTGGGTTGAGTTTGGGATTTGGTGGTGGTGGATTTAGTGGGGGTGGAGGATGGGGTGCTTTTGAAGGGGGTGGGTGGGTGGGTGTGGAGAAGATGGAGTATAATATATTTTTTTTCTAAATTTTAAATTATCAAATAATTTGTAAAATCAAACGTAAGAAATCTCTTGTAAAATATGAGCAACACCAAATCCTTCGATTCCTCGGTTCAGGCCGAAGAAGCAATGTAACTCGATCATTATCAAACGGACTGCAATCTTTTTCTGTCCGTGAAGATCCCACCAGAGCGCCTTCTACTTCTAATATATTGAATGATTCACAATCAATAGCTCACACTGAAACTTCGAGAATCAGAAAGGTCCTTTTCAAGTTTGAATTTGTTCATTTGGAATCTGGGTTCTTGAAACTACTAATTAAGTTTGTTGAGAAATTTAAATTTCTAAGAATATATGTCATTTAAATGCACATTTTTAAAAGAAAAAATTAATGATATTTAATTTGAAATTTGTGAAAAAAAGAGTTTAATTTAAACTTATATTAGTTAGAGTTTATTAGTTTTTAAAGTTTTGAATATTTTTGAAGTTACAAAATATTTTAAATTATTAATATAAATTATTAAAATATTTTTGGGGTGTTAGTTCAAAAATATATTATTTTAATAGATTTACTAGGTGACAAAAATAATATTTGAACTATTATGAATCAATTTAACATAAATTCTTTAAATACTTTTGAAATATAAAAGTCTAAAAGTTATCAATATTGATATTTTTTTTGTGTAAGTGTGTTTACTATAAAATACATTGTGGTGTGAGTGTAATTATATAAAATATTTGGGGATGAAAATACAAATAAAAAACTCAAATTAGGAGTCATATGGAATATTCCGGGGAATATTGGAATATTATCTTGCCGGATTTTTGAAAAGGATGAAAATTGCAAATGATGTCAACATATGACATTTTATACTAAATGTCAACATAGAGGACCTTTCTTGAAAAGTAGTTAATATAAAGGACCTCCAATGCAAAATTCCATTAATGAGAAACACAAAAAACCGGTTCAAGGCACACTACAAAAGTAGTGCTTCCTTTAGAGTACAATTTTGTCGTTGTAGTGGTGCAATCAGTTTTTCGACGTCAACTCCAAGATACATTAAACCTTCAAGAACTCTTGACGTGCACTCGAATAAATAATTCTCACGAACTTGATAAATCTTCAATTGCCTTTGAACTTTAGTGAAAGTATATTTTCTCTACCATTTTGTGTGTATATATATATATATATATATATAGATAGAAACACGACACATATATTTATAGGAAACCAAAGGCTTTAAAAGAATAGACACAACTTTGGTAATACAACTTTTCAATAATTGAAGCCATTTGGTCTTGCTATTCTTACAAAACAGGCTTGGAGAATCGTCACAAATTTGAAGTCTACTATTGCTAAGTTATATAAGCAAAGTACTTTTCGAGGTCTGCTTATTTTGAGGCCAAAGTGCAACAATTAGGCGTCCTATACATGGAGATGCATTTGGGGGACTCATGATGTTTCGAGTGCTGGTATTGGATAGAGGATAGGGAATGTCGTGAGTGTACGCATATGGGAAGATAAATGGCTTCCACGACCTCATAGCTTTCAAATTATTACGCCCATGATTTGTTGTAAAGTGGGCCCTCAGATAGAGCGTTAAACACAAATTTTACGTGAAAAACCTCAAATTGCTTTAAGGTGAAAAACCACGAGCAAGGTAGAAGAAATTCACTATGAGTGTAAAATAAGAATTACAACTCTTCGACTTTTAATGTAGTAAAGTCACACAAATATTCTATTTTTACCACACTCTACCAACACACTTAAACAATCTTTATATAACTAATTGCTCAATTAATTATATAAGATAACACTTGTGTTTTTGGGATGATTAAAACGATCAAAAGCAGGAATAGGTTTAGAAACCGCGTCCATTCCGCATCAAAACCGTGTAGCAATTTAATTCATCCGGCAAAGGCATACTAACTTGCATTATAATATCAAAAGAAACATGCATGCATTAAATACATGCATGTAACTTGTCTCCTTGTCGACAATCTCCCACTTGAAGATTTGATTAGGTACTAATCGGATCTTCACACCATTTTTTATATCTTGCCTTTCCATGTTGCTTACGTCTCCACCAGACCACACGAGGACTAACACTGAACAAAATTTTCAGCATTAACACTCTTCGTCATAAAATCAGCTATGTTATTTTTCGCGTGAATCTTCTGCACATTCATAGTACCATCATCGACTTTCTCACGAACAAAGTGATATTGCACCCGAATATGTTTTGTCTTGGAATGAAAATCTGGATTCCTTGCGAGATGCAACACACCCTGACTGTCACAAAATATAGAAATCATCTCTAGTTTGTGCCCGAGTTCCTCTAGAACTAACCAAATCACCTCTTTACTACCCTGCATAGCTACCACGTACTCATCCTCCGTTGTTGACATTGCAATAACTAACTGTAACTTTGAAACCCAACTTACTGCGCCTCCAGCAAGAGTAAACACATATATGTGGATTTGTTTTTGTCAAGATCACCTGCATAATCAGAATCAACATAGTCCATGACAGTAAAACCCAATTCTCTGTAACATAATGCAACATCCGAGGTTGCCTGGATGTATCTTAGAACCCTCTTCATTGTACTACAATGCTCTCTACCAGGATCTGCCATGTATCGTCTAACCACTCTATTGCATGTGCAATGTCTAGTCTGGTACAGATCATATCAAACATTAAGCTTCCTACTACTGATGCATACGGTACTCGAGACATCTCCCTCATCTCTTCTTCACTGCTAGAAAACATACTTGGGGATAACTTAAAATTAACAAGAAGTGGGGTAGAGATTGGCTCAAAATTTTGCATGTTGAACCGTTGCAAAATCTTCAACAAATTGTTCCTCTGAGAAAGCCAAATCGTTCTGTTATTTTTATCTCGGTGGATTTGCATCCTTATAATCTTGTTTGATGGTTCTAAGTCCTTCATTTCAAATTCCCTAGCCAGTTCAGCCTTCAGTTCTTCAATACGAGCTTCGTTAGGGCCTGAAACCAACATGTCGTCAACGTACAACAGCAAAATGACAAAGTCATCAGCAGATCTCGTGAAATATGCACAAGGATCTGCATTGAGTCTGTTGTATCCAAGGCTCATGATGAATGAATCAAATCGTTTGTACTAACACCTCGGCACCTGTTTGAGACCGTACAAATATTTGGTCAACCTGCAAACATAATTATTTATTTCTTCTTCTTTATATCCTTTTCGTTGGAGCATATAAATATATTCTTTATGTTAACCGTGAAAAATAAATAGGAGATTAAAAAGAATATTAGTCCTAAATATAGGAATTAATATATGGACAATACTATTGTCACGAGTACTTCCGATGAGATGTACCCACTCCCAATGAGGAGGCCCGTCGGATGTTACCACACCCCTCGGTCACTGACCCAAAGCAGTGTGAAGGAACATCCGAGGAGACACCTAAGCGTCCCTTGGAAAGTCAACGATGAATAAAAAAGAGATATCAATGCGGCATCGGAAAAAGAATAAACCCCGATGGATCCGCGCGACTCCGATATCCATCAATGCGCTAAGAGGGGCCACAACGGACCCCGAGTCCCATAATCTTGCGAGAACACTTCCTTGCTGAACACTCCTCAACATAAACTGCCCTCGGAACATCACTCCGAAGACCGAATCTAAAAACAAAACCAGGTCTAAGTACAAGAACCCCAGGAAGGCCCTCTACGAGGGCTTGGACACGAAAGTACTACTTCACGAAGGCCAAGTAAAGCCCTCGGAGATCAAGTCAATCCCTCGGAGACCAAGTCAATCCCTCGGAGATCAAGTCAAAACCCTCAGAGATCAAGCCAAGTCCTCGAAGACCATGCCAAACCCTCGGAGCCCAAGTTAAAGATGGAAACACCCATCGGAGAACATATGCAGAAGCCCCTACACCAGAATGAACCCTTACCAAAGCAACAACACCACCCGAAGAAGGTCCTAACTGGTCCATCAAGTCGTCACCAAATGTAGGGCCCCTCGAAAAAATAGCATCCCGAAAAACAACCCATCGGAGATCCCCGGAGCCATCGGAAGAGGCAAAGATCAGCTTAGTCAGCATCTAGTAGACTAAAGATATACCTTATCTTATCTTTTTACACATATTGTGACACCTGTACCTTATTAAAGCACATGCATAACGACACATGTCCCTAACAAACTCTATATAAAGGAAGGTGATCAAACTGAAGAAAGTAGGAGACCAACTAACACACACAGACAGACAATCACATACAAACAAAATTGAGGAGTGAAGTTCAGTGAATAAAGGAAGGAATATTCTCGCATCTTTGTTATCCTCTCTAAAATCATCGCTTTTTGAATCACGGGCAGGGCGTTCCAACCCTAAAATAAATCTGTTAAATAGGGAATAATATCAAACATGTTAACACTTCAAAATCACCATGAAGAAAAGTCGTATTTACATCTAATTGTTCAAGATGTAATTCAAATGTAGCGCACATCGCCAGAACAACCTACACAGTTGTTAGACGGACAACGGGGGAAAATATTTCATTGAAATCGATCCCCTCTTTCTGAGCATATCCTTTCACCACCAATCGTGCACAATACCTCTCCACTTGGTCATCAATGTTACGTTTGCTTTTGTACACCCATTTGTTGCCTATTGGTTTCCTCTCTTGTGGTAGAGACACAAGTTCTCATGTCTTGCTCTTATGGAGAGCTTCGATTTCCTCCGGCATTGTTGCCATCCACTGAGCTGGATCTGAACTACTCATTACTTCCTAGAGAGTTGATGGCTCCCCGACCTCTTAAAAGACAATATGCAACATTGTTCTCAACAAAATAGTCTGAGTGTCAGCCTGGTGATATTGTGACACGTGTTGACCGACGTATTCGCGAGACTCCAGACCCCGTTGTCTCCTCGGGTTCATACTCTGGTTCAGCAGAGTCGTCCTACTCAACATCCTTCTTGACTGCCACTGTCGTAGTTTCTGGACTTTCCCTTGCACTGCTATGATTTTCTTTCTTATCTTCCGTGTATATAACATCTATTCTTACAACGATCTTATGGGACAACGGGGTCCCACAAACGATACCCCTTTACTCCTTTAGCATACCTTAAGAACAAACACTTCGCGGATTTTGGGTCGAGCTTTGTTTTCTCTTTAGTATGGAACATAACATACGCGAGACTTCCTAATACATGGAGATTAGAATAATCACCTGGTTTACCTATCCACACCTCCATCCGGTGTTTTTAGCTACAACGTTGTTTACGAAGACCGGTTCACCACATAACAGACGGTATTGACTGCTTCCTTCCTAAGTGTGCGGCCTACATCATTGCTCTTGTTTTATCCAACAAAGTCTTGTTCATCCGCTCTGCCACTCCATTCTGTTGCAAAGTGTACATTGTAGTAAACTGCCGTTTAATCTCAGCCTCTTTACATAAGTCTTCAAACTCCTTGCCAGTATATTCTCCTCCATTATCCGATCTCAGACACTTGATCTTTTTCCCAGATTCAAGTTGCACATTAGCTTTGTACGTCTTGAACACCTAGAACATGTCTGCCTTACTCTTGATCATGTACGCCCAACATCTCCTGGAATAGTATTGGTACTTGCCCCACATCAGAATGAACCAAATCTATAATGACTTTACTTCTAAAATATGAACTACGATGTTTTTTACGATGTTGCTTTTCGACAACACAATGCTCACAAAAAGATAAAGATACATTTGTGAGGCCCAAAATAGTTTCTTCTCTGCAAGAACCCTCATACCCTGTTCCGACATATGCTTGAGTCTTTGATGCCAAATCATAGATGATTTCTCTGTCGACTCAGAAGAAGCCACTAACGCTTCTCCCACTTGCAGAGTTTTACCTTGCACCATGTATAAAGTTTTCGAAAATCTTGTCTACCTTCATTATACAAGCGCACCCCTTATAACTTTCATGATCTTGCCTTGCGACCCAATCTTACAGCCAAGATCAACCAATTGTCCATAAGACAACAAATCCTTACGTAATCCCACCACGTGTCGGACGTCTCAGATAGTCCAAACAATCCCGCCATGCATCTCCAGCTTGACCATACCAATGACAACAACTCTTAAAGGATAATTGTTACAGGTATACACAGATCCTCCAACGATCGGTGTATACTTCTTAAACCACTCCCTCCGGGGAGTCATTTGAAAACTGGCTCCTGAATCAATAACCAATATATCATCAAAGCTACGCATACCTCGATTAGCTATTGTTGCTTCACAGCATAATACATCACCATCATCTGAAACGCTAGCAGCATTACCTTGAGGATAAGAACTCTTCGTGTTCGAATCCTTAAGATTCCAACAGTCCTTTTTCAAGTGACCATCTTGCCACAGTGCCGACAAGTGCTCTTGGTCCTTGACTTGGATCTCCCATGTTTCTTACTCCCACTTGCACCACGCCCTGTCATTCCCCCTCTTGTAACTGATAAGGTACATGTCTTCTCTGTTCTTGTACCGATTCTCTTCTTCCATAATAGCGGCTGCAACTTCGTCGAAGACAAAATAATTCATGAGGACATTATTTGTTAAATTGATGACGAGATGGTCATACGAATTGGGCAGGCTTTGCAGCAAAATTTCAGCACATTCAACTACTTCCATTTTATGACTCAATGACGTCAATTGAGAAAATAGAGTATTTAAAACATTGAGGTGCTCAGTTACCGGGGTAGATTCTGCCATCCTTAGTGTGTACAATTTACGTTTAAGGAAAATCTTGTTGTGTAGGGACTTGCCTTATACAACTTGTTGAGATGATCTCATATCTCCTCAGTTATCTTCTTCTCCTCAACGCTTGACAACACGCCATCACCTAACGTCAGGTAAATACTTGCGATAGCATTGCCGTCCATCTCATTTAACTATGTATCATGTGTGAACTCCATTGGCATGTCGCTGATCACAACGAGACACCCATCTTTTTGCAAGATGACTTTAATTTTTAGCTTCCACAACGAGAAATCACTCCTCTCAATCTCGAATTTTACCGTCATTGCTTCTATCATGAACCACCGTCACTCAAAATAATTTCAGCACGACACCCACAAATATCAACGAGACCCCGGATATGAACTTGGATCTGATACCACTTGTTGTAAAGTGGACCTTCAGATAGAGCGTAAAACATGACAATAATTGAAAGACGGAAAAATAAATGACTCACTGATTTTACGTGGAAAACCCCAAATTACTTTAGGGTGAAAAACCACGGGCAATGTAGAAGAACTTCACTATGAGTGTAAAATAGGAATTACAACTCTCCGACTGTAAAGTCGCACAAACACTCTATTTTTACTTTACTCTAACAACACTCTTAAAAGTAATTATTGGTGGGAAAACGGAATAAGGAACAAAATTCATTGGATTGCTTGGGAAAAATTGTGCAAAAAAAAAGAAGATGGCGGGCTAGGCTTTCGCAACCTAAAAGCATTTAATTTGGCGTTGCTCGCTAAGCAAGCGTGGTGAATTTTTCACTTTCCCGATAGCTTGGTGGGTCATCTTTATAAGGCAAAATATTTTCCGAAAACGTCATTAATTCCTTGAGGCTCAAGTCGAAAGTAATCCTTCTTTTTCTTGGAGATTTATTTGGGAGGCACTTGTGGTGATCAAACGGGGTGTTCGTTGGCACGTTGGTAATGGGACGTTGATCTCGATATGGGACAATCCTTGGTTGCCCCGACCAGTCACGTTTCGACTTATTATTACCAGCGGTCCATTTACGGTGTAACAAGGGTGAGCGAACTCATTGACGTGGGGACGGGTTGGTGGGATGTGGGTTTAGTTCGAAATACTTTTTGGGAAGTGGATGCGAATGTGGTGTTGGCTATTCCCTTGGGCAGTTTGGAGCATGAGGATCGTCAAATATGGTACTACAAAAAACATGGGCGTTACACGGTTACGAGCGCGTATCATATGATAATGGCGCAAGGCTTGACGGCTCGTGGCAGTTGGGAGGTTGCTAGTTCGAGTGATCAACAAGGGAGGAAAAAGATTTGGCTAGCGGAGTGCGCGAATAAGATTAAATTATTTTGGTGGCGAAGTTGTTTGGATATCCTCCCAACTCGTACTAATCTTGCACGGCGAAAAATCGGGGATGAGACGTGGTGCGTGTCGTGCAACGAAAGAGATGAGACTCCAAAACATATTTTCTTTGATTGTCACGTGGCACGACAAGTATGGGCGTTAACAAGTTTCTCTAAGGTTTCTATGTACAATTATACCGAGAGTTTGCTAGCGTGGTTTCATAGATTATGGCGCGAGGAGGGGAAGGAAAGGGCGACCATCGCAATTACACTTTGTTGGGCTATGTGGCATAATAGAAATCTTATTCTTGCGGGCGAAAAATATCATAACGCTGGGAGAATTGTGGAGTTTGCTCTACAATATGCGGCGACATGGCGAGATTTGGGAAAGAACGCGCAAGGGATTGCTAGGACGGGAGAATCGGAATGGAATGCGCCGCGTGAGGGGTGGTTGAAAATCAATTTTGATGACGCTCGATTCGAAGAGGATTTGACAGTGGGAATTGGGATGGTGGTCGGGGTCATGAGGGTTGTATATGCGCTAGCGTTCAAAAGATACTTACGGCCACATTGGCCCTTGCGGGTGTTGAGGCTTTGGCGGCAGTGTGGGCTATCAAGCTGGCCGTGGGAATGAAGTGGGAGAAAGTGGTGTTTGAAGGAGATTGTTTAAATATTATTCATGACATTCTCTTCCGGACACAAGAGGACGTGAGTTATGCTAATATTGTGGCGAATTTTCTTCACATGTTTGAGCCACGACGAGACTTCACCATTCGATGGGTTGGGCAAGATGCTAACTCAATGACGCATAATCTTGCTCGCACGGCGTTGGGGGAGTTACATGAACCATCTAGTCTAGTGTTTGCTGAAATTTGAGGGCGTAGTATAGTCTTTGATCTTGTTGCGAAAGTTATATTGACACTTGATGGCGCTTTTGCGCAGTTTTTTATTAATCTATTTCCAAGTTTCAAAAAAAAAAACAATACTCTTAAACATTTTTTAAATAACTAGTTGCTCGATTAATTATATTAGATAACACTTGTATTTTTGGGATGATTAAAATGATCAAAAACTCCTGCTATACATAGGCTTAGAAACCGCGTCCAATTCGTGTCGAAACCATGTAGCAACTTAATTCATCCGGCAAAGGCATGCTAACTTGCATTATAAAGTAACATGCATGGGACTTGTCTCCTTGCCGACAGGATTAAGGACCTCGCGAATAATAGAGTTCAATCCCTCATCAATCCAACCTTATGGGCAAAAGATAGGGACAAACTTCTTCTTATACGGGACGAACTTCTTCGTATACCTACGGGAGATTCTAGAAATATTGATAAGATGATTTGGCATTACAGTAGCAGAGGTATGTTTACAATAAAAAGCGCGCATCATCTTATACTAGCAAGGGGTCTGGACAACTCTTAAAACCAGGGAGAGTGTAGTTCTTCTAGGAAAGGAAGTTGGTTGTTTATCTGGAATCTCAAAACCCCAAACAAGATCAAGGTCCTCTTATGGAGAATGTGTCGTGATATCATCCCTACCAAAGTCAATCTCAGAAAGAGAGGCATTCAGATTGATGGAAGATACAAGCTTTGTGGCTTCTATTTTGGTCTTATTTCGTCTAGGTTACAATACACCGAGAAATCGATACAGTGGGGCCTGACTTAACCAAAATAATGCTATCCTATTACAGTGAATGGACTAGCTTGGTCCGGAACACCTATTACACATAGAGAAATATAAGGTTACAGTAAATAATCCCTAAATGGCCAAGTTGAGGGAACGGTCGAACGTGAGAGATTTGGTACTCTTTGACTGTTGACTTGCGGGCATTAGGTTCTTATCATATCGGACTGAACTTGGGAACTTTCCAAGCTGCCTACGTATCCCATTAAGGTAATCAAGCCGAACGTAGTTCATTTGTCTCTTTTGTGCAGCTTCTATTAGGTCAACCCCTGGTTGGGCTGCCTGGTTCACTTGTTTCAGCATTGGCGTGACTTCACGGTTTCGATCATATCTCCTTGTAGGATGATCGAAACCTCAATCCGCTTCTTGATTACGGACCCCGACTTATGTAGGTTTCCGGGCATGTGCATCGAATTGGCTTGGTTCGATGCGTGCGCATCGAATTCGATGCCTCAATATCGAACCGGGTGAATTTGATGCGCTGTGAGCGACTTCACAGTTTCGATCATATCTCCCTAAAGGATGATCGAAACCCCATTCCGCTTCTTGATTCAGAACCCTGACTCACGTGGATTTCTGGTAATATGCATCGAATTGGCTTGGTTCGATGCGTGCGTATCGAATTCGATGCCTCAATGTCGAACCGGGTGAATTCGATGCGTTGTGCGCGACTTCACGGTTTCGATCATATCTCCCTAACGGATGATCGAAACCTCATTCCACTTCTTGATTCGGAACCCTGACTCTCGTGGCTTTCTGGGCATGTAAGGCTTCGATCTTGGAACGCATCGAATTGGCTTGATTCGATGCGTCCATATCGAACAAGGTGAATTCGAAGCATGATAAATTGCGCATCGAACCTACTTGGTTCGATGCGCGTGTCGAATCGACTTGGATTCGATGCGTGGCATCTCCGTGGGTCCTCTTGGCTTGTGAGGAGTGAGGGGGTATATATAGGCATGATTAGAGGGGCTTAAAGGTCATTTTAGGACCGCATCGAATTGTACAAATTCGATGTGCTCAATCCGCATCGAATTGTGCAAATTCGATGTGCTCTGCGCAGCTTTACTATTTTGAGCATAACTTTCTCTCTGGACCTCCGAATCGCATTCCGCTTGTTGCGTTGCGACCTAGAATCATGTGGCTTTCCAATGACATATTACTCAATATCTAATTAGCTATATAGATATAATGGTGATCGAAATACGGCTAAGGTAGCTTTACCTCTAAGCCTTCTCGACACACACTGGTCAATTTCGTGCCATCGTGGCTTTTCTTCGACATGACACATTATACCATATCACTAGTCCCCCAGTTTGGAGTGTGATTTTGGTACATAAGCATACTTCAAACTATAATGAAGTGTTAGAGCCGTTTTGCCTCAGTTTTGGGGTGATTAATGTCATTATGCACCAATGACCGAATAAGCCCACATCATATAATCCCCCCAGTTTGGGAGACGGTGTCGATCAGAGAGCGGGTGCCAAACTTATAAGATGTATTCTTGACTTACCGCTTTATGCTAGTTATTTGATAATGTTGAAAATCATGGCCCTTATTGGGAGGTAGTCTGATGTGTGCGACTAGCGCTCAGTGGAGATTGGCGCTCGGAGGTGTGTGTGCTAGGCCCGTAAGGCTCAAGTTCTGATTGTAATGAACAATTTCTAATTTTCTATTTTTGTGGCGCTGCGTCGCCTTTTTATTAGTCGCATGGTCGTTATTTATGACTATTCATTTGTTTGTTTGATCGAAGGCTCATAATCGTTGCCTTTTCTTTCAATTGCTATCGTTGCTTTTTACTTTATTTTGACAACTCGAGCATTCTTCCATAATCACGGAAAGTTATTGTTGCTGTTAGGTGTTTAGGAAGTTGCGGTATCATGTGTCCTTTTAGACAGAGTCTCCGTCCCTTTTTAGTTATTTAGGGAGTTGCGGTATCTCTTGTCGTTTTAGGCAGAGTATCCGTCCCTTTTTAGATCCTCCATGACTTTAGTTTCATGCAAATAACTCGTGGTTCCGCTTTGCTTATGCATATAGGCATAATCTGATCGATTCTTTTCATTGTTCTAATGCATCTTGTCATTCTTATGACATATTCTTTTGCCGCCAATAGGACGACTCTCATTTCTATGAATATCGTGGTTTCGTTGCAAATTATGACAGCGCACCTAGTTACATTCCCGCCTTTGGGGATTCGGTAATAGTTAAGACTGTGAAATGATTTCACCAGTCGCTAGTCTATAAAGACCGCCAGGCATTCAACTCGTGACGAGCTTGCCATTGAGGTTCCGACAAGAATAGCTTTGTATTCTGCCTCGTTATTGGTTGCAATAAAGCTTGACCTTGGGTGTGCTATCTAGTTGTATGATCATACGGGGTTTTTACCTCCAATTTTGATGTTATCGCTGTTTCGACAATGTTGTTGATAAAAAGGTGACAAGCATAATGAACTTTGACTTTGGATTCTTTTGCCTCGGTGTTGTGCACTGATTTTGCAGTTATGTTTGGTTTAGATCTTTACCCATAGTCGTGAGACTTATGGAGTGCATTGCTTCCATTGAGGGTGAAGGCTTTACATGATAGGCCGAATTTGAGCTGTTATATCAATGCTAGATCGAATCTAATGAATCTCCAGATCATTCATACTGAGACTATTTGATAGTCATTTCATGTTTGAAGCGAAAACAAATCGGTAGTGTTACTTTACCATATCTCGGAATTTGATTAGTATTACTTGTGGCATGCTTCGAATGGATGGAATTTGATCGTCACTGCGCAGTTTCAACCTAATTTGATTTTGAAGGTTGTTAAAAAATTGAAATTTGGATGATTACTATCGATCGAATGCGTTTGGATTCGATTGACACTCTGACGGGTCTGCTCTAATGAACAATTTGTTATGTCTATTTTGGCGTTGCATCACCATGATGCTTTGACCATTGATTTTCAATGGGTCTATACTACTTTCTTTTTTGCGGTTATTTTCTTTCAGCAACATTTTTTTCTATTTCGATGTTACTTGTCAACTCAATGCCACGTCATGTTGCAGAGTTGCTATGGCATCTTTTGCTAAGTTAGTTCAATATTCATATCATTGTTTTGAGGTTTTCCATCCTGCAGGATTTCTTTGGGTGCACTTGCCACTTGTGGGCAGAGTGTATATCCCCTTTGTCTTTATTTTTGCGGAACTTGTTGTTAGCGCTTTCGAAATTTACTTTAATTTTGGCAATTCATATACCATATTGCATCGTGGGGTATCACGCGTGTTTCATTTCTTTCTGCCGCATTGGACATTTGTTATGTCGGTGTAATCAATTTCATTAGATTTTTCATAGACAATTGTCTGTTGAGATAAACTTCCTCATCTCGTTGCTTTGTTTTTAGGGATTTAATGGTTAGCACTTGTCATTTGAGACAGAGTGTCGATCTCGTTTCTTTCTCATCGTTGGTCTCCTTTAGATCATGGATGGTGTTATTTTTATGCAAATAATTTCGCAATGCGTAATTATGCTTCTGCTGCATTTTTTAGACAATGCCGCCATCGTTGCTTAACCTTGTATGATTTGTGCTTTGAGGATTATGGCCTCATTCGGGTATAGGTTTTTTGATATTTTTGATTGGTGCGTCCCAATTGCTGCATTGGCGTTGCTGGATCGTGCGAAGGTGCGACGTTTATTTGCCCAATACGGTTTTGCAGTTATCTTTTGAATTAATCGTTGTTGTCTTTGAGAGATAGACAGCTTAGATAACACGTAGATTATGTTGCTAAGCACCTCGATCGAGCGAGAGATCGTCTCAATGGAGACCTTCGATTATGATAGAAATGATATATAAGTGATGGATCTAAAGCGATCTAGTGCTAAGTTTCTCAAGCTTCCTGCATTGATCTTGGAGTTTACGCTTGGTAGAGATCTTTGTCTATCTGGACATTGTGTCGCATTTATTCGTGTATTTTGTTGCATTCTTGCTCAATGATTTCTCGTGTTCTGTTTACGGAACTTTGTGTTGTCACATGTTATTGCTCTTCGACATTGACGGCTAATTCAACGAATGGATATCTGCACCTCTTAAGATGATAATCCTTTTATAGTAGTCTAAATATGCACTCATTTGGGCAGATTTTCATCGTATTAAGCTGGGTAGCTGACATGGTGCTGCTTTGGACACGTTCTCATTGTATTGTTATAATTAGATGTTTATCGTGTTGTTTTGGGTGGATTTGCATCGTATCATGCTGGATAGATGTAACTGATTTACCACGTGAAGTCTATTGCCATATCCAGCCTTTCAGGCATATGGATATGTTGTTTGCATCATGCTTCTACTAGCGAATGTCTATCCTTTGCGATGTCTAATATGTTTCAGAGCATGATGGATTGATGTCTATTTTCGATATATTCTATTTATTCATCTAACCACTTTGGGCCATTATTTCATTTTTGAAATTTTAGGTTTACGTTTATCTTGTCGGGCTGATGCTTTTGGTATTGCTTTGGACAAGTTTGCTTCGTACCATTTCGGGTAGGTTTGCACCGTGCAGCTTTGTGTGGACATTCTTGGTGCCAATCTGGATACGTTTGACGTACCGCATAGGATCAGATTCCAAGAAATTGTGCCAATTTTGCTCGTTCGGTGGGTGTGATCATTCGTCAGGAGTCCCCCCAGTCTTCGAGTGATTAGCAGTATTTAGGTTACATTATTTTGACGATATTAGGCCTTTTTGTTTTGTATAGAATATTTGTAACTTTTTCGCAGTGGTTTTTGTATAAGACTGATGTTACTGTTTGATATCATAATCTTTGATTTACATTTTACTCGCATAATGTTTCTTCCTAATGCATTCCCAAGTATGTTATCTCATTCATTTGCTTGTCGTTGATTTAGTATTTATTTGATGTTCAATAATGGTTTTTGATGTCATGGTGCATATCTAATATTATGATTGTGCTTGCCATGAAAAATATGAGCACTTTAGGCTGTTATTATTTTCGTTAG
Organism: Linaria vulgaris; assembly: GCA_948329865.1. Classification (NCBI taxonomy): domain Eukaryota; kingdom Viridiplantae; phylum Streptophyta; class Magnoliopsida; order Lamiales; family Plantaginaceae; genus Linaria; species Linaria vulgaris. The sequence goes on from OX415250.1 coordinate 80,604,653, forward strand.
GGCATTCATGTTTTACCTGAGAGATCGGATCATTTGGGCCTTTATCTCGCCGTTCTTGCATGTGGGGGTGGACCACTTTAGGCCTTCTTACCCCTCCGTCATGTTCTTCCTTCTGACACGCGTGGGTGGACCACTTTGGGCCTTCTTACCCCAACGTCATGTTCTTCCTTCTGACACGCGTGGGTGGACCACTTTGGGCCTTCTTACCCCAACGCCATGTTCTTCCTTCTGGCACGCGTGGGTGGACCACTTTGGGCCTTCTTACCCCAACGTCATGTTCTTCCTTCTGACACGCGTGGGTGGACCACTTTGGGCCTTCTTACCCCAACGTCATGTTCTTGTGTTTGTCTTGTTGCTGAACTTTGGTTCCTCATTTGGGATTTTTAGCATCATTTCTATAAGACTCCACCTGCGTCGTTCACGTAGATAGATACATTTAATAATTTGGAAAAAGTTGGGCTCAGTTTCTTACCGAGGGGTCTACGCTTCCCAGTCTTTGCATGGGACTCAAGCCTTCGCAGCTCATACAATTATTTAGCCGACGAGTTTTTTTTTTTTTTTTTTTTTTTTTTTTTTACTCCTTTGCACAGTAGCGTTTAAGATGTTGCACATTCCACGAACGCTTTTGTTGAACACCCTGCATAGTCTCCAAGTAATTGCATCCCCGCGAACTTGCTTGTAAGATTTTGGAAGGCCCCTTCCAATTCGGTTCGAGCTTCCCGATATGCTATTTTGGCGCAATGCTTCTCAGGACCAAATCTCCTACCTCAAAATTTGAGAATTGAATTCTGTTGTCGTTACTTTTAGCCATTGCTGCTTTTAAATGCTATAGTGCGTTGGTACGCATCTTCTCTTGTTATGCATGTTATGTCAAGATCCATCTGACGTAAATGAACTATCAATGTTCTTGTAGTTGTCCTATGTGCCCATAATATTCCTCGAAGTTCCTCTGGCCAGGTTTTTTCTCTGTCTCTCATCCTCCTCTCGAAATAATTTTTCAATGTCTTGTTGGTGGATTCCATTTGTCCATTCGACAATGAATTGCGTGCCATTGTCCAAATGTTCAACATTTAGCCCCAACGCCAATGTAATTTATGATATAACCGCTTCATACTCGGCCTCATTGTTGGTCACCATGTAATTCACATTAATGGCGAATTCGAATTTTCTGCTACCTGGAGATAAGTGGTGAATCCCAACCCCTTCTCCATAACTGGTGGCAAATCCATCTGTATGTAGTATCCATGTGGTGGTGGCCCTGCTGGTTCCTGCTTGGTCTGATAATCAATGCTATCCGAACTTCGATACCACATAAGAGTGAGATTCTTCGATATCGCATTAAGGTAAGACAAATCATGACACTATTCCAGTGTAGTCGTTTGTCCATGTAGGATTGAGATTGAAGAATCCCTAATCTCTCTCCGTCAATGTTAGTTTTCTTGGTTGAATTGTGGATTTGTTTATTGCTCTTAGCACCACTCAGTGTTTGCTTGGGACTGAGTTCCATATTATCAACTTCGTAGTTGTTTTTCGATCTCGATACAGCTATTGGGACTCTTCGCGGTTCTTTTCTCATTGGTTCATTCCCTTCCTTTGCCATTTTACCTAAACAGACTCTTAAGCGTAAGCGAAATGGTGTTCCCACAGACGGCGCCAATATTTTGGTCTTATTTCGTCTAGGTTACAATACACCGAGAAATCGATACAGTGGGGCCTGACTTAACCAAAATAATGCTATCATATTACAGTGAATGGACTAGCTTGGTCCGGAACACCTATTACACATAGAGAAATATAAGGTTACAGTAAATAATCCCTAAATGGCCAAGTTGAGGGAACGGTCGAACGTGAGAGATTTGGTACTCTTTGACTGTTGACTTGCGGTCATTAGGTTCTTATCATATCGGACTGAACTTGGGAACTTGCCAAGCTGCCTACGTATCCCATTAAGGTAATCAAGCCGAACGTAGTTCATTTGTCTCTTTTGTGCAGCTTCTCTTAGGTCAACCCCTGGTTGGGCTGCCTGGTTCACTTGTTTCAGCATTGGCGTGACTTCACGGTTTCGATCATATCTCCTTGTAGGATGATCAAAACCTCGATCCGCTTCTTGATTACGGACCCCGACTTATGTAGGTTTCCGGGCATGTGCATCGAATTGGCTTGGTTCGATGCGTGCGCATCGAATTCGATGCCTCAATGTCGAACCGGGTGAATTCGATGCGCTGTGAGCGACTTCACGGTTTCGATCATATCTCCCTAAAGGATGATCGAAACCTCATTCCGCTTCTTGATTCAGAACCCTGACTCACGTGGATTTCTGGGAATGTGAATCGAATTGGCTTGGTTCGATGCGTGCATATCGAATTCGATGCCTCAATGTCGAACCGGGTGAATTCGATGCGTTGTGCGCGACTTCACGGTTTCGATCATATCTCCCTAACGGATGATCGAAACCTCATTCCGCTTCTTGATTCGGAACCCTGACTCTCGTGGCTTTCTGGGCATGTAAGGCTTCGATCTTGGAACGCATCGAATTGGCTTGATTCGATGCGTACATGTCGAACAAGGTGAATTCGAAGCATGATAAATTGCGCATTGAACCTACTTGGTTCGATGCGCGTGTCGAATCGACTTGGATTCGATGCGTGGCATCTCCGTGGGTCCTCTTGGCTTGTGAGGAGTGAGGGGGTATATATAGGCATGATTAGAGGGGCTTAAAGGTCATTTTAGGACCGCATCGAATTGTACAAATTCGATGTGCTCAATCCGCATCGAATTGTGCAAATTCGATGTGCTCTGCGCAGCTTTACTATTTTGAGCATAACTTTCTCTCTGGACCTCCGAATCGCATTCTGCTTGTTGCGTTGCGACTTAGACTCATGTGGCTTTCCAATGACATATTACTCAATGTCTAATTAGCTATATAGATATAATGGTGATCGAAATACGGCTAAGGTAGCTTTACCTCTAAGCCTTCTCGACACACACCGGTCAATTTCGTGCCATCGTGGCTTTTCTTCGACATGACACATTATACCATATCAGCTTCAAAAAGGAATCAACAGTTCATATATTCACTGAGAGTCACTTTTCACGTCAAATTTGGGCGTTGTCTAATATTCCTAATCACCTGATCATGTCGAAGTCAGATAACATTGGAGGTTGGGCTAGGAATGTTATACCAAATCTGTCTCAGTAGGAAGCAGGACGTTTTGGCTGCTTATGCTGGCCTCTATGGTTAAATAAAAATTATTACCAGAACTCAAATATGCATGATAGTCCATATGATGTATGTATGTTTGCGAACAGGTACCATAGATCTTTCCTTGAGACAGTATTGGGTCAAAAGCGTGAGTCCCCTACAGGGATTGTTGAGTGGAATCCTCCTCAGGGTAACTGGATTAAGCTGGATCGCGATGCAGTTATCTTTAAGACTGATGGTGAAGTTGGACTCGGGGCGATTGCACGCGACAACAGCGGAACGTGGCTTGATTGGAAGAAGTGTTAGATGCGCGGATTCTTTTCTTCCGATGTCCCTGAAGCTTTGGCAACAAAATTAGCAGCAAGATTTGCATGTGAGATCGGTGCAAGCAATGTCATTTTCGAAGGAGTAGTTCTAGAGTGATTCAGGGAGTAACCTCGGAAGTGCAACAACTTTCTGATTTGGGTGATATCATGGAGGATTTTCATCGAATAGCTGGCAGTTTATCTTCAATCAGATTCAGCTAGATTAAACGGAAGAGCAACGTCGATGCACACCTATTAGCGCGAACAACTCAGGAAGATCACTCACGGAGAAGGGAAGAGATCGATAGTTCTATTGTTAGTTTTCTGTTTAAGGTTGTGATGGTTAGTTGGTTTATGTTTTATTATGGTCTTGTTCTTTGTAAACCTCACTTATGTTAGATTGGCTGATATAAGTTATTAAGTTATGCCGAACTGCCGATGATATAAAATTATCAATTCCTTTCCGAACAGGAAAAAGATAACGAACACATGTCAAAGGGATGTGATTCTATAAATTTGAAACACGCTTTTTTAAATAATAACTAACAGTTACAGATCAAAATTTATTTCAATTTTAATGCTTTTGTGAAATTATGATATGATTTAACGTGTGTGATCTTGTATTGGTGATTTTGTTTTTGACGTTGCGTCCAATTCGAACACAAAGGACGCAATTCGAACACAAAGGACTTACGGTGGTGTAAGCTGGATTCCTTTTTTCCTGCTTTTTCTCTCCTTTAAGATGGATATCCAAGACTCTAGGTCGAAATGAAGGAAAAGTGCAAAAAAAGAGTATAAATCCAAGGCATTGCAGGAGACGAAGCATATGAATGTATAGAATGTAAGATAAGATAAGATAATAAGATGACCAAATTACGACTAAACTCTTTTTTTCTGCTTTTGTGGATGCCCTGTTTAGGAAAAAATATTATTCATCAATATCTCTCAAAACTTTTTCAGCAGTTGAATTTCAACTATGTAATATGAGAAAAGAGTGAATTTATTTTTCATGGATGCAAACAGTAGTCACTTATTCATACTGATTTTCCCACTAATATTGGTTAAAATTGACAATAAAACGATAACATTGATTTTTTTTTTTTCTGAAATATAAATATACTAAACTCGGGTATCTCTGTTCATTAAAACAAAATTACAGTTGCCGTATAGAACATAACTTATTAATCCTTTATCATTGTGTTATATGCCTAGTACGATGTTTTGAAAGTTCATATTTGCAACAAACTTTTTAACATTTTTCTTAGTCATGCCATCCACGCTATACTAGGATGATGCTTTAAGCTCAACCAACATATATCAATAAGAAAATTCAGAAAGTATCCATGTTTTATTTCACAGTGCCACACTAAGAAACTGTACAGACGAAACGTCGTTGTTATAGGTAATAAACAGAGACATAAAAGGAAGGAAAAAACCAACAAAGCAACCCTCACAGCTTTTCTCCCTTTATGATAATGTCAAATGTGAAAAGCTTTGATGTTGTCTCCTACCGGCATACCGAATTCAGCCTCCACAGCCTCCCTGTCATAAGTTAACAAATATCATCAGAGGTCTGTCTGTGTCTTTGAGTTAAAATATAAAAAGATATGCATAAACATATGTGTATATGAAGAGAGATGTATGCAGCAATATTGATCCGGTTTCACCTGCCAGTGCCTAATTTCAAAATGTAAAGAGATTGGGACATTCACAATTTTGTATATTTTCTCAACCAGTAAGCATATAGTTCAAGACAAGGCAATCGAAGAAGTAAGAACCGTAATTAACACGGATAAACTTCAACTAAAAATCAACTACTTAAAGGTTAAAACAAAATAGGACCAACAAGCAAAGAATCTTACTTGAACGCCTTGTGAATTTCCTTGTTTTCTGGATCCAATTTCAAGGCCTCGGAAAATGCCTCAGAAGCCATGGAATAGTTCTTTGAGCATATTAAAATGGCATACATCAGAAATCAGTTGAACAACTTGATAAAATTCAGAATTAAGTCATAGAAAATGGTGTTACGTACTTTAAGCATTGACCACGCTACACCTTCTCTATAATGCGCCTTTGCCCAATCAGGCTTCGATAGAACACAACTTTCAGCATCACATAAAGCCCATTTACCCTCTTTCAGGTTTGCCCAACAAAAGCTCCGATTTGACAGCACCGCAGCATCAGTTGGATAAAGATGATTCGCCTAAAATGAAAGAAGAAACGATAACCATCAGACAATATTTCAAAGCTGAAGTCATATGCCAAAGTCAATGCCACCGAAGTGCTACATTCTAATCAATCTTTCAATATGTAAAGCCACAGAACCGAAACAACAAAGAAAAGACAAAAATCTGAATTAGAAAATGCTAGAGTACCTCAGTATAGCAACGCACTGCATCCAAGAAGTCCTTTCTCATAACTGCTGCTTCTCCTCTCTTTTTGGCCAACAGAAAGTTTTCCTTTCTTTTCAGCTCCCTCTTAAAAAGAATCATCAGATGAAATAAATGAAGACTTCAAAAATACCATATTCACAAATCAAATTTTCCGGGATGTATGAGGAAGAAAATATCCTGTATTCATATGGAGGAATAGAATATAACGAACACACAAGCCTTAAAATTCCCAAAAGTACCTAGAGCAAATACTCATCGAGTACACGTGATGAAATAATAGTATAAGAGATTTAGTAATCAAATGAAAAATTAGAACCTGATCCTTTCCTTCATCAGAGTCAACATAACTCTTAATTCCATGGACGCTCCAGTCCGGAATAGATGGAATGCGCGAAGTCACCGGAAACAAAATCACCATCCCTTCATGGTTACATGCCAAAGCTGCATACTCTAAAGGAGTCATTCCAGTCTGCATTTAGTCATATCAATTGAGTTCAATAATTTGAAAGTTAAAGCTGGAGGAAGCATGTAAGTTAAACTTCACCTCCTTACTACTCACAATCTCCAAAAATTAAACAATTCCTCAAAATCACTCACAAGGTCCATAAAATCAGGATTTGCTCCCACCCTCAACAAAAGCTTCATATATTGTGTTTCCACTTCCGAGGCTGCATAAGCCAATGGAGCCATGCCATTGGAACTAATGTTTGGATCAGCACCAGCCTGAAACATGGGTAAAGAGTACCATCAAAGGATAAAGTTTACAAGTAGAACGGGAAAATGGCATGCCAGTTCAGACTCAGATCACGTAAGAAAACAGGTTTTCAAGAATGAACTTTTTCATAGCAGTTCAGACATTACAATAATAGTTAAAATTCATCGCACATTTGCAGAAACTGGAAGCTGCATTCGATACTTGTTCGAGCTATAAATGTATGAAAACACCAATTTCTCTTGATTTCAATTAGATTCGCGAGAAAGTAGAGTTATGAAAGAATGACTAGAGTAACAATTTAAAACTAACAACAAAGTTCACCTGCTTTTTTTCTTAATCTAAAACTTAGAAACTGACTTCTAATCATAAGTTTATAATTCCTATAAGGTGCATATAGGATCTTGCACGAATGAAAGCTAAAAGAAAGCCGACCAAAGACGGACAAAATCACTGGCAGAAAAAGTACAGTATAGAGGATAAGGTATACAAAATGCTCAAACTAAAGCAAATCCTGACTTCACTGAAAATTGAACAAAAATTCAGTCTCAACCGACATAGTGATCAATTATCACTAGTCAAATACTCAATACTCTCCACAGAAAATGCTAGAATGTAAACACTAGTATCCCATCAGCACACGAGCCAACTAAAACCCCAAGAAGCAAAACGATGCAAACAACAAGTGTTTAACAACTAAATTCGATGAGGCAAGAGGAGGACCGAAGCAGAGTAAAATAATCACCTTTAACAGCATCTCTAGGCATTCAATTGACTGGGCCTTAATTGACAGGATTGCCGGAGTAAGAGAGAGTGGTGAAGCTGAATTTGGCTGAGTAAAAGAACATAGGATATATTAAATCAAATCCGTGATGCTTTTTAAATTAGAATGCTTCCAATTACAACCGCGTTAGCAAGATGTCCCCGCTACATAAACCATGGTACCTCCAATTCTCCACGCATATATAAGATTGAAAATAATATTTGCATATCAAGACACAGAAATGCAGCTGTTGCTCACATTAGCATGATTCTTCAATAAAATCTCGACGGCTTCTTTTCTCCCGTAAGTTGCAGCGAGTTGTATAGGTGTGCAATGATCATGAATTGCCTCTATATCAGCACCGTGCGAAATCAGTAACTGCATAAGCTTCTTGTGACCTGAAACAGACAAAAAATTTAACAGAAACTGTTAGAATAGTTGATCAAGTACACAAGCAGGTTCCATAGTACGGTAGCAGGAGAGAAATAATGCAACTAAGTTAGAAGCAATCAAACACCGTTCTTGGCAGCAATATGCAACGGAGTTTCCCCCTCGGAATCTCTAGCATTGACATGAGCACCACACTGGATGAGATAAGTTGCAGTAGGGAGATGATCCTTGAGCATAGCAAGAAACAAAGGAGTTTGCCCTGCATAGTTAATGGTGCTTCAAGATAAATTGCGTACACTACAAAATCATCAAATATATATATAGAGAGAGAGTAAAATGCAAAAAACTACCTTGTGTTATTTCTAATTGGCAAAAAAACCCCTGTGTTATTTTTATTAGCAAAACCCCCCTGTGTTATCCATAAATTAGCAAAAAACCCCTTCATGACATATTTTACAATGACAGTACCAATAATTAAGGATTTATAAGTATTACAATTTTATAATAAACATATACTTGTTACAATAAATATTAAGCATCATGTTATAAATTTTTTAGATTTTTTTAAAATTGTATAAAAACATAATAAAATTAGTCGGTACCGTAAATATATTTTTACAGATCTAAAAACTAAGGTTTTCTTCAAAATTAATAAACAAAAATATGCATACAATTTAATTTGAACATTATTAGTTCCATATGTATCAAAGACATACAATAAAAATCATATTTTTAGATCAATCTCAGTATGTGCGAATTAATTCAGTGTAGTAGGGTTTTTTTTGCTAATTTTGAAATAACACAGGGAGGTTTTTGCTAATAAAAATAACACAGGGGTTTTTTTGCCAATTAGAAATAACACAGGGTAGTTTTTTGCATTTTACTCTATATATATATATATATATATATATATATTGTAATGACGGACGGATACCTCGTTCTGTTTTGATATCGATATTCATTTTGAAACGCTCAACGAAATACTTGCACATCCGAGTTTGTCCAGATTGAGCAGCATGATGAAGTGCCGTTAGCCCTTCACGATCCCTAATCGTCGCGCATTTGATAAGGAAGCCTGCCCGACCACTCGCTGCTACCACTAATTTAACAAAACAAACAGTTTGCAGAGATTAACAAATAAATAAATAGTGAGAAACAAAATAAGAGAAGTAAGTAAGTAAGTAAGAGATAATTAATTACTCTCGAGGAGTTGGAGATTTCCATCAGTAGCGGCCTTCATAATCAACAGTTCTTCTGCCAATTCATAATTAACCAAAACTTCAACTTTGTACAAATATATTAATAATAACAGGATCACACACAAGTCAATTGAACGCAATACAGAATTTTATTTTATGTAATATTGCCACAAACCTTCACAAGTAGCCATGACACAATGAGATGAAAACTTATGTGTTTGTTGTGCGAGTAAAATTCAGAGTGAATTGGTATTTTAATTTTTTAATAACTATAAATATATTAATTTCACAGTGAAAGGAAATTGGAAGGGTCTGTTTGTTGAACCAGAATGTGCTGTTTCAGAATTCAGATAATAGGCGTTATTCAAGAGTGAGAATTTAGGCAAAACCAAACAGGTAGCTAGATAAGAAACATGGGCATTATCAACGCAGATTTGAATTAATACTTGATAGACACGACTGGGAAGAAAATGGCGCGATATAAGAGGTGGTAGGGCCCCCATCAGTTATACCTACTCTACTTATCAAAAATCAAAATATTCCAAAACAAATCAAAAATATTCAAATATACTTTTTTACATAAATTATTATTGCACTGGTATTTTATGTTACCAAAATATTGATTTCTAAGATTTTGTACGTATTACACCATTGAAATTAGAAACATTTTGTTTGTTTGTAAAAATTACTAAATTGGGCAATTTCAAATTTGTTGTACCAAAAATGGTTACAAGATTTTTGATATAAATTCTGCCCTTACTTTGGCTACCATACTAATATTTACAATTTCATGAAACAAAATCTAAGTTTTATGGTAATTTAATTAAGATATATGTATATATATAAATTCTGTAATCTGCTTTTTCTTCTTGATATACATGCCGCCACGATATAATATAAATATTTAACTACTTATCTTTGGGAGCATACTAACAGAATTAATATTTCGCACCAGTGCCCCGGCCTAAACTATCACCGTCTGTTCGAATTGATTTTGTGTGTTTTTCTTAGGGGTCAAATTGTCCAGTCACTTAAAATAATAAATTCAAAAAAAAAAGAATTTTTTTATTATTTTGGGTTTATTATTTTTATTGTCCCGCCTTTTTCTTTTGGATTTATAAAATAATAAATCGAAAAAAATATTATTAATTTATTCGAATTATTATTTTATCGTCTCGTCTTTTTTTTTATTTATAAAATAATAAATCGAAAAATTGAAATTTTTATTGTTTTGGTAATTAACGAGGGATAATTCCATCAAACCCTTTTTTTCATTCCAACAAAATAATAAAATTTTCCTTTTCTTTTCCTTTTTTCGATTTATTATTTTATAGATCCAAAAAAAAGACGAGAAATAAAATAATAATTCGAACAAAATAATAAAGTTTTTTTTCTTTTTTTGATTTATTATTTAATAAATCCAAAAGAAAACGACGGGACAGTAAAATAATAATTCCAACAAAATAATAAGTTTTTTTTTATTTTTTATTTGTTATTTTATTAATTCAAAATAAAATACAAGACAATAAAATAATAATTCCAACAAAATAATAAAAAAAAATTCTTTTCTTCATTTATTATTTTATAAATCCAAAAGAAAAAGACGTGATAATAAAAATAATAAATCCAAAATAATAAAAAAAATCCATTTTTTCTTTTTGAATTTATTATTTTAAGAGACTGGAGAATTTTGCCCCAAGGAAAAACGCACAAAACCAATTCGAACAGACGGTTTAGGAGGCACTGGTGCGAAAATAAAAGTTCTGACCTCGTTTGGATAAAGGTGTCATAGTTTGAGGGGTTTGATGGAATTATCCCAATTATAATATATCTATACTATTATATAAATGACCAATCTTTTGATTTCCTTATTTACCCTTCAAGGTACTATTAAATTTTGTTATTAGTTGGGTATAACTGTAATTTATCTTAGCCCTATCAATATTTAAATCTTTTTATTAAGAGAAAAAATCATTACTTGATTATCTTACATAAAAAGAAGATTAAAATATATAGACTTTGTACCCATAATTAAGTTGTAATATTTAGAGCGTGTTTGGTTCGCTGGATTAGGTCTTAATCCAGACCGAAAAAGTTTTTATATGCATTTTGGTTGGACTGATAAATTTAATGGGCTTTTTACCAAACCTGAGATAGCCCGCTAAAGCCCGGTACGGGTTCGGTCTAATCCACGGATAATAATAACAGCCCCCCCCCCCCCCCCCCCCCCGTGAGATTAGCTAATACAAGTATTATCCTTTTTGTGAAAAGACAAAGATGCCCCTAAATTCCCACAAAACGACGGCGTTTTGTAAGACTTGCGTATCAGTAGGTTTTTATTCTTTTTATTCAACACAAATCATCAAAAAACACAGCAGGAAAAATTAGGGGGAAATACCATTCGAGCTCGGCGGCGATTTTGGTGGCGACGGTAAGAATTTCGGCCATTTTTCCTCGTGTTTTTTCGTTTTCTTGTTTGTTTGCGTTTCATTAGCGTTTCCTGTCCATAATTTTCTCAAGAATTGCTGAATCGTAAACCCTAGGTTTTCAAGTGTCGACTAATAAAAGGTTCGATTCTATACTGCTCTTGCATTGTTATGAAATTATCATCGTTGTTCTGTTGATTTCTAACCGTCGTGCGTTGTTTGTTTGTGAACATGTGAGATTTTCACAACATTACACCAAATACCCAAAAAATGGAAGCTAAGTCTCTTTATTATTAAATTTTCTAATTCGATCTATTTTTTGATTAGGATTTGTTTACTTGTGGTGTTTTTGGTTAGTGCAGTGTATGAGTTCTCTGTGTCAAAAAAACTTTCTTGTTTTTACCCAAAATACAGATATGTAAAAATAAATATAGGCCCTAATTTACTTTGATAAAAGGATTATTGGTAAATAAATTACACATGTCACAACTCTATAATAATCTGTTTATATATTATGGTAATATCTTACCAACAATATGTGTGTTATAAGTTTTGTAACATAGTGTTTTTCATGTATTAGGTTTTGTGGTGAGGTGGCTTACAAGGGGAAAGAAGATTTACATAAGAGTTAGCACATACTAGGAATCTCAAGGTAAAGAATTGTTGAGAACAATATGCGGTGACTGTTTCAATGTCCTGACTTTAAAATGTTTATTCTGATCAATCATATGTGATAATATTAGATGGTAGAATTGTATCTGGTGATTTATTTGCATGTGTATGGGTTGCATGATTCTTTGTGGTGGACTGTCGAAATTGATTAGTGTGGTTATCTAAAATCTGATTTGCATCTCAAACTTGTATGCCTAGTAGTTGTGTTCCAGATGGAGCAGTGGAGGAAAAAATGTAGTTGATTATATCCATTGCATTTCCAAGTATCACATCAATGTATTTCGAGTTATGTAGAGGAACACAACCTTGGTCTGAGACGCATTGTTCCTTTAGGACATCGATAAGTGTCTCGTCGATGTCCGGAATCCATTCTTCATCTTAGAATATTTTACGTTGAAGCTCGCTAGTGTGTGGAAGCATTTTTCGTTGATGTTATTTGAAGGAGTGTTTAAATTTTGTTTTTCTTTAAAGTAAGCTGTAGTTTGTAGTTGAATAAGAAAAGAAGGGTGGTCTCCTATTTATATAGCGATGCATGGTCTCTTTTGCCTATTCTCTTAAATTTTTTTAAAAAAAATAAATCACGTGTATAGTGAAGACAAAATAATTAACATGGGTAATATCATATGGAAGAGAATCTCTGCAATTGGGAATGGAAGGGAATCTCTGCAAATTTAGCACATAAATTATTGTTTTTTATGGCATGCATAACCAAAAGATGCAGTAAAAGATCAAAATTGATGTCATGAGATCAATAAAGAATCTCATGACATCCCCCACATCAAAATTCAGTACACAAATACCCCCAATGCATCCGACTTGAGTAACACTTCCCCCGTTATCTGTAATGTTGCTACTAGTCGCACCACTCCCAACAGGTTTTCGATCCCAATGTACTACAACCCCTTCATCATCCACCACTATAAGCCTCTCAATTGTTCCCCAACGTTCATATGGGAGGATAGCTGCGGAACGGACAAAAAACACCTCGTTGTATAAGAAGTAATCCTTAAACCCATGAATACGGAAGTGCTTCTCAATAGTATTCTCCTGGATATTTGCACATAAAACCCAAAATTGTGGTTAAAAATTAACCGGCTTAAAATACAAGTTAAGTGGCTTTAATTAATCGGGTTAAAAATTATGTTTTACCTTCTTGCGGTAGTGTACATATTCTGGACCTACGGATACAAGGTTCTTCTTATTCCAACGATCAAATTTGACTCCTGGGAAATTGTGGAATGTCTCCAATCGATGCCTCATTGCCCTCACCTTTTCTTGAATCACCATAATGGGATATTTGTTCCCATTACTATCTCTCACAACGTCGCGCACTTCCAGCACAGCATACCTCATCTCATTCACAAGTGATATGTCATGGTTCTTGGCATATGCAATTAAGACCTTTAAAACCTTGAAGGAGCCATCCGGCCCCATATCAGGATCATCAAAACATTTCTTGATCCATCCATTACGAGTGTACGGCATGTCTAACAAGGACAAATTTCTGCATTACAACACAACACATGATCTCAAGTTTTAAATAATAATATAGCACAGAAAAATTACGTAAGTAAATAGACTCAAATCTTAATAAAGCATCATAACATTGAAAATGCAAGAGCTGTCAAACTTCATTACAAAATATTAGCCTTGCGCAACTTAATATTCGTTGAATTGCTACTAGCATTCTCTGGATTAAACAACACCACTTCACGTGCGTGAGACAAAGACAATGATTAGAGGAATTACAAATAACACAATCAACAACACTAAGACCTAAGATAAGCAACAACACATCACAACCATTTTGGTCAATGACCTTTCGGTCATGCCATCAACACATGAATGGATTAGTACGCTAAGCGGTCGAGTGTTGTTTTCATTTCGAGCTCCAACTTCATAGTGGGATGGGAGTGGCTGATTCTGTGAAAACTGTGTCATATTGTTGGCAGGGGGAACATTTGTTTCATCACTTGCCTCCATATCCACATTACGATGTGAGAAGTTATTTTCCTCATTCGTGGTCGGAGACGACGTCTGACGAGTAGTGCGAGAAAATCGTGGCATTAACAGTTCATCAGCCCAAATGAAGTAGTCCTTATGATGTATCTGAGCCGAACAAATGTAGTAGTATCTCCCGGGGTATCTACCAGTACTATTTACCCTACGGTAATTCATAGGGCCGCGCTCACACACACATTTCACAACGAATGGGGCATACATCTACAACAACCGCACAGATTTTGGTTTTATCAGATATCATTGAACAATTATGTGCAAAATCAGATCTCCACAAGTTTATGAAAATGGACAATAGATTTGGAAAACAAACATGTAATGTTCAGATTAATATTACCCTTCATCTTAAACTCTAGTTGTTTATTCCTAACATTTCTAAGATCAACCTAAAGTGTAACCTTTCGGTATCAACATAACAGGTGTACAACCTAGATTGCACATATATAACAACCTTGTCAACATCCAAGCACGCAGACACATATGTAGGTGCCAAAAAAAACTACATCAAATTGTGCATGCGATTTACAATCAAATCGGCAAATCAAATTGATCATAAAAATTACAAATCAAATTGGCAAGTGTTCATGCAATTCGGACATCATCTTTAAAACTTAAAAGGACAACTAAACATAGAACTATTTAAATTTCGGACAACTTAGCATCCATTACATTAGGAAAACATCCGGACAAATAAAGAAGTGGGCCATGTAATAAACACTAGTTATTAACTAATAGAACATGTCTCAACGGAAAAACCCTAGGCATCAATCGATTTGCATACGAATCTAAAGGTGCATAAAGAACAATAATACTACTCAAATAGCATACTTAAAACTAAATCGAAAACAAAGGTTCATCATATCGCAATTTCAGGACCGAGATTCGATTGTAGCAACAACGTAAGGAGAGTCAGGAAACATAAGAAACAAGGTTGAAAACAAACTTACATTTGTGATTATATGGTGATTAGGTGAAAAACGCAAAACCCGTGAGTAATCGCGTCCAGTTCGACCTCAATTTCGTAATCTAGGGTTTGTATCGAAAAATTTTGGGGGTGAGTAGCGCGGACGAGTTGTAATTTGGGGAAATTGAGGAGTCTGCATGCTTTTATACTCGCCAAATCGAGGGCATTTCGGTCATTTCAATCTAATGGGGGATTTAGTCCATCAAACTAAAGTCGTTTGGTTAATTTCTTGACAAACAATACGAAAAATTATCACACAAACCAAAGACGATAATAACGCAGTTGTATTAAATATTACGGGTATTAGTACGACTTTTTACTAACTCTCCTAATAAACTGTACATGAAACCAAACACGCCCTTACTATACAAAGTATTTATATTATACTTAAAATAAACTGTTAAACACGCGGAGACCGCGTGCCACTATTTCTAGTATATATATATACCTAAAGGCTGAAACACGCACTAGTTGTAAAACGCACGAAAAAAAAAACATACTATGCTTAAAATTAAGCATAAATTGTACCTTTTTCCGACAAAGACAACATATATTGTACTTAAATCACCAAAAACAGCCTCGTTATAAACTACTTAAAAACACATAGCTCCACCACAAAGAATGCACACCAGATATAAATTATTCACACACATATGACATGACACAACACTTGAAACATATAGCTCAAAAAATATAACTTTTATAAAGAAAGTAAACGGGTAAACTCCATCACAATTTATCAAATTTATAAATTGGAGGCAAATGCATTTTTTTTCTAATAAAATATTAATAATTAGTGAGTCAGCCCATTACAATATTGAATAAACTACAAAGTATTTAGGATACCTATTTTGGGTACTTTCAAATAAATAATTACTTTAATAGATATGTAAAGGTTGAAGTAATATTTTGTGTTGGTATTCATTATTTCTCCAAGGACCTTTTTTGTAAATAAGTTTGATTAGTTAGGCTGTTAACTTTGTTCTCAAACGATTTTTCGCGCCTTAATTCTGTTTAGCTAGTTAGATTAGTGTATAAATAGATTTCTTAGTTGTATTTCTCATTGTTGTACGATCATAATGGAAATTTACAATACAATTCTCTAGATTCAACATGATATCCCGAGCATAAGGTTCGATTTCTATTTTATTTTTCGAAAATCGATATCTTTTCGTTGTGTGATTTGTTGTAGTCGCAACTGGTCTCAATTCATTGCACGATCGCTTTTGTGTTTATCTTCTTCTTACCATGTCGAGTTTAACGAATTCTCTCGATCCGTCGATTCCTACTGACTCTAATGTGAATCCTCATTTGATTGATTGAAATTTGCAATTACAAGGTTCGTACAACCCTGATATGCGTCTCACTACGATCCCTCTTGAAATTGGGAATTATTTTCCATGGAGTTATTTGGTGAAGCCCGCGTTATAAAAGATAGGGTTCATCACTGGTGCAAACTCCAAACCTATTGTCGATCATCCGACTTATGAAGACTTGATCCGCGTTGGTTGTATGGTAACTTTCTAAGTCCTATATTTGATTTCTGATGACCTATCTGAAGCATTTCTATTTGGTGATTCTGCTGGTGGTTTATGGAAACTATTAAAAACATATTACGGTTTGAATAATGGACCTCTGTGTATCAGTTGCAACGTGTTGTTGCTTCTATGACTCAAGGTGCTTCATCAAGTTTTGAGTACTACACAAAATTTAAGAAGGTTTGGGATAAATTAAGTTGTCTTCTACCTATTAGTGTCTATCATTGTAATGTTGCTAGTATGTTCGTGTAACTTGGCACACCATTCATTAGATGTTGCCTCTATAACTAAATTGACGCAACTTGTTATTGGATTGAATGATGAGTATGATGCTAGTAGAAGCCAAATCATTGGTAATGAATTCCTGCCATTAGCGGAGAAGTCCTATATTATGGTTCCAAGGGTGGAAAAGCACAAACAAGTTCAACTATCCATTTCTTTTATTCTGTTTTTGATATTTCAACTATCCATTTCTCATGTTCATGATAATTTTGTTATGTTCACCGGATCTAACTCCTCTCAGATCTCCAAGTTTCCTGCCTCCGTGAGGGATTTTAAGAAAAAGAAATATGACAAAATTTATGATCACAATCACATAAAGTGACACACCATATGATCATGTTTTAAGTTGATTGGGATACCTGATTGGTATAAAGAATTAAAGGAGGGGAAAGACTTCGGAAATAATTTCTCTGCTAATTTAGTGGACTGTGCACCACATTCCTCTACTAGTCAGGATGTGGTTTCCAGCTCTTATGTCCTGCTGATACCTTAGCTCTTATGTCCTGCTGATACCTTGCCTACTGATCAGTTTAAATTTGAATGAAGATGATGCGCCATATGATGATTACTGGACATAACATGTGGCCGAGTCAACTTTGCACATTTTGGAGACTTTACTAGTACCAATCTAAGTCTCCTTTCTTTATCTTAGACTAAAACCACTAATTGGATGATTCACATTGGTGCCTCAAATCGCATGATTATGCTATTTGATGCTCTTACATATCCCTCTACTCATAGTCATCCTACACATGTTTACTTGCTTGATGACTCTATTCAATTTGTTAAGAGCATTGGAAATGTTAAAATCATTCCCAAACTCACTCTCACAGCAGCACATGTTCCAAATTTCAAGTTCAACTTGTTATATGTTCCTAAATTTTCTCAAAATTTCGATCTAAAATATATTTTATTTTCCACACATTTTCTGTTGCAGGACCTACAGACTGAAGAAACTCTTGTTGTGGATCATGTAATTGGCAAACTCTATGGGTTGGATCCTACAAATTGTTCCTTAACTATCATTAATAAACAATGTACTTTACACACTTCTTGTTTACTTGCACAACATAAATGTTTATGTTCTAATTTTGCAACTAATTTTACTGTTGCTGCAAATGTAAAACTTTGGCATGCCATCTTTGGTCATGCTTCTATTAATATACAAACAACATTTCTTCTTCTAGTGTTTTGTTTACTTTTGTGCACATGGACCTATGGGATCCTTATAAACTGACCACCCTTGACAATGCTCACTACATTCTTACCTTGGTGGATGACTATAGTAAATGTACTTGGACTCTTCTATTAAATAACAAAACTCGGGTGGGTGGTTTTCTTGCTCGCCCTATAAGTACGTCTACTACTCAATTTAGTTTGAAGATATTGACCTTCAGAAACACAAGCCTCCAACTTATTATAAGTTACCATGGCTCTCTTGTATCAGGCCAACCTGCCATTCAAATTATGGGTTTATGCTTTGCTTATGGCAACATACCTCATCAACAAGAGATCTACTCTCATCTTACAATGGAAGAATCCCTATGAAATGTTTCACTCTAAGAAGCCTGGTCTCATTTCAATCAAGATTCTTGGCTGTCTCGGTTACTTTAATAATTCAGATCCTCTAAAGGATAAATTAGCTCTATGGAGTTTTAAGGTTGCTTCATAGGCTTAGCCCCTGGCCATAAAGCTTACAAGCTTTACAACTTGGACATCAAAATTGCCATCACTTTAAGTGATGTTTTGTTTCATGGATGGCACTTCATTTTCAAGAGTTTCTCTGTTGATCTAGAAGTAACATCTCTACTGCTCTTATCTCTAAGGATGTTAGCTTGAATCCTCTCGCAGTTCATAGGATACTAATACCTCCACATAGATACCTCACCTACTCCTATACCTCCTGGCCTAAACTTGAAAGTGATTATGAACCTCATGATTCTCCTGTTAAGCAACCGATTCTGTTGTTGCTCCATTGGCTCGATGACGTAGCATTCAATCCAACACCATTCACTCTCATCTCACAGACTACATATTGACATGTGAATATGATCTACTTTCTCATACTCAACCCTACAATCTTATCTCCTCGTCTCATATACCACCTACATTCCCTTTTAAACACCCCTCTCATTTCTTCTCTCATATATACACTGATTTGAAAATTTATCATTAACTATTGTATCTACATCTTCCTCTCAGACTTGCATAGATCCTATTTGGGTTCAAGCTATGAGAAGGAACTTCAGGCCCTTGAGTCAAAGCATACCTGGGATTTAATGCATTTACATGCTGGTAAGCATCCCATGGGGGTATACATGGCTTTTTAAACTCAAACTTACTCCAACTAGCAGTGGAGAGATATAACATACGCCTAGTAGCTCGTGGCTACAATCAAGTGTTTGGTTTAGATTACACTGACAACTTTACCCCTGTAGTGAAGCTGGTCACTAGTTGTTTCTACACATTTCTCTTGGCATTTGCATAAGATGGATATTAAAAATGCGTTTCTACGTGAATTTTTAGATGATGACATCTAGCTCACTCCACCTCCAATGTCGCAACCTTTGGTCAAGTTTACAAGCTTAAAAAATCCCTGTATGGCCTTAAGCAGGCCTCAAGGCAATGAGGCATTAAGTTTACCAAGTGCTTGAAATTTCATGGTCTTACATAGCCCTCATTTGACAATTGTCTATTCGCAAGGGCATTTGGTCCTCAGTTCATTGCCCTACTAGTGTATGTTGATGATGTCCTAAATCATTAGCCCCTCTCTCCCACTGATTCAGTCAGTTAAAGATCACTTGTACTCATCATTTACCATCAAGGATTTAGTTATAGAAAATACTTCATTGGGCTTGAAATTGTGCGCATTGCCTCTGGCACATTCATTCAACGCAAATACTCTCTGGACATCAATTTATGATGCAAGAACGGGTGCAAAGTCTTCTCCCATTCCCTGTAAGCAAGCAGGGCCTGAAGCTCACTGTTAAAGGTCGTCCTTTCCCTCAACCTGGGCAATATATGCAGCTCAATTGGCGCTTTTTGTATATTAACATGACTCGTCTTAACTTATTTTACATTGTGAACCAACTTATTGAGTTCGTGAACTCTCCTCTCAACTACACTAGGGTACAACTCATCCATGTCCTCATGTACCTTAAAAGATGTCCATCTGCGGGATTGTTCGATGCTGCTACTCCTAATTTGACCATTACCAGTTATTGTGATACCGACTGGGTGTGTTGACTGGACACTCGGCGATCCATTACTGGATTTAGGATCTTCCTTGGCAACCCTCTGATTAGTTAGAAAACAAAAAAAGGTGACAGTCTCACGCTCCTCTGCTAAGCAAAATATAAGAGCATGGTAAGCACTGTATGTGAATGGAAAGTGATTAGCTTCATTCTTCATGATGGGCAAGTTGTTGTCCCTTTACATGTTCCACTTTATTACGACAACAAATCTGCAGTCCATATCACCAAGAACATAGTGTTTTATGAGCGCACAAAACACCTTGGATATTAATTTCCACGTGGTACGTGATGCCTTCGAGCTTGGTTTTTTTTGCCCCTCAACATTATCCAGCTTCGCTCCAGCTCGCGAATTTCTTCACGAAGCCCCTTCCCGCTTCTTCTTTTCGTCACTTGATTTTCAAGCTGTTCCACACCGCGAACTAACCATGTAAAACGACGTGAGTTAAAATTGGGTCCAATAGATAATATTGAAATTACGAGTGTTACCGATGCTACTCATGTAGTCATAATGTCATATTATCCCTAGTTCTTAATTATATATATGAAAAAAAAAAAACCATTTACTTATTAAAAAAAATATTATCCACTTTACGTTTTTATTTTGTAATTACGGTATTTACTTTAAAAATAATAAAATTACAATATACTACTTGGAACTGGTAAAGAGTGTTAAGTAAAGTATAAAATTTATCTCAAAACTTCAATTGAGAATTCGAGATGTTTTATTTAAATACTTTTTATTGCACCCTGTAAAACAGTTGTATATTTAAGTTTTACGAGAGTCAAAAATCAAAATTGGTCTAAGTAATGTGGATGAGCAAATAACAACAGGTGCGGTTCAGCAAAACCCTAACTGTAAACCTAATTCAACGAAACCCGATCGGCAGATCGATCTCTCCAAGCTCGAAATTGACTATGGTGTACATCGATTCGTGGGATGATTTTCTCGAAAAATCTGTCCAGCTCTTTCGTGCCGATCCCGAAAATGTAATAATTCCTAAAATCATATTCTTCTTTCTTGTTTTTACTGTCTTCTTTAATCTCTAATTTTATTTGCCTTGTTTTTCTGATGAATATTGTTATATTTACTGCACAGACTCGTTATGCGATGAAATACAGACATTGCGACGGTAAATTGGTTCTCAAAGTCACGGATAATAAGGAGGTAATTAGCTACTGCAATGCGTTTCCGATGTTTAATCTGCAATTAGTTTGCGAGTGCTATGATCGTCGCATCGTGGTTGTTTGATAGTTGGTCCCCCCCCCCCCCCCCCCCCGCTTACGTCCCCCGTAATATCGATCATTAATGCATTATTAGATTTTACTAAAAAGTAAGTAGACAGGAAACTTGTGTCAATATGTTTTGGATTAGATGCTATTTTACTGTATATGGCGTTCAATTGGATTATGGTGAATATACTGTTTGCAAAATGTTGCTAGAGGGAGATGTTTTGGGTTTATGGATGATCCTGGTTGGTCAAGGTTAGAGCAGACGAGGTTACGGCAGCAGTATTAGGGTTGAGGCTGCCGTCGTGCTTCTCAATTTCAAACCAGTTCGAGAATCTCTTGAATTCTTCGGTTACACTTACACTTGAAACTTTTTGAAGTATAACTTGCAGAAGCCTATTTATTAGTGTACTTTACCGCCCATCAAGTGTGACGTTTGTATGATTTGGTTTATCATCTTTCTGAACTGGCATGGAGTTTTTTTATTTCACAGCATGCCTTGATTGATCCTTCTCTGCTGTACAGAAGCATATTTGCTTTAGCCTTTTCATTTGTACTTATAAGCACACAACTTAGAAATACTATTGTCTTGTCAATTATAGTTAGCCGAAACATTTAATTTTGCTCAAGCAACTGTATCAGTGAGATCATTGAATTTTTTATTCTCAACAGTATCTCCTGAATGTTCCTTTGGTTCACCCATGTACTTTCATAATACTAATACACAAGCTATTCTGTCAAGTGATTGAGTTCTTCTGCTCCTTGCAAATTGCATTGAGTGCCATCACTGCCTTGCATCTTTGTCAAGTATTAAATCAACTTTTAAGGTGCTTTGGATGTAAATTATCAACAAAAAAGTCTTGTTAAATGCTCATTATTGTGCTTGTATGTGAACAATCTTCTTACTTACTGGCGTTATCTGTGTGCTGTCTTTCATTGGCTGCAACGATTTGAAAGCAAGTACTTATTCCATCAGTAGAATATGAAACCATAAATCATAAACTTCTCACCAGCTACTGTCTTCTTTTTTTATCAGTGTATTAAGTTTAAGACGGACCAAGCACAGGATGCTAAGAAAATGGAGAAGTTCAATAATATATTCTTTACTCTGATGGCTCGTGGACCTGAAGGTATTGTTTTCCGCTGAATGATTTTTGTGTTACATTCGTGTCAATTTACCATGGAATGTGTGTTTTAATCTATTAGGATAGTCATTTGTCTGGAAAGTGGTTCCAGGATTAAAATTGGGGGCTTGATTAATTTTTACTGCGTAGACTGTTGAGATACTCATATGTCCATAATTTGAATGTGGAGAGCTGTCTGCTTAACTTCCAAGTTCACAATTATCGGCTTTGTGTTTAAGGAGAAAGGGTAAATCTGCAGATTTTAAACATTATGTTGGTTCATGTGTTTGTATGAACCTGCTTCTTTCACTCCATGGAGGAAATTTTGTAACTCTTTTAATCAGTCTTAATTTTCTTTCTGAGTGTTTCTTCCTACCCTGGCTTTGATGAAATGGACCAAAACTGTTCACTCCAATTGTGAGGGTAACCATCACTCAGTTTTATCTTGGGTAAGTTCTTAGGAGATTTTTGGATTCAGGAATTATCTAAATCACTGAATTAATGAGAATCACTGTCCTTTCTCTGGTGAAACTTATTATATATCACAAATCTCCTCTGTTGGCCATTAGGTAAATTAGATAACAATGAGATGGTTTTATCCAGATATGGGTGATAATGATGCTCCTAAAATTCATTTATCTGATTTCATCAAAATTTATAACGTACTTGCCCCCTATTTTCCCTTTAGGAAAGTGTATTGGAAAACATTTATGGAGAAATAGGAAGATACACCTTTAGACACAACTTAGAGTCCTGGAAAAGCAGTAAGATGGGGTTGGGAATCAATTAGCATTGCCTTGGCGAGAGATAGAGATCCTGTTTGAAAGCTTGTGGGAGGCAGTTTTTGTTTTGCATAAATTGTAGTTATGCAGATTGAAAGTTAGTCTGGTCCCCTTTCATTGTATGCAAAAAGCTGTAGCCTTGCCTCTTCCAAGATTGTGCAAATTATGTCTTCAAAGTACCCTCTTACAGTGATACTTTTTGGCTACATTTCTGTTATCTTCTATTGGTTCCTATGTGGAGACAATGAAACCAGTAGATATACTAGGGCTAAACCAAATCTGAACTTGTTGCATTGACAACTGACAGAGATTTCTCCTTGTCAAGCTGATAAGTCAGAACATTATCTGTAATTCGGTGCAGGGGGTGTTTTCTTAAGAAGATACAGTCCTTAGATTTATATTAGGTGATTTTGACTAAACTGCATTATTGTTATGATAGCCAACCATCAGATTGATTTGTTTTCTAAAGTCTTTTATCAGATACCCCTTTCCTCGCGCCCAATCTTGTATAAATCCTATTTTTTGCAAATAAAAGAGAAGATTTTTTATTGCCACTGATTCGTAACTGGAAACCATGCTGAAGTTTTCTAATTAACTTAACCAAAGTTGTTAAAGAAGGTTGGGAATGGTGGTTGTTGCCCCATAATGACGCCAATTCTTACTTTAACTTAATACGCGTAGATAACTTAACTCGCACAAAGCGTTATAATTATGAATGTAATGTCAAATCATTTATTTTCTGCAGTGGATATATCTGAAGTTGGTGGAAAAGAAAATACAGAGGTGCAGCCAGCAAAGAAAGGAAGGGGAAGGAAGCAATAGTATTATTCTGGGAACTGGATAATTTTGGACAGAGTTACAGTAGTTGCATTTTTGTTGTTTTCTCCTGGTTCCAACAGAAATTTGGATTAAACTCTTTCAAGGTTATTACTTCTGATTAGATTCTCCCCTTGGCCTTCTCGCAGTTATTACATTTTCAGTACATTTTTATCAACGAACATGGTTTTTCTGCTGCATCGTCTCAGATGTTTACAGTGTGCAACTTTTTGTACTCTTAAAAGTCACTTCTAACATAATCTTAATATGAAAGGAATAAATCTCCAAATTCAAATGATTAGCCTGCCTTTTGATGAGGTAATTTGCGGTATTGCTTAGATAGTTAGATGTAGTTATTCAAACATTATCTTGTTCCCTTTTTTCATTGTTAAGCACAGATGCAGTGATGTGTTTAAAATCGCCTGAAAGGCCACAGTACTATTAGCCCCATCAAGATTACATCTATGCTACCTAGTGGTGAGTGTCTAGTGCACTCACATGTGTGGGGCCCACCACTCTGGGTGGGAGAGACTGTGGACTACACCACGGGGCAGCTAAGATAACATCCCCCATCAAGGACAGCACTGTGGGACACACCAAAGAATAAAAGTAAAAGGAAAAATGGGGTTTACATTCGTCTTTTAAGTAAATAAAATAAAAACAATAAGGCCCTTATATTTGGTTATTCTTTCTACTCCTAACTGAGGCTTGTGGATAAAAAGTGGGCTGCCAAGAATGACATTGATTGCGTTAGGAAATTCTCGGCTTATTGGTCTAAGTGGCGTTTTAAATTTGTGTGTATAATTAACAATATGGCCGCTCATAACATAGCTAGATGGGCAAATTCCAATACTTTCAACGGAATTGTTCCTTTTGATAGCGTGCCTATTAATTGTTTTTGTGACGGGGTTTTATCTCTCATGGATCTCCTATTTTGATTTGGTCCTATTTATTTTATTAGTCTCTGGAGCTTTTTGTTATACTGCAACTGGACAAATAAATATTTATGTTTTTTATGTGAACAGGAAAATAATGATTTTTAATCTATTTAAATCAATTATGCTATAATTTGGGTTCGTAATTAAATAGATACTTTTTAGGAAAATCGATTCTGTTACTCTTGTGATTAAAATATAAGCATGTTGCTTCTTAAAACCTAAAAAAAGTAAACTTTGGCTCTCTCTTCCTCCCAAATCATTTGGAATGTATCACAATGCAGGCTCAAAATGCATATGCCCGTTAAACTGGTTAAACTTGATGTGGGGGGTTAAACGTGCTGATTCCAAGGATGAAAGAACAAAAGGAGAAAATGCTAAAATAAAGCGGGCACAAAGAGGGGTGAGTACCAAATTACACTAAAATTTACAAATACATATTACAATTCTTTTTCTTGAGAAAGTATTTCATGCAACCGTTGTATTGTCCACTATCAATACATGGTGGGATGGAGTTATGTGGGTTAGTTATTTCTTACATTTTAAGAAAAGTTAAATCTGTATTGAATCTAAACCGTTAATTGCATCACATAAACAATGCAACGAATGCATAAAATATTTCTTCCTAGGGTAGTAAATGGATCTTAACTAAATCGATCCTTAAGAGACTCATTTGTTTGTTTGGTTTCGGTACTGTCTATTGATATGCAAGCAACCACCCAATACCCAAATACCAGTCCAATATTTATGTAAAGAGGATTATGAAACTCCATAATGTCCAAATCTACAAAGGCAAAAAGAATTGTCTTTATCGGATCCCAAAGCTCACATTTGCCTTTGCATGCTTTATACAGCAAAAAAGATGACTAAATGTTGCATCTAAAGTATGTTAAATTATTTTCTTTCTCTGCTCTCAATAATTACGTTCCCCCGCGTAAAGTTCAAAATGCATTTGTATTGTGACATTGGGACATGCAAATGTATACGTTGAGCAAAGTCGAACATATCATTGATATTTTTATGGATAATTAAGTCGAACGATCGAACACTAATGCATCAAGATCCATATACGAACGAATATGAAATTACTTTATCAAAAAACAGCAAAAAAACGAATATGACACGACAAGATACTTTAATGGGGCTCGAGTATAATTATGTGTGTTATTCTTTTCTTTTTTCGATAGTTATGTTGTTATTCCCATCCCACAAATATTTTTATAATAGAATAATCCATAATATATGAAGACTAGTACTGCACTTGAATTTTCAAGGGCTATTACTTTAAAATTAGTAACACATAAACTATAACTGCATTTTGACGTGCAACATTAGTAAATTTTCGTCCTCAACTTTTTAATTTATAATCTAAAATTTGAAAATTAATTGAGTCCGAATAATTTTATTCTCATTCATGGCATATGTATTAACTCATCAATAGCGTTATTCATGCGATTGCCCGCAGTACAAAATATGTAGGTCAATTTAATTTATTGTTTGAGTGTGACGTTTCGAGTTAGTCAATCGATACTGACATATTATTGTCTTATTTGATCTGTTTAGATACAAATTGGGTTAAACTAATTAATGTTTCATTTTCGAGAGATTTGACCCTAAGTAAACTTGTCTTTTAGTATAATATTGTTCTGCCTCTTGGTGAAAATGAAATAATCTGTCCAAAGACGTCGTTAGCATGGAATAAATACTATTACTGATAAGTTTGAGGGATTAATTTACTGATTCCTAAATCATGTCTTTTGACTTTGTTGGATTAGGATGTTTGGTGTAGCTGTGCCAAACTCACGACTCACGAGTCAGGACATGCTACAGCTAGCGCTTATGACTTTTAGTTACTAGAAAATTAAGGGTTTTTGGCACAACCCTCCTATAATTTAGGAAAGTGATATACAAAATAATCGTATTACTAAAAAATAAATAGTTAAATTACTCTCTGCAATATATGAAAAATATACATTACCCCTCTATAATTTTTAAAAAGTTGCATGACATCCTCTTAATACATGTGTATAAAAGGAGGTATTTTACACCGTATAAAAATATACAGGGGGTAATGTGCTTATTAAACATAACACAAGGGGGTAATTTACCTATTTTATTATTACATGGGGTAATATGCCTATTTCGTATATCACATAGAGTAATGTGCCCTTTTTTTATAGGGGGTTAATGTGCCTATTACTCATATTACATGGGGTGTTATGCCAAAAACTCGGAATTTAATTTCATTTGATAATAAACACATATTTTACTAGTGCTAAAGCGGCCTAAATGTAATTGTTAGTTGTGAAACTCTTTGACTAAACAACCTTGCTTTCTTATCATTTATCACATAAAAAAAGAAAACACTTGCAAATCATCTTTTACATTGAGAACCTATATATTACGAATAGATACGAGTAAATGCAATTTTTAAATGTGATAAAACTTATTCGTTTGATCAGGGCTATGGATAATATAGGCTACACGAAATACCAAAGCATGTTACTATGATTACTATGTTAGTTTAAAATACGTACAACTTAATTAATCCTTTCTCTATTTTTGATTATATTCCAAAATTAAATGCTTGAACATTCAATCACGAATACTCATTGGATTATTCAAATTTGTATGATTTTAACCTTTTCTTGAAAAAAAAATATAATAATATCACCTAACCCACCAATCTTTTTTTAAATAAGATTTTCATTAATAAAATCATGAAAGATTACAAAAGTTGGGGTACAAAAGACGAAAGCCTCCATCCACATAAACTATTTATAGAAAGAGACAAAAGAGGAGTCGGTCGCGAGCAATCGACGGTCAGAGCCCACGATGCTAAATTAGACATCGTCATGTTGTTAATCCCATTACAAAATCTGAACTTTCACTTATGCCATAAAGCCCAACACCTACGGATATTCAAGAAATAACTCTTGAAATTTCAATTAGCTACAACGTTCGGATTATGCAATCAACAAACCACATTTAGCAATCCAATTTAAAGACAACCTTGACTTTTCTTTGTTTGGAGAAGATGTTGGATCCACATTAACTTTGTACCATTTGGACGATGGTTTTTTCCTGCTTAAACAAGGAGGTTGAACAATTTGAGTAAGTCTTTTGTTGATTTGTTTGAAGATGGTCATTGGATTCCTTAGAGATATTTTTTTTGAACTTGAAGGGTTGACATATGCATTTTGATGAATAACTTGGTTCATGAGTTTCAGAATAACATTCATTGTAACAACAAAAAAAACATAAGGAATTCTGTTTTCTCAAGTTCAGTTTGAAGAAAAGGGAACCTGCATTCAATAATACAAGAAAACCATTCAGCAATGACGTGTCATGGAAAGAGGTGATGCTAGTGCACCATTAGGAGCAAAACCAAACAGATTTAACAACATGATAGCGAAAAGATAAATGTTCGAGCATGTTTTACTCAACATGGCACAAAGGACATTTTAAGTCCTCAATACGAAAAAAAGTTGAGCCTAACTCTAGCGGGAAGCGCATTAACAAGGCACTTCCATCGAAAAATCTTATGAAGGTCGTGGATATAAACTTTCCAAACTTTTGTCCAGGTTGAGGACACGTCAAATTGCAATCGAGGTACTAAGGCAGTAAGGCATGAGCTCTTCGCGGAGAATTTCCCCTGTCTTGGAGGGGGTCCGAACTAGCACTTTTGGTTTTATTGAATCCATGATTGAGGTCTTGAGAATATCATCAGCAAATTCTAAAAGAAATAGCTCCAAAATCAAATCATAATCCCAACTCTTGTGATTAGTTGCAAATAAATCTTTGACTTAAATATTATTAGTATTAGTAAAAACTATAAAGATAATGATCAGGCTTAGGAGTTAGGAGGAGTTCTTCCTCTAATATTCGATAGGCTATAACCAAATGTCAATGTTCGAATTAGAGTGGAGTATGAAACACACTACCCCCATTAGTGCTTCCCTACCATTAAAAAACTTTTGTAGCCTTTCACGAGGAGCAAGCAAGCTTGGACATGAAAAGAAATTTTTTATTTTTAATGTATTTGTTGTTGGACAGTTGTAAACCAAGTTTCTTTTCTCCTTTTTAGCCACACTCCAAGAATTTTAGAGACTAAGTCCTTGTTGAAATCTCTAGATTTTTTAAATCCCTGGCCACCATAGCATTTAGGGCGACAAATAGAGTACCAAACTTCAATATAAGAATATTTCCTCTTTTATTCACTAAAACGTAAACATAAAACTCTCTTTTTTAGAGGTGGTGGAGAGAGAGAGAGAGAGAGAGAGTTGGCCATTTTATAAGTTGCCATTTCTTGAATTAGAGACTTGATAAGAACCCCTTTGTACATGGGAAAAAGTGCTACCTTTCCAACCAGCAAGTTCGAATTGCATGACTTTAAGGACATCAGTGAAGGCTTCATTTATTTCACTGGGCTTGCAAAAGTGAATGCCGTGGGAAAGTTCTTGTGGTTGCATCCCATAATCCTAAAAATGCCCAATATTTGTTTTTTAATATCTTCTGGAATCTAGAGTATTATTACTAAAGTTAATGAAAAGCTTTTAACTACCCCAAGTTTCCAACTTATTAAGGCAACAAGAAATTGCAGAAATATCTGCAGAATCAACACAACAACAAAAAAGATCATCAGATAAGGGGGCGTTCACGAGATATTTTAACACCTTCGATGCAACCATCACTTTCTTCTCTAGCAATCAGCCAAAAAAGCAACTCAATGTAAATACTAACAAGATATGAAAAAACCAGATCTCCTTGGTGGATCCCTCAATATGGCTTGAAATAGTCGACGGTGATCCATTAATCAAAAGACGTGGATAAACAAGTAATATCCAATCAAAAAAATAGAACAAAACCCCTAATTTTTAAAATAATCAAGAGTAAAGGCCATTCAACGCGGTCATAAGCTTTACGCCTTAAGCTCTATAAAGACTTTAGAACCACTTTTTTTTTCACAAAATAAAGGTTTATGGTTGATGATACTATTCTCATGGATTTGTCTCATTCAAGAATTGCAAATTGCAGTGGAGATATGATATTACCAATAATGGTTTTAAGACGAATAGTCATATTTTTGTAACAATTTTATAAACGACATTACACAGGCTAATGGGTCTAAATCTGTCCACAAAAAAAGGTTTTTATTGTTAGGAATTAGCCTGATAAACGTGTGATTAAGAGCATTAGGCATGAAATTATGCAAGAAAAAGATTTTAAAAAATGGCCTAAAATGATTTGAAAAATAAATGGAAAAGCCGTTGGGACCATGGCTTTTATGATAATACATTTCAAACAACACTTCTTTAATATGCTTGCGGAGGGAATTTCACATAACAGTCTGTTGTCAACATCATCCATAACACTTTGAGGGAATTTCACATAACAGTCTGTTGTCAACATCATCTATAACACTTTGCAACAAAAACTTCAGATTATCAGGAAAATTCGGGTTACCTTGAATTAAATATGTTGTAAAAATATAGACAAAATAGGTTTGGAAATAGGAGCACATGTCATACTAGTTGGATAATGTGTTATCTTCTAGATAAATAATGGAATTACTAAGATTTACCTTGTCTCTCATTAAAGAGAAATGTGAAAAACCTCGTGTTGGCGTCTCCATTCCTGAGTTTGCTTTTACTCTTTGTCTCCACATATGGTTGGCCTATTGTCTAAGTGTGTTCAATTCGAGTTGCAGTTGTTTACTTCGATGATTAGCTTCTCTAGATTGATGGATTTTTTGAGCTTTATCACTTTCATTGGTATTATCGTTAGCTTTCTTTACACAACTACCAAACAGATTTTTGTTCCAAAAAATGAAAGCTTTCCTAGTCTCTGAATTTCGGAATCAATTTGATCATGTGGGATCCCTATAAAATGTTTTTCCAGTTGGATTACCATGCATCTACCATCCAACACCTGCATACTCTCAAAGAAAAGAGGGTAATGGCCTTTATGAGAAGACTTTGGTAGCTTCATCAAAAACGGGTTGTGATCTGACGTAATAGTTGAAAGATGGTAACACCAACAAAATGAAACTTTAAACACCAAGAAGTGGTGGCTTCTAGTTGATAAATATGTCCGAATTATTTAAATAATATATCACTAATATTTGGACTAGATCAGGTAATAAATCATATGTTTTTGCAAAGACACAAATGTCTGCTTTTGAAGACAAAAGGTTAATTGTAATTTTGACATATATAGAAGAAGTTATAGCTGAAACAATGAAGTAGAGTAAAATTAAACGAATGGACTGAAATTGTTGTTGTATCTGTTGTTGGCTTCTCTGTTGTATTAGCCAAAATCCCAATCCATTTAGTTATTTTTCTTACCTATAATTTGGCCTATGGGCCCAAGCCACCCAAATAGAGCCAAACAGGCACGTGGCTTCTCAAACACCCTAGAACTCGGCATAAAATAGATGCTTTGAGAGCTGGAGATAGATCGGAATCCATCTTATTTATTGATGTATCATTTCAACACCAAGGCTAATGTATCTTATACCTCGAGGAACCTTTTGGAGTCTAGTTCTTGGAATCAACATAAAATTTAACCCAAAATGTACGAGAGAACTTAAAAAAATAGTGATGTCGTACAAAGCTAAAGTATTAGCCAATTTATGATAATTTTAACGATTTATAATTAATGTACTATTTGATATTTATTTTAATGTGTCTTATACTTTTGGAAAGTCCTAGGATTTTAGCCTCCACATAAGGAAAGCGAATTGCAAATCCGACGTCTATGAAATCATTTATAGCTAAAATAGTGAAACTATGCAATGTTGAAGTATTAGGAGATTTCTAATGTATTATTCGTTCTACGTATCAATGTATTATTGTTGTCTATACTTTGATGTATATTATACCAAATAAAAGTTCTTGGAGTCTAGTTTCTTAAAAAAAAAGTGGCTTAGAAATTCGACATATGCGGAAAGAGTTATAACCAACATGTATTAGTTGATGTTTGACCTAACTAATGTATGGCCTATTTTGACCTGGCTTTACCATATCTTTCATCATATGAGCCAAAGTACAACCCAAGAGTTATAGGTTTGACCTACGAGATCCATATTTGTCCTATTGAACAGTTATTTGACATGAAAAATGATCTTCCATGCTGAACATTCAAATCAATTCAAGTAGCCTTAATTGATATTGAATTATAGCTTGTGCTTGATTCGTATTACAAACAAAGGGTATCGTTGATGTTTGAGTGTGTCACTCGTATTATCCTTAAGTTTTGATCCTTACATCAAAACCCATTGGAGTTTATATTTAACTACAATATTCTCTAATGTGATCTAGATACTGTATAAAATTAACAAAATGGTTTCAACCTGAGAAACATATCTACTAGGGTTTTTTTTGTTTTTATATTTTAATAAGATTCTTTTTGAAGTGTAGTAATAGTTGTTTGTAAATATTCAATTTTTTTAAGAAGAATTTATTATATAATATTAAAAGATGCATGTATAGGAAATTAAGACTCCATTTAATAACTGAAACTTTAAAAAATCTATAAATATGATAACTGTAGTATGATGAAATTTTCATGGATTATTCATGTGGAGAGAGATTGCAAAAGTCAGCCGTTGTATGAACATGCGGGCCAACATCATCGACTCTGGAAGCATGAGCCACGACTATTGCACGAAACTGTTTTCTTTCTGTATTTGTGAAGTTTCAGTATTACTTTCGTGTAACACATGCTTTATTTCCCACTTTGTTCCACACGTGGTGACATTTAATTGGATGTACTTCTGTAACGGCGAACTAAATGAAGGTACACGCTACTCTCGGGTTTGCGGATATGAGGCCCTATTTGGGCAAATGGAATATAAATTAGGGACCTATCCACAAACTCGAGAGCATCATTTCATTCGTTTTTGTGGAGCACGTACTTCACATTTAGTATGTCAAACTTATGTATTATTTTTCATGCGCTATGTTGTGTACAATATATAAATGTGATCAATTAATATTAATGTACCACCTGTGAATAGTTAAAAAATGAATTTGTATCCTAAGTACTATAGTTTCATATAACATAAATTCACCTATAACACGCATTATATTTGCTAACAAATTATATAGAGAACGTTTGGATGCCCTCAAACGGCCGCATAAAATAAATTGTGAGGCTTTGTATTGCATTTGGATTCCAACATTTACAGTGCTCAAGCTTGTAACAAGTAGGCCATCACTCTTTTATCCCACAACATGATGTTGCTACCCTCCCCCTTTGATTAAATTATAACAGCCCGGTATAGATGTTTACGACCAAAACCCCCTTATATAACTGATAATAGTAGAATCTAAACATTTTGAAAATAAATTATGAAAGCACTCTTTCGTACAAAGTGACAGGGAAAGAAAGATAATTCTGACAAAGACGCCTTGAATGTTAACTGATGGGCGGTTTAAGTGTAGTAATAATATAAGTTAACACATGAATGTTACACCTAAATTCTACTTTGTCGCAAGTGCACGAATCAAGTAATAATAAAATAGTAAGTATAGTTACGAACCAAATATCGTATTCCAAGTGAGTGTCGGATTAATGAATGAATCATTTAAATGCAAAACACTAACGATTGCCACTATCTTTTCGCTTGTGCTTGCAAGATGTAATGAATGCTTTCTGTACTAAGGATGTTTTGAATGCTTTTAATACTAAGAATACTAAATCTAGAATGCAATGGAAATCTATCTATAATGTAGAAAACAGTAATTTAGTATTTTTGGTTTTGAAAATAAATAAATGAACAAAGCAATTAAAATAATTAAACAAGTAAACTAATGAATGCTGGAAGAAAGATTGAGTAACTAAATTAAGTAAACTAAACTAAGGACATGATTTAATGATTGATTTATTTGTTGTGGTTGTAAACAATAATTGGAAATATTATTTAGAGGTTGGATTTCACAACGATTTAACCATAATAGTTCACAGACAAACTACCTATATCTACTTTACAATTCTTGATAATTGTTTGATGTTTGCATGTCTAATGGATCCGTGACATACGGCAGGAGTTATCCTGACCATACATCTATGAGTCTCTAATAACCTATCGTTTTAAATGGGTCAGCCAATTGTCAGTTGTTTTAGAAGAGATATCAAATCTGGAATCCAATTAACTCATCCAAATCGTGTTAACAAAACGTACATAATCAATATTGATCAAGTGTGATCTAGGGGTTGCGCATCATTTGATTTCGCAAATCCAAAGTCACAAATCGCATATATATTATAACCATCCTTAGCATTCTACACTCCAGGAGGCCCCGCACATGTGCTTCCGTTTAATCCCAGCGAGAGTAAGCTTAGTCATACAACATAAGTAACTATTCAATCTAGACATTCATGATCATCAAACACACATCTAGTAAAGCAAATAAATATATTCATAAATCAGAGTTACTTCCCTACTCTAAACAATGAGTAGGTTAGCTCATCAAAGTCATGAGTTCAATAATCAATAAAGAAATAAATATCATAGATAAAGTAAAGAGATAAAGAAAAGCTTCTCGAATCTCGTGGAATGTTGTTTCTTGACTCTCTTCTTGACTCCCATTTGCTATCTTCTTCCTCACAAACTATTTTCTCTCAAAAAATGACTCAACTAAACTAGCACAAGACTTTGATGGTGTTTTTTCTCTAGTGTCAAACTCTCAGGGTTTTTCTATCGGAAAGTGGTTGTGAGTGGTGGTGAGCTCATGTCCTAGTTATTGAACGCAGCCTCATATTTATAGTGTTTCTCCACTCTGGGCATCGTTTTAGGGTTTCTGACGTCGACCCATTTTCTGTCCCGATTGCACACCACACGCGCGATGCACCTCTAATCGCGCGACCCTCTGTTTCTCCCCAAGATCTCCTAATGTCTTCTTCTTGAGTCGCTACCTTCAGTATTTCGCCTTTGTGTAGTGCTGTATTGCTTCCGTAGCGCCTAAACATGCCGAAATATTGTCTTGCCTCATTGTCACCTAAAAACATCAATTTTTGGCCTCTTTTAGCCTTATTTCGTCTCAACACTATAAAATCCTAAGAAAACTAAAAATAATAATAAAACGAGTAAATATGCCATCATAAGTATTCAAAAACATAAGAAAACAAATACTTAACTCTCGCTAAATAAACGCTCATCATTGACAAAGACGCCTCGAAAGTCTTATCATGTTTAAAGATCAACACTAATAAAAAGACAATACTGACAAAGATGCCTTAAAAGTCTTATCACGTTTAAAGATCAACACAATCTCAACACTTACAAGGGACACATGTCAGGATCTCATTTGATCACACATTTGTCGTCATTCAAGAGAACCAAGATACGAGTCGTTCGCATCATCTAAATAAAGGCCCCCTTTTCCGAAAAGGGGGACAAGAAAGAAAAAAGGCCAGAAAAATAGATTAAGGAAATTAGTATTTTTAAAGTCATCATTTCTTTTATTCCTAGATTTGGGAGTAGGACAGCCCACCAAAATACGAATCATTCTTCCTTTATTTTATACACACAAGAGAAACCCTACCATCAAATGGCGCCATCTGTGGGAACCTGTGGCCTTTTGCTCCCTACGAAAAGATCCGTAGGGGTAAATGAAGTTGAGGACATCGCGATGCAAATTTACTTCCTTGCTCAGAGAATAGAGACCATAGTATTTCACCCAAAAGGTATTTTATGCCGATTCCAACAGTTGCTCTTACGCGTAATGCCCCCTCAAAGTAGACCCGAAGTCCTCGCAAAATGACCATTAACTGGAATACGGCGACCCTTTTTTGCACACGACAGCCAAGAAGAAAACTAAGCCATGACAAACAACCCTAAAGAGAGCGTATCTCCCCGCAAAGTTCGACGCCCTCCGAAGTTCTCCCTTTCAAAGTATGGAAAGAAACCCGGGTCTACGAGCATTTGAGCATAAGCTCGTAACTAAAGCCAAGTACGGTAAAAATCTCATCCCCTTAGTGAAAGTAAAAACGGAATACAGAAAGAAACAAAGAAAAGACTGTAGGACCGAAAAAGAAAGACAAAAAACCAGAGGCCTTCAAACTGCGCGTATGATTGAAGGGAGTGAAGCGAGCGACCCGATAAAGCTCATATATGATAAGTCAGAGAGTGAAGCTTGCAAAAAAAAGTACAAGTAAAAGACATCATACATACCCAACCATCTTATACATAAATCCTCAAAAGCCCTCTTACATCACGTACGGAACGCTACTATATAACACAACGTACCTACCCCTCCCAAAAAAACATATGCACAAAATTCCTTATATACAACGAAACCAAACTCCAGCTACACAAAAAGGGATAGGTAGAAGCCTCCAAAATCACGTCGGTACTAAAAACTTCTCTCTTAGTTAGGGACATGGTGCTTTCCCTCTCGCATGGAGGCTCGACGCACGTCATCGAACACCCTTGTCATAGGGCCCAAGGGGACGTCGTCATCAAATTAAACCAATATGATCCAATCGAACGCACTGTCGTAAGGAATTCGGGATTTGCAATATCATCCGGGGAAAGATAAACCTCTAACCTTGGAATCATCAAGTCAGGGGAAAACCCAAGTGTCAACTAGACCACGTCCTACAAATACCATAACCCATCGATAATAGTTGCCTTGCTCCTTTACTAAAAGAGTTATCTAAGCCTTCCGTTCCCAACACTCCCAATGCGACATGTGCTTGAGCCTTAGCCAATTTCTCCCCAAAATGATGGCCTAAATCCATCAAAAAAGGTGCCTACACTCATCCCGCTCTGCTCTAGCAGTCCAAACAAGCTCTTCTGACTGGCTGAGACGAAAAAATAAGCTTTTTAACAATTTCTCCGCTTGAGCTGGCCTCTCATTCATAGCCTACAAATTCCTTTATAGAACCTCCTTACTTCTGTCAGAACTCCAGGTATTCATAGCTTGGAGGGCCTTTATCTCTGTTTCCTTCTGCTCCAATTGATTACAAGCCTCTCCCAAAGAAAACTCCAGCTGCTGACAACGCTGTCATAATGCTGGTAATTCGAAGGGAGCAGTCTTCAATTGCTCCCCCATGGCCTCCACTAGAAGTGATAACTATATATATTTGAACCCAAGAGCGGGTGAATAAACTAATGGATAAAACGAGCCTTAGAAGACCACACCCTAGAATAAAATAAAAAAAAGGGAGAAAAGCATACCTCACAGGCATTCTTACTGAAGACGTCCTGCAAGGTCAAAAAAGAGAAAAAGGGAGTGAAAACTCCCTATCCCTCTCTTTGCGCAACCTGCATAGGTACGACTGATAGTATTCTAAACTCCCTGACATCCCCATAAAAAAGGAGAAGGTCATCTGTATGCCCAAAAGAGAAGAATAACTTGACGAGCGAAAAACATGACTATAACCCTTGCCAAACAACTGAGAGGGAATTCCCTCCAAGCTAAGAAAATCTTGAGTCAATCCTAATGAAAAGATGGGGTACCCCCCAACGGAAGGGGTGGCAGAAGAAAGGATGAATGTTATCTAATCAGCTTCCCTAAAAAATGGCTCGACCACTCCCTCGTCCATATGGCACAAAAAAGAGAGCGATGGGCCCACAAAAAGCCATCCAAGCATGGACGTCCATCTGAGCCCCTTAAACCACAAGATTAGGGCCAAGACTAAAGGGTTGACAAAAAGAAGAGGAGAAGAGATAAATAAGGACAACTTACTGAACAAGGGGCTAGCATGAAGGGACCCTCAGGGAACTCCAACACTTTGGCTGCCTTCTGAAGCCCGACCATAATCATAGCCACATGATAGTTTAGCATGGAGAGCACGTCGTAGTGATCTGAGTATAAACCCTTCGATCCAAATCTTGCCTTGCCCTCCGCTCTAAATATGGGAGCATTCGTACTAAGCCAATACCCCCACCAATTATGAACCACCAATTTGGCAATCGCAAAGTCACGAGGGGCTAAGTAGAAAAATTCCTCCCTCCAAGCATTACCTCCCTTTGTAGGGTCCCCTACTTCGAAGAAATGAGGCTTCACCGGCTCAAAACGAAGAAAATGGGGATCCAAAGACACCACCCGCAAAGAAAGGCCGCCGAGAATTGAAAAGGGGAACATTCAATGTTCAGTAACTCGCAACATAACACAAACCCCACGATGTTCTAAAAAGACGAAAGAAGCAACTGGCTAGGACAAGCCTGTAAAAATTGGAGCAGATACCGAACGAATGGGTGAAAGAACCAATAGAGACCACAACGAACTTGATCCGCATATATCGTTAAAAACCCCTGGGAGAATCGTAAGCTCACTAGTCTGACGTAGGAATTATCATGTCAAATTTGTACATATCCAAGGATACCCCTTCAAACAAACGCCACACATACTCTCCCGTTACGAAACTAGAGACACTCTCTATCCTCCCCATGCCCACTAGGGAGCCCGACACCCACGAAAGCAGGAGGATTAGAAGGTTTGACGCGCAAAAAAGCCATCATCACATTGTCAACAACACTAGAAGAAGTCGATGCAGAAGAAAAGCCTTCGTCTGAACCGTCATGGTCTACCACTTTCTGCCCAGAACTATGACGATTACTACACATTCTGGCCATGGCTACCAAGCGAGTTGCTCGCTGAAATAGAGTCCTCTAAGCCACCCAAATCTAGTAACACGACTTCTTTCCGACCCTCTACCGAGTGTCGGCTGGAACTTTTGCCCTACCTTCACTAAAGAAGAAGAAAATACCATAAACAAACTAGACGTACCAATAGAGTCGGATTCATTGATCAAAGGATTGGAAACTACCAAATTCGCAGGTCCATGATAATCGCGTACCAAAGTAAACGTGAAAAGGAAAAAGGGGAAGTGGAGAAATCTTGCTCAAAATAGTCGTGAAAAAGAGAAAATATATATGTCACCCGGAAGAAAAAGAACAGAATTGATAGTGAAATAAATATATGATAACATTGTTATTTGTAAGCTACCTCCAAAGGTATACTTCGACCCAACGCTAACACCCCTTCGAAAAGACGACAACGACCACCTGATAGACGTGTGTAGATCATGGAAAAGTACAAAAGGAGTATGAAAATCCACGTGGCCTAGCAGACAAACGGCCGCAGAGGACCATAAATGCTCTTAATAAACAAATTTAAGCTATGCATATCTTACAAATGTGGCATCCAAGTAGATCGGATATCTCAGAGATTATACAGTCAACGTGGCAAGTCCACCAAAGCCACGCGTCACCACAAGGATTGCCTGGCTGGGCCCTCGAAATGAGAGACCTTCCTCGGAAAAAAGAGGTCGTCCTCGAAAAGAGGGACTTTCCATGGAGAGAACAACATGTCAAATCAAAAACCAAGTGTTAACCCTAAAAAATAATATAGGGATTAACCAAAGGGTTAACCCTAAAAAAACAAGGATTAACCTAAGGACAATACTACCGTCACATCACTCCCGATGCCACGAAGTATCAAGAGGGCCCACCGAATGCCGCAAACCCAAAGTGGTAAAAAGCGACACCCGCAAAGAGACACCTAAGCGTCCCTTGGAAAGTCACGATGAATAAAAATAATATATGCACGCGGCATCGTAAAAAGAATAAAATCACGATGGACCCGCGAGACTCTGATATCCATCGAAAGCCCCAAGAGGGACCAAAACGAGGACCCCGAGTCCCCTAAAATACGAGAACATCCCCTTATTGAACAATCCGAAGGCAACGACCTATCGGAATATATCTCATGAAGGATAAAACACAAGAACAACGCACTATCGGAGTCAACCATCTAACGGAGCACATATTACGAAGAACAAAACACAAGAATAGACCCCCTATCGGGACTATAATGGTATCGGACGAATACCCAACCCCATGTATAAAGCTCTCCCAAGGAATCTAGCCCATCGGAGAAAAGAATCCGAGAATCAGCTTATCAGAGCCTCCTGAAAGTCATCGGAAAGGATAAGAATTCATTCTAGTCATGTCCTAGTAAATAAAGGACCCAAATATAGGGTATAACTTATCCACTCATGCACATTGCGACATCTGTACTTTACTAAAAACATGCACAGTGACACATGTCCCCAAATACCTCTATATAAGGGGTACCCCCTGACAAATTATTATCATCTTCAATTCAACTCAACACAAGCAAGACGTATGATTTTCAGTGAATAAAAAGTTTTCGTCATAAGCCCACTTCTGAACTTCCGGACAAGGCGTTCCAACCCTTATAAACTCATTAATTAGGTTAAAATAACAAACCTGTTAACAACAAGAAAAACACCTCATACAAAAGGACTATGCACCGATAGAAGGAGCTTAGACGACCCCAACAAAGTCTACCTAATACAACATTGCTACTCCCTCATAGATTCTCTCTCTAACAAGAAAGAAAAGTTAGACATCCGCCTCAGAATCTACACTACTTTTACAAGACCCTCTCTTCTATAAGCATCATGGTCTACTATGACAGTTATCATCCTTCACCAAGCCAAATAAACACACAAAAGACTCTAAAGGAGACTCACGAATCCAATAGAATCCACCCACTCCAAGGGACCACTTAGTCCCAAAACTAGTTCAAGGAAACTGCGATCCCCAAGAATGACACTTACAAAGGGGTCACGTGGTCCTAGATACGGTTTGAGGGCACCTCGTTACGTAAAAAAAAAAACCACCACGTGCAAAAAAAACATGGGTGAGTAAATTACCCATAGCACAACGAGGGGACACTATGAATCCCATAACTACCTCTAAGGGGGACACGTGACCTCATTTAATGCCTCCTAACCGTAAAGGTGACGCTCATGATACACGCCTTACAATCGACACATACGAGCCTGTGACTGAGTCGGTCAACAAATGAAAGACAACTACGTCCACCCATCCTTAATTATGTCAAATCATTGAAAACTATTTCATCTCGAAAAAAATCCATCCCTCGCCTACGATAATCGGATACATGTTACCTACGTTCTTCTAAATACTTTTGCTTTATAAGACCCCCTCGAAACAAACCACATAGGATAACCTACTTCATATGCTAACTTTCCTAAACCTATTATCTCATTTCTAAACAAGCCATGTAATTTTCTTCAAAACTCACTGCCTTTATGTCACCCCTTTATCTTCGAAACAAATGCCCACGTATGAGCTAAGTTTAGAGTGACACGCCTCGACTACGCCCCTCTTTTAAGAAAAATAAATATATGAAGCCTTCGTAAGTATACACTAGTGTTAGCAAAACACAAAATAATTTTCATTCATCCAAAAAACAAAGTACACAACCCAGCTCATCCCACGACGAACACAAAACATTCGCAAAAAAGAGAAGAAAAACACACACACATAGAAAATAATAACAATGTAGCAATCTTCTAAGCAACCGACCTCTTCTCCGCCCTAGCTTGCCTTACACGGTCTTCTCTCATTATTAATCCTTCGCCCCTTCTTCTTCTTCGCTCTCCTCATCTATGGCCTCCGAAGCCAGGGAATCGACGGAGCAACCACCATCGACACGGGCACGCGACTAGACAAGATACCGCGATGCCCTTACAACTTTAAAACATCATTAGGAGATTTCGGTATGGCAAGGTCCTTCAGTCGAAGTAAAGAAAAATTAGCATCCTCATATTGCACTACACTCCCTAATATGTAAAATGACAAAATTACCCCCTCTCATGATGTCAGCGTGCTGTCATAAGGCTGAAAAGTGACGTTTTTTTGGCCGAGATAGGTCGGAATGAAAGTTTGGACCGTAAAGTGTCAAGAAAGTGAAAGTTTGGACCGTCAGGTGTCAAAAGTGTAAGTTTGGATAGGTAACTATCAAACAGACGAAAGTTTGAATAGGTAACTGGAAATTTTCCATTGATGACCACTCTGCAACCATAGCATTTGCCCGTGATTAGTTATTCTCATATCAAACTATTTATAAGTTATATATGTATTTAATGCACTTCTGTTAATTCATATATATATTGGTGTTAAGAATTCTATGGTTTAATGTTTATATTGTCATTTCATGCAGTTTTTATCGTATACAAATAACAAGATATAAAAATTTATTTTCACTATTATTATATGTGATGTTATTTATCTTACTATATAATAAGAATGAATGTTTTCAAGCAGGCTGCAGACGTTAATTTTTCGTGTTCCAATTTTGCCCTTGTAAATGGATGTTTTCAAGCAGACTGCAGTCGTTAATTTTTTGTGTCCCAATTTTACCCCTGTAAGTTCAACTAATTACTATATTATGTTTTGTTTTACAGTAATAAATATCTGGAGGGCCCACACATATTAATCGGTTGGGACCCGCAAATAATAAATTTTCTTAACAGTTACTTGCGTTAGGGTCCGCTATAAATTGCAAAACAATCTTTCACTGTTTTAAGTCTTTCGATCTTGCCTCAAAAATTTACGTTTCGCACTTATTGGCCTGCTATAAATTGCGAAATGGTCCTTTTAATTTTTTACTTCTTTTAAATTTGACCCAAAATATTTTGTTATTAATTTATAGGCCCTACTGTAAATTATTAATTGGTCCTTTTATTTTAGGATTATTTATGTTTTGCTCCAAAAGTTTTCCTACTATATTTTTTGGTGTTTTTTCGTAATAAATAACTTGTGTGCTCGCGCGTATTAAATAATTGCGACCCGCTTAGTATAAAATTGATTAACACTCAATACCTTGGGGTCCACTGTAAATTTTAGAACATACCTTTTAATATATTATGTTTGTGGTTATGCAGTAATACATCGTTAAACGCGTCCCAGTTAGGTTTTGGTAATTAATAGTACAACGGTCCTGTGTACATTGGCCCCGCCTAATATTTATGCTCGTCCATCTTTCGAGAAATTATTACTTACAACCGCTGCACCACATCATCGTGTTCTATGTGGTGCATCACTCTAATAAAAAACTTACACGTAAGATAGCAAAAAAAATAATCAATTACACATCATGATTATAATTGTCTTCTCCATGTTCACTGGTTCTCTCGCACACACCAACACATACCCGAATGAAACTGTCGGTCTAAGTTATGTTCATTCCACCGTCGAAGAACACATTGCAACACCACACTTTCAATTTTACACGGTTTTTTCATTTATAAAGTATAGATCCAGATATCTTTATTTTGTTTTCCTTTGACATTCAGAACTACAAAGAAAAATTCAATAATTTTCTTAATTAGTAATCTCATTATCTGCGGTTTCTTACACTTTATAATTTTTTATGGTATGTAAAATGACTATGTGTGTTACAGTAAGTGATTTCTACGAAGTAAAAAATGTCAAGAATGAGTGGGAATTTCTTTTATTAGAGAGGAAATTAAGAATAGAAAATTAAGAGATGGGCACACGAAATTCGTAGAGGTTAATTTTTGGTTCGTGGCTGAAATCCGTCTCTGTGCGTTTGTACATGAGAGAGAAGATCCAGAAAAAATTATAAAAATGATGACTGTGATATTATTATCTATTGGTAAGTTTTTTATTGGTTGGCTACACCACGTCTTATGCGATGACGTGGTGCAGTGGTTGTACATAATAATTTCTCCCATCTTTCATTGTTTTGATTTTGTCCTATAAGTTTAATAAATTACTATATTTTGTTTCAAGAAAATATTATATTATAGTTGCAAGTTATTTCAAAAATAGAATTTGAATATCATTTTTAAACATGTAAAAACATTTATTATTTTTCTACATAAAAAGTATTTATCGTTCAAAACGTCCGCATGGGGCAAAGTTGCCTAGTTATACTATAAAAACTTGAGTGGTTGCAAATAAAAAACTTTATTTTTTCTTACAAAATCAAATATGTATTGCTGCATTCTTTTCTTGATTTAATGTCTTCTTTTTCCTTTTTTGAATATTTTAAAGAATTTTATATTATATCGTATTTGTTTTCACCTATTGTTTACGAAATATTTCCGAAACTTTTCGAAACGTTTTCGAAATTTCTCAAAATGTTTCCAATATTTGGTACACCGAAACATAATGCCGAACCTAAATTTTAATCCATGGTTAATTGACTAAATTGGTGAGGAGATAAGTTAATGGACGAAACAAATTTATATCCCATAGTTGGTATTAAAAATTCAAAATAAATATCAAATTTGGGATAGTAAAGGCATTTTGTGGCCGTTCAAACACGATGTTTGCAGTGAGGCTTTGAGAATCATATGGCAACGTGGTATTGGGATACAAATGAGTGGCAACATTATATTCAAACGTGCTCGGAGGAGATACCTATGCCATAATGTAACATAATTGGAAATATAAAAAGAGTAATTTCAACAATATACAATCAAGCGTAATTGTTCGTCCCAAACCAAATTAAGTTGGCATTCCATTATCGTTAAACTTACTTTCTGTTAGAAATGTATGTTTTATCGAGAATATACATACTTAATTTAAAGATGACAACGGCTTTATCTTGATAATATTCATCATAATACCAACATGTTCCTATAAAAAAAGTCGTGCATGGAGTTCTTTTTTGTTGTTTTTAATCACCATAACTAACATTAAAAGTATCTCTTATAATAATATAAGATAAGATAACGTTAGAGTGGTTCTTCAAAGTCACGATTATTACTTTATTTTTTATAAGATGATCTCAATTAGTTTGATGCTCTGCTAGTCAAAAAGAAAAACTATTTAGTATTGGCATAGATGCTCTTGAAAGCAAAAGGACTAGGCGCAACGCGTCCTTCATTGGAAGTAGGAAAAGTAACTCGGAAACATAATTTCCGAGTATTGTCAACAAAATTGAGAAAGGGGA
This sequence comes from Linaria vulgaris, assembly GCA_948329865.1. Taxonomy (NCBI): domain Eukaryota; kingdom Viridiplantae; phylum Streptophyta; class Magnoliopsida; order Lamiales; family Plantaginaceae; genus Linaria; species Linaria vulgaris. Next base: position 80,649,431 of record OX415250.1, read on the forward strand.
AAATATATGACTGACTGTAGATTCAATTAGAAGACTATTACAATATCTTGTCGAATTCATGTTATGGGTTAAGTTTAATTTATTTATATTAATAATATGTCTTGTTAATTTAGTAGTATATACTTTAGTCGTTATTAGGAGAATTAATATTAAACACATTTATTTACTGTGTATTGGTTAGATACTGTATTTTTTGTTGGTTACTAACAGTTGAACAAAATAATTTATCAAGTTTCATGGAGGTCATTAAGAATTTACTTTTGTAATTACACCAAATCTGAGGATGTATGACTCTGTAATTATTGTAAAATGTGTCATTCTAATTCTTAGTCAAGTATTATTAAATTCTTGACGTTTAATACTCTTCTAGGATCTTCACAATCCGATATTCTATAATTGGATATTTAGATTAATAGTGCCACGATTATAGCAATTAATCATAAATAGTTCAAGCACATGCAATAGGCATAATACACAGTTCAATATCTTAAGACCTTAGTTGGGAATTGATTTCTTGCTTAATTTTATAATATATGAAAGTCAGAACTAAGATATATTTATGTTATCAATTAGACACATGCAAAATTCGAAAAAGAAATATTATTGAAATAAAAGAATATGAAGTTATAAACCTTAGAAAGACTCTGGATTTTAAAAACCTGAAACTAAGATATCCAAGCATTTTTGCTTATATTTAAATTACGATTAATACAATCAATTATATATGAGTTACAAATAGGACTGTCTTGATACTTTATTTTTCATTTTTCATTTTTTTTCTCTAAAAACAGACTCTTTATATTTTAAGTGTCGGAAATTTTGTTTTGGCCAATATTTGAAACTTTATTTAATAAAATTGAAATTTCTTTAGTTTAACGGAATCCACATTTTGAGTAGAGAAATCTAGTATACTTAATTATACAAAACTAATTTGGGATGAATGAGAAATTAAATGTTAAATTTGACAAGTTTTTTTTTTTTTTTGATAAGCCAAATTTAATTCAAAGAGCACAAGGGGTGCTCGCCTACAAAGTTTAAGACATACACATTCGAGGGGAACATGACCAATCAACAAACGAAAACACAAAATGAGGAACCTTTACCTTAATCCAAACTCAAGATCTTACTCTGACAAGTTCGATCATTTCTCTTTTTTTTGAAATGCCACATTGTTTCTTTTTATCCAAATTGTCCAGGCAACAATAAACCAAATGCATGTCCATCCTTACGTGCTTTTTGTTTACGAAGAGCTCCTAGAATTGTTGAAGATACAAATTTTTTTTTTTTTTGTGAATAACGATAAGAAATCCCACGCAATTTCTTGCTCTCACTTGTCCCAGCCCATAGAAATTTTCTTACAATATTAGTAATGGCTTTAATGATCTTTAATGGAGCTTTGTAAAATCAAAGATAGAAAAAAAATCAACAAATTTAGTTCGATCCTGCTTCCTTGCCTCTATTACCCCGGCAACACTCATCCATGCTCATCCACACCGCTTCAAATGGGAAATTAACAAGTTTGGTCCCATAACTTGGACATTTTTTGATTTTGATACAATAACTTGGCAAGCCTCGATTTTGGTCATCTAAGTTGGCACGTTGACTCGATTTTGGTCTCCCTTCCATCATATTGTCCAGTTGGCCAATAATTATGCTATTTTGACCCATAAGTACACTTGTCACCTATGTGGATGCCACATAATAATATAAAAATACAAATAAAAAAGAAATTATAATTTGATCACAAAATAATAATGTTATTTTTTTTAATATTCTATATAAATCTCCAACTTTTTATATTCTAAAGAAACAAATAATCTCAAAAATTAAATTCAAATATTTTTTGATAATACTAATTTTTATATTTCATCAAATATTACTAACTCCTTTTATTTTATTGCTATTGTCGTATAAAGTTCATTATAATGTTTAACTAATTTATTTTGAAATATTCAAATGTTTTTTCTTTTATACATGAAAAACCAATAATATTACATAATACTAAGTTTAAATACAAACCTAAAAAAACCTGAAACGTATTAACAAGTCTACAACAAATATTTAATAATAATAATAAAAATAAAAATAAAACTACGACATAAACTAGGGGTGTGTCGGGGTAGGGTACCCACCCCGTCAGGGAATCAAATGACGGTACCCTCGTATTTTAGAATGAAAAAAAGAACCCTCGTTCCCGTACCCCTTTTAGTTGGGTAACTACAGCTAAATACCTGATAGGGTAGGGTACCCAACTTTGCAGGTTGAGGGTACCCTATTCTTTTTTTTTTATTGTTTAAAAAATAAAAATGTAAAAAGATATGAGTTAATTGTTAAGTAAAGAAAATATATGTTGCAAGTTGTATTATTAAACGTCTAACTAATAAAAGAAAAGTACATATTTATTGTATTTAGGCGTATATCTTCTTAAATTTCAAGGAAATATCATAGTATAAAAAGATATGGGTACCTTATAGGGTAAGAAAAATGGACCAGAACTACCCGTTCTCATACCCGCACCCACCTTAGAACCCACAAGTAGTACATTTTAAGGTACCCGCACCCGAATCAACCCGACCCTATAGAGGATTTCTCGTATGGGTAGGATTTGGGAATGGGTACCCGCTCCCATTGCCCACCCCTAACAGAAACCTCTTGTAATCAAAAAGAAAATTTAAGAATAAAACCCTCCCCCACCCCCACTTGTCTTCTACAACACAACACCCCATCCTCTTCCTCCTAAGGCAGTGGCAGCGGCAGCGACACCCTCCGATGCACCACAACCCACACTCATCTCCACCTCATCAACGGAGCCCCATCAATCGCCACCAGTAGTCTTCTACAACACAACACCCCTTCCTCCTCCTCCTCCTCCTCCCAAGGCAGCTGCGGGGGCGCCATCTGCTCCACCACCATCCACACACTTCTCCACCTTATCAATGACACCTCATTAATCGCCGCCGTAAATCAATCTCAATTTCTTCTCGCACTCTCAAAGTCGCCTCCAACCAAATCCCCAAATATCATCATCGTTCATGACAGCGCGATACAAAATGAGCATGGGTTAAATCCATTGATCGACGCGATTGGTGAGGCAGAGTCGTGGAGGATGTTGAGAGGATTGTGGGTGGTGAGGAGAGAAAGAAGCCACAATCCGATGGAAGGGGGACCAAAATCAAGTGAATGCACCAATTTAGGTGACCAAAATCGAGGCTTGCCAAGTTATTGTATCAAAATCGAAAGATGGCCAAGTTATGGGATCAAGCTTGTTAATTTCACTCTTCAAACCTAAATCTATCTTTAACCCCCTTAGTTTGGTTTCTCCGGCATGAGATCAACAAATTTATATTCTAATTGAGTAAAAGAAAAGTAAAATTTTACTGTAATACTTTATAAGAGACTTCATTAGAGGAGAAATCCATTTAAGGGGACTTCTTTAGAGGAGAAATCCATTTGATAGGATTTCTTGAAAAGGGGACTTATTTAGAGGAGAAATCTATTTGAGGGGCCTTCATGTAGAGGGGACTTCTTTAGAGGAGAAATCCATTTGAGGGGCCTTCTTTAGCTTTAGAAGGATTGACCTTCTTTAGAGGAGAAATCCATTTGAGGAGGAATTTGAAAAAAACACCGTGCTTATTTTCCCGGTACATCACGTGGATTTTTGGAGGGACTTCAATGACATCATGAGCCAAGATGAGAAAAGTGGGGGTATCCCGAGGCCGACTTGGTGTATGAGAAATGTTAACGCATAAATCCGTCGTGCCTGCTAGCTTCACGGAGAGAGCGTTTGATTTGTTCAGAACGCTGATCCCGACCCGAGGAGGGCGATGAATTTTGTAGATTTACGACTGGACTTGAATAGATTTCGAGGTGCCTATGTATCCCACGATCGGGGAATCAAGCCACTCGTAGTTCTGATGCTTTTTGTTTTGTTCGGTGTGACCGGAGAGAGTTTTTGACCGTGACGAGTTGATGTTGGTGTTGTTCTTCTTGAAATGGTGATGGTGAAAATTGTTGTTGATGTAAGAATGGAGGGGTTGGTATGTAATATTGTGCTTCTTTGTAGCCTTGTATTGAAAGAAGGAGGATAATATTTGATGAATGGTTTTTCTTCTCTCATTTCAACCGTGTCATTTCTCTTTGGTGGATGAGTCATTTTATAAGTAGTTTCCTACCTTGCATGTATGTGGCTACTTGTCACTTTATGCAGCTAGTTGTCATTTGGTGTAGCTAGCTGTTATTTGGTGTAGCTACTTGTCATTTTGTGCTCATAATGAATGAATGCAAGACACTTGTCATGATAAGGGTATAATCAAGCATTATGATCTGCGTGGTAAGTGTGGTACGAGTATTTTTATGGATATGAGTCATGTAATACGGTGTCGTTTACGAATTTCATAATAAAGCGTTTATCGTTATAAATTTATTCGTGTAAAATATCTTAGTTACGTGTATATATGGTGTAATAATTCACGATAAATACAAATGAAGTAATATTGGTAATCGAACCATCGTAACTATATTTTTAGTACGGATATTTTTACCTGTTAACAGGAGTCCCCCAGTTTTCAGTGTAGTCATAGACTTATGACTGCGCTGGAAACTTTAAGAGTCGAGTGTTACGATGGTTCGATTACTACGACAACTAGCATCGTGTACTCGATAGTTTATATAGGTGTGTTCGATTGAGTCCGCGCGTGTTGTCATTTGGTGTATACTCGATAGTTCATATATTGTGCTTCTTTGTAGCCTTGTATTGAAAGATGGAGGATAATATTTGTTGAATGGTTTTTCTTCTCTCATTTCAGCCGTGTCCTTTCTCTTTGGTGGATGAGTCCTTTTATAAGTAGTTTCCGACCTTGCATGTATGTAGCTACTTGTCACTTTATGTAGCTAGTTGTCATTTGGTGTAGCTAGTTGTTATTTGGTGTAGCTACTTGTCATTTTGTGCTCATGATGAATGACGGCAAGACACTTGTCATGATAAAGGTATAATCAAGCGTTGTGATCCGCGTGGTAAGTGTGGTACGAGTATTTTTACGGATATGAGTCGTGTAATACAATGTCATTTACGAATCGCGTAATAAAGCGTTTATCATTATTAATATTATTCATGAAAATGTCTTAGTTACGAGTATATATGGTGTAATAATTCTCGATAAATACGAATGAAGTAATATTGGTAATCGAACCATCGTAACTATATTTTTAGTACGAATATTTTTACCTGTTAACAAGAAACTTTCGTGAAGCTCTTCTCGAGGCGGGTTTGATGGATCTTGGATATGGGTGAAGACGATTTACATGGTGCAACCGTAGAGAAGATGGCGACACTATCTAGGAGAGATTAGATCGAGCTTGTGGGTCAGATAGTTGGCGAAAAATGTTTGACAAGGCTCGGGTGGAGAATCCTACTATGCGTAAGTCTTACCATTTGGCCATTTTTATATCTTTGGAATCGCGACACAGAGGGAGAGATGAATGGAGACGGTCCAAACATTTTCGATTTGGGGCGTGCTGGTCGAATGGCGCCGATTGCATGAACATTATTGAGAATTTTGGAACGACCATACAAGGGGTAAGACGAACCAAGATTTAAATATAAAACGCGCTCAATGTCGTGTTGGATTAGTGAAATGGTAATTTTCATGGTCTGAAATTAAAAAATGTATCCCGATCTCACGCATCAGATTAAACTCTTAAGGGAATGGTTGGTCTCTTCAGGTTCGAAGCAAAAAGAGGCGGAAGTAAATTAGGATTTAGAACGTATGATAGATAAGGATGAATTGTGTAGCGCCCCAAAAATTAGAAAGAAAATAAATGTATACATTAGTCCTTGAACTTTTAAAAATTTCCATTTTTGACCCTAATTGTTTTAAAAAGATTGCCTTTTAGTCCCTCAACTTAAAATTTAGTCTTTTATTATTTTATAGGTCTCTAATCCTAAAACATATATTTCAAATATCAACCAAGTTGATCGAATTACCTAGAAAAAATACATAAGTAAATATGTATGTAACAAAGAAATCTAATTATACGTATTTGAATTTCAATTATAAATAATTGAGGGACTTGATATGCAATTAACCAATTGATGAAGTAAGCCATGACATTCTTAAGAGCATTATTAAATTCAGATTTTTTGTGATTTATTATAAAATAATCAAGGTGGGACATAGATAGTTATGATTTAATTACTATTTTCGCCTATAAATACTCAATATTGTTCAACATTTTATACAACCCAAAATAATCATATTCTGCAAAAGTAACTAGAAATAAAAGTTGTTCCTTTTTGTGTTTTTGTTTGCAAAAGTTTTTTTTTCATATTTTTATCTTACTATTTTCTACCCGAAAAGATGCCAAAACTTTTATTACGTAGGAAATGCCGATTCTGCAATGCACCTTAGAAAAATCATATCAAATAGTAGAAACATTATTTTACTACCATTTTTCGGCTGCATACTCTTCTTGGTGTCTTATATCTTTTGTATGAAGACATATTTCTCAAATAATATGATCTAGGAGGGCATAATCAATTAACCGTAAACTTCTGCCAGAAAATTCGATAGCAACTCTTATGTTGCAAGAATTATTTAACATAGCAAACCTTTGTGTTTTCACAAAATCTTGGATTCCCTCATCTCTCATGATGCTAGAAACCATAAACCATAAAAAAATTGAAGACCAAGTTCATTTGGATGTCCGATCAAAGGTAAAACCAAAACTGTGGTGATTTTTCAGTTTATTTGGCACAACCTTTGTTTTCTTAATTTATAAGTTTAATCACCATCATAATTCAAGTATTTGTTATACACATAAATTTAATGTGACATAGTATTAGTTATAATTAAATTATTATAATTTATAATCATGAATTGACATTTTTGTGATTTTATTTATAGCATTTAAATGGTATATTTATCATGCTTAACATACTATTTTCATAAGTCTTACAAGATTATTCTTGTCACTTCATTACTTAACCATCAACTAAGATTATTTATCATAATAAACATTCCTTATCACATGTTTTGATAAATCTCCCATGTTTATATATTTATTTTTAAGTTGTAAAACAAGTATATGCATTTTAAACTTACTAGGTAAAATAAAGTAATAATTGACTAAGTTAGACCTTTTAATGTGTTACTTCATATGATACTTATTTGATGTGTGGTTATTAAAAGTTTTGAATTGATTAAAGGCTAAAAAGACGAGTTTGCATAGAGTTAGTTAAGCAATACGTTTTTTAGGATTGATTATGGATCGAATTGGATAGTTAATCAAACTTTACTTTTTACCGTTACTTGTCGTCGAAATGACTTTAACATGAATACTCACATTCATAAGTTTAAAAAAAATATGGTTGTTTAAGATTATTTTGAGAGATAAATAAGGTGTTTAAAACAATAGATATTTGATATTCAATTTAAGCAAATATTTTTTTTCTTTAAATTCATCATTGAAGATTTTCAATTTTTGAGTAATGACATAAATTAAGCTTATGTGTTATTTACTAAGATTTACATTATAACTAGCATTCTTAACTAGAACATTCTCAATTTCACCAATATCAGAACTAAAGAAAAAATACTAATATTTGTTGAGGTAAATTATAAATTCAGTTGATTAATATTATTTAAATTTGTTAAAGGTTTGACGAACTAATCAACGACATCAAGGTTCTCCGTACGAGTAAAGGTGAGGTTCCATTTCTGATTTGTTCTAGCCCCGTTTGGCATCCGGCCCTGAGGAACTTGGATAGAATAACCACTACTCCGTTACCAAACCTCGAGCAACCTATATTTCATCATAGTCGTGTTTTGCATCCCATCCCATAACATGATTTTCCTACTCATCGTTACATCGTATCCCATCATTTATTATTTATCATATTGATTCATAATCATGGTATTTCTCCGATATTTTAATCTTATGTTGGTTCTTGAACTGTGCAAAGAGCAACGGAATGTGTTCGGGACATGTAGCTAAAAGAGCAACGAATACTATCCGGTTTACTAGATTATTTGTTTATCTGTTATACCCATTGGGACGCCTTTGGGAAGTTGGGCCCAGAGATTGAGTCGGGTTACTGTCGGGCAATAAGGACTGTCGATTTAAGTAATTTCACTTGATACCCATCTATCTAGGCGCCGCTTACAGTTAGGAGTTGGCTGTAACCCGCGTGCTGGATCGACATGTACTTGAGCATGTCTCTTGATTGTTTGCGAGGTCGCTCCTCGTCGGGAGGTATAAGGTAGAATATTAGAAGTAATAAGACTGGATTTGTTTATTGTTAAATACAAGTTCATTAACTAATCTATGAAAATTCCAGTACCATTGCTACATCAAATTGTCTAGTTAAACTATTTCTACTGGTAAGATCACTCCTCGAATTGTATCCATTAAAAACTTATTCCTCATTTCTTTTGTCCATTCCTCAAGATAAAATCAACATGGCAATATGGATTAAGTGAATAATTGTTCAAGCGTGCATTTTGGAATATTCGTGTTTTGTCACTAGTGCATAACCATTTAAAAAGTAGTCACATTGTTTGTAATACCAAGACTTTCGTTGTATATATCAAAATATACTTTATAAAACGTATATGGTTTTGATCCTGAACAAGTGAGACTTCTTTCTATGAGTTGTGCTTTAGTATGGATTGGGTAAAGGGGCTGGCCACCACTGAACCAACTCTGATCGGAGCAGGGCTCATGGGGCGCAGTCGTCACAGAAAATGTACTTTTTAGATTAGGTTTTGAGTGGGGTTTTGGGACTCTTACTATGTCATGTGTTAAAAATGTCTCTTATTCACTTATGATAAATGGTTGCGATGTTGGTAATATTGTACCCAAGAGAGGATTACGACATGGCGATCCATTATCTCCATACTTGTTCTTTTCTGTTACGAAGGTTTTTTTTAGGTTTAACTAGTGACTCAGAGCGTCGGCATACACTTAAGGGCATTGCAGTGAATCGCCATGCCCAGGTGTGTCTCACTTGTTATTTGCAGATGACACTATGCTTTTCTGTGAGGCTAGGGAAGAGGTGGCAGTTGAAATCTTGGAGATTCTGGATAAATTTGCTAGGTATCGGGGCAGGTGATCAATAAGGATAAATTAGTCGTGGTCTTTAGTAAAAATCTGATAGAGGAGAGACGGCTTGAGATTGCAGAGATCTTAAGTATGAGGGTGGCGAGAAAGCACGAGAGTTATTTAGGGATGTCGTCGGAGATTGGGAGATCAAAAAGAGATATTTTTGACTTTTTGAGAGACAGGGCGTATAAGAGATTTCAAGGATGGAAAGAGGTATATTTGTTAGGGGCCGAAAAGAAGGTTCCGATAAAATCAGTTGCTCAAGCAATGCCGACGTTCATTATGGGTTGCTTTCGGTTACTATAGGCTATCATCAAAGAGTTGGAATCTTTAACTAACTATAGTGGTGGGGAAGCTCATCCTACAAACGTGTCCATTGGGTTGCATGGAGCAAGTTATGCCGGAGGAAGAAGGATGGTGGGATGGGATTTCGAGACTTACGTGCTTTTGACCTTGCTTTATTAGCAAAACAAGCATGGCGTATTTGGAAATTCTCGGACAACCTTGTTAACCAAATTTTCAAGGCCAAGTATTTTCCAAATGCTCGATTTTTGAAGCTCGTGGAGGCAATGGTCACTTATTCACTTGGCAGAGTATTTGGGGGTCCATTTCTGTTCTGAAGAGGGGTATTCGATGGCGTATATGGGATGGTAATTTGGTCAAGGTTGGAAGGGATGCTTGGTTGGCTCAGCCGACCTCATTTAGGCTGATTGCACCTCTTTTTAATGAACACATGGATTGGCATGTTAGTGATTTTATAGACGAGGACACAGGGCAATGGAATGTGGTTCTTATCCGCGAGATTTTCTGGGAAGTGAATGTGTCGCTAATCTTATCGATCCCATTGGGAGACAGATATGTGACCAACAAATTTGGCACTATTGTAAGTCGGGTGTTTTCTCTGTTAAAAGCGCATACCATTTAATAACGGACCAAGGACTGAATTCGAATGATTTCTCGACATCATGTAGCAAGGAGTTTGACCGGAATATTATTTGGCCGTCAAGAATCCGAATAAGGTTAAACATTTTCTTTGGCGAGCATGCTCCAACATCCTTCCTACTTGGGGAAATTTGGTCGGTCGACGTGTGGCCACTAAGACGGAGTGTGTGGTGTGTCACGAGAATTTTGAAGACGTCCTCCATATGTTATTCTTTTTCCATGTTGCTCGCCAGTTTTGAGCTTTGTCTCATTTCCCTGTTTCAGTTATGGTTTTAAATCGAGAGAACGTGGTTGGGTGGTGCAAGCGAGTGTTGGTATAGTTAGATACGATGGAGCTTTTGAGAACAATTATTGTGTATTGGGGCCTGTGGGGCAATCGAAATAGGATTCTGTTGGGGAGAAGGAGTCCTCACCACTAGATATTGCGAGTTTCTGCTATTTCTTTCATGGCCAACAAGCAAACTTACATTAGTAGCAGAATCGAGTTCATTCGTGCGATATCTCATGGTCACTGCATTGTAAACCATTGCAGAGGGAGGTAATATTATCGCAAACATTAAATCCCTTTGTAGTGATCAACCAACGTTCTTCTTTCAATGGATTAGAGGGGATGGTAATACGGAGGCTCACTTTATTGCTCGGTCTGCTCTCACCAACTCCGATTGGATTTTGAACTATGTTCTTGAACCAGATTAATCTTAGATTGTGCATCTTTATTATACTATGTTGCCGTGTCTTCAAACCTGGCCCAATCACAGAATCGGTGAGGCAACTGGGTAGTGGGTCAGCAGGTCGGACCGATCAAACCACTAATTGGATCGGTTTGTTGACTTTAGTCAACGTTCAATAAAATATCTAATTCAAATTCAACTGTATAACAAAAGTCATAACAAAATACTCAATCCCTCAACTACAAAATCTCTAAATAAATAGATCATGCTCTCATATTATTTTGTTATATTATATAAAAAATAAGAATATGGATACCACAATACAAGGAGTTGAACCCGTGACCTCCAACAAAATAACTTATTGAAAAGTAGTGAAAACCATTGAGCTATAAAACAATATAATAAGTGATCCAACAAACAATATATTTAATGAAAGCTAAAAGATTGTTTTAGATTTTTAATTGTCGGTCAACCATATCATAAAATTCAATACAAGAACTACAATATGTAATACTAAAATCTAGAAAATAAACTATGCATTGAACGAATTGCTAGACATGAAATTGTAGGATGCATGCTCGTTTCGCTTAAAATGAAATTAAAGATGGAAAATAACATTTTTTTTTGAAAATTTTGTGGGCCAATAGGCAGTCTGCGGTGGATAGATCTCATCGATATACCCAAATCAAAAAACAATCGTCCAAAACGGACGATTCTACTCAAAGTTATGGACTTTTAAAGTTTTGCATGTTTTTTCCTTTTTTTTTTAAAAGAAACTTTCAAGGCATATTAGAAATTGGCAAAAAAATTAGGCCGATTTGCAATTGACAAAAAGTCAAAAGAAAAAAAAATAAAATAAAGGGCCAAGCCTGTTCGCTAGCTAACCGGTCGATCGGGTCACTGGGCGAATCGGCCGAATTCGCTGATTTGTTCGCTGGGGCTCAACAACCATTTTTTGAAACAGAACCGAACCGACAAGGCCACCAATTTTCTAACTAGATTGGTCGGACAGGCAAATCCAACGGTTTTGAAAAGAGTGCTATGTTGGTCTTCATTGTGTTTTCTGTTCTTCCCTTTGTAGCATGTCTCAAGCAAATACTTGATTGGCTTTTTGGCCGGATGTTATGATATATATATATATATATATATATATATATATTTTTTTTTTTTAAAAGTAAATCATAAAATCACTCGACGAAAGCTTGGTATAATAAACTAAATACATTAAAACACAAGAAGGCCTCCAATAGCTTTATTAATAAATGTATTATAATATATAAGTTAGTGTGGGACCGACGGCGAAGAAATGTGACGAAGACGGCAGTTACACTTCAGGTGAAATGCACAAGTCACAACTGGAGTAGAGTTAACATGCTAAAATAATAATAATTCATTAATTAATCAAATCCCAACTATTAATTTCATTATCATTATGATTAAATAAATAAATAAAGAAAAAGAATTTTAAATGATTTGTAATCTATTTTGTCTTCGGGCTCTGTGTCAAAAAAAAAAAACTTCCCCTGCAAAAAGCAAAGCAAAGTCTTCTCTTTCACACCTTTCAATCCCATTCCCATTTCTCTCTGCTCTGATGGACACCGTTGAGAGAGTCTAGGGTTTGTACACACACACACACACACTCACACACTCACACACACACACACAGAGTGACAGAGACACACACCATTTTTTCTTTACAAAGTTTAATTAAAGAAAGGTCCCTCCTTTTAGACTTTCTCTCTCTCTCATTCTTCTACCGCTTCAAAATTAATTTTATTTGTGTTTTTATTTGTTATGAAGTATATATGGTTGAATGACTCTCATGTGGTTGTTATTTGTTGCTATTATTGCTGAAAATGGGGAGTATTGAATATATCCGTGTTTTCAATTTTTGCTTCTTATGGTCACCAGTTGAAGATCTATCTGTTCAATTAATAGAATAGATTCCTTTCCTTTTTTCGGGTTTTGGGAATTAGGGTTTTATTTGATTTCTCTCTCTCTCTCTCTCTGTCTAATTTGAAATGGAGGAAGTTGAAAAAGCAAATATTTCAGCTCTACAAAGTTGCCATAGAGTTGTTAATCTCTTATCATCATCATCATCATCTCACCCTCAAGATCAAAATCAGTTTAGAAATAATTTATGTGAGCAAACAGGGGATGCTGTTCACAAGTTTAAGAGAGTTGTTTCTCTTCTTAACAATAACAACAACTCTGCTTCTGCTTGTGGTCATGCCAGAGTCAGAAAAGCCACCAAATTTAAGTTCCCTTTCCCTGAAAACATATTATTGGACACTCCAATCTTACGTCCCGACCACCCCAAACCCCTTCACCTCCTTCGAATTAACAACCCCATAGATAATAATAATACTCTCACATTGGGAACCACCCCTCCTCCTTCTTTGGAGTTGAGCTCCCATGGCAAGAATCCCATACATGTCGCACAACAAACACCGTTGCCCGCCTTTAACTTTCTCCAACAGCAACAACAGCAGCAGCAGCAGCAGCAGCAGCAAAGGTTTCAACTTCAGCAGCACCAGTTGAAACAGCAGCAGGCTAAGGAGCTTATGTATCGACGTAGTAATAGTGGGATTAGCTTGAATTTCGATAGCTCTACTTGCACTCCTACCATGTCCTCCACTCGTTCTTTCATCTCTTCGTTGAGTATGGATGGAAGTGTTGCCAATTTGGACGGGAACTCGTTTCATTTAATTGGGGCCGCCCGCTCTGCTGATCAGACTAGTTCCATTCATCACAAGAAAAGGTGCTCCAGGGGTGAGGATGGGAGTGTCAAATGTGGAGGGACTGGTAGATGCCATTGCTCTAAGAAAAGGTGGCTTGTGCCACTGCTACTACTTTATTATTAGTCAATGCATTTCGCTTGCTTGCGTAATAACAAATTCAAATATTTCTGTTTTTGATCTGTGTTTGGTGTGCTTTGACAACAACAGGAAGCATAGGCTAAAGAGGTCTATCAAAGTGCCTGCGATAAGTAACAAGCTAGCCGATATACCCCCAGATGAGTATTCCTGGAGGAAATATGGTCAGAAACCAATCAAAGGTTCTCCTCACCCAAGGTATATCATTTGATACTACCATTTTTATTTCTTCAACTATTTGTCGTTGATAGTCGCACCATAATGGAATGCTGCTATATGATTTTTTAGTGTTGTTCCTTAGCTACTAGGTTTGGATGTCATTATATTCATTTAAAAGTACTATGGCATGTTGTTCCTGTGCTGTTGAACCTCCATTTTGATGGTATTCGATCGTCACTTGATTCTTCCTGTCCTCATTAATTTTATTACTTTGAACAAGGAAAAAACAGGGTCTTTATTTGGTGGGTTGTGGGAAGGTTCTGTGACTCAATGTTTTATTTGCAAAACTGATTAAGTCTCAGCATTATTAGCTAGCCACCACTGTCCTCCATCGATATTCTCGTAAAACCTAAGCAATATATGTTTGTTAGAATGTGAAAGATTGTGTATCCTGTCAACTTTTAACTATATTGAATAGTAGTTTTTAGACTTAATTTTTGTTATAAACCGGTACTAGTAGACCAAATTCTTGGCCTGCTTATTCTCTTCAAATGCAGCTTTCTGACAAATTAAGTACTACCTAGAATTTCACCATTATGCCGACAAATTTTCTCTTTGGCCATCTATAATCACAAGCATTCCTTTCCCAAAAACAAAGTTTCGTTCTTATCTTTTTGTGCATTTTCTCAGGGGTTACTATAAATGTAGCAGCATGAGGGGTTGCCCTGCAAGAAAACATGTTGAGCGGTGCTTGGAAGAACCTACAATGCTTATCGTCACTTATGAAGGAGAACATAACCACCCGAGGTTGCCTTCACAGTCCACTAATGCATGAACTGCAGAAGGATTGGTGAAGAGCCGTGTAATCTCATAGAAAGCTGTCTCATGTCGATAGGTTGCTCGTTTTAGCTTGGGGAGGTAAATATGGGACAAATTCGTGGTTAAGATTATTGGTTTAAATCCTGCTTACTTCTTGACATTGGTAGGGCAAAAAATGTAACAAAAGTTAGAGAGGGTTTGTGGTTGTAACTTGTAAGAAAAGAATTCGTTTGTTTTCTGTGACTCTTTTTATTTGGTGAAAATGTGGAGCTTTTTGGGTTTAAGTACTATATTTGGGAGTATTTGCTTGTGTCTTACTTCATTGAAAGTGCAGATACTTTTTTGATTTCTAATTTGTAGAATGAAATTAAAAGATAGTTGTGGTATTCATTGGGACGACTGGCTTTATGATGTTTTGGAATTTTTTTAATGAAACACAGAAAGACAACTAGTACGTACGTGAAGGTTGAGGTTCAGATATATTCGGAGGTTCGAGTATATGATGGAAATATTGTTGAAAGAACGTTCATGAAAGAAATCTTGTTCAGTGGGACATATAATTTGTACATGGACCTGGTGCAGTCGGGTGACTATTATTCTATAATGTGAAATAGATGTTAATTTGGTTATAAATATATATATACTTTTGTATCTGCAAACTCTTATGCATGAAATAAGCGCCTAGTTAACTTACGTACGTGCACAATACTTTGAAATATTGTTCTATGTTCTCTACCAATAGTGAAATTATGCACTTTTTAGGGATGCACTAATTTTTGACGAATGTTTTTTTTTTTTGGAAAGAAATACAAATTAGATGTTGATGTCCTACAATTTGTATATATATATTTGATGCATACTATTGATATTACTATTATTAATAAATAATCAAATTTGTATTTTAATGTGTCATTTTCAAAAGTTTTAATTTAGCTGCGTATTACCATATCTGCACCATATATATACGCATCTATTATGTTGTTATCTTGGTAATAGTTGATTAAGATGTTCTTAAGGATGATAATCGCCTGGTCTTAGTCACATCCACTCTAAGCTAAACTTTACGTAGTGGTGACGTCATGAAGTGAAGATTATGTAATTAACTTCTACCAAATTCACGGCAAAAGCAACCAAATCACTAAGCACTAGCCAAGAAGAAAAAGCTAAATCTAGAAATAGGTAGCTAAGATTCTTGATCAGCTAGCCTAATTTTGATATCCTAACTTTCCCTTTCGTCCAATGTAGAAATCAATGAAAGATTTTCCATTAACAAAAATTACTATTTTATAAAAACTAAAAAGTACAACAATAGTTTATGAGAGGAGAAAAACTTAACGAGGGTGACTATGACTCTATAATCAGTATTACCATATTGCATTGAATGAACGGCATGAGTGGTTTGATAATGATAGAGACCTGGATGAATGTGGGATATTACATAAGCAAATAAACACGCTTGTCCATCATTATTATGAAAACTGCTGGCGTTAAATTTGCAGCCGCGGCTAGCTAGTGTTCAAAGTCCAACATGCGTGGCCAACACCATCTATTCTTTCCCACAAACTCAATTTTTTAAGTTATAAACTCAACTGGATAAGATTGGACGATCTCATTAAAAAAGAGCAGATGATTACGAAAGATTTTGATCAAGAAATTGAATTATTACTTCAGTTAAGTTGTGTGAGAGGTCACCAATTAGTAATGGGTTTGTTCAAATATAGTGAATAACTGAAAACTTTGGCTTAGTTATTCTTTCATATTGGCTCAATTAGTTTTTCAGCACATTCTTAAAAATTCAGCTACCATTTACTCATATACGCTGGACAACTAACTACAAATGGCATTTTTTTTTGGGCAATATGCTTTAAAAGGGACTAACTATTGCACGAGAACATAACATTCCTCACGAATTTACTCAAAGATCAACTCTTTCTTCCTTAATGTGTCATCAAATACCACGACTATTTTGTTAATGTCACAGTGCTCCTCTAGAAGATAATGTTGGAAGATAATGTTGGAAAATTGGTGTTGCACCAATATTATATAATTTATTTCGATTAATTCCTATTTATAAAATTGGAATTTCGTTAGCTCAATGAAATCTACATTTTGTGTAGATGAACCTAGTATATTTAATTGTTCAAAACCAATTTGGGATGAATGAGAATTTAAATGATAAAATGAGCTAGTTGAGATAAAATAAGTGTTTTTAAAACCGGACCGAACATCGAACCGGCAAGCTCACTGATTCAAGGTTCGATCGGTTGAACCGGTCAAACCACTGGTTGAACCGTTAAATAGTGTGTTCTTAAAGTGTTATAATATAAATGTTAGGTATTTTTATAACAAATCGTGATATTATACAATTAAAATTCCTTATTGTTGACATTCAAAATAATTTATGTTATATGTATATATGATATATATACAATGAATGTCTAAATATAATTATATATTTTTTTCTTCCTTATTTTGTTTTCTATTTATATGGGATTGGCCCAAATGTTTTATTATTTAAATTTACTGGTGAAGCCCAATTACTAATTGAAAGCCCAAACTACTTTTTTTAATACAAAGCCCAAACAAGTTATAAGAATAATAATAATAAAAAAATTAACCAACTTTTTCCACTTTCTTTCCGCCACTCTCCCATTTTCAGCTTTTTACTCTCTCTTTTCACTTTCTCCTATCTCTCTTTTTTTTATACATCCTTTCTTCTCTCTCTTTTAGTGTAAGCACTTAAATTCTTCATCTTTTTGTTTAGAAATGAAATGAGTGTGGTTGTTTGAATTAGATTTCTTCATAATCAAATTAATTTTTTATAATTTTTTTTGTCAAAGTGTAAGATTCTTATTTTGAAAAGGATAAAGAAGAGAAAAAAAAATTGACCGGTTCACTAACCGGTCCGGGTGACCGGTTCGATCCGATTGACCCGGGTTTTTGGGCGGTTCAGCTCGGTCAAACTGACCCGCGATTTTTTTCACTCATTTCGGACCGGAGCAAGTGCCGAACCGCGGTCGGACCAGTCGAACCGGCCAGTCCGGTCCGGTTTTCAAAACTCATTGAATCCTTCCAAGTTGCTGCTATGATAGAGAAATTGTTGCCGTCCTGGAAGGAGTTCAAGAACTATCTCAAGCACAAGGAGATGAATCTTGAAGACTTGATAGTCAGACTTTGGATTGAAGAAGATAATCGAATGTCTAAGGCCAAGCCAAAGCAGATGCAGATGGAGGCTAGAGCCAATGTGGTGGAACACAAGCCCAACTCTAAGAAGAGAAAGAATCACGGCAATGGTGGAGGGCAAAAAAAAGAAAAAGAAAAAGAAGTTCAAAGGGAACTGCCACAACTGTGGAAAGCCGAACCACATGGCTAAAGACTGTCGACTCTCGAAGAAAGACAACCAGAACCCGAACCAGTCCAACCATGTTGCTGTGGTTCAAGACAAGAGCGCTCCGGTCAACATGAGTGACCTGATGCTTACCGCAGTTGTCTTAGAGAACAACATGGTGGACCATCCAAATGAATGGTTTGTCGACACTAGTGCCACTCTCCACGTCTGTTTCGACCGAGACATGTTCTCCACATACTACTCGTTCAACAACCGGAAGTTGTACATGGGGAACTCTGCAACATCCGACATCATCGGAAGTGGAAGAGTGGTGCTAAAGATGACTTCGAGCAGAGAGATAACTTTGGTTGATGTACTGCATGTTCCAGATATTCAAAAGAATTTAATATCTGATTATGCACTTGATGCAAGCGGTCTTAGACTAGTGTTTGAGTCTGGTAAATTGGTGCTCACTAAGAATGGGCAATTTGTTGGTAAAGGTTACGCGGTCAACCGCATGTACAAGATGAATGTAATGACTGTAAAATGTGACCTTGAAAATAATAATAAAACTATTACTTCTGCTTACTTGATTGAGTGTTCAGATTTATGGCATGTTAGATTAGGACATGTTAACTTTAATACTCTACGAAAACTAGTAAGCTTAGAGTTATTGCCTTCATTCAATATCGAATCTCAAAATAAATGTGAGATTTGTGTAGAGGCCAAATTAACCAAATTACCGTTTTCTTCTGTAGAAAGAAACACTGAACCTCTAGACTTAATTCACACCGATATATGTGACTTAAAATTTGTGCAAACTAGAGGTGGTAAAAAGTACTTCATTACTTTTATTGATGACTTCACAAGATACTGCATAGCCTACTTACATAGAAGTAAAGATGAAGCTCTACAAGCTTTTAAAATCTACAAACTTGAGGTTGAAAATCAACTTGGCAAATAAATAAAAACTATCTGAAGTGATAGAGGTGGAGAATATCGAGCTCCATTTGACGAATTTTGTGCTTCTTTCGGCATCATTCATCAAACAACAACCCCTTATTCACTACAATCGAATGGAATTGCTGAACGCAAAAATCGTACTCTTAAGGAGATGATGAATGCCATGTTGATGAGTTCTGATTTACCACAAAATTTGTGGGGGGTTGCAATCCTCTCAGCAAATCTTATATTAAACAAGTTACCTCATAAAAGTAGAAATGAAACCCCTTTTGAGTTATGGAAAGGTCGAAAGCCTTCCTACAAATACCTAAAAGTGTGGGGGTATTTAGCAAAGGTAGAAGTACCTAAACCTAAACAAGTAAAGATAGGACCTAAGACCATTGACTGCATATTCATTGGATATGCGCACAACAGTAGTGCCTATCGCTTCTTAGTACATAAGTCTTCAATTCCTGATATTAATGAAAATATGATCATTGAATTAAGGAATGCAGTATTCTTTGAAAATATATATCCTTGCAAAGAAAGGAAAGAATCTGGTTCCCTTAAAAGAACCTATTAAGTTGCAAAGGATAATCATCAGGAAGATGAAGAACCTAGACGCAGTAAAAGGGCTAAAACA
Source organism: Linaria vulgaris (assembly GCA_948329865.1). Taxonomy (NCBI): domain Eukaryota; kingdom Viridiplantae; phylum Streptophyta; class Magnoliopsida; order Lamiales; family Plantaginaceae; genus Linaria; species Linaria vulgaris. The sequence goes on from OX415250.1 coordinate 80,668,910, forward strand.
GCTAAAAGCTATGGTCTTGATTTTCTGACTTATATGTTAGAAAATGAATTGAGGACAATAAGTGAAGCCTTGTCCTCTCTAGAAGCTCCCTTTCAGAAAGAAGCTATCAATAGCGAAATAGAGTCTATTTTGCACAACCACACGTGGGAGTTGGTTGATCTCCCAACGGGTAGCAAACCTTTGGGCTGCAAATGGATACTGAAGAGAAAGTATAAAACAGATGGATCTATTGAGAAGTACAAGGCCAGATTGGTGGCTAAAGGGTTTAGACAAATAGAAGGCCTTGATTTTTTCGACACATATTCATATGTGACCAGGATCACATCTATTAGAGGGCTCATTGCTATTACTGCATTGAAAGGTCTAGAAATACATCAAATGGATGTCAAGACAACATTTCTAAATGATGAATTAGATGAAGAAATCTATATGGAGCAACCTAAAGGGTTTGTCGCTCCAGGAAAGGAGAAAAAGGTGTGTAGACTCATTAAGTCACTATATGGGCTTAAACAAGCACCAAAGCAGTGGCATGAAAAATTTGACAGAACGATGTTGTCAAATGGTTTCAGAATTAATGAATGTGATAAATGCGTATACGTAAAAAGCACACCTAATGATTACGTGAACATCTTCATATACGTAGACGATATGTTAATCATGGGAAGTAATCATGACCTAGTCATGAATACCAAGAAAATGTTGACCAAATATTTTGACATGAAAGACTTAGGGGTCGCTGATGTCATATTAGGGATTAAAATTACTAAGACGTCAAATGGGATCGTGTTGTCACAATCTCATTATATTGAGAATATACGTAAGAAGTACAATGCATATGACGGTCCTCCGGCTAAGACGCCAATATACTTGAGTCTACACTTGGGCAAAAATCATTGTGAACCTGTCTCTCAAGTATAATATGCCAGGATAATAGGATGTCTCATGTATATCATGAACTGCACTCGTCCAGATATTGCTTACTCAGTTAATAAATTGAGTAGATTTACGAGTAATCCAAACAAAGATCATTGGAAGGCGTTAATTAGAATACTTAGGTATCTAAAATACACCTTAGATTATGGATTACATTACAGTAGATATCCAACTATATTAGAAAGATATAGTGATGCGAACTGGATATCAGACTCTAATGACACTAAGTCCACCAGCGGTTATGTCTTTACCATTGGAGGTGGAGTTGTGTCGTGGAGGTCCTCAAAATAAACTTGTATAGCTCGCTCCACGATGGAATCCAAGTTTATTGCCTTGGATAAGGCTGGTGAAGAAGCAGAATGACTTCGTAACTTTCTTGAGGACATTCCTTGTTGGAATAAGCCAGTGCCTGCTATTTTTATACAATGCGACAGCCAAGCAGCTATTGGAAGGGCACAAAGTGGCATGTACAATGGTAAGTCTAGACATATTCGTCGTAGACATAATACCATAAGGCAGTTGATCTCTAATGGTGTTATTTCCATTGATTATGTAAAATCCAAGGAAAACTTATCGGCTCCATTGACTAAAGGCCTACCAAGAGATCAAACATACTGCCTATCGAGGGAAATGGGTTTAAAACCCCAACACTAAAGAATCTTTATGATGGAACCCAACCATGTAGATTGGAGATCCCAAGATATTGGTTCAATGGAAAAACGAAATTATAAGGATTCAGAAACAGCACTTTGGAGTAAAACTCCAACTCATTTCCTGTGTACGATGAATGTGCTACCTGTAGAAAGGGTAAGGGTAAGTTTGACTTTTAATGATTCCTAAGCTTAAAATAAGCAGAGTATGACATGATACTCTTTGAAGGAGATCACCTATGTAAGTGTGAAATTTGGCCGCTTCATACGAAAACACTTATGAACCCAAGAGCTGTCCAGGGCCAAAACAGACACAACCATGAGAACTAAAATTTATTAGGGGAGTTACAGTGTGGATACAATTGTCTTGGTTTACACCAACAGCTGAACGGTTCAAGACATCACGTTCACTGATCAGCTAAGTAAATCCGATGTATTTCACTAAGGAATGTTCAAAGTCAAAAGCTACCTATCCTGATGCAGTAAGCTTTCCCTTGAACTCTCTCGAATGTACACATTGAATTTTCATTCATGTGGGGGATTGTTGGAAAAGTGGTGTTACTAATATTATATAATTTATTTCGATTAATTTCTAATTATGAAATTGGAATTTCGTTAGCTCAATGAAATCTACATTTTGTGTAGATGAACCAAGTATATTTAATTGTTCAAACCCAATTTGGAATGAATGAGAAATTAAATGATAAAGTGAGCTAGTTGAGATAAAATATACCGATGGAAGAAAAGGAAATAAGTGGGAAGGTGAAAAGCCACCATCCCACATGGAAAAAAGAGAGCTAACTTTTACACCTTATTAGTTGTTTGTTTGTGATAGGGGTTTGGGCCCCAAGGGGTACCACAAGTCTTTGAAGGGGAGAAGACTTAGATGGGCTATGCTTCAATTTAAGCCCACATGCTTCAATTTAAGCCCACCTGACTAAGTTACGAACCTAGGCCGAACTGAGGATCATCCCCAGGATTTGAGCCCGAGAGGTCTTTCTCAAGGAATGAGAACCAATATTACGACTGGTATCTCCAAGAATCACCGACATCCTTGTGGCAGGAGAGTTCAACTATCACCATCACCAACAGTGTCAGCTACCTGTACGGATGCTTTTCTCGAGAGAGATAAGGGGGTATTAGCGCATAACCTCAATGCAAGGAGGACTTTACTGGCCAATGACAACTTGATTGATGTGGCATCACCGTTCATTCATTTATCGCAACGTGTCACTCTTGGTCGTGGGCGTGAAATCCCTAAAATGTCAACTTATAATGGCATAAGGGATCTCAGTGCTCACTTGCATCTCCTCGACGAAATGCTAACCTAGGAGGATATAACAGAGATGTACAAGCTCAACTGTTTGCCATAACTTTGGTTGACGTCGCACAAAACTGGTTTTCGAGGATCTCGTGTCTCACGATTCATACTTATGATCAATTAAGGACTATGTTCAAATCCTAGTTTGTTACTCTGAAGCAAACTCTGTTAACACATGAGTACTTCAAAACTATCATTCAAGGCACCAATGAATCGACCAGAGATTATATCGGACGGTTTAATACCGAGATGCTAAGGGTTAAAATGCCCTCTGCTCAAGTCGTTGCCAATATTCTCTTCAACACCTTGAGAAATAGGTTGCCTGCTAACGAGCTATTGAGGCAAAAACCGCAAACCGCTAACAGATCAATTTGATCGCATAATGTGACATGGATATTGAGAAGTGTAGTAAAATGAGAAATGCCTGAAGTGACAACACTCAAACTAAGTTCAACAACCCTCGTCATAACGATAAAAATGATAAAAGTATTAACAAGCGATCAAGATCTCCACCGCGAGACAAACTGCCGCTTACTACTAGCATGCGAAACATATACACCGTGGTAAAAAAAGAAAAACCTCTTCAACACTCCAAAGAAGACCCATTAAACGGATGAGACACGCAGATCCAAATTCTATTACAAATATAATTATGGTCATGACACTTCAAAATGTCGAGCAGTACATGCCGAGATATAAAGATTGATAAAAGAAGGACACCTCGCAGAATATATGAAGGGAAATAAGCAGCCCGCCATCAGGAATAAGAGGTCCAACTCCAACTCCAACACTCCCTCTTTAACCGAGAGAGGAAATCGGAAATCAAAAACATCTGAAAGAGAAGATACCGATAATATTCTTGTGAAAGGAATTATCAATACGATAGCAAGAGTTCCCATCAAAGAATGATCGAGACAGGACCTGCATAAACAAATGGATATGTTTGAGCCAGATGCCTCAATGGAAAGAGCCAAACTCTAGGAGTTTTGTGCTATTAAACACTCGAAATCTCCCGCCTTCGAATGTTGCAAGGAAGAGAGACCGAGTCACCTCTATGAGTTCACTTTCAAAGTGAAACTCCGCATCAACGAGGTTAATTTACAAGAACATGAATGTTACGACTTACGATTCTATGTTCTTTACTAAAAAAGATGTCGCAGAGCACGCTGCCCTGATAACCTTATGGTTCTAGAGGTAGGAAGGTTACATGACTTCCAGAATCCCAAAGCTAAATGATGCTAATATGATCTCCAGAGGCTCAATGGGCGGAGAAGCCATAACGCACTAAAAGAGTTTTGTGCGACTTGGCCAAGTTGACAATGGCATAAAGCAACATCATCATTTGCTCCCACAATAACAATGAAATCCTTCTATGTTGTAGTCATGTAAAACGTGCCTCTCTTCAACCCTCGAGCTAACACATCAGATCCCTTGGTTATTTTCCGTGCACCCGAGCCAAAGGACATATAATACCTATTATCATCTAACTGCCCGACAAATACAAGATTTCTACCTAGGCCCGAAACATGCCTCACGTTCTGCAACATCCATATGCCTCCAATGTTTGTCTTGATTTGAACATCTCCTTTTACCACGACATTCAAAGGCTTGTTATCTGCAAGATAAAATGTCTCGAGATCTCAAGCAACATAATTCGCCATTACACTGCTATCATGACAAGAATTAAACGACGCTCCAAAATCCAAGATCCACGACTCCTCTAGACTGCATACACTCAATGTTAATGCTTCATCAATATTTCAATGGCTGTGTTTGATGAGCTTTCATCCTTCTTCTATGCTCGGAAATTAGCTTTGTAATGACCATTCTTTCCACAATTCCAACACTCATTGGAACTCTTGTCCTTCTTCGACTTCCTCAATTTTGATCTACCCCAATTTGAATTCAAGCCCCGTTGCTTTGATCTTCCCCTAGCCTCCGTACTCAGGATTGATTCTAAAGAATTCCCTAACGAATTACCCGACTCCTTCCTGTGAATTTCTTCACTGACAATCAGGCTTCTCACATCATCATACTTCAACCTAGCCTTCCCAATTGAAGCACTAAAGGTCGTGACCATTCTGGTCCAACTCTCTGGCAAAGAGGATAACAAAATCGAAGCTTTGACTTTGTCGCCAATATCAGTTTCGATCGAGTTCTACATTGACACAATCAAGTTAAAGTCATCAAGATGATTCGATACCACCGTGTTTTCCATTATCTTCAAGTAGAACAAACGCCGCATAAGAAACCATTTAGAAATGCGCTTTTGACATCTATTTAAAAAAGTTTAAAACGTAGGATACATGCATCAGAAAGCACAAGGCGAATAGATTCTAGTCTTGCAACTGGAGCAAATGTGTCATCATATTATACTCCTTCCACTTGAGTGTAGCCTTGAGCAACCTGCCTTTTGTCATTTCTCAGCCTTTCTCAGCCTTTCGTGCGTGTTGTAACAATGCATGACTAGTCTTCTTTTGCTTTCCTTCCAGACATATCTATATTTTCTTGCCGGCTTAGGTCAAATCTTGGGAAAGCCTCTCACATCTTTGATGTTGTATAACTTGGAAAGTTTCTTGAAATTGATATGTCCCATTCTTTGGTGCCACATTTCTATAGAATTATTAACATGAAAGTTGCAAGTGAGAAATCTAAAAACATAGTTACATTTAGAAAGAGTGGAGCAGTTTTATGTGCATCTAAGTCCGTGCAGAACATAGTTTTCATCTTGATCAATAACCCCGACACTCATCTTTAGTGAACGTTACAAATAGGTCATCATCACATAACTGACTTATACTAATTAGATTAGCATAGAGTCCATCTACATAGAACACATCCCTAAGTTTGGGAAAACCTTTCACATTAAGTGTTCCTCTTCCAAGAACTTTTCTTCGGTTCCCATCACCAAAGATAATATCTCCATTTTGTTCATCAATGAATTTGCTCAAGATGTTCTTGTCACCTATCATGTGAATAGAACAACCACTATCAAAGAACCATGAATTAAATGATCTTTGGGAAGCATAATTGCAAGCAACAAAGGAAGTAAGTGTTTTGGTATATTTCTCTACCCAAACATTCTTTACAGGTTTTGTAGGTGCAGCAACAAATGCACTTTTCTTCCCTTTCTTCCTTCTATTCATTTTCTTCTTGTTATGGACCAAAGGGATTGAATGGTAAAGAACATGAGATGGTGCTTCCCAAAGTTGATATATTATGGTTGGATATATCCCATGACACCATAGTGATGGCATGTGAGAACAAATCTACTTTTTTGTCATCTGTCAACAGAAAAGGGTAAGGAATTATCATAGTTCAAGTTTCAACTAGGATCTACTTGATTCTTCTGTTGATGAATGTTTGAGTAATCAAGTGGGATTTCCACTCCTCTGGGAATACATTTCTTCTTTGACACAATAGTTTTGTGTTATCAAGAAATTTTGGTTTAGTTGAGAATCCGTCAACAAAACCCACTCATGTCTTCCCAGCTGCAACGCGCTAGACTTTCTCCAGTTTCTCTGTTCTAGGAGTTAATAGCTTTACATTCTTCATAACTTATTCTAATTCCTTTTGGGTGGTAATTAGAACTTCGTTCATTTCGTTGTGCGCTCTAAGAGCAACTTTCAGTTCGTCAAAAATGTGATCCTTTTCTATTGAAAGGAATAGAAGTTTCTTTCTGGTTCCAAAATTTTGTTGTTCATCTTGATTGGACTTTCATATAGCTTCAGAATTTTGAATCGAGCTTTCAGTTTAGCATTCCATTGGCAGAGAGCTTCATAACTTGTCAAGGCTACATCAATTATACTTTGGTTTGATTCTGGATCATCATCATTCGAGTCACTATCATATTTTGTGAGAATGTCAGTTGCAACAACCATATTTGCTCTGGGTGAAAAGGAAACAACTGATGTAAATGCAGCATTAGCTGTTTCTTAAGTTTCTTCATTGTTGTCATCAATTCCATCATTGATCCAAGATGTCTAAAGCGCTCGGTTTCTGTTTTTCTCGAGCAGGTTTGCACAATCTGCTCTTATGTGTCAAAATCTTTGACATTCCCTGCATTGTATACTTTTTCCAGTCTCTTTGCTACAAGTCTATTAGTAGCAAAAGGTTTTTTAACTGAATAAACGGGGCTTGCAACAGTGTGGGAAGAGTTATCTTTATTCCAGTTCTTGTTCAATTTGCTGAACCTTTTTGCAATGAGTGGCATAGATTGCATCAATTATGTGCTTGGGATGCTTTGTTAGAGACTTGCCTCTAGGGAAACTTCTTTTGTGATGGTATCTTCTTCTCATTTTAGCTTCATTTACCATGAAGTAAGTGATCCCATTAGATCGTGAAGTGGGAGAGTTGGTAATCTCCTTTGCTTCTTCAATCGCTGAACATTTCATTGCAAATCTTCCATGAAGAGATTTCAATAACTTTAGTACAATTCTGGAATCAGGAAAGTCTGCTCCAAGAATGGTGGCTTCACTCGCAGTGTGTCTGAGTTTAGAGTGAAATTGATCAATTGTTTATGATTCCTTCATCATCATGAATTCGAATTGATCATTTAGTAATTGTAACTTTGATGCCCAGACTTTGGAGTTCCCTTCAAGAGCGATCTTTATGGCTTCCCATGCATCCGTGGCAATATCACAATTATCAATACTTTTATATTGATCATAGTCAACAGCAACAGGTATAATACTTAAAGCAGTAGAATTATAATTTGAGAGGGGTTCCTCTACATCAGTCCACTCAAGTGCAAATTTTACTCTGCCCTTGTCATCTACTGGAGGGCTCCACCCTTTCAAAATGCTTTTCCACGACTTTTGATTCTGTTTTTTTATGAAATTTCACATGCGATTTTTTCAGTAGGAGTAGTTAGTTGCAATCAGCATTGGTGGTTTTATGGTTAAAAGACCTTCACTCATTTCATCCATATTCAAATCAAAAGATTTTTTTAACTAGAATAAACACTATTAAGAAATACTGACCCGCTTTTGATGTCAATTGAAAGATAGTAGTTCTTTAATCTTTGAAAACCATTTAAATGTTGCAATTCTGGACATTTGTAACAGTTAAATGAAAGCAATAAAGAACACAAAGTTTTAACGTGGTTCGGTCCAAATGGTCCTAGTCCACATGGCTTTCACCCGAAGTGACTCAAATCTTGTAAACCTACTAAAGAACTACAATCTTAGGATTTACTCCAAAGTAAAACTAGACTCCCTCTATTTTACTCTTGCAGTACCTAAGCATAACTAATTTCGTTATACTCCTTTTCAGTCTGAAAACTTCAAGATGGCTCAAAGTTCCTTTGACAAGAAGTTTTCTCACAAAAACACTTTGACTCGATACATGACAAATGGCAATAAATTATTGTTCAAAGCATGTTTCCATTAGGTCTCAAGTCTTCTCCTTATATAGGCACTATAGAATCTTTGTAGATCATTGTTGTAACTCTTTGTGCGACCCTTGCATATCTTCTTTTCTTATCTAATATATTCAAAATAAGATTCGAATATATCCAATGTATATCCTACAATATACGTTCAAATACATATAGCAGAGGATCATATCAAATAACTTGTGCCATGAGGAATGTCAATCATAAGATATAATGAAATGATCCAAGATAATTTCCATTTTACAAGATTGACTTAAAAGATTTGATTTTCAAAACAAGATCCATTTAACAAATTTTGGGCCCAAGAGAAATCAGCCCTAGCAATACGAAACACCACAACATGAATAGAGAAACACGCACAATCGAAAGCGATAAATAACAAGGAGCACACAAGATACAATTTGCTAACCCAATTTGACTATTTTTACCCTTGGGGGCGATCCAAGCAAAGATTTTCACTGTGATGATGATGAGCGATTTTCGATTACAAATAAGACACAATTGTGCCTCAAAGATTAAGAACAATCTTTCAATGTCTCTCAATCTCACAAGTGTTTTTGTTATATTATTTTTAACTCTGTATATATCTACTGCTCTCTACAAAAATGTCCAAGTTACATATTTATTGCTGTTAGGGTATTAGAATCAAGATATGCCAAAAACCGGGTCGAAAATATGAGACGCGATCTACACGCTATAACACCTGACTGTAGCACTTGACACGCGCAACATGTGCCGCATCACGGTTCCTATAGTGCCATTCTTTGGAAGAACTGCGTACGTAGCGCCACTCGGGCACGATCAGTCTCTGTAGCGCCTAACAGGCGCGATCACTGCCGTAGCGCCTCATCGTAGCGGCACTCCATTGTTGCACGTTTTCATCTGCTCTTTGTTCCCACTGCTGTTAGAACTCTAGTCTTTAGTTTTAGTACACCGTCTTCATTGTTCAGTCTTCACAATTCTAACACGTTGCACGTCAACCTAACCACGTCAACCTAAGTACGTCTAAAAAAGTACATCAACTATTTTACCTCTAATTTTCCATAGACATGATCATGTCGACAATTGGACTAAATTTGAGATGAATTCGACTTCCAAGTCAACAATATGAACTTTGACTCGTGATTTGACTACCACATAATACAAATCACTTGAGGTCACGATCCCGAGCCTTTAAGGAGCTCGAGAATAGATAACGCAGTTACTTCGATAGAATGATCTCTAAATGAGAATAAACACCCTATAGGGATTATTCAACAACCGTTTACGAGACGAACACCCTAAGGGGTCGTCCAACCGAGCCTATTGACAAAATAACACAGATAGCTTCTAAGCTAGAGTGGCACCATCCAAGATGCTCAACGGGCACAATTGAACAATGAACTACGTCTGACTTGATTCTTTCTTTTAAGAGAGATACATAGGCAGCTTAACTCAACATTAAGCCAGTAACAAGCATAAAATACCCTTATCCTCCCCACGATTGTTAATTGTTTATGTCTAACTTTGTCTCTCTTAGTGCAGGTTTCCATCGACCCGAAAGCTCTTCTTGTACTGCCTATAAAGTGCAAGAGGGTCTGGTGAGAGAGTAATCTCGAGACTAGTGACAACATCATGCGCCACCCGGCGACTTAAATCATTGTTCAATATTTTTTCTCGTAATACCAAAATCGCAAATTTTCGCCAATTAAGTCTAACCCAATATATTCTAGTCCTAAAAAAGGGTCTAAATTACCAAAACTGAAATTTTGCGACATTAATCACTCCAAATCTTGGCCACAAATCTAAAATTTAACTTAAACCCTAACACTCCAATGTACTTTATGAAAAATACTTTGAATTCATAAAACAATTTTTTGTCATGCACCGAGAAAAAATAATAACGTTTTCAATTTATTTTAGTTTAATTTGTACTTTAGTCCTTCAACTTACACAAATTAGGATTTTGACACCAAATAGTTTTAAAATTTGCAAATTTAGTCCTAAACGTTTATGATTAGCTTATGATAGCTTTTACACAATTTATGTGTTCTTAAATTAGGTTCATAGATCCTAAATAATTATGATTATTTTGAAATTAGCTTAAAACATATTAATTACATAGTTATCTACTTAATTATGTATATATATCTCTTATATAATAACTATAATAGCATAATAGTTAATCAATTACAAGTTGTGAATTATTTAAGATGAATATATGATCTGAATTTGATATTATAAGGTGTATAAAGTAAAATAAAAAAAAATAAGTGATAAGGAGACAACTATACAAGTTGTCAACTTGTTACTATAATTGCACATGTCAACACTCCAGATCTGACTTTGAACAATTTTAGCTTCATATTAACTCACGTTCATGCATTGTTTTTCTTCATTATTTTTAACCATTTGAGTCTAGCTTCATAAAAAAATTGTTTCAGAATTTTTTCCAACGTCCATCTACCCCCCAAAGACCAAAACTTTTCATTGTGCAAAAAATCTACTTTCGAATCCGAACACTAAAAACATCATAACTCATCCAAATCAAGTCCAAAAATTCTGAAATTTTAGATCCAGATTCCCCTCTAAGTTAGGCATCATTCAGATACCATTTCCAAAATAGAAGTTTTTGAAGGCCGAAAGCAAGCAACAGTCAGCCTCTGTCCAGAAAGTCCGAAAACAGCTTCTATCACACAAGAATTTTTACAAAATAGTAAAACTCTTTCTTTATCACTCCTACTCCATGAATTTACTCACATATATATATATATATTTATATATATGTTGATATATATATATATATATATATGTTGATTCTTTAAAAAAATATTTAACTATGATATTCATTTGTTTACAAAGGTCAATTTAGTATAAGAATCTAAGCATGTCACTATTTTAGTTATTTGGTTTAGAATACTATATAATATTTTACCAATATCTTTATATGATTGCTTAATATGAAGAGTTGAAATGTGAATTCATGATAGATCTACTATATTGAAGGTTATTTAAGCAAATCACTCATTAGATCATAGTTTAGACGGTAAAGATAGTAGTAGCCGAGTATGTTTTATTTTTACTAATGATGATGCATGTTTTTAAGTGATCTTTAGTTAACTTTCATATTAATCCTTTGTATGAAACTTTGATGTATATTAGGACACGATTCCCTCACATTTTAACTTAGTTGGTATTAAAGGGTAGCCTAATTACTAGTTAGAACAACTTATGAAAAACATAAATTTACTAGCTAATTGTATAACTATTAACACTTTATAAACCTATTTAGGGATTGACGAAGTTAACGAGGACAACTAGCGGCAATTGTGTGAAAAATGTGAGGTTTGATTTTGATTATTCCAGTCCCGTTTGGCACTCGGCCCTGAGGAACTTGGACAGAAAAATTGTGATTTTTGTCCCCGAATCACGAGCCACTTCTTTTATCCTTTATATTGTCTTTATGTTTCATTTACTTATTCTCTTTGGCAATTCAGTTTCTTTTATCTATTATTACTTCATGTTCAAATGCTAAATCTATGACCTGTCAATTCATAATTATATTACCTGATCTAATATGATAAACTATATATTGATTCTTGGACTATGCAAACGAGCAACGGATATTATCTGGCTTACTAGCTCATATGATATTATGTTTCACCCATTGGGATGCCTTTGAGAAGTTGGGCCCGAGATTGTGTTAATTTACTGCTGGGCAGCAAGGGCTGTCGGTTTAAGTATTTTTACATAATACCCATTGATCTAGGAACCGCATATAGTCAGGAGTTGGTTATATCTCGCGTGCTAGATAGACTTGTACTCGAGCATGTCTTTTCGTTTTGTTGCGAGGTTACTCCTCGTTGGGAGGTATAAGATAGTATATTCGTTGATATAAGGTTGAATCTAGTTGTTGTGTGCACATGTTCATTTTCATTACTTCATTTTCATATTTTATTAACGCTCAATAGTTATTTCTTACCATTCTTTACCGTTCAATTCATTTTTGGATTTTACTTATTCTTGTTCAATTCACCGCCTAAACCTATAAATCTCACTAAGTCATTAAAGACTTATTCCTTTTTTGTTTTGTCTGTCTATTTCTCAGAATAAAAGGCGACTTACGTGTGGCTGGTGTGAACGGTTTTCCAAATCAAGAAGTTATTTTGCTAAGTGTGATTTTGAGTATGCATTTCAATAATCATAAATATTTTAAATAACTAAGTATTGTTACTTTTATTCAACTATGACGTTGTTATTTGTATTTTATCAAGACTTCCACCGTGATATGTAATAAATTGATTTTCTTTGTGTATGGTATGATCATGGCCGTGGGACCTTTCCTTTAGACTAAATTAATATCGAGTTTGTTTCTGTGTTGTTTGAACATGGGACGAGTTTGATATTAACTAAATCTCGAGGTGCGGTTCTCACAGTTTTACACTATATACTTCGAGTAAATGCGTAGTTGAATCGAGACAGCAGTCAGAATTAAAATCTAAACACCTTGAGCCACTTCTCACCCAAACAGTTTCCCGTTTCAACCGTTGAAGCAGCAGCATGGCGGCTGTTGGACGACGGCGCCATGGCATAATGGACCACTATAAATTGGTGGCGCTTGATTATTAGGTTGGTCGTACAAAGTGTATGAGGCAGAGAGCAAAAGGTCCGAGAAAATATAAGAGGAAAAAAATGTTACTTTGCATGGAAAGTGTGTTTCGACCAACACTAATATAATGAGGACAATAAGGTTATTTGATAGGGATTCGATCTATTTCGAGCAAAATCAAGCTCCAAAAAAGATTAAGGGAGAAAGAGAGGGATAAAAAGTCAAATACTTTGATTAATATTTTATTGTCCTCCAAATTACGACGGGCCACTCTAATAAATAGAAAAAAATGATAAGTAATCCCTAAAATAGTGACATTAGTCTATCCACCAACTCCACTTATTGTAACAATAGTATACCCCTGATTTAAATAACCAAATACACTTGACATAAATTTTCCTAATGACTAATACCAATTTGATTACATATATTATTAATATAAATAGATTAAACTATAATCTTGAGTTGAAACCCATAACATTATTTCACATGAATAGTCGATTGATTCTTGTTTGGGGGTTTCAAGTGGTTGAGGCAAAACACCAGTGGTCTAATTTTTTTTGATTTTTAACATGTTAACCATTGTGTACGTTAAAACATGATTGTCTATACTAGTAGGATCTTTTTAATAGGAAATGATTTAATTATTTTGAAAGCAATCAAGTCCCTAATAATCATGTATTAACGTTATGTGTGATTTTTGTAGTCTAAGCTCCCAAAAATTATATCAAGCCGGCGCTCTTTTTTCATTTTTTTTTATTTACTTGAACAATGAGGAAATAGATAATGGGAAGTTATATGTTTCGGAAGAAATTATATTTTTATCTTTTGCATTTGGAATTTGGATCAAAATGACTTGTACCATGGGGAAATATAGTGGGCCAATTAAAAGAAAACACACTGCAAGGACGACACGTGAAACTTAATGGACTGTGACGGCAACAATTGTCTTTGTCTGGATCTATTATTTACATTTTATAACAGAGTTAAGTTTAATCGCGCGTAACAACTCTACCCAATTCAGCGGGTGCTGTTTCAATCTTGTCCGATCCGTGCTGTGACGGAGACCAGTGGGCTTTGACTTTGCCCTTCTCTATTATTTAGGTTTAGGTTTTCTCTCCTACTGGACTTTTGCCTTTAACAAATAAAAACTATTATTTTATTAAATATTATATCTATTCGCATCACGCTACCATATAATTTACAAGTAATTTTGTAGAGTTCCAGGCTTCCAGCATATATGATCGATCACGTGTTGTCAATACTATTACTATTTACGTCATCGCTATTATTTTAGGCTTGAACAGGATCATATGGAGTATTCATTCTTCTATAACTAAATATTTTTTTCTGTTGACAATCACTTTCTTATTGTACCAAAAGATGTATAGCTGCAGTAAATAGTAATTCAAATTTAAAGGATAATGTCAGTAGTTTAAAATTTTCATGTCATACAGAAAATGAGCCCCATCCTACTCTGAAGGTTATGGGTCGTTTGTAATAGCCTATTTATTGTATGATGCCGATTGCCGATTGATGAATAAACTTCAACCACAGCGTCATAAGATTCTGAAAGTACTAATTATTAAAACATGGTTAACCATTTATAACCCCAGTGGAGGCGCATTGAAGTCCTCTCACGCAAATGGAGAGGTAATTATTTTGGTCTTATTTTGTCCAGGTGACAAAACACCGTAAAAGGTTATAATTGGCTAATTAATTGTCAAAATAATGCTAATCAAATAGAATTCGGCCTAACTTAGTCTCGAACACCTATTACAAGTTGACTAGGCTTAATAAATAAAATTACAAAGTATAGAAAGTGTATCAAACGGCAGGAATCCGATCTAAGCTGTATCGAATCAGGTACGTTCGATACAGTGTATGTTTGATGGTCCAATATCGAACTGAGGCCCTTCGATCTATAAGCATAGATTAAAATTTCGATCCGAACCAAACCAAATCACCAAAATATTTCGGTTTTGCAAGTGATGGAAACGAAACAACCACTGACTTTCGAAACATTTCCTATTGTTTAATCCAAATAAAAATGTTCACCCACGTGCATGTCTTAGAAGGTAGTGTTTTCCAGCTTCTTTAAATTGGGTTTAAATATTTCTCTCCAACATATATAAAAAGGAAATAGCTGAAGGAAGAAAACATTGTTTAATGTTTAGCCAAAAATATTGTTGTTATTTTTTTACGCATATAATACAATATGCATATTAATATTATGATGATAATTTTATAGGACTACTAAATCTGTCACCAATATAATTTTGAACGTGATGCAAAAAGGAAAAGAATACAATATATTTACAAACTCTAAATAGTATGAATATAAAAATTAATATTTCCTTATTTTAATGTATTTTTTTTTATTCATTTATGTTTTTAAATTATTTGTGCTATCTCGAAACTTATCGAAACGTTTTCGAAATTTCTCGAAATGTTTCCAGAATTGAACATTCCGAAACTTATCTCCGAACCAAAATTTTAATCCATGTCTATAAGAGTATCGAAGTAGGGTCCTTCGATGTAAGAATAAGCTGGTTTGTTGAGTATCGAATCGATCTGCTTTGATCGAATGTAGTGTATTGAAAGCAGGGACTTCGATCGAACTCGGGACGGGGTATTTATAATTGAGTGAATTGATTATAGTTGGAATGCGTGCTGAGAATGTCACGGGACGGGGTATTTATAACCCCCGTCACGCGAGGTCCAGTGGCTGTTGGGGAAAGTGCATCGAATTGGGATGGTTCAATCCAGTCGTTAGATCGAACCATGTCCGTTCGATGATCGCTCAGTATCGAATTTCGCTTGTTCGGTGTACTATTACAGTTGAGCTGTCTTCTTGGGCCGACCCAATATTAGTATTGGGCCATTCCAAAAATACCCCCATCATATAGTCCTCCCAGTTTGGGAGACGGTATCGATCAGAGGGCGGGTTCCAAACTTATAAATTATATTGTTGATTTGTATCTCTATGATTATTATTTTGATAATGTTGAAAATCATGCCCCTGATTGGAAGGCGGTCCTAAACAGAGACCAGGTTACAATTATGGAGACCTGAACGCTTGTCGTCGAAAATTATGCCCCCGATTGGGAGACGCGGTCTGAAAGTCGCGCATCTCAGTATATTGTTTCTGAACCTTTTTATTAATGTTGGTTTCGACGATCGAACGTTATCTGTCCGATCTTGCGGTCTGCATCGAACATTGGTGGCTCGATGTAAATATCACGTATTTCTACTGTTTGATCGAACCGATGACGTTCGATGCTGAAATGTACATCGAATCATGATGATTCGATGCTTGACTTAATGGGTCTGACGGGCCTTTCCAGCGCCTATATAAAGGGGGAAGGTGTTGGAGAAGTTCATTTTGCCTTCTGCTGAATTCAAGCTCAATTGTAAGTAGTATCGAACGAGCGTGGTTCGATACAGGCTGCATCGAATGCTTCTTGTTCGATGTAAGATGTATCGAACGATTATCGTTTGATATAATGCCTTAGAATGTTTTTTCTTATTTTTTGCTGAATGAGTAGGTTTCGCCTCTATAGCTTCATTTAACAATTGTTTGTACTTTTTCAGGCAATTTGCTTCTCAATCGTTGCCGAATTTCCAGCTGTAACCAAGGTAAATGATTATGTGCTTATTTTGAGGGTCACATTATTTTTGTTTTTTGAATGTTTATTTGAAACTGTCGCATAGATGTCGTAAGTGCCGAGAGTGACGTATTCGCGCGTAGTCAGCTGTTTTTCTTTTTATTTTATTTTAGTTTGTGTCAATCAAGATGGTGAGATCTGAATCGAACCTAGGGAGTGAGTCTAGTAGCGGCTCAAGCTCCGGTTCAGTTAACTCTGTGGTGGGCTCTGCAAGTGGTCTCGCGGGCCCGAGTATACCACGAGGTGATGAAAATGAGCTTATCGACATTGATTCTGTCGACTCGCCTAGGGGTGATCATCTAGGTGATAACAATGATCAATCGTCATTGCAAGGTGGGGACGATAGTTTACAATCATCTTCATCCGAGGATAACTGTGCCTCCAGTGACGCAGGTGAAGATATATAAGCGATCAATAGAGAGATTGATGACTACGCGGAGGTCCCTGGATGGCGTATAATACTTACGTGTCACGGTTGCAGCATAGTCGTTCTTCCTTGCACGAAATGCTTAATATAACCAATAGGTATAAGTAAGGTATTCCCCGTCCGGACGCGCGCATGGATTCACCCCCGCTTGGTCACCTCACAGTTTTTGTGGGCCAGCTAGCCAATGGGTTGCGATTTCCCATACCTGTTGAGGTCGAATTCATTTTGAGGTCAATCGGGATTGTGCCCAGTCAGTTGACACCGAACTCGTTTGGGCAAATTATCGGTTTTATCATCCTGATGAAGGCTTTAGGCAAACCTCAGGGTCCCGATTAGTATTGGGCCCTCTTCGAAGTTTGTAGGAGGGAGGTAGACTTCTACCATGTAAAGGCTCTGAGGCATCGCAAGTTTCTGAGTGGCGGGGCCACTAGCTATGGAAAGAATTGGAAAAACGTTACTTCTACGTTCAGGAGAGCTATGAGGGGGAATTCGCGGCGTATTGCCGTGATTGGTTTAGGGGTGCTAGAGTTGCTATACTGCATCGTGTACGCCCACCTTCATGAGACTATAATTTTGTCCCTAATTTAGTTCGCGATCACTAGTTTAACGTTAAGAGACTGGTTGAGAATCGTGTGTTGTCTTTGGCTAAATTATCTCTAGTTCCCTATAATTTGAGGTTTACGCTTGGTATAGATTCTGCATTTTTTACTCGATCTCGTGTTTCTCTTTCACCGTTATGATGATACTAATTTTTTTTTCATCTTTTCAGGCGAATTTATCATGGACCGCCACGCCAGGATCAATCGAGCTCTGGCCGCTGAGAATGAAGGTTCTCAGACTACCATTGTTCCCCCGATTCCACCTCCAAGGGAAAAAAAGAACAATGGTACGAAAACAGCAACCGAGGCTTCAGCGTCGGTCCACGTGGAGGCTCCAAGAGATCATTTGAGGATATTTTGGGGCAAAGCCATGTGACTACTCCCCCTCCTGACGATCTCAGCCATGCAGAGGGTTTTGATGAAGCTGCAGCTGAACAAGGCGTCAATGCCGAAGCCGCTCAAGCTAAAAGGAGGAGGGTCCATCAGACTCTCTCCCAAACCAGGGTGTTATCCCCCAGCGCCGTGTACCACAGGTCCGACGATTGCTGGTAGTTGCACTGTTGCGGATGAAACAAGGGTTAGAGCGGGGCCAAGCCATGGCCTGCGGTCCCGCGTGGGGGAGTTCAAAATTTTAGAGGAAAATGAGATTAATGCCTTGAAACCCCTCATTTCAAATCTTGTAGTTCCTCATCTCGTTTCTGCCGAAGAGAAGAAGATGGTGGTGCGTGACGCTTTACATCTTTTTAGCGCGGTAATATTTTATGTTTCGGCTTCATTGTAATATATATATATATATATATATATATATATTTCGTTGCATATCGTCCTTTAACCCCATTATGTTTTCTCTTTAGGGTAGCGGGATAGTGAATGCCATGTTTGCCGGGTTAGTCCAGGCTCATGGACAACAACAGGTCATGGCTGATTTTCGTGGCGGTGACCCTGATGCTTTGAGGGCTGCTCTTCAGGATAAGGAGAGGGCACTGCAAAAGGTGAAGGAGTATGCAGGTCAAGCTGCTAATGACAGAGAAGTAGTGAGGCTTGCACAGGAGGCCGTCGATCAGCTTCAAATGCAAGTCAGCAAACTTTCGTCCAGCAAAGGTGAGCTGGCAAAACGAGTTGCCGAACTCGAGAAAGAACTGGCAGTTGAGAATGAAAAGTCTGAGCGAGCCCATGAGATAGCATATGCTCGCGGCCTTAGTGAGGTATAGTAATTTTACTTGAGTGAAAGTCTTTATTATTTTATTCTTCCTTGTTAATCTCTTTAGCCCTGTACAGGTTCCTTCCACGCAGCAACGGGTTGAAATTCCCGAGGAGTTCCGCCATAGCAATACCTTTCGATAGATAGGTGCTCGGAGGGGTGCCCGGGAAGCTCGGAGAGCTCAGGTGCTCACGGTGCAACAGTTCTACAACACCAAATATGTCCGTGGACACTTTGACCCTACCTGGCTCGATCTTTCATTGGGGCGTTATAGAGAGATTATGCCGCCCTTGGTGAACGATCAACCAGCTACTACGGATTAAATCGTTGTGCTTCTCGAGAGTGATAGCTTCGTCTAATGGGGAATCTCTCTGTCGTCGCAGATGACCACCGTCTATCCTTCCTCCAAAGATGATGATGACGCCGATGCCTACGTGCTTCGACTTTTTGTTTTGTAATGAACAATTTTTATTCTGTTTCTAGCGTTGCGTCGCCCTTTAATGTTTTGAATAATTCGAATAATTGCATTGTCGTCGCATGTTACTCGTGCTACTTTTCAACGATATGTTTTTTCGTTGGCTCGTATTTATTGCCTTTTCTTTCAATCGCTATTATTGCGTTTTACCTTATTTTGACAACTAGAGCGTCCTTTAGTATTTATGAAAGGTATATGTATCTCTTTGAGACATAGGATTAGTATTTTATTACTATTAATATAATGGTTGTTCCGTTTTTCATTTTTCGGGATTGGAGTATCTCGCGACACTTTGTACGGAGTGTCCGTCCCTTTTCATTTTCAGGATTTGCGGTATCTCATGCCACTTTTGACAGAGTCTTCGTCCTTTTCATTTTCGGGATTTGCGGTATCTCGTGCCATTTCGGACAGAGTCTCCGTCCCTTTTCATTTTTTGGGATTCGTGGTATCTCGTGCCGCTTTGGACAGAGTCTCCGTCCCTTTTCATTTTGTGGGATTTGTGGTATCTCGTGCCACTTTGGACAGAGTCTCCGTCCCTTCTCATTTTCGGGATTTGCGGTATCTCGTGCCACTTTGGACAGAGTCCCGTCCCTTTTTCATTTTTGGGATTTGCGGTATCTCGTGCCACTTTGGATAGAGTCTCCGCCCCTTCTTTCATTTCTTCTGGATTTACGGTATCTCGTGCCACTTTGGGCAGAGTCTCCATCCATTCTTTCATTTTATTTGGATTTACGGTATCTCGTGCCACTTGGGCAGAGTCTCCGCCCCTCTTCATCATTGGAGTGAACCTATTTTAGGTCCTACATAAAATTAAGATTATGCATGCCTCTGCATAGTTAGATGATAATATAATTGATAAATCAAAGCGTTTCTTTTGGAAACGAATTCATATAAAGAGAATAGGAGAGGGTTTTGATTGCAAAATCCGCTCTTCTATGTCCTTCGAGGCGGCCTTCGTGGCTGAAGTCTTCGGTGTCCCTGTTTTAAGTTAGTACATGCCTGCCCCTCATGCTTGTTAGGACAGAGGGGACGAATTAAACTTGTTCAAAATATTCGGGAAATTGAAGACTTGCAAAAATTAAATTGGGGCACTTCAGTCAATATGTTCCATCTCCATGTGGACCAGTGCTTCCGCTGCTTCTTGCTCCGCCTACGGTTGCGCTCGAAGCAATACCACATAGCATTTCCAGCCTTTGATGTGGTCTGCAATCACTTCATCGGTTCCGACGGGAGTGGGGAATTTTACCATCTGGTGGTAATTTGACGGCAAAGCTCGGAACGCGTTTAGCGCTGGCCTTCCTATGATACCGTTGTAAGAGAAAGGCATATCAACAATCACATAACTCGTCAGTAGTGTTCTCCTCTGAGGCGCGGTTCCTAATGAGGTGGGGAGCGTAATCAATCCACGAGGCATTATCTACGAGCCTCTGAATCCATGAAGCGAGGTTCTTACCAGCTATAATATCTCGCCATTCAGCCCCATTTTATTCAATGTGGAGTTGAATAGCACATTAACTGAGCTGCAATGGTCGACCAGCATTTTAGTTACCCCGAAGTTGGCTATGTCCATCGTTATCACCAACGGGGAATCTAGATTTGCTGTTTGAATGGCATGCGGACTCAGCTTGTGCATATCCGCTATTGAGAAAGTGATCTCTTCCTGCGGCATTTCCTTGATCCTTAAAATGTCAGCGAAGCCGACGAGCCTCTCTGATTCAACGAGCCTTGAAATCTTCTTTCCGTCATTCATGGAATCCGCCTCCACTGGACCACCTGATATCATATTTATCATCCCCTTTTTGACGTTGTTGTTTCTAGTTTGATGATAGTCCAACAAATGCGGATGATTGACTACCTTCTTCTTGTTCTTTCTGGGTGATAGTGATCTATCCCTCTCAACATCGTCCTCTTGCTCTTTCATTTTTTTACAAACTCCACTAGTTTTCCGTCCTTCACTAGTCGTTCGATCTCGTCCGTGAGATCCTTGTAATCCTCGGTTTCGTGGCCCTTCTGATTGTGGTATATACAGAAGTGGTTCAAAAAACTTGTTGCCTTTGAATCATTCATGTATCTGGGCTCTTTCAGCCACCCTTTCCTTTTCGTCGTTTCGAACACTGTCATGATGCTAGCATTCAGGGGCGTGTATCGCCTTGGCGATGTGTCTCGGTACCTGTTACTCCTATTTTTGTTGTTGTTGTGGTGGTGGTTCTAGTCCTCTTTTCCTCTTTCCTTATCTTTTGAGGGCGCAATAACGGCTAACTTGGTTTTCATCATCTCTTGACGGTGGACCACCCCCTAAGCTATCTTGTTTATCTCCTCGATAGTTCTGGGGTTCCGCCTGAGCAAGTCATCGGTGAAGACTGTGTTGGTAGTTGCTCGGAAGAGTATACTCATCACCATCTCTCCACTCGAGCTGTCTATTCTTAGCAGCTCTGCGTTGAAATGCCTCATGAAGTCCTTCAGACTCTCATTGGTCTCCTGCTTCATTGAGTACATGTGGGAATAGTCCAAAACCAGTCTCGCCTGACTTGAAAATTGGTCCTCGAACATATCTTGTAACTGTTTGTAGGTTTTGATTGTCCCTGGAGCAATTCGAGTGACTACGCCGGCCAAGGTAATGGCAAATATTCTGGCTTGTACGTTCTCCTTGAACCCGTACAAGGTCAGCTTGTTGTCTAGATGGAAGATGATTGCGGGAATTAGATTTTCCATCGTAAGGTTTCAAATCAGGGATCTTTTCCCCGTGCCCTAGGATTTCCGCCTCTATTTCTTCAGAAAATGGAGAGCTCCGCAGAGCACTTCCTATTCGCTCCATTTGGCCTTTGACCATTGCTTTATCCCTTTCAAGTCTTTCTAGCTTTCTTACCACCTCATCGTACTCTTTTCTGGAGTCGTGGCTTTTCGCGCGTCTCCTCTCATTATTCTCCTCTTGTCTTCTTGGTTCATCATTCCGACTTTCCTCTCTTTCTCTTCTTCTCTCGTCATGGTGTCTCCTAGATTGCACCTCCACCGACTTTGGTTTGCTTCTGCGGTCTTCCCTATGTGATTTTTCCTTGTTTTGGACCTCCACCGAGTCCGGTTTGTCTGTTGTGCCATCCCAATGGGATTTTTTCTTTTTTGCTTTTCGCGGACGTACGGTCGCGGAAGCCTGTTCAGTTATAGCCTCAGCGCGTCCCACCGACGGTGATGCTTGCATCGGTGGCGCGGGGGCCAGACACTCAGCTAGTACGGATTTGACCATGGCCATTATTTCATCTCTCATATTGTTCGATCGAACTCGGGAACTCCGATCGAATGTTGATGGTTCGATGCTGAGTGAATTGATGATAGTTGGAATGCGTGCTAAGAATGTAAGGGGACGGGGTATTTATAACCCCGTCTCGCGGACCCCATTGGCTGTTGGAAAAAGTGTATCGAACTCAGATGGTTGGATCCAGTCGTTAAATCGAACCATGACCGTTAGATGCTCGTTCAGTATCGAATTTCGCTTGTTCAATGTACTATTACAGTTGGACTTTCTTCTTGGGTCGGCCCAATATTAATATTAGGTCTATTCATTACACTTTACGGGAACGTTTGGTTGCAGCATGTGCTATTAGGCCATTTCATACAAAGACCTTTAAAGATCCATATTATCAATTTAAAACTACTTTGGTTGGTCTTCATGAATTCCTCCTTCCACCATGGGACCCACCTAATATCTATTTTGGATGCACATATAATCACCTGTTTTTACAAGAATTTTAACTAAATTACCACTTTATCCTTTGATTTAACTCTGAGATCAATGCCCAAAAGGATTTCTCTCTCTTCTACCACTCTTTCTCTCTGTAAGTCTCAACTCTCAACAATTCCAAAAGTTACAAACATAATTCCAACGGGCGGTTCACAATCATCATAAATGTCTCAAGCTTTCTTCCCACAATTCTAAAGCAAATCGATTTCATATCCACAATTCTCAAGCAAAGCATTCATCCCTTTAGCCCCAAAGCTGCAAGACCCACACAAAAATTTCTTCAAATACCTACGAATCTGGTCAATTAACTCCTCGTCGCCAAACTCACGAATCTGGTCGCATTTGATTGCGAGCTTCGTGATCGAATCGAAACGAGAGAAGAGGCGAGGAATCGTCGTCCATAGCTCCGATTGAGCATTGAGGAGAGACGGTGGCGGCTCTGGACCTCGATGATAAACCAACAGTGACAAGACTAAGGAGGAGTGGTTCTATCGGCGGAGGAGAGGTGGTGGAAATCGTTGGGGAGGGAATGACTTTTGTTGAAACCCACATCATTTGGAGGTTACAACTGGATTTATATTGTAATTTGTGGGTTAAATAAGTCAATTTGCAAGTACATGATTTCAATGTAGAAGCCAGATTCCCAAAACGATGGGGAGAGGTCGTTTTGAAATGGCTGATGAAACCCGGGGCACTTGATTTACCCGGTATTATTAATGGGCTACCAAAGCTAATTTTTCTACTGTTGAATCCAGTTTAAAACCCATTATAGGGCATATAATGCCTTACCAAACGACCCTACAAGTCCATAACACGCACATATTTTGGAACATGTAGTACGAACTAGACACTTTAACGCCAGCCATTACAAAAGCATTAATTATTTCAATTATGTGGCGCGTGTTTGCTCGCTTTAATTCTAAAATTCCGCACCTCTAAATATAGATTTATGCAAAAGTTTTATAAATAAGTAAATATAACAATGCAATGATGACGCTTCAAGAGTTGAAAAACGTTTAAACATCTCAATCACAAAAGACCGTAGAAATATAAGTTTGCATGAACAGATGAACCTAAATTTCAATCTAATACTAAACGTGTTAATCGTGCGTTTCCATCGTGATTAAAAACTTAAAACAGCAATCAACGCTGAAGTCCAGAAAAGAAAACAAAAAAAAAAAAAAACAGAAGGTTAATTATGTTACTAGTATGTAGATAAGGGTTAAATTAATGGAATATTATTATTAATTCGTAGTAGAAGACTGCAATAGAGCAGGGTCAAAATAGATCCAAAAAAGCCATCGCGGCAACTGTACACATCATCACGGTAAATATGCGCATCCACCAAGGACAAAAAGTGGTAAAAAAAAAAAACACCAGGTGTCAATAAAACAAAACATTAACCGCCCGCCGATGATATAATTCACCGTGCACATCTCACGCGCCGCCGCGAAGATCAAAAGAGCGGCGCGGGGAGATTCAGATCAAACAGAAACGGTTTCTTCTCACTCCTTTTCTTCTCCTGCTCGTTCATCACAATCGCCCCCACTTCCTCCATCTTATACCCCGAATATTCCGACGAACGCGTCGCCGCGGAATCGCCGATCGAAAGCCAGTACGCGTTCGTCGGAGGCGGCGGCATTTCGGAGAAGTTCGTCTTGGCCTTGGCGCCGCGGAGGGTCCTGGCGGCGTCGTCGTAGGCACGCGCCGCCTCCTCCGCCGTGTCGAAGGTACCGAGCCATTTGCGCGTCTTCTTCCACGGATCGCGGATCTCCGCCGCGTACCGGCCCCAGGGGCGCTTCCTGACGCCGCGAAACTGGGGGCCCTTTTTTACGTAATACGGCGTCGTAGTGGCGGCGGCATTAACATTATTATTTGCGGCTGCGGTTTTGTGGAATTTGTCAATCACCATTTTTTTTATTTAATTTATTATTATTAATTAAAGGGAAGGAACGGAACTCGTGAGAGGGAGCACTGCAGTGAATTGGAGAAATAGGGTTTGTGTGTGGGGGGAGAATATATTTATAGCTGCCTCTGTGAACGCCGACAGCTTTGTGGTTTGTGAATATTCTTTCCTACTACTCTTATTGTTATTTTATTCTTATATATATATATTTAGTGATGTTTTTTTCCTTAATATATATATATATATATATATATATATTTAACTATGTTGGGTCATGTGTGTGGTGAAAGTGATTTAATTATGGGTAAAGATGTGGAGAGAGGGAGAGGTATTGCATTATATTGCCATAAATGCATGGCGTGTGACGGAAGATTAAGAATGGGGAAGAAACGCTCCTTCACTTCACGGGGTCGGGTAAGAATTGACGTCATTATTAATGCCTTGCGTACGGGGGTGAAATATTGCATATCATGTTGTTGTGTTAGTTTTTACTAATATACTAATCTCTTATTAATCTACCGTTTTACTCGAATATTCGAAATTATCATATTTAAGACAAAAGAGTGAAACGTATTATTGGATGTGATACACGTTCTGTTTATATTTTAGTGTCTCAACAAATAAAGAGTATAATTACTTATGAAGCTATCTTGAAAAATATTTTTCAAAGTGGTCAAAAGGGTTTGGAAAGATTAAGAGACATTTTCTTAATAAATAAAAGGACATATATTAACAGGAATAAAATAAGGATTAAATAGTATAGAGTTAAAATACTACACGCCTCACGCGCCAGAAAAACACAGTTCACATGCGAAAACGGTTTGATTTTGAGGGGAAAATTTTCCTTCGCCACCATGGCGAAGAGGAGATCGGAACAGCAGATTGATAACGGGAAACAACAACTGACGACCGGCGAACGCAACGCAAATGAGAAGAGAAATCGAGAAAACCGGGAAATAGAGATTGGGGCAGAATCGAATGAGGAATCGGTAATAGGGGAGGATGAATTAGGGCTGGAAAATCAAATGGAGAGAAGAGCTACCAGGACATATTCCTAGACCTACAAGAGAAAATAGAGGTGGGTTACCTACCTGAAAGAAAGACAATGAGATGGAACGAACTATTCGCCGGCAATCTGAGACCGAAAAATTGGTGCAAAGTCTATTATACAAAACCACTGGACAGAACCACTCTTGAATTCACAACAGAAGAAGTGCATGAAAACAGAACTTATTGGGAGCATGCTCTTTTTGGATCGATTCTAGGGCTAAACATCCCATTGGAGGCAATGAAAAGGTATGTTGTAGCTAGATGGAAACACCAACATACTGTGCATTTAGCTCGAAAAGGAATTTATGTGTTTAGGTTTGAGAATGAGGTACAATTGATGGATGTATTTTGGGGTGGTCCTTGGATGATAAAAGGCACATATTTGTTGAAGTTGGAAAAATGGAAGCCAGGTGTGAATAAGGATTCAGAAACATTGCAGGACTATCCCTATTGGGTACAATTGCCAAATTTGGATCTCCAATTCTGGTCCCCTAACATGTTAGGGAAATATAGCAAGTTTAATAGAAAAGCCTTGCTATATAGATAAAATGACAACAAGCAAGGAGAGGCTAGCATATTCCAGAATTCTAGTGGAATTATAATCTCGAGAAGAGCTCATAGATAAGATAAAACTAAAGGGTCCAACAGGTGAAGTGTTTGAGCATAAGGTTGTATATGAATATAAACCTTTCCAATGTTTTCAGTGTCTTAAATTTGGACGTGGAGCAAAAAGTTGCATGCCAAAGAAGGAGTGGGTGAGGAAGAATGAACAACAAGAGCAGAATATCAAGACTCAACTAGAGAACAACCACACAGGACCAGAAGAGCAAAGCATAGAAAAACATAGTCTGATACAAAGTGAGCACACTGTAGTTACTGAAGAACAGAAGCAGATTGTAGGGGACAGAGGCAAGACTAAAAGCACAACTGAGCAAGAGAAGAGCCAGAAAAATAGCCAAGTGAGTGAGAATGAAACTATAGAATACTCACAAAATAAGCAAGCCAAAGTAGATCATCTACTAGATATACCAGGAAGGGACAAGAATAAGACTATAAGCACAGAAAGTGAGCAACACATGGAACTACATGAGTATAAATATAATCAACAAGAAAAAATAGAAGAGGGAAAGGAGACCAACATGGAAACTTCAGAGGAAATACAAAAACAAAACAAACAGAGAAAGGTTACGTGGAGGCAGGTAAAGAGACTACTCAAGAGGTATGGAAATATGTTGGCACAAAAAAATCAAAAAGAATTGAAAAGAAACAACTTGAAAAAAATGGGATACAGTCCCAAGGGGAGAAGGAGATAGGATCCAAAAGGGCTCATCGCCCTAATGGATAATCTCACCTTTTGTAGATGGTACTTGAGAGGATTGAATGATTCCCTCAAGTAGGATCCTTTGAGACAAGAAATGATGGAGAATAAGTGCAATTTTGGAGCCATCTTAGAGACTAGACTAAGGAGTGAGGGGTATGAGAAAGTTACAAATAAATTTAGCAATAAATGGAAGTATGATAGCAACATGGACATGGGCAAAAAATGTAGGATTCTGCTGGTCTTGGAGGAGGATAAAGTGGAGATCACTAATCTGCAGAAGTCCAATCAGATGCTTCATAGTAGGATGAGGACAAAAGACAATAAACATGACTTTCTTTGTACTTATATATATGCTCATAATAACATAGAGGAGAGGAGAAAGCTGTGGAAAGACTTGGAGGACCTGGCAAAGCAAATTTTTACCCCTTGGATTCTTATAGGAGACTGGAATGTGGTCTTAAACTAGGAGAAAAAATGGAACGAGGAAAGATGTGAGAGCCCTATTGGGAATGAGCTTCAAAGAGTGCTTGAGAGCTTGAAATTGAAGGACCACAAGTAATGTGGCCCCAAATACACTTGGACAAATGGACACACCTACTTTAAACTAGATAGAGTAATGATAAATCAAGCCTGGGACCTCTCTCATATGGAGTCCAGTGCTACTTTTCTACCACCAGGTATCTCAGACCATGTAATGGGATGCATCAGAATTGCTAGTCAGAACCAGAAGAGGAACATCCCTTTCAGATTTAAGAACATCTGGGCCACTGACAAGGATTATCTCCCTATCATCAAAGAAGCTTCTGAGACAAGAGTGAATGGGTGTAAGATGTATCAGCTTGTTGAGAAACTTAAAATTGTGAAGAAAAAGCTGAAACACCTTAACAACAATAAGTTTCAGAACCTGGACAAGCAAGTGGAGGAGTGTCTCAAAGCCCTCCAACAAAAGCAGGAGCAAGATTTTCTTTACCCCACTAATCATAACCAGACAGGGGTTAAAGAGCTTAGAGACATATATGAGGAGAAGAAAAGACAACCGATGAGCCAAGTAAACCAAGCTGCAAAACTTGAATGGATCAAAGATGGAGACAGATGCACCAGACTTTTCTTTAGCAGTATTAAAAGTAGAAGGAAGCAAAACAACATTCTTAACATGCAAGATCAAGAAGGTAATGTGTTAACAAAAAACGAAGAGATTGTTACTCACATATTATCTTTTTACACAGGTCTGCTGGTCACAGAATAGGGAGTAAAGGAGATAGATGTCACAACAACAAAAAATGGACCAAGAATGACAGTAGAGATGAACCAAGAATGGACCAAGAATGGACCAAGAATGGACCAAAAAATTGACCAAGAATGGACCAAGAATGACTTGAAAAGCCCAAGACCAGATGGATGGAACACATGATTCTAAACAACAAGCTGGAGAATCACATGAGAGCTAGTGTGTGACTCAATCAAGGAGATCTCCCAAACAGGGAAGTTACTTAAACAGATTAATACTATAGCAGTTTGTCTTATCCCTAAAGTATTGCACCCTACTAAAATCACTGAGTTTAGACTTATAGCATGCTATAACGGTATCTATAAAATGTTTACTAAGGTCTTAGCTAACAGACTGAAAGATATGCTTCCTAACATCATCCTCCTTAGTCAATCAACTTTCATAAAGACAGGGACATCTACCAGAACTTATTTCTAGCTCATGAGTTGATTAGGGGCTATAATAGGAAGTATGTGTCACTTAGAGGTATGATCAAAATTGACATTCAAAAAGCTTATGACACTGTTAACTGGAGATTTTTAGAGAGTGTGCTTAAGAGTTATCAGTTTGACACTAGCTTTATTAATCTGATTATGATAGGCGTGACTAGCCCTAAATTCTCTTTCTATGTGAATGGTAGTCTAGAGGGGAACATGGAGGGAAAACAAGGCCTGAGACAGGGGGACCCTCTTTCCCCTTACCTGTTTGTTATTTGCATGGACTACTTGGCTAGATTAATGAAGAGTAGAATGGATAACAATAAAAACTTCCATTACCACCCTTAATGTGGTAGAATTAAACCGTGTCACATTGCTTTTGCTGATGACATGTTGTTATTATGCAGGGGAGACATGAAGTCCATGGAAATCATGAAGAATACCATCCAGGAATTCTCTGAGATGGCAGGCCTGGAATATAGCGCTGCAAAAAGCAATATATTCCTTGCTGGAGTAAACACATACAACAGAGAAGGGATCAAAAAACTGTGGGGGTTTCAAGAAGGAAAATTTCCTATAAGATATCTAGGGATTCCTCTCAGCCCCAGAAACTTGAGAATAAAGGATTATGATCCCTTAATTAAGAAATTGACAAGTAAAATCATGAGCGGGCAAGCTAGAAAACTTAGTTATGCATGTAGGATGCAACTAGTCAAGGCTGTGATGGTATGCATACAGGAGTTCTTGAGTCATATCTTTGTTATACCTGTAGGAGTTGCAAAACAAGTTGAGAGATTACGCATCAGCTATATGTGGTCAGGAACAGAAGAGGGGAAAAATGTAGTAGCTTGGAATACAATGTGTCAAGAATATCAAAATGTAGGCTTGCAGATCAAAGAGATATTGGGATGGAACAAGACTGTTCTGGCAATTCAAATGCTAAAGCTGAATGATGATCAAGTGCTAGAAACTATCTGGAAAAAATGGGTAAAAGCATACAAGTTGAAAGGACATACATTTGGGAACTGCAACAGAAACCTAGTGACTCACCCTGGTGGAAAAAAATGATTGATTTGATAGAAAAAATGGTGAACATCATGCCTCAAGTGAGCCAAAGAAAAGAATTCAAAGTAGGGAATCCGAACGGAGCTTTTGCCTTGTATACATGTCTAACACCAGCAAAAAATGAGGTAAAGTGGTGGAGGGAAGTATGGAACTCAATTTCCCTCCGTAAATCTGCACATCTGCATTTATTAATTAGTTAGCAGTGCAAAAAATATTAGCAACCAAAGATAGAATAAGAAAATTTGTAACTCTCAATGATGCTAAACGTGTTCTCTGTGATACTCAAAATGAAACACATAACCATCTATTTTTCCAGTTTCCTTGGTCTTTTGAAGTGTTGTGCAGGGTGCTAGGTACCATATGCCTGAGAAACTGCCCAGCAGAGATGGAAGAATGGATAGACCTTTTTGCAAATTCCAGGGAAAAGAAGAAACTGATATACATGACTTGAGCAGCAACTCTGGGTGAAACAGTGGCTGCAATATGGATGAACAAGAACAAAGTAATATTTGAGGGAAAGAAGAGCACTACCACACAGGTGAGCAACGACATTGCTCATTTCCTGATTACCAGACTCCACACTAGAGGGGACCAGAAAATAAACGCAAACCTAATCACTAAAACAATTTGCTTACAACTACAACAAATATAGTTACTAACCCCTTCACTAGAGAGGGATCACTTGCATCTTGCTTTCTTTTTACAGATGTACATGAGCGCATCATGGACCAAGGCATTATAATACACCTCTCAGGTAACTTTCATTCCCCTTCCAGACCCCCCCCCCCCAAAGGAGTAAGCTGATCGAGAAGCATACCAGCTCATGAAGGCAAACAACACTATACTTTGGACGAGCCAAGGATTGGTGAAAGTCTAGACTGGAGCAAAGGAGAGTGACTGTCAAAGTCAGTGCGCAACTGGGCACTCAATTAGAGAGATTGTTATAGTGTTTGTAGGCTTTAAGAAACGTCATGGACCTAGTTCAGAGCGTTATTATTCCTATGTCGAATGGTATGATCAGTTGTCATTTTGTCCTGTGTGACATTGCTTTTTATGGGGCACGCCCCTTGATTCTGTAAAACACTCCGAGTATATTGGTTTAACTTTCTGCGGAAAAAAGGACATATAGTAAACTAAACTATTGAGTTACTAAAGGATAGCCATCATCACAAATTCACTCCACATGCACCTTACAAAAAGGCATGGGTTCCACGTGCCGAAGCCGCTATGTTAGGCGCGACTTGATTGTTTAGTCTATTAACAAAAATAAATTTTTAATTCGACCAAAGAGCCCAAAATGTGGATCTCAATCGGATTCAAATATCACTTTATCTTTTTTGAAATTGTTGCCTATAAAAGTTCCCTCAAAGCCATGATAATGTCAATACGGTGAAAAGTATTGGGAAACTTTAATAGTTTAGATAATAAGTATACATATATATGACGCAATTAGACTAGACATTGGCCGTCTAGTCCCTGCATATAAGCATAAATTTAATACGAGTCGCACCAAGACGATGACTCGTGGGAATTCTGATTTGACTAATAAATCAGATATTTGACTCCGCTCTTTAAAAAAAATGGACATGAAATTCACTAAATTAGTCATCACATGAGATGTATTCATTAGAAATTGTGTAATTTGACTTGAATGGTCTTGAACATTGATCAACAGAATTTACGAGCTAGTTTTAATATCAAGATGAAAAGAGTTAGAGTTCTGCGTTCAAAGCCGGTAAATATTTGGGTGCCCTACTCCCACTCGATTGGGTATATCTAGTCCCACTTGAGTTTTTATGGCAAGCCATGAGAACTTCATAGTTCATACCTAATATCTCAAATCAAAACAAGAATTTATTACTTGTGCTACACTCTTTCAAGATATGTGTATCTCAAGTCGGTACTTGTTCTAGAGAAGAAAAGAAACTTAACAAAATGATGAACATTTTCAGCTAAAAATGTTTCATTGTTTAAGAAAATAAAATTCTCACTTTAAACTAAAAGTAGTCGAATACACTTTTCACTTTAGTCAAGAGAACTACAAAATTACAAATATTCACTCAATACAAGCTTAGTTAAGTTTCTCGACTTTATTGATAGCAAATGATGAAGGTATTAGGGTATTATGGTCATTGTTTATATTAGCGTTTGATCTCTTGTAAATACTCACATATATATATATATATATATATATATATATATCTCATACCAACCTAAGGGTTGGAGATCACTCTCATTATATTCTTGTACATGGTATAAGATCCATCAAAATCTCTTTAACCTAGCTGTAAAAAAACAACAAAATGGCGTGCACCAATGTCGACTTCTCCATCATCCACGATTGGAGTTTCGACTTCCCTCGAAGAGCAGCTGGCGTCGTTGTTGTCCAACACCACAATGTTCCCTTCTTCAGGGTTTTCTCTTCCTGGCTCGTGGTTCCCCTCAGAATCCTTTCCGACGCAACCCATAGTCCCAACGTCATTGTTCAGTTTTTTTTCGATGCCGCATATCTGAACCCAGCTTTAAGCCCTTTTGGCCCTCAATCATCGTCTCGGGCAGCCCCACATTTTTCGTTGCATTTTCAATAGCCACTCTCTAGTAACGCCGACCATTTTCTGTCGCCCCCGATGCCTCCATTCTCTTCACATCTATCAGCGTCGAACGTCACAAACCTCGTGACAGTTCA
This sequence comes from Linaria vulgaris, assembly GCA_948329865.1. Classification (NCBI taxonomy): domain Eukaryota; kingdom Viridiplantae; phylum Streptophyta; class Magnoliopsida; order Lamiales; family Plantaginaceae; genus Linaria; species Linaria vulgaris. The sequence goes on from OX415250.1 coordinate 80,701,635, forward strand.
AATTTTTGCTTCCGAGGACTATCTTTCCTGGAAGATTCAATTCACTTGTCTCCTGCTTTTTCATTAGTTACTTGGCATCGTTGAAAGAACCATCCTTGTTCCGTCGTCCACTCTTCTCGATGAACACGGTAATTCGGTTCTGAATCCTCAGTTTTCTAAATACATTGGCCAGCATGTTAAGTCTTAGTTGTTTGCTACGTTGTCTCGTGATGTTTTAACTAATGTCCATGAATTGAGCACCTCTGTTGAAGTTTGGAATACGTTGAAAGATCGTTTCATGTATGTTAGAATTGCTCGCTCCTTGGAATTGAAAAGTCGTTTGACGCACATTAAAAAAGGAGAACAACAGTCCATGGATGCGTACTTGCATGAGATAAAGGTTTTGGCAGATTCTTTGGTTACTATTTAGTCTCCTGTTTCGCATCATGATTCGGTCCAATAAACTTTATTTGGGTTATATCGGGCATATGATAATCTTGTCACCAGTCTTCTCCAATTCCCTTATGCCCTCACTTTTGACGATTTGCGTCCCAAATTGTTATTGCATGAGCAACGCCTTCGTTCTTCCAGCATGTTGGATGATGCCAATTTGCATCAAAAAGCTTTTTTTTCGGTGCAATCCAACTCTGTTGGTTCCTGCCAGTCCTTGTCTTCTCGTGGTTCAGGGGGTGGACAAAATCGTGGTAAGAACAAGGGTGGTCGTGGTCGTGGTCGAGGTAACGGTACAGGCCGTGGCTATAGCGATTTGCCACAGAGTAATTCGGGGAGCATGCAACATTCTAGATCTCGTTTGAATGGTGTGAGTTCTTATTCTGACTTATCATGTTCACATATTCATTGCCTTTTCTCTGCTACTAATAATTTGTTTTCAGCAAGAACTAATTCGTCTAGTGGCATTTTAGGATCTACCCCCTGTTTCGATACTTGCGGTCTTTGTTAGTTTCCAGGTCATCAAACCGCCTATTGCCTGCATCGTTTCAATCCCAATTTTGTCCCTCCTTCTCCTGATGGTGTCACGCGTGATTTTGTTGTTATGTCTGTTGGTGGGGAAACAAATGACTATGTTTAGTATCCAGATTCTAGAGCTGCGTCTCACATAACCCCTAAGGATGGTAAGCTTTTAAATACAGTCACTTATACTAGGTCACGTTTGTTGTAGTTGGTGATGGTGCCATTCTCCCGGTTTAAAAAATGGGTAACTAATATATAGCTTCCTATGTCCGTCCTCTTATGTTGTCCGACGTGTGTCATGTCCTTAAACTGAAACATAATTTGATGTATGTCCATAAGATTTGGCGTGATAATAATTGTGTTTTGTGTTTTGATGTAAATTATGTTTGTTTTAAGGACAAGACAACGGGGGAGGGTCTTCTTCGGGGGTCCAGTAAAAACGGTGTCTATCCTATTCAACCTCAAGTTATCTGCCCATAGTCGTCCATACCTGCTTTTCTAGCTACTCAAGAGTCTGGTGATGTTTGGCATGCGCGTCTTGGTCATACTTCTACGAGTTTTAGGGAATTTATGCTCTACTAAAGTTATTTCTTGCTCTTCAAAATTTAAAGACGATTGTGTTTCTTCTAAATTTGGTAAATTTCACCGCTTACCTTTTGAGACAGTGACTTATCAATCTCCATATCCCTTATATTTTATTCATAGTGATGTTTGGGCAATCGCCTGTTTTATCAAACTAATGTTTTAAATATTATTTTGTTTTTGTTGATGATTATTTACGATTTTCTTGGTTTTATCTTTTGAAATTTAAGTCGGATGTTTATGCGCGATTTTTAAGTTTTTAAAAGGTGGTGGAAATTTATTTAACTCCAAAATTAAAATTCTTCAAAGTGATGGAGGGGGTGAATTTGATAATGCTGATATGCTTCAACAATTTCGTGATTGTGACATACTTTTTAGAAAATCTTGCCCAGGAACTCAAGCCCAAAACGGTGTAGCGAAAAGGAAGCATCGCTCTATTATTGAGATGGCATGTACTTTTCTTATTCAATCTAACTTGCCTACTGAATTTTGGGTCGATGCTTCTTATACCGTTGTTTACACCATCAATAGGCTTCTGAGTTACGTCTTAGGAGGGGTTAGTCTATTTGCTAAAAACATCACCACCCATCATCGTATGCTTTTGTGAAAACCTTTGGTTGTGCTTGTTTTCCTCTTCTTATCGATCCCTTCCTCAACAAATTACCACCTAAGTTAAAACATTGTGTTTTTATTAGTTATGCTTCAAACTATAAGGGATATCGTTGTCTTGCTCCGGTCACTGGAATTTATTTTATTAGTCATCATGTTGTCTTTCTTGAGCAAAAATTTCCTGATCGTGCCAACAACTCGTTTCCCACCCTTCTTATTTCGTCTCCAACTTGTGTCGCCACTTCTAGAGTCGTTAGAGATTCTTTAGTTTTGAATTTGGATTCTGGTTTCAATGCTGGACCCAATGTTGGGGCAACATTGAAACCAATGACTTCAGCACTTGTCTCTTCTAAACATTTTTTTTTCAATGTTGGACCCGATGTTGAGGTAACATTGAAACCAATGACTTTGGCTCCTATATCTTCAGAACATTCTGCTTCCAATGTTGGGGTCGGTGTAGGGGTAGCATTGAATCCATAGACTTTGCCCTTGTCCGTTGATTCGGGTGTTGTGTCCAGTCCAGTCTCGTCTCCTTCCCCGGTTGTTTCCACGTCTTTGTCGTCTAATAATCACAACATTGTTACGCGTCTTAAGTTCGGTATCACTAAACCTCGTACTTTAATGAATCTCAATATAGACGTTCTTGAGTCTAAACCCGTTAATTATAAGCAAGCGTCTTAGGATTCTCGTTGGTGTCAAGCCATGCATGATGAGTATAATGCCTTAATTCAAAATGACACTTGGGAGTTGATATCTCGTACTACAATTGTAATGTTCTTGGTTGTAAGTGGGTGTATAAGATTAGATATCATTATGATGGTACTGTAGAGCGGTTTAAAGCTCGAATTGTTATTTTTGGTAACCACTAACAAGCAGGTATTGACTATTTTGACACTTTCAGTCCAGTTGTTAAGCCTACTACCGTGCGTTTAGTTCTTACCCTTGCTGTTACTTCTAAATGGCGACGTCAAGAATGCCTTTCTTCATGGCTTCTTGCATGAGGAGGTGTATATGAGGCAACCTCCGGGTGTTGCTGATCTCTCTAAACCTAATCATTTTTATTGTCTTCATAAGTCTATTTAAAGTTTGAAACAAGCCCCTCAAGCTTGGTTCTCTCGTTTTAGAAACTTTCTTTTATATATTGGTGTTCTTTGCAACAGTTGTGACATCTCTATGTTCACTCTCAAATATAATGGTCATCTCGTGATTTTACTACTTTACGTTGATGACATAGTCCTTACTGGTAGTTGTCCTAATCTTGTTAGCAAATTAATTTATGTTCTTTCTACGCAATTTTTCACATGAAGGACTTGGGGGATCTCCATTATTTTTTGGGTATTCATGTTGTGCGCACTTCTCACTTCTCAGGGTTTGCTCTTATCTCAGCATAAATATGTTTATGAACTTCTTCGCAAATTTTATTTACATATTGTCAGACCTGTGTGCACTCCAATTGTTTCTAGAGTTACTTTGCCACTTCTTAATGGTGATCTTCTTGCTGATCCCACAAATTATCGTAGTATGGTCGGGGGTTTTGCAATATTTAACTATGACTCGTCTGGATATTGATTATGTTGTTCATATGGTGTCTCAGTTTATGCATGCTCCTCGTACTACTCACCTTCATGTTGTGAAAAGAATTTAACGATAGCTCTCCCGATCTTGTCCTTGCATATTCTGATGCCGACTGGGCAGGGTGTTTTGATAGTAGACGTTCCATCACGGGTTCTGCGGTGTTTATGGGCACGAATCTGATTTTGTGGCGTTTGAAGAAGCAACCGACAGTGTCGCGATCCTCTACCGAGTCAGGGTATTGTGTCGTTGCTTATACCACCGCTAAGACTATTTGGATTCAGCCGCCTCTTGTGGATCTAGGTCTTTTTCTTCGCCGTCCTGTCACTCTCTACTGTGACAATATTTCTACTGCATATCTTACTGCTAATCCGGTTCAACATGATCGCAGTAAGCATATTAATGTAGATTATCACTTTGTTCGTGAGATGGTGTCGAAATGTGGCCTTTGTGTTCGTCATGTTCCTACTGAATTGCAAGTTGCTGATATTTTTACTAAAGGACTGTCCAATGATTTATTTTGTTGACATCATTCCAATCTATCTGTAGTTGCATTTCGTAAAGATTGAAGGGTGTATTAGGGTATTATGGTCATTGTTTATATTAGGGTTTGGTCTCTTGTAAATACGCTTATATATATATATATATATATATATATATATATATATATATATATATATATATCATACCAACCCAAGTGTTGGAGCATTCACTCTCATTATATTCTTGTAAAACTGAGAACTGGATTAATACCTTAACCTGAAATTCACTGCAGGAATAGCAAATCAAAATTTAGTTTTTTGCATCTTGTCTAGAATTCTCCCATAAAGATATCAGAAATCGACAACTTTATATATATATTACCTTATACAACATCAAAATTACAGAACTAGTAGTTAATTAAGCGTTCTGTAAGAGGTGGAATTTCAACTTCTAATTGATGACAAGGCCAATAATTAATCACGAAGAAATGCCAATGACCGTTCCATTATAGAACTATATATCTTATAAAATTATTGATCACAAATCATTTGGTTGGTAAGACATATGGACTTCACTTTCCAAGTTTTTCCGACATTTCTAAAAATGATCCGCCCCAACGTCAAAAATGTTACGAAATAAATTAACATATAGTAAGATGACTTAAATCACCATTAGTGTAAAAACTTAACTGTGTAATTTCTCTACTGTATCCTGGTATTTGTCGATAAAGATTTTAAGTTCTATATAAATTTAAAAATATCAATTAGATTTAAAGTAATAAAATCTAGAATAAAAATATACCACTCTTGTTGATTAGAATATTATTCAAAATATATTGATTTATTTGTTGCAATCAGAAAGCTTAAGGGACAAGTGTGAACTTAGTATTCGTGACTTCCATTATATATAGAAGACACTCTTCCCTATATCAAGGTGGGGTTAGATTTTTTTTTTTCTTCTGTCTAAATGGTGAAGTTCATTCACCTATAATAGGGGGATTAAGTCTAGAAGTTGAATGGTCATGAGTTCAATCGATCAAGGTCAAATGAAATGTTAACCATGTGGTGGAACAATATTCCTTAATCCATGATGTTCAAAAAAAATTATTCCTTAATCCATCGATACTAAAATACAATAAACGTTTTCCATGATATAGATAATAGTAAATAGGTAGAAAGAGAGAGATTGGGCTATGCATTGGAATCAAAATATTAGTGGCATAGATGGTTTATGGTTAGATGGAAAGGAATAATGAACGGCGGCGTTTGGCGAGTAAAAGTGATGGGAAGTTGGTCAAACACAATACAGTATGAATAAAAGATGTTTAATACGTACGGAGGGGTAACACGTGGGATAACTGGGACCGGCGCCTCCTTATTCATTCACACTCTCTTTCTTCTTCTGTTTCGCCGTTTCTTCAATTAATTGCAATGTATGTATTGATTATTTATGGTGTGTGGTCCCTTTTCATTTCTGACTAGCCTCTCTCTATCTTGCTCTTTTCCTATCTTTACGAACTATTTGGTGTAGCTAATTATTGAGATAATAATAATAATAATAATAATAATAATAATAATAATAATAATAATAATAATAGCACCTCTATTATATGAATAAGGTGTACATAAAAAAAAATACGGTGGTTTACATGTCATAAAGTGGGCCGCAGCACAAAACGCACCCACTTCGAATATCTGTTACAGTCTCACGGAGGCTGATAAAGAAAGGAGGTAAAAAGAAAATCACATCGGCATATTGAAAAATACAAACGGTGTGGTATCTGAACTGAAGACCATTCTAAAATGAAGTAGCAATCCCAGGTGTGATAAATATGATAAATGGCCCTGAGGGAAGGCTTAGTATCAGTAGCGTGTAAAACTGCCAAGTATTGGAAGAAGCTGAAGTGGCAATCCCATATCTGATGTATTTGGACTGACCCACAAAAAAAAGCCAAAAACCAATCTCGTAAAAGGCAGATGAGTACATGGTGTCGTCGCAGTCGACAACAACACTGACAGACAGAAGCCCATCACCAAAATACAAACACGAGCACGCCACAAAAGTAGTCGCCCCAAGAATAATTATGTAATACAAACTGAAAAGATGCCTAAAAGCAGTAGGCCAAATAAACAAGTAGCGAGTACATACAAAATGTTCAGATGTACCACGAAAAAGCACAAGAAGAAAATAATAATGATATGACACTTGCGTAATAAAGGTATGCGCATATTCAAGCTGAATCTAGTGATAAACATATCGACACATCCACCGTGGCAATAAAGTAGGTTCACCGTCGTAAAGGCACCTGAAAATAATGTAATGAACCTGTTGCGATGTAAACCAAACAACAAGGCAACACAATACATCCACCAGGAAGCACAAATACAAAAACATAACCATCAATAAAGCTCAGTAGCCCCCATATGAGTGTGTGTAGAGCCAAAGAAGTGCACAATCGAGCGAATGAGTCCGAATGAGCAACCGCAGAGGTATAACGTGCATGTGTGTGCAACAATATATAGAAAATTGCGATCTTGCTCAATATGTGCGTGTAAAGATGAAAAAAGATATAAGCAAGATGTAAGCGACTAACAGGCAAAAATAGTCGCTAGAAAAGCCACAAACTACAAGACCAAGAGGGGGGGAAAGGGGGGAGAAACTGAGCAAAGAAATACTACTGTGGTAAATAAAAAATATCTTCCCCTGTTGTACCCCAACCCAAGCCCCATAATCGGCCCTGTAATGTAAAATATCGACCAAAGAGTCCTGTTGAGCGAGGCACCAAAAGACGTCCAACAAAAGACACAACAACGCCAACATCTCTGTCATAAATACACAGTAGCCCAATAAGAGTGGGTGCAAAGCAAAAGAGATGCACAATCGAGCGAATAAATATGAATGAGTAACTACAGAAATATAGTGTGCATGTGTGTGCAGCAAAATATAGAAATATACAAGCATGCTCAATATGTGCGTGTAAAGCTGAACATAGGTAAAAGCAAAACGTGAACGACTAACAACAGAAAATAGTCGCAGAAAAGCCATAACCTATGAGACCAAGAAAATGGGGAGAAATTGAGTGAAGAAATACTAATGTGTTAAATAAAAAATGTATGCCCATGTTGTACCCCAACCCAAACCCCACAATCGGCCCCGTATGACAAAATATCCACCAAAAAGTTCGACAAATTTCCTGCAAATATAATCCACGCCACATAATGGTATGTCTGAATGTATCGTGTGTGCAGAGAAGTATGGCAAACCCGAGATAGAAAGCAAGTCCCAACTGGTAGATAATATATATGTGCTCGTGTGCCAATCAACCAAACTGTATAGATGAAAAATCTCGAGTAATGCGTGTAAGGCTGAAAGAAATCACCAGCAAAACGTGTATGGTCAAGAATAAAAATCAACCATATGAAAAGTTGCTCTATAGGCAAATGGTGACCATGCGATCGCACGAAAAGCAATCTAAAGTAGCAAAGAAAAAAAATGAATAAAAAAGAAATAAATCAACTCTAACCTGAGGAACCAAAACTGACAGGCAACAAAGTGAATCCAAAAGTGCCTCCAAAAAACAAACCCAAACCAAGATCCCATCAGAAAGGCTATCATTGGGGAAATCAAAAGTTGGGCCAGCCCCATCGATCCATAGCAACTCGCAAGCGAACCCTGTGACTAATATCCTTCGGACCAAGAAAACTCTGGATTTTATTGTCACAAGCTTCGTTTGCAAGAACATCAACAACAATGTTGCCCTCTCGTAAAACATGAATGACCTCAGCCTCCATATCAAGAATAAGGCATCTCACACGTTGAATAAGGTCAACCCTAGTCTAGTGCCATGTGTCTTTGTTTTTCATATACTGAACAAGGAGAATGGTGTCCACTTCAACCACAAGGTTGTGATAGCCATTATCTCAACATACTTGAAGACCAAGAACAAGACCCGAGATCTCAGCATTAATATTAGTCCCCTGTGGCAACTGCAAATGGAAGGCGCGGACAATATCTCCATTCCAATCTCGAATGACCCCTTCTGCCCCCGATGGGCCTGGATTACCTCTGAAAAAACAATCCGTGTTCATCTTGTAAAAAATCATAGGGGGAATTTCCACAAAACGACACAGACCCGCTCTTCCTTCGGCATAGATAAACGAATCCCAACGTGAGAAGCAATAACCATGTCACCGCGCCAAGACTAAATATCCCGACTATAAAATGTGAAAATAAGCCCAACATACCTATGCCCTCGCATAATAATCCTGCCAGTGTCCATAGGAATACCACGGTGAACCAAGTAATATTGCATGTAATACTACGAGAATTACTGTAATGTGGCCTCTACCTGTAATACTACGGGAATTGAGCCAATAACCAAGCATAGAAGTCCAACAAATATAATCTGGGCAGTGGTGCCAACCCAAAATAAATGCCTCGTCTCAATATGAATATACCCATCCCAACAACACTGAGATCGGGAGACAACCTCATATGGTGGAATCCTCTTGATCATCCGAGTATCAAAAGGGATCCAATCTTGAATAAGCCGCCACCAAAAGATAGAAATAGATGGCGAAATTGTCTTATGCCACATAAAGGCAAGAATACCCCTTGGCTGCCTGCTAGAATGACACCAATTCCATGCGGATTTGGTGGAAAAAGTCCGAGAAGACTCCAATTTCCATGCGATAGTATCAGGATCACTTCTGCAGAAGTGAACGGCAGAAATCTGGTCAACCACATCAATTAGCAGAATAGTAGAAAGCCTAGCCAAGTCCCAATAATCATCCAAATAGAAATATGAAACTCCTTGTGACCCCTATGGATACTTGGGGTTGGAAAGTTAAAGGGCGTCGTCCCCAAGCCAATGATCATACCAAAAACTAACATCGCCTCTCCCTACGAGCCAAAAATCTGACACTGAATCTCTGTACCGACTGTGGCAATACATTTCCAGATTGGAGATTCCCAACCCATAATAGTAGTGGGACTGCGGTTACGAGAGTACTTGTCGTATGTGAAATGTGCCCAAAGAGACTCACGACTACGCATTCTCCACCACAGCTTAATAGAGAAAGCCTTAACCGAGTCGCGCATGGATCAAATGCCAAGACCTCCCTCAGCAAACGGTATGCAAATATTTGACCATCTGGTCAAGTGGATTAGCCTCTGCTCATCAGTAGTCCCCCAGAAGAACCGAGAAGAGAGAGATTCAATCTTTTTTATAATCATCTGAGTTGGAGCAAGAACCTAAAAAATATATAAAGGGATAGAGCGTAGAACACTTCTGATCAATGTCAATCTACCTCCCATGGAGAGCTATCTAAGCTCCCAGCCCCCAATCAAGTCCCGAATCTTAAGAAGCCAACCTTCAAATAAAGAGGATATCTTCTTACCTCAGTACAAAGGGGCACCCAAATAAGTCATGGGCAAATCGATGATAGAATAACCAGTAATAGTTGCAATCTCCTTAATATCCTCCTGAGTAGTTGATTTCCCCAATGCGAAACAACTTTAGGCAATGCTCACACGTTGGCCAGAAACCATTTCGTAGAGATCCAAGAATTGCTTAAGTAAAGCTAATATTCCTAGATCTCCCATTGAGGAAAATAATGCAGTCGTCCGCATAAGCCAGGTGAGAGGGAAAAATCAACTTAGCCACTCTGTAATGCATATCTGGATTATTCTGAAAAAAATTATCCAATCCCCTGGATAAGAATTCCGCTGCAATAATGAATAAGGCTGGAGAAATGGGATCACCCTGGTGAAGACCATGTGTAGACTGAAAATACCCAACCGGTGACCCATTCACCAAGACCGAGAATTTGCGAGACTCGATGAAACGAGAAATCATATCAATCCATCTCTCAGAGAAACCAAATTTCTTCAAAATCTGGTAAATAAATGACCACTCCGTCCGATCATACGTCTTTTCCATATCAAGCTTGATAACAGTATTAATTGCTTTGCACCTATAACTGATATGTGTAACCAATTCTTGTGCAAGCAAAATGGTGTCACTAATAAGGCGTCTCTTAACAAAACCACTATGAGAAGGGGAAAGCAACTTGAGGAGAAAAACCAGAAAGCCGGTCATTAAGAATTTTACTAATGATCTTGTAACAAGTGTTACAAAGGCTGATGGGACGGAAATCCTTCCACTGATCGGCATTTTGTTTCTTTGGCAAAAGAACAATATTGGTGGCTTTATAAGAAGGAGTGAAAACTCCTCCTCCAAGGAAATCCAATACTGCACCATAAACATCACTAGCCACAATCTCCCAAGAGTGCTGAAAAAATTTCGCATTAAACCCATTAGGGCCAGCAGCACTATCCGGATCCATACCAAAGACAACTGACTTTACCTCAGCAATGGTAGGCATCTTGCAAAGGGCATCATTATCTTCACTAGAGATACTTTGCAGAATGAAATTAAGGTTGTGGAAAGCCTCAACCCATTTCCCACTCGCAAGTAGTCCCTTGAAGAATGACTATGCCGATGCTCGGGTGCCATCCTCGTCAGAAATAAAGTTATCACCATCCTAGATATTAAAGATGCAAGAACGGACCCTTTTCTTCTTGACGAAAGCCTGGAAACTCCTGGTATTCCGCTCTCCTCAACAATCCACTTAACATTGGCCTTCTGATGCCAAAATTCCTCCTCCATGTTCAGAACAAGGGAATGTTCAGCATTACACCAATGAAATTCTATACGGTTCTGAGGAGTCGGATTAGAATCAAAGATACTCTCAGCCTGCCGCATGGCGGCTTCCTTCTTTGTGATTCTATAAAAAATGTCCCCAAAGACATGCTTATTCCACCACCTCAATATCTGCTTAAGCCGTAAGAGCTTATCAAAGAGATCTGAAAGATCGTGGTGGGCAGATGGAATCTGCCAGATCTGATGGACAACATCCAAGAAGGTGGCATACTGAATCCATATATTTTGGAGACAGAATAAGCCGGGACGACACTCTACTTTATTCACAAAAGTGACAAGTACAGGGTTGTGCTCTGACCGTCTCCTAGTCAAATGTGTAACCTGAGTCAACTCAAAATAAGAGGCCTAATGGAGATTGATTACGGCTCTATCTAATCGAGTTATGATGCCTTGGTCGGTGCAAGAATATTGGTTCTCCTCAAAACCAGCGTTAGTGAGGCCACACTAAAAGGCACAATCACAAAACTCAGTCGCCTCAGAAATTGAAAGGGGGTTACCCCATGCCTTCTCTTCAGGGTGCATAACAATGTTGAAGTCCTCAGCTACTAATCACGGCTCTGTTTGGACTGCATTTTACTTCAAACCCGCCCAGAGCTCGCATCTCAGAATCTTAGTATTTGCACCGTAGACAAAGGTGCAGAAGATAGATCTATCATGCTCCGGAGTCTTAATGCAAACATGTACAAATCAAGGGTCTCTAACAAGGACTTCAACCTTGATCTCAGTTGCTACCAGTAGCCAGATCTTATTTGACTCATTTTTATAAGCATGAGCAAGGCTAAACTGTTTGGTGTAAAACACCATATACCGTTGTTTTAATCAGAACAAGAACCTTGATCTCGTGCCGATGCCTAATGTCAGAAACATGGTTACGAGCTTTCTTATTACCAACCCCCGGACATTCCAAACTAACATTAGAGTCATGACATCTCATCCATATTGGACACCTCGTCACTGTCTCGAGGTGCTAGGGGTGGCTCAAGAAACCTAACAGGCTTCTTTCCCTCCTTTACCTTCCTCTTGGTAATGTGGCTCAGGTGCGGTTCCTCTTCAGGAAACAAGTTGTGGACGCCCAAGTCTGCCGAGTTTTAAAGTTCAATGGCTGCTAGATGTGACTGTTCCCTAGAAGTAGATCTCGCTTGCTGCTTTTGCTTGGTCGACTTTGCATGTTTAATCAGAGGACCAGAATCTTCCCCAAAGATGATAGCTTCTAGCCCCTCCATGTATGACGAATCCGTAGTAGTAGCACTCGTGGACTGTTCTTCAAAAAAGGAGATATGTTTTGCCAAACCCTTGCTCCCAGTACCCGACCTGCCACGAGACCCCAGAGTAATAATAGCATCGTCATATACATGACCCTTGTCCACTTCGACATCGTCGAAGACATTCGCCCCTGTCTCCTCTCAGAAAGAACTCGTGTGGGGTGTAAATCCTCAGTGTCAACAACTTGAGTCAAATCTGTCTCAGGAACACTAGCCGCCACATGTATTATCACAAATGTTTATAAAATATTAACAATATATCAGATATGCGGTCATTTTTTTAACAGACAATATTTAATTAATTAAGGTCGAGCCCAACATATGTACATCGAGGTGTGGATAAGTGTTGGCGGAATAACCACGTATATGTTCAATGGATATCACACAAACAAAAATATGTCAGACCGAGCACGCAACCTAACCAAGTTGTACAAAACAATAGCTGCAGAGAACAGTCCACATGGGCCCGGTCAGATCCCTGTTGTGCTAGCACGTCCACTCAATTGTTCATCTCATGGTATGTACAAGAGATGAATAGGGTGAGAATTCATCTTCCAAAACTCCGCAGCTCACGGTGCTGGGCTCTCTTCTCTTCTGAGACCATAAGGTCCCGCATTCTGGTAAAATAACCGTACATGACTTTTGAGTCAATTTCAATAATAATAACCAAAATTGAAAGTTGTAATGCAAGTAGCACTCCATGGCGAATATCTTGGAGTTCAGCTACATTGTTGCTGCTACACCCCGTGGCTCTAGAAAAAAGTACCAATGATCATACCTACAAAATTACGTATCATACACGTGGGATCGGAGTTGCCCATAGCTAAGCCATCTATGTTGAGCTTGTATAACCCTCGTGGTGCCGGGATCCAATGGATTGATAACATGTTAGACCTTATGGGATTGGGTTGGTGATGGAGGGGGTAATGATAATGGAGTTTCCCAGAGAGTGCACGAGATACGGTCTGAAATGAGCGTAGTTTAGATGTCAAAAGAGGAATTCATTTCTCTCCCGCCAAATGGCTCAACAGCCAACAAGTGTCATTACTGCCTTGGGAAGGTGATGAAGGTGGGAGATAATGTGAGCTTCTTGACAGGGAAGCTCAGCACGCGTTCGAGAAGAGAGGGCATTCGACAAACAAATGTTCTGTCATTTCATTAGCTAAGTGACAAAGTGGGCAGATGGCCAAGATAAGAACATGTCAGCGAGAGGGACAGTTGTGGGGGCCAATGCGTCATGTCCTTACAACTGGCCAAAGAATTTGATACGCGAGAGCACGTGGGTCTGCCACATTGTAAACCAGAGTAGACTCGACGTTGTTGTGTCGTATGCCATTGGATATCAGTCATTAGTATATATATGTGAACAAAATTATTAGTTAGAAAAAGTTGATTTGTGCTTCAACTATTACACTGAATTAAAAACTTTCATACGATGCTACCTAAACATTTTGTAATGTTTGGCAAAGTGCTAAGTCTTATGGAAGATTTTATTATTTTACAATTTTTAGTTAATGAAGAAATGGACCTTCAATTTTTACGCCTAAATGAAATAATAAATGGTGTTGCATTCTAATTCTTTAATTCCGGGTATTTATTAGATCATGACTAAAATTTTTTAACTTCAAGTTACAGTGCGCGGTGTGCCATATTATTTTAACATTACTTTGTAATGTAACATTAGATTTTCGTCAAATATTGGGGCTTTTTCGTCACACGGTATGTAATATTAACATATGCCACCACATTGCTTCGTATTCCAGTATCCACCCCTTCAATGTGGCAAATCGATTATATGTTATTTTTGTTGAACTTTAATAATATGTTAACTTGTTTATTTGATGATCAAAATCTTTTACTTTCCACAATATTGAAATTGTGTCACAAATCACATAGTTGCATGGTATCCAAAACTTGCATTTATAACAATAGAACAGAGGTTGTAAGGATTACCATTGATGTGCTTAATTTTTTTCGAATTCGGACTATTGTAATCCTCTTTGATGTTCGAGTTTAGCAATATTTTTGGGTCTTTTGTTCATACTCCGCTTACCTGGTTCCTTGTTTTTAGTAGGGGTTGGATAATCCTTGTTCTCATCTATTCATCTTTTGCTCATAAAAAATAAAATAGATAAACAACACATAAACATAAAGAGAAAATCAGTTACCTATCCAAACTTTGGACCGTATTGCAATTACCTATCCAAACTTACACTTTTTACAGTTTACGGTCAAACTTTTAATTTTTTGACACTCGACTGTCTAAACTTTCATTCCAACCTATCTCGACCAAAAGAGTCACTATTCGACTAAATGACACATCGATTGCGTCAGCTTCCAGGGGTAAAATCGGTAGTTCACTTATTTTCAACGGTTAACTCATTCAAACCCAATTTAAACCTAAAATTAGCCCCAAATCGATGTATTCCACGAACCCTAAAAAGCTTAATTCAAAAATTAACAACAAATTCAACGAATTGACGCCACAACCCAAATCGGTCGATGTCAGAAACTACAGTAATGGAGGAATTTAATTGCAGGTGCGGTCGACTCGCGGTTACAAAGCTCTCCTTAACCGATAATAATATGGGTCATCGATTCACTCCATGTTACAAGAGAGACATAGGGTGTGGGTTGTGGTTCTGCGTCGATGAACCCCTTTGTAGGCGGGCAAGAGTGGTGATACCGATTATGAGGAGGAGAATTGAAAAGGCCGAAAGCCAAATTGAAGAAAATCCAAAAGAGAAAATTTGAACCTAAGTTGCAGTAGAATAACATTGAGTTGGAGTTGGAGAATAGTAAGCTAAAGTAGAGGAACAAGAAGCTTGAAAAGCATGCTTCCAATTTAGAGGCCAAAAACAGGAACTTGTGGATTGCTCTCTGTTTTTTGATTTTTTATGTGTTATACAGTAATTTGTTTAGGTAGGCTTTTGTTAACTGAAATAGGTGGTTTTAGTGGTTGTGAAGGTAGTATGGTTGGTTGCTAATGAGGTTTTGTTAATATTGAAGAATAAAGTATGTTGCTTTGGAAGGTTGGGTGTAAGATCCTTGAATGAAAGAGTTGTTTTAACTGTTTGATTTCTGATTTGAAAGTTGATGCATGGCTTTTCTATCTTAAACATGATAATCTAACAAGATATTACGACATGATACAATTTAACAATCCAATCATGAATCCAAATTCTAAAAATAGAGCATAGCATCATCTCAAACACATAAACAATGGCAGATAAAGAGATCATAATGCCTGAATAGTAACATCATCCAAGATCATGAGAGATAGTCATATGAAAATCAAACATAAACTAGTCACATAAAAACATAAATTAAATACATTGTTCAAACAAACATGATACTACATAAGATAGTAGCAATACGTGTTATGTCACATAGATGCTACAATTGCAAGGATCACCATTATTTTTGTATAACGAACTAGGAACTTTATGATATGTCATTGGAAATCCACGGATGTCTGGGCCATAATGCAACAAGCGGATTGCAACTCGGAGCTCCGGAATGAAAGTTATGCCCGAAATGGTGGAACTACAAAGAGCTGGATAGTATATCGAATATCATATTCGATATACTATCTCGGGGGCCATTTTCGACATACCATGTCCCATATACTATAAACATCCCTCCATTTGGCCCTAAAGTAGGTAGAGAATGCTTGGGACCCCCTCCCCCATACCCCCTATATCGAATATATTTGATATAGACCTCCGACATTCGACATACATTCGACATAACATTAGATATCACATACCCGATATTATATTCAACATAAAGAACTCTATACTTATCCATTGGATATTTACCTTATATGTATGAAAATCTACATGAGTCTACTTTCCATAGGAAGAAGCAGATCGAGGTTTCGATATACCCACATCGAGATATGGCCGATATGGTGAAGCCTCGACATCACACCCGACATGCCAGATACCCTATGAGGCCGTTATACATGTCTCCCCGACATGTTCCTTATATTCTTAGAAAGCAATGGGAGTCTACTTTCTTTATCAGGAAGCAGATGAAGGTTTGGACCTTCTTACGAGGAGATATGGTCAAAACCGTGAAGCCGTGCAATGCAGAAACGAGTTAATCACATAGCCCGATCAAGGCTCGGTCATCAGAATAGATAAATGAACTACGTTCGTCTTGACTCCCTCAAAGGGGTACGTAAGCATCTTGGGATAACCCGAGTTCAGTCCAAAATCAACAACGATCCATCCGTCTCCTCACCACGTCGCTTGGAGTACATGTGTGCAAATGACAAAGCTGGTTCCAGTGTGACCTCGAACCAGCATAACGTGGAGTGTTTCGTTAGCCTGCCAAGTCAGCATAAAAAATTGCCCCAAATAATTGGCTCCGTCTATGGGAACACACTGGAATGTACTTGAAAACAAGCACGCAACCCTAAAATTCAACCGAGTTCATCTAGAACAATGGTGGATTGGAACGCCATCGGACATGTGCCTTACATCAAGATAAGTCATACAAAGTACATTATATTATTTACCTGCACAATCTACAATTAGTTATGTTATACCTATTCACTCACGTATCGAGCCTATTTTCGATATCAAAATCTCTTTTTGATGTCGAGCCTATTTTCAACATCGAGCCTATTTTCGATGTCGAGCCTATTTTCGATATCAAGCTTACCTTCAATATAAACATCCACCTTCGAAATACCTATACATAACTTACCCGATATACGTATACACTCGATATCTCGTATCTCTAATATAATCCCACATTCAATATAATCCTAAATTCGATATAATTCCAGATTTGATATAATCCTAGATTCGATATCCCTCAGATTCGATATAATCCCATATTCGATATTATCCCGAATTATCTTCGATGTCTTTTAGACTCGACTGAGTGATGGCCCATTATTAATTAATGCTTTTAATTATGTTGGAACAATTGATATTTACCTAAATTGCGTTTCCTACATATTAGGCGAACTGGTTTGACCCGGTTTTCGGACGCTATCTATTATTAATCTTTATCTTGCTAGTGTTATATCTCTCTCTCTTTCATATTAATAGACTGAGTGCAGGAGCGAACATGTCCTACGGGATGAGACAGAAACATACCTTAAAATGGTAAAAGCATCTTCTATCATAAGCATATGCAGATCAGATGCTATCAGTTTCTTGGCTGTTATGAATCTTAAAGTTTTATATTGATATATCCTGCATATATATTGTTATCCGTTTCCATGACATGAACACAGACATCCTTCGTCAACAAAACAAGAAGAATAAGAGATCCCATATCCCTCGAGATAAGGAGAATAAAAAAAATGTTGGTACAACAGCAAAGAGGTATCGCCCTCATGACATATCGCTTGAAAAGGCGACTATCCATATGCCTCCACGGCAAAAATGCTGATCAAACAGCAGAGAGGTATCTCCCTTAGGACATATCGCTTGAAAAAGCGACTGTCCATATTGTCTACAATCCTACGAGGTCATAACTCCCCTATCCACCGCGATAGGCATGAGAGAACCCGACGGAAGTAACTGCCTACAATCATACAAGGTCATAACTCCCCTATCCACCGCGATAGGAAGGAGACAACCCGACGAGGTAACCATCTACAAATCCTACGGGATTCCAACTACCCGAAAAGGACAAATATCTACAACTCTTCTGGGATCATAATTCCCTATCTACAAAGTTACGGAGGAGGCAGAGGAATACCTTAACATGTAATTTGTTTATTTACTATCCTACATGATATGACAGGAAATATTCAAATAGACTCCAAAACCCTATTTTATTCATAAATTCAAACGAGGAAACGGATAATATCAACTACACAAATGAGACATGCTAGAAATGGCAGCGTCACTTCTACCAATATGGTAAAATGCCAGCAATGGCAGAGCCACATCTACCTATAAGGTAAAATGCAAGAAGTGGCAGCATCACTTCTACCAATACGGTAAAATGCCAGAAATGGCAGAGGAACATCTACCTATACAGTAAAATGCTAGAAATGGCAGAGTAACAACTACTTATACGGTACTATGCCCAAAATTACAAGAGTAATATGTACCTTTACGGATATATGCTAGAAATGGTAAGAGTCAAATCTACCTACATGGTATCATGCCATAAATGGTAGAGCAACGTCTACCTATATAGTTTCATGCCTAATTTGGCAAGAGGAATATTTACCTGCGTGGTACCAAACCTAAAATGCAAATAAATATGTGCCTACGCGGTACCCTACCTAAAAACGGCAACAAAACATATACCTACGTGTTACCCTGCCTTAAATGACAATGAATCATGCACCACGAGGTACCCTACATCAAATCAAATACATGATTTCTTATAGAGTATTCCTTTATATATTAAAAATAAATAAGTTACTTTGAGACACCACGCAAATCGCAAAAATATGTGCACAAATGTGAGATGACACGCTTGTATCAAACATAAATGAACAAAGATGAATAAGATCACAACATCAAGTACCCACGCGGTAACCCGCCTCTTAAGGTACAACGACTAGTACCTACATGGTATCCCCGCCTCATACGACATAAAAACAAGTACTTATGCGGTACCTCGCCTCTTAAGGCGCAGTAAAGCACCGAAATGAGACCCTGACACTCAAGGGCACATAATCGTCGCTAAATGTCTCCTCTAAATATGGCTTGAGGATGCAAAGGTCAAGCAGTTAGCTAGACACCTACTCTGCATAATTATAATAAGGGGAAACGACACTTACACCCTTGAACTATTGGCTTGCGAGTACTTACACCCCCAACCTTTTATTTCGAGCACTGACACCCCCAACCTTAATTTTTCAAAGTATGGTACCCCCCGTGACACCCCCAAAACGTGAGAAAAGGAATATTCCATAGAATCTTGGTCTCCTCATGCACGTGTCGTCAAAGATTAAGGGTCAAATCGGTAATTCAATTCCATTCTCACTTTTATTCATTAAGTTTTGAACATTTTGACAAAGTGTCTTCAATTTATATAGGGATCTTGTAACGCTGCTAATGAAACTAGACTTGGTGAAAGTCATGGTTTTGTCAATTTTGCCTTAGTCTTTGACGACACGTGCACGAGGAGACCAAGATTCTATGGAATATTCATTTTCTCACGCTTTGGGGTGTCATGAGGGGTGCCATTCTTTGAAAGAATAAGGTTGGGGGTGTTAGTGCTTGAAATAAAAGGTTGGGGGTGTAAGTGCTCGCGAGCTAATAGTTCAGGGGTGTAAGTGTCGTTTCCCTTATAATAAACTGAAGATAACACCTAGATTATGGCAGAATACTGCTAGACTCTCAAAACCAGCGCAATAACATGATTAAATGACTAAATCATTCATACCATAATTTTATGACAATGGCGTTACATTCGTCATCGTACTGGGACTAAGATTACAACGTGAAACACATTCATTATCGCGTGTGAGATGCGAGTCAAGAAAAATACCAAGTTTTGAAACATGTTGCAGATGATAACAACATGTATATCTACTATGAGGCTTAGCATCTTACCCATATTGGTCAATGAATTTAAAAGCAATCCACCCTAGGTGGTACAATATGACTTTGCCTTTTAAGGTATTGTCAATTTCTAAATGAAGTCGGCACCAACAGTAAATTCTCATCGCTAATGAGATCTCCAGTAATACCACTACCACTATAAGATATATAATGCAAGATTCAAAATGAACAACTAGTGGTCAATTAAATGAGGATGCATTGATTAAATAAAATCGCTCCAAAGCACAAGTATTAACCGAAAGATCATTCCAACCCGCATAATATACTACACCTTGCATCATCATAAACTATATAATTTACTCAAAGAGTGACCAACCTACACACCTTAGTACCGCAAGCAAGCAATCAATTACGCACTAGGCACATACCTAACAATGTCAAAAAACTTCTCTGTGTTCATCATCGCATTCATCATTTTCACAATTACTATAGCCGGGAGCCTTCCTTACGATGATTTCTCGTTCGTTACCTATTTTATCCTCTTTGAAGATTGACAACGCGCATGTTTAAGTTACATTGGAGAGAATGTTGACATCTCCCCTTGGACCTATAAGTGATATGGACGTAAACCGTCTTTTACAAACATTGGCCTCGAAAGCCTTCAGTCCACCGTGAACATTCTCAAATGATGTTCAAGGGTGGCGAGTGTCAAATACTTTATTATCAGATTAATCCGCCTACGAAAATGGGAAAAAATACCTCAAACGGTAAACAAATCTCCTATGGGGAAATTCATAGAATACATTTACATGTCGATTCTCTCCTATCATATGTTGATAGGCCAACAAACACCTTCATCGGCATATTTATTCTACAATGTACGACAATAGATGTCTACTAAAGGCAAATGCTAGAATTCAAACAAAAATCAAATATCGAAAAAAAATTACGATTATCTAAAAGTTATTAGACAACCATAGCAGAGGCGACATAGCGCCACTCACACTCTTAGTTTCGATTTTGCGCGCACACTTCACGCCAACCAACACGAGACTCTTTTTCTTGAGAATCTCGACAACGCCATCAGGCTCAGCATTATCACACCTACACTCTGCGCTGGTGATAGCTAGAAACCACCCGTGAGATGTAACAATACTTGAAGCTACACTCTACAATAGCATCAGCTAGAAACCGCTCAATTATGGTTTAGTGAAACATACCTTGCGCGGTATCCAAATCATTTACCTCTCATGTTACAATGCAATATTTTCTGCATGGTATTTATGCCGTAGAGCATACTGAACACATTATCATAAACCATACCTCACAAGGTATAACAAGAATCATTTGTGATACAATGTCAACTACATCTACCTATAAAGGTAATAGAAGCACAGTCAAATACTACATCAGATAAAGTACTCGAATAACTCAAGGGGTACCTACAAAGTTTGGATTGGTTACGTATCACCTCACCAAACGCGAGACCCAGCGCCACTAACGCTATTCTTGGGCTAGAGCATTCAAATATTTTCACATATCCTAAGTTGTTATGAAGCTAAAATCATAATAAGCAATAAAGAGCGCAAGGTTGGTAATAATAACATTTCCATAAATGGTCATATATACACAATCGCAAGTATATCACATACAGTCTCGCACATGGAAACCCCACGCGGTCCAGTTCGTCTCTAGCATCAGTGCTTTGGGGGCCACGAAGGCCTAATGTAGAGAACAACTTACTTGTGTTCTACGCTACCCCCTACCAAGACACATTAATATTGTTATGGGAAGAAACCTAACATACCTTGCTGCTTCGATATAATGGGATTTGATATCCAGGGTCGCAGAATGATGAAAGGTCCCCATTAAAATAATAGCATTCGGACAAGACGTGGGGACCAACTTATATAATAAAGGACGAAATATTAAAAATGCCCGTTAACTTTATAAAAAAAAGTTAAAATGCCCGTTTTTTTCGGGCCTTGCAAAAATGCCCGATATCTTTTAAAAAATCTTGCAAAAATCCCCGATGACCTTATTCGGGCTAAATATGCCTACGTGGCGGTACAGTGGCTGCCATGTCAATAGGTGCTCCGCCACGTCATATTTTTCAGCCAAAAATATTTTTTAAAGAAACCCTTCTAATTTTAAATATTGTATTTGCACCCAAAATAAATAACACTTTCCACCCTAATATATATATATATATATAACCATTTATAAAAAAACACATATATATAAAAACAATAGCAAACACACACACATATATATATATAACTATTTGTAAAAATAAAAACATATATAAAAACTTAAATCTTAATTCAAAACTTGATTTAATTTTATTATATAGTATCTAAATCATAAAATATATAAAAAATTAATAAAAAAAAGTATGAAAATGTTTAATAAACTTAATTTTCAACAAATAATAAACTTTAAAAAAAGGAAAAACAAAAAAAAAACAAAAAAAACCCAAAAAACAAATTTATTTCGTACCCCCCCCCCCCCCCCAAAAAAAATCGGAAGGCCACAAAACCACCTGAGGAAGTGTAATCGGCCACAATCCCCCAAAAATTGAGTGATGGTGGTGTTGCAGGTGGTGGACTGGTGGTGGTCGCGAATGGTGGTGATGGTGTTGCAGGTGGGGGTGGTGATGCAGGTGGTGGACTGGTGGTGTTGCAGGCGCGCGAGGGGGGGGGGGGGGGGAGGGGGGGCGCTGATGAAGATGATGATTTTTTTTTGTATTTTTTTATATTGTTAAAATGTTTATTATTATATATATTTATTATTTTTACAAAATAGTTATATATATGTTTATATCTTTATTATTATTAACACATATATATTTGTTTATTACTATTATTATTATTAATATATATATATGTGCATTTATTATTTTTACAAAATAGTTACATATATGTTTATATATATATGACCCCATTTTAATTATATTTATATATATATGTTTATTATTCTTATTATTATTTTTATATATGTATGTTTATTATTATTATTTATATATATGTTTGATATTTTATAAATAGTTATATATATCTTTATAATTATTATTTATATATATATATATATATTTTTTTGGGTGCAAAGTGTAATTTACTATGGGTGCAAATACAATATTTAAAATTAGAAGTATTTGTTTAAAAACAAAATTAAACTGAAAATATGATGTGGCAGGGCAGTTAATTGACGTGGCAGCCACTGTACCGGCACGTAGGCAGATTTAGCCCGAATAAGGCCATCGGGCATTTTTGCAAGATTTTTTTAAAAGATATCAGGCATTTTTGCAAGGCCCAAAAAAAACGGGCATTTTCACTTTTTTTGTAAAGTTAGCGGGCATTTTTAATATTTCGTCCTATAATAAACACATGTGGGCCTCGGCAACAAAAAATAGTTTTCTATATTGCGGAGATATCGAAAACGTATATTCGATATCCACCTGATATCCTAAAATTTCTGACTTCTATCCTAACGAAATTGTCCAAGAAAATGGGAGAGTATTCGAGCTTTATTTTCACTATTCCAATTTGTTGTTCATGCAACTCGAAAACTGGGGGGGAATGAAGGATATACCTCAATAAAATACTCAAGCATACAAATCAAGTTTACTAATTGTCATCTACAATGATAACTCCTAAACTAGGAGACTAATGGTATGTATAAATATATCATTCAATTAGAGTTTGAAGTATGCTTATGTTCCAAAAGCACACTCCAAACTGGGGGACTACTTATAGATACAAGTATATCATCCAATTAGAGTTTCAAGTATGCTCATGTTCCAAGACTACACTTCAAACTGGGGGACTACTTATACTACATTAGATAATAGCATTCCGTGTTATGTCACGTGGATGCTACAATTACAAGGATCACCATTATCTGTGTATAATGAACCATGCATCTTATGATATGTCATTGGAAAGCCATGGATTTCTAAGTCATAATGGAACAAGAGGATTACAATTCGGAGCTCCGGAGTGAAAGTTATGCTCAAAAATGTAGAATTACAAAGATCTAGACACTATATCGAATATCATATTCGATATACTATGTCGAAGCCATTTTCGACATACCCTGACCCATATGCAATAAATATCCCTCCATTTGGCCCTAAAGTAGGTACAGAACGCCTGGGGACCCCCCCTCGCGTGCCCCCTATGTCGAATATATTCGATATAGACCTCCGACATTCGACATAACATTTGACATAAAATTCAATATCACATACCCGATATTATATTCGACATAGGGAACCTAATACTTATTCATTCGATATGTACCTTATATGTACGGAAAGCTACATGAGTCTACTTTCCATAGGAAGAAGCAGATCGAGGTTTTG
Source organism: Linaria vulgaris (assembly GCA_948329865.1). Lineage (NCBI taxonomy): Eukaryota > Viridiplantae > Streptophyta > Magnoliopsida > Lamiales > Plantaginaceae > Linaria > Linaria vulgaris. Next base: position 80,725,671 of record OX415250.1, read on the forward strand.
ATATGCCTATATTGACATATGGCCGATATGGTGAAGCCACAACATCACACCCGACATACCAGATACCCGATATGATATTCGATGTCGAAGCCATTATACATGTCTCCCTGACATGTACCTTATATTCTTGGAAAGCTAAGGGAGTCTACTTTCCATATCAAGAAGCGGATCAATTTTTGGACCTTCCTACGAGGAGATATGGTCAAAACTGTGAAGCTGCGCAGTGCAGAAATGAGTTAATCATATAGCCCGATCAAGGCTCGGTCATCAGAATAGATAAATGAACTACGTTCGGCTTAATTTCCTCAAAGGGATGCATAGGCCACATGAGATAACCCGAGTTCAGTCCAAAGTCATCAAAGATCCATCCGTCTCCTCACCACGTCGCTTGTAGTACATGTGTGCAAAGGACAAAGCTGGTTCCAATGTGGCATCGAACCAGCATGATGTGGAGTGTTTCGTCAGCCTGCCAAGTCAGCATACGAAATCTCCCCAAATCAAAACAACAATTAAAAATTCTTTCCATAATACCAAAAATTAAAAAACACAAATGAAAGGGAAGCTCAACAGAGAAGGCAAAGGAAATCCCATAGATTTAGGTGTCGCCAAATATAACATCAAAATTTGAAAACACCTTAATGGGTGGGATGGGAAGCTCCTTGATCATCAAACTATAGCACATCATGCGGTAGTTTTTGAACCCGCTCTTTGCGAAGTTCCTTTCCATCTCGGTAGGCTGCGTTGTGTATAAAGAGATTTAAAACATGACCCGATTACACTATTATCAGAATAAACAAAGTGGATGTTATACTTACAAATTTCACAAGGTGATCATAATATGTGCTATTGAGTTTGACCTTCCCCTCCTTGCTGTTGTAGCTAACCCCAATGGTCTTGTAAAATCGGTGGAGTAACATGAGCCTCGTCTGCATAATCCTTAATCGGTCCAAGATCTCCATGTGGGTAACTTCATTCCCCTTGTGTCTGGAATATTTGGCCGCAATTTCAGCGTTACTGGCTGCATCATTGTCTCTGTGAACCATATTTCTGTCCTCACAAGCACACAAAGCTTTTTTAGTAGAAACGCTTCATCCTCGTTATTGAAGTGGGTGAAATTATAGAAGATCTTGCTCATGTCCTCCTTAGTTTCATCATATTCGTTCTTCTGGGTAGACTGAATAGTGGCTGCCATTGGAATTCTGTAACTTTTTTTTTTCTTTGAGAATGGAAGGGTTGTGTTGCATGTGTGAAACTTAGGGTTGATGGTTGGTATATATTTAGTGTAATATGAAGAGTTGGAGGAGTAAATGACTTGCACCGGTCCACATATAATCCAACGGTGATCTCTAACTTGGTGTCTAATCACGTTTAAGTCTCATCAAGCCTTGAGCCATTAGGTAGTTGAAGCGACATTATTAGGCAAAAGATAAAAAAAATGTTTGGTTATGTTATCTGACTTTTTCATATAGTTCAATATCTTGGGTGCAATTATTTTCATAGTTTGGACCGTAAAGTGTAAAAATGATCAAAGTTCAGGTAGTCGTGCGCAAAAATATTCAAAGTTTAGGCAGTCGCGTGTCAAAAATTTAAACGCTATTTGTGAATTGTTACATAAATTAAACATGATGCATCTCAGCATTATCAACACAAACAATGAACTACCAATACCCAATAAAATTTAACAACATAAATTAGAAACAAGCTCAGAATTGTCAACCAATACCAACAAAATTATACAACATAGTTGACAAGCATCGCATGCACTAATAATCATTACACAAACTATCCAAGATGCTCAAAAAATTGTAGAAGTCTCTTGTGAATTAGTTAGTACCATCTTTTGCGGTACTAAGAAACATACACTAAACAGGCCTTTTTGGGACACCAACTTTTTTATTTGCAACATGAGGTTTGAACTGGTTTCTACCAAGAGAAGTGAGAGTCAAATTGGGGCTTGATGAAGGCACCTCTGAGAAAACTAGCTGATTCATTGTCTTGCATGTAGGTTTCTCAGTAGATAAACTACAAAAATTTTCAGGTGTTTGGCTTCTAGTTAGTGGCCTACTCTGCACACCTCCAACTATGATTGGAGGAGGAGCTGTCGGTGCAGGATTTCTCCTTGTTGATGGTCTTGGCATGGGAGCCATTGGCAACTGAGAAGTTGCATTCTGAGAAGCTACATTCTGTGCAGGATTAACTATTGGCTTTGGTGGAAACTGAGAAGCTGCATTCTTCTTTTTTTGAGGAGCCTTTTTACCTTGTGCCTACCATTCAGATAAACATAAATCAGAAAGGGTTCACTCAAATATTATTCACATGAGTCCATTGAAACTTGAATGGCATAACTTTATTACCTGCAGTTTCCTTTTCTTCTCACTTTGAATATGCTGACTGGACATATCCTCTTGTACACCAACATCAACAACTGATTCTTGAGTTGCAGCAAAATTCCAGTTAAATATGAGTTGTTAATCTTCACCATTACATGAATAATTGATTGAATTAGTATTGTAATCACCTCATCTTGCTATGTCGCACCTGATCCCTATGTAGTTTGTGAAGGAACTGTATCAGAAGGTACATTAGCATTAGTAGGAACCTCAACAGTTGTGCTAGCATTTTCCCTTTTTTTGGCCATGCCCTTCCCACTCCATTTTTTGATCCTACCCCTTCCATTGACCTTGAGTTTGGGCACCCAAGTACTGGCTAATGGGTTACTTTTCCTTGCCTTACACCCCCTGGCATTATGTCCTTCTTTCTCACAGTAACCACAATGCATTTTAACACCATCCTTGGTTAATCTCCCACTTTCTTCATTTCTCATATGTTTCTCTTTTAGTTCATCAGGATCAACCTTTCTACCATTCTTCTTTGGCCTCTCAGGCATAGTTTGGACATGTGGAGGAACTATCTTGTTCACCTGAGTTGAAGGCATTGGTCAAGCACTCTTTCCTTGCATAGGAGACATGTAGTTACTGTAAATCCTTAGATATGTATCTTTGGAATAATAAGCATGTATGTGTTCTTCTGGTTTCCACCTCATGTGTTTCATTGCAGCACATATCCTCTTGTACACCAACATCAACAACTGATTCTTGAGTTGCAGCAAAATTCCAGTTAAATATGAGTTGTTAATCTTCACCATTACATGAATAATTGATTGAATTAGTATTGTAATCACCTCATCTTGCTATGTCGCACCTGATCCCTATGTAGTTTGTGAAGGAACTGTATCAGAAGGTACATTAGCATTAGTAGGAACCTCAACAGTTGTGCTAGCATTTTCCCTTTTTTTGGCCATGCCCTTCCCACTCCATTTTTTGATCCTACCCCTTCCATTGACCTTGAGTTTGGGCACCCAAGTACTGGCTAATGGGTTACTTTTCCTTGCCTTACACCCCCTGGCATTATGTCCTTCTTTCTCACAGTAACCACAATGCATTTTAACACCATCCTTGGTTAATCTCCCACTTTCTTCATTTCTCATATGTTTCTCTTTTAGTTCATCAGGATCAACCTTTCTACCATTCTTCTTTGGCCTCTCAGGCATAGTTTGGACATGTGGAGGAACTATCTTGTTCACCTGAGTTGAAGGCATTGGTCAAGCACTCTTTCCTTGCATAGGAGACATGTAGTTACTGTAAATCCTTAGATATGTATCTTTGGAATAATAAGCATGTATGTGTTCTTCTGGTTTCCACCTCATGTGTTTCATTGCAGCACATATCCTCTTGTACACCAACATCAACAACTGATTCTTGAGTTGCAGCAAAATTCCAGTTAAATATGAGTTGTTAATCTTCACCATTACATGAATAATTGATTGAATTAGTATTGTAATCACCTCATCTTGCTATGTCGCACCTGATCCCTATGTAGTTTGTGAAGGAACTGTATCAGAAGGTACATTAGCATTAGTAGGAACCTCAACAGTTGTGCTAGCATTTTCCCTTTTTTTGGCCATGCCCTTCCCACTCCATTTTTTGATCCTACCCCTTCCATTGACCTTGAGTTTGGGCACCCAAGTACTGGCTAATGGGTTACTTTTCCTTGCCTTACACCCCCTGGCATTATGTCCTTCTTTCTCACAGTAACCACAATGCATTTTAACACCATCCTTGGTTAATCTCCCACTTTCTTCATTTCTCATATGTTTCTCTTTTAGTTCATCAGGATCAACCTTTCTACCATTCTTCTTTGGCCTCTCAGGCATAGTTTGGACATGTGGAGGAACTATCTTGTTCACCTGAGTTGAAGGCATTGGTCAAGCACTCTTTCCTTGCATAGGAGACATGTAGTTACTGTAAATCCTTAGATATGTATCTTTGGAATAATAAGCATGTATGTGTTCTTCTGGTTTCCACCTCATGTGTTTCATTGCAGCACAACATGCACACAAGGTATACCTGTCAACTCCTACTTTGTACATGTACATGTCTCGTTTTCCAAATGCACAAGATAAAGTTCCCATTCCAGTGAGCCATATAACCTACAGATCTCTCCCTAATCTTATCCATAATTGCCCATACCTTTGGAGTAATAGTCTTGTTGCTCTTGTTTATGGCAATTTTCCTGACACCAGTCTTCTTCATCAATGTTCTTCTAATAGACTCCATCATGTCAATGATGGCCATACCCTTAGCTTTAACAATTGTAGCATTAAATCTCTCAGACATGTTGTTTAGCAGAAGATCACTCTTGCAATTTTTTCTGAAAAATGCCCTAGACCACTGAGCATGAGGTTTGCTTGCTAACCAGTTATATGCTTTGACATCCCTCTCTTTGAGTCTAGCCATGATCTTGTTGAAGTCAACACTCTAGTAGCTCTGACGACATCCTCTAGAATATTCTTCATTGCAAGTCCTGGATGCTCCTTCTTCAGATTTGCCCACAAGTGCAACACACAAAGCCTATGCTCACAATCAGGCAATAGTTCATTAACAGCATCCACCAATCCCTTCTGCTTATCACTCATAACAATCTAGTGACAATGCTTAGTGATATTCAAATCATCCACCAAAATTCTTAAAAACCAATGTTATGATTTCTCCCTCTCCTTCTTTACTACTGCATATGCAATGGGATATGTGCAGTTATTGGCATCCACACCCACATCTGTCAAAAGTATACCTCCATTTTTGGTCTCCAGATGTATCCCATCCAAGCATATGATGGGCCTCCGACTAGTCAGAAAGCCTTTCTTCAAAGCATCCCAACATATATACAATCTTTTCACCAACCACCCTACACTTCAACTTCACAGTAGACCATGGATTAGTACTCATAATCTCCCCTGCACAACTCCATAGCATGGCATATTGGTTTGCATCAGATTAATGAATGTCAGCAAAAACCTTATTCTTAGTTATGTACATTTGTGCTAGATGGAAGTCTACACCACAATCCATGTTAGTGATAATCAGCATGGAGTTGGCAGGCCAGTTGGGATTACTATTGATCTTTGCATGATATTTCTTGGTCAAGAATATGGTAGTTCCTTAAATTACTCTGTCCTGCCTAGGACAATCATGTGGTCCCTTAAGAGTCATTATTTGCATTGTGTTCTCACAATTTGGCCTTGGTGCATATAGCTCCCAGGGACATCCATCCTGCACACACTTTGCTTGAACCTTCTTCTGACAGTTGATTTGATACTTAACAGACCTTCCCTGAGTTATTGCAAAACTGTTTATAGCTTTCCTTAAGAGTTCAATGGTCTCAAACTGCATTTCAAGCTCAAATACAACATTAGGCATGTCAAGTGTTGGATTGAAAATAACATGTCCTTGTAGATTTTTTTGGGTGTTTCCTTTGTCGTTTTCTTTGACTTTGAACCCTCACCTTTATCTGCAGCTTTGGTTGCTTTCTTAGAACTCTTTCCTTTTTCAGCTTGCACAGGAGCATTTCTGCTCGAGCTTCTAACTATATCCTCAGCTATTGGTTCTACAATAGGTGAAAAAGCTTCATTAGGGGCAGTGCCTTCTACCTCCTCTAATCTCGTAGCTTCATTAGCTCTCCTAAGATATTCATCTTAATCTGCATCATTGTCAGTATCCACCAGAGAGTTTGAAAATTCGGAATCATCACCAACTGAGACTTCACCTTCACTATCATCATTGTCCTCTATATCAACTATAGAATCCAACAGTGGTCTTGTATTGTCTCTTAAGCATTGTGGTAGAGATCTCTGGCTACTTGGTTCAGTTGCTGGTGCTCTCTGGCTCTCATCATTTGCCCTTGAACAGCTAGGTAGGTCACTTACTCTTGATTTTTCTGTCTTCATGTCTTGTAATAAATTCACTATATCCTCGTCAGGATCTTCATTCTCACTTTCAAAAACAACTTCTTATGTCTTATCTTCACCAACATTGTCACTGCCTCCCTTGTTTTCACCTATGTTGTCCAATCCTTCACTCTTTGGAGGGAGATTTGGCAGTTCACTATGCGATTCACTCTCTAGCTACTTGGTTCAGTTACTGGTGCTCTCTGGCTCTCATCATTTGTCCTTGAACAGCTAGGTAGGTCACTTGCTCTTGATTTTTTTGTCTTCATGTCTTGTAATAAATTCACTATATCCTCGTCAGATCTTCATTCTCACTTTCAAAAACAACTTCTTCTGTCTTATCTTCACCAACATTGTCACTGCCTCCCTTGTTTTAGCCTATGTAGTCCAAGCCTTCACTCATTGGAGGGAGATTTGGCAGTTCACTATGTGATTGACTCTCATTTAATGGCACGTCATTTGTAAGAACATAAACATCTACTGTTTTCCTTGTAGAACCCACCAATTCCATCTCAAGTGCTTTCTTATCATTATTGACTGCAATATAATCCCCTAGTACGGAATTAGAAATGTAACATATCCTTACCACACAACCCTTCACTTTAACACCAACTTTTTGTACCATGTGCAGTAGTTATAGCCTAGATATTTTATCCTAAGTACACCAATCTATGTAGCTAACATGTCCCTCCAGATAAACCAATTTGCCCAGAAACATTAACTTGCCTGAATGGTGCAGTATTATGGTGAAAGGATCATCTTTATCTCGAACTGAAAAAAGACAATAGAAAAATTATTATGATATTACCATGTTGGGCTACATATACATACATAAACATAATTATCACGTGCAAAAAGTTAAATTAATCCCTCAAATACGCTCAGTGGCAGACAAAGTGTGAACAACAAAGGAAACAAAATTAATAATTTTGCACATGCGTTCAACTAATCCCTCAAATACAGCCAAAAAAAGGGACCACACAACCAAAATTAGCTCCAAACCAAGAATTAAAGTAAATTATTGAAGTGGGGTTTCTTACCATAATCGGGTGTAACTTGTCCTTCCGGAATAATGTCAGTTGGGGTTCTAACTTTCCACACCATTGTCAAATTCAGCCGATCAAGTAATGTAATCAAGAATTTGAGGTTCAATTTGGGGGACTTGCGTTTGATTTGAGGAATTAGGGTTTCTGATTTTGGCGGGTAGTGTGACAAAAAGGGCGGGCTCAACCCTTTTATATTTGTTTTTTTAAGTAAATAATAGGTGAACTACTGATTTTATCCCTGGATGCTGACGTCGGTGATTTTTGCCGAGATAGATCAGAATAAAAGTTTAGACCGTCGAGTGTCAAAAAATTAAAATTTTGGACCATAAACTATAAAAGTGTAATTTTGGATAGGTAATTGCAATACGGGCCAAAGTTTGGATAGGTAACTGAATTTTTCCAAACATAAAACACATCGATAAAGCAACAATGGAGAATCCAGTGCAAAATTACTCTATATGCCACCAAAATAGGTGAGTAGTATTTTCTGTTACTCTTTGCTAAAAGTTGATTTTCACTCAAATAAAAAATGTTAACAAATTTTTTGTTGGTACGAATAACTAAATATATTAAAAAGAACCAAGAATAATGTCAATACAATTCAGACAAAAGGAGGCCCTAAACAGTGGGCAAAACATCGAATAGAGTCGAGGAGATTCATAATTGAAAAAACCACTTCAGCGGTTATCCAAGCCAGGGAATTTTATGCATTTTCCACCAAGGAAAATTCTTCCAGATTCGGCGTATTTTATCCACATCTTCTACACATGACCATAAGGCAAGGAACCGAGCATCAATGACTTGGTTGGCTGCATTAATGGAATCTATCTCAAAAATGGATTTTGAGAAACCTTTATCTTCAAGAAAGGAGGCTGTTGCGAGGATGGTGGCAATCTCTGCTGGATTGGCATCAAAGCATGGAAAAGAGTCGGCAATAGCTGCGACACTGTCGCCGCAATGGTTGCGGATGATATAAGCAATAGAGGCATTCCCGTCTTGGAATGTCGCGTCTCTGGAAGTTTTTAGCCAATTACATGGGAGAGGCTGCCATGAGTAGGAGACGGGTGCAGCTGCATTCAGGATTTTTCGATGAAGTTGTGCACGCAGCCACTCTCCAGTATTAGAATCCGCCTATCTAGAAATGGTGTGCTCGTCACGAATTTTACCATGATGAAGTAAGACCAAATCAAAGAGCAGGTGTAAAGATAGAAAGTAATAAATTCACCATGCAAATCAATTAGGACCTACACCAGCTATAGGATCAAACAAGTTTTCCAACTAATTTATGAAACAAAGATTAGAGAAAGCTCTGATTCTAAAACTCCATTTTGAAGAGAATAAATCTTTTTTATTGAAACAACATTCAACAAAAAGATGGTGCAAGGTTTGTTTGTAGCTCCGCAAGAAGACAATGAGAGTCTTGGATATTGAATATATCTTTCGGTTTGGAGTGAACAGGGAGACTGTTGCTTGCGAGTTTCCATGCAAAAGAATTTAAGTCGATCATGAACTCTTGCATTCCATATTCTTTTGAGAAGGAGCTTGAAGGATTGAGACGGGAATGAAATCGATACGATTGGTCTGCCAAATAGGCACTCATAGAGGTGAATACGCCACATGAATCGGGTATCCAGACCACGTATCTCGAGTCTTTTAACGAAGATATTTTGATTTTCAAGATGTTGTGTTCCAGCTCCTGGTCGAATAAGGTTTGCAAGGGTCAGTGTTCCAAGCTCAAGTTGGGGTAATAAGCTCATTGACATAGGAGATAGATTGTTGTTGTGTTGTGTCTTGAATAGGCTTATAAGAAGGAGCATTGGGAATCCATGGATCTGTCCAGATCTTAAGAGAAGATTCTTTTGTAACTTTGTAGTAGGCTCATTTGTTGATTATCCCTTTGCAATTAAGGATATTCCTCCAAGTCCAAGAATCTGTGACTTTAGGTATTGCCTCAAAGAAGTCGCATTCGCGGAGATAATTTAGGGGGACAATAGAAGACCATAGGTTTTCACTTTTACTCATAACACTCCATGTATTTTTAGCAAAGATAGCTAAGTTGAAACCATGCATTCTCTTAAAACCCAACCCACCATTCACTTTGGGTTGACAAATGTTGTCCCATCTTTTAAAAGCTATAAATCTACCGTTCGCAATCGAAGTCCACCAGAAACGTCTGATCATTTTGTCCATGATGGAGCAAACTGTTTTGAGAAGGATTGTGTTTGCAAATAGGTAGATTAGAAGGCTAAGTGCAACCAATTTGATGGCAACAATTTTACCGGCTTGTGAAAGGTTGCTTGCACGCCATCCAGAAAGAGCTTTCTCAAAGCTTGTAGAATGTCATTAAATTTTGTTCTTCGCTTATCACTCTTAAAAATGAGATTCCCAGGGGTTTATGATTGTGGCTGCAGAGTCACATTCAAAGACAGGTGCTGATAGAATTTTTAATGGACGGCATGGCACTCTTACTAAAATGAATAACAATTTTTTCTCGACTAATTCCCTGCCCAGTCCATTCGCGGAATTGATTAAGGCACTCGGAAATGCTTCTAACATTATCATTGTTAGCATTATCACTCGGAAATTAGGGGAGCATTGCGGCTAATATTTATCCCTTGAATTATGTTTTCACTTTCATCCTTTTTAATAATGCGAGATAGTAATTCCGCCACAATGATGAAAAAAGCTGGCGATAGCAGGTCCCCTTGTCAAACGCCCCTCGTCGAATTGAAATATCCAAAAGGAGACCCATTGATAATAATAGAGGAAGATGATGAGGTAATGCAGTTAAGGATCAATCTCATAAGTCATATCTAACCCGAAACAACACATAACTCTATACTATTAAAGGCTTTCACAAGATCAACTTTTATATCCATTAAACCAATCTTCCCCTTTTTATGATTTATATAGTATAATATATAGTATAACTGATAGAGATTATCATTAGAATATTATTTTAGTATTACTTTTCTAGTATTTTAATTATTATTAAATTATAGTATAATAGTTTGGTAAGTTTAGGATTCTAAGTATATTGTTGCTTTTATTAAGAACTCTATCTTTGGTAGATTTTTATCACTTAGCCTATAAATATGAGGCTAAGGGTTTATTATTAGACAAGTTTTGATGAATGATTATTGATTATTGAATTGCCAAGCAATTGTTGTCTTCTCTTTGTTCTCTTCTCGTTCTTCTAATTTTTTCCCTCGTCTCTCTAAGATCTGAAATCTGGGAATTAATTCCCCATCTCTATCAAATTGGCACCAGAGCCGTATCCTTTCTTTTTTCTGATGCGTCGGTATTCCAGTCAAGGTTTAATCGAGTTTTAGAAAAGAAAAAAAAAAAGAGAAAAAAAAACGAAAAAAAAAAAGTTGAGTCAATTTCCAGTGTTTTCAGTTGTTTATGGAGTGTTTTGCAATTTTCAAATTTCTGAAAAAAAAAAAAAAAAAAAAAAAAGAACAGGAAGAAACACGCAGCAGCACACACTGCTGCGTGCGCCGCCGTCAAACCCTAGCAACGGCGCGGGTCAACCACAGCTCGGCGCCGCCACCCGTTCTCGCCATCATCGTGGCCATCACCGTCACAACTGTCGACGCCGCTCGTTGCCACCTCCGTCCAGCAGCTCTTTCTTCATCGTCGTTCACCGCCACCTCTCCATCACCGTCGTTCCACCACACACACCGCACCGATCCAGCGCACTCGGATCTACTCCGTGCAATCTCCGCCACCATCACCGCCGTTCACTTCCACGTTGGTGTCACCAGCCAACCGTTCGAGTCAAGCAATAGCTGTCTAGTGAAGAAGACGGATAATTACAACTTGGTCCTTTGGGTTAATTATATTTCAATCCATGTGCTTGCTAATATTTTGCTTTTCAGTGGTATTTGGAACCGCTGAAGTTCTAAGGAGTGGACGCACACGCCTTATCCGTGATCAGAATTGATTGACTTGGGATGATTTTCGGTAATGTTATTTTCTTTTATTGAATTTTGGACTTGAAATTATTTGTTGGCAAGTTTTGCATGACCATCATGAGTGAAATGACGACAAATGAGAAAATTTAGAAATTGTGTAACATGATTCAATCAATGAATGTTACAATTTTCTCGATGAAGGATGAAATTAATGAAAGATTTACAACATTACAGAATAAATTAAATACTCATATATCTATTTGTCCATTGCTCCCCAAGGTTTCTCTTCCAGTTGACATGTATCATGCAAAGGAAGTCTACGAAACACTAGACATGCACCACAAATCTCCAGAGAATTCGACCCCTAAGAATTTTCAGAACCTAAACTCTGAGATTAAGTCCCTACCAATGCAAACTCCACCTAGTTTGCCCACTGATAAATCCGAGGTGGATATGAGCATCAACCAAAATTTTCTAGCCACTAAAAATAGCAAGTTGTCGTACTCATTTCCTCAAATTGATTGTTCGATTAAAATTGAGTCCTCATTGTTATTGCATACACAAGAATTTGTCTATGATGAATATTTGTTGGACTTGCCTCCAAATTTATTTGAGAGTCCAATTTTCAATAATGAGGATTTAACTATGAGTATGAGCATTCTTCATGTTCCCAAATTTTCTGAAAGTGCTACAGGTGGTTCTATGACTTCAATTTTGGTGCCTCCTCTACTTCTGATCCAATTGTTGATTTTGAAGGAGGCCTATGTAGTCAACAACACAAGAGATGGGCGGTTCATTTATTTAGTTCGATGGAAAGGTCGTCCTAATTTGACCAGCTCTCAAGTTCACTCGCTTCACCTCAGTGGAGTTATTTCATGCAAACTCTCCGATGGCGAGTTTTTTCTAGCCGGGGAGAATGATCGAGATTATCATTAGAATATTATTTTAGTATTACTTTCCTAGTATTTTAATTATTATTAAATTATAGTATAATAGTTTGGTAAGTTTAGGATTCTAATTATATTGTTGATTTTATTAAGAACTCTAGCTTTGGTAGGTTTTTATCACTTAGCCTATAAATATGAGGCTAAGGGTTTATTATTAGACAAGTTTTGATGAATGATTATTGATTATTGAATTGCCGAGCAATTGTTGTCTTCTCTTTGTTCTCTTTCGTTCTTCTTATTCTTTCACTCGTCCCTCTAAGATCTGAAATCTGGGAATTAATTCTCCATCTCTATCAATAACATATCTTGAGTGAGGATGGTGTTATCGATGAAATAACGACCTTTAACAAACGTGGTTTGAGAGGGAGAGATGATATTGGGGAGAATAGATTTAAGTCTATTGGCAATTATTTTTGTAATGATTTTGTAGAAAGTAGAGCAAAGGCTAATCGATCTAAATTGGTCCACCGAATTCGCATCGAAAACTTTGGGAATAAGAGCGACAAGTGTATGATTTAAGGCTTTAAAAAATTCTTACTGAAAAAATGTTGAACCACAATTACCACATCCTTTTCAACAACATCCCAAACATCCCAAAAGCTTTTGAAAAAAAATAACAGAGAAAACCCATCAGGGACGGGGCTTTTAATGAATCAAAACTAAAGACAACATTTTTATAATCTCATGTTGATGGAATAGCAAGCAATTCAACATTCTCATCAATAGTAACAACCGCATGAAATAATCCATTAAAGTTAAGAGGAAACTCAGGGTTGCAAATAGTAAAGAGGTTCCTAAAATGAGTCTCAAAAGCATTACCAATGCCAGTCAAATCATTAACATCCTTGTTTATATGATTATCGAATATAGAAACAATACGATTTGCACGTCTAAAAATAGAACAAAGATGGAAGTACCTAGTGTTTGCGTCACCATAGTTTTACCATTCCTGCTTTGCTAGCTGCCTCCGTCTCGTTTCATCTTTTAAAATGATGGAATTGAGTTGGAGTTGTAAGTCCCGCTCCATGACCAAGGATGATAAAGACGCGGGAGAAGTTTGAAGAGTTTCAAAGAGAGCACAAATTTAGGAGATAGTTTGAGCAGTAGGTTTAGTACGGATAGAGTTCTAGTGTTTAAGAGAATTACATGCAGCTTTAGCTTTGGAGTAAAGGGTGGGGGGGGGGGGCAGCTTTGTAAACAGATTTCCACGCTGAAGAAATGATTGTGAGGTATTTTGTCTCTGAGATCCAAGATGCTTAGAAGTGAAAAAGTCTTGGACCACGAATGCATATAGGGTTCGTATGGAGGAGCAAGGGCGAGTGATCCGAGTATATAGTTGGTAGATGTGTAACTGATGAGTCTTCGAACATCGACTTTCAATTTGAATTCAAAATCGCTCGATTAATTCTTTGTTTGATGTTCTCATCTCCTAATCTATTGTTCGACAAAGTGAATTCATTGTCTTTATGGATCACATCTTCCATTTCAATGCAGTTCATGAAATTGTTGAGTTCATGTTGGGAAGATTGTACGAACAGATTATCGCCTTGTTTATCGGCATGGGAGGTAATTGCATTCAAGTCACCCAATAGAACCCATGAAGCAGGGAGTTGGAGCCAAGGATGGTAAATAAGACCAGAATTTATGTTTCACCACGTAAGTGCATGAGGCATGCAACACTGTTAAGTACCAAGGAATGCTAGAATGAACAACGGTGTGGAACAAGTTACGGTTATGAGAGAGAATGGTAAGGTTGATTTGAGGTTTCCAGGCTAGGAGAGTTCCACGGCCGGCAATTACTAAAGAGCTACTGAGAGAGATTAGATAGAGAGAGGAATGAGAGAACTGGGGAAAAAGATGAAGTTTTTATCTCGCATAAGAAAATCAGATCATAGGAATGAGTACGTACAAGAGCCCTAAATTCTATTTTTGCCTCGGACTAGACAAGTCTGTGGCAATTCCAGGAAAGGATATTCATGATCACTCTTTCAGACCCTTTGGCCCATCGAAATCATTTGAAAGAATTGGAGAATTGGAACCTTCGAGTATTGTGTTATTTTCAGAATTTATGGGAAGAAGATGACCTCATTGTAAGTTTTTGTTTTTTTTTTCAGAAATTTGCGGCTCTTTTTTGTCAAATGGGACGGATAGTTGATTTAAAGTGTTAGGATGAATTTCTTTTGGTAACTCATATAGCTTAGGATATCTAGATTCTGTCATTTCAGATACTTGAGACAAGGAGCGTTTGGGCTTTGGAGTTTCAAGAATTATTGCAGGTGTCTTTTGGGTTGGATTAGTCTTAGGTAAGAATGGGCCTCCTGGGGGAGCTTTGACACAAGACCAGTCAAAAGTGTCAGATTTATTGTGCTTGAAGAGCGAGGCCCAATCAGATGTGAGGATGAATTTTTGAGTGGAATTGTGGAAAAGATGAGTGGGTGGCTGAGAGTTGGACGAGTGAGATAATTCTGCATATTTGGAGTGGACAAAATAACAGATTCAGAGAGAGTTCTTGGACAAAAGAGGATTTGAACTTGTAGGCCGATCAATAACAGAAAAGGACTCGTTGAATCATGTCCTAGATCCACATAAACTACCCCTTTGAACTACCTTTTAGATACCTTCCATCATGGGTGTTTTCGAAATTTCCTTGGGTGCCACGGTCTCAGAGCGGGAATTCTTTAGTGAAAACCTTTTAGGGTTTGGCATGAAATGCCCATCTCTTTTAAGCCAAGCGTTGAATGGCGGATTGGCGGAGCTCCACCCCTTTTTCTTTAATGCCGATGGATAGGTTATGTTTTTGTGACCAACCCTGCCACAATAGTAACGAAAATTGGACAGTCTATCATATCTTATATCCGCCGTAATGATGGCTCTATTTTCGTCGATGAATGAGATTGAGTCCTTTAGAGGGCGTCTAGGCCGACCAGAACTCTGATCCTCATCGATCTCTTCCAACACTTTTTTTTCGCTCCAAGGTAGCTTTTAGAAAGAACCCCAAATAGTTTTCGATATGTTTCGCCATTATTGGAGTTGTATATTTGACCGGAAGGTCGTACACGTGAAGCCAGTCGGGAGAGATGTCGAACCCTAGGTCCTTGAATGCCACTTCCTCTACCCATATCTTCATGCCTACTAGTTGTTTATCAAAAGACCATGGAATATTTTGCATGACACTTTTTGCATCTACGGGCACTTCAAACATAAAAGCGATTGTGTTTTTCTCGAGGATGTTAGTATCAACATGGTGTTTTGGTTTCCAAGCCTTTATCAGAGTCTTGATGGCAGCTTTGAGGTTATTTTCTCTATTAGAGATGATTTTGCCACAAGAGTGTGGTAAGTGATGATGCATAATCCGCCACGCCCTCGGAAATGGGCGGAAAAAGAGTACCCCACAAAAACGACTAAGGTCTAGAATAAAGGCACACCAGGGTTACGACCAGCTATTACCCAAAATATACGGCCAGGTATTCGGAAAAGGTACCCCTGGGTCACGACCAACTAACACCCCAATGAAGGTATTCGATCCAAACACTCGGAGAAGGTACCATCGGACCCCGACCGGCCAACGCCCCAAGAAGAGAATACAGCTCAGATCCGAGGACTCGGGTATACATTTCCCCACGATCTGAAATCAATCTAAACCTTGGGTACCCCACAAGAAAAGACCACGGAACCCCCCAGGCCGATGTGTAATCATTGCCCAACTGACTAAGCACCACTCGGACATCACAGGGCCCTCTGCAGGGACCTCCGAGCGTCAATATCCAACACTTAGCCAAAATATCACGGAAGAAGGAGGATAATACGAAATACTAAGGAAACGAGTGAATACAAGGAAGGGTCAAGACCATTCAAATTATGGTCTAAGAGATAGCTCAACAATCACATAGCCACAAAAGAACGACCACACAGGTCCACCTCACAACAAACAACCAGAAAAGCCACTCGACCCCCTAGGCGGAACCTCAGACACGAGTAAACTCGAAAGACGTGCCAACCACCCTCATTCAACATAGCTCCCAACTACCTTCATTATGACAGAAGACCACGTCCCATTGGCCCAAATCAGCCATTGAAGCAGAAAGCGACAACTCTTACTGGTGCAAACTAGTGATTGGGGCAGACTAATCCTCTCTCATTGGCTCAGAATCACCCTCGAAGATTGTTGGAGCAGGTGCCATCACTACCCGCTCAAATGAAAATCAGTCAAACCTTCACCATTGGTTGTCCCCTAACACACGACCCCCATTGGCACAGAAGACTTCCCCGCTATTGGCCACAAGCACCTCTTAGAGTTAAAACGGAAAGACCGGCCCCCATTGACCATACACCTTTGAGGCTAATACTATAAATAGCCCCTCATTTCAGCAGATAGAGAACTTCAAACACATCTACTCACCCTAAAAAGCAGAAGCAAGAACATTCTCCACAACTTTATATATTCCATTGTACTCAAGAAAATATAATTTAGCTATCTCCTTACACGACCACACTTGTAATTCACTTGAAATCCTTAATAAAATAACTGCGCCTTCTTTTTTCCTCAAACTCGAGATTGGCGTTCCGAACAAAACTAAGTGACGATATCCCCGAATACTCCGACCTCACGGGCCCGGACAATATTGCATCACCAGTAAGGATGGTTGTTTTGACTATCTGGAGGTTGGGGTTCATTGCAGTGAAATAGTGTTGTTTTTTCAATGATAGTGTCCATGACAAGATGGGGGCCACATACAGAGAATGAGATGGAGAGAGAAGGGCAGGTTGGGAGAGGGGAAAGAGAGAGAAGGAGTGAGTCGAAGAGGAAGAAATAAGAAAATGAGTACTGAACCCTAGAAAGGAAAAAACCCTTAGGCCATGGAGAGAGCTCTACACATAGAGAGTGGAATTTTTTTTTTTTTTGAAGAATTTAGTTTTATTATTCGTATTAATTTTATTATTTCGAAAAGAAGAAGAGAAAATGACTATTTAATAAGTGTTGCTATACGAACTAAGTAGATGCTCTATTCTTTTGAGTTTTCTCTCAATTACTATATTTCAAACACAAATTGAAAACAAACAGTTTAAACCATGTTCTTGGGATTTGAGATTTTTGTTAAATTGTTAACCAAAAGCTATATTTGTTGCAAATAACTCAAAAAAGCATATTCAAATCTTAGCGGGTGTTTACATATGCTTCTATAAGTTGTTCGCGAGCTTAACTTCACTGAAAAACTTTTATTTGGTGTCTGTAACTGGTGTTTTTGCTTATACTTGTCTTAAGAAAACTCAAAAAAAATAAAAAAAAAAACACACACACACACACAAAGCCCCAGAATTTACGAATGCGGTGCTTTTAGAAGCACGAGCTATTTTAATTTCTAAAGTATAATATTTCCTTTGAAATAAAAAGAATTTAAATATTAATTTCCTTAATAAATCAATAATACTTTTCTCAATGTAATGAACAAATTTTAGTTATATATATTCTCACTTACTATGAGTGACAAAGAATAATATAAAAACTCAAAAAAGAATTAGTATTTAAAATATTAAATATATTCATGTTCAGTACAATATTCTGCAAATCCATGTTCATTCATTTTTTTAAAACATATTGAGACGGTTCATGTATATCAAATCAGTTAAGAGATTAGTAGGTATTCAAATTTTAAAAGCAAGAATTTTATTATTAAATTAAAATGACCAAAATGTGAATCTCTAAATTACAAAAAATGATAATAGGAATAATATTTTAACAAAATAATCTTCTTAACGACAATGAATATATTGAGCCAGTAAATATTTTGACTAAGAAACTTGTCTACGTAATGAAAGCATATCTAAATTTTTTGGTATTGATTCGTCTCATTAATTACTTTGTATGATAAGAAAATACAATTTTATTTACACTTTAAAACTGCTTTTCAGTGGTTACCGTAATGACTTCAACTGCTTTAGGTGGCTTTTTCCTTCTTCTTTTTTTTAGATTTGCACAGCCACAATTTATAAGGCAAAAAAGCTTTAAGTAATTTTATGTAAAGCTTAATAACAAACTCCTTCTATAAGCTATTGCAAACTCCCCTAGTAAATGTTACTACATTTATATATAGCTACAATAACTTGACGTGTTTCATATTGATAATCGAAGAAAATAAACCCTAACCGTTAATGTTATATAAATAGAAATTACATATAAAAGCTCGAACAACACGTCAATATGGAGGGGTTATATTTCTCTGGACTCCACTAAGCATGAAGCTTGGGAATTGTTGTTACCAACGAAAGTGTTTCAACTATATATCATCACTAGGTATATTCAACATGGTTTATAAACACAAATTGTGCGATGCCAATGGCTGACTGTGCGCCCGACAATGATCCACCTTGTATCCTGAATCGGCGAGTATCGTTCGTTGGTCTATTGAGTTGCGGTCGACAAAAAATAAATGTTACCTGCAATCAAGACATTAAGAATTCCACCTTCCCTAAGTATGAAATTTGAGACGGTTATGGAATGCTTAACAAGAACAAAAAAGAAAAATGAAAAGGAGAAGTTTGGTGTAAAGGTGAAGAACACATGTAATTGGAGAAATACTTATGAAAAACAATGTGCATAAATTTGTTGTGTTTACGAAAAATATAAAAGAAAATAATGAATTGAGTCATCTTAATTTAGAAAACCAAATTGATTGTTATTGTGCAATGACGGCGATCAAACAAAAAAATCATTAACATAGGACGGTTAGAGAAATTATTCTTGAGTCTTGACTAATCAAAATCTAATGTCTAATCAGTGGAATGACTCAATCATCACCTGAATACTAGGGAAATTGTGCTATTATCCAGTGCTACTAACCAAACTCGACACTATGTGGAAGTTGCATACCGAATTCGAATTGGTAGACCTAGGTTGGTTGTTATTGCATGAAAGGGCTGAATTCTGAGAAAAAATGTGATGATCCTTACGGAATGTCTGCGGCAACTGACGGGGAGTTTCCTTTCAATCCGGAAGTGGACCCCTAATTTATGCGCCGAAACTGTTTGCACGATTTTGCGTTCAGGTGCGCACAGATGTACCTCAAGAGCTTGGTATCTCTATTAGTGGGAAGATCTGTCAAGTGGTTTACAAGAACCTTCCCTCTCTTTGTCACTTGTACGATAGAGTTGACTACATGACTGCGAGTTGCGGGAAGTTATGAGATCAACAAGAGGATAAGAAAGGGAACTCGGAAATGACATATGTGAAGGAGGTTACAGATGCTCAAGAAAAATCAAAGTGGTTTATTGTGAAGGCTCAAAAGGGAAAACATGGGGAGTCGATGACAGTTAAGCCTTGTAGGGGAAAGGGTACCAAAAATTGTGGTACGAAGTCACAACCTGATGTAAGCCGCGAGCTAGAAAAAGGCAAAAACAAGCAGGTTGGGGCTTTCAATAATTCAGAAGTAGGACCGAATGAGACAATTTTTTGTGTGACGTCATTGAAACCGCAGACTCCAAATATTCAAGGTAAGAGAACCCTTTTTGCTAGTTTAAGTTCGCATGGTAAGAAAGGAAATAATCTGGGAAGGACTCCTAAGTTGAGTGAGATTATGAAAAGGTCCCAAAAGGAAACAAATAAAGGTAACCTAGCGGGTAATAATATCAGGAATACTTTCTTTACCCTTTCACAAGGGGGTGACTCAGGGTTTCTTATTTCCCAGGAGCTTCCAAACACTACGCCACATCCAAAATAGGAGGAGCTTCCAAACACTACGCCACATCCAAAATAGGAGCATGGGAAGAAGTTTTGGAAATCATAATAGTGGTGCATTAATTTTAGGAGCTCTCCAAGATATTACAAACAAACCCAGAGGAAAGAACGATTCATTGTGGTAGAGAACAACGTTGAGTGAGTGAGAGTTACAAAGACAAATGGCTTTCATGCTGGAAACTTTGAGACAACTGACTGCGATATGGACGTGGTCTCCATATGATAACCTGATTCGGCCATTTCACGTTAATAACGTTTTAATGAAGGTAATATCATGGAATTGCCAAAGAGCATGGTATGAAGATTTTTGTATAAACTTCAAGGAGTTAGTTTGGACCCACGAACTAACTATTGTGTTTGTAATGCAAACCAGAGTGAGCACAATGCACGCGCACGAGATTATTCCTCACTTGGGGTACTCGAATTTCATTATGGCTCCCACGACGAGTATGAATGGAGGAGTGTAGATGGTATGGAACGAGGATGAGGTCTCAAAGCAGTTGAGGACCAAGCCATCCATGTGCTCATTAGGCCACTTTTGACTGAGAGATGGCATTTAGTAGGATTTTATGAGCAACCACGTAAGGTGGATAAGATTTGGGTTTTCAATAATCTGGCGAATTTAGCCGAGCATAGCGATACACCATGGTTAGTGACAAGGGACATCAATGAGGTGGGATTCGTGCATGAGAGACAGGGAGGGCACACGACTTCCCTCAACCGGTTGTGGTTCTTTCAAAACTATATGGATCGGCGTGGTCTTATCGACCTTGACTTTCATGGTTCATAATTTACATGGGCGAACAAGAGGGATAGCGAAGCAAATATAAAAGAACGAATTGATCGAGCTCTAGCAAACCAACCTTGGATAGATATGTTTTCGAATAACGCAGTTGTGCATTTACCACGTACGCACTTGGACCACCATCCGATAATTACAGGAGTGCAAAACTATTCTAATATCAAGCCTACCATCATTGAGGCAATTCATGAGGTTCCACGAGTCCTAGTGTCGTAGATAAAGATAAGTTTGATAATACGTTTCAGCGAAGAAGGAAAATTCTTGCTCGCCTCTAAGTTATTCAGCACACCAGCAGTCGTGCTCGAAGTGACTTTCTTAATACTTTAGCGAACGCTTAGATCAATGATTACAATGAGGTACTCAAGAAAAAAGAGATATTTTGGTTCTAAAAATCAAGAATTTAAGGGATTCGAGAAGGCAAGAGAAACACTAAGTTTTTTCATCAATCTTCGGTTGCTAGACGATACCGGAATAAGATCATGAGGCTGAAGGTGAACGATTTATGGGAGAATGATAGTTCAAGGCTTCAAGATCACGCGCGCGATGCAACTACTTTGAAAAGTTGTTTACTTAGAGGGTGACAACAACTTGGGGGAAGAACTCATGCGCTCCTGAGCTACATTTATCAGGCTATGTTGAGTTAGGTGGATGGGATTAATCTATATCGTGAGCTCGACAAGAAGGAATTGAAATTGGTGGTCTCAAATCGTCGGGGTTGGATGATCTACATGCATTATTCTACCAAAAGGGTTGGGTGTGGATTAAATATTTTTTGTTAAATTTTTCCACATATATTTTTGAGGACAGACGCTTCGACCCGAGGATCTGCGAGGCACACTTATGTCTGATTCCCAAGATTTTGAACCCGGTACTTTTTTCTCAATTTTGACCTATTTTGTTATAAAATTTTCTTTACAAATTTATTACTAAAAGCATAACAATGAGGTTGAAAGAGATCATGCCACGTATAATTGAACCTACTCAATCGGTTCTCATTAAAGGATGAAGTACTCAAGATAACATTTTTGTCTTGCAAGAGATCGTTTATTCATTGAGATCAAAAAATAAAAACGAGATTGGTGATATTATCATGAAGTTGGACCTGGAGAAAGCATAAGACAAGGTGAACCGGAAGTTTCTAGAGGATACTTTGAGGGTCTTTGGGTTCCCCGCAGCTTTGATTGAGCTCATTATGTTTTTTATTCGGAACGCATTGACAAGGATTCTTTGGAATGACTCTCATTTAGATGTGTTTAAACACTCATGTGAGCTGCGCCAAGGCAACCCGTTGTCTCAATATTTGTTTGTTTTGTGCGGTGATGGACTCTCATTCCTTATTTAGGAGAGAATGCATAGATAAAGTGGAAATCGATTGTGCCTTACCGGGGGAACTCGTATCTCTCATTTATTCTTCGTCAATGAACCGATCTTGATGGGGGAAAGCCACGTCGTCATTGGCCTAATCTATCAAGAGCATCTTGGAGTCTTTCTACGAGGTGTGGGGTTTGAAAATAAGTCTTCAAAAGTACATAATGTTTTTCCCCAAAAGTGAAGGTGCGAGTTAGAAGCAAAATATAAGTGAGTTGCTCGAGTTTGCGCAAACGAGGAACTTGGGAAAATATTTGGGGGTTAAGTTAATTCACGGTAGGTAAGTAGAGAAATATTTGTCGAGATGCTTGATGAAATTATGAAATGCCTAAGTGGATGGAAGAGAAAGTTTTTATCACTCGCGGGATGGACTACTCTTATTCAGTCTGTGTCATTCGTCGTGTCTATTACCACATGTGATAACCGTCTCATTACAGTGATTTAAGTATCTTTTTACTTATACTTTTGAATACTTATGATGTATATTTACTTGTTTTAGTATTGTTTTACGTTTTCTTAGGAATTTATGGAGTCAAGACAAAACGAGGCTAAATAAGGCCAAAAATGGATGTTCCGGGTGATAATTAGTCAAGGCACTATTACGGGATGGTCAGGTGCTATGGGAGCGCTACGGCACTAAAAAATGTGAAATTATGAACATAACACGATTAAAGAGAAGACATCAGGGGACCACAGGGAAGAAATCAAAAGGTAGTGCGATCAGCACCGCATCGCACGGGTGGTGAGCGATTAGGAGGTTACATCGCGAAGGGGTTGCGCTATTAGACGAAAATTGGGTTGCAAGTCACAAACCCTAAAATGCAGCCCAGAGCAGAGAAATGCTATAAATAAAAGGCTATGTTCAGCAGTTAGAGCACTACGTTCTACAACTCTCACAACCACTTTCGCCCACCTTCTGACAGAGAAACCCTGAGAGTTGTCACCAGAGAGAAAACATCATCAAAGTCTTGTTCTAGTTTAGTAGATTCACTGTTAGAGAGAAAATAGTTTGTGAAGAAGAAGATAGCAAAAAGGAGTACGAAGAGGGTCAAGCAACAAAGTTCCACCGGATTCGAGAAGCTTTTCTTTACCTTTTTACTTTGTCTATGATATTTACTTTATAGATTGTTGAACTCATGACTATGAGGAGCTAACATACTCGTTGTTTAGAGTAGGGGAGTAACTTTGACTTATGACTATGTTTGTTTGCTTTACTTTATGTATGCTTGATGACCTTGAATGACTAGATTGAATAGTTACTTATGCTGTATGACTGACCTTACTCTCGTTGGGATAAAACAGAAGCACCCGTGTGGGGCCATCCAGAGTGTAGAATTCTAAGGATAGTTATATGTATATGCGATTTGTGACTTTCTATTTGCAAAAGCAACTGATGCGCAACCTCTAGATCACACTAGATCAATCTTGACTATGTACGTTTTGTTAACACGATTCAGATGAGTTAATTGGATTGCAGATTTGATATCTCTTCTAAAACAACTGACAATTAGGCTGATTTGTTAACATGGTAGGTTATTAGAGACTCATAGGTATATGGTTCGGATATCTCCTGCCATATGTCACAGATCCAATAAACATGCAAACATCAAATAACTATCAAGCATTGTTAGCATATATAGGTCGTTTGTCTATGAACTATTATGATTAAATCATTGTGAAACCCGACCTCTAAACAATCTTCCCAATCATTGATTACACCACAATCAATCAATCACTCATTAAATTATGTTCTCTAGTTTAGTTTAGTTTAGTTAGTTAATCAACCTCTCTTCGAAGCATTCTTAGTTTAATTATTTTCATTGGTTTAATTAGTTTAATTGTCTTAGATGCTTTAATTGTTTTCTTGCATTCAAAAATAAAAACTCAAAAAGATATTTAATTATTGTTTTTGCATTCTTAGATTAAGTTCCATTGCATTCTAGTTTATGCGTTCTTAGCATAAAAAACATTCAAATAATCTTTAGTTTAGAAAGCATTCAAATCATTCATAAGCATTCATCCTGCAAGCACAAGAGAAACGATCGTGATGATTGTTAGTGTTTTGGTATTTAAGTGATTCATACATACAACCATCACTCCTTTGGGATACGATATTTGGTTCGTAACTATACTTACCATTTTATTATTACTTGATTCGTGCACTTGAAACAAAGTGGGATTTAGGTGTAACATTCTCGTGTTGACTTATATACTATATTATTACATCCTACACGCCCATCCAGTTTTTGGCGTCGTTGCCGGGGAGTAACGGTATCATTATTCTTTTGTGTGAATCATTCAGCTTGATTGTTGAGACACTAAAGCATTTTCTCTAAACATCTGCAAGAATTGGCATGTGGCTGAGTTCAACCATTGTCTGGTTTACCTATTTGGGTAAGGAGAATAACTTATGGGGGTCAAGGAAGCTACACAAAAACAAAAGCTCTAAACTATCCAATCCAGAAGAAACACAACAACTCACTAATAGAGGTAAAGAAACATGATCGCTCAAGAAAACAGCCAAACACATCTATGTTTGGTTACACGTTAGTAGAAGAAAAATGGAAGTGTATGGTGAGGCACAAGCAATTTTACGGGGAACCCCACGAAGATCCTCTCCATCACATATAAGAATTCAAATAGATATACTACTACTTCAGGATTTCAGATGAGAATAAAATTTGTGAAATCTTTCCATATTCTTTGAGAGGACAGGCAAGAAAGTGGTACACCAACTCCATTAAGAACAACACGCCATGGAGTGAAGTCGGTAAGAAGTTCACACATGAATTTCTGAAAGATCCAATGGTTAAAACACCAAAGGAACGACTCTTGCCTTTTCATCAAAAACCTGGGGAAACTATTAGTGAAGCATGGGCCGATATGGAAAAGATTCATAAGGATATAACTACAGAATGGGAGAAACATAAGTACCGAGCTGTGTCACCTTATTAGCTTATTGATGAACAATATGTGAAGAATTTCTATCTTGGTCTGAGTACGGTGAATCAATGCATATTGGGTGAAATTAGTCAAAAATCATCATATCAAAATTCTTTTATCAACATTCCAAGTTACGAGGCTATGCATTTGCTGAAAGAAATACAAGAGAGGACGCGTAACAAGAATTACTTTTTCAAGCAAAGGAATTGGAATAGGAAAAAAGAAGAAAAAATGAAGAAAGATCACGGTGCAACCGGTGCACCAAAGGACCCCTGATTCTTCACAAAAATTGTCGAGCTAACCAATAATAAACTCAACGATGTTTGGGAGGCAACGGACAATAGTAAATTTTTTATTATCGAGTCTTTAATTCTTTCTGTTTTGAGTCATATATAGCATTTTACTTCAATTCCTCGTTGAGCTAAACCTTGAGATAGGAAAAATGAAGAAAGTGAAAGAAACCATAAGTGGGGAGACGAACAGGACAAATGCAAGACGACAAAAGTAAGTACATCACAAATTAGAGCACATAGAACATGTTTACCAGTAGCACGCGTGATCACTGTTCACGTCTCGCCTCAGCCGAGTGATCTAATTTTATAGCACTAAAGTTCCAGAATATACTGCATCCAATAGCGCGTCAAAGTTCACATCGCTCCTCAGCCACGCGATCAGGCCACATCGCACCCCAGCCACGCGATTAGGCCACATCGCGCGCCAACTTTTTCTTGTCGTACACATTTCTCAGTTCGAAAGGCAATAGGAGACATGCAGTCATCAGAATCTACGAAATTTGACTGAGCATCTCAATCTTTACCTTTCCTACCATACTTATATTTCCCTTATGATTAAATTCCATTGATACATGAGTTGTTCCCATTGTGGTTTTATTTATTATAGGAGACTTATGCAACTTAATGAGAAAAATTCAAATTTCTAATTGAGAACTCTTTTATTTATAACTCTAGTCGCTTTTACAATTATATTATCTCTCGGAATTCATAAGCTTATTTCTTCTTTACTTCTCTTATCTATTTATTTTCTTTCAAGAAAATTTTATTTTTCTAATTGGTCTTTGTAGAAGAACATGGCATCTAGAAGATATTACACCTTTGAGCCAGCAACGGGAACACCAAGAAGAGCATGAAAACTCTCTTTGGCTCGATCGCTATCGATTCCTCGGTGACAACTATTTCAACCTGTATCAAACACTATTAAAAAGCCATTTTGTTGATAAACAAGAAGTACAAGGGTTGGAAGAGACATTGGAGCAAGTGGAATAAGGGTGCATGATGAGGAGACCGGGTATTGTGAACAACACCATTGTTCGTGTATACTATGATCATTATTGAAGAAGGAAATGGTAATGTTTGATTTAGATGGAGATCAGTTGCAATCACATAGAGAGACCTAAACAAGTACAACAAATTGAAGGCAGATAAAATGATACATTGGGACTTAGGCTCACAACACAAGATTACAAGAGAGCGTTCCTCAAGATATCTTCTACAACCAGACCTCACGTTTTACAAAAATGAAGACGGTGACTTGGAGGCTGATCATGAGGATCTACAAACACTTTGTAAGGAATTATATTTGTTTATCAGTTTTCAATAACTTCCACCAGATTACAAAGGAAAAGTTTCATGGGAACAAGCAAAAATTATGATTTGCATAAAATGAGGAGACAATCCAAACATAGGGGAGATCACATTAAAGCTATCGAGGATCACACCATCAACGGTCCTCCACGCATTATGTATTTGGAGCACTCATAATTGCACTATGTATCAAAGAAGGTTGTCCAGAGCTTGGCACAGACACATACATTCACCACCGAAATACATATCCCATCAATCACATTGCGAGGCAAGTGATGGAAACAAAGTTCTCCACTAACTAGTTTTCAGCAATAGAGTCAGTTGAAGAAACTATATCACTTTCGCTGAAGAGACAAAAGATGGTGTGCGAGCAATTGCAAGAGGTGAAAGAACAATTGGAAAAGAAGAATGTTGAGTTAGTGAGTCAGTTGGAAGAAATAAAGAAGCACTTCTAGAACAACAACACTCTCCACTGGAGAGAGTTGAGAGAAATCGAGGAGAGTTTCACAAATGGAGAAAGCAACACCACCACCAATTCTACGAGTGTCCTTTGAGCTCGGTCTAGGAAGTCCTCTGATCTTTACTTTAAGTTTTTCTATTTTATGTAATGAGGACATGCATTATTTAAAGTTTGAGGGTGGTAGCTACGCTTATTTGCTACATATTTATCTTTAGAGTCTTTTTTTTTAGTAAGTCATCATAATGGAATTGAAAGCATGAAAGCATGAATAAATAGGAATTTATGATAGACATGCATAATATTGTACGAATCTGAGATGAGTGATTACGTGAATACATTAGGTACATCTGGCGTAAAGCATGTTTTAGTTTCATATACACCTTTCAATCGTTGTTGCGTATAATTGGGAAGAGAATGTTGCTTATTTATGAGATTATAGTAATGAAGCATGTGATTATGACACTAGAACAAATTGCTTGACTATGGCTTGAGATAATGGTAGATGTAAATGTGTTAAATGAAATAGGCCATCGTTTCAAAATTTGAGTTTTAGCATTTCAAGTCAAGAACACTTTATGAACATAAGAATATCCACAGAACCCCATTGAAGCCTTTTCTATGAGCCTTTGTTTATGAAGCCTACTTTCCTACCATGAGCTGAAAAAGAAAAAAATATATATTCTACCCATTACTATAGATGGATGTAGTAGATCGAAGGAGGAATAAGGTAGGAGCTCAAAATAAAAGCATGAACTAAAAAAGAAAAATCTAAATAGAAAATGAGGATGAACATAATAGAGAACACAAACACGTGCAAAAACTTTAAGTTTGGGGGTGTTTCTCGAAAAATCATGAAGTATAAGATGGTTTGATATTTGCGAAAATGAAAACGCAAATGAAAAGATGCCACAAAGAGC
This sequence comes from Linaria vulgaris, assembly GCA_948329865.1. Classification (NCBI taxonomy): domain Eukaryota; kingdom Viridiplantae; phylum Streptophyta; class Magnoliopsida; order Lamiales; family Plantaginaceae; genus Linaria; species Linaria vulgaris. The sequence goes on from OX415250.1 coordinate 80,753,687, forward strand.
TTAAAATGTATGGCCAAATGAATAAGGCACAAACAATGGAGGAAAGAGTAATACATGAGTGGTTTACCACATACATCTCTAGAACTCATATATGACTTTTTCCATTATAGCCCACCCCGAGCCTATATTACAAGCTTACAAAGTCCTAAATGATCCTCAACATATGAATTCTACTTGAGTCAATAGCAATAGAAGAGTGAAGAGTAAAGAGTGAAGAGTGAAAAGTGAAGTGATTATATGTTAAGAGCTATGGTTTTATAAGTTTGCAACATGAAAATAACTCTTATGCATAAACAATAGTATCACACACTATTAGAGCACATGAAACGGATGTGGATATGATTGTGTTAAACTTGATGTGCTCGTGTTCATTTATTCTATCTCATCTCTTGTTCTGACCATAGATTGCATTTTAAGAATTCTCGTTTGTAAGTGTTGGCATGTCAATGATTACATTCTAATTTAGATCGAGTTAGTTAAGTAAGTTTGCTTGAGGACAAGTAATTTTTTTTAATTTGGGGGGTATTTGATAAGCATCTCATTGGCGTGATTTAAGTATTTGTTTACTTATGCTTTTGAATACTTATGATGGCATATTTACTTTTTTTAGTGTTGTTTTATGTTTTCTTATGCGATTATGGAGTTGATACGAAACGAGGCTAAATAAGGCCAAAATTGGATGTTTTGGGCGATAATTGGTCAAGACACAATTTTGGGATATTCAAGGGCTACGGGAGTGCTACGGCACTACAAAAAGGTGAAATTCCAAACATAGTGCGATTGAAGAGAAGACGCCAGGAGACCGCAGGAAAGAAATCAGAAGGTAGTGCGATCAGCACAGCATCGCGCGGGTGGGGCATGATCAGGAAGTTACATCGTGCAGGGGTCGCACGATCAGACGAAAGTTGGGTCGCAAGTCAAAAATCCTAAAATGCAGCCCAGAGCAGAGAAAAAATATAAATATGAGGCTACGTTCAGCAGTTAGGGCACGACGTTCTACAACTCTCAAAACCACTTTCACCCACTTCCCAACATAAAAACCCTGAGATTGTCACCAGAGAGAAAACATCATCAAAGTTTTGTTCTAGTTTAGTAGATTCATTGTTAGAGAGAAAATAGTTTGTGAAGAATAAGATAGCAAAAAGGAGTACAAAGAGGGTCATGCAACAAAGTTCCACCGGATCCGAGAAGCTTTTCTTTACCTTTTTTACTTTGTCTATGATATTTACTTCTTTATTGATTATTGAACTCATGACTATGAGGAGCTAACCTACTCATTTTTTTAGAGTAGGGGAGTAACTCTGATTTATGAATATGTTTATTTGCTTTACTTGATGTGTGTTTAATGACCTTGAATGTCTAGATTGAATAGTTACTTATGTTGTGTGATTGACCTTACTCTCGTTGGATAAAATGGAAGCACCCGTATGGAGCCGCTCGTAGTGTAGAATGCTAAGAATAGTTATATATATATATATGTGTGTGCGATTTATGACTTTGGATTTGTGAAAGCAACTGATGCGTAACATTTATATCACACTAGATCAATATTGACTAAGTACGTTTTGTGAACACGATTCTGATGAGTTAATTGGATTGCAGATCTGATATATCTTCTAAATCAACTGACAATTGGGTTGATCCGTTAACACAATAGGTTATTAAAGACTTATAGGTGTACGGTTGAGATAGCTCCTGCCATATGTCACGGATCCATTAGACATGCAAACATCAAATAACTATCAAGTACTATTATGGTTAAATCATTGTGAAACCCGACCTCTAAATAGTCTTTCCCATTATTGTTTACAACCACAATCAATCAATCAATCATTAAATTATGTTCTCTATTTTCGTTTCGTTTAGTTTAGTTAGTTAATTAACCTCTCTTCCAAGCATTCTTTGTTTAATTGTTTTCATTAGTTTAATTAGTTTAATTGTCTTAATTGCTCTAATTGTTTCTTGCATTCAAAACCAAAAACCCAAAAAGATATTTAATTATTGTTCTTGCATTCCTAGATTAAGTTCCATTGCATTATAGTTTAAGCATTCTTAGCATAAAAAGCATTTGAATCATCTTTAGTTTAGGAAGCATTTATAAGCATTAATATTGCAAGCACAAGAAAAAGATCGTGACAATTGTTAGTATTTTTGCATTTAAGTGATTCATACATACAACCATCACTCCCTTGGGATACGATGGTTCGTAACTATACTTACCATTTTATTATTACTTGTTTCGTGCAATTGCGACAAAGTGGGATTTAAGTGTAACATTCTTGTGTTGACTTATATTCTATTTTATTACGTCCTACACGCCCATCAACACGCAAGCATCTTGTCTTCCGGAAAGTGTATGTTCACAACGCACAAGTTAATTAGAGATTTCATTTGGCCCACGAATATTGCGCAGAAAAAACGTCACTTTGTGGGATGGAACCTAGTTACAAAGCCGAATACAGAGGGCAAAATGGGTATTAGAATGAGCCGCGCAAGTAATGAAGCGCTTTTGTCCAAGATAGATTGCGAAATTCTGGAAAAAAAAATAAGAAGATATGGTGTGGGGTCACCTCATATTCTGAGGGATGGTCGATCATTGCTCATACACTGAAGGAGAATGTGAGCGCGGTGTACAAAGGAATTATACGTTGCATGGGACTAATGAAGCCATTCTTGAGATGGAGAGTTGGTGATAGGACCTCCACTTCCTTTTGGTATGACAATTGGATGGGAGAGATGAGATTATGTGTTGTTGTTTAGGCAATTGAACCGGCAGATGTCGCATTATAAGTGTGCGATGTCATTACTAATTCAAGTGGATGGAACCTTGAGCTCTTGCACATAAATATTCCTTTACATATTCGAGAGGAGGGGTCTGTAAAAGGGTTATCCTACTTAACAATCAAAAATATGAAAAGATTTGGAACAAAATAGGAATGGTGTATTTTCATGCCAATCGGCATATAAAGCGTTTCGTAGGCGATAGGGGGTGGGGGGACGCGTAATGGACCCAAGTGCAGTTGGATATGGGAGACAAATTTGAAATATAAGTTGTAGCACTTTATGTGGTTAGCGATCCAAAGCCGTTTGACGACTAATTAACTTAAAAAGGTAAGAAAGATTACTAATTCGGCCTCTTGTCCATCTTGTGATTCTACGGAAGAATCGGTCATACACCTGCTTAGGAAGTGTGCGACTGCCCGTGAGGTTTGGTAGAAACTTCTTGCTAATTTTGGATTTAGTTGAGTTCGATGGGATCAAGGACAATGAATGACTATTGTTTAATCTGGAACGGAAGAAGTACAAGTGCATAATCCTACCGAATGTGAGATGGGAATTCGTGTTTCTGCAACCTTATGGGGCTTATGGAAGTTGCGCAACAAAAAGGTTTTTCAAGGAAATCATGACACAATCAATTGTAGATTGCACCAAATTAAACAACTTAGCATTAAGCTACTTATGGTTCTAAAGGAAAACAATTCGGATGAGTGTAATGGAAATTGGAAAAAGCCAAAACCCGTGTGGACTAAATTGATTGTGGACGGAAGTTGTTGTAGCGATTCAAATAATGTTGGTGCGGGAGGAGTTTTGAGATCGAACACTGGTATTTGGTTATGGGGTCTTAAATCCAAACTTGTGTCACCAACGGTGGAGGAAGCCGAACTAGAGGCCTTGCGAAAAGGTTTGGAAATTGCTTGGAATAATAGAATCTCGAATATTGAGATTGAGACGGATTCAGAAATGTGTTACAAACTTGTGGCGGGAGCTAGAGATCTAAACGTGCGCGGTTCCACCTTCGTTACAAACTATTGAGACCTTCTTCGTCTATGATGAGCGATTATTTAGTGTGATTTAGTACTCATTTCCTTATGCTTTTGTATAATTTTTTGTGCATATTTGTTGGTTTTAGTATTGTTTTATGTTTTCTTGGGATTTTATCGAGTCAAGACAAAATGAAGCTAAAAGAACTTAAAATGGGTGTTTTGGGAAACATGGTGTCACGACACAACTTCAAGGGCCATGGCTCTATGTAAACAAGAAAAACCCTTATTGCATCATGCAAAGAAGCCCCAAAGTCGGCCCAAACCGAGGATGGAGTGGTGCGACACGGGAGTAGCTGTGCGACATCACCATAAATGTCAAATACAGTGTGAGCAAAGGAAGGCATCAAAACGTGACAGAGAAGGGACAGAGAGTGGTACGACATCATAGAAAAGTTGTGCGAGTCGTGCAGGTAGCCGCGCGACATGCCTATTCGCGCGTCTCTAAGGCAACAACATCTTATTCTGCAGTTTAAGTTGCGGCTATTCACGAAGTTAGGGCAACAATACTTTCCTATTAATGTGAGAGAATGGCCAACACTTAGAAGAGACTGCGTACACCAATGCTCACAACATCATTTACAACCTCTCACAACCATTTTTAGAGAGAAACACCGCCAAAGTTCTATTCAAGTTTAGCTGGTGTCATTGTTCTGGAGTTAATAATTCGTAGAGAAGAAGATAGCACATAGAAGCCAAGAATTTAGCCAAAAGAGTTTAAGCTTCCCTTATCTCTTACTTTGTTTATGTTATTTAAGTCTTTATCGATTGTTGAACTCATGATTATGAGGAGCTAACATACTCGTTGTTTAGAGTAGAGGAGTAACTCTAATTTATAAATATGTTTATTTTATTTGTTTGATGTATGGTTGATGAATTCATATGTCTAGATTGAGTAGTTCTTATGATGTGTAACTAGTCTTGCTCTCGTTGGATGAACGAAAGCACTACCCTAGTGGTGTACCATAATTACGACACCTCAAAAAAGCAAAGTAATTTCCATAATAACATGGAACCAATGGGATGAAAAAGCAATTCACACCTGAATTATCAACACTAGCAACATGCCTAGATGATGTTCGAACGACACAACTCTCAATAAAGCAGTAAAATCACGTCAAAGATACCCAACATGGAAAAATAAAGGGCCATATTGGCATAGTTGAGGTGGCCCCCAGTTGAGGTCTACGTCAGACCGACCATGTTGGACTAAGTCCGATGTGGGATGTTGGTCAGACCACATTAGACAGGTCGCGTCGGACAACATCCAACGTGGCACCTCGATCTAACCATGTAAGACTGACCACGTCATTCAATGACTAACCTGGTAGGTTGGTCTATGACTGACCAAGTAAGTCGGTCAACATTGACCGTTTATTGGTCGATCAACGACTTGACCATGTCGATCTATCAACCAACATGGTGGGAGCACGTCTAAGGACCGACACCTTCTCACTTCTCTCTTGCCTCATTGGGTGGTCCCCAGCACCCAGGCCTTCCCATGTCTCTATAAATACCCCATCATTCCTTCATTTGAATGGTTGGACTTTTGAGAGCTCTAAGTGTGTGATTACTTTCTCTCTCTAAAAAAGCACATCAACACAAGTACGTCTATGTAAGTACGTCAACGCAAGTAAGTCAACATATGTACAACAACATAAACATGTCAACAAAGCACGTTATTACAAGCTTATCACATCCACTTCTCATAGACATTAGTATGTCAACAATTGGACTAAGTGTTAGATTCATTAGTCGACCACGTCTATTTGAAAGAACTTTGACTCGTGATTTGACTACCTAGTAGTTCAAATTACTGGATGTCACGATCCCGAGCCTCTAAAGAGCTTGATGAATAAATAGTATTGTTAGCCCGATAAAATGATCTCTATGAAACTTACGCCCACCTAGGACAAAAACTATGGCCACCCGGGCCTATTCTATGAGACGTACACCCTAAGGGGTCGTTCAACCGACTAAGGGCCAGAATAAATGCAGATAGCTCTTAAGCTATCGTGATCCCGTCTAAGACCCTCCATTAGACACAATTGGATAATGAAATACGTCTGACTTGATTATGTCTTCTCATAGAGATACGTAGGCAGTTTGACTCCGTGTTGAGCCCAGTTGCAAGCATAAAATACATGTATCCTACCCTAGATTAGATTTGCTTTCTTATTAAGTGTTTACGTCTAGCTTTGTCTCACTTAGTGCAGATTTCCATCAAACCAAAAGCTCTTCTTATATTGCCCATAAGGTGCGAGAGAGTCTGGTGAAGGAGTAATCGAGACTAGCAAAAACACCCTCCGCCACCTGGGACCGTCATAGTGTATTAACACAACTGATGCGCAACCCTTAGATCACACTAAATCAATCTTGATTATGTACGTTTAAGTTAACTTGATTCGGATGAGTTGATTGGATTGCAGATTTGACATCTCTACTAATTGGGTTGAATTCGCTAATGTGGTAGGTTATTAGAGACTCATAGACTATATAGTTAGGGTATGTTCAGTTATAGGTCACAGATCCATTAGACATATGAACTCCAAACTATCATCAAGCATATCAAGTAAACATAGGTAGCTTGTTTATGAACTATTATAGTTAAATCAATGGTGAAACCCAACCTTTAAATAATATTTTAATCTATTGTTTTATAACCTAAGCATTCAACCAACAAATCATCTTAAATTCTGTTTATATACATTATTGCATTAGTTAGATTAGTGCTCTAATAATTATCATTAGTTTAGTAATAAATTCTCCTTGCATTCATCTTTAATTAGTTTAAGACATCCTTTGCGTTTAATTTTTTTCATTGCGTTCAAACTCATTCTTGCATTCTCATTGTTTTCATTGCATAATAGTTTAGACATTCATAGCATTCTAGTTTAGAGATCTTCTGCATTCAAAATTATTTTTCATAAAATCTGCACTCATAAGTTTTCTGTATCAAAAGCATTCTGCATTCATAAAACGCACATCCTGCAAACACAAACATAACAACCGTGACAACCATTAGTACTTTGTATTTAAGTGATTCACGCATTCATCCACCACTCATTTGTGATACGATACTTGATTCGTAACTATACTTACCATTTTATTATTACTTGATTCGTGCACATGCGAGAATATGAATTTAGGTGTAGAAATTGATTTGTTAACATTTTATTCTTTGTACGCTACACAAAGTTCTCATCAGTCTACCTTGGACTGAAATTTAGTCGATATCACGGAAAGCTAACGAAATAGCGGATTACGTTGATAGCTTAGAGATTGACGAGAGGGAGCATGAGAAATATTGCCTAAGAATTACATTTTCAGAGTGGCCAATGCTAAACAATCAGCAATAAACAGTTATGTAGAGCAATAGTTCAATTTGAATGTGTAATATGCCAAAATACTCTTATAAAAAAATGCCAAAAGGCTAGGGGTCATGCCTGTCACGCCATCTTGACCTCCGTTTTTGATATATAAAACTTTGACTACATAAGTTTCGATCTTTCTGTTTAAAAAGGTTACTATAAAAATTATAAGTTTTTTCTAATTGTCTGTTCAAAAATAATTGTCTAATTATCTATCAATATGGATTTATAGCTAGGGAAATGATTGGTTTTTAATTCAAAAAAAAATTATTTTGATTGGTTTTTGTCTATAGCAGCCGTTAGCCCAAGAGGCCTAGCAGCCGCTAGGGAAAAAACACGTCATCGTCACCACCACCAATAAGCTATAAGAAAGCTAACAGTAATTTTTTATGACCGAGTAATATTAAGAATGAGAAAGCGTGCAGCAATATTTGATGACTGGCTAATGACCCTGACTGATCAAACTCTGTAATTCCTGCATACCCCTAAACATTGAAACACTATTCAGTCAACAGGTACAACACCTACTATATATCTACACCCCAACTGGGGGGACCAACCTAAAATATGATTTCTTTTTTCCTTATATTTAAGGGTTGACAAAAGATAATGCCTTCTAGTAGAAAGCATCAGTAAAAATGAAATTAATAAAAGAATAAGCGTGAAGAAAAATATATGTTGTTGTGTTTTGTAGAATTATGGAATTTAGTCTATGGATATATAGATTAGAAGATTTTAATATTCTGATCACTATTTCACATTTATTTGAATTTAGTATTTTTTATATTTTGTCCTTTTCCATTTTTATTTTTCCAGAGTATAAACACAAGACGTTAAGCGGCCGCAATGCCAAAAATCCAAAATATAGAAATGATAAAATACAATTATCGTCGAGTTAAAACCGTGATTATAACTTGCAATAGATTAGGATTTAACTTTTTGGACATGTATATGGTTGTTGGATGGGGTACTATTTATGGGAGTCTTGTGACGACCGCGCTCTATGAGTCATGCTCTGATCCGAGTTGATTCAGTGGTGGCCAACCACTTTACCCAATCCAGACTAAAGCGCAACTCATAGGAATGGGTCTCACTTGTTCATGATCAAAATCATACACGTTTTATAAAATATATTTTGATATATACAGTTGAAGTCTTGGCATTACAAATATAACTATTTTAAATGGTTATGCACTAGTGACAAAACACGAATATTCTAAAATGCACGCTTGAACAATTATTCACTTGATCCATGCTGCTATGTTGATTTTATCCTAAGGCATGAACATAAGAAACGATGAATAAGTCTTTAATGACTTAGTGAGAACTGGCAATGCAAGAGTTAATTGTGATTTAATGGATACATTTTGAGGAGTGATCTTAACGGTAGGGACATTCAACTAGATAATTTGATGTAGCAATGGTACTAAAATTTTCATAGAATAGTTAATGAACTTGTGCTTAACAGTAAACAATTCCAACCGTATGGCTTCTAATATTCTACCTTATACCTCCCGACGAGGAGCGACCTCGCAAACAATCAAGAGACATGCTCGAGTACATGTCGATCCAGCACGCAGGTTACAGTCAACTCCTGACTGCAAGCGATGCCTAGATAGATGGGTATCAAGCGAAATTACTTAAACCGACAGTCCTTATGGCCTGGCAGTAACTCGACTCAATCCATGGACCCAACTTCCCAAAGGCGTTCCAATGGGTATAACAGATAAACAAATAAGCTAGTAACCGGATAATATTCGTTGCTCTTTGAGCTACATGTCCCGAACACAGTCCGTTGCTCTTTGCACAGTTCAAGAACCAACATATGAGATTATAATATCGGAGAATTATAACAATTATGATACGATACGATAAATAATAAATGATATAATATGATTTAACGGTGAGTAAGAAAATCATGTTATGAGATGAGATGCAAAATAAGATTATGATGGAATATAGGTTATTCGAGATTTGGTAACGGAGTAGTGGGCTTTCTGTTCAAGTTCCTCAGGGCCGGATGCCAAACGGGGCTAGAACAAATCAGAAATAGAACCTCAGCTTAACTCGTACGGGAAACCTTGAGGGCGTTGATTAGTTCGTCAAACCTCTAACAAATTTAAATAATATTAATCAATTGTATTTATAATTCACCACAACAAATATTAGTATTTTTTCTCCAGTTCTGATGTTGGTGAAATTGAGAACGTTCTGATTAAGAATGCTAGTTACAATTTAAATCTTAGTAAATAACACATAAGCTTAATTTATGTCATTACACAAAACATGAAAATCTTAGATGATCAATTTAGAGAAAAATATATGCTTCAATTGAATATTGAATATCTATAGTCTTAACCACTTATCTATACCTCAAAATTATCTTAAACAATTGTATGTTCGAACTTATGACTGTGAGTATTCATGTTAAAAGTCATTTCTATGACAAGTCATGGTAACAAGTAAAATTTGATTAACTATCCAATTTGAAGCATAATCAATCCTTAAAATATATTACTTATCTAACTCTAAGAAAACTCGTATTTTAAGTCTTTAATCAATTCAAAGATTTTAATAACCACACATCAAATAATTATCATATGAGGTAACACCTTGAAAGGTATAACTTAGTCAATTATTACTTTATTTTTGCATAGTGAGTTTAAAATGCACACAATTATATTATAACTTAAATATAAAGATATAAACATAGGAAATTTATCAAAACATGTGATAAAGAGTGTTTATTAAGATAAATAATATTATTTGATGGTTAGGTCATGAAGTGGCAAGAAAAATCTTTTATGACTTATGAAAGTAGTATATTAAACATGGTAAACCTACCATTTAAATGCTATAAATAAAGTCACAAAAATATCAATTTGTGGTTATAAATTACAATAATCTAATTGTAACTAATGTTATATCATGTTAAACTTATGTGTGATAAATATTTGAATTATGATGGCTATTTAACTTATAAACTAAGAAAATAATGGTTGTGCCAAATAAACTGAAAAATCACTGCAGTTTCGATTTTACCTTTGATCAGACATCCAAATGAACTTGGTTTTCAAATCCTTTTACGATTTTTGATTTCTAATGTCGTGAGGAATGTGGCTATCCAAGATTTTGTGAAAATACAAAGGTTTGATATGCTAAATAATTCTTGCAACATAAGAGCTGCTACCGGATTTCTTGGCAGAAGTTTACGATTTATATTTTACGGCCTCCTAGATCATATTATTTGGGAAAGATGTCTGCATATATAAGATAGAAGACACCAAGGAGAGTATGTTTCTGAGAATAGGTAGTAAAATAATGTTTCTACTATTTGATATGATTTTTCTAAGGTGTAGGGGCAGAATCAATATTTTCTGTGTAGTAAAAGTTTTGGCGTCTTTTTTGGTAGAAAATAACAAGATAAAAATCTGGAAAAAAAATTCGAATGAAAACACAAAAATGAACAACTCTTATTTCAGGGAACTTTTGCAGAATCGAATTATTTTGGGCAGTATAAAATGTTGAAGATAGGTGATTATTTATAGGCGTAAATTATGTTTAATAATTAATATTCATGTCCCATCATGATTATTTTATAATAAATCACAAAAAAATCTGACTTCAATCATGCACTTAAAGATATTATGGCTTACCTCATCAAAAAGATGTCATGACTTACCTCATCAATTGGTTAATTGCATATCAAGTTCTTCAATTATTTATAATTAAAATTCAAATAGGTATAATTAGATCTTTTTACATACATATTTACTTATGCATTTTTATAGGTAATTCAATCATCTTGGTTAATATTTAAAATTGAAATATATGGTTTAGTATTAGAGACCTATAAAAATAATAAAAGACTAACTTTTAAGTTCAGGGACTAAAAGGAAAATTTTTCTAAACATTTAGGGACAAAAATGGAGATTCTCAAAAGTTCAAGGATTAAAGTATAAATTAATTTTTTTCTTAATTTTTGGGGCGTTACAAGTCTTCTGGGGTCATTTGCCCAATGGTCGTTAGCCTTCCTTCATTACTTCTGGAAATGGGAACGGCCAATACTGGGAGGTGTTTTCTGCACTAACGAGGGGAGGCCAATAGAGAATGTCCAATAGTGTAGGTTTGACGAAGCTTTCCTGGCCAGGTGTTAAACGCGTCTGCTCCAATCGTCTTGAGGGGCCTTCTGAGCCAGTGGAGGTAGGCTTGTTATGCTCCAATGGTCTTCTTCGGTATGGGAGGACCAATGCAGCTGATCGTTTGAGGGTCCAATCAGAGCGTTGACCAATCAGGTAAAGTCGTATATCTTGATGGCGGGTAGTTGAGAGTTGTCTTTAATGCTGCTAGTTGTGTGGTATCTCCCCTGGGGTCCTTCTCCGAGAGCAAGTCTTGCGTTTTTTAGGTGGCCAAACACAACTTTCGAGTCGGTTTCTATAATAAGAGCAATAATCGAAAGTTGTAAAACAAGTAATATTGTCTTGCGAATAGCCCGTAGTTTAGCTACTTTATTGGTGTTGCATCCCGTCAATTCGAAAAATACACAAACTATTGTACCTGCAAAATCACGTAACACGCCGCTAATTAGTATATTATTTTACGGTATGTTTCGAAGTTTAGCTCTAATACTTTCCTTCAGTTCAATTTTCCAAGTTTTATTGGGTCCCAACAAGTATATAGTACTTTGTTGGCCAGCTGAATTTGCATGATCCAATACTCTATAAGACGAAACAAATAGTACCAATTGGACCAGATTCAATCTAAATAGCCCAACGAAAGATGAAGCAATCAACATTCAACACCAAAAAAAGGATGTTAAAGCCCGTAAGGCTTGTATTTATTGAAGTTTTGAAATATACGAACAGAATAATGGAAAGATTATCCAGACACGGATTTAAATAAGTCATAAAGCAGTTATGACTAATATAATAAGGATGAATTAAAAAGAGTATCTTTGAATTCTTATAACTCTCTGAAATTGTTTTTCTCCCTCCAAAACTTTCACACAAGTACAATGTAGTGATGTACTTCCTATACCGCCAAGGTATATATCGGGCTATTGACTTTAAACTGAATGTAAGTCTGTCTGGCCGGATCCAATGTGAGTGAAATCCAACCATTAGTAATTATTATTTATCGAGGCCCAAGCCCAACTGATTTTAAAGTTAGATAGTAGATACCTTATAATTTAGAAGAATAAAAATAAGAGAGAATTATACAAACAATCCTGAACAATGGAGTACTTACACAAATCACCACTCATGTTTAGAAATTACACAAACTACTCTTATGGCCGATTTTTCGCATAAAATTTATTAGATTTTTTTGAATGTAAATTCATGATTCTCGTTTATTTTGCACAAGAAATAAGAAATAAATTAAAATTGTTGCATTAAGCCTCATTTATCTTGATAAAATACAAAAAACTATTAAAAGCAAATAACATCTTTAAAGTAAAAATAAATTATCTATGAATTTTAGTCTATGCTATGATTTGAAGTTGTAAATTGTGTCTATCATTTTCATATTTTTTTACATAAGGGTAGTTTGTGTAATTTCTCAAACATGAGAGGTGGTTTGTGTAACTACCTCATAGTTCAAGGATAATTTGTGTAATCCTCCATAAAAATAAATCAACCTTTTATAGCCCTCTTTATCAAAAAAAAAAAAGGAAAAGAAAAAAAGAAAAAGAAGACGAAGAATAAAATACAAAACTTATAAATAGAAAAAATTTTGTAGCTGTCAAAACGAACAAACCCACTTAACTTTCGGTATCATTTCGAGTAAGAAGGTAATCTGTATGTGTTCTATACAAAATATTAATAAGTAGTATCTATTAAGAACCAAAAGAAAAAATAAATCTAATTATTTTAATGGAATATATTTTTACTACTTCGAGATGTGGATAAGATTATGACAACTATGCTGATTATTTACGACACGAGATTGGTTTTGTCCAAAGAATTTAATTGTACTGAAGTTTTGAGTTTTCTTATAGGCATGAAATTCAGAAATTGATTGTAAAACGTGGTGCAACAAGTATGAGTACACATAACACAATGGATGAGTTTGGAGGTTGGTTATTTCCTATGTGTCACAAAAAAAATATTAAACCTAGATTGTCGGTTACACCACATCATCAATGCATTGACTGTATACAAAAATAACAATTCCTACCTTCAGCCCATAAAAAAGAGATTAAGATGAACTGATTAATTTAAGTTTAGATTTCCTTTGATTAGGTAAATATTATATAATTCTCATGGAGATGTGTTTCTAAAAAGAAAAAAGAAAAACAATTGTTAAAATACACTTAAAAAGGTTTTTCTTGAGATTTATCTTGGTGATTATATAATATAATTAATTTTTTTTTACAAATTTAATGGAATTAAGGTAAGAACTATTTCGTATCATACTACGGACCATCTTTTGAACTTAAATAGATAGCGTCCCAGCTCATTTGTTTTGTATAAAGAGATCTCCATTAATTTGCATGATATAATACACCTACATACATTAGTATGTTATTTGAAGCAGTGATAATTTTGAGACAAGCGAATGTGGATAGATGATACGTGTGATGTGTGTGTGTGTGTATATATATATATATATATAGAGAGAGAGAGAGAGACCAACGCAGCACTCTTGGAGGGGTGCAACCCGTGCTACTCTCTACCTTATCAACGGGGCCAACAGTCTGACACGGCGCGATGTGTATTGCATCCTTCCTTCGAGCTTCTGATAAATCGTCATCTTCATCGTTCAGGCCCTCCGTCTTCAGTGCTTAGGCTCCAAAAACCTCACATGATGATACTCAAACACGGTTTATTTTGGTCGTAGATAAGTCGTCTATTTATAGTTACAAATAAAAGGTTGAACTAATCAGGATTTTCTACAACTGCAAACCCAACACACGACATATGGCGCGAGTAACACTCTTCTCGCGCCTTTTGTTGTGTGGCTCATGCCATCGTTGTGTTGTGATGGCTCTTTCAATAATTAGGGAAATCAACTGGAGCACAAGTAACACCCTTCTATTCGTGCAAGTTGCACATCTCTAGTGTGATGGCACGAGTGACGCCTCGTGTTGTGTTCATTGACCTAGTCATATTCCTTGCTTCGATTCTTGGTTCCACCTATGTTATGTTCGAATACTTTTATTTTTTGCTCTTAATTATCTATTTTGCATTGAATCTACTTTAAATTTAAATAAATAAGTACGGGGAAAAAACAAGAATGCTACAAAGTCAAGCAAAAGATTCAAAAAGAGCAAGGGATAAATGAACTTTCTAGGCACTCATAGATGTGTAAGGGTAAGGAGGAGAAGGAACGACTTTTTCGTTCACCTTGCAAGGGGAAGGACTTTTTTCATTCCAAACTTAGGGAGACAAAATATGGGAAGGATACTTTTCCTTCAATTTGGCCTTGGCAACAAGATATTGGCTTAAGCTTTTCTTTTTTCTTCTTTGAAGTGATTATCGTGGAGGTCTTCAACCCGATGTGCCTATTAGCCAATATATTTGTATTTATGTAATTGATATTCTTGTTGTAATTGGATTAGAGTATTTCTTAATTACCCCTAATTGTGGGTTGTATAAATATGTCTTCTGTGATTAATAACATTTATCAGTTTTCTCAAAATTCTAATATGGTATCAGCTTTGCCCTACCACTAACGAGAAAATTTGATCTAATGTCAACCACACCTGCATATCCCGCCGCCGACAACCCTACCTCTGCTATGTTTGGTGGCGTCATTCCCCAGACGTCTCTTCGATGCGTCATTTCTCCATGACACTGTCTACTAGTAAAGATCTGTTTAGCATTGATTCTCCAATTCCGATCAACATTTAATCACCATCCGAGTAAAGATCTGTTTAGCATTGATTCTCCAATTCCGATCAACATTTGTCATATTATCTCTCTTCGTTCTTGTCGTACATGTGTTGTGTTTATCTCATGATTATTTATTTATACACGAGTTTAGTTTTGATCTAGAACACGAATTGGTTTATTTAGCGTCAGGCCACTTGAGGCGACATGGAAAACAAGTCTTTTCCACTTAAGTATATGTTACGATCAAGTCGGTTGGTCTTGTTCTACCTGGTTCGTGCAAGTTTCTTCTTTTTTCTACAGAGTTGATTGGTTACCTTATCTGTAGAACGCGCTTCACTCTCTTGGTTTATCCTTGGTGGCGGTTGATTTTAAGATAACAATTCTCGTGCGAGTCTCGTGTGCCTTTCAATGAGAAATTAAGTGCATCACTTGCCTATCTATGGGAGTCGCTTGTCTGCCTCTTATTTTCAGCATCTTATTTAGATTGAGCATTTGGTCCAGACTTGTCCTTTGACACCCAACAAGTGAGCATTGCTCTAAAATCACCTATTTTCAACATCTTTTCTTATATTGCTCGGCTGGACTCCTAAAACTACAAATGATAAAATTATCCCAATGACCAACAAATAAGTATGCAGAGGAGCCCAATAAAGATAAGGTTATGCACACTCATCATGATTGAGAGTGTGTGAGAGTTGGTTGAACTTATAAACATGAATGAAAATTTAAAAGGAAATTTGTAGTTACAAAATTACTTTTTCCCAAAAAAAAAAGAGAAAGAAAGATTTATATAAGTATCAAATTAAAATTTACAAAAAGCAAAAAGCTATTACACATCAACAAGACTAAGACAAAGTACAAAAATCATTTGTGGCATTTGATTTACATTATAACATTAAATAATGTTATTTCAAAGCTACTTTAGGTATAAAGTATAAACAACCTCATAATGTACATTGGTGTAGCTATAAGCGATGGCCCAATGAGGTCTTTAGTTAGAGACGGCATGAGCGAGCGGGTCCTCCCGTGCAACTCTATCCACAACATGTATATATAACATATATATATATATATGTGTGTGTGTGTGTGTGTGTGTGTGTGTGTGAGAGAGAGAGAGAGAGAGAGAGAGAGAGAGAGAGAGAGAGAGAGAGAGAGAGAGAGAGAGAGAGAGAGAGAGAGAGAGAGAGAGAGAGAGAGAGAGAGAGAGAGAGGGACAGAGAGAGAGAGAGTTATAATACTTGAGGATGAATGAGATTTTCAAAAGGAGTTTGAAGGGAAGAATTAATGATTTAAATATAAATGCAAAGTAGATGACGTGGTTTCTTGCTTGTATAGGAAAGGTAACAAAACAATGTTTTAAGATGGAATTATAGTAGGATAAGAATTTGACTGTATTAAAAGGGAAAAAAACAAAATAGTAATTGGCATAATCAAACAAAAGATTCAAACAAGCCTCTATTTAGTTAGACACGTGTCATTAATATAATTGATGTAGTAGGAGATGTAACATGTAATGTAAGGGAATATCCAAACTGACAACTCGATGTAGTAACTGAACTGCTAAGTCATAATGACTTTGGTCATTAAATGCCAACTATAATGACTCTCATTTATAACGAGTTGTTTGTTAGTTGAGTCGTCAATGATTGGGTAAACTCATCACGTGTTTAATACTATTTCACTTAATTAAAAATATATTACAGCTCAATCTAAATTAAAAATACATAATGACTTTGGTCATTAAATGCCAACTATAATGACTCTCATTTATAACGAGTTGTTTGTTAGTTAAGTCATAAATGATTGAGTAAACTCATCACGTGTTTAATATTATTCCACTTAATTAAAAATATATTACAACTCAATATAGATTAAAAATACAGAAAACAATAAACACACGCTACACACAAAACTCTCACAAACACCCCTAAAATTATTGATTTTACTGAAGGGCTAGAAGAATGTTAGTATTGACCTGACTAATAATGACGAATTTTATAATGTGGTGCTGACACATATCTTTGAGAGTTTAGTTTTTCAGTCTCACACATTCTCCTTTTCGTAACTTTCGTACCAACAGTAACTAGAAATAAAACAACATTTTAGTATTAATATTGAACACCAACCTTAGTTTTTCTTTCTTCCCTGAACATTTTGGTCTCGATAAACTTATCATGTATGACAAACTTTTGCAAGACAACTAATAGTTGAAGTATACAATGCTAAAGACATAACTAGTATGTTCTACCTCATGGCGTCAAATTACTTATGATCTTTTCGTATGGTGTAACCTAAATTTTAAAATCAAGACTTTATCTTAAATAATTAGTAAATTTGAGTTAAGATTTGAATCTAAGAGTTGAAAAAAGAATCCAAATAGAATTCACTATATGATCATATCACCCTAATGGAGGACAATAGTCATGTTTCAACATGTCAATTCAATTGACTTCATATACAACGTGTCTTCTTCTCTTTCTAAATAGGTTTTTAATTGAAACGATGAATGACAAATTGATTTCCATTGAAGTTATAATACTTGAGGATGAATGAAATTTCAAAAAAGAGTTTAAAGAGAAGAAATTAATAATTTAAACATAAATGCAAAGTAGATGACTTAGTTTCTTGCTTGTATAGGAAAGGTAACAAAATAATGTTTTAAGATGGAATTATAATAGGATAAGAATTTGACTGTATTAAAAGAAAAAAACAAAAAACAAAATAGTAATTGGCATAATCGAACAAAAGATTCAAACAAGCCTCTAATTAGTTAGACACGTGTCATTAATATAATTGATGTAGTAGGAGATGTAGAATGTAATGTAAGGAAATATCCAGACTGGCAACTCAATGTAGTAAATGAACGGCTAAGTCATAATGACTTTGGTCATTAAATGCCAACTATAATGACTCTCATTTATAACGAGGTCTTTGTTAGTTGAGTCATAAATGATTGGGTAAACTCATCACGTGTTTAATATTATTCCACTTAATTAAAAACATATTACAACTCAATCTAAATAAAAAATACAGAAAACAATAAGCACACGCTACACACAAAACTCTCACAAACACCCCCTAAAATTTTTGATTTTACTGAAGGGCTAGAAGAATGTTAGCATTGACCTGACTAATAATGACGAATTTTATAATGCGGTGTTGACAAATGTCTTTGAGAGTTTAGTTTGTCTGTCTCTCACATTCTCCTTTTTGTAACTTTCATACCAAAAGTAACTAGAAATAAAACAATATTTTAGTATTAACATTCAACACCAACCTTAGTTTTTCTTTCTTTCCAGAACATTTTAGTCTCGATAAACTTATCATGATGACAAACTTTTGCAAGACAACTAAGAGTTGAAGTATACAGTGCTAAAGTCATAAATAATATGTTCTACCTTATTGCATCAAATTACTTATGATCTTTTCGTACGACGTAACCTCAATTTTAAAATCAAGACTATATCTTAAGTAATTAGTAAATTTGATTTAAGATTTGAATCTACTAATTGAAAAAAGAATCCAAATGGAATTCACTCTATGATCATATCACTCTAATGTAGGACAACAGTCATGTTTCAACATGTCAATTCAATTGACTTCATATACAACGTGTCTCCTTCTCTTTCTAAATGGGGTTTTAATTGAAATGATGAACGACAACATGATTTCCATTGAAGTTATAATACTTGAGAATTAATGAAATTTCAAAAAGGAGTTTGAAGAGAAGAAATTAATGTTTTGAACAGAAATGCAAAGTAGATGACATAGCTTCTTGCTTGTATAGGAAAGGTAACAAAATAATGTTTTAAGATAGAATTATAGTAGGATAAGAATTTGACTGTATTAAAAGAAAAAAAAATAGTAATTGGCATAATCAAACAAAAGATTCAAACAAGCCTCTAATTAGTTAGACATGTGTCATTAATATAATTGATGTATTAGGAGATGTAGCATGTAATGTAAGGGAATATCCAGACAACTCAATGAAGTAAATGAATGGCTAAGTCATAATGACTTTGGTCATTAAATACCAACTATAATGACTCTCATTTATTACGAGTTGTTTGTTAGTTGAGTCACAAATGATTGGGTAAACTCATCACGTGTTTAATATTATTCTACTTAATTAAAAACATATTACAGCTCATTCTAAATTTAAAATACAGAAAACAATAAACACACGCTACACACAAAACTCTCACGAACACCTCCTAAAATTATTGATTTTACTGAAGAGCCTCAAGAATGTTAGCAATCCCCCCCCCCCCCCCCCCAAAACAAGTCCCAAAAATAAGAAAGAGCCCAAAACTCTAGAATTTTAAAACAACAAGTCTTATAAATTGCACAAGGATCTTAAAAGCTTCAGAAATTGAACGAAATCTCCCATAAAGTTTCAAGAATGAAAAAATATCAGAGAAACTTCATAATTTTTTAAAGACCCCTTCAAATTATGCAACTGTCTAAGGGCCCAAAATTGTTTTAAAAACTGTACAAAACTCCAAAAAAATCTCTAAATTGAACAAAACCTCAAAAAAATTCGGACCTTATTTTGTTAGAAAATTTCACCAAGAACCCTCAAAATTTTAAATTTTGTATAATAACTCGAAACACTACATACTTTTTACAAAGGCTACAATATTTTTATTCTTTTTAAACTTCACAAGGATCACAAAAAATTGAAGTTACACACAAGAGCCCCACAAAGTCTAAAAAATCTAACGATCCGAGAACTTTGGAATTATTAGGTGTAATATGCGTTTTAGGCGTACTATATATTTTTTCTTTTTGTGTATTGGGTGAAGTGTATTTAGTGTGTGTGTGTGTGTGTGTGTTAGGTGCAACGTGTGCATTTTTTTTTGGTGCATCGGGCATAGTATGTGTTTTTATTATTTTGAGCAAAATATTTTTGGTGTATACTGTATTTTTTAGATTTTCAGGCATAGAAAAATTTTGGCGACTTGTGTGGGTTTTGGTGTTCAGAGGTTAGTGTATGTGTTACATTTGGATGCTTTTTGGTGTTTTAGGTAAAGTATGTCTTAGGTCTAAGACTTTTGCATTGAATAATATATTTTACTTAAATTTAATACATCACTTAATTTAACTAGAACAAACAACATATATGATTTAGTTCAACGAAAGAATCCCAACTACAATTAAATTATATACACTTTGATATGGATATCTCTAAAACTAAGTTTTCTCGCATAATTCGTAAATGTAGACATTCTTTCTTAATATATATTTACTATTGCAATTACTCTATTAGAGATATTCGCGGCAAGCTCCTGAACAATAGAATGATTCCCAAAATGCCCCTTAACTATAAAAATAAGAAACTTGTCCCTCAACCTTTTTTAACATGTGCAATTTGTTCGTGGATCTTTGACTAGTCCTTCAATTTATGTATATTTATCTGTTAAATTTGGCTTTACATGAGAATCTTAATAGTTAAAAAGAGTGGAGGGGTATCATGCTTTCGTAGTTCACTGAGTACTTTTTGCAAGCCACTCTATCATTCAAGGGTTGACACTATTATACTAGTAATTAACATACCCTGGTGTAATTTGTCAATGTTAGATACTTAATTATTATATACTTGTATAACCGATGACATTAAGCAAGCCACAAAAATGTTGTTTCGAGATATAATCAACAAGTTATATGGATAAAATTATCATTTCGTGTATAGACATTATTTTTTGGCATTCCTTAGAGAAATGTTTTATGTAACTCAATTAAAATTTTAGACGAATTATTATTTCTGCCCATTATCTTTTTTTTCAAACTTAAAATGCCCGTTTTTTCAAAACATGCTAAAAATGCCTGGTTTCTTTTAAATTTTTCACTAAAAATGGCCGAAGTGAAATTTTCAGACAAAAAAGCCTACGTGGCTGCCTAGTCAAAGAATCGTCGATCCTAATCAAAAAGTCGCGCCCGACACCTAAGATTTTTTCCCCCAAAAAAACGTTTCTCCTGTCCAAAAAATGTCATCATCTTCTCAACCACCCCCCCCCCCCCCGCCCCCGGCCACCACCAACGTCATCTAAATCACCATCTCCCCCCTCCCTCACTCAACCACCGCGCCTCCCATTCCCTTCTTCAATTTTCATACCAATTCAAAAACCCTCAATTTTGAATTGTGAATTGCAAGTCAAAATCGGAAATTGCGAGTTGGAAATCAAAAGTTAAGCTCAATTTTCGGTTGTAATGGTTGAGGTATGGTGGATCCTACTACGCGCAGCCGTGCCGGTGTTCGTCGCCGGTCAAGCTTTCATAAAATTCAGATGGAGGTGTTGGTGTGTGAGTGTAGTGTCTGTTTGTGTGCGAAAATGAAGGTGAAGAAGGGTGGTGGTCGTGAAATGGTAATGGTGGTGAAGAAGGGTGGTTGATGGGGGTTGGGCAGCGGTGGTGTTGGGGTCTGCAGTCGCCGTGAACAGTGAACAGTGAACAACGGCAGCTGCAGGGTTTGGGGGGGGGGGGGGGGGGTTGGGAAGAAGAAGACATTTTTTAATTAATGTATTTTATTTTTTTTGATTTTTAAAATTTTTAGAAATGATTAAAATATGTATTGGTTATAGGAGAAACGTTTTTTTTGGACCAAATAATAACAGATGTCGGGCGCGACTTTTTTGATTAGGATCGGCGATTCTTTGACTAGGCAGCCACGTAGGTTTTTTTGTCCGGAAATTTCACTTCGGACATTTGTAGTAGAAATTTTAAAAGATACCGGACATTTTTTGCATGTTCTGAAAAAACGGGCATTTTAAGTTTGAAAAAAAAAGATAATGGGCAGAAATAATAATTATTTTCAAGGTAACAAACTCCAAAATAAAGAAAAACAAAGGGAAGAAAAAGCAAACTAGTTTCTCTACTATATGCCTTTTGTACTTTGCCCATCCAAAGTTTAAAATTTTGCATGCCTTTATTTGAACTTTGCTTTGATTACCACGTTCGCTATCTAAACTTTAAAACTTCAATTTTTTGGCCAAAATCGAGCGCATGTTTGCCACGTGACAAGTTTTTTAGGGGTAAAATTGTCATTTCAAATATTAAGGGGCAAAGTACAAAATATGTGATAAATCAATACACCATAAATTTTACTTTATTTTATTTATTTCACCCTATATCTTTTGATTTTCAACAACAAAACCATCTTTTCCAAGTATAAAAAAGCAAAATCCACCACCACCACCACCTTCTCCACTGTAGCTTCGCAAATTAATCACCCCCACAGGCCACAACCGCAATTTTTTGCCCAGCAAAAAGAATCACCTCATCCATCCACCTTGTTTGTTTGTTTGTTTGTTTTTTGTCATGGAAGAAGTCTGCTCAATTGTGACACTGCACGTTGTTCATCGCCCATCCAATTACTGAATTTAAGTTTGTTGATGGCCAACTGAGTCATTGTTGGTGGTTGGTTTGTTGGATAGGGTGGAGGGGTAGATGGGTGGGGAGGAGGTGTGCGGGGGCATGTGACAGGAGGAAGAATTTGTCTTTTGTTGGAAGAGATTTGTAGAGGCACAACGGGTGGTGGTGGATTAATTTTTTTAATACTTTGAAAAGATGACTTTTTTTGTTGAAAATCAAAACACTAATGATGCAATGTATAAAAAGTAAATTTAGAGTATATTGATTTATTACACATTTTCAGGTTGCCCTTTACTAAAATGATGAATTTTCCCCGAAAGTTGGTCACACCTGGCCAAAACGCGCTTGATTTTGGCTAGAAAATTGAAGTTTTAGAGCTTAGATAACAACGTGATAAATAGCATCGTGCAAAATTCTGAAGTTTGAATAGACAAGTGCAAAATGGCCTACAATTGAGATACTAACCTGCTTTTCTCCCAAAAAATAGATTTGTTGTGAGAATGTTTTTGAAGTTCCAAAAATTATTATGAGTTGTAAGTTGTAACCTAAACATTCAATTCCACGAAAATATGAACAAATCCAACTTTGACTATAGGCATTCTAGGGTTCGGTTGAGTGTTGGACATCGACTAAGATGATGAAAATATTAGAGAAGTATAAAAGAGTAATCAAATTTCTGTAAATATATATGGGGTGTGAGGGTGGGTGTTTATATGTGTGTATATATACACACACATATAAACGAGGAATTACAGTGATACATATCAATTTTGAAAAAATGAGACAAACATTTCTTAAAAATATTATTTGTTTGAAAATTATTAAATTTTGCTGAATGTAAGCTCATTTATTATTTCTCATAAATAAAACAAAAATAAAATTATTTTCTAAGCCATTTTGGGTTTATTATGCATTCTTTATGTATAATAAATTAGAGTTAAAGATTTATATGCAATAAGATATAATATATTTTAAATAAAAGTTGTTCACAAGGAGTATTTTTGTAATTTATCAAACATGAGACATGTCCCTGTAATTATCGCGTATTCAGAGAGAGCTTGTGTGATTCTCCTCTTATATAACATAAATTATCTGATTTCGTAAAGTTCTTTGAAATTCACTCCCAAAGGTTTAACGAGACCTTGAAATTGTTATATGGGTCTCAAGACAACAAGGCCCAAGCGTACAATATATTCTCTACATTGGGCCTCAAACTATTCTTATTAATTTAGATGGGAGTTAGTAAATTAGTTGTTACTTTATTTTATTAGAGCTAGCCATTTAATAAATTAGTCGTTAGTCTTAGAATCAGCTACCCGTGGCCTTTTTCAGCAAGAATCGGCCCAAATGAGCATCGATTCAGCCTACAACAACGAAATGTACGAATTAATGGAAGCCGTAAAAAAATGGCGACACTATCTACTTAGCAGAAAATTCACCATCTATACAGATCAACAGAGTTTAAAACACATTCTCACTCAAGCTTACATACCCCCGCACAACAAAAATGGATGATTAGACTTTTTGGGTACGATTACGATGTAAATTACAAACCTGGTCGGGACAACGTTGTTGCTGATGCTCTTTCTTGTGTAGACCCGGCATATTATCTCACCATGACCGTCCACCTCTCATCGACGACTTGCACTATTTTTTTTCAACCTCGCAAGGACAAGAAACGGTCAAAAATAGTGTGCAACAACAAGATACACGAGGACATTATCAAGTCAAAGATGGTTTACTATTCTACAAGAATAAGATTCTTGTTCCACTTCAAAGTGCACTACAACCACAAATATTGCATGAATTTCATTCATCAACAATTGGTGGACATTCACGCATCAAAGGGACATTACCACGCATTTCATCAGCATTTTACTGGCCTGAACTCAAAGACACAGTCACACAATATGTCAAAGAATGCCAAGTATATCAACAACACAAATATTTAACTACCAAACCTTTTGGTCTACTCAACCCGCTACCAATTCTGGAACAAGTTTGTACACATATCACAATGGGTTTCATTACGCATCTACCATGTTCAAACTGGGAAACAATTATATGGGTAATGGTTGACATCACTTCATTGCCTTACATACAAAATTTAATGGTGCTTATCTTGCTTCAATTTTCTTAACTGACATATATAGTTTACATGGTTTACCTTGTTCTATTATGTCAGATAGAGACCCATCTTTTCTAAGCAGCTTTTGGAAAGAATTGTTTCACAGGTTAGGCACATCTTTAAACTACAGTTCGGGCTATCATCCAGAATCAGACGGAAAACTGAAGTGGTTAATCGATCACTGGAATGTTATCTACGATGTTATACGATAGACGAACTAAAACATTGGACCATATATATATCACTTGCACAACTATGGTACAACACCTCAACACATTCAGCAATCAACACATCGCCATATGAAGTTATGTTCGCCAAGAAGCCAATACTATCACAGATCTATACACAAGGAGACTCCAGCAATGCCACAATCGACACAACATTAACGCACATAAATCAAGTTTGGTAGAAAATTAAATCTAACATGCAACAGGCTCAACAAATAATGATTTCCAGTCATAATGCTAAGAGAACTGATATTGTATTCAACGCAGGAGACTTGGTTTACCTCAAACTTCGGCAACACCGTCAGCTCTTCGTCCGACAAACTGCATTCCATAAACTCTCGCCGATTTTACGGTATGTACAAGATTCTTTGGCGCATCGGCTCTGTCGCGTACGGACTCGATCTTTCCGCCGACTCAAAGATCCATCATGTATTTCACGTCTCTTTCCTACGTCCTTGCAACGGCACGCCATCTGCCACGCCGCCACCATACCGCCTTTGAATTTCGACGGACAGTTCATCTCAACATCGGATTCCGTGATCGACAACTGTGTGGTTTGGAAAAAAGGACAACAAGTTAATGAAGTGTTGGTACCTTGGAAGGATTCGTCAATCAAAGAAGCAAGTTGGGTAAAATATGATGATGTGAAGAGCAATTATCCAGATCTAGTGCATGGACTCAATTTTGAAGGGAAAAACACTATTCCACTTTCGCAGCCACAAAAAGTGGGAAACTGCCCTAATATCATTTGCCCTACTTCTGAGACATACATATATAAAGACACTCGAGAATCTTCTATTGGGCAAGCTTCCTTAACGGGCCCTGTGGACAAGGGCCCTCTTCAAAGGTCGGGCAATGATATGGGTCTCAAGACAACAATGCCCAAGCGTACAATATATTCTCCATATTGGACCTCAGACTATTCTTATTATTTTAGATGGAAGTTAGTAAATTAGTTATTACTTTATTTTTCTAGAGCTAGCCGTTTAATAAATTAGCAGCTATTCTTAGATAAGCATTAAGTGAGAACAATAAGGAAAATTGTTGCAATCCTATCTCTATAAATATCCGCTATAATTTTCGTATTCATCAGAAAAGAATCTATTGAATTTTTAATTACTTGTTTTAGCTAATCATTCTTCCTTTAATTAATTATTGGAGTCTATTCTAACTTGAATAGAATAAAATTCATCTCTTTCATGAAATCTTCATTATCTAGCTTGCTAAACCTTTTGATAAGATATATCAAGTTGATGGGTGTAATTTAGGGTTGGCCCAATATAACGTTATTGGGTCGGCCCAAAAGCGCATCGAATAGGGAGAATTCGAGGCGCGCATCGAATCAACAGTATAAGCTCTTCCCTCTGGGCCAGCCCAACAGCGCATCGAATACGCCCGATTCGATGCGCGTATCGAACAACCATGATTCGATACGGCTTTCTATATTGGATTGTGGGTTCCACGGGACGGATTCTATAAATAGCCGTCCCCTTGTATTCAAAGGGACTTTTCGAGATCCGAACCAGCTCAGTACAATCAGCATCGAACCAGCCCCCTTCGATACGACCCATATCGAATCAACCCCAGTTCGACACGTACATAAATACCGTATCCCTGTTCGATACCTAGATACGCATCGAATTCGACACCTAAGCACGTATCGAATTCGATACCTTCCAGATTGATTTTCATTCAGTGATACCTGTATCGCATCGAATTGACCCTCATTCGACACGTCAGTATCGAATAGTTGAAATTCGACACGTTTGAATAACACTGTAATTTAGTTATTTCTGTCTAGAAAGCTTGTATTAAGTGTTCCGGACCAAGCTAGTCCGTTAATAATATTGGATAGCATTGTTTAATCTCATTTTGCACTGTATTATTGTGTTCTATTACCGTGACGAAATAAGACCAAAACATTGGCGCCGTCTGTGGGAACACAAATTATATTAGCTTCATAGGCAGTATGACTAGAATAACTCGATCCAAGAGTAGAGCTCTAGAAGGTAATACGGGAGAAGAACGATCGGGTACACCTGAACGGGGAATGCCAGATATAGTTGGACCATCAACATTACCTCCGGCGGTGCCAACTCCGGCTAGGAAAGAAAACCAAGGACCTCAAGCTGAGAAGGTACCCATTAATGAAGCCGAGGTGAGTGGAGCTTCAGCGACAAATGCTGCAATTCCAGATAAATTCAAGAGTGAACTATTCGCAATGATAAAAGCGGTCGTGGTTGAGGTGCTCCCTACCGCGCTTCCCGCTATGATTCCATCTCCTGTTGAATATTCTGAGAACTTGAGAGAACAAGGTTCAGCTGTCCGAAAGCAGAAAGGGAAGGAAAAGGAAAAGTCACAGCAAGACGACCGAAGAAGTAGACATACTTCGGAAAGGATGAACAACAAAGGGAAATCAGTTCATGAAGAGCGAGGAAAGAAGCTAGTATCTGTAGAGATACAATCGAAAAGGCCTCATGAGAAGATACAAAAAGAAAGAGAAACTGAATGTGCTGCTGAACGAAATAGAAGAGAAGACAGAAGACGGTCGGAGAGCCGTGATTCCAGAAAAGATAAGGATGAGGAAGAGGATCAAAGAGAGGAATCCCGGAGAAGAAAACGTAGAGATGACCGAAGACAGCCAGAAGGTCTTGATCTGCATGACAAGCATAACACAATAAGCAGAAACGTTGGAAGATTGGAAAAGGGGAAAGCAATAGCCGAGACTCAAACGGCAAGGGAGGACAATTCTGTAAATCGCAGTCCTTTTTGCCGAGAGATAGAGTCGGAAATTCTAGGGCAAGGAGATAAAATCCCGGAATTAAAAACATACAACGGGAAATCTGACCCCCGAGATCACCTTTTCCAGTTAGACAGAAAACTGTCCCTCTACGGTTTCAGGGACAATATGCAAGCCAGGATATTTGCAACGACTCTATCAGAAGTGGCTGCTGACTGGTTTAATCGAATTCCTCATGGACACATTGAGAGTTATGCCCAGTTGAGAAAGATGTTTGAGGATCAGTTTTCTAGTCAGTCTAGACTGGTTTTGGATCACTCCCACTTATACACGATGAAACAGGAAGTTAATGAAAGTCTAAAGGACTTCATGAAACGCTTCAATACAGAGCTATTAAGAATTGATAGTCCGACGGGAGAAATGGTTGCAAGCATAGTTTTTCGTGCAACTACCAACACCATGTTTGGCGGTGAGTTACTGAAACGAAAACCCACCACAGTTGAAGAAATAAACAAGATAGCTCGAGATGTGGTTCATTTCGAGGAAATGATGGCAACCAAAGTTCCTAACAATGTGGCCGTAAGAGATAGAGAGAGAGGCAGAGAAGATCAAAATCGCCACAACAGCAGCAACAGGAACAAAAATTACAAAAGGGATAGTTCGCCTCGAAGGTACACCCCACTAAACGCTCACATTATGGCAGTATTTGGGGCAGCAAAGAAAAAAGGATGGTTAAAGGATCCCAGACCGATGAGAGAGTCTAAGGCTACAATGTACTCAAATCAATTCTGCCAGTACCACAATCAGAAGGGGCATAATACAGAGGAATGCATAAATTTGAAGGATGAGATTGAGCGGTTGATAAAGGATGGAAAATTGGTAGAATTTGTCAAGAAGGTGCAAGAACAAGAGAACAATTCCAACCGTAAGAGAACTCCATCTCCTAGAAGAGATAAGCAGAGGGCAATCGATGAACCGCAACTTTTTCAGTACCCCCAGATTGAGGATGGGAACACCAGGAGAGGCATAATCAATATGATAGCAGGAGGACCAGGAGGAGCAGATTCTACCAACGGTCGTAGAAAGATCACAAGGTTTATTGAAGCAGATAATTATGTTCATATGGCTAATATGCTAAGAATCGAAGAAATGCCGCACGAAGAGATCACATTCTCCACTGCAGACCTACGGAAACTAAGTGCACAAGCTATACAGATGTCAGATTTAAATTGCCCTTTGGTGGTAACTGTTGATATAGCTAATTTCGGAGTCACCAAAATGCTTGTGGATCATGGGAGTTCCGTAAATGTACTATTCAACTCTACGTTGCTCAAAATGGGATTGAACAACCAGGCGCTGGAACCGGTGAGAACGTCGCTTCATGGTTTTGGAGGTCCAGCGATAGTGCCGCTAGGGATGATCAAGCTCCCAACTTCATTGGGGACAGCTCCAAAGAGAACGACAATTTGGGAGAACTATGTAATCGTTGACATGCACTTCGCATACAACGGAATCATAGGAAGACCGGCATTGAATGCATTTCGAGCGCTACCATCAACCTACCATCAGATGATAAAATTCCCCACCATTGCTGGCACGGGAGAAGTCATTGCAGATCACATTGAAGGTTGGAAGTGCTATGTTAACTCGCTCCGGACGCGGCCGCAACCAGAAGAAAACGCAGAAATAGCCTTGGCTCCGGGGCGTATGGAGAATATTGAATAAATATTCTGTTTAAATTTACAAGCATTTTTAGCATTTTGAATATTTTGAACAAGTTTTTATTCGTTCTCTCTGCTATAACACGCATGAGGGACAACATGTATGAACTTAAAACAGGTACCACAAATCCTGGATCTGAAGGACAGCACTGGAAGTCATGCAAATGAGCAATGATCAAAGCTCAGTTCAATTTACATAATCTAATTTGAATTATTCAAAGAAGATTATGTCGAATTATTTGATTTACATAAATTGTGTATACTTTGCGTAATGTAATCAGTGCAGGTCTAGGAAATCAGAAGAACGGAAACTCGGCCCCAAAGTGGCACGAGATACCGAAAATCCCAGAAAAAATCAGAAGAACGGAAACTCGGCCCCAAAGTGGCAAGAGATACCAAAAATCCCAGAAAAAATCGGAAGAACGGAAACTCTGCCCCAAAGAGGCACGAGATACCGAAAATCCCAGAAGGAATTAGAAGAACGGAAACTCTGCCCCAAAGTGGCACGAGATACCGACAATCTCCGAAGAAATCAGAAGAACGGAAACTCTGCCCCAAAGTGGCAAGAGATACCGAAAGAAGCCAGAGGCAACAAAGGGACGGAAACTCTGCCCCAAAGTGGCAAGAGATTCCGAAAATCCCTAAATCAATCAAGAAAACGGATACTCTGTCCCAAAGTGGCACGAGATACCGGTAGAAGTCAAAGACGACATAAAGAACGAAGATTCTGCCCCAAAGAGGCACGAGATACCGGTAAAAGTTCAACACAAGAAGGATGAGAACCTGCCCAAAGTGGCATGAGGTACCATAAACCCCTAAAACAAAATAAGGGAGGGACGTGCTATATTGCGACAAACTCGGAAAATCACGAACAACAAATTGAAACAAACATTTTGCCTCAAAATGACTAAGGTCATTGAAGTAGAAGGCAGATACTACGAAAAATATTGATAAACAATTTTCAATGAAAAATAATGAACCAGCAGGTTGTCAAAATAAAGTAAAGGACTGAGATAAGAAATTGAAAGAAAAGACAACAGTCAATATCCCACAAATTAAGTAACGCATATTAAAGTGTTTCAAGCACATTAGGGCGACGCAGCGCCCTACACAAATTAAGTTACAAATGAAAATTGTTTATAAACGCACAAATAATAGACAGCCTGAGTAACGACCAGTCTTATTCTTCATCTTCTGATGAGGGATATGGTTCGGGCATTTCTAACGGCGGTGATAACCCTCCAAGAACGAGATCCTCCCTATCCAGCAGAGGGGCAAAGTCATCAGATTCTGTAGCCTCAGAAGTGTGACGAGGTGGACGCTTCTTCAAATCTGGCCCCAGGGACAGGTCTAACCATTCTGGTTCAAATTTGCCACGAACATAGCCAGAAGTATAGAACTGATGCACCGTAAGAGCTTGAGCATTTCGAGCCACATGATCATCTCGGCGAGTGCACAGCTTTTGAAACGTATTGCCCCGGAGGAACTTTTCAGCAATTTCCAATGTTTGCTCAGGGGAAACCTTTTAGAAGGATAAAAAAGATATTAATAAGATTGAAAATAAGAGAATAGATGTCAAATTGTAGGAATAATGTATCTTACATCTTTGAGGCCTCTAATGTAGCCGTTGATGTCAGCATTGTGAGCTTCCTCTTTGGCTGCAGCAACCTCCATCTTCAGCGCAGAAATTTGCTGATTGAGATCTTCTTCGACTTTTTTAGCCTGCTCTCGAGCTTCTTTGGCCGCTTGCAAAGCTTTTTCTTTGGCATCGAGGGCAGCTTCAAGTGCAGAGTTATCAGCGTTACTGGCAGTCTCCTTGAAATCTATTAAGGCCGAGGCCATAACATCCACGAAGCCGCCCGCCTGACAACACATGAAAGATTAGATAAAAATTTGCAAAGCAAAATTACAGAAAATGTAAGTCAAACAAGACGTCATTACCGCTGTCAGCAGATGCAATGTATTTCGCTCCAGCCTTTTCCTCTCTTCGTCAGAAATTGGAAGAGGGACGGATAAACCAGGCAATATTGCCTTCAAATGATCGATGGTTTCGGCCTTCGATAGTTGGTATCCAGCGACTCGAGCTCGAGGACCCTGGCTAGGACCGACCGCGTGACTTGGACCGGATGCACCGACAGGAGGGTTAGAGGCGCTTGGCCTGGCAGCTTGGCTAGTCGTAGCAGCAACCCCTGCAGTCTGCGATAAATTTTGCGGCATTCTTCGTCTTTTACGATGAATGAGATTGCCGGCATCCTCGCCAGTCTCGGTTGCTCTGCTTTCCAACTCCTCGCCACCGCCTGGATTATCCTCAGGATTACTCCCCAATAAGTCCTCGAAAGCGTCAACTGGCTGAACACTAGCAGCAGCAGCTGCAGTAGCAGTTGAGGGTTCAGAAACCTTCTTCTTACCCTTACTCTTTCTCTTCCGAGGAGGAGGAATTGTACGCGCAGTCTCGGTCTGGGAACTTTCCATATCCGCATCTAGAACCCGGTTCATCCTTGCGTGTCGACTCATGAAGTATTTTTCTGCAACAAAGACAAATCGTTAGAATGCATAATAAACGTAAACAAGAATATCAGAAAGATCGGATATATACCAAGGGTCATTTTTCCCTTGTACTTCACTGGTGACAACCCAGCCAAAGAAATGACTCGATTTTCAACGAGCTTTTTAACATCAAATTGATGTTCTCTAACTAGATTGGGAATAAACTCGCAATTCCACAGGGTTATGGAAACTCCACTGGGAATTGTTACCCTTGATCCGGTGAACCACTCCCGGCGGAATCCCAAAAACTCGTTTTGATAACTCTCCTTAATGAAGAAGTATCTTCTTTTCCAATCCTTTCCGTACCCGGTTGCCCCACCGTTTAAAAACTTTCGGTTAGTTTGAGCTTTTACATGGTAGAAGCCTTCTTCGCGTCTCGCAATCTCGAATAACGCGTAGAATTCATTAGGACTGTGTCGTTCGCCCAGAGCCTTCATCACTATGATGAAACCAATCATGCTCCCGTAAGAATTTGGCGTGAGTTGGGCAGAAACGACATTTATCTTCCGCAGAAGCCATTTCAGCTCATAAGGAATTGGAAAGCGCAATCCGTTTAAAAGCTGTCCGACAAACACAGTGATGTGACCGGGTGGTGGAGTATGCATCCGATCATTTGGACCGGGAATGACGATTTTATACTTGTCTGGAATATTAAATTTTTCGCGCAATCCCCTACGATTATGCTGGAGACGAGACACGTATTGGTCATAGGTCATTCCTGGGACCTCGATATGATCGTCAAATTCCCTATTAATGTAATCTACATCTTCCTCACCCTCGCTCGCAGCACGATTATCTCTATAGGGCGAAGATTCATTACTATTGACCTCAGTTGTCGGATTCAATTCTGGAGCAGGATTATTATCCGCCGGGGAATCGATGGATATACTGTCTATTAAATCATAGACATCTGCATCGCTTGTGGTCGGAACTGCGGGTGCTTTTGAAAGATTCTCTTTGTTAATCGAACTGGAGCTAGAGCCTGAACTCGAATCACTCCCGGATCGGGTCTCAATGCTCACCATCTTTGATAAAGAATTAACTGAAATATATTTAAAAAAAACGAGACTGACTAAGGACGCATACGTCACTACACACTCTCGTATATCACTCATATATATACAACACCGAACGTGTTAAAAAAAATTAAATGATAAGATATAATAAAAACAAAAAATTTTCACCTTAAGTATATTCTCGGTAATAGAAAGTTTTGCGTGGTTGCTTATATCCTGCACAAAGTAAAACAGCAGATCAAAAGCACGTAACGATAGGATCATAACGAGGATAACCAAAAATTTAACGCATCGAATTTATACAATTCGATGCTGATCGTATCGAATCACTTATCATTCGATACGAGACGCATCGAATGACGCAAATTCGATGCGTATTACCTGAAGAGCAGCGTCTGTTAGCGGAATAATGATTGAGCCACTGCAGCACCCCCTTATATAGGGGACGAGAGGCCCATCAGGCCCAGCTAACCTGCCGCATCGAATAACCGCGTCGAATAGCTGGAATTCGATGCGCACTATTTCACGTGTCGAACAGCGAACTATTCGATGCGTCGAAAATTATCTTTTTACAAGAACGGTGAGCTGATCCGATTTTACTATGATTAGAAATATCTCAAATCAGTACAATTATATTTTGCAAAGTTTGGAAGACGATCTCTAAATTGAT
The DNA here is from genome assembly GCA_948329865.1 of Linaria vulgaris. NCBI lineage: Eukaryota > Viridiplantae > Streptophyta > Magnoliopsida > Lamiales > Plantaginaceae > Linaria > Linaria vulgaris. The sequence continues at coordinate 80,787,134 of OX415250.1, forward strand.
ATCGTCTCCCAAACTGGGGGGACTATATGATGGGTGTAATTTAGGGTTGGCCCAATATAACGTTATTGGGCCGGCCCAAAAGCGCATCGAATAGGGAGAATTCGAGGCGCGCATCGAATCAGCAGTATAAGCTCTTCCCTCTGGGCCAGCCCAACAGCGCATCGAATACGCCCGATTCGATGCGCGTATCGAACAACCATGATTCGATACGGCTTTCTATATTGGATTGTGGGTTCCACGGGACGGATTCTATAAATAGCCGTCCCCTTGTATTCAAAGGGACTTTTCGAGATCCGAACCAGCTCAGTACAATCAGCATCGAACCAGCCCCCTTCGATACGACCCATATCGAATCAACCCCAGTTCGACACGTACATAAATACCGTATCCCTGTTCGATACCTAGATACGCATCGAATTCGACACCTAAGCACGTATCGAATTCGATACCTTCCAGATTGATTTTCATTCAGTGATACCTGTATCGCATCGAATTGACCCTCATTCGACACGTCAGTATCGAATAGTTGAAATTCGACACGTTTGAATAACACTGTAATTTAGTTATTTCTGTCTAGAAAGCTTGTATTAAGTGTTCCGGACCAAGCTAGTCCGTTAATAATATTGGATAGCATTGTTTAATCTCATTTTGCACTGTATTATTGTGTTCTATTACCGTGACGAAATAAGACCAAAACACAAGTTTTGATAAAATTTAATCTGTGATTGATGCTACAAATTTGTAAATTACAAACACAATGATGTGGAATTCACCCCACTCTAGCTGTATAATTCAACTTCTTTTGTTTACAGTATTTCTACTTACCTTCCCGTGATAATTTATTTACCTTAGCTTTCATTACAAAATATAATGTTGGACCAAGTTCAAGATTACTTCATTCTTGTTCTACAAAATTTTATCAAAATTTGAATCCAGTTGCAAAATATCTAGACAGTGATTGCATAAATTTTGGAAATCGTATTGCATAGAGTTCATTACAATGTCCCAATTTAGTATTTGATAATTGATACAAGTAAGGAATACACTGAGTTTTGGGTCTCTGATTTCTCAAAGCCATAACCGAATTACTAACTCTCGAGTAACATTACAACCAACAATAGAATCTGTGTGCAGGAAAATAACTTTATCCCAGCACAATATGATAGAGAGCGAGTCTATACATATTAAATTGAGAAAATATAGTATTGTAATGTTGAGAGAAGTCAAAAATGACAACAATGTCTTTTGCTGTATATATATTTATTGTTCACAAACTAGTTGCTATCTAATTAGGAATTAACAGTTGTCTTCAGACTCTTCACTAGCTATAAAATGATTTTGACATGCTTCATATTAGAGGTTTTGCCATGATTGATGAATGCACGAATAAATAAAGTTTGGAGATTGAAATGCATTTCAGAACATTACTTTATGTATAATGCAAAATATATAGTAAATAAGATTATGACTACTTAATAAGTATTGGGGCTAGCAGGTTTTATACTTTATTTGCATAAGCATTTCAGTAGATTTTCAAATTCGAATAGTTAATATTTACTCTGTCTCATTAAGTGCCAATAAGCAGCACCAATTATTTTTGTGAGCATTGAACTTAGAACTATATTCACAGTACACGACTAACCAAACTTTTTCACAATTTAATCATTGATAAGAATAAATTATCAAGTGTTTTAAACATTAGGTTATTAGCTTGAACAACATAGAATAACTTAGTGAGGAATTACAGTTGCACCCAGTGAAGTACTTTGTATAGTTGAGAGTTGGAGTCCACATAAATTACTTAGAGAAATACTGTGAAGTATTAAAAATGTATTTAACAAAAGATTTACTTGTTGGAACAAGAAACCAGACAAGTTTCAATTAGCCTACAAGCTTAATACTTGTACATGCCTATGTGCCTGAAGTGCCATTTTCACATCCATGTGTTATATTGTGTATATGAATCATAAAAAGCAAGAAAAATGATACAGCGGACTTGCTTTTTATGAATTCACATTCAGTAAATATTAAAACTTAACAAGGCATAAGAAAATATAAAAATGAGAAGTAGTTTTATTTGTAAAAGTTTGCTTTGATTTTAGTAGCAAAGTTTACTAAAGTACAATGTAATTCGTAGTATATTTAATGTAAATTACCGTAAATACACGACAACTGTAGTTGCACTTTTCATTTCTCCAATCAATCAATGATTGTGCGGCACTATATAGTTCGTTATTAATTTTTTTTCGAGCGTTCAAAACTAATGAGACATATCAATAACCGTTTTTGACATAATGTTACATAAAACATGCTATACATGCTTAAAATCGTACACATAGATACATTAATCCTAATTTTCTCAACTTATGATAGAAATGATGTTACTTTTATCACGTTACATGACTATAAACAACGCTACATTAGGAGAAAATCATCACACGAGATTAATCTTGAGAGAAAAAATTGGTCACATAAGCTTGTTACAACTATTAGAAACATATACTTTAACGTGTTCATTCTCGATGCTATTAAAACCAATAATTTCCTGACCAAATCACATCCGATTCTCGCAATTCTCGATTCTACAGACTCCCAAGTTAAGCTAGTATCACGCACAACGTCAAAATCGACGTTCCGTTTCAAGCATTTCAACAGAATGCTCGATAACCTCCACACGGTCCACAAATCTCCACTTCTCGACCACTTCCCACTCGGATCGCGATATCTCCCAAACCGTAAATCTTCACGACCCAAATGAGCATTCACCAGAAAGCTCATGAAATTCCTCACAAAACTAAAAAAGTCTCATAACAATCCAGTGAGCCAAACTGAAGTTATACCGAGATGAATCAAGCAGAAAAGCACACCTAAAGTCTCATATGCAGCCAACCCTTTTTCCAATCTAATCCCATAGCTTACTCATCAAAACGGCGGCAACCGTTGATTAGATTATAATCTTAGGGTCGAAATTCAAAATTTCACACTCCCCTCGATCCGCGTCAGTCCCATTTCAACCAATGAGATTCCAAATTCCCGATATGAGACCCAACGCTCTCACTATTTAATCCGCTTATTTCTCCCCATTCTCTCTCACTCCCAAATCAACAACAAGCAAAACCACAATTCGAGCGAGCTTTCTCAATTTCAATTCATAGATCTATTATTATTATTATCCCCAAACCCTAACCCTAACCCTAACATGGCAACCGTCGAAGATCCAATTCTCCCCGCCGAGCCAGTGGCTGAGCCACCAGTCGTCGCCGTGGAGGAGCCAGTCGCTGAAGAGGAGAATCCTGCTGCAGATGCTGCTGCTGCTGCTGCTACCACTCCGAAGGCCACCAAAGCCAAAAAGGCACCAAAGGAGAAGAAAGTGCCCGCTCCGAGAAAGCGTAACGCACATGCTCATCCAACTTACTTCGAGGTATTCATTCATTAATTGATAAAAATAAATCCGTCCTTCATTTCATTTTGAGATAGATAGATAGATCTGAGTTATTGTTGTTAATCGTTGGATTTTGTGCATGCAACAGATGATTAAGGATGCGATCGAGACTCAGAAGGAGAGGAACGGATCTAGCCAGTACGCCATAACCAAGTTCATTGAGGACAAGCACAAGAATCTGCCTCCTAATTTCAGGAAGCTTCTCCTCGTTCAGTTGAAGAAATGCGTCGCTAATGACAAGCTCGTCAAGGTCAAGAGCTCTTACAAACTCCCCTCCACACGCGCCGCCAAGCCTGCCGTCAAGCCAGCTAAGAAGAAGCCGACCACTGCTGCCAAGCCTAAAGCAGCCAAGCCTAAAGCCAAGCCGGCAGCTCCGAAGAAGGACAAGAAGAAACCAGCTGCTAAACCCAAGCCTGCAGCAGCAGCAGCCAAGCCAAAAGCCAAAACCGTCGCCGCGAAGCCTAAGGCGGCAGCAGTCACCAAAGCCAAGCCGGCAGCTAAACCTAAGGCTAAACCGGCGGCAAAGCCAAAAGCCGCGGCTGCTCCAGCCAAGGCCAAACCCGCACCGAAGAGAAAAGCGCCGACTGAGAGGAAACCTCCGGCGAAAGCTGCAAGGACTTCCACGAGATCGACACCGTCGCGAAAAGCCCCGGCTCCGGCGAAGAAGGCGGCTACTCCGGTGAAGAAAGCTCCAGCGAAGAAGGCGGCGCCTGCGAAGAAAGCGGCGGCGAAGAAGACACCGGTGAAGAAGGCTCCGGCGAAGAAGGCAGCGGCAGGGAAGAAGGGGAAGAAGTGAAGGGGAAGGGTAGTTTTGTTGTAATGGAATGTTTGTAAGGATAGGATTGTAAATTCGTATGGAGGAGGAAGAGGAGGGGGCACGGGTACGGGTACGGGTACGTTTAGTGGGCGTAGTACTTTTTGTGCCCATAGAGTTTTTACTTATATTCGCTTTCTTTTTTTATTTTAATTGGCCGTCGTTATAGTTTTTGTTTGGTGTTTTATTAAACAGAGTCAGTCAGTAGAGAGAGATATTTAGGGATTTGGAAAGTGCCACCGGTATTGTACTCTACAACGCTTCAAATCAATGGAATCAGTGCTTTTTCCGTTCAATTTCACGTACTTCCTGAGTAATGGTTGTTTGTTATGCACATCTCTTTTTGCTTGGCTGCTAGGGTTTGCGATTTACTTCATTGCTTGTGTGGTAGCGCCATTGTATTTTTTTTTTTTGGTTAACATCAGCAGATAATAGTGGGAAGGCATTGTACGTACGTAAATGAGGCGGTTGCGTGAGAGAAAGGTTGGTGTGAACGGTGTGATGCAAAGTTTGAGTGCAAGGCACGTGTATGCAAATGTGCATCAGCTTAATGGGGTTAGTAAGTAAGTAAAACTTCCAATTTTGCTTCCTTGGCATTCTTTTGTTATTGCCATACATACTACTAACTCACTTTATTGCTCATAAATTTAATGCTGTTCGTTTCAATCTGCTTTACATTCATTATTATACCATATTATGGAAAACTCAGGCCAATCTGTAGCCTGGATATTCATCTACTCAACATATGTATAAGCAACTTGTTTATTTTTGGTTTTGAGGAAAGAAGTTATTAATGTGCCAAGTTTCAAGTTTCATTTTGTAGATGGCAATCTTTCCAGTTTCTGTTTTAACGAGTTGCTGACAGTTTTCTATTTATTGTTCAAGGAAGTTAATTGTGTGATGCTGCTTCCATTGCCCGTTGAAACTATCTGCATGTCCTCTTATTCTGTGGCATCTTAAGTATGATTGGCGTATTTCAGCTTCAAAGTTTCTGCATTCACCGGCCATTCTGTAATTAATCTGTCCCCTCGCCTTCTTTCTACTTCTAGCCCTTGCTTTCTTGGGTCAACTGTATTTTTTCCCAAATGCTTGAGGATTCCATCAGGTATAACTGATCTCATGTTGGTACACATGTCATTGTATTGTTATAATGCTTAATTTGCGTATGTTGGACATGCCAAAAGACACGTGGATAGACAGCCGCTTATAGTTATTCATTTCTTTGTCTCGTTGCGCCGCATAATCATTCCGTCATTCAGGTCATTCTTCATGTAGAAACATTCTTTCTACTTTTAGCTGTTCTCTGGGCTCAGCTGTATTTTACGCAACTGCTCGAGGACATCATGTGTAACTGATCTCATGTTGTTAAGTGTATCTTTTGTAACACGTGTCATTGTTGTCGCTTTAATGCTTCATTTGCCACTGTTGGACATGAACAGCTGCTTAGAACTATTCCTTTCTTTGTTTCATAGCGCTGCATAATTATTCCGGTCATTCAGATCATTTGTCATGTTGAATCCTTCTTTCTACTTTTAGCCCCTGCTGTCTCAGGTCAGCTGTATGTTACCCAAATGCTCGAGGTTATCATGTGTATCTGATCTCATGTTGTTAACTGTATCTTATGTAGCACTGCAATTCTAGTTGCTTTAATACTTAATTTGCGTACGTTTGACGTGGATAACACCTGCTTATAACTATTCCTTTCTTTGTTTAGTAAACGCCGCATAATCATTCCGATCATTTGGTTCATTTTTTCATGTAGAAAACTTCTTTCTACTTTTAGCCCCTGCTCTCTGAGGTCAGCTGTATGTTACACAAATGCTTGAGGGTATCATGTGTTTCTGATCTCATGTTGTCAAGTGCATCTTTCGTTACACGTGTCATTATCTCTTAAATGCTTAATTTGCGTTTATTGGACATGCCTCTTGTTACAAGGTGAATAACCACATATATTTTTTCCTTTATTTGTTTCGCAGCGCTGCATAATCATTCGGGATCATTCAGTTCATTCTTCATGTTGAAACCTTGATACCTGACATGTACCACCTGTGGTGATTTACTTGATGGTATTCTCAGAAGCATAACAATGGCTCCTAACTCTATTAAATGCAGTTATGAAATGGCATCGCAATAATTTTCTCAGGCTCCAGTTTGGATCTACTCTCTCTCTCTCCACAATGTACCATTGGACAGTACTGTATGGTTCTTCTTTTTATATTTGTTGGTTGAACTGTGTTATCTCAACTTAGTCTTTTATCTTTAAGTACTTTAAGGAATACATATAATATGTGTTTATGCAATTATACTTGACGACAACTGTGGATACAACTTACTTTTCTATGGATCAGCTGAATCATTCCGTATAATCAAATAATCTGAATTTGGCTTCTAAAATCCGCATTTTAGCATCATTAATTTTTCTGTCCTTATCTTGTTTAGTCAGTTTCCATAAATAATAGGTTTATGTTGCGCTGGATTATCTAAGGTTTGAATTTTCCCACTCACAAACACATGCACGTGGGAGCCCTCGCTCACACAACTATGAATACATTGTCTTTAAAAAAGGGCGGTTAGGGAAGCCCGTGGAGTTTCATAATGAAGACTGCTAGTTATCTTCCTATATTTGGTTTGGCGAAAAAATGCAGGTAATCTCGTCCAAAACTCATGAATATCTGATGCCTTTATTGTCTTATCTGTTGTTTTTAAGTTTAACTGCCTTCGTCGAACAAGAGAATGCATAACCACATGTTAGTTATTGACATGAGTATCATGCTTTCAAACCGATGTGTATTAAATGTCAAAGGGCTGAAAAACAGGCGGTGTTGATTCTTATACAAGGCTTGACAGCTGCATAATATAAATAGGAATCATTCCAGTAAGTTATCGAGGGACTCACGATATGGAAACTGTTTATGTGCGTTCTCCTATGGGAAGTAACTTATATTTCTTGTTACCATCTTACTCAAAGGGATGTTAACTTGCATGTCATCATGAACTTGTATTCTGTTATTAGGCTTTATCTATTGTAAATTCATGGAGTTTTGTGATATGTTCCAAGGAAACAGATTATTATCAAGAGACCGAGAAAGCTAATCTTGTCTGCTTTCTTATGATTGTCCGTGCTTTGTGACTGTTTGCTCTGAGGCATCTCCAGTTAAGATTTTTGTTCTGATTATTCATATTAAATCTTTTTCTTATCCTTTTCTCAAGTGCAAATTAACATTGATCTAGCCTGCCAAAAAGCAATAACTGAGATATAACTCTCCTGACAGTTGACGGATAGGAACAAGGAATGACACCATCCCTTGCTTCACAAATAACTCAAGCAGCTTGCAATGGCTTGGCATTTAGTTGGTAGGGGCAAGGGTCACTTGATTCTTTTCAGCACGTCTGCTCCACTGGGACATAGTTCTTTGTATTTCTCTAAGCGGGGGGCATGATCAGGATTCAGAGTGCTGAAAATTTTCCATTCTCTATCAGTTTGGGGCTTTGCTTTTTCATGCAATTTGCTGGGTTGTTTAGTAAAAGTGGTATTGTGTAAAGTGACAGTGAATATGAGAGTGACATCCTTGTATTCATATCAGTTTTATTAATAATTGATGCATTTTCTGTTTTAATTGCGGCAACTTTGTCGCTTTGACGCGAAACATTTATTTGATAAGTTTCTTAGCTTAGATACAATACTGGCTCTTTTGTTTCAGTACAAATTCAACAAAAAACTAATGTTAAGTGGTGGAATACTGGAGATCTGGATTGAATTTTACCTAGGAATTTCGGTTTGCAAGGGTTATGATCTTGCAGTCATAAAGCAGTAAGAGTCATCTTTGGACCGAGTAGCAGGTTGATTTTAAAAATTGGTTTGTCAACTTAAGTTTCTCATTCTTGTAAATTCCATATTGGTTCAGTTTTGTGGCTTTTAGAGGACCTCTTTTTGTTGGCCTAGTGGTTCTTATTGTAAGTTCTATTGCGGCATATTGTTTTCCTTCTCTAAAAAATGAAAACTCAGATTGTGCTTGGATGTTAATAATCTGCAGGATATTAGTAAATCTGGCAGATTGTTTTGCATCTTTTCATTCCCCTTTTAAGGCTTCCTCAACTTAATGAAACCTGCTGAGTCAATCCCTGGGGATTGTAATCTGTAGACATTCTTTGTGAGTTTTGTGTTTTTGGACAAAATTCATCTTGAAAACTAAAGCACACAGTGCCTATTGACCTTTTTTATCATATAGTGAAATCATCAGTTGAATAAGCACATTGTGTAGAAGGACGGACCCTTTATAGCTACGATTGTACCTGTGTTGTCTCTCACTTATCAATCAAACTTGGTTAAACATTAAGGTATTGAAAAAGCGAAGGACTAACAGCGATCTACTCCCTACGGATTCCTTAGTCTTTCCCAGAAATTTGGTAAGATTAATAGAATTGATAAGCTGTCCCATAACATCTAGTCCATGTTTTGTTCACATCAGCTTTCCTTGTCTATGGATTATCTATATTGATTGCGGTTAGTGATTATAGGCAACCCTTTCCTTGTTGAAACTGTCTCTGAAGAGGAGATGCATGGTAAATAGTTATATTTGCCCCCTATATGGCAAGACCCTTAGGAGGTGTTCTTGTTGGGCATAAAATGAACTAAGTTACAACATTTCTTACTGACATATTGCTACCTTTGTAATTCGAGAAATTAACAATATAAAACATACTAACCTGCCAAGCAATTGGCTAAAACGGAGATACGAGACATCTATTTGACAAGCATGAGTTGTCTTGAGGATGAAACTTTAGTTATTTCATTTGTTAAAGGTCTTAATTGATAGAACTTTTTTTTTTTTAATATGTAACAGAACTTTCGGGTTTCCAGAAAGCCAATGACGTGTGCGTCACACAAAGCAATTGCCTGTTATATCTAGCTGCAGATCTCTAAAATGAGTAGTATATCGGTATTGTTGAGATTTGACTGAATTCCTCGGATTAAACTATATCTTGGATGAGATTCAATTTCTCCTGAGGACATCTAAATCTTACTTCTACTTGGAAATGATGTAAGAAGTCTAGCTCTTCATTTCTGACTTTTATATTGTTGGCAATTTGTAATTTCTCTATGTCAAATGTTATCTTCACAATGATTAGCAAATTTGTCTAAACATTCTTTCATAGTGATACGTGAGATTTATTTATTTATTTTGTTTCTGCTTTTATTGGTCTTTTAATATGACTTCTAGTTGTGAAGTTAGTTTTATAGTATTGTGAAAGTTGGTTTCCCAACTGTAATTCTATGTCTGCAGTTTCAGTTTGTCTGAGATGAGGATGCTCTCTATCTAAGAGTGTGTACTCAAACTTTGAGCTCCCAAATCATTATATATGTTTATAAGTTCGGGGCAATTGACTTCATACAAAACCTTGAGCTCCATAGCTTATTTTTTTGAATGTGAGTACAGTGCTCCATTCATTTGCTTGTCTCTACATCCTTGTATCTTTATAATATATTTGATTTCTGGTGTGTGAGATGTAGCTGTGAGTTTTTATTATTTTACCTATTTGCTCTGCTTTGTAGAGAATAGGCCCGAGAGCAAGCTCTGGTATGAGTGCTCTTTAAACTTGCCAACTTGTTATATCTCAGTTCTTTTGCTTCTTTCAAGTTTTATGACCTACGGATCTCAATTTTAGCTAAGCGGGTTTTGGGAGGAAAATAGCACTTGAATTCGTGTCATTATAGTTTTACATATACTAAGAACTGGATATATACAATAAAAGAGATATGAAATGGCATGTTTTATTCCATCTTGGGATCATTTGTTCTTTGATTCCTCCTTTTTCGCGCGTCACAATTTTTAGTATTGCTTGTACTTGTATGTCTAACACGCAAGACTATTAATTTATGCTCTACTGTCGTTGAGAAATGGTAATTGTGCTTCTGACAACTAAATTTGTTCTTTGCCTCAGCTATTTGATTGGTCTGATGCTGCTTGTTGGCTTTTTAGTTCTTTTTCTTAATTGGTTATCTGGACTTGTTTGACAAGTCCTGAACTTTTTGAAGTGGAAGATGATAAGTAGAAAGTTGAGTCGCACAGGAGTTTATCTTAGCGCAATGCATTAATTTTTCCATTTTAGTACAATTATCCGAACGAATATGGCTAATGAGAAATTTATGGCATGTGATAGTTTCTGCAACTTTGGATTGTATTGAACCTCAAGATACTGCATGTGGCTGAGTGATAGTCTGGGTTTTTGCTGGCAGAATCATACCAGATATAGCGGAAAAGAGCTGACGAAGTCGTAGATGGTGTGAAGTGAGTTTTTGTATTTGACTCGAGTTTTTGGTAGCAACTGTCCTGGGAGCTAGCTTAAAAATTGATCTCTTGTTCCTTCAGCTAATAATTCACTAGCTTAATCTTCAGCAAGTTTCTTTGTTGATGAATTACTTAATAAATAATAATGTATGATTAACTTTTCCTATGAAGTCACTGCATTTCCTATGAGTATTTCCTCAAGATATTGTTAACCGGTTGCAACTTAGGTTCCAACTGGAGTTTTATGTGCTTAGGTTACAATTTCGAATGTAGTGCTTGTTTAATGAGTTATATGCGGTGCTTACTGATATGAATGTATATTGCTTGCTTTAGAGGGTCGGTCTCCTTGTTGTATTGTGTGTTTTTACCAAAGACCCACAGGTCAGGTATATATAATTTTTGAAGGAAACAATGCAAACGCTATTGCTAGTTCAGTAACACTTACAGCGGGAGGTTAAAGAAACAAGTCACAGTCACAGGAAGGACGCTGAAACTGAGCTCAAGGTCAGAATTATTTTTACGTGGATTCAACGACGAGCAAACTACTCAATAGCCAAAGAAGCAAATGCCTCCAGTAAATCCCAGGAACTCAAACCATATTAATTTGTCATTACTTCGGCAAACCACTTGCACTTTTTTTTTTAATCATTTTTACTTAACTATCACTTGTTATGGCATTACCTTTTCTTCTGATACTTGGATATTTTTCTTTCTGCTGGGGTTTCTTCCTGATGCTATGAAATTCGCTTTTCATCCATTGTGGCTTCCTAAGGTGTTTGTTGTTAATCTTTTTGGCGGTTAAAGTAAAAAACTAAAACTGATGAAACACAAAGTACACCCTGACATGCCTTTAAGATTTACTCCTTATAAGTGGGTTTCATATAATTTGCTGATACTCTTTACACTCTGGCACCAAAGAAAGCCTGTGGGGGTATTCCCCTGCCATATATGTCAATCATATAGAAGTTGCATCATTTCTTTTCCGCATCAAGTTTCCTCACTATTCACGTCAAAAAGTGGATCAAATGAAGTCGTGTACAAGTAAAATTCAAAAACAATGATGTTTAGGTCGAAGACTCCATTAAGTTTCATCTCCTGTTTACTCAAGATCTGTTATACATGCCTCAGAAGTAGCGCTTACTTGTGATATCAATTCTTTAGAACTCTCTGTTATACATGCCTCAGGAGTAGCATTTACTTGTGATATCAATTCTTTAGAACTCTCCACTTTCTGAATGGCATACTTGAGCTCTTTCTGAATATTTACCCTTGAAGGTGACAAAACTATGTCTTTCCACACGGACCCTGTTTCAAAAGCTGGATTTGGATTTTTGTAGAGCTTGAATATGGAATCCGCGTTTTCGTTTAACCTGCCTATTAGCTTGAGACATTTTATCTCATCTGGGTCAACCAACAAATTCTTGTCCTTGTCTTTCCATCCTATCATCTTCCCAACCACATCAAAGTTAGTACTTTTATTTTGCTTTGACCACCCCTCTAAACCTTTTGCTTCTAGCACTCGTACGAGTTCCACAAACAAGAAGTTTGGAAGGCGTCATAAAAGTGCCGTGATTTATGTTTTTGGGAAAATATTAAGTACATATGAAAAAGTGGGTACAAGTTGCTCAGTGATAAACAAAAAATACTGATTGGAGGTGTTGGTTTTGAATTTCCAAAAAGTGTGCAGACTTTGCTGTAAACTTGGCAAAGATAAAACAGGAGTACCTTAGCAGGACCTTCCAGTGCATTAGTGCTGTATAGTCGAGCATTATCCACTAAATGGCAGTATGTTGTAAATGCATCGGCAAATCTTTTATGAGATTTTAGCTGCGAGTTGACCCTCACTGCTCTTCTGGATATTATAGCTCTCCTGTTGAAAAAACAAGGACAAAGAATCAGAGTTATCTTGCCTGAAATGAAATAATTGATAAAAATCTCTCTCTTTTCTTCTCCTGATGAAATTGTAGCTAGCAGAGTTTGGAAGTTACAAAGGTTTCCCACTGTTGCTCTCCGGAGTATGGTGGTATGACAACCTTTTTTTATTTGAAAAACTTTTGCATCTTGACTAATGTTGATTGGGAAGTTGGTCTAAATGAACCTTATATATTGACTTCAAAATAACATACGGAAGCTTTGGAATATTCTTTTTTGGCATTCTTTAAGCAAAAGGGGACAAATGTCTTGCTGGTGAATTGGGGGAACGTGGGATTATTGATTGAGGCCATGATATTTCACATACCTTATCCCTCTAATAACTGCTAAATAAGCATCACAAACAACACCAACCAACTCTATTCTGTATGGTCTTCTCTTCTTATTTCCGTCGTGTTCTTGTTCTTCATCAATTTGTTCCCAGTAGTTTTCAGTTACAGTCCCATCTTCATTTACTTTATAACCAACTCCCATGCGATATCGTCGTCTGTGAACATTCCTGGCCATGGTTACTGTCTGCACAACAAATGGCACCCATGATAGGGTGCCATCCATGATCACATCTCGCCCTTCATTCAGTGCAGTAACAAGTAAAGATGACGCTGCATCTGTAGATGATTGGTGCACCTGCACAAGGCAAGTAGACCAGAAATAATCACATTAAAATATTAGAATACGTCTATTACACTAGCACTAGATTCTGGTAAACAAAGTATATGTAGATAGACGGTAGAAACTGGGAATTTTGCAGTTCTCATTTGTGGCTTGGTCTATGATGGGTGCTCTAGCTTCATTTTTACGGTGATCTTGGCGAATGATGCCTTCTTATCTAAATAAATTATTTTTGGGACACAACATTTTTGTTGTCATCAGTGCCCTCATCTCCATTTAGCATTCTTGGATTTGGGTGCCAAGGGGGTTGGGGGGTTGAGGTGGTTGGAGTAGGGTGGCAGAGAAGCATACCAGTTCAGCAGTGTGAAGCATGTCGTGGTGCCCCCTAGAGCTAAGGGCTTTATAGATGACATCCGACTCTTTGAAGGCATCTGCCTCTATGACTACAGCATTTCCTGATGCGCCAGCCCACAGTGGTCTGTTCCATATACATCATTAAGTGACCGATCCACCACAAATTCTCTTGGAGAAATAATATTCAACTCTTATAGGGTATGATTCTTGAAATGTTATTACTCAATTTGGTATTCTTCAATTTATTTTGCAGTTTAACAGGATATTGTTGCACTTACTCTTTGAGAATTTCTTTAAGCACAGTACTCTTTCCTGCCCCCATTCCACCTCCCATGAGAAGGAGAACCGGGCTTCTGTCTTTATGAGCCATGGGAACCATCACATCGGTGCACTGAGAATCGTCGAGGCTTACAAGACCAATGGCTTTCATCTCCTCCACTAAGGTGGTAAATACTCTAGCCACCTTCAAATTCTTTGTGACCCTTTCGAATCTCTGCTCTCTTTATCACGGAACAAGCATGTAAACATAGTAAAAATAATGATGTAGAATCATGTAGCAAAAGTCTTTTGTTGGCTGCCTAGGTGGAACTTATAACCGATACCTTACTTAGTTATGCTGATATGATACACAAAAGATGTTTCTAATTCATGGGAATGCAAACCAAATTGTGATTGGAACTCATACCGAGTGGCTGCCATGACAATGCTCTTAAGTTTCTTTTTTGACTCAGATTCAGGACCCAGCGTCTGGAATAGCATGGTAAAAAATGTCAATGATTTCCATTAAAATGTAATGCTTGATTAATGGAGCTTGAGGATCTTAAACACTTGCCTGACTTATCATATACGATGCATGTTTCCAGTGAAAGGCGAAGTAACTGAGAATACATCTCTCGAATTCTTCCACCAGTTTGATATACAGGGAATCGGCATCAGGTTCACTAGCAAAGAATGCATATATATCTTCTTCAGAACCTTCTGTTTTCCTGATGTAGTGACAGGCCAAGTTGCAAAGATTGGGACATTCTTTTCTGTCTGTGAATCCCATTTGTCTAGCTGCTCATATATATTCCAAACAAAAGACATTATTTAGATTACACTCATAAAGATTATCTAAATAACATGATGAATGAAGGTATGCATTTGTAAATTGTCGTCTGATCTGAAAGCTTGAACTTGGAAAAGATTTACACAATTTGTTTTTATGTATGCAATTTTTAACACGTCCCCTCCACAAGCTTACACTTTCAGATGAGGCTGCAACTCAAAAATTCATCTAAAAATGCACATTGGAGGCTCCTGTGTTATTAGTATGATGAAAGTTGTAATAGTAAGAAAGGATAAGATGGACATCTGACCTACATAGTGAGAGAACCTCTCAATGTTGAGAACCTGACCAGTGTCGGAAACTGTAATCCGTGGTACAATCCGTTGATCTCTTATTTTCTTGATGCGAAAATGCATAGCTGCCGCTATGATTAACCCAATGGAGGAAGCAACAAGGATCTGCGTGTAGGTAGTTTTGCCATTGCTATTGATAATATCTGGTGCGGTAAGAAAACACATGATCATCAGTTTAATATATATTCATGAATCCTTAAGGTTATGATTTTTGAGAAATGAAGATTCGTTAATTGTACGAACTACGTAAAGATTTACCTTTCTGCATGTCTTGTTTAAGGAATGAGAAGAAAAATGGATTTCCAGTGAATTGGGAGATTTGCATATCTGTAACATAAATAATCATGTATGAATGTTTCTGTAGTTTTGAGGTAAAGCGTTAAGGCTGTTTATTGTATGGAGGACACGTGTTGGTTCTATTTCTAGCAGTCCCATATATAGAATGCATTTTTGTTTTCTATATATAATTCAAAATGCATTTTGCAAAGGGATGAAAATGAATAACAGAGGGTAAAATGTCACAAAGTTTTAAGAGGCTCTTAAAAAGTTGATGACCCAAAGGTATTTCAATCGTATTAATAATTCTAAACTTTCAACTGTTTTTCTCAATAACTTGTCTATAAATTAATGATATTAATTAGGTGAAATAATTCAAGAAACAAGTGGTAAAATAAAAGCACTCGTATTGTGTTTTCTTGCTAGAGCTTTTGGTTCTCAGCCTATAAAAGCATAATAATAATGGATAAAAGCATCAAGCCTCTAACATTTTTGCGAATTGCATCCTAAACAAATTTAATAAGCATTTTGCCCTCTAAAATATGCACTTCTGTTCGATTTGCCCCTTCAGTGGACTTTCGGCCATTTTTGACTGGAATATTCTCCGTTCGAAGTATTTTTTTTGCCTATTTTTTGTCATCAACTACCAAAATACATCTAGTACAACACATATGAGTCGGGTAGGGAGAATATTCCGGCAAAAAATGGCCAAAAATACACTGAAGCGGCAAATCGCATTTTCGACCGACCATTTTTGCCCGGAATACCTCGTTCGAGGTGTTTTTCTCCCAACTTTTTGTCATCAACTGGCAAAATACATCTAGTTCAACACATATGAGTCGGGTATATGAGACTATTCAGACAAAAAATGGTCGAAAATCCACTGAAGGGACAAATCGAACAAACGTACATAGTTTATGAAGTAAAACGCTTATTAAATTTGTTTATGATGCAAGTCGCAAAAACGTGTATAGTTCGGGTGGTTTGATGCTTTTATCCCTAATAATAATAACTTTTTCTTTATTCTTTTCTCCCTAATAACGAATTTATTCAATTTTACAGTCCTTTCTCTTCCCATTATTATTAGAAGAAGAAGAAGAAGAAGAAGCTGGTCAGCTGGTGGTTCGTTCAAGCTATATCTATCAATGGCTTCCAGAACTAGCGCAACAAAAGCAGTTATATTCGAACCTTCTAAAAAGGGTCAGCTGTCATCAATTTTCATTCAACCACCCAACTTCAACACCCCTTCAAAGAAATACAACAACCACAAAAAAGAACCAAAATTCAATGTGAGTGATGCGTTAACACAGTTCGATAACATGCTCCATATGCGGCCCCCACCACACATTTCGTCCTTCAACAATCTGCTAGTCGATGTGGCCAGAGCCAAGAAATATCAAGATTCGATTTTTATGTGCAGGCGGATGAGTGAGTTCAATTTACTGCCTGATTATATTGGGATGAATATTTTGCTCAATTGTTACTGTGAATTGAAAAGGGTTGGTCTTGGATTTGCTGTTATGGGTGGGATTCTGAAGAGGGGTTATACTCCGAATATCGTTACTTTTACTTCCTTGATTAAGGGTTTGTGTTTGGTAGATAAGATTGGTGACGCCGTTGGGTTGTTGAGGAAAATCGTTAGAATGGGTTTTCATCCCAATGTTAGGACTTGGTCTATTTTGATTAATGGGTTGTGTAGAAGTGGGAATGCGGAGGTTGCTCTTAGGTTGCACGAGGAGATTGGAAACGGAAAAACGGGGTTGTCTGGTGTCAGTTTTAACCCCAATTTGATTTATTATTCCTCCCTCATCGATGGTCTTTGTAAAGAAGGATTGGTCGAAAAGGGTAAAGAATTATTTCTGGAAATGGAGGGGAGGGGAATCTCGGCGGATGTGGTTGCGTATAGTGTGTTAATTCATGGTTTGTGCAATGCGGGTGAGTGGGGGCAGGCGAAGGAGTTATTTACTGAGATGGTGGATAGAGGCATCCGTCCAAACATTGTGACATTTAATATATTGATGGATGCACTTTGTAAGGATGGCAAGACCAACGAAGCAAGTGGGTTGATGGACTTGATGATTCAACGTGGAGAAGAGCCTGATGCTATCACATTCAACACTTTGATTGATGGGTATTGTTTGGAGGGTAGAATTGATGATGCGAAAGAGTTGTTTGTTTCAATGGCAGCTAAAGGTCATGAACGAGACGTGGTAACTTACAATGTGTTAATCAATGGGTATTGCAAGTGCCATAAATTGATGAAGGCGATGGAGCTTTTCAATGAAATGCTTTCGAAGCAATATAAGCCAACAGTAATTACTTTTAACACTTTGTTAACTGGCTTCCTTGAAGAAGGTAGAGTTGAGAAGGCACGTAGAATATATTCGAAAATGGAAGATCATGACGTGACACCGGATTCCAATACTTATAGTATACTATTGGATGGATTTTGCAAGAATAATTGCCTTGCAGATGCTATGGAGCTGTTCCAAACTCTTGAAAGATCTGGTTATAAGCCGGACAGTACGATTTGTAACTGTTTACTTGATGGATTTAGCAAAGCAGGAAAGATAGGTTTGGCAAGCGAGCTGTTTGATAGATTTCCAGAATTGGGCTTGGTACCAACAACGTTTACTTATTCCATCATGATAAATGGCCTCTGCAAGGACGGTCAGTTGGAAAAGGCAAATGATATGTTTGTGGAGGTGGAAAAGAAAGGTCGTGCTCCTGATGTAGTTATTTTTAATACGCTTATGCGCGGATTCTGCAATAATAATGACGCGCTTAAAGTTATTGAGCTTCTTAAAAAAATGGCTGAGAGAAAAATTTCACCAGATGCATACACAACATCAGTAGTTGTGGACTTATTGTCAAAAGATGACAAATATATAGAGTTTCTCAAATTGATCCCTGAATTTTCTAAGATTGTCAATTGACAGATAACATGAGGGCCAGCAGTGAATTATCATCGTGAAACTTATGGCGTGGATTTTAGATTACTTTGAGTATATATTAGCCAAAAAATTGGCTGGAAACATACAAGTTTTGCTCTAGAATTGGGTTTCTACGTTTTGGGATTGTTAATGGAAATGTACTACAAAACACGAGAAGGGTGTCCATCAATGAATCAGGTGTCAAGTATAAAAGGATCAATTGCATGATCCAAAGTTGGAATTTCTTTTAATTGAGACTCCTTTACATGCCAAAAGACCAAGTTCCATCGAGCTAAGATAGAGAGAATTGATACCATTCGTTTTTCATGTATCACAACTCTATTTCCAAGATGCTGCTCATTTTGTCGGGTACGAACTTGTCATTATTTCATTAAAATCTTGGCTTCTGTATTTTCTGTACTTCCAAGTCACTTCGTAATTTTTCTTGCCGTCCTGAAACCGAGCAAGAAAAAATATATTTTATCTATCACATTTGATTTGAATGCTTGGTCGAGCAGGACCATGCAATACTGCTATAGGGAATAAACGGCTTCCTGTAGCCCTTCGCACTGGATGATATTTTATAGTTATCGGTATGTAAATTTCTCTTCTTTGATGTTCTCATAATCATGTGACAGTAAATAAGACTTGCAGCATTATATACTTCTGTTACTTCTCAACATTTTTGGGTTATTACATTATTAATCCTTTAGTTTCAAAAATATTGGCTGCTTGCTTTATGAAAAAGTGAGAGGCGAACACCCCCCCCCCCCCCCCCCCGTGTTCTTGCATAGGTTTCAAACAAAACCCTGTGAAAAAACACTCCCCCGTCCCCCATATGTTTTGTGTAGAAAAATGTAATTTCAGAAAAAGAAGCAAAAGACCGACCTCTTATTTTGTACACCGTGGGGCTTTCAGGCCTAGTCATCTTTCAAATGATGATTTTCCGCGAGATATACACAAAGCATGGGAATTATTTTGCCTCGACAACTGTCCCAACTCTTTTTTTGCAACTTACGCAACAATACAAGGAGGTTTTTTTTATCTCTTTTTCTTCACATAGTTTCTTTTTGTGGCCTATAGTACTAGTGTTGCCATTGTATCTGTGATATTCCACTTTGTCATGAATAGTGTGATTTTGTAGGTTTGTCTTATTCTCTTGAAGGAAAATGAACATCTGGATCCAAGTAGCCATTGTGGTAGTATATGAGAAGTGAAATTTACGATATGAATTTGCAAATTGAAAAGCAAAAGTTGATGCCAAGCATCTCCTCCAACCACCTATCACCATCTCAATTGCTGTCAGACCAGCATTGCTATCATTTAAAACATTGATCATTGTAATCGTCCAGTCGTTAACTCCTCCCACTGCTGCTGCCGTTTCTCGGACTGACCGATGACTCACCTGCACAGTTGTCCGTAACATTACATCTCTGCTAGGCTGCTGGCACATTAATGTTTTCTTTCCCCGCGTTTTGCTATATTTGTTTCAAATCTTGATTTAAGTCTATCCCTTTATTTGATTAGGAATCTTGAGCAATTCGTTCAGTTTGTGTCTCCTTTTTTTGATATTCATGCAGCATATATTATATTTTGCATCAAAATGATGGCAGAGCTTTAAGTTGATACGACGTTGAGTTGATGAACTTACCCATGTGCTTTGGCTGATTGTGATTTTACAGGTAAATGTTATACAGTCAAAGAAGCCATGACTGAACCCGCTGACTGCTACTGTGAGCTCTTCTGATACGATTTTAACGGTTTACTTAATTTTCTCGAAGGTCCCATATTGTACAAATTGATCCAAGAAGCACCATTGGTGAGTTTTGGATCACAAGCTCAATGGAATTAGCAACGTGGGTTATTGTGATTTTACATGTTACACGTTGGCTGCTTAATTCTGGTTTGAATCATTGGTGTAAAGAGGTCACTTTGTGAACTTTAGCAGCAGGTAGGTTATTGATGACAGTGGTTTATAGAAATTTAAATTCTGCATGGAGGTTTGAAGGTTTTTCGATGACAGTTTCAACTTCTAAAATGAGTATCTTAAGATAGAGTAATTTTTGGTAAGATCTTGTATTTTGTTGGAAAATGTCTTTTGAACAAGGCTTTCTGTATTGCTTTCGGAACAGCATAATATTAAGGTCAAAAGTAACTGAGGGAACCATTTTCAAGCTAATATTCTTGACCAAGAAAATACGATTTTTATCAATTATTCATACTTATCATGAGACATTACACATGTGCTATACTGTAAAAGCGGAACAAGCCTTGTGGAGTACTAGAAAAAGTCTTGTGCTTACAATATATATAGTGAAAAAATCACTTCCCCCTGAACTTTGACCCAATTTCACTTACCCCTGTACTTTTAATTTTTTCACCCGTCACCCTCAAGTTTCTTAATTGTATCACTTATCCCCTAAGTCAAAGTTAGCCGATTGATCGAATTCAGTGATTCGCAACAATTTTGATTTAGCAATAATTTTGTGTGCATCTTTATTGTTCACCATTTGATTTGTATAAAAAACAATCAATATTTATATGACCTCTCATCTCTAATACCATGCATTAGTAAGAAGTCTGAAGTACCATCTACAAGTTCTGTTGCTGCTCTTTTGCTAAACCAACAAATTGCCAAATTTAATCTGTACTGTTCATAACTTTGCGTCTGATCATAAGCGTCAATCATTCACGCTCTTTCAATAATTTATCCACATATCTTCTCTGTCATCGTTCATGGACTGATGCGTACATGACATAATAGAGCGGGCACAAAAAGGAAAATATTGAAAAGAACCTCAAATCTTGTATTGACAATAACGCTGTAGCTTAATAATGCCATCAACGTAAGTTCTTGCTCAAATCCTTTTATCATCTTAATATATTAGTAATCCCTGGATTTTGAAGATGAAATTTGAAAACACATAATGATGCTTTCGAGAATCATACCTTGGTGTTACTATTTACCAGAGTACAGTGATCACCGGAGTTGTGCCATTGCAAACAGAACACACATATTGATAAGTTCTTCGTGCAAGTTGAGGGGAATGAAGCCTGGTCCGAAATCCTTCGATCTCGACAGCCCGTAGATAGGCCTGAATCAGCTGGAAAGATGTCGCACCAGACAACACTCCCCTCAACAAGCTTAATTTACATATGCTGCTAGGACAAGCAAAAGAAAAGAAAGAAAGGATATTGGAGACTTTGAATTCACTTTAGGATTTCTTTTGAGAGTTGGGTTGTTGGGTTGAGCCGTTGAGGTGAAGATAGTTAATAGTTTTATATCAAAAATGATTTAACCATGCATGTGTCCTTTTATATAGGCATGCGTTTGATTCTGTTTGGGTCACAAGACATCGAATCCACTTTCGATACTCCCCTTCCTTCTTTTTTATTTTTTCTTTTTCTTTTTTCACACTGGGAAATATGTGTGATGACATGATCATAAACGAATTATTTGCAATATAGCACCGAGATTTGTTATTATATGGCACGTATACATCTATTCTTATTAGTGAAATCTAATTATCATTTTGTCAAACATATTGAAAAACAATATTAAGAGTAAAGTTATAAAGTGGAGAAATGAAATGCTTGTTTAAAGGTTGACTTGATGTATAAAAAGGTTGTGTGTGTTATTCTCAAGCAAAGTATATATGTACATATGACTTTTGCTTCCCACTGAGGTAAAGGGGTGGGTGATGGTATATACATATATTAGCAGAACCTTGCATAATTTACATTCCAAGTTTGATGCCAAGCTTAAATCAGAAGCCTCACATACCAACGGCCCTATAACATTACAGCTACGTTGCGAACAATGAGTGAATGAACGTAACTGATAAAAAGGAGAAAAAGAGGCTAATGGGACTATTTTAGGAAGACCCAAAAAAGTATTTGGGCCAGCCCACACTAGAAAAACCCAATGCCCAAAAAACAGAACTATCGAACATGGCCCGCTCGACTGTTATTCAAACAGTCGAACCGAAATCGTTCGACTGTTATTTTTCAAAGGCTTATTGGATTCCATGGGACGGAGTCTATAAATACCATCCCCCGACATTAATGGAGAGATTGAAGACTCGCAACAAATCGCTATCGATCGAATTCAGTGATTCGACAGTTATTCCTGTTCGACAGATCTCCTTGTTCGACAGTCGACGTGTTCGATCGATCCTTCTATTCGATCGTTCATTCATCAGTTATTAAATATCGAATTGACTAGTTCGACCGTTATCAGCATCGAACGTAGGCGTTCGACAGTTCGCCATAATCAAGATAGAAGAGAATCGAACCTTGCTAATTCGAGAGTTATCTATCGAACACCCATTGTTCGACTGTTTTGTTAACTTAGCCATCTTAGGTTATTTAGACTTAGTTATATATACTTGTAATACGTGATAGGTGTTCTGGACCAAGCTGGTCTTTATCTTATAATAGATTAGCATTATAGTCATGCCCATTGTAACGACATTCGAGGTGTATTATAACCCAGATGAAATAAGACTAAAATATTGGCTCCGTCTGTGGGAACAACGTTTAATTACGTTTAGAGTTAAGTGTCTGAGATGGCGAAGAGAGGAAATGGCCTGTCAAGCGGGGAAGTAAAAGCTGGAAAGAAGCCTAGAGCGGGTAGAGATGAGAAGGATAAGAAACCCGAACCTCAGGAGCAAGGCAGAGAAAAAGTCGAGATTCAAATAATGAAGTAATGGGAAGAGTGCAAAATGGAGACACTCGGGAAATTCAAAACGGTACAGCTGCTTAAAGAGGATGTACATATAATCATAAAAATTGGAGCAGCTTTGAGCTCTGAGATAGAGGCTGCATTGGTAGACTGTCTTAGGCAAAACACAGATATATTCGCTTGGACATATTCGGACTTGCATGGGATAGACCCCGGAATAATAGTGCACCGATTGAAAGTGGACCATAATGCAAAGGCCGTTCGACAGAAAAAGCACAATTTTAGTAAAGAGAAGAATGAAGTGGCCGAGAAGGAAGTTCATGAGCTATTAGCTGCCCGTCATATCTATGCACTAAGATTTTCGGAGTGGTTGAGAAACGTCGTATTGGTTCTCAAGAAAGAGGCGACATGGAGGAAGTGTGTGGACTACACTGATTTGAACAAGCATTGCCCCTGAGATCCATTTCCCTTGCCCATGATAGATTTGTTAATGGATTCAACTGCAAAATGCGCCTTGTTGAGTATTATGGATGCCAAGAGCGGTTTTCACCAGATCCTTATGGCTGTCGGCGACCAGATCAAAACAACTTTTGTGACTGATACCAGAGTCTATTGTTATAGGGTGATGCCTTTCAGCCTCAAAAACGCCGGAGCAACTTTCTAAAGATTGGTAGCAAAGATGTTCTACCACCAGACTAGGAAATCCATGGAAGTGTATATTGATGATATGTTAGTCAAAAGCCTAAAGGTGGATGAGCATGTCCGTCACTTGGATGAAGCGTTTTCCATCACGAGGGCATATGGGATGAAGCTAAACATGAAGAAATGAATGTTTGGATTCACATCAGGCAAGTTCCTAGGTTATGTGGTTAACAAAAGGGGAATAGAGGCGAATCCAGATAAAATCAAGGCAATACTGGATTTGCCTTCACCAAGAACAATGAAGGATGTGCAATGTTTGGTAGGCCGTCTAACAGCTTTGGACATATTTATATCGACTTCGGCAGAAAAGAACTTACCATTCTTTAAGGTCATGAGAAAAAGTAAAGATTTCATCTGGATGACATAATGTGAAGCAGCTTTCCAGCATGTGAAGAGATATTTGGTCAGTCCTCCGCTCTTTGCCAAGCCAGATGAAAGCGAGATGTTGTACTTATACTTGGTCGTTTCTTCACACGCCATCAATACAGTTTTAGTTAAGAAAAGGAGTTCAACAACTCCCAATACACTATGTGAGCAGAGTCTTCCAAGGTGCAGATATAAACTATTTAGAGCAGTGTTATTAAAACTGGATCAGACCGGCCGGTCGAACCGATTTAACCGGGAACCAGTAGCTTGGCTGGTCCGATTAAATTCCAAAACTGGTCACTTTAAGAACCGGTCAAATTGGGTAAGAACCGGGAATCAGTGACCCGATTTGTATTTTACTTTATAAAAAAATAAAATTTTCATTGTAGTGGAGTTGAACCCTAGACCCCTAGGTACATATTAGATGCTTTAACGAGTTGATCTATAATAGAATTGATAGTCTTCACACTTATTAATATATAAATATAATAGATAGCTAGAATATACTTTTCTCATATAAAACAAATATATTATGCTATTATTTTTGTAAACTTAGTAGTATTATATTATAAAGCATCTTATGTTATTTTCTTCGATATAGTAGATGTTCTTAGACTAGTATTTTTTTTTCGAACACTTGAATAATTAGAATTCATAAAATATTATGCATATTTGTTTAAACTTAAACCATACTTTAATCTTTTAATTATATGTTAATCAAACACTTTAATTTTTTCTTTATTTTTAAATAATAAATTAACCTAATGAATTAAATTATGAGTTTTATGATTAGAAACATACCAATTAAGAGTGAAGAAACAAATTTATAACTTCTCGTTTTCTAAAATTGATACCAACAAAATTATGTAGCAAGATATATTTTGTATATATTTATGACTTTATACTATATTGTGTCATACCGGTCGGACCACTGGTTCGACCGGTTCGAACCAGTAAAATTAGTAACCCGTGAAGTTACCGGGTCGACGTCCGACCCGGTTTTGAAAACACTGATTTGGAGATAGAATTGTTCGCTCTGGCCATCGTAGCTACCGCGCGAAAGTTAAGGCCTTATTTTCAATCTCACTCGATTACGATCGTTACAGATAAGCCTCTAAAGCAAGTATTGGCAAGACCAGAAACTTCCGAGAGATTGGTTAAATGGGCGGTCGAACTTAGTGAGTTTGGACTCGAGTTCCGACCAAATACCTCCATAAAAGTTCAGGCATTGACGGATTTCATGGCCGAGACGTTAGGCAACAGTGTGGCAAGGTCCACGAACTACATCTTGGAAATCTTGGATCAGGCCCGGACTAGTAGAGCTACCACCACATGGATACTGCATACGGATGGTTCGGCTACCAGCCACGGTGGAGGAGTCTGGGTCCACCTGCTTTCTCCTAATTGCCGAGAGTTTGAATTTTCCATTAGTCTAAATTATCAGGTGACTAGCAGCGAAGCCGAATACAAAGTTGTGATAGCAGGGATCAATTTGGCACTGACCCTCAACATAGAGCATTTGGATGTGTTCACAGATTCCCAGCTAGTAGCGAAGCATTTTTTGGGTAAATACGAGACAAGGGAGGAGGCGATGAAACTATACGCTGCGAAGGTTAAGGGCGGTTCAGTATATCCCAAATTCTACGCGATGAAAACGCCAAGGCCGATGCATTGTCAAAATTCGCCAGCTCATCAGAAGTCCTAGTCAAGAAACGAGTCACTCTGTTGGAGACTGACAAACCATCTATCGGAATATCGAAGTACAACAGTACATGGGCGAGAATCGAGTATATACTGCCAATTGGCGAGGCCCCGTCATGGAAGGACGAAAATCATGAGCTATTTGGCTAACGGGATTTCTCGGTAGATCCTAACGCCCGCTACAGAATGCACTACAAAGCCCACAGGTTCACCATTCACAATGGAGAATTGTACATACGATCTTTCGAGGGCCCCTTATTTCGTTGTTTGACTCCGCCGCAAGAAGATTATGTAATGCGAAAAATACATGCAAAGAGTTGTAGAAATCATTTCGGGGGTCGAGCGTTGGCCCAATGGATCATGCGCCAGGGATATTATTGGCCAACCCCACTGAAAGACGCCACAACATTCTCACGGCGTTGTGAAAGCTGCCAATATCACAACCGACTTATCCACAAGCCGGCACAACCGCTACAACTACTCGATATAGCATGCTCATTTGATCAATGAGGGATAGATATCGTGGGTCTGTTGCCAGTGGCCAAGGGCCAGAAAAGATTCCTGGTAGTGGCAGTTGAGTATTACACAAAGTAGGTGGAGGCGGAGGCCATGGATGCGATTACGGAAAAGAACATGATTGAATTCATACGGAAGAATATCATTTGTCATTGTGGTATTCCCAGGCACATGGTGTATGACAATGAACGACAATTAATTGGCAAGGAGATTAAATCCTGGTTTCAGGAGATACGGGTTTCCAACAACATGACCTCCGTCTACCACCCTTAGGCGAACGGGCAAGTGGAATCGACCAACAAGACATTAAAAGATTATCTCAAGAGGAGATTAAGAGACACTAGGAAAAGTTGGACGGGGGAGCTTAACGGAATATTGTGGGCCTATAGGACTACACCCCAAACTTCGACAAGGGAAACCCCATTTGTGTTAGTATACAGAACTGAAGCCATTCTTCCAGCCAAAATTGGCATGCCAACACGCAAGATACATGATTACGACCCGAAATAATTGGCCAGATTGCGTCAGATGGATCTTGATATGATAGGCTCCACTAGGGAAGATGCTTACCAATGCAATGTAGCATTTAAGGCAGCCATGGCCAAGAGCTATGACAAGAAGGTCAAATTCAGAAACTTCGAAGTGGGAGATTTGGTACTAAAAAGTATCGCGGCTAGCAAGCAAGTAGGGAAGCTGGAGCCAAAATGGGAGGGACCATATAAGGTCATACAGGCTAGTTCACGAGGGTATTACTATCGTGAGGATATGCAAGGTCGCAAGTTGCCTCACCCATGGAACGTGCAACATCTGAGATGCTATTACGCATGAGCGGCCGATGATTCAACGAATTCACAGTGAACTAGTGAAACATGAAATACAAAGTCTTGAGTACCGATGCAACAATTGGAAAATGTAGGCAACTCAGTATGAAACTGAACTCAACACCATTTTAATTCTTTTAAAAAAAATCTACATTGTAATTTTTCATATTTAACACTGTAGGAAAGGTGATAATGAAATAGTGCAACGACTGCAAGAAGCGTCACACCGAGATGGACATTTAGCTCGACGAGGACAAATGCAAACCTAATATGTCGTTCAACAAAAATACCTTGATGGACATTTGTCCCAAAGAGGATAAATGCAAACCTAATATCTTATTCAGCAAAAAATACTGAGATGGACATTTGTCTCAAAGAGGACAAATGCAAACCTAAAATCTCGTTTAGCAAAAATATTGAGATGGACATTTGTCCCAAAGAGGACAAATGCAAACCTAATATCTCATTCAGCAAATACCGAGATGGAAATTTGTCCCAAAGAAGATGAATGCATAACTAACATCTCATTCAGCAAAACGTCAAATAGGACGATTGGCCTAACAAGGACAAACTCAATCCTAACAAGAGAGCACCAACTATTGGTCCAACCGAATCCTACGACTGATCCAACTTATGACAACAAAGATTCGACAAATATAAAGTAAGATGCTAGTACAAGTCAAGAGAAATCATAGTATTAGCCACAAAATCAGTTTCCTAAGGATACCGTTAAAGTGAAGGTATCAGCATAAACTAAAGACATAATAAGGCCAACGCCATGCTGACAAAGTTATATACACAATTAATCACTGTTACTCCGGCGATTGGGGGGACTCTGAACGCAAAATAAAACCAAGGGATTGTACATAATCAGTGCAAGTCTTCTCAATCTGCTTTTCTGACAAGACAAGCTCATCCATTTGGTCCCATCATCTGGTAATCTAATCTCCTCCTCCTCAACAGCACTGGCCCACGCTCTTTCGAGCTGATAAATGTTGGGAGAGATCAGATTCTTCTCAAAGAAAGTTTGCTGATCAACCCAGTATGAGATGAGGTCGCCCCAGCATCAAAATTTAGGGTAACTTCATTAGGCTAAACGGAACTAAGCATAGCATTTTGCATCATCGAGTCAGGACCTGGCTTCACTTGAGACAAAACACGGGGAGAAACAATGCCA
Organism: Linaria vulgaris; assembly: GCA_948329865.1. Classification (NCBI taxonomy): domain Eukaryota; kingdom Viridiplantae; phylum Streptophyta; class Magnoliopsida; order Lamiales; family Plantaginaceae; genus Linaria; species Linaria vulgaris. Next base: position 80,815,155 of record OX415250.1, read on the forward strand.
CTAGGCTCAGAAATGAGCTGGGGAGGGTTTCCCATCAAAGGTTCCTACTCTACCACGGGCAATAGATTCAAAGCATCATCGCTACCACAAAAAAACATCATGAATGGCATCCTCTACTCCACTTGGATTGCCGTGAGAACCCCCTATACCGGTAGATTCTGCAGGCTCTAGCCGCTTTGGCAAAGCAGAATTCACAAGAAGCGGATACCTTGTCCAAGAGAGCCACACAAATGACTACGATTCACACGCGCCACATCACCCTCCTGCAAGCCTCCGAGCCAGAGAAGTCGGAGGTCGAAAAGGTGAGTGCCATTGTAAACCCAAATGAAGAGGGATGGATGTCCAAGATTAAGACATACCTGGAACATTCGGAAGAATATTCTACGAATAAGTTAGAAAATCTAATCTCCTCCTCCTCAATAGCACTGGCCCATGCTCTTTCGAGCTGATAAATGCTACGAGAGATCAGATTCTTCTCAAAGAATGTTTGCTGATCAACCCCATGATGGATGAGGTCGCCCCCACATCAAAACTTATGGTAACTTCATTAGGCTAAATGGAACTAAGCATAGCATTTTGTGTCATCGAGTCAGGAGTTGACTCCACTTGAGACATAGCAATTGAAGAAACACGGGGAGAAATAATGCCACTAGGCTCATAAACAAGTTGGGGAGGGTTTCCCATCAAAGGTTCCTGCTCTACCACGGGCGATAGATTCAAAGCATCATCTTTACCACCAAAAACATCATGAATGGCATCTTCTACTCTACTTGGATTGCCGTGAGAACCGCCTATACCGGTAGATTCTGCAGGCTCTAGCCGCCTTGGCAAAGCAGGATTCACAAGAAGCGGATACCTTGTCCAAGATAGCCACACAAATGACTACGATTCACACGCACCACATCACCCTCCTGCAAGCCTCCGAGTCAGAGAAGTCGGAGGTCGAAAAGGTGAGTGTCATTGTAAACCCAAACGAAGAGGGATGGATGTCCAAGATTAAGACATACATGGAACATCCAGATGAATATTCTACGAATAAGTTAGAACAACAACTAATGGCACGAAAGGCCGCTTGTTATTTCCTGCATGATGGCATACTATATCATAGATCTTACTCATGTCCGCATCCAAGATGTCTCAATAAAGAAGAGGCAAAACAGGTCAATAGAGAAATCCATGAAGGTACATGCGGGAGTCATAGGGGGAGAGAAAGCATGGCCGATCGCATAATACGACAAGGCTATTATTGGCCCATGATGATACAAGATTGCAAAAGATATGCGATAAGATGCAGATCATGTGTGGCCTATGCCCCATGAATCCACCAACCCGCGGTACTTTGGGATCCCAGCCTAAACCCATATCCATTTGCAAACTAGGGCATTAACATCGTAGGGCCCCTAATCTCCGATGAGGGCACGAAAAATTTCTATTAGTAGCTGAGGACTACTTTACCAAGTGAGTAGAGGCAGAGCCCTTAACCAAAATCAATACTGGAGCAGTTATTAATGAAAGTGCAAGTGTTGTCAGTAAGTGTTGGTTCAACACTCTGTAAAGAGATGTTGGCATAACACTGAACTCAACATTGTTATGTCCGGTTTAATTATATTAAATATATTATTTTGCCTTTATTCTCAAACTCACCTAGTTTCACAAGTTGTAGTTATCTGTGATTATTTCAGAGTATTAAGGAACATGGAGAACATTGCTAAGGAACGAAGGGATAAAAGCCGAAGATTCTCAAATGATCTTGAAGATAAGAGTTGGAGATCTTATGAAGATAACCAAAGAAGATTTCAGAATTATCCAAATGAAGAAGAGAGCAGTCAACAACTCGTGTCTATCACGCCATGGTTCAAGGACGATCAAATCCTATAAAGAGACGTGCTCGACATCAAGAACAATACCAAGACTAGAATTAAGTTCTGAAAGTAGAGAAGTTATTCTTGTATTGTGTTGGTCTTGTTTTTACTGAGTTTTATCTAGCTAAACTATAGCTCGTAGATTAGTTAGTGTCAGAATTGGGTTCCTACTTAGTTGTATATGGTAAAGTCATTGAATTAACGTTTAGCAATTATTTAACCGTAAGGCTCGGCATGTTATATTCATATAACCTGCTTAAATATATCTCATTGTATTCTTTATTCCGCTGCTTAAATACTCTACAATGAGTGTTGAGACAACACTGAATACAATTGGTGTTGACACAACATCCAGTGTACACACAATGTGTGAATCATAACAAAAGGGTACCAATCCTGGTCCATACATTTACAATTGGCGTCAGAGCCAATCACCTAATTCATTGTGTTTGGATTTGGTACCATACCATGGATAATGCGAACCCTAATACTAACAACAGGTTGCCAATTCTCGATGGGTCAAACTATACTTACTGGAAGATCAGGCTCAGACAGTACATCAAATCCTTAGATCTCAGGGCATGGATCATTTATGAGTACACTCCACCAATGACAGCCAGAGATGACGACAATGATGTACACGTAAAATCTGAAGCTGACTGGACTCAAGCAGAAGTCACTGAAGCAGTAAACAATGAGAAAACACTGAATGACATCTTCAGCTGAATTGATCCACATATGTTCAGGTAAGTACAATTGTGTACAACTGCCAAGCAAGCCTGTGAGCTCCTACAAGCTCATTGTGAGGGAGATGCCAGTGTTAAAGAAGCTAGACTTCAAATTACAGAAATTTGAAAGCATTAGGATGGGTGATGATGAGTCTGTTACTTCATACTTCACAAAACTAATGGATTTATCTAATGACTGTCAAAGTCTAGGTGATCCTCTTACTAATAAACAACTTGTTTACAAAGCTATTAGAAATCTGTCTCCTAGGTTTGAGGTCAAGAAGATTGCTATGCAAGAAGCCAGACACATGCCATCACTTAACTTTCACACTCTTCTGAATGTATTACAAGAATTTGAAATGAACTCAGAACAACTACAAAACACAGAAGCCTTTCTGTAAAAGCCACTAAAGAAGAAGTAGATGATGAAACTAAATAAGTGCTTATTTAGGTTATGTTGTAAAGGATTTCAATAAAATTGCTTTAAATGATAAACTCAAAAAAGAGAAGAAAGTGCCTCCTAATCTAAGAAAAAGTTTTCCTGGTAAAATGGTTAAGTATTCCTTCAAAAAGCCTACCGAGAGTGACATAAAAAATTGAAAGAACTCCAATGGTTTGAATGTAAAGGCTTTAGACATATGTCATATGAATGTGCTAACACCCTGAGAACCAAATGTAGCTCTAATATGCATAGATGATATTGATGATGAGACATGTTTGGAAGAACTACCAGAAGAACATGTGTCTGAAGAAGTTCACACATCATCTATGTCTGCACAAGTCAACTGGACAGGGTGTCAGGACAACATCGGGCCAAATGGATGTTGGCGCAACACTCAGACTGAACCAGAGGACCAGAAGGAATAACTTTGACAACTGGGAGGATGATGACTATATTGCTAACCCTAAATGTCTTATTTCTGAAATAAATGAATCTGAGGAACATTCTAACTTTGTTTGCTTTGGTGGATCTGTAGATTTAAATGGAGAATACTTTCTTGAAGAGGAAATGGATCAAGACAAGGTGGTAGATGAGTTGAAAGTTGTCTACAAAGAACTACTTGATGAGGTAAAGAAAATCATAAAAAGAGAAAAAGAACTCATCAGGGAGAACAGATTCTTGATTGAAACTATAACCGAACTGGAGAAGAACCTCACCAGAAAGGAGTGCCAAATTGAAAAATTGGAAATAAAGCTTGAAGATGCAGAGAGAATCATCGCCAAACAGAACCCCAGCACAAGAAGGCTGGATGAAGCATTGAACACTAGAAATGACGGGACTATAGGTTTAGGATACCATGAAAGGTCAGATAGACATGAAAATGTCATTCCTGGCTTTGTAAAGGCTGGCTCTAACAGAAATGATGGTCACACTAAACAGTCTAAAAAGGTAACTTACATGCGTCAATATTGTTTCCAGCCTGGTCACTTAAAACCATACTACCATAAGTACATAAAGTTTGTGAAAAATATAACTACATCAGTAGTGTTGCATCGGATGTTGGGACAACATTAGGTCGCTCTGATGTTGGCTCAACATTCCAAAGCAACTCCAGGGAACAAAACAACAGTTTTCAAAAGAATAGACTCTAGTCTCGTAAAATAAAGATTGTCTGTAATGTTGTGTTCTCAGCTACTCATACTATTACTGGTGACTGGTACTTTGACAGTGGTTGTTCTAGGCATATGAGAGGTAACAAGAAAAATCTTATGGAACTTGTACCTGTGTTCACTGGTACTGCGACATATGGTGGAGGAAGCAAAGGAAATATCATAGGGTAAGGGGTTTTCAATGTGGATGGTTTCCCTCACCTTACTGAGGTTCTGTTGGTGGATGGTCTAAAGGCTAATCTCATCAACATTAGTCAACTTTGTGATGATGATTTAATTGTGAAATTTGACAAGTATTCCTGAGATGTGTTTGATGAATGTAACAATTGTGTTATATTAGGGAAAAGCTCAAAAGATAACTGCTACTTGGGGGATGAGGATGCTCAATGCTTACATGTGAAGGTTTATGAATCAATAGTGTGTCACAAAAGGTTAGGTCATGTCCACTACAAAAATCTGGAGAAGATCATCAAGTTGGAAGCTGTGAGAGGCATACCTAAACTTTCCAGTCCAGGTATCACTGAAGGACAACTGAGATTGCCCCAGACTGGCGATGTGATGCCAACACTAGCAGAAGACAGTGTGGACTCAACACCTGAGATTGACATAGAAGACACATGGAATGATGTTGAGCCAACACTGGTAGATGTCGATGTCGGACCAACACCAGAACTCACAGATTTTGACACTGAAGAATTTGCTGAAGAAAGAGTTTGAAGGGACATTCATGCCAGAATACTGAGAGATCATCCAACTTCTCAGGTTATAAGAAATCTTACTGAAGGAGTAAGAACCAGAAACAAAGAAAGAGTAAACTATAAAAATATGGCCAAACTTAGTGTTTGTATGTCATCTGTCTGTAACTCTGATACTTGCTTTGTTTCTGCTATAGAACCTAAGAATGTTAATGAGGCTCTTAAAGACTCTCACTGGATAAATGATATATCATGCAATTCTCTAAAAATAAAGTGTGGAAACTAGTTCCTAGGCCTTCTCATGCTAATGTAATTGGAACTAAGTGGATATTTAAAAATAAAAGTGATGAGAATGGAGTGATAATGAGGAATAAGGCCATATTAGTAGCCCAAGGGTATACTCAAGTAGAAGGGACTGATTTTGATGAAACATTTGCTCATGTGGATAGAATAGAATCTATTAGGCTACTTCTTGCAATTGCATGTTTCTTAAAAATCAAGTTATACCAAATGGATGTTAAGGGTGCATTTTTGAATGGTTATGTAAACAAAGAAGCTTTTCTTGAGCAACCTAAGGGATTCACATACCACATCACCCTGACTATGTCTACAAACTTGAAAAAGCCTTATATGGATTAAACAAGCTCTCGGAACTTGGTATGAGAGGTTGACTGAATTCTTACTATGTTTTGGTTTCACTAGAGGTGAGGGTGATACGACTCTGTTTATCATGAAGAATAATAAAGAAGTTTGTATAGCTCAAACCTATGTTGATGATATAGTATTTGGCTCCTCTAACCAGTCCACCTTGGACAAGTTTGTGAATACTATGACATGTACATTTGAAATGAGTATGATTGGGGAGCTCACCTTCTTCCTAGGAATACAAGTGAAGCAAAAGGAAACAGGAATGTTCTTATCTCAAGAGAAGTATGCCAGAAATTTGGTGAAGAGATTTGGGTTACTGGAATCTAAGCCATGTAAGACACCAATGTCCACTACAATGAAGATGAGAAGGATGTTGCTGGTGAAGATGTTGACTCAACGCTCTACAAGTCAATGATTGGAAGTCTCATGTACTTATCAGCAACCAGACCAGACATAATGTACTGAGTGTGTGTCTGTGCCAGGTATCAGGCAGCACCAAAGGTATCTCACTTAACTGCAGTAAAAAGAATCTTAAGATACATCTCTGGAACTGCTGAGTTAGGAATTTGGTACTCTCATGATACTAATTCAAACTTGGTTGGCTTTAGTCATAGTGACTGGGCAGGGGACTTAGTTGATAGAAAATCCACTAGTGGGTGGTGTTTTTATCTAGGAAATAATTTGGTTTCCTGGTACAGTAAGAAACAAAATTGTGTCTCCTTATCTACTGCTGAGTCAGAGTATATTGCAACTTGGCAGCTGTGTATCTCAACTAATATGGTTGAAACATATGCTTTGTGATTATCGGTTAACTAGTAATACTCTGATGATGTTCTGTGATAACTTGAGTGCTATTAGCATTTCTAAAAATCCTGTGCAGCATTCCAGAACCAAACACATTGATATTAGACATCATTTCTTAAGAGATTTGGTTGAAGATAAAACAATCACAATTGAACATATTGAAACCAACAACCAACTAGTTGATATGTTTACTAAACCATTAGACACTGAGAGATTCTTCAGTTTGGCGAAGGCTCTCGGGATGAGCGTGTTTTGAACACACTAAACATACATGTGTTGCCTTAACATCACATGATAACACCAGTGACTGATTGTGATGTACCAAGACTGTTCTCTTGTTTGTTTGGTTAGTTCTTTTGAGTTTCTTGTTATCTCATGCTTGTTTGTCTACATTGTTGACCTATGTGGAGGCTCGCTTGCATGTCATCATGATTAGACAGCTTACTCTTTACAAATGCTTATTGATTTCTTTGCTAAATATTTCTTGGCTTTGAGGTAGTGTCTTCACTTGGAAAAGTTGGGGTACACAAGGCTGACTGCTATGGTGTATTCAGTTGTGTCCTATTCAAGTGATAGATACACAAAAAAACATAAAAAAGCTGGGGTGCACAGAGTTGACAGCTATGTTGTATTCAGTTGTGACTTATTTATGTTGTTTTTCTTGCAGAAGGGAAATATTATGGTGAATTTATATGCTGGGGTGACTGGGTCTTGTACTGCCTTGTATGCAGTGTATTTGCTCACTTGTGCTAACACCTTCTTATTGATGTTTAGGTACAAGTATGTGTTAGGTAACTGGGGTGTAGGGGTCCTGAGCTGCCTGCATTCAGCCATGCGCATCTGCATTGATTATATTGACATTGGGGTGTTAGGGGTCATGTTATTGCCTACATTAAGTGAAGACATGATCCTTCTCGCCTCATCATGCAAAGCTTGAAAGTTATTTTTGTTAATCAGGCCTGAATTGAATAAGTAAAGAGTTTATGTCTGTGACTGCTGATATGTGCTGTTGGGACAACACTAGGCTCATAAATGTTGGACTAACATTCATCTTCGCTTGTTTCTTCTATGCTTGCTTATCCTACTGTGTTGCCATGGTCTCAAGGGGGAGTATCTCTTGGTTTTCTTCAAATTCATGAATGTCATATGCAAGGCATATCTTCTGGGATATTAGCTGCCAACAACACATAGGTCTATTTCTCATTGAACTGTAGAAGCTTAATTATCTATGTGATGTTAATCCCCTTACTATGTTCTTGTGTGTTTTTTTGTTATCTAACTCCCACTCCTGGTTTAGATCTAAGGTAAGCTACTGTTTTTGTATGGTTCATTATAACTCTTGGAGTTCCAGTCATCTTGCTTAGATTCTTCTTATGCCAGTTTGTGAAGAATACCTTGGTAAGACCCTGACCACACAGACTCTTGGCTCAGTACTATATGTTGAGAAGGTGAAATTCGAATGTTGAACCAACACTGGATCTGCGAATGTTGTCTCAACACTCACCACAACACTGTGACTCATAAGTTATACGCAATAACTGCTCTGGTCACATGTCATGCCAACACGGTCACTTTCAGCAAGTGTTGACTAAACAAGGCAGGAGTGGCACATATCTTCATTACTTACCCGCCCATTACTCCTTATTAATTCCTACTTTCCTTATTCATCTTCTTACTAGAGCTTAATTTTTGCAAATTTAATTAAACCCTAATTTATCTCTTCATACCTTACTCACTCACACATGCTACAATGGGACATAAATCCATAATTGCTGATCTTGCCAATGTCGCTGCTACCATGTCATTAGAAGCAGGGGGAGCTCAACCTCGTAGAAGCACCCACACTCACAACACTGTGGTGACCATTGAACCACCAAAAAGAAAGGTCTCTGTTTATACCAGGAGGAACGTCAAGTCCAAGAAGGGTGCCTCTACCAGTGCTGATCCAACATCAGTTTTTGAGGATGTTGCGTCAGCACAGGAACCTACAGATGTGGTCACAACACTGCCTTCTGAGGGTGTTGACACCATACTAGAGACTGCATCGCCTACCGTCTCTGAGGAGGCCCCATAGACCAACGAACATGTGATTTCAGAGACTGAACAACCCGAGGAGAGTCAACCACATGCTCCTCCTTCTGAAATTGAGGGGGAGAAGGAAGATGAACAGGTACAAGATCAAGAGGAAGGTGCTGAGAAGGAAGTTTCTGAGGATGAAGCAACAAAGGAATATGAGAATGCTGCTGAAGAAGAGGAATCCTCATCCTCTGAAGAAGATGACTCTGCAGATGAGGATGCAGATGAGGGTTATGAGGAAGAAGAGGAAGAGGATGATGAAGGAATGGAGGAGGATGCTGATGACGAAACTCAGCTTGATGTTGTGCCAACATCGACTGGCAGGAATGTTGGACCAACACCCAATGATTAGAATGTTGATCCAACACCAGTTGAGGAAGATGCCGACACACCACTGGAGTCCAACGAGGAGTCTGAGCCTGAACCACCAGAAACATTTGAGGCCGATTTTCCCACTAAGCATCATAATAGGTACTTCTTGACCAATACTGCGAGTGATAATTATGATATTATGAATGCAAGGAAAATTTGGGCGGAAAGGAACATTGTTATTGATGACTTTAAAAAGTACAAGGTGTTTGAATTTCTTGAGTCTAGGAGCTTGGTTTACTCATTTATAGAGATTGTCCCCTATGTCCCAGTTGTTGTTAGGGAATTTTACAGTAATTTCTCCAATTTTGTGCATACCAAGGAGTCTCCCAAGTATAGGAGAGTATACATGAGGGATAAGTTCTACAAGGTCAATCCCTCAATCATTAATAAAGCTTGGAGATGCCTAGAGGACATGAGACAGAGGTAGAATTGATGATGACAATATGATGAAAGACCTGACAGGGGGACTTGAAAAGAAATGGAAGAACAAGCAGAAGGTGACTAGACTCACTTTCCTTACTTCTGTCATGTGCAAAGCCGCCTCGTACAATTGGATACCCTCAACCAACTCCACAGTCCTCACTCATGAGATGGCTGTGTTGATATACAAACTGCTGAAGGGGCATCCAGTGAACATGGGGGAAATAATTTTCAGGATGATTGCTGAGGCTGTGCAGAAGAAGGATGTAATCTTACCCTTCCCTTGTCTGATCTACAAGATACTCACTGATCAAGGCTTCAAAAAGGGAGACAATGAGACCTTTGTGGAAAAGACATGTCAGCTGCCCATCACCAAGAACTACTTTGGAGGAGACAGAATCATTGATCTTCCATGGAAGGATCCACACAGCAGGGGAAAAAGAAGGCACACAATTTCATCATTGCCTCAGTTGTTGAGGATGATTCTACCCCTTCTGTGGCCATCAACACTGCCTTCATCGAAGAGAAGGTGGAGTGGTGTGACAGAATGGTTTCTGACAAGAGAAGGGAGATTGTTGACAGGGATGAGGAGATCAAGGAGTTGGACACCATCAAAAAACACTTGTTGGTGGTGCTTTCCTCACAAAAAGGGGGAGATTAGCCACAATTTTTTATGTTTCTTGTACTTTAAGTTATTTTTGAACAATATTTTGGCACAAAGAGCATGTTCTCTGTTTTTGTTTCTGGGTTATAATCTGAACAATATTCTGCACACTATTATTTTAGTTTGCTTGGCTTTGTATTGTTGAACTAACTTCAGGTGTTCAAATGTCAGGTAAAAATGTTGGGATAAGGGGAGTAAATTAGAATAACTAGTGATTCTGATATTCTGAAATACATGTACTTAATGAAAATCGATTGCAGGTGGTGTTTTGTGAAGAAAGGAAAAAAAGGAGAGACTGAAAGTGTAAGTGTTGGTCCAACACTCTGGAAAGAGATGTTAGCAGAACACTAAACTCAACACTGTTCTATCCGGTTTGATTATATTAAACATATTATTTTTCCTTTATTCTCAAACGCATCTAGTTCCACAAGTTATAATTATCTGTGATTATTTCAGATTATTAAGGAACGTGCATAACATTGCTAAGGAACAAAGGGATAAAAGCCGAAGATTCTCAAATGATCTTGAAGATAAGAGTTGGAGATCTTATGAAGATAACACCAAAGACAATTTCAGAATTATCCAAGTGAAGAAGAGAGTAGTCAACAACTCGTGTCTATCACACCATGGTTCAAGGGCGATCAAATCCTATAAAGAGGCGTGCTCGACATCAAGAACAATAACAAGACTAGAATTAAGTTTTGAAAGTAGAGAAGTTATTTTTGTATTATGTTGGTCTTGTTTTTACTGAGTTTTGTCTAGCTAAGCTATAGCTCGTAGATTAGTTAGTGTTAGGATTAGGTTCCTACTCAGTTGTATTTGATAAAGTCATTGAATTAACGTTTAGTGATTATTTGGTCGTAAGGCTCGGCAGGTTATATGAATATAACCTGCTTAAAATTCATCTCGTTATGTTCTTTATATACTCTACAACGAGTGTTGGGACAACACTGAATACAATCGGCGTTGGCACAACATTCAGTGTACACAGAGTGTGAGAATCATAACAAAAGGGTACCAATCCCGGTCTATACATTTACACTTATCTTCTTGTGGAGATACGTAATATGTCGGCATTCCAAGGCATCTTGTAGACTTCAATTTACCAGTTGGGAGCTACAAGACTGGTGTGAAGGATACCCTCAGGCTAATGGCCAAGTTGAGAGAACCAACCAAACCTTGCTAAAGAATCTGAAAGCAAGTCTGGATTGGCATAAAGCTAAATGAGTTGAAGAAGTCCCTAGCTTCTTGTGGGCCTACATGACCACTCAAAGAATAGCCACGGGAGAAACTCCTGACAACTTGACCTATGGCAGTGAAGCAGTAATTCCTCCCGAAATCGTAGTAGAAAGTTGGCGGATAGAGGAATACGAAGAAGTGAGCAATAGTTCTAATCTGACTTTAGCCTTAGATCTATGAGAAGAGCGAAGGGCACGCGGCGATCTAAATGGAACAATATAAGGCGCGCATGGCATGGTATTATAATGCCAAAGTAAAAACCAGAACCTTCCAAGTAGGAGATCTGGTACTAAAAAGAGCCGAGGCTTTTAAGAACATAGGAAAACTTCAGCCCAAGTGGGAAGGACTCTTTAAAATCTCCAAGATCATCGGTGTCGCAACATATCAGTTGGAAAATCTCGAAGGAGAGACATTTCATAACACGTAGAATGCGTTCAATTTTATAAAGTACTATGTCTAATCTAAGAAAATCAACCGTTGTACATAAATAAAGAGATAGTTTGCAAAGATGGCCTTTGTATTATCAAAAGGGAAACATGGTCACTAATACAAAAGTATGATCCATGAAAGGATCACATGCAACCCTATCCTACGATACCATCTATTTACAAATAAAAGTCATGCCCAACCTTGGGTTATTAAAACTTTATGAGATTCATCAATATACATAAGTATATATACAAAAAGTGTTCCTAAAAAGTCAAGATGTCTTCAGCATGACATTTCCCTTCCCTGATTAAGCGACGACGCTGGTCTGGGGTTATCTATAGAAGGAATTGCAAAATCTACAGAAGTTTGAATAACCCCAGCAGAAGGAACAAACGAAGTATTGGAAAGAACTTGTCGGATGTTCAACTCGGGAATGACAATGGTAGATGGGAAGTCGGGTAAAGACCGCAAAACTTCTTGACAGAGCATATCCAACACGCATCATGTCACGAAATTCGCTTCAAAGATATTCATGAAGGGAAGAAGGGTTGGACATATCCATCACTGCTTGAGCACGGGCCATAACCAAGGCTACCTCATGCACCCTTATCATCTCAACTACCTTACGACAAACAACATCTCTCTCTACGGAAACCTTGGAAAAAAATTCCTTAGATGAACGAATTTGATCTTGGAGATTCTGAATCCTTTCTTCTAAGCAGACTAGTCGCGCCCTCTCCAACATAAAGCGTTGCTCCAGATCCCAGGACTTCTCCCGCTCTTCTTTTAAAGCTTTATCGTGGATACCCTGCACGGTCTTCTGGTTAGCTTCTAACTCTTGAATTTTCTTTGAGCTTCAATAAGATCCCTTTCTTAGTTATCCATATGACGGAATATCAACTCCGCATCAAAAGGGACTTGATCCCTTCTAGAGCCTACGGTGTTTAAAATCATAAACAACTACAAAGGATGAGAAGCGATTAACACGAATATGAGTAACATACTAAAGAAAGCAAAACGAGAATTCACACCTCACAAAGATGTTTACAAGTTAAATCCTGAAGAGCGGACAAAGGGAAAGTGTTTAGTAGGGCACAATCCAACTTGTTCAATAAGCTAGTCAGAAAGGTACGACAAAAATCCACGTCCAGAGCTATTTGAGAAAAGGTGATTATCCACGATGGAACCCTGTCGCTACCTTCCCCGACAGTATGGGACCTAGACGAGAAGGGGATAACGGACGCTCCTCAACCGCGTTCACGACATTCTGACCAAAGGGGGGGACAGAAATATCCACGAGGGTAGTGTTTTCTCCGAGAGTAGATAAGCTCAAGACTAGGTGAGGAACCAAAGGAAGAGAGACAAAGGAACCCAATACTATCGAAGCTCTTCATTGAGAAGAACTCGACATATCTACTGGAGAAGCTCTACTGAGACATATCTGCCAATACCTAAAAAGAGACTGAATAAAAAGGTGAAAAAACAAACAAATTCTGCATCGAATTTGGTTCGAATATGCCATTATATAACCAACGAGAGGATCGTAAGCCCTTTTATGAGGACATGGAATGACAAAGTAACGATGGAGTCTAAAAACTCTATACTCACAGCAGACCCTACTCGACCCCCACCAACCATACCATGAGGATTCAAAGGGACATTATGGAAGATGGAAAAATGATTAGTAGGGAGATAAGCATCCCTCCTCAAAAACATTATCCTTATGTTACTTACCAAAGAAGCATTGGTACGCAAGGGCGCAAAAACAGAGGCCATAGAAGGATTCCCAAATATGGTTGATAAACCCCTTTCAGCCTCCTTCTAGAGTAATGGGGAAGACCTTCAATAGGGATGCGACGTACACCATGCAACAGTGGTGAGTTTTGAGAAGATAAGGAGTTACCCTAGGAATGAGAAGACCATGGAGGCGTCATACTCCTCAATGACATGCACTTTGTTACTATGATAAGTTATCAAACCAACATGTAAAGTACAAAGAAGAAACAAAAAGTACAACAAAAAGGACAAGGATTTACTTTTTGAGACAACATTAAGCCCATGTATATATAGTGGAACAATCATTTTCCCATGCCCACATTAGTCATGAAGCCTCCAGATTAGGTGGAAAATTTGACCAATCGCCATTTTACACGGCTCTGAAGCAAGGACACACGTAAGAAGTATCCCAGATAACGGAAAATCCATTCTCAATCATCATCCATGCAAAGGTGGGATAAGGACACATGTAGCATACATCCCAGGTAATGGGAGACATGCTTTGAACTCATAATTTAATGCAAGATTAAATGAAAAAGCTGAAATCCCCAGGTGGGTCAGAAAAACACTATAGTGCAGTACAATTGTACATACCAACATAGAAATGACATAAATATGAGAGAAACAAGACATTCATTGACTTAAGTCCAAAATACCTAAGCAAAAAAAAAAATTAACAAAACAAGATAAACAAAAGGGTAGATCCATCGTTCAGAGAGCTTCATGATTCGGAAGTTGGCGGTGGAGAAGTTGGGGGCGAAGATGGCACCACCGTTAGGACACTAGCTGGCACCACTATCAAGGGAAGGGGCAAGTCCAAAGGTAGCACTCCTCCCGATACTAAAGGCTTTGGAAGCACCGTTGCAACTGGAAGCCTAGTGCTAACCTCTGATGTTGAAGGAGGCATACGGGAAAGATGCCTTTCAAAGAGGGGATATGCATCCTTCGGGGTAGTGGGCTTATCCATCTCAGGGATATCCAAAAGGCATATATCGACTCCTGACTGCAACATTTCCTTGCTCTGCGCCTGCTTAACACACTGCACGAAGCCCCAGAGAAGATGGCCCATCAGATATCTATGATACCTTTTTTCAAAACTAGCAAGGCATCATTTGAAGGTCTCTTGTCGGGCATACTTGGTCGCCGCAACTAATTTAGCTTGTAGAGCCTCCAGAGTGATACCCCCTAAAGCCACTATCGGAGCCTTCGCTAACTCCTTCGTAACAGCGTTTGCCCGATGAAGAGCCTGGGCCAAGTCCTTTGCAACTCAACTTCCCTCAACACCCTGGCTGCCTTCTTCTTCTCCAAGAGCTCTATCTTCTCCTTTAGGGCCAGATTGGAAGCCTCGAGCTCTATGACAAATGATCAGAGGTGAGACGCCTCGCCATCTAGTTCATGCATTTGTTGGCAAGCCCTTCCCGAAGTGGCTTCGTACTTAGACAACTTCTCCTTGAGAGCATTTTGCTCCTCTTCCTTCTTCTTGTACTTCTCCTCAGCCATAGCTGCGTTTTCTATAATTTTTTGACCTCAAGCCAAACAACAGGAAGTACTTTACGCCTAGAAGAAAAGTTAAAATGAAAGAGGAGGAAATTTAATAATATCCCTAAGGGGATAAAGAAGCATAGCACAAAGGACATACTATAAGAGCCACCCAGTTAAGACAACTCTGAAGAAACTACCACCCATCAACTGGCATCGCATTTGTAGAAGCAAAGAATCAAAAGATAACTCCAATCGCATTCTATACTCATGGATTAAAATTTTGCGCCGTTTCGTACGAAATGGACAAAATATTTTGGCAATGAGACTGAACGAAACGAGAGGAGGAAATTTAATAATATCCTAAGGGGATGAAGAAGCATAGCACAAAGGGCACACCATAAGAGCCATCCAGTTAAGATAACTCTGAAGAAACTGCTACCAATCAACTGGCATCGCATTTGTACAAGCAAAGAATCAAAAGATAACTCCAAGCGCATCCTATACTCATGGATTAAAATTTTGCGCTGTTTCGTACGAAATGGACAAAATATTTTGGCAATGAGACTAAACGAAATGTTGCGCATATACATTTTCGAAACTTAATATTACCCTATATTTTCTCTTGCACGAATTGGGAATCTAGGATCGGTGCAATATTTTATTCTGCCGTAATCAACTTGGAGTTGTACTTGTAGTAAATAATATTATACATATACACATATACATATATAGTTGTTTATGCATGTCTGTGTTTGAGTACTTAATGCTTTGAATGAAAGCCCTACACACACAAAATTTAATCTTCTGACTTGTTATAACTTATAATGTGTTGAATTATTATTTAAAGTCTTTCTGCAGTACTTTATTTTTTTCTAAGAAAATGGCTTTCATATCCTATAGATCGGCTGTTCTCAATATACATTTTGTGGTTCTTTATATCATATATTCATATTTTACATATTGGTTCTTGATGTGATTTTTGTAGAACATATATATATATATATATATGTATATATATACATATAAAGTATTTTGGTATGTGATAGATAAAAAATTTGGTGATTATTAGCTTTCACAGAAAAAGGATGTTTTGTTTTGAATACTTTAATGAATTTAAATTCATATGTTATTTCTTAAAGTACTATTGCGAAATATTCTCGAAATATTTCAAAACGTTTCCAAATTTTTTTGAAACGTTTCTATTATTTGAGCGACCGAAACATAATCTGAAATCGAAATTTTGATCCATGCCTATACTTCTCCAGTAGGAGGAAAATTACCCAGGGCAGGGAGGCCGGATGAAGAAGGCATACCAAAAGTAACTCCCCCCTGAGTAAGGAACATAAGATACGATAGGGGGATCCGATATAATCGTCGGAATAGATCCTCTAGGCTGAAAAGCTGAAGGGCCAGCAAATACCGAACTTTCGGATATCAATTCAATCAGAAGCAAATCATTGACATCCGATGGCAGACTCGGAGGCATAGCTCCGATAGAAGATAAAGGAAGATCTTAGCCCAAGAGCTAAACCATATCTTAATTTGAGGCTTCAGACACTCTCCCTGAAACTTGTAGTAGCTCCTCCTCTGTGGCGTCAAACACGTTACAAAAAAGGCCAACTTAAGAAATTACTAACATAAAAGATGTGATGTCTGTATACCAACCTAAGTCAAAGGCTTCGTTCATGGCAGGAGCCTTTCCTTTATCTGAAAATAAAGAAGTTAAGTAAGAAACCTGCATTAGCATTGTGTAAGTACCTAAGGAACTTATCCTACACCTACCAAGAGTCTGCAAAATGGGAGTAGGCAACTCTGACGCGAGGAGTATGCCGGAGGTGCCAGGGTGCCATCACTGGAGATGTTGATAAAGGAAGATCGGCCACTCCGAAGAGGCCGATGAATGGTCACCATAAGACTTATCTATAGAAGAAATATTGATATACTCAGGAACAGTAATCGTAGGGACCATGGAAGACGGGACCAACGTAGATTCTGAAATGATCGGAGGAAGGGGCAAAGAAACAACATCTAACCTCAGACCCTCATCGCCATTGCTAATGGTGAAGGGAACATGCACTATTTCCATCAGAGCCCCTTCGGAATTATCTCCTTCGAGCACACCCGAAGTACCGCTAGATGACTGGGATAAAGCCGTGGAGGCTGGAACTACCGGCGATCGACTCTACATTTGCTCGCCTTGGGGAGGAAGAACTATATCTTGGGGTTCAACACCAACAATCATAAACTCCTTCAAGGCTTTCTCTGCACCAAAATACAAGATATGGATATTAAAACAAACGTCCTAGAACTCTAAACCACTACTAAGAAAGTAGCATACAACTGCTTACCAAACAAAGCCACAAATGCGGGAGGCACGGTTAAGGACTTTTTCACTTTGTCGAAGGGAGTAATTAACCTTATCCCAGTGGTCTGATATAAGGCCTTAAGAGAAGGACACCAATGCCTTCGCATCAAATACCGTAGAAAACACCAAATCGTCATACAGAGGATACTTATGGGTCTTGGGCTCTCTCCAGGTAAGGGGTATATCCCATTCACCCACGATGGGCTTCATGAAAAAGAACTTACTTTTTCCAGCTACTGTGGGAGCTAACGGTGCCCTTTAGCATATTCTTATCGGCATTACGATGCCCAAAGAAATAAAAAGGCGCTCTCCCACGACACTGATAGCTCAAAGATTGAGAAAAATCTCTTCACAGTAAAATCTAAACCCTTGATCAAACACCAAAAAACAAAAATTGACAACATAGTGAAGCTATTTGGAGTAAGTTTGCTTGGACATATGTCACAAGCCTTGAATACCAAGCAAAATAAGGGAGGGAAAAACGATCAAAGACCCGTCTTCACTTGTACGTAATACACGACAATGTAGTGTTCAGGAGGGTTGTTTCCCCTCTGATCTGCCTTGGGAACCATCACCTCCAAATTCTGGCCAAACGCCCCAAAATCGGTGAACAACTTTTGTATCTCGCCATGGGTGGTTGTACTCATAGTCACCCCCACCTTCTGAGTGTTACGAGGAATGCCGCCTTTGTCAGTCGACTTCTTGACCCTCTTCTTCTTGGGAAGAACACTCCCGCTTCCACTTTCCACCGCCGCGGTACCACTCTTACGAGTAGCCAATATTGAAACACCCGTCACGGCAGGAAGATCAGAGGCAGGGGAAAACCACGATGCTAGAACCAAAAGCCGCAGAAGTAAGATCAGCGTTGGGAAGAGACGCCATTAAAAGCTTGAGATTGAAGGAAATAAGCTGATTGCAAAAAAGAAATAATTTGCCAAAGTTGCAAGTGAAAAAGTAATGAGGAAAGTGGGGTATTTAAACCCTAGGAATTGGGGGTAGTGGGGAGTTAATGACCCATGACCCATAATTAATGAATTAATGGCCTACGGCACATCATTAATGGTCACGTAAAATGAGAAACTCAGAGCCGTTACACCTTTTTTTCCTGCCACTAAGGGACGTGGACAAAAAATGAGCCACGCCATCGAAAAAATCTGAACCTCTCCGATACCCCCCATCCAATAAGATTCCTCTTTCTTCTAACGAAGGCAACATGAATTGGGGGGGACTAGTGTTAACATATAGTTGTGATTCACGATGCTATAAAGCATCACGAAGGCCTGCCCAAATGACGATGGCCTTAGATGCTGCGCTCGACACTTGTAAAACAGTACCACCTCAATCTTCCCCGAATCACGAGAGCGACTTAGAGAATGCGGTTCCTGCGCGAAGCATAAGAGGTTTTAGATAACTTCACAATGCTCCATAGGGACACGATGTCCTAACGGTCGCACTACCAAGATACGTTACAGATACACCATAAAACGGAGTGCGAATACCTGAAAGCCACGATAGGAACCTCAAACTTTCGAAGGGTAAAAATATTGGCCTCTCCCTCTCAAGAAGCCATCGGAACACGATCCCATACAAAAGATGGATTACATAGAATCAAGACAAAGGCATTTGTCAACATACAAAGACAGCTGTCGAGAAGGAAGCAAGGCCACTCACCTTATAAATTGCATGCATGAGACACTTGTTAAAATAAATACATGCATAATGCCACTTGTATACAACCCAACCATTATAAAAGAAAAAATAGTGGAAGAAATAAAAGGTAGAGATTCCACACCACTTATTGTGCACTATATTTCTAGAACTCAGACAAGGCCTTTCAACCTACACGAATATCAAAAAAATACCGAATAATTAAATAACTGTTAACAATTACTATTTTATAGTACCGCCAAAATATTTTGTCATTTCTTACCAACTATTCTTCATTATAAACCAAACTTCTACTATTTTTAGCACAATAAATAAAATCCTTATAAAATCCTTGTATGATTAATACTTTTATTTTACGACCTAAAGAAATATGTGAAATTTTAAAATAAAGTAAGAAGACAGTAACTAATCGACGACTCTCTAACAAACGGTTTTCCACATTTGTGTCGTAGCCCAAGGTAAAATAATTTCATGAGTCTGCCACCATTCTCAAATATAAACATCGAAAGTTATAAGAGTTTTGAACTTTAGGGGGTGTTTGAGAAATTTTTAAAAATCTCTAAAATATTCGGGGTCTTCGTGAAAAGTCCAAACTTTAGAAGGTATTTAAGAACTATGTAAAAGTCACTAAAATATGCGGGGTCTGCGTGAAAATTCAGACCTTTAGAGAGTATTTGAGAAATTAAAAAAATATTGCGTTTCTTGTGTAACTTATTTTTCCTAAATTGAAAGTATTTTTATTTATTTTTGGTTATGGATTCTTTTTAATTTTTAATACTTTTACGGGTTTCAAAAAAGTTTAAAAATTAAAGGGGTTGTTCTGCAATTTACAAGTCACTGTAATTAGTAAGGGGAGTTTTTCGAAAAAGTATAAAAATTGAAAGGTTTGTTCTACAATTTACAACAGAACCCATAAGTAAATAACATAAAACCTTTGGGGCGAAATTGGAAGAGTAAAAAAAACTAAAAGGACAGTTCTTTATAGCAGGACCCATAAGTAAGTAATATAAAATTCTTGGGGCAAGATTGAAAGGATTAAAAACTAGGAGAACTATTCAAAAATTTACAGTGTGACCCATAAGTAAATAAATTGTGACTTTTGGGGCAAATTGAAAGAATAAAAGTGACATGGGTACAAAGAAACAAACATGGAAGGGCAAAAGTGGAAATAAATGGTGAAAGAAAGGGCCATGTGAAAAGAAGAAAGAAAAAAGATTGGAGGATGAGAGAAATAGAAATTATTATACATCTACTATCTACTTCTACTATTATATAACAAATTACTATTTCTCCCACCCTCCAAGTTTTTGTGCCATTTTTACCCCTTAGATTATGTAATTACTTAAACTAACCTACCAGCATTGATTAAAAAGGTGGGGCTTGCTAAAAATTGCAAAATAGCTCCTTCAGATTTATTTTGTTTTCTCCCACCCTGACAACTTTTATTCTTACAATTTTACCCATTGTCTATTCTCCAATTTTTTTTCTTTCAATTTTGCCCATTAAGTTTTATGTTATTGCCTCAAAAGTTTTATGTTAATTACTTATGGATCCCATTATAAATTGTAAAATAATTCTTTTAGTTTTTAAGTGTTCCAATTTCTCCCAACAAACTTTATGTTATTTATTTATGGGCCCCACTTTAAATTATAAAATATTTATTTTTAATTTTTGTATTCTTCCAATTTTTCTCCAAAGGTTTTATGTTATTTACTTATGGGTCTCACTATAAATTGTAGAACATTTCTTGTAACTTTTAATTCTTCTAATTTTGCCCCAAAATATTTATATTATTTACTTATAGGTTCCACTGTAAATTGTGAGAATAGTCCTTTTAATTTTTATGCTTTCTCAAAACTCCCCTTATGAATTACGGTGGTCCCGTTGTATATTGCAGAACAACCCTTTAATTTTCAAACCTTTTTGAAAACTCCTCATAAAAGTATAAAAACTATTACACAATCCCATAAACAAAAAAAAAATACTTTCATTTTAGGACATATAAGTTACGCAAGAAACTCAATAATTGTTTTGCATTTCTCAAATACTCTTTAAAGGTCAGAATTTTCACGTAGACCCACCCATTTTTGGAAAAAACTTATATGGACCAGGTCCATATGAATAGTATGGACCATGCGGTCCATATTTGTCAGGACAATTACCTTTTAGTCCCTAGAGTTTAAAAGATAATAAATATGATATCTTACTTTGTAAAATTATAATAAAACCCCCAGATAAGTTTTCGATAAATTTTCTAATTATCTCGACCATCCAAAATGGTATCAGAGCCTGGTTTATTTATTTTATGTGGTTATTTATTTATTATGCTAACACTTAATTACCTTATGAGAGGAGTATTTTACAAAACATGAGTAATCCAGTTATGGATGAAATTTGAGACATCCCAATCAAGATCCCTATGTGGAGAAATGCATGTACAAGGATTAAGAAGCGAATTACCGCTTTAACAAGATACCGTAATTTCCAGAAAATGGAAATTAGAAACCACGATTTTCTTTGTTGTGACTTAGAACAACTTGGAAAGACTTGTCCTATTAAGAAAGATAGGATAGAGGTTGTCAAGCTTTTAGATATCAGCATTAAAAAGGCCAATAAACAAAGTTCAATACTAAGCCTATAATATGCCTGGTATGACACTTGAACAAGAGCTCCAACTCTTGTTGGATAAGTTAGTTAATCTAGCTAATCATAGACCAGACAATCTCCCTGGCATTAGAGCTAAATTCATAGCTATTAATGGACTCTCGGCTGAGATCACAAGAATACAGAGATTAATCACTGAAAGAAATAACCGTTTTTCATGAGTAATCTAGCCTTGCCAGATTTCCACGAGCTCGAGCCAGATAGCTCCAAGCTATCCCAAGACCTCAGGAAAGTCCAAAAAACGGTTCAAACGTATGGAAATCATCAATACCATATGCCCGAGCAGCTACAGAAAATAAGAGACAAGCTTGAAACCATGTCTCGACGACAGAAGGAGATCTTGGGGAACATACAGGATATCCAGCAAAGAATCAAGAACTTGGAGTCCATGCCCAGGTCATCCGAAAGAAGGAGAGGAGGATGGTTACCACCATCTTTTGGGAAGGAACCCTTGTTACATCAGAAGGGTAAAGCAGTCGAGGTCAAAAGGAAGTTGACCACGAACGAGAAGCTGGAAGCACAGATACGTGGAGAACCCAGCACAAAGTGAGATCATGTCCAGATTCAGGATTGACGATTTCAACTTCGAGGCATTACAAGACCTTTCCGATCTTCCGGAATCATTTTCAGGTCTTAACCTGGAAAACGTGCAGACATATGAGAGTGCACTTGTGCCGAGACAGGACCCTCCCCAGGGACAGTCTACGGTTACAGAGGGCGTTGGGTCTTCCATCCCAAATCCGGAGCTAATCCAAGAAGAGCCAAGTCGAGAAGAACGCATGCCGCACCAACATGATTTTGTTGCGGGATCCATGTACAACCGGATTCCAACCAGAGCAAGGGCAAGAAGGCCAGATGTTCATGGAACACCATACGGGAGATCTCAACTCGATCCAATACACCCGTATGGGCTTATGCTCAATTTGGATACCCTGGATTTCAAGAATCGCGAAGCCCTGATCGATGAATGGGCATCAGCAATGAGGATTGCAGCATCGACGCTTGAACTTGACAAAGAGGGATTCATCATGATGTTGCAAATGAGTCTCGAAGGATCAGTCAAGATCGGATGGGAATATGAAACTCAAGAAGTTAGAAGTGGGGTGCTATCCGGTGATTCTCTCAAAGACATTGTTGATAGAATGGCAAGGCTTTTCAAAATCTACTTCATTGGAGAGGGATACTTCGTTGATCCCCAAACCGGAGGAGGTGACCAGGAGAAAGTCAGGAGATACAAACAAGCGCTGTATAGCTTGGAACTACATGACATATGTAGTGTTGATCTATACATTAAGCTGTTCACCGAGTACAGATGGAAGAGCCGAATTGCTGAAGACATGGCGATTCCCCTTTTCTTCGTCAAAATACCAAGCCCATGGCGTGAGATGTTACTGCGAGAATATACACCCATGGGAGTCGACACGGTTGCCCAAAGGGTGTCCTTTCTCAAGGTCAAATTAAGTGAATGGTGCCAGAAGGCAGCAATTCAAAAGAATTTCAAAAGGCTGAAGAGAATAAATAAATCAGCCCGTCTTTGCTGCGACGATAATGACATCCCAACAGTCGTTGGTGCACCAGAGAGACATCGCAAGAAGAAACATAGGGACTAACCCTATGAGCGAAGAAGCAAGTTCCCCAGGACATCTTCGTGGAGACCAAGAAGATTCTAGTCAAAACAAAAGGCCTGAAGTTACAAATCAGGGCATAGACCGGGACCCAGCCGAGGAAGGACATCTTCCAGTCAAGGAAGTACCAGCAGACCACCAACTAGGCGAACTTTCAGGAGAGCACACACACGTGCTAATGAAAGTTTCAAAGATTGCAACTGTTGGACGTGCGGTGCCAAAGGACACATCTCAACAGACTACCCGGAAAACCAAAAAAGAGGAGTTAGACAGTTCAAGGCCACGCCAGAGTTCGAAGAGGCTGTCTACTTTCAGGACCTGGTTCAAGTATACCAGTTTGAGGATATTCCCTCAGATGAAAGTATATATGAGGAAGACGAAGGACCAGATGAGTCTTCAGAATCAGAATCAGAATCAGACTGAAGCCGAGGAGATCTTCCATCAGGAAGTTCAAGAAGACTTGATGGGATTTTTCTCACAAACCATCATTTCTCACAAGGCCTTGATGAGAATTATGCGAGAAGACCCAAAATTGCGAGTCTACGACGGATTCACCATCGGAAAAATGGAGAGAACCTTAGCACAGCTAAGCTTCAGGCCAAGAAAGCATCACATAATTTACAAGGTTACAACGGGAGAGATTGCAATCCCAATGGAGCTGACCAGTTTTGTGATGGAAATGCAACTAGTTCCTATGAACGAGATCAAAGAGGAACTAAGAAGACTCAAGCCAGAAGTTGCTCAGAAGATGTCATGGATCCATATCGGAGCCATAAGAATTCTGATCAAAGCAACATTCAAAGAGGGAGTCAATTCCCCAATTGACATTGGTATCTTTGACAGAAAGATCCAGAACCTGCGTGATGCATGTCTCGGAGGAATCTCAGGAAATCTATTCGCTGGAAAGGTAGCAATGTTCGTCTATCCAAAAATTGCTTACAACCTGGCCGATAAAGATTTCAGCAGAGTCCTTACTCTACATCAGGACTTCAAAAACAAGGAGTTAATGAGAGAAGGGAACAGGCCCTACTCCATTACATACAGTATCTCATACGCACTCTCAAATACTCATCATTCTGATCTTTTCCAGAGAAATGAGTTTGTCGAGATACCAGAAATCTTCGAGAAGGTGGCACATGCGGTCAGACCAGAGATCTCCAGTCTGCCTCATATCCATGAAATGGATATGATCATCCGAGATCAACCAGTTTTTGGCAAAGATACGAGTCAGAGGTTCGAGCCAAGAAGAGTTTCTTTCCAAGAAAATAGGATGCAAAGCCTCACCTGGGGAAAGAAACCGATCGTCGAGGTTGTTATCGAACCAAAGAAATTCACAACCAAAGGTGAACTTCAATGTCCAGGAGGATGGGGAGAAGTCGAAGTCATCTTCAACACCACCCAGAAGGATAATACATTACCATGCGACCCATTGTATTATCTAAAACAACCATTTGTTGGTCGATATCAAGGAAACCTGAAGCTAGGTGGATTTGATTTCATTATCAACGGACGTGCAGGAAAGATCCCAGAACAACTTGTTCTTGGAATCGAGTTTCTCGAGGATCACAAACCTTGGGAAAGATTGCCTGAAGGAATGGAGTTTACGGTGGAAGGAAAAAGATATCGGCTCAAATGACCACCAGTCCATTCTCAATTTACATCTCGGTGGGGATGTTATACGAGAAATATCGAGCCGAATACTTTGCAGCATATATCGACTCAGAAGCACGAATTTGCACAGCAAAGCCAGGAGTCTTCCCTAGAGAAATCGGAGAAGATTTACCAGCAATTGCAGGAAGGGATTTCTCGAAGAAAATCATCGTCTTCAAACGAGGAATAAAACAGGCAGAAATACTTATTGGTGGAGCTGGAGGTACCCCATGGTACAAGGTCAAGACGCCACCTATTTATTTCCACGATACCGGGGCCGATATCTTACTCGGCAATAATTTCCTGCAAACATTCAAACGTTTTACGCAGGATAATGAAACACGTCATCTTATCCTCACAACAACTTGTGATCATAAGATTTTGGTGCAGAGATTGACGCACGCGTTTTATCGCAAATTGCCGATTCAATTCCGCAGCAAGCGTGGTGATGAAGGCAGACTTCTACATCCAAAAATGAAGGACCAGAGGAGATACGGTAATGCAATCCTACAACTTAGGATTGAAAGCCTGGGCGGTCGGCAAATCGAAAGGATTAGAAATGAGACAATTGAGATCCTAAAGGCCAGCCTAGAACCGAGTCTTCATATTGACATCACAAACGAAGAACAGACCTCAATTGAAGATGTCAAAGTCAAAATTCAGAGAAACTATGAAGAGGACCCTCTGGCATGGTGGAACAAGAATGAACTCAAGGCAACCTTAAAAGTTCAAAAGGGAAAGGAAAACGAGTTGGTCAGATACATGCCTATCCTTATGAACCAAGAGGATCGAAAGGATATGCAAAAGATTCTTAAGGAACATCTGGACCTTAAGCTTATCTCACCAGGAGTCTCTCCCTACAGCAGTCCTGGGTTCTTAGTCAGGAACCATGGAGAAATCAAGAGAGGAAAACCAAGACTAGTGATCAACTACCAAGGGATCAACAAGATCTTGGAATTCGACGGATATTATATCCCGAATCGAGAGCACCTGATCAACTGCGTCCAGAATGCAAGAGTCTTCTCTAAGTTTGAGTGCAAATCAGGGTTCTATCAAATCAAGATGGAAGAAGGAAGCAAGAAGTTTACAGCTTTTTCCACACCACAAGGACACTATATCTGGAATGTCATGCCAATGGGATTGGCTAATGCGCCTCAGATATATCAAAAGAAGATGGATTATCTCTTTAAAGATTATTTTAAATTCATGTTCGTCTATGTCGATGATATTCTCATCGCTTCGAAGAACGTCAAAGAGCACATCAAACATTTGGAGATCTTCTCAGATGTTTGCCACAAAGAAGGATTAGTGCTATCAGAAAAGAAGGCGGTAATTCTTACAAGGAAGATCGAATTCCTTGGAGTCGAGATTGACGAATCAGGTATCATTTTCCAAAATCATTTGGTGAAAAAGGTACGTGATTTTCCCGATGACCTCAAGACAGTTAAACAACTCCAAAGTTTTATGGGGTTAGTTAATTTTGCTGGAATGTTTATTAACAATCTGGCAAGTTACAGGAAAATATTCAATCCATTACTTAAAAAGGACGTGGAGTTCAGATGGACGGATGAACACAAGGAAACAGCACAGAAGCTCAAAGCTATCTGTCAAAACCTCCCCAAACTTGCAATCCCTAACGATGAAGATGATCTTGTACTCTATACGGATGCAAGCGATCACTGGTGGGCGGCGGTGCTAACCAAAGTAGGACCAAAAGGAGAAGTGCCATGCAAATACTGTAGCGGTCTCTTTTCAAAAGAAGAAGCAGCAAGATGGCACATCAACGAGAAAGAATTTTTTGCAGTTCGAAAGGCCTTCAAGAAATGGCCGTTATTCTTACTTGCTAAAAAGTTCACACTTAAGATTGATAATACAAGTGTCAAGGCTTTCTTAAAAAATAAAATAGAAAGCAAACCCGAGAAGGCTAGATTATTAAGATGGCAAGCTGAATGTCAATATTACGATTTTGATGTTCTTGTTATTAAATCTCACGAAAACGTTCTTGCAGATTTTCTGACAAGGGATGGAGGCACATGAAGCCAACACCATTCTCACAAGATGGAGACACCACAGGGATAACCTGGATGAGCTCCGCAAGGCGATCGACGGTCTAGCAATTAATGCTCAGGCTTCCGGTCACGTGCAAGAAAGGGACCTTACCAAGGTCCAAAACTCAATGAAGGCAACCTTATTGGGTAGTACAAGTTTGTGGGATAGCCTTACGGTACCCCTATTTCGAGATGCTTCCACATCAAAACTAGAAGTGGAAATACAAGCGAATACGTACGAGGTTGATCCGAGTAAAATCGGACCAATCAGTGATCCTTTCGAGGAAAACACTGATAAACCAATTGATTCAAGGGTGGAAACACCTAGAGAATCAGAAAAACAAGTTGATTCAAGGGTGGAAACATCTGGAGAATCAGAGGAACAAGTTGATTCAAGAGGAAAAACACCGATTGAATCCCGGGATACTTCTTCTAAGAAAGAAGACAAGATTAGTCTTAGACCCCATACGGGATCATCTAAGATTAACAAAAACGAGCCAAGAATACCTTTGATGGAATATCAAAGGACATGGGAAAAACTTCACACAAGAATGGGATTAATCCCCGGAAAATTCGTGGCCGACTGGTCCGAAAAATATCCGAGAATCTGGGCACTACCAGGATCAAAACCTGATAGTATACGAGAGTGGTTTGACTTTGGCTACCTGGCCTCAGTATTCACCACATCACCAAGTTTCCTGGAAATTTCAAAACTACCAGGATGGATCTACGAGAAGGTGTACGAAACATGGAAAATGAATCCTACACTAGAAAGAGGAGACATTTTGGAGCTAAAATTCATTTCAGCAGCTCCAGAAATCGCAGGAAAAGGATTCCATCAGAGCTTTCACTTCATTAAAATACAAAAACCAAACATGAAAGCAATGGAGTTCATCAAGCCACCACCAGAGGGACTTTGTCTGGTCGCCCCTATCACTGAAGATGAAATTTCAACTAGAAGAGCATGGGGATTGTGGGTCTGTCTCACCGAGATGGACAAGGTCAAGTATTCGTTCAAAATTTTCCATAATTCTGAGAACGGATCATTCATGCTCAACAGCATGACCAGCAATACCACATGATCTGCAGAAGCCGCATTCGAAAAGAAACGGCAAATTTTGTGGAACAACGAGATGCCATCAACGGCAGAGACAAGCCGGAAGCTTTGCAATATGATTCACGCAGGCCGATGGAAGGAACGGATGTGCTCCAAGTGTCCAGAGCAAAAAGAACCCCTCTTCGGAAAAGGATTCCCAATGAAACGAGACAAATGGGAAAACAACAAAGAGGGACCCTCGCGAAAGGAAAAGATGTCGCGGGCAGGTAAAAGGACAACTTTTGGCGACAAAGGTAAATGAGCCATGTGAACAACAAGGTCCACTCATGTGGACGATCGAGACAGGTGAACAACCAAGACAAACCTCCACTATCAGACTTATAATGGAGGGACCACAAGACCAAGTGATTACAAAAGTAACCATAGGATTAAAAGACCACCTTATCAGAAGAATAATGGCGGACCCCAAGAATGAGTGGAACACGCAAGCCATGACGATTCTACTTCAAAAATGTAGTGAAGTCCACATTTGAATTTCAGAGACTTCATCTATATAAACGAGCTGAAGAAAACAGAGGAAATCAAGTATTCTCCACTACTTTCTTATAAAACAAAAAAGAGTCTACTATAGTCTGTAATAAGCTTGAGTGTTTAAATTCCGAGTGTTTATATTTCCAGTACTACTGTAAAATACGAGTGTGTAATAGTTTCATAGTTCTGTTCTGAGTGTGTATGTACGAGGGAGACATAACTACTATGTGTAGCTAAACAAGTAACTCCTCTCTAAAAGGGGTTATGAGTGTTCTGTAATAAATAAGTCTCCACATAAATAAATACTGATTAGCTTTCGCCTGAGCGTGTTAATGTTTGATGATCTTTAAACATTTCATCTTTTGAGTTGCCTCTTACACCCGGAGTAGGAAACGAACCAGGGTTGTGCTGATTACCGTTGAAGGAGCCATTGCAGAACCATCAGTTGCGATCGAGTGGTTGAAGGCGAGGAGTCTTTGTAAAACCTGGTGGAATACCCGACGGTAGTACGGTCAAACGAGGTACCTTTAAAAAAGTTATGTTCTAAGTCATTATTACGGAAGCATGCTGGGCTTGATATGGTCGTAATAGATTATTCCCAAATTGGAGTCTCGATAACGAAAATTTAGATTACTTATGGGGTCAAATTCTAATTCTGAAAAGTTATTTATTCGATTTCTTATTTATTAAATCTAATTGGTGACTTGTAGGTGGGACCTTGACGAATTGAGACCACATGGTCCATAGTTTCCACTAGGGAAATTTAATGGATTGGTCCCATAATTTGGCAATTCTGTTATTTTGGTCCCACAACTTGGCATCTGTTGATTTTAGTCACTCAACTTGGCTATTTGACTTAATTTTGGTCCCATTGACCCATCTCCGCCAATTTTCGCCGTGAAAGTCCGACGTGGCGTTCGTTGACTGAACAATGTCCAATTTTGACCCGATTTTGGGCCCCTCTTCGCCACGTTTTGCCCGCGTGGATGACACGTAATTTTTTTTATTTTTTATTTTTTAAAAAAAATCACAATTGGGTCACCAGTCACCACCACCAAAACAGACCACCCTGCAGAAGCCGCCGCGAACGTCGCGACCGCGAAGTCCACCACCACCGTGAGATCATCACCAGCGACCCGTACGTCACCACCTCCTGTCCCCAGACCACACCCGCGTGCTCCACAACTCGTTCGGGTCAGAGACGAAGGACGACGACGACGTGTTCGGGTCAACGAGGTCTGAGTGAAGGACGACGACGTGTTCGGGTCGGAGACGAAGGGGAAGATGCAGATCTCGGCGGATCGAGATGAAATTTATCCCCTGCGATAGGAATCCTTTGTACAAACATGGAATTGCGGGCGATCCGATGTGTAGGGGTGTGAGGAAGGGGAGCTCTGCGACTGGTGGCGGCGGTGGTGGTGGTGGTGGTGGGACTGTTGGTGAAGATGACTGGTGGCGGTGTTTTCCCTTTTTGTAAAAGCCCTTTTTGTGAAAGGGCTGAGTGCGGCTCTGCGACTGGTGGCGGTGGTTGGGTGCTGGCGGTGGCGGAAGACCGCCATTGTTGTACGGAACTGAAGCTCAAAATAATGAAAAGAACATGACGTGGCTGCCAAGTGTGTATGTGGGACCAATTTTTGGTCAAAATTGGAGCCTTGATTGTCAACGAACGCCACGTCGGACTTTCACGGCAAAGATTGGCGGAGATGGGTCAATGGGACCAAAATTAAGTCAAATAGCCAAGTTGAGTGACTAAAATCAACAGATGCCAAGTTATGGGACCAAAATAACGGAATTGACAAGTTATGGGACCAATCCATTAAATTTCCCTTTCCACTATGGACCTGGTCTATGTAAGTTTCATCCCCCATTTTTAGTGACTTTACAAAATTCTCAAATAACTTTAAAGTTCGGACTTTGCACGACCACATATTTTACGAACTTTTACAAACCTCTCTAGTAGCCATAATTGAAATCTCATATAAGCTTGTGTAGTAGATATATAGAGATTTAATTGGCAATTTTAGTAATTTAAGGTAACAAAGTGGTAGTTTTTGTTAATACCCCTATAACTGAAATCTCTTATAAGCTTTGTTAATGAATATTTAATTATTAAAATATAAAAGGTTATATTTGTAGTTATATAAAATATTAGACCGGATTTATATAGGTGTATACGTAATTATCCATCCAACTTAATTATGCCAGCCAAAAAATGCTAAAAAGGGTCAACTTGAGCAAGATTTTGCCTACTTTTTGACCTTTTCAGAAAGTAGCATTTCACCACATTCCTGCATCATCACAACACACGTGCCACCACGTCTACATTAACGAGAATGTTGTCGAATGATTCTAACTTATATAAAATACAATATGTCATTGGGATATATATTATAGTCCCGTTGAATATGATTTGTTTACAGCAAAGAGTACTATTATTTCAAAAGATTATTAATTTTCTTTAAAATGTCTACAATTAATCAATTATGTATTTAAGTGTGCAGTATATCAAATGACCCCAACGAGTACAATTAATTAAGTTTACGCCATAATTTAGAAGGAAATGATGCAATAGAATTGTTGTCATTAATTTCATGTTTCGTTGCTATCTCGATATAAATAAATCAGAATAAGGTTTGTTATATTTCAATCTCAATAATATCCCAAGGATAATAAAATTATATCATGCTATGACATAGATACCAACTAAATTATACTTTTTTCCCCTAATATCACACCTAATGGTTTAGTAGGGTACGAGAACCAAAGTAATATACCGGTAGTATATGTTATGACACTACAAGAATTGTGGCATGTAGAATGCGAAGTTAAAGAATGCGAAAAAGAGTCGCATTCTAAAATTCTCAGTTAGGAAGCGAAAATCGGATTCTAAAGTGAAGGAACCGAATAAATCGCTTCCCAAATCGAAAATCAGATTAAACTTAAAAAAGAATGTATGAGAAATATCTGGAAAGCGAATGTTTCGCTTCCCATAGTATATGGAAAGCGAATCATTCGCTTTCCAAACAAAAAATTCGATTAAAATTAAAAAAGAATGCATGAGAAATATGTGGAAAGCGAATGTTTCGCTTCCCATAGTATATGGAAAGCGAATCTTTCACTTTCCAAACAAAAAAATCGATTAAAATAAAAAAAAATACATAAGAAATACTTGGAAAGGGAATTTTTCACTTCCCATAATATTTCCAAGGAAACCTCTCGTATTCCCGGCAGAATTTTGTATTCTCGCCTTTAACAAAAGAAAGGAGAGAAGGAAAAAGATTTTTTCAGTCAATTTACACATTATAAAAAAAAAGAAAAAAAAAGAAAAAAAGAAAAACAACAAGGCAAAATATTTTTTGTCACTTTTATTCTGTTTTCAAAACAAAATTAGAAATGTTTGCAAAATTATGCTAGAAGATTCTATAATTACATAAACCCCCCGTTTATTTGTTTATCGTATTTCGTTACTTCATTTCGGACGAGATTTGGAATGACACGCTTAATTAGCGTTTTTAAAGGATTGGTAAAAGAAAAAACTTAATTTGGATATTTCTTTAACTATTCTATAATTACATAAACCACCCGTTTATTTGTTTATCGTATTTCGTTACTTCAATTTGGACGAGATTTGGAATGACACGCTTAATTAGTGTTTTTAAAGGATTGGTAAAAGAAAAAACTTAATTCGGATATTTCTTTAACTATTCTATAATTACATAAACCACCCGTTTATTTGTTTATCGTATTTCGTTACTTCATTTTGGACGAGATTTGGAATGACACGCTTAATTAGTATTTTTAAAGGATTGATAAAAGAAAAAACTTAATTTGGATATTTCTTTAACTATTCTATAATTACATAAACCCCCCGTTTATTTGTTTATCGTATTTCGTTACTTCTTTTCGGACGATATTTGGAATGACATGCTTAATTAGTGTTTTTAACGAATTGGTAAAAGAAAAAACTTAATTCAGATATTTCTTTAATTATTCTATAATTACATAAACCACCCGTTTATTTGTTTATCGTATTTCGTTACTTCATTTTGAACGAGATTTGGAATGACACGCGTAATTAGTATTTTCAAAAGATCGGTAAAAGAAAAAGCTTAAATCGGAAACTTCTTTAACTTTCCAATAATTACATATTTCTCCCATTTATTTGTTTAACGAATTCCGTTACTTTGTTTAGGATGAGATTTGGAATGACACGCGTAGTTTGTGTTTTCAAAAGATCGGTAAAAGAAAAAGCTTAAATCGGAAACTTCTTTAACTTTCCAATAATTACATATTTCTCCCGTTTATTTGTTTAACGAATTTCGTTACTGCGTTTAGGATGAGATTTGGAATGACACGCGTAATTAATGTTTTCAAAAGATCGATAAAAGAAAAAACTTAATTCAGATATTTCTTTAACTTTTCTATAATTATATATTCCTCCCGTTTATTTGTTTGACGTGTTTCGTTACTCCGTTTTGGACGAGACTTTGAATTACACGCGTGATTAGTGTTTTCAAAAGATCGGTAAAAGAAAAAACTTAATTCAGAAATTTCTTTAACTTTTCAATAATTACATATTTCTCCCGTTTATTTGTTTAACGAATTTCGTTACTTCGTTTAGGACGAGATTTAGAATGACACGCGTAGTTAGTGTTTTCAAAGGATCGGTAAAATAAAGAACTGATTTTAAATATTTCTTTAACTTTTTATAATTACATATATCTCACGTTTATTTGTTTAACGTATTTCGTTACTCCGTTTTGGACGAGATTTGGAATGACACGCGTAATTAGTATTTTCAAAAGATTGGTAAAAGAAAAAACTTAATTTGGATATTACTTTAACTTTTTTAGAATTACATATTTCTCCCGTTTATTTGTTTAACATATTTCGTTACTTCGTTTTGGACGAGATTTGGAATGACATGCGTAATTAGTGTTTTCATTTCTGGACCTAATATTCGATAAAGTGGTTCATCTGTCTCAATTTTCCGTTTCTTGAAATCTATGTTATTCTCTCTCCACGGGTGATTCAAGGGCAAAAACCGTCGGTGACAATCGAAGAAAGAGAACTTTCGTCCGTGTTTTAATCGAAAAGACAGAGATAAAGTAGACACAGATTAATCTAATATAAAAAAAAAGATTAAGCTTTATCTAACAGGACAAAAAATAAGGCCAAATAAGAAAAATCAGAAAAATAAAACAAAAAACAAAAGAGGCGGAAAACGTGTGGTAGGTACTGGAAATATTTTGGCGGAAAATTCAAAACATTTCATGTGCTAACCCTAATAATAATACCTCTATTTATACACCAACTAGTTTTCATTCTTATTTCATAATACAGCCGCTTCAACACCAAAAAGCTACAACATTCACTCACTTTCTCCCATTTGCCTTATCACAAAATGTCATCCCTATCAGCAATATTTGCTTTGAGATTGGCAGTTAGAGCTCCCCCTCTTGCCGCCTGACCGCCACCACTTCTTTGCCGGCACCACCGCAGAGGAGCGTAGGTTTTGTTGGAAATGGATTGGTAATAGAGTGTTCGTCGAGGCCACAGAAGAAGGCGACGGCGCATCACAGGAAGACCCGCCCTCGTAAGACTAATCCTTCCGACGACGAACCACCCACCGAATTGCTGTGCCTGTGCCTCGGCCTCCTCTCGCCGCCTTCCTCTCCACCGCCATTGTCGAAAACACCGCCAGATCTGCCGTTACCGAGCTTTTCAAAGTCCATATAAGTTGAGAAGAAATCCTCCTCCGATCCCATCTCCTCGAAGCTACCACCGGCGCCATCGAAGGGGTCGGAGACCAGATCTGAATCCTCCGGCATCCGGAAGTTGACCTCAGAGTGGGCTCTCCTGTGGTGGGAGGACCGCATTGCTGCGGCGGCGGCGGGGAACGACGGCGGTGGGGGTTGGGTCTTGTCGGAGTTTGGATCTTGCATTTTTGTAGTGTGTGTTTGTTACTCTTCTGCTGCTGCTATTAATAATTGAGAGAAGAAGACCGAACACAATAAAGGAAGAAGAAGATGATGATGACTGAAAACAGTAAAGGAGACTGCAATTAACCTTGTTTATGTAATTTAATCTTATTTTATTATTAATAATTAATTATACTCTACATTTTCAGTTAATTAATTTGACAAGTTATTCTTATTTGTTATTAATAACCACACAAATAATTAATTTATCGGTTTTATATTACTGAAATTATTAATAACACAGTTAATCAAGTTTAATTGAGATAACCACACAAATAGTTTATTTAGCAGTTTTATATTACTGGAATTACTAATAAAACAAGTTAATCATGTTTATTAGTGATTACCACATAATAATACTAATTAATATAATGTCATTTTTTTATTAATTATAATAACGATGGAATGCGAATGTTTCGCATTCCACTTATTTCGCCAAAATACTTAAAATATTTTAGGTCTAGGAATGTGATTTATTCGCTTTCCACATTATTTCACGAAAATTTCAAATATGTGGCGATAACTATTTACCGCTATATATTTTAAAATATTTCGAGAAGGAAAGCGAGAAATTCGCTTCCCATGGTGTTGTATATGTACGCGTATTATACCCTGGAAAGTGAATTTCGCTTTCCAAAGTATTAGATTTAGAAAGCGAAATTTTCGCTTCCTATAACATGGAATGCAAATTATTTCGCTTTCCCTTGACTTTGGGAAGCGAATTCGCTTTCTGAATATCTTTAGGAAGTGAGCTTTCGGGGTGTGAATTTCGGAAAGCGAATGTCGCATTCTAACCCTCTTTGGAATGCGAATATGAACCTATAGAAACCGAATATTTCGCATTCCATAGGCCCTTATTTTTGTAGTGTGAGCTAGAAAAGACCATATGCAACTGATGATTAGTGACATAGTGCAATCAAAGATTGATATAAAAGTATTTTTTTAATTTTATCAGACGTTAATTTATTGGAATGTATTGACATTTCAACTTGTATTTACATTTTACATTAATAATGGAATTAGATGTACCAAGTTATAGTACTTGTGTGGCAGCAAATAGCTTCGCGAGATTTATTTATTTTGACTTTTGAGAAAAGCTTCTCTCGAAATTTATTGGCTTATTACCTTTGTAAATAAAAGTCTGGTAATATTGAATTCCAAGTAAAAGAATATTTATTTGGATTTTCATAATAATAATAATAATAATAATATAGTGTACAAGGAAGGCGCCCTCTGTTGTGTCGTGTGCGCATACGACAAGCCACGAATCTTTTGTTTTGTTTTGACATGGTCCTTCAGACATCCTGGGAATTCCGAAATTCAGTTTGTTGTTTGTTTCACAACGGTCAGTCATTTCAGAGTTTCTATTTTCTCCATTTTCTTTTATTTTTACTATTTTTATTTTTTTTTCCACACACAAAAAAAGAAAATAATAATAATATTCACAATCATTCCTTCATGGCCGATGATCATACCCAATAATCATTCTCTTCCTCATCATGCTGCGTTAACAAAACACTGGTACATTCTTTTTCTTTTCTTTTCTTTTTTTTCTATTGACGAAATGGCTTTGATTATTGATTCATACTTTTCCACGATCATCTTTAATTTGATCCAAAGGATACATTATTCATATATGTGATATCTATGATTAAATTTAGGGTTCATCGTCTTTCTGTTGTTTTTGGTTGCATACTTGTTCTTATTGTTGTTATACTTCTTGATTAAAAATTCTTTCTTGATGCATTTCAACGAATGGGTTGGGTTCATTTGTTTATTAATTACATAAAATTTCTCTTTTTGAATGATGCCACATGCAGTTAGCCGCCAGTCAAGATTGCTGATTTTCCATGAGAATGTTTCGAACTTGATTACAGACTGGGAAATTGATTGTAGGATTATCTGCTACAATGGCTACTGAGATTTCATCTCTTAAAAAGAAAAAGCCTCCTGGATTTATGACTCTTTTATCATCCGCCGCTTGTGAATGGTTCTTGATATTCTTGCTTTTCCTCGACGCTGCATTTGCGTATTTGCTCACCAGATTTGCCAACTATTGTGGACTCGAAACTCCTTGTCTCTTATGCTCCAGGCTCGATCTCGTTTGGGGTAAAAAGAAGCCAGAATGTTATTGGAGTGTATTGTGCCCTCACCATAGAGAGGAAATATCATCCTTAGCATCTTGTTCCGCCCATGGTAAAGTTGCCGACGTTCATGGAATGTGCGAAGAATGTCTCATGCCAATGGCCAAGCAAAACAAAGCCAGCCCCGAATGTTATAGATTACTGGTTGGTAAATTGTGGGTTGACGTTGAACGATCAGTTCTCCAGCATTTGTTGTTGAATAAGTATGTGCAGCTCGGTTTCTCCGGTCGTAGGACCTGCTCTTGTTGCAACAAGACATGGAGAGCAAAGTCTAATGCTGATAGGTTGTTGGAGTTTACTCAGGTTGGATATGGCGCTTCTAAGGCTAATGTTAAGCCTCCTTTGCCTCGTGTGCCTGGTCGTAGTCGCTTTAGCCGTCGGGATAGTTTCAAGAGGATCAGAGATAAATTTACGGGGCCAGTGCCTCCGAGCCCTACAGTGAGCGATAGTGGTGATTCATTATCTTATGTGGGGTATTCCAAGCTGAAAATCTCGTCTGATTCTGAGTCGGAAATAACAATCTCTGAGGATGATGACGATGGCAATGCTAGTACTCGTGGTAAAAGCTATGCTACATCTGAGGACGATGTCCAGTTCAGTAGAAGTGGCGTTACTAAAAAACTAGCTGATAATGTGGTCTCAGGGAAGTTGACAAACCAAAGTTTGCCGGGGAAATCTGTAATTCTTGATCAGCTTAATCTGCTTGATCTGAGCGAGCAGAAGATTGTCAATTCTTTGTCTTCGGATGTTCTTACAGAACTTGGTCTCAGAGAGCTTGATTGGGCAGAAAATTTTCATACACCCCGTCCATCTTTCACCGATGAGATAGTTACATTAGATGATGGCTACCACACACCTGATGCTGGAGGAGATTCTATTGGTGCGTTATCAGCAGGAATGTCGAACTCCGGTATTTCTCCTGCTCACATGCCGGCCCTCTCTGTGCTGTCAGAGATTCTTTCTTTATACAATGGCCCTTCCTCTAGTACTATGGCGATTCCAGAGAAGCGTAAGTGATATTTTCTTCTCCTCTCCTCTCTCTCTCTCTCTCT
The DNA here is from genome assembly GCA_948329865.1 of Linaria vulgaris. NCBI lineage: Eukaryota > Viridiplantae > Streptophyta > Magnoliopsida > Lamiales > Plantaginaceae > Linaria > Linaria vulgaris. Next base: position 80,852,746 of record OX415250.1, read on the forward strand.
CTCTCCTTTTTGCGGGCGTGTGTGTCTGAATGCATATTATCTTTTTTAGCAGAAATGTTAGGTCATGAGATTGCTTATATTAGTATCCTAAATTTTGGTGGTTGATTTCTCAAACTTATTAATTGTGTCTGCAGCAAATAATTCTGAGGAAACCAGTGGAAAAGGAACTGTATCGCCGGTCAAAGAGATAAAAGCTGCTTCTTCAGATAAAGCTAGTTCATCAGATGCTATTAGTATGAATATAACAGTTCAGAATGGTGAAAGTAGAGAATTATTGGGTGTTCATGAAGTTAAGCCAAATACGATACGTGATTCTGCCAAAAGTGAAGAGCATACACAGCCTCTGCCACAAGTGTCTACTTCTGAAGTGCGCTTATCATCAAAAGATGATAGTTCCAGTTCCAGAGCTCATGTCAAGCACGTCTCAGCTTCAGTGGTGATAGATGGTTCTAGAAAAGATGAAAATTCTATTATTCAGGCACTCCCTGTTTCAGCCTCACCAATGAAAGATAGCTATAGAAAAAATGAGGAGTTTGGTTCCCAGGAATTCGCAGTGTCAGTTTCTCATGTGAATAATGACTCTGAAAAAGATAAAGATTCTATTTCTCACACGCTTGCAGTTTCAGCCTCATCTCTAAAGCATGAATCTAAAAAAGATGAAGCTTCTATTCGTCCGGTCCTTCCTGTTTCAGCTTCACTGGTGAAAGATATCTCTGGAAAAGATGAAGATTCTAGTTCTCAGGCACTTTCTAATTCGGCTCCGCTAGTGAAAAACGACTCTAACAAACATAAAGATTCAATCTCCCAGGCTCTCCCAGTTTCAGATTCAGTGGTTAAACATGAGTCTGGAAAAGAGTTGAACTCTAGTTCTCAGGCGCTTTCAATGTCAGCCGCACCGTTCACTAGGCAAGATGTAGATTCTAGCGCTCAGGCTCTTCGGACTTCAGCTTCAGCATTGAAAAATGACTCAAGCAAGGATGAAGGTTCTAGTACTCAGGTGCTTCCAGTTTCAGATGTACTGGTGAAAAATGAATCTAGAAGAAGTGAAAATTCAAGCCCTCAGGCGCTTCCAGTTTCAGCCCCTTTGGTAAAATATGAGTCTAAAAATATTGAAGGTTATGTTTCTATGGAGCTTTTAATTTCGGAGACACCAGTAAAAAGCTCTGGGGAAGATGAAGATTCTAGTCCTCAGGGACTATTTTCAGAGTCGGTGGTGAAAAATGACCTTGACAAAGATAACGATTCTAGTTCTCCGGCCATTGCAGTTCCAGCTTCAATGGTGAAATATGATGCTGGAAAAGATGAGAATTCAAATAGCCAGGCGCTCCAGATATCAGCTTCAGTCGTGGAAAGTGATTCCGTAAAAAGTAAAGAGTCCAGTTCTCAGGTGCTTCCTGTTTCAGCTCCATTTGTGGAAACCAAGGTTAAAAATGATGAATATTCTAGTTCTCAGGTGCTTCCAGCCTCAACTTCACGAGAGAAAAATGACTCTGGAAAAGATGAAGATTCTAATTCTCCCCTGGTCCCAGTTTCAGCCTCAATAATAATAAATGACGATAAAAAGGATGAAGAGTCTGGTTCTCAGATGCGTCCAATTCCAACCTCACCTGTGAAAAATGATTCCAAAAGCGATGAAGATTCAAGTTCGCATGCGCATGCGCCTGCCATTGTGATTGATGAGTCTATCTATGAATCTTTGGATGGAATCACTGTCTCGTTTATGAAAGGTGAAACTCTTATTGATCTACTAAGAAGACAGGTGGATCACGATCGAACCTTAATGAAATCTTTATACAAGGAACTAGAGGCTCTTAAAAGTGGGTTGAGAAAAGATGAGGGTTCTACTTCTCAAGTGCTTCCGGTATCAACCTCTCAGGTAGGAAGCGAGAATAAGAAAGATGAAGATTCAAATTTTCAAGTGCTTCCAATTTCAGCTTCAATGGTAATCAATGACTCTAAGAAGGATGAAGGTTCTAGTCCTCAGATGCTTCCAATTCCAACCTCACCTGTGAAAAATGATTCCAAACAAGATGAATCTTCTAGCTCCCAGCTTACGTCCAATGTGATAGACGAGTCTAGCTATGAATCTCTGGACGGAATCACAGTCTCATTTATGGAAGGTGAAACTATTGTTGATCTTCTAAAACGACAGGTGGATCACGATCGAACCTTAATGAACTCTTTGTATAAGGAACTGGAGGAAGAAAGAAGCGCTTCTTCTATTGCAGCAAACGAGACTATGGCCATGATTACGAGATTGCAGGAGGAGAAGGCAGCACTACACATGGAGGCTTTGCAATATCTACGAATGATGGAGGAGCAAGCGGAATATGATATGGAAGCTCTGGAAAGAGCTAATGGCCTTCTTGCTGAAAAGGAGAAGGAATTGCAAGACTTGGAATATGAGTTAGAATTCTATAGAATGAATATTCTTGATGAATCAGGGGAACAGGAGATACTGAAAGAACCCTTAGTCGAGAAGAATGAAGTTGCGGTTCATACAGAAAACGGGCCTGCTGCTTCCAGTCATACCAAATCTTTTGAAATTTTGAAAGCCAATGGAGACCATAAGCCTATGATTAGTTCCGTGTCAAAGTTTGAGGATGAAAAGCTTTACATCTCACAATGTTTAAAGAAGTTGGAGGAAAAGCTCCATCAAACTTATAATGGGCAGAAGTTAGATAGTGTACCAGATGGCCTAAATTCTGAAAATAATAAACAGGTAAGCACCGGTCTCAAAGATTTACCTCCCAGCAGCCAGATGACAGAAAATAAAGATGGTAGTTCTGTTGTGCAAAAAGATGGAGTTCCTGCTGAAGTGACAACATCCAATGGTGGGATGCATGACAAGCAAAACGACAATAAATTGTCAGCAAGAGGTGAAATAGTCTTGGATACTCAGAAGGAAATCGCACAGCTTCATGAAAGGCTGGAAGCATTAGAAGCTGACAGAGAGTTTCTCAGACATGCTTCTGACTTGCTCCATAGCGGAAAAGATGGATCGCACTTTATTCAGGAGATAGCTCATCAGCTACAAGAATTGCGGAAATTAGAATTCAGAAAGAGATGAATATCCATTGATTCAGGTTGCATGTCTCTGCATCGCAATGTAAGCATTTATCTAATATGACTGTGGTTTCTGTTTCTAACTTCCATGTCAGACCTCGAAATTGGAACGTACATTGTTTCTGCATAATAAAAGTATACTGCGACATTCTGAAACCACATTACAACGTAAACGATCATATGTCGATGTTATGTGAAATTTATGAAGATGGCCACTTGATATCTATTTTGTGAAAGGTGCATAGATTACTTCTGTTTTTGCTGATACAGACTCAATTATGTCGTCACTTGAATGGATTTTGTTACCGAAAATAGGAAAAAACAGAAAAGAAAAGGTGTTCCGTCTTGAAACTGTTCGTTCTGTTGTAGACAGTATGAGAAACTCCCAAGTAGAATTCATATTAGCTTACAGTGCACCGGAACTTATCAACTAACTAATATTGTTGTAGAACGTAAATTGTGATTTAGCGCTATGAGGATCTGGTGCGACTGTTAGTAAGAATCTAAAACACTTGAATTTATGGCTGTAATTCAACTTGAATACTTGACAGAAAATACATAATTTGTTGTTTATCTTGCTGTGTTCAAGCTTAAGTTTTTGAATAAATATTTTCTAGGTGACTGAGTGGACGAGGACAATAGCGCAGAGAGATAGAGAGAGATCCTCCCCATCCGTAATATTTTGGGCGGAAAGTTGATTTGGTCAAAAAGCATTTCCAAGCGTCTTTCTGAAGGTGCTTGTTGCTACAAGAGAGATTGGCAGGGAAGCTCCATTTGAATTTTTCAGTCAAATTAAAGTACGCTTGAGGAATGGTACATATAGCATTGATTCATTTTTTCACTTTGTTCCAACTGCTTTTGTTCTTTCCAGTTGGATATTTGCCATAGATTGGATTTTGATTACGTTTGAAACGAGCTTTTACTGTATAGTAACATGTTATGCTTTCAATGTGCTTGTAATAGCAGCTGTATGTAAATTAATAGCAGATCTACAAGCTTTCTGCAATTCTTTTTGATGAATTTATATGTTTTGCACGTTGGAAATTAAATCTGTTCTTTGATATCAAATAGTCATTGCTTTGTAAAAAATCTAAATTTATTTTGTTGATAAAGTTGTATAACTTGGATGTCAGTTTGGTGTTAGATGTTCCAGTTTCTAAGAGTTATGAATGAATATCTTGTTAACTTCTAGTGGGATTTTGTTACAAACTTGTGATTATTTTACAAGATTTTCTATCTATATTTGTTTGAGCTAAGCAATATCAATAGAAAGTAAATATATGTATTAAACATAATAAGCAAAAAGCTCCCACAAGACCACAACTTAAGCGCAAAAGAAAAAAAAAAATTGGGAAGAAGGGGAAAAAAGTAGGGAAAAAAAGCAGATCACCCCTTAGCTTTTGGATGTTTTGCACTTTGTCCCTCAGCTATATTTTTTAGCACTTTGCCCCCTCTCCCCTCATCCCCACTTTGTATTCCGTCAAACGTTACCCCCCAAAATGAATATTCCGTAAAAAAAACAAATATTTCGTTAAATTTTGACATGCACGCCTCACGCGGAGGGGCATTTTTAACGGAATATTCGTTTTTTTGACGGGTTATTCGTTTTTTTTACGGTCATGCTACGTCAGGGGTTAACGTTGGACGGAATACAAAGCTGGGGACAAAGTGCTAAAAACAAAGTTGAGGGGCAAAGTACAAAACAACCAAAAGCTAAGGGGTGATCTGCTTTTTCCCCAAAAAAGTACTGCATGTGATACTCAAATTATACCCAATTAATTCACAATCTTTTTGAAGAAAAAAAAAGTGAATCTTCACATCTTATAGTCACAATTTTGTTCGTCTCATTCGGAAATTATAATATTAAACGTTAGATTTAATTATTGTTATTGACCAACTCAATCTCAATTGAATTTGATAAGAAAGGAATCAAAGAGTTGTTGGAACTTCATGTGTAGTTAACACTCTTTTTATTCACCCCAAATAAGAATTTACAGTACTCTGATAGAAATTGAAGTCCGAAATTTTCCACTTAAAATACCTTGTTAAGTAGAGGGGGAACTTCTCTTTATTAGCATTAATCCAAGACTATACTCAAGCGATGTGGGATAATTTATTCTCAACACGCCCCCTCACGTGTGGTCCGATAATTATCTTCGGCGCCATCACGTGGGTAGGTCGCGGAGCCCAACATACGTCTTGAGTTGGCTCTGATACCATGATAGAAATTGAAGCCAATATTGCTCCACTTAAAATGCCTTTGTTAAGTGGAGGGCGTGTTGAGAATATATTATCCCACATCGCTTGGGTATGGTCTTGGATTAATGTTAATAAAGAGAAGTTCTCCCTCCACTTAACAAGGTATTTTAAGTGGAAAATGACGGGCTTCAATTTCTATCAGGAAACTCACAAAAACTTCACATTTACATTTTTTCTCTCTTTGTGTTTTTGTCTCTCATTACATTCTCTCGTTATATTTTTGTTCTTTATTTTTGTCGGGGTCGTGAAACCTGGGGTGGAAAGTGTCGGCATGTTGGAATTGTCTCCGCCTCCAGACTGAACTACACATTATTCGATCGATTTCTTTTTTCTTCTCTCGCTAAAGAGGAATACAATTTATAGCTAGCCTAGGGTTATTCCTAGGACGACTTCATATGTAGGAGAAATATCCCCCTTCTTAAAACTTTTCATTCTCCAAAATCCCAAGGAAAAAGACAACGAACCGTGGAGATTACCATATCTTCGTACATTAAAACTCTCCTCCAATAACCACAAAAAAGGCAAATATGGTACTTATGTCTTTCTCCGGAAAACCTTAAAGTAAGAAAATGTAATCATTAGAAATATAACCATTTTTAGTACTATCAATTATCATCCTCTTTTCTCAAATCAACAAAGAGAATGGAACAACAACCATAGTGATTATATCTTCTTACGAACTATGCCACATCATCAAATATGATCACCATAGTATCATTATTTTTTGGTTTATCATCTTGACCGCTTTGTGTTAGTTGTTCTCTCAAGAAGTTCTGACAATTTATGTTCATGTGGCCCTCCACTGCACAATGATAACATATTAACCTGTCTTCATACTGATTTGCATCGTCCATGACGTTGTTCAGTTCTTGTGGTGCATATTATATTGGCCTCTTCCTTCCTCTGCCTCTGTTTTTCCCTCATCATTTGCCTCATCCTCTATGCTCATAAACGAGTGAATATTCTCTTTTCTTTGAGCATCCTCGTTCAGGAGAGTGTCTGTGAATATCTCCATGGATATTTTACCACCAGGAGAAAAGTTACTAAGAATGATGAAAAGAGTCTCCCAATTATTGAGTATAATTTCGAAGCAATATATTTTGTTTTTCATCTTTGAGAATCTATTCAACGTCGGCAAGCGGGTTCACGAGTCCTTGAAATGGACTCGTGTGCTCTGATATATACGTAATACTATATAGCATGTGGTTAGTCAAACACCTCATCAACATAGTTTTGTACGACTTGTCTTTGCTTGATACATATTTTCAAGGTCTTTTCACATATCAAACACCATGTTTTCCCGTTCATTGTGATGGAACACACTGTGGCTGATACGTGTGTAAAACATCAATATTTGACCCTTGATTATGAACGATATAATGCTTGATTCGTGGTGTTTCATGTACATTTTAGTTACGTCTCACTTTATTTCAAGATTCGAGACAGTTAATCCAAAGCATAGCGAATTAGAGGAAAAATTCTTGATTTTGGAGAATTCGGAAAAACAACGGAAGTGAAACGTTATCTAAGCGCTATAGCGCTAGAAAACCTAAAAGTGGCGCGAGCTAGTAGTGGACGCGCAAGCACAGCGCTGCAAATCCAGAGAGTGCTGCGATGGGCGGCGCAGTGAAGTTTTGATCACGCATGTGGCTCGCGATTAGTGGTGCGTGATGGCCTTGATTGCGTGTGCCAAAAATTTTCCCAGGGCTTCTCCAGACGGTCGTTAACCTAATGGGCCTATCAAAAAGTATAAAAGGAGAAAATCCTGCGGCTAAAAAAAGACACTAACAATAACCACGAAGAAGAACACAACATAGGAATTCACAAGCAAAAACACAAGAGAGCAAGAACATTATTCAACAACATATTCAACAAGAAGAGACGAAATCCTCGTTCAAGGGAGGAAGAAGAACGATCATTTTAAGCAGGCGGAGTAGAAATAAGATCAAGAAGAATACGCAACTATCCTAGAGAATCATTCAACAAGATATTTCTTCTCCACTTCTTATTTATTTCTTCTATTAATTATGATGTTGAATCTACTTTTTGAAACGATGAGTGCCTAAGTACTTTATGCTTAGAGTTAGGAAGTAATTGGATTTCAGTCTATGTGAAGACTTATGAGTTGATTTCTATTGATTGATCGTTTTATGTTTATTTATTTATCTTGTGCTCAATGCTTTATTATGCCCGATCAACATAATATTGATCCGAAGTTGTGGAGGTAACTAGCGTAGCCACATAGCATGTTATGAGGATAAATAAGCATGTGAATGTGTACACCCGCTAACATAATCCCATGTCCCCTTGCACCATCAAAAGAAGTTGTTAACATAAACGCCAGTTAAGGAAGTCAACGAATTTGTAAGAGCATAGTGGATATCCAGTGAACCCGAATCTCTAAGCTATCTAATCATCATTGTTTACAACCCAAATGAATCCGATCAAATCAGTGCCATCAAGACTAGTAGTTAGAGGCAGTTAGTTTAGTTTATGTAAAAAATATTCAACCGTGACAATATTAGCGATAAACGTGGTAAAACAATTGAATGTGTTATTTAATCGTAGTCCTAGTGGGATTCAATACTTGGAGAGTAATATTTACTTTCTATTTTATGTTACTTGAGCTCGTATACTTGCGATAGAGTGTGTATTGAGATAAATTAAGAATGCATATATAATACACATCACTGGTCAATCCAATGAAAAATTTGAGCCACCGTCTTCTTATTTATTTTTGTCTATTTAGCATCCAATCTCTTCTCTGGTTTAACACTTTTACTCTCGACTGAGTCTGCTAAATTTTTTAGATTCAACAAATCTTCCATGTCACATGTTGTAATTTGTTAGCGTAAGTCGCATCATAGTGTCCAACATTGAATTTTCTATGATAAAACTCAACAAGTTTGCTTGTATTTCAATTTAGAGGTTGAAGGGAAAACAAAGGGCACGTATGGATCAGGAACCATCGAAGACCTTGGAAAACCTCATTGAAACCAAATTAGGAAATGGATCGGGTCCGATCAAGGTCTAGAGCTTGTCTTCTTTGCCTTCCTAAGTGAGTTGGGTCGAGTTAACTCGCAGTTAACTCGGTCAGTGTGAAACAATGCTTTCTGGTGATCGAAAAAAATATATATTTGGAATCTATGCAATAAGAGATCTCGATGTGATAGCAAATCATACTTTTGGAACAATAAATTTTGAACAATATTTACAAAGAATAAGGAATTTATACCACTTTTTTGGTTAGCACTCTTTTTATTCAACACAAATAACAATTTATAGCACTCAAAAGCCTAAATTTATCACTCACATTTCACATTTACGTATTTTCTCTCTTTTTTTTTGTGTTTTTCTCTCTCGTTGTATATTTGTTCTTTATTGTTTTTAGGTTGTTTAAGGGGAAGTAAGAGAGGGGTGAGATGTCCAAGTCACAACCATCAACATCCATCATCATTCGGTAACTAGTTTTGTTGGGTTGTGAACAAGTAGTGGGAAATGTTGACATGCTGAAATTGTTGACCTCTACACTTAATGACACGAAAAGAAGAAATCGTTGCCTTTGAATAGATTTTAGTACACTAGAGAAATTTAATTTGGTGTTATTTTGTCTTGATTACTATACACTGAAGTTATAGTACAATAGTGCCTGAAATAAATCAAATTATGCTGCCAATTACAAGGAAATGGATTAGCTTTGTCCGAAACACCTATTACACGGTAAGAAACCTAAAATGACTAAACTAACCATGAACAGTCGAATTGGAAACCGCATGATGATTCGACACTAAAATAGATGTCGAATCCCATGACAGTCTAACGGGCCTGGATTCAACCCTGATAACTCTCGAACGGAACTGAATGATTGATAACGATCGAATTGGAGGACATATCAGTTGAACCGAAGAACTCTCGAACTTGAATAACAGTTGAACAACCAAGTTCGATTGTTGTAGGGTTGGTCATAGAAAATTAATGATCTAGTGTGAGTCTTGGGATCTGGGGTATTTATAGACCTCGTGATGTGGGACCCATTCTGTAGAAGGCAATTAAAAATGAACGACAATGTTTGATCGTTTAGGAACTGTTGAACCATCTTGGTTCGACTCTTTTCTATCTGGGTCGTTAATGGCCATGTTGGCCCAGTTAGTTTTAGGCCACCTAAAACACCCTCACCATATAGTCTTCCCCACAATTTGGGAGTCGATCTTGATTCAAGAACGGATGCCAAATTTCAAATGTTTGTTGCTATATATGCTTGAAATAGGAAAATGTTTTCCTTTGAAATATGCCCCCTCCCCTTGGGAGCCATAATCCGAAGGATTAGGTACCAAATAATGATACTTAGCTTCAAAATATGCCCCCCATTTGGGAGTCATAATTCGAAGGATCAGGTGTCGAATAGTAATATATGGTTTCAAAATATGCCACCCATTTGGAGCCATAATCCAAAGGATCGGGTGCCAAATAATATATGACTTCAAAATATGCCCTTCATTTGGGAACCATGATACAAAGGATCGGGTGCTAAATAATGATATTTGTCTTCAAAATATGCCCCCATTTGGGAGCCGTAATCCAAAGGATCATGTGCCAAATAATAATATATGACTTCAAATGATGCCCCCTATTTGGGAGCCGTAATCTGAAGGATCGGGTTCCAAATAGTAATATCTAGCTCCAAAATATGCCCCTCATTTGGGAGTCGTAATCCAAAGGATCGGGTGCCATATAATAATTTTTGGCTTCATTTGTCGCTTGACAATGATTTCGACCCTTTTGATGTATATCGCATTAATATCCAACACTTTGAAGAGAGTCGAACCAGTGTGGATTTGATTGTTCTGAACAATATCAATTAGGTGATTCGATTGCTATGGATAGTATCGAGTTGGGATCGTTCGACTGTTAAGTATTGAACACCTTGCATTGAATGCAACTCCTATTTCCAAGGTGGTGTTGGGGCCTATATAAAGGGCCCCAGGCTGTCAACTCATTTGTCGTTGGATGGCAAAACTCAACCCATCTGAAAATAACAATCAAACCAGGAGAAGTGTCAAACATAAGTTTTAGTCAAACACCAGTAGGGTCAAACAAGATATCAACCGAATGATAGAAGGGTCGAACAAAATATCATTCAAACTCTATCAGGGCTGTTACTTCGCGAGAGTGTATTGCGTTCGATTGTGCGATGGCTCGGAGAAAAGTAAAGGGTCGGAGCAAGGTCGGGAAACCCCCAATAAAAATCTATGCGGCACGGGCTCCAAGTAATGTTTCTCCTATGGGAAAATCAAATGAAAGTGCTTCGACAAGTCAGAATGCACCACCGGCCAGGACAATGGAAGGACCATCTAGCAGTTCTATGCCTGCAAGGGCGGCATGTAGTTTGTCGGTGAATTGGAGTGCGGGTCACACTATTATCAAAGAGAAAGATACATCTACCAAAAGAATTGGTGAGGTGTCTTTTAATGTTCGAGTATCTTCTGTGCATGATTTCGAGCCCTACATCCACTTTGAGAGGCGTCGAATTGTTGTGAGCTCTACTGCTGAGGGAGGTAGAGTGGAAGTCGGCTCTGATACTTCTATTAGAGCGATGGAGAAAGAAGATGTTTTTGATCGAAATGATATAGTGCAGAGAGACAAGCGAGGGAGGCGGGTGCCCATCCGAGTCGACTTATTCTTGCCCATGTCAGAGGAGGTACCAAGCACTTGTATACTACTACAAAAAGATGTTCTGTTGAGGCTCATGTCATGGTTGAGGCTTCTAGGAAACCGCCTCGTCTGTCCAAACTTATGCGACCTTTTAACAATTCGAGGCCGGTGCCCCTACTAGTAAGGCTGACTATGGGTTTCTGAACGATGAGGACCCAAAGTCCCTGAATATTTAGTTGATGGGATTCAGACTAAGGGGGGAGCATGCTAAACAAATTACAAGTGACTTGTGGCCTCATATTGATCGCAACAAGGCTATCGACGAGTTTGGGTATTGGAATTTGGCTCGTTTTGGGCGTCGTTTTACTGTTGACGCGACTATTATCGTTTATAAGCTTTGGTGGGACTACAATGTCTTGAGGGAGGTATATGATCGACATAAATGACATTGTTGGTAAAATGGAGGATGAGTTTAGAAGATCTGACTTCAACCACCTCGCAGCCCACCGCTGAGGTCGTGGCACCGAGAAGGCCAGGATCGAGGTCGTGGAAAATACGTAAATGGTTGCTCTAGATTCCAATAAAGCAAAGGATAGTGTGTGATCGTTGTGCGCTGAGATCGCGACTCTTCGGAAAGAAAAGGATGCGTTGAAGGGGGAGAGGAACTAGAATATGGAGTCGAATGTTGAGGCTGAGTTTGAAATCAGTCGTTTGGAAGCTAGGGTACTTCATTTGGAATCTGAAGGCTATCGGTGCAAGGTGGTGAGGTCCTTCATGATGAGTGGTGTATACCATTGGATTGAGCTACGTCAAATGGCGAAGGATGTGAAGTTCAAGATGGAACTTGGTACCGACCAAATTGATTACCTGGGATATATGAAGGAGGAGTTTCAGAAGGATATGCTCGACGTGAGCCGTGGCCCTCGTATGAAAACACCCAAAGTCGTTGATGAAGAAGAGGAAGAGCTTACGCCACCTAGAGTGGGCAATCCCTTCTACCTTATTTGGCAGAAGAAAAGAGGTCTTGTTGGGGCGACGTCCAACATAGGTGAACCCATGCCTATAGCGGCGCATGATGAGGCGAATGTCGGGGGAGAAATCGAGCCGGATGGAGTGGCAATTGCAATTCAAGATACACTCCCTAGTGCATTTGAAGGTAGCAATAGTGAATCGGTTACCCTCCCTGCCATGTTCAATGTTAGAGTGCACCTTTGGCTACTCATCTGGAGGAAAATGATGATCGCCCTTATCATGCAGTTAATGATGTCACGGGTGTGGTCCCCTTTAAGACTCCACCATTTATTAGTATCAATTCTGTCAGCGAGGTGGCAGTAGGCGCGTTAGCTGGGTCATGCATGCCCGTTGTGCCCTTGGTGAAAGTTGTCTCAGAGATGTAATGGGTAATCTAGCGGACGTTGTTTCTGCTCATGTGGTCTCTCCGGTCCCTTTTATTAACCTCGGGAACATGGTGTCTCCAAATATCTACCAGATTGAGGGGCAAATAGGCGAGATTATTGAGGAGGATGTTGAGATTTGGCCAGAGGGATGGCATGACTTTGACGGTAAGGGGCTCGGCATGTCTGAAAGGCAAATAGAGAAGAATTGCACGAGGTTCACTCAATCACTTGGAATCGTACTACGACCAGACTCACCTAGGCCCCCGAACATGTAAAGTGATGAGGGGTATCCTTGTTGAGGTCCTTTCTAGATTTGTGATAGGCTCTCATTGATTATTAACAATTTTGTTGTATTGGTTATAAGTTCATGTTTATATATAAAAAATTTGGTGTCTCATTGCCAGTTTACCACTTATTCTTTCCCCAATTTAGAAAAGGAATTTTAGAATCGTGATGATATGTCTCTGTTTTTGCGAGACTGTATGTTTGCATTCGACCACGTTGAGTCGAATGTGTGTTTCTCTTTCTTGTGGAAATCTTAGGTTTGCATTTGACTGCTACGTGTTAAATGTCCATTTCTCATTCTGGTGGAGATGTTAAGTTTACATTTGACTGCTACAGGTCAAATGTCCATCTCTCATTCTGGTAGAGATATTAGGTTTGCATTTGACGGCGGGTCAAATGTCCATCTCTCATTCTGGTGCAGATATTGGGTTTGCATTTCACGTAGTCGGGTCAAATGTCTATCTCTCATTCTAGTGGAGATATTAGGTTGCCGAGCGACAACAAATATCAAAAAACTAAGGATATAAATCTAAAGGGAATTTTACATTCGACGTCCTTTATGTTAACCACTTTTCAAACAAGGTCCTCTATGTTGACATTTAGCAAAAAACGTCATATATGTTGGAATAATTTTTATTTTTCGTCCTTCTCCACTGGACTTCGGTAGAGAAAGACGAAAAATAAAAATTATGCCAACATATAGGACGTCCAATGATAGATTTTCATTAAGTCCACCAGATTCCGACCAAAAAGGACAAAAAATAAAATTATGCCAACGTATAGGACGTTTTCTGCTAAATTTGAATGCGAAATTCCCTTAATCTAAATATGGATAATGTTGAGCCGAACACGAAGTCGAGTTGCCTACATTTCTCGTGTGATGCCTCAGGACTCAAGCTGCCATAGTTTTTGCATTAAGTTTTACATGCTGAGTGATATCAATAAGGAATAGAACTAGACGTAGTAACACCTCAAATGTTTCACATTCCACGGACAAGTCAACTTTTAGCCTTCTAGATCCTCCAAGTGGTAGTAGCCTCTGACTCTTTCATGTACGACGCCATAAGGATCGCCCACCACAGTTGCAACTTACCTACTTATTTTCTCACCTCAACATTTTCAGAACCATGTCACCGACCTTGAAATTCTTAAAACGAACCTTCTTGTCAAAACATTTTTCCATGGTCGCCTTAAAGGCCACCATGAGCTGGTATGTCTATTCTCTTGTCGATCCGATCATATCAAGATCCATTTGGCATAGTCTGGCTGATTGCTCTGGGTCGTAGTCATGTACCCGGAGGGTCGGCATCCCGATCTGCCGATACCAATACGAAGGGAGTTTTTCTGTCGATGTTCTTAGGGTAGTCCTGTAAGCCGAAATTATTCCATGCAACTTATTGGTCCACCTCTTGTATGTACCTTTTTAATGTACATTCGAGGTAGTCTTTGAAAGTGTTAGGGCCGTTTCTCTCGTGGATCAAGCTTTGATTCGATCGACCCATTGAATTATTATTGATGTTGTTTTGTTTAAATCATTAGGGTAAAGATTGAATTCAAATTGGATGTTATCTTGCTAAAGATACTATTCAACTTACCATTTAACTAACACATATCTCCTTATTATGCATCTAGACATGTTTAGGTAGCATATACAATTGGATATCGTGCATGATATTGCAAGAATCTCTCGGATAAGGCAAGGAAATATATTTGGGTTACAACTGGACAATCAGACGCGCTTATCTATAAAGAAAGAAGATCCGCTAGAGATACAGAGATCTTATTCAACAAAGGAAGAAGATCTGCGAGGTGGCAACTAAGGATCTGCAGATATTCTGCTCATGCCTATATAAGGAGAAGACTCGACACATTTAAAATGTACTTTGAAAAAGGATATTAGTGAGTGAGTACTGTATCGAGTCAAAGGTTTTTGAAGAGCATTAAGTTAGAGGAACTCTGGAGTAGCTTAGTGTGTTCTTTGATTCAATCGAGTATTCCGAAAATAAGTTAAGGGATAGTTATTGCAACCGCAAATATTAGAGGGAGTCTAAGTTTTGGGTCGATGTAAAACCTACATTGTAAATCTTAAGTAGGATACTGTTTGAGTCAAACTTTTGGGTGCAAGCCCCATGGAGTAGGACCATTTGGACCGAACCACGCTAAAATCTTTGTGTGTTCTTTACTGTTTTTATGTTTAACTGTCTTCTATTAGTTGCAACAGAAAACTAGTTTTAAAGCATAAAAATACAGTAATTTGTTCTACCTATGAGTGTAGTTGCGACTACTGTCAAGTTCAACTGCATTATATAATAAGTAGGATAGATCTAAGATCTTTCAATTGGCATCAAGAGCGGGTCACTATATTGCATAGTGTAGATTCTGGATCAAAAATCTTTTTAGTTTTGTTTTATTTAAATATTTTCATGGAGGAAATGAGGGAAGGTCTATCGACCATAAAACCTCCAATGCTGACAGCAACAAACTACTCCTACTGGAACAATCGCATGCGAAACTTCATTAAAAGCAGGACCAAAAGGCATGGAAAAGCATCCTAAAAGGGTGGACCCCACCTACTGATGAACAGGGAAGGGTCAAATCCGAGCTGGAGTGGACCGATGCGGAAGAGCTTCTTGCAAATTGTAATTCTACAGCTTTAAACATTATCCTAGTTGCAGTAGATTATGATCAATATAAAAGTATTTCTAACTGTGAAGTTGCAAGAGATGCTTGGCAGGCTATTGAGAACGCGCACCAGGGAAATGCTAAAGTACGTGCATCAAAGTTGCAACTGCGCAATGATCAATTCAACTTCATTAGAATGGAAGAAACAAAGACCATTGCGCAGTTCCATTCCAAACTCAAACACCTAGCAAGTGAAGCCACCATCCTTGAAGCTGACTTCCCAGAGTCCAGAATTGTACTGAAGCTACTAGGATCACTTCCAGGAAGATTTGCAATGAAAGTCTCAGCCATTGAAGAAGCAAAGGACATCAATACACTACCCCTGGCAGATCTCATGGGTTCCCTCACTGCATGGGAAATTAACTCAAAAGAGAAGGAGATACTATATCCAAAGGACTAGCGCTACAAGCAAACCTCCCTCAGAACAGTTCCAACACAGAAGTGGTTCAATCCCTGGCTCTCCTCACAAAGAGGTTCAATAAAATGAACAAACATTGGGTTAAAGGTAACACTTATAATAATGTTGCAAGTCCCTCTGATAACTTTAAAAAACCTTTCGCTACTAATAGACTTGACAACAAAAGGTCCGGAAAGGGTATTCAATGCAAGGAATGCCTAGGCTTTGGACATATTAGGGTTGACTGTGCAAACCTCCTTGAAAAGAACAAGAATCGAGCACTGGTTGCTTGGAGTAATGATGAATCTGAGGAAAGTGACGAGGAATCTGAAGAAGCAGCAGATATTGCACTCTCAGCTTTTATCCCATTCACTAGAGCAAACATGACAGTTGCAATTCAAGCTTCTACTGAATCTGATTCTGATGCACTGGATAGTGATGAAGAGGAACCGACAAATGACCTGGACACCATCCTCAAAAGAAACTCGGAACTAGAGGCGCAACTCAAAATTGTTTCGACGTTTGGCAGTCCAGTCAAGATGAATAACAAGATCATGGAACAGGAAAGAAAAATACTTTCACTCACAAGGGAAAGAGACCTCATATCTGCTGATCTGGACACTGCACTCAATGCACACAAAGCTCTGGAAGAGGTGTGTGATCTTACTCAGAAGGAACTGGAGTCACTAGTTAAAAATGTAAAGTTGCTCACACCAGGAACTGAAAAACTAGAGGAAGTACTGGATACTCAGAAAGTCGCAACTGGAAAGACTGGGCTAGGATACTCTGACCTAGTGTATCCCAAGTTCCTGGGAGATACAAAGATCACCATGTCAAAAGGAAGCTAGTACCCAAAGGAGTGGAAATTCTGCTAAATTACAACCAAATTCAGCCTCCTCAGGCTCAGGTACTTCCAAGTTGCAACTCATTTATTCCATTAACTAATCATAACTCTGTCAACAGATTTCCGAAAGGACGCTTTGTTCCAACTTGCCACCACTGCGGAGTACAAGGGCACATAAGGCCTTACTGCTACCAACTACGGGAATCACAACACATGCCTCATCCCATCAAGACTGGTTTAAAAACCAAGAAGAAAAGAAGGAGCCGCAGGAAGAAGAAAGTCAAGAAGACGGGAACAACAATGTCTGTTGCAATAGACCCACCAATGAAACAAGTTTGGGTTAAAAAAATTACCCAGCAATCTTACATGCCTTACAGCTTGTAATTCCACATCTCAACATACATCTTCGTCTAACTCTTGGTTCTTTGACAGTGGTTGTTCCAGGCACATGACAGGAGATAAGAGCATCCTAACCAACCTCGTTTACGAACGAAAAGGCGATGTGGTGTTTGGTCATGGAAATCGAAGAAAAATCATTGGAAAAGGAAAACTGAATGTGAAAGGTTTTCCTAAACTTAAAGATGTTTTCTATGTTGATGGGTTGCATGCTAATCTTATCAGTATTAGTCAATTGTGCGATAATGACCTGTATGTTCCTTTTACCAAAGATGAATGTGAGGTAGTAGATCAGAATCAAAACAGGGTTCTACAGGGACTAAGGAGTGCTGAAAATTGCTATACTATGGTAAACTGTAACTCTGCCATTAGATCTCTAACTTGCAACTTTAGCACAGATAATCTTGCAGATCTCTGGCACCAAAGACTTGTTCACATCAACTTCAAGGCTCTTTCTCACCTTTCCAGCAGCCAAAGTGTGAGAGGTCTGCCTAAGCTTGGACCAAAACCCCTTGAGAAATGTGGATCTTGTCTTGAGGGGAAATAGAAGAAAGTAAGCCATGCAGTGTTGCAACACACCCCTTCTGTAAGAATCCTTGAACTCCTCCACATGGATCTAGTAGGACCCATCCAAAAAGAAAGCATCTCAGGTAAACGATATATATTTGTGTGTGTAGATGATTTCTCACGATTCACATGGGTTGAATTTTTAAAAGAAAAAAATGAATCCTTTATGGTTTTCAAGAACCTGTGCAACACTGTTGCAACTGAGAAAGATCTACCTGTCAAAATGATCCGTAGCGATCATGGGAAGGAATTTGAAAATTCCAGTTTCAATAGTTTATGCTCTGACAAAGGCATATTTCATGAGTACTCATCCCCGATAACACCACAACAAAATGGTGTAGTGGAACGAAAGAACAGAACCCTGGTTGAAATGGCCCGAGTTATGCTAAGCTCGAAAAAACTGGCCCTTAAGTTCTGGGCGGAAGCAGTAAATACTGCATGCTACGTCACGAACCGAGTGTATCTACGCCCAGGTACAACTAAAACTGCAATATGAACTATGGAAAGGTAAGCATCCAAATGTTCAACATTTTCACGTATTTGGTTGTGCTTGCTATGTACTCAATGATAGAGAACCTAGAGGTAAGTTCCAACCCAAGTCTGATCTGGAAATATTTGTAGGTTACTCTCGCAATAGTCATTCATACCGCATATTTAATGTTCGTACCCAAATTGTAGTGGAGTCATCTAATGTTGAATTTGATGACTACAAGGACTTCGCTGCAACCTCCTCAGAAGTCAAAATCACGAAGCTGGTAGAAGCGGAGGATGAGCGACCGCCAAATATGTCCAAGAATCCCATTCAGGTTGCAACTGATTCTGTTGAACCCCAAGTTGCAACCGCTTCTGAAGCATCAGGAGAAGGTGTCTCACCACCAGAGACAGGTGAAAGAACTGAACCTCTAGAGGCACCACCTCACATTAAAAGAAACCACTCACCTGAGGCTGCCATTGGTGAGATGAGTGAGGGCATCCGCACACGAGATCTTCCACGCAAATGGTATGACCAAATGGTGCGGTTTGTCAGTTACACCTCCAAAATTGAACCCAAAAATGTCAAAGAGGCACTCTTAGAAGAAGCCTAGATTGAAGCTATGCAAGAGAAACTGAATTAGTTCGAAAGGAATGACGTATGGGAACTAGTACCTAGACCTGATAAAGTAAATATCATTGGTACGAAGTGGATATTCAAGAACAAGACTGATGAGCCGGGGAATGTTATTCGAAACAAAGCGCGACTCGTTGCACAAGGCTACACACAAGTCGAAGAAGTGGATTATGAAGACACTTTTGTACCAGTTGCAAGACTGGAATCCATTAGGCTCTTACTTGCAGTCGCATGTGTCATGCGCTTCAAGTTGTTTCAAATGGATGTCAAAAGTGCCTTCCTGAATGGGTACCTAAATGAGGAAGTTTATGTGGAACAACCCAAAGGGTTTATTGACCCATATTTTCCCAATCATGTTCTAAAACTCAATAGGGCACTGTATGGTCTCAATCAGGCACCACGTGCGTAGTACGAAAGACTCGTTGTTCACCTTCTAGAAAAGGGATACACCAGAGGGAGTGCAGATCGAACCCTGTTCTTTAAACACTTTGGCACACACATTTTGATTGCACAAATATATGTTCATGACATTGTATTTGGTTCTACCTCCACTATCCAGTTGCAACAATTCATCTCTGTTATAAAAAATGAATTTGAAATTAGTATGGTTGGCGAACTCACATACTTTCTTGGTTTACAGGTGAAACATCAGAATGATGGGATATTCATATCCCAGACAAAGTATGCCAAGAATCTCATCAAACGATTTGGGCTTGAACATGCTAAACCGATGAAGACTCCCATGGGTTCCACTGATCAACTCAGCAAGGACGATAGTTGCAACTTAGTGGATGCCAGTCTCTACAGGAGCATGATTGGCGGTCTGTTACCAGACATATGTTTCACTGTTGGAGTATGTGCGCAATATCAATCCAATCCTAATGAGTCTCATCTAAAGGCTGACAAAAGGATCATTCAATATATCGCAGGTACATCTGAGTTCGGTCTTAGTTACAACTTTAACAATAACCTTTCACTTGCAGGTTATTGTAATGCCGACTGGGCTGGTTGTGCTGATGATAGGAAGAGTACCACAAGAGGATGTTTTTATCTAGGCACTAACCTTGTGTCATGGTTCAGCAAAAAACAACACTCCATCACCCTGTCCACGGCTGAGGCAGAATACATTGTTGCAGGGAGTTGTTGCACCCAGCTAGTCTGGATGAAGCAAATGTTGGAATATTACGGTATCACTTAAAATGAAATTCTCCTTTACTGCGATAACACCAGTGCTATTAACATTTCGAAAAATCATGTCCAACACTCATGCACTAAGCATATTGATATTAGATATCACTATATCAGAGAACTGGTAGAGGCTAAGACTGTTGAGCTATATCATGTGTGTACCGACCTTCAACTTGCAGACATCTTTACGAAGGCTCTAGATGTTACACGATTTGAGCACCTACGAAAGTCTTTAGGCATCTGCCTTATGTGAATTGCAATAGGGACCCTGTTGCAACTAAGGGTGACAGTTATGTTTTCAATTACACATCCCATTGATGAACAATCCTCTTGGTTACTTTTGTCAGATGTCTTCTCAGTCCCAACTGGTGTTCAACAAAACAAAATTTGAATGCGCGTGTGCAAAAGCATTCAGCAAGCCAGCTACACAAATTTGTAGTTGCAACTGGAAAAAGCTACCTGACCTAAAAGAATCAAGAGTGAAAGCTATCAATTCTTATCCCACGCGTCCACTCATTGAAAAGAGCTACCTTGTTCACAAACGAGTCAGCGTGAAAGCTACCAGTTGCTTGCAAAAACTGACTTCAGTTGTAACTGAGGAGCCAACACGATCAGATTTCTTTTGGACTCAGTTCTCCTTATGGGGTTTGTAATTTTAACTCAGAATTTTTTATCCTTTGGGGCACATTGTCGCTGCGTGTTTTAATTCTAATTAACTGTGGAGTCCTAATTATCTTGAGAGGGTAATTATGCTCGTGTAACATTAGGTAGCTTTTAAAAATTATGTATGTATAGATAAGGATACTTCCCATGATTAGCTCTACATGATTTGACTCTATCCTTTCTTTGACTTAGAATATCTTTCACTTGAGATTCTGTTACCAGTGTGTTTTGGAGGGAAAGTTTCCCCCCTTTTCTTAGGGCTACGACTATATTAATTGCCCCTAATACATGTTCTGATTTTCATTACCTTCTCTCTCCTTACACTCTCACCGTCTCTCTAGTGCTCTCTGTTTTTTTTCTCTCTCTCAGATGGGTAGATCAATGAAACGCTCGGCCGATGTGCACTCCGACTCTGTTGAACCTATCACAATGGATCCACTACAGTTTCTCCCTCCTTCACCACCACCATTTGCAGAACATCCTGATGAGGCAGATGACCAAGTTCCTCCTCCTGGTCAATCATCTCCGACCACCACTTCGCTGCCTTCTCCACCACGATCCCCGGCTAGGGCCTCTGCCACGAACAAGGGCAAGGCCAAAATCGGTGAATCCTCCACTGCCCAGGATGTACCTGGTGATGCTGAGTACGAACCCTCTGTCCCTTCATCTGCTGCTGGTGTCGCAACCAGGAAGAGAACCAAAGTCCTCGCTCGTAAGTCCGTCCATCCAAGGAGCCTGCATAAGATCTCTGAGCAGTCTGCAACTGAGGGTGAATCCGATGACGATGCTCCCACAGAACCAACTGTAACTGAAGATGAACCGGCCCCAAAGAAGCACCGCCAGGCCCCTGCCTCCAAAAAGACGGTCATCCCCTCTTACAGAGGAACAATTTTCTTACCCAGAGGTTGCACCTGCACCTCTCGCCCTTAAGTCTGCACGAGCTTTCTCCGTCAATTTCTATACTCATGAAGCCTAGACTCGCTTCACGGCCTACCTGAAGCGCACTCTGGTGGAGGAACGCCCACTTGATGAAAAGTCCTACGCCAACACGGACATTCTGGATTTGCTGACTGGAAGGGGTTGGCTGGCCGCAACTCAGAATGCCAGCAGCTACTCGAAAGTGCTGGTCCAAGAATTTTATGCCAACGTGACTCTACAGCTGGACACCGAGGGTTCTCTCCAATGCCACATGATCTATGTGCGTAAGACTGTCTGCCCGTTTACCCCAGCCATTATCTATGCTGCTATGGGTGTCCCTGAGGTGGACACTGGTGATCAATCTGAGTTGCGACTGGAGCGCAACATGAACAAAGTTGCAACCGAGCTCACTGGCGGGCTTATCCGTTCTTGGCCCACATGCCCCCTCACCACTAGTGATCTCACCAACATGTACAATTTACTTTTTCGCATCCTAGTATGCCATTGGATGCCCTGTACCCATGTCTCCTTTATGCACGCGGATGTCGCAAGTGTCCTTTTTCGAATTGGCACGGGTATACCGATTGATCAGGGGAAGCTTGTGTTTGATCGCATCTACCGTGAGGCCTTTCAAGATGCACATCTCTCCCTTGGTTTCCCGACCCTCATCTACCGCATCATCACTACCCACGTGCCATCCCTCAAAGCTAAGAAAGAGGAGCTCACAAGTGTACAAGCCATGCGGGCCAGTCCCAAGGTGGTCAACAAACCACCACCATCTCCAGCTGCAACTGGCATACCTTCCAAGAAGGGTTCAGGATCACTGCCTGACACCTCCGCCAGTCTTGAAGGCATTCACATGGAGCTGTCACGACTCGCAGACCTGCTTGAAAAGCTGGCTAAGTCTCATGAGGAGATGGGCACCTCGCTGGCCATTCAAGCCTCCAAGCACGATTGCCTGTTAGCCCAGACTGGTGCGAGCACCCCTTGATTCGTTTTCTCAAAAAGGGGGAGAAGTTTGGGTAGGTAGGTTGGGTAGTTTCAAGTCAGGGGGAGTACTTTTTGTTAACTCTGAACAATCTCTGTTATTATTCCTGTCGTTTTGTCGGATGGTTGCACCGATGTTACAACCACTAACCTTTGATACTGTCTCTATTACTTGCATTGTGGACACTATTTCTTATGACATCCTAACCACTTGTGCAGATGGATAAATGATTTTGACAAAACAAATCAAATGGGGAGATTGTTAGGGCCGTTTTTCTCGTGGATCAAGCTTTGATCGGATCGGCCCATTGAATTATTATTAATGTTATTTTGTTTAAATCATTAGGGTAAAGATTCAATTCAAATTGGATGTTATCTTGCTAAAGATATTATTCAACTTACCATTTAACTAACACATATCTCCTTATTATGCATCTAGACATGTTTAGGTAGCATATACAATTGGATATCTTGCATGATATTGCAGGAATCTCTCGGATAAGGCAAGGAAATATATTTGGGTTACAATTGGACAATCAAGCGCGCTTATCTAATAGGAAAGAAGATTCGCTAGAGATACATAGATCTTATTCAACAAAGGAAGAAGATATGCGATGGTTGCAACTAAGGATATGCACATATTCCGCTCATGCCTATATAAGGAGAAGACTCGACACAGTTAAAATGTACTTTGAAAAGGATATTAGTGAGTGAGTACTATATCGAGTCAAAGGTTTTTGAAGAGCATTAAGTCAGAGGAACTCTGGAGTAGCTTAGTGTGTTCTTCGATTCAATCGAGTATTCCGAAAATAAGTTAAGGGATAGGTATTGCAACCGCAAATATTAGAGGGAGTCTAAGTTTTGGGTTGATGTAAAACCTACATTGTAAATCTTAAGTAGGATATTGTTTGAGTCAAACTTTTGGGTGCAAACCCCGTGGACTAGGACCATTTGGACCGAACCATGTTAAAATCTTTGTGTGTTCTTTACTGTTTTTATGTTTAACTGTCTTCTATTAGTTGCAACAGAAAACTGGTTTTAAAGCATAAAAATACAGTAATCTGTTCTACCTATGAGTGCAGTTGCGACTACTGTTAAGTTCAACTGCATTCTATAATAAGTAGGATAGATCTAAGATCTTTCACAAAGTTTTGTCAGTTGACTCTACCTGGCAATTTACCTGAGGATGTGAGAGCGACGTGATAAACTGATAATTTTTTTGCTCCTCACACCAAGATTTGATTCCTTTTCCTATGTATTATCAGTCGTTGTCGGATACCATAACTTTTGGAATACCGAAACGACATATTATGTTCTTCAAGATAAATTCAATCATGTTATTTTCCATGATGGTTGCCATCTCTTCTTCTTCTACCCACTTTGTATAATACTCCACTGCCACAACTAGGAATTTCTTTTGCCCCTTCGCAATTGGGAGTGGTCCTACAATGTCAATTCCCCACTGATCGAACGGGCAAGCAACGTCCAAGGCTTGCATTGGTTGGGCCGTCTTGTGAGTCAAGCTAGCATGAAACTGGCAATTGTGTCGTGAATAAGCTATTGCACCCTTGAGGAGAGTGGGCCAGTAATACCCTTGACGGAGGATGCGTTGCGCCAGTGCTCGTCCCCCCAAATGGTTCCCACAACTCCCCACGTGAATCCTCTTGAGGCGGAGATAAACATCGCAAAAGTGGTCCCTCAAATGAACGCATATAGAGTTCACCATTGTGAATCGTAAATCTAAAGGCCTTATAGCGCAACCTGCATCCAACGTTTGGATTATTCGAAAAGGTGTCGTCGGAGAGGTACCGAAAGATCTCATCCTTCCACAATGGTAATTCAATCACCGGTAGTATGTAATCCACGGTGGCCCACACCTTGTCGTACTTGGATATCCCAATCGCGGGCTTCTCCATTGTCAAAAAAGTCACGCGCTTTTGCATGTAGATTTTCGAAGAGCTAGCAAATTTTGACAATGCGTCGCCCTTGGTATTCTCGGTGCACAAAATTTGCAGAAGATCGAAAAAGGAAAACTTGCTGGCTAGGTCCTTAAGCTTAGCCGAATATAATACCATCATTTACTCTTTGGCCTCGTACTTTTCAGAGAAATGGTTGGCCACCAGCTACGAATCCGTGAATACTTCCAAATGATCAACATTGAGGATTTGGGCCATGCGTACACATGCCAATACAACTTCGTAATTTTCCTCATTGTTGGTTACAAGAAAATTTAGGCTAATGACGAATTCAAATTCGCAGCGGTAAGACGAAAGCAAATGTACCCTGGCCCCTCCTCCATAATTGGTTGCCGAACCATCCACATGGACCAATCACATGGAGGTGTCACAGCTCATGCTTGGCTGGCCGAAAATTACCCAAATGAAGCTTGTTGTACCTACAACACTTTTTGTAGTGTCTCTACCATAAAATCGACCAATGCCTTGGGCTTGATTGTCGTACGAAGAGGAAATTCCAGACCAAATTTGCTAAGCTCAACTGCCAATTTGACAAGTTGCCTGGAAGTTTCTAGTCTTGCCATCACTTGCTTCAAAGGTTTGTCAGTTACAATCATTATCGGGTGCGACTGAAAGTTCTGCCACGGTCTTCTTGTTGTCGCCACTAATGCAAGGGAAAAAAGCTCTATCTCCAAATAATTCTTCTCAGCACCCTGCAGCACTCTGCTCACATAATGTATCATGAGCTTCTGGGCTTCCCCTCTCTCTTACCAACACTGTGTTCATGGCATGTGAAGATACCGCCAAATACAAGTACAACATCCCTCCCTGATTGGGCTTTGCTAAGAGTGGTGGGCTCACTAGATACCTCTTCATCTGCTGGAAAGCTGCCTCACGTTCCCCTATCCAAACAAAGTCCTTACTCTTTCTCATTACCTTGAAGAAAGGAAAATTCTTCTGTGTTGAAGTCGATATAAATCTTCTAAGAGCTGCTACATAATGTATCGAGAGCTTCCGGGCTCCAATCTTCCTTACCAACATTGTGCTGATGGCATGTGAAGATACTGCCACATACATGTAAAACATCCCTCCCAGATCGAGCTTCGCTAAGAGTGGTGGGCTCACTAGATACCTCTTCATCTGTTGGATAGTTGCCTCACATTCTGTTGTCCAAACAAAGTCCTTACTTTTCCTCATTACATCGAAGAAAGGAAAATTCTTCTCTGCTGAAGTCGATATAAATCTTCCAAGAGCTGTTAGACAAGGCATTGTACATCTTTGATTGTCCTTGGTGAGACAAGCTCCAACACCGCCCTAATCTTATCGGGGTTTTCCTCAATGTCTCTCATTCATTGCATAACCGAAAAGCTTGCCTGCCGTTACTCCAAACGTGCATTTCTTTGGGTTTAATTTCATCCCATAATTTCGCATAATAGATAAAGCCTCATCCAAAGGCTAGATATGCTCCTCTACCTTCAAGCTTTTGACCAACATGTCATCAATGTAGACCTCCATTGACTTGCCAATCAAATTTTAGAACATTTTGGCAACTAATCTCTGAAATATTGCGCCATCATTCTTCAAGCCAAACAACATTACTCACGGCCGTAAAATCTGATTAAAACTACTTTTAGCATCCATCATACTCAACAACGCGCAACCCATCGTCGAGTCTACTAACAAATCAATCCTTGGAAGGTGGAAAGGATCACGTGGGCAATGTTTGCACAAATCTGTGTAGTCAACACATATTCTCCATGCCGCTCCTTTATTGAGCACCAACACTAGATTGCTCAACCATTCCAAAAACCTAATCTCATAGATGTGTCGTGCTCACAATAACTTCTAAACCTCCTTCTTTGCTGCTTCGTTCTTCTCTTTGCTAAAGTCACGTTTCTTCTGTCTGATTGGCTTGGCATCCGGGTTAACATTCAGCTTGTGTAGAATTATCCTTAGATCAATTCCATGCAAGGAAAATATATCTACATTAAGCCTAAGTCAATTTACTAAGGGGTTTTCACCTGTCGGCTCATCACTGTACCAATTCTTATGGTCTTTTTAACATATTTCCTAACACAACTGATTTGAACTCCCCTAACGGTTCCATCTTCGACTCCTCCCGTTGTCTCATAGCCTGACGCTGGCATTTTTCTCTGCCCTGCTCTTGGGATTTAGGTCATATCCACTTCTCAAGCTTCTCGAGGCTAACCTTCTTCTTCTTGCTCCAACTGCTGGAATGGTATTGCTTCTCTTAACCATTCTACCAGTCTGAACTCCTTCGGGTAATCGACAGTGTCCCAATACATGACACCAATAATTTGGTGTTATTTCGTCTAGGTTACAATACATTGAAATTATAGTACAATCGAGACTAAAATAAACCAAACTATGCTAGCCAGTTACAAGGAAATAAACGTGCTTTGTATGGAACACCTATTACACGATAAAAGCCTAAAATGACTAAAGTAACCTTGAACAGTCGAACTAGGAACGATCAAAGATAGGACAATTCGACGTTGAAATAATGATTGACTTTCAGGCAAGTCGAATGGGCTTGGATTCGACCCTGATAACTCTTGAACGAAATTGACTAATTGATAACGGTCGAATTGGAGGGTAGATCGATCGAACCGAAGAACTCTCGAACTTGAATAACAATCGAATAACCTGGCTCGATTATTGTAGGGTTGGTGAACAATAATTAATGATATAACATTAATCTTAGGATCCGGGGTTTTTATAGACCTTGGGGTGCGAGACTCGTTTCGCAAAAAAAGGCAATAACAATCGAAAACCATTGTTTGATCGTTCAGGAACTATCGAACATCTTGGTTAGACTTTTCTGTTTGGGCCATTAATGGGTCAGGTCGTCCGAATGCATTTATGGGCCACCTAAAACACGCTCACCACCATTAATATGCATAGCATTTTTAGCTCATGAAATTATCAATATTTTAGAATTTATGTCAATCATGTTTCTTAGAAAAATGAATTAATTTTTAGGGATAAAAGCATCAAGGCCCCTGAACTATACGCGTTTTTTCCACTTGCCTCCTGAACTAATTTAATAAGCATTTTGCCCCTCGAACTATGCTTATATGTTCGATTTGCCCCTTCGTCGGATTCTGTCGAATATTCCTCGGAATATTCCATTCTCGTGCGACTCACGTGAGGGTCAGAAGGGCATTTTTGGTACATATTTTGGAGTGTAAAGTTCATGAAAATTCCCCCTCAAACTATGATTTTAAGTGTGGTTTGCCCCTTAAACTATTGTAAAGTACCCCTTAAACTATTGTTGTGCGATTTGCCCCCTGAACCGTATTTTGGACAACATTTTGGTATGAAAAATATTATTTTTGGCCATAAGGGTCTTTGCTTACCATTTTTGCATTAACTACCTTTTTTATGAAGCATAAAATACTTCTAATATGAAGCGTAAACTACTTTTTTTTTCTTTTAAGATCGAGTAGCATAAACCATTACTCTAATGCATTCATTCACTTCAGCGAAAAATACAATTTACATTCACTAAATGCCTTAGTATATCCTATATATTACACCAAAATGGATGTCTTAGAACATTGATATAATATTCACCAGATACAGTACATTAAAATCATTACAAAACATTTTCCATAATATGAAAACAAGTTAGCTACTAGCCACTAATGAGGTCTTCATTTCTTAAGCTTGGAAGCAATGGCTTTGTCGAGGGGGAATGCTATTGCTCCTCATTCACCGTAACTACTCAAGCTTGTTCCAACCAAACTTCAAATCCTTCTACAAACACCAAATGAAAAGCAGAGGTTAGCAAAATATTAGATTTCCACCTAAACAAACAAACATTAGCTAATTCAATGCAAATACTCAATTTAATGCACATATACTTCAACTACCTAACAAATTCAAATTATCCAAAAATATTTCACAAATTAAGTAGCAAATTTCATATTCTCAATAGTGCGCCACTGACCCAATTACAAAGTTCCTATAAAGCAGTATTGAAAAAATTGTACGCTTACACGAACCATAGATATACATCAATTAACATTTGCATAATCACCTCAATCACCTCAACTAGTCAACTACAACTAAAATGGACGAAATAGTCGTAATGCATAATAATCACCAGCTCGTTTATAGAATTACGTAATAGCTACAATCATTCACTAACAACATATAGCCTAATTCATTCTCAAAACTCAACGTAACTACTCAATTTTGTTTCAACCAAACTAACAAATGCTTCAACAAACACCAATCCAAATTAGAAGTTAGCTAAACATTTGATTTCATCTAAACAAATCAATCTCTCGAAAACCTAATTTAACGCGAATAGTTAAAATTTCATACACAGATAACTCCAATAAGCTACGAAATTCAACTAGATCTCCAAAATTCTCAACAATGTGCCACTGGTCCGATTACTTAAATTCATACAAAGCATCATCAAGAAAAGTATTCAGACACGAACTATACATATGCATCTGATTCACATATGTGTATTACGATACAAAGTACGTGCTTGGCATCTTGGAACCAGGAAGCTTGTTTTCTAATTGCGTCCATTAACGAACTCGATCAACTCGAAGACCTAACCCACCAACTAACGTTTGAAACGAATGATTATTAGCCGTGAAAGTACTCGAAAATCGCTGTTGCGAACCCGAGATGTGTCGATTTCGTGTGGGTTGCTAGTAATTTGGACGAATTCGATGTGATTTGAGAGAGAAATTGGATGAAGAACCCTAATTTCATAGTTTCCAAATTTTTGGCTAAGTATGAAATGTGATGTTTTTGTTTGCCCCGTCAACTTAGTAGTGTAGTTTTTTTTAATTAAAAAAACTAAACTGACGAAAATATGCTTCCGACCCTCACGTGAGTCGCACGAGAATGGAATATTCCGAGGAATATTCGGCGGAATCCGGCGAAGGGGCAAATCGAACAGATGAGCATAGTTCAAGGGGCAAAACGCTTATTAAATTACTTTAGGGGACAAGTCGCAAAAACGTGTATAGTTTAAGGGATTTGATGCTTTTATCCCTAATTTTTATACAGAGCACTTGCAACAGCTCGAAAATATAGAGGAGGCCTCAAAATAATTTGAAACTGCTCACAAATTCTTATTTGTTAGGGATGGTTGCATTTGAATTTTAGTATCAAAAGAAATATGGGTTTAATTACAAAATA
Organism: Linaria vulgaris; assembly: GCA_948329865.1. Classification (NCBI taxonomy): domain Eukaryota; kingdom Viridiplantae; phylum Streptophyta; class Magnoliopsida; order Lamiales; family Plantaginaceae; genus Linaria; species Linaria vulgaris. The sequence continues at coordinate 80,882,300 of OX415250.1, forward strand.
CTCGTTTAATATTTAAATTATTTAAAGGAATCTCTAACTTTCAGAAAATTTTAAATCTTCTCTTCAACTGAAAAGTATAAGAGAACACCATTTGAAGTTTTTTAATTATTACCGGTAAATCACATTTCTTGTGATTTGAGAGAGTTATTTCTTTAACTTAATTAAAGGTCATGACTCATAACCAACTTTCAAATTTCATATAAGCCAACTTGAAGCGGTGATTCTCTGCTCTCTCTCTAGAGCTCCTTTTGTAAGGATTTGTCTTCTTTTGACATTCTTCCCTTTCACTTCTCCCGTCTTCTTCTTCTCCTCTCTCTCCTCCTCCCCTCTTCTGTAGTTGCTCTCCCTCTTCGATCCATGGAGAAATTTAACAGTCAAGTCCAGATTCAAAAGAATACGCTTCATTTCGACCCTCTCCCCCCAACACCTCTAAATCCGCAAATCCCTAACCCTCATATGGAAAATCAACCAAAAACCATTGTAGCCAAAGCTATCACTGATAAGCAACTAAACAATCAAGCTTTCAAAACCACTCTCCTCCAATCTTGGGGAATCAGATACCAGCTGGAAATTAACCACATCCATAAAAACACGTTTGTGTTTGTTTTCAATAACCACAATGATGTTGACAGAATAATACGCCAAGGACCTTGGAACTTCAAAGGTCATCTTGTCACTCTCAACATCTGGCCTCCAGACAAACCTTTCGATGACCTGGATCTTTCCAAAACACCGATATGGATAAGAGCCTTCAATATTCCAGTCTATTTCATCTCTCAAGGACTGGTAGAATCGATAGGTAATTCAATTGGAAAGTTCATTTCAGCAAATATCAAAGAAGGGGCAAAATGGAATCGCTACATCAGAATCCGTATCGAACTCAACAATGAAGAACTACTCACAAATCACTGCATGCTAAGGGTAGCTAACTGCTCTGAGTTCAAAGTCAACATTCAATACGAGAGACTGGGTGATTTCTGCTTCCATTGCGGTCTACTCGGTCACAAAATGCAGGTTTGTCCTCAAATCCCTGACTTAGACAATCTTCCTGAATCATATATGTTTGGGCCTTGGTTAAAATCGGAGAACAACATAGAACACCCCAAAATCCTTCCCCGTCCGACACTATACCCTCCACCACCTCTACCAGCCGCCACTATAATCCCTAACCCTAGCCCTTCAACCCAGTGGATGAAAACCCTAGACTTCCCAAAGTGCTTTCTGCTGGTCAAACCTCAGAAAGCAGAAAAAACACTTTTCCGGTAAATCCCACTGATAAAGATATCATTTCTGAAGCAACCATCTCTCTATGTCAGCTTTACTTGGGCAAACAAAAAGTGTCGGATAAAGACAACTCCTATTATCAAAGCATGGCAAATAACCTTAAAATATCTCCACTTGATATGTCATATGACTTAAAAATAGTCACTGAAGATAAATCAACGACCCATGCTGCCTCAACCTTAGCTGGAGAAATGATACTTAAGTCCAATCAGCCTTTACACACAACAATAACTCTTCCTACTCTCTTACCTACCTTAACAACCTTATCCACCCTCTTAAACTGCCCACAGGGAAAAAGAAGTTCTCCATCTCTCCACTCCCTCCAAAACTCAAAAAAAACCCTTTTTCAGAACCCCACTATCCAACTATTTGTCAACATCTACCCCTGAACCCTCCCTTCAAACTACTCCAATAGACACCATGGCTACAAACACTGTGATTCAGGAAATTTTCTTGGAAGGGGCTTTGATAACAAAGCGCATTAGATCATTTAGACCTAAATCTGCAGTTATCATCAAAGAAATTGAAAACCCTCAAAACTCAGAACCAACTGGCGCCATCTCTGTGGCTAATTCATCTGCCAAAATCCCCTCTCCTTCCAGTGAACTATCATGCTCCAAGCTTATCAAAATCAAGGCCCGAGAGGGGGACACAAACTGATGTCTCTTAAAATAATTGTGTGGAACTGCCAAGGGTTGGGTCAACCCAAGGCAGTTAGGGCTCTGGATGGCCTACTTGCTTCTGAAAATCCAGACATTCTATTCCTTTCTGAAATCAAATCTAGCAACTTGCTTCTTGTCTTCAAATCTCTGAAAGCTAACAAGCTCATTCACTCTCATCTCTCCCCTCCCATTGGAATTTCAGGTGGCATCTGTATAGCCTGGAAATCCAATGTTTCTCTCTCTCTCTCTCCTCTCTTCCTCTCCTTGGTTCATTCACTGTAATATTCTCTTCCCTCTCTCTAATAATTCTTTGTCTTGGTACTTCACAGGGATTTACTGTCCTTGTGAAGAAAATCTCAAATTAGCTTTTTGGAGTTCTATCAAAGAACTGAATGTGACCGTTAACTCTCCATGGATAGTAATGGGAGATTTCAACTCCATTTTGACTCAAGAGGAGAAAAAAGGAGGCAACCTCTTTAACCCTTCTTCCAATAATATCTTCCAATCTTCTCTTGATACTCTTGATCTTTCTGATATTGGTTTTAAAGGTAAGATCTTTACCTGGAGCAACAACAGACCAGATGAAGGTAACATCAAATTGAGACTAGACAGAGGTGTAGCAAATCAACCATGGCTCACTTTCTTTCCTAAATCCTCCCTCCACCACCTCCCAGCCATTGGTTCTGATCACAAGCCTCTCCTCCTCATGACTGATTCTCAAAGCCCCACTGGCCATAAACCCTTCAGATTTGAGACCATGTGGTCTCTGGACCCCTCCTGTCATGACACTATTCAAAAATCCTGGAACAATACCTTATCTCTCACTCCTCCTTTCAAACTTGTGGCAAACTTTAAGGCTGTTAAAAAGGCTTTAACTTCCTGGAATAAAGTTCATTTTGGCAACTGCTTTACTATCTTGAAAGATATTATCAAAGCTATTGATACTTTGCAGGACAAGGTACCATCAGCTGCCAACATCCAAAAAGAAAGAATTCTGCAGCAGAAACTGGATGCCACAAGGAAAAGGATAAAAATTCAATGGAACCAAAAGGCAAAAGTCAAATGGATTGAAGAAGGTGATGCAAATTCCAGATTTTTCCATCTCTCCACAATCTTCAGGGGTAAGGTTAACAAAATCCATTTCATAGACACTAATTCAGGTAACTCTGCTACCTCCTGGACTGATATTGGTTGCTCTTTTCAAAATTACTTCGTGAACCTGTTTAACACTGACTACAACCATTCCACTTACCCTCCCTCCTGATTTAGAGAATTTATTTAACTATGTGATATCATCTGATGATAACAATTCTCTATGCACCATTCCCTCCCACTCTCTCATCAAGAAAACTTTTTTCAACATGGATTCTAACTCTAGCCCAGGACCTGATGGTCTTAATCCTCACTTCAAAAAAAATACTGGTCAATCATTGGCTCTGATGTGATAAAAACCGTTAGAGACTTCTTCTCTAACAAACCCATGCCCAGAGCCTTGAACCACACTTTCATAGCTCTTATTCCTAAGAATGAAAATGCTTCCAGAAATGACCAGTACAGGCCCATCAGTCTTTGTAATGTTATTTACAAAGGAATCTCTAAAATTCTTGCTGATAGATTAAAAGTTAAGTCCTCTTTGAATCGGATTGCCAGAAGCTCATTGAGATGATCAATGACCCATGTTCTATTCCTGACTGGACTGCAAAAGCTTATATTGATGAGATACTGAAGTTCAAACTTAACTGGCCTTCTTGGTCTTTCAAATTTATTTTCCGTTCAATTAATTCTGCTGCTCTCAATTTAGCCCAATGGGCTAAATTCTGGAATTGGGATGGAATGGTTCCTAAATCCCTACTCCCAAATTCTATTTTTTGTGATGGGGGATACCCCATTTTGAACTACTGTATTTAATTATTCATGCAAGTTCTAATTTATCAAAAAAAAACTTGAAGCGGTGAAGCGCAATTACCACTCCAGGACCACAAATGCAAAAGGAAAAAACTGCAAATAAAAAACGAAACTCCTTGCGTGTGCGCGAAAGTGCCCTATAGTTTATATTTATTGATTAGTACAACCACACCCATTTCACGCATGGAATTGAATAATCGAATAAAGGAAAATGGCGAAATAAATTAAAGCTTGTTTCTTTTTCTTCTTGTAATCACAAGAAATATTTGTACAAAAATTACTATATAAATCAAGTAATTATAGAAGTTTATGAATTTCCAAAAGAACTCAAATTTAAAAATATCATGATCGTACCTCTTCTGCTTCAAATAATTTACCAATTTGAAATCTTATCGGATTAACACAAAATATAAACTCATATACATTACTTATAATGTTTGGTCAGTCATAATAGTTTTTGACCTACTTTTGTTTGACTTGTCCCGTGAGCATGAATGAAAGTTCATTTTAAGAGCATATTTAGGTTTGCTCAGTATTAGAAACTTTTTGTTATATTTCGAAATTTTTGAGGTGTCTCAAAAATACGTAAAATTGGTTATTTCAAAGTATAAAGAAGTACTTCGTTTTTTATGGAGCTATGAAACGAAAATGTTTAAGCATTTTTTTTTTTGAAAAGAAAAGATTTGTAAAATTATTCTATTATAAACGTGGTATAATCATGTAAATTTGCATTTGATGATTACATTGGCAATTTATGTTTGGTTATTATAAGATTGAAGAAGAGAATTTTAGTTACTCCTACTCCTCCTCCGAATTAAAGCTAAAGTTTCAAAAAATGTTTACCAAGTGTGCGACACATGTAATAAATCACGTGAAATTCATGCCACTCTTTCACATTAACATAACAAAAGGCAGAAAGATACATTGAACTCATCATCTTTAACATTAATAATATAAGGTCTTTTGATAAAGACATGCTTTTCTTACCTTAACTCAAGTGCGTTCCTCATGTTCTTTTTTTACTTTTACATAATTTTACCTGTTTCTTTTCCGTGAACAATTTACTTACAGTAAGTACACTAGTAGAGTAACCTGTAAAAATATACCCAAGTTTATAAATATTGGGGTTTCTTGTGTTGCCATTAGCTTCTCTCCTTTCATCTCATCTCACAGGATATAAAGTTGTTACCTTTCTTTCTGGGTAAAATGAAAGAGGTAAGGAGAATGAATATTGAGCTTCAAGATTCTTGCTTCTGCTGAAATTCAGGGTTAGAACTCAATATCTTTTATACCCTTTTAATTAATTATACAATGGATGCAAATTAGGTCTATTTTGTTGTTTCCCTCCTCTGATTTTAGGGTTTATAAGATTGGGTTCTCAAGTTCTGTGTCTATTTTGAATCTTGATTTTTTTCTGTGAGATGGGGAATAAGTTGTGGTTAAATGATGAGGATAAAGGTGTGGTTGAGCGAGTAGTCGGTAGGGAAGCGGCCGAGTATTTTGCTTGGTCGGCTTCCAATGGCGTGTTGTCGGAATTCGCTGCATCCGGTGGCGATCTCGGTGTGCAGGAGGCATTGTGCGAGATCGTGGAAGGAGCCGATTGGACTTACGCCATTTATTGGCATGTTTCCAAGTCTAAATCTGGTAAATCTGCCTTGATATGGGGTGATGGTCATTGCAGAGAGCCCAAGGAAGGTGAGGATGAGGATGAGGCTGATGATGCTTCAAACGATGGCAAATCCAAGCAAGGGGATGTTAGGAAACGAGTGCTTCAAAAGATTCATGCCTGTTTCGGAGGATCGGAGGATGATAACGTTGCTGCTAAGTTGGATCAAGTCTCAGATGTGGAGATGTTTTATCTCACGTCCATGTACTTTGCGTTTCCTTTCGATAAGCCTTCTATTCCTTCGCAGTCATTCAATTCCGCTAGATCAATATGGGTTTCTGATACGAAGAGCTGTTTAGAGCGTTATGAATGGAGATCATACTTGGCCAGGATGGCTCATTTTAAGACTGTGGTGTTTATTCCGTCGAAATCAGGGGTGGTGGAGATTGGTTCCAGAAGCTCGATACGTGAGGACCAGAGTATTATTCGGTCAGCAAAGTCTATAGTTGTCAAATTGAGCTCAACACAGGCAAAAAATCCTCCAAAAGTTTTCGGGAAGGATCTCCGGCTTGGAGGTCCCAGGTCAGGTCCGATTAGTATTAGCTTTTCTCCAAAGGTGGAAGATGATTCTGCGTATTCATCAGAATCATTTGACTTGCAAACAATAGCCAGTACTCATGTTTATGGGAACTCATCAAATGGGCATCTAAATGGTGACAGTGAAGTGAAGCTGTTTCCGCATTTGAACCAAGTGGGTGTTCCAGGATTGAACTCACATGCAATTTCATCTAATATGGATCAAGAGGATTCATTTCTGCTTTCTGATGATCAAAGGCCCAGAAAAAGGGGCCGGAAACCAGCAAATGGAAGAGATGAGCCACTTAATCATGTTGAAGCGGAAAGGCAGAGGCGCGAGAAGCTAAACCAGCGGTTTTATGCATTGAGAGCAGTAGTTCCAAATATCTCCAAGATGGACAAAGCCTCACTATTAGGCGATGCTATTGCTTACATCACAGATCTTCAAACTAAGATAAGGATCATGGAAGAAGAGAAAGGGTATGTGACTAATAACCCAGATGAGCTTAGTATACAAGATATTGATTTTCAAGAAAGACAAGAAGATGCAGTAGTAAGAGTAAGTTTCCCTTTGGACTCTCACCCCGTATCTAGAGTTGTGAAGACATTGAGAGAGCATCAGGTTATGGCACAGGAGTCTACGATTTCTGTTACTGATAGTGGTGAAGTTGTCCATACATTCACTATTCAAACTCAGGATGCTGAAAACTTGAAGGATAAGTTAGCTTCCGCCCTCTTGAATTGATCCAGCTGTAAAGACCCCTGTATTACATGTTACTTATATTGTGTCATGTATTTCTATGTAGTGTAATGGGAGGTCTTGATTATAATTGGTATGATTTCCTGTAGGAAACAACCATATTGAGTTGCTGACTAGGTAATATGTACTCTGGTGTTTGGCTTAGCAATGATATATTATTGTAACTGATTGCAAAGAATTGCTCATTCATATATTCCATGTTCTCTTCTGTTTTGACACAAGTTTCTCTCAGAAATTCTTTAAGGATAAAGATTCTTGAAAACATTTTAATGAAGCACTGACTGCAATAGCTGTTCTAGCCGAAATAAGACAAGTTGGTCATGAAGCTAATCATGGCCCTACAGTTGAAAGAGGGGTGAAGGGTTGTCATTTGCATCTTCACTTGATTGTATCCAGTCTTGTGTTTACAGATCATTTTTTGCTGAGCCTATCACCCAACAATATAGGATTTGTTGTCATTCTCCATAGCTTGGAAAATCTGCAGGATTATCTGATAACAATTATTAGTTATTGACTTGAGTCTTTGGTGTTCAACCAATACATGGTTATTTTGTTCCCATGCGGTGTTGAGGATTTGATGCAATGTGCTTGTACCCCATTTAGTTGTTCGAGTCTAAGAAATTCAAAGCTGCTGCTGCCAACTATTCTTGTACGATTATTGCTTCTTTCTTAAGAGTAAAAAAAAGATTCTTATGTTGTGATTTTTGTGTTGGTGTTATGCCGTTCTCTACTATTATCCCGAATTCGCTGGTGGTATCCATGTTTGTTCTTACATGAACAATTAGAACCGTGATCCTTAATTGTAGGCGTCATATGTTACCCGGTATTGGTTGTATTTGAGGATTTTGCGTTTCTTTGTGTTTAGGAGTGTATACATGTGGGCAATGTTTTGCTTATGTCTTTCTTTTTTATCACGTATGTTTTGCTTATGTCTCCTTTGCTGATTTTAACCTGAAATAAGACGACCTAGTGATTTTAGGGGGGGGGGGGGGGGGGGGGGAATATAGCTGGGGAAATTGTTCTTAGTATATAACGTAAGTTACGTAACGACACGTGTACAAGAGAGCAATGGAGGCCGAGTTCAAACTGCAAACTCGTGCAACTAAGAGAAACTGGAGGATATAGCAAAAGCAGAAAAGTGTTTGGTTTTCACTATTCAATTTAGATAAACTGTTAATGATTGAATGTAGAATCTTAGTTTGTGCCCGGAAGCAAAAGAAAATATTGTATCTTCTGGTCTTTTTTGGCATGCAAAGGGCTTGTACCGTTTTTGAATTGAAGCAAGATTAGGTCTGTTTTTGTTTTTTGTAGGACTAGTCTTCTTTAGGACTTGGACTCTTTAAGGATTTCAGAGAATTAGACATTGAATGCCATTCTATGTGGCAGTCATTACTGCTATCATAATCCCATATTGAGAAGAAAATTAATAACCAATGTACAGTCTGTACATGGACAGACAAATCTCAGCCCCAAGTTTTTTTTTCTTTCTCTAGTGTGATTTTGTTTTTTTGTTTTTTGCTTTCTGTTCCTTATAGTTTTTCAAAAGTTACATATGACCAAAACTCTCTAATAATTATATTTCACCCCGAACTTTTAGTTACTAACACATAACAACATTTTTATTCTTTTTTAATCTGTCTAATTGCAATAACAACATATAACTCTTTTCACTTTCTACCAAAAAGACAAATGCACTATAACAACATTTTCCATGAACATAGATTCATAAACTAATTTATAAATATAAAAACACTGATGATGTTGTTATATGTGTAACCTTTCTTTTCTCTGTTATAAGAACAAGGCGTGAACTAAGTTTATTGATGATTACAAGTAAAGACTATATACTTTGAGGGTTTAAGGGTTAATAATTATTTTATGAAAGTTACTTTCTTAAATAAAGAGCTTGTAAATATTTATAAGTAATAAAGGGGCTATTAGAGAAAATTACCAAACTAAATAATTGCCGTTCAAGTCAATTTGGTTTCTTATATGGTATGTATGTTGTACATACATTAGTAATGTCTGTACATTAATCATCACCGTTTTTGCTCCTGAACTATACACGTTTTTCCGACTTGCCCCTTAAATAAAATTAATAAGCATTTTCCCCTTAAACTATGCACGTCTGTTCGATTGGCCCCATGCCCGGGTTCTCGACTATTTTTGGACGGATATTCCACGTTCGATGTGTTTTTTCGCCTAGTTTTTTGTCATAACCTACCAAAATACATCTAGTACAACACATATGAGTCGTGTAGGGGGATATTTTGGCAAAAAATGGCCGAAAATACAACGAAGGAGAAATCGTATTTTAGCCGGAATATGCCCCGTTCGAGGTATTTTTTCGCCTACTCTTTGCCATCAACTACCAAAATACATCTAGTACAACACATATGAGTCGGGTAAGGGGAAATATTCCGACCAAGAATGGCCAAAAATAGCCAAAAACCCGGTCAGGGGGCAAATCGAACAGATGTGCATAGTTTAAGGGAGAAAACGCTTATTAATTTTGTTTAAGGAGCAAGTCGCAAAAACTTGTATAGTTCAGGGGGCTTGATGCTTTTATCCCTTAAATAAATTTGTATATTACTTCTTAAGCTCCAAATGGTCATGATTAATAATATGCAAAATTTGTAGAATATACTTTGTCAAAACTGATTCGAACTTCTCACTTCTTTAGAACAGAGTATAAATGGTGGAAAATTTGTTCCCCTCCTCCTCCCGCCCCCCCAAAACCAAAAAAACAGTAGAAAATAAGGAACCCAATTATAGATACTGCATCAATCAAGATTGTGCTGATTCTCTACTATTAGCAGTTTAGCACGTAACGCATTTTGCTCAATAGGACAATTTATTATCTTAAGAACATCAAATAAATGTACAATGATTACATTGGTTCAAGAATCTAGGCCACTTTTCGGTTCTCTATCCTTGCATCTGCTAAAGTATGTAAAAGAATTCACAGAAAAAGTACGTATACAAGAAAAAATATGGAAGGAGAGTGAAAAAAAAAAGAACACACTTGGTCCTCTGAACCAAGAAAAAAAATTGAAAAAAAGAATAAACTAATTATTGCGAGCCATAAAATTTCACTATCTGTCACTTGTGTAGCATTGCAGATTATAGCTTCATTTACTCTGAGTTGCAACACCAAACTGAAACATTTGCTTTGGATATGCTTCATGTAAATCATCTCCGGCCCTGGCCCTCGAAGACGGAGGAGGAGGGGGAGGAGAAGAAGCTACTAGACGGCCTGCAAAATTCTGTCCGTTGATCGAGGCAGTGCAAGGCGTCCCTCCGCTGCCAGAGACCCACGTGCAGCCATTAGGAGACGGCGGGCGAATTGGCTTTTGCTGCAGAGATGGGAGCAACAGATTTTGTTCTTTTTGAATCCATTGCTCTTCTTCTTCATCTAGAATTCGTGAGCATTCATGTGGTTTTATGCTAGACAGAAAAGCGAATGTAATAATAAGTATAACCAATATAACTTTTGAAAACATCATTTTTGTTTGGCAAGAAAATTAAAAGATGAATTTAGCTAATTGATATTTGAATGATGAAGTGGTGAAAGGCTTTGTGTTGTATATATAATGCATGAAGAATGTATTGACTGGAATTTTTTCGTTGATTCACAAAGTATTCTAAGGCCAATATATAATTAATTATAAGTGTAACTTTTTGAAAATGCTAATTAATAATGTTTCATTTTGTTTCTGAAAAGTCTAGGATTGGACTGATTCTACAAGAGAGCTTGACTTCCTGTTTGTTATGCATCTGTTTGTCGACCACGCCATAATACTCAACCGCTGACCTGCTAAAAAAATTGAGCAAAAAAGGTAAACAGAGTAACACAGTTGAAATCAACCATTTGTTTTGCCCTTGAAATCGTTTCTTGAGCTGACCTGATCTTGAATTGACCATTTGGGAGTTCTACGTTTTTTATCATTACTGTTTTAAATGTTTTCAAGGTTTGAACAGTTTTAGTCTGAAATGTGAGTTGTTGGTTTGACGAGGGGGCCTTACATGACCAACAAGCAATTAACAAAGAAATGGTAAAAGTAACAATTCTTTTCAAGAACCTGACCTACATCAACGCGCTTGCCTTTCTTAAAATTCGTTAAATGCCATGTTTGATTATATATATATATATATAGATTTCACTCATATAAACGGGAAAGTGAGAAACGTTCAAGAGCGAGTGAAGACATATTACATGGGAATACATATCCTCCATGGCTATTATTTAAAATACATAGACCACGATTGGATTGGGTTTCACTCGTTTTGCCCACTTGATTTTTGGTTGGAATTTTTGAAGTTTTTTTTGAAAAACGTTCAAAATATTTTGAATTATGTTTGGATATAATTTGAGTGTTGGAGTTATGGGGGAAAATAGGTATACAATAGTTAAATCAATATGTTGTGAATATAAAATTAATATATTAACTATTACACATTTGACTTGGATTTAATTTTGTTTATGTATTTTTAATTTCTTATATTAATAGAACCAAAAATCAATTATGTACTATATAAAATCAGGGTACTTACAATAGCTATAAGTATTTAAAAATATATGACACTTTTTTTTCTTTCTAATTTATAATCACCTTTCATGATAATTTAATTATTATTATTAGATGGGTTTTCATCGAAATATATTAGCAACGAAGAAATTGTTTAGTACAACTTGTGGTGTATATAGCTACAAGGTTGATAACTATATTGTATTTATAACTTTTATTGCGGGAAGGCTGAAAAAACACATTGATTTACTTTTTTATTTTTTTGATATATTGGAGGGGGAACACCCCCGTAGGAGCGAAACAATTAAGTTTACTTCCACATATATACAGATGAGATCGAGTTGAAAAGCTATAACTTATAAAAATATTTACGTGGTGGTAAATGTTATGAAAATATAAGATCTTTTTATTTGCTTTTCATAAATCGTAAGGAAGAAAAAAAACATAAAAGTATTTTTCAACATCATCTTGACAATGACAACTATTTATATGATGTTTCTAAACATGTGAAAGATTCTCCAAATTTATTACACTTCTTTATGACAAATATTTTTTAACATATGGTATTGCTTTTGTTTTACTAAAAAGAAAATTACTTGGTTCCAAGATTAAAAATCCTGGTCAGTAGAATAAATCAGAAATAAAAACTTACGAGAAAACGCATTTTTATTAGCAATGTAGAGCCCTTTTAAATGTAGTTAAGCATTATTAGTAGGAATGTAATTATAATTTATTTTAGCTTTAATATTATTTAAGTCTTCTCATTAAAGAAAATAAAATTATTACTTAATTTCTTTTAAATAAAAGGGAAAAAAATCAGCTTATCCCCTATACTTTCACTCATTTTTCACTTTACCTCCTGAACTTTGAATTTCATCACTTTAACCCCCATACTTTGTTAATTATATCACGGTACTCTAATCTGCATAATTAAGCAAAAAAATAAGGGTAAAAGGGACATTTCATCCATAAAATTAATATTTTTTTATTTAGAATTAATACTATAATCTTGACCAACAACAACCGCCACCACCACCACAATTTTCTTTTTTCTCTTTCTTTCTTTTTTCTCCCCCCCCCCCCCCAACCAATCCACCAGTCACCACAACACAACACCAAAAAAATTCTCAACCAACACAACACCAACACCACCAGAAATTTCTCAATGGCAACATCATGCAAATAAGAAATGCACATCAATACATATCACTAAACCATAAATGGAAGTTTCTCAACGTTTGTAATTTATTCTGTTTATCAAACTATGCACATTTTTCGACTGGATTGAACTACAAACTCAACATAAAGCATTTTTTCCAAGTCCACTGCATTTTCTAAACATTCACAAACATGTCAAAGTTCGCAAAGACTCACATGATCACTTTCAAAATTTATCCTCAATTCACCATAAACCAAACAAAACACACCACAATTCACTGGCACCAGATACCGGGAACCACAACCGACAAAACATAGCATTTCTCCTAACACCGAAGAACAACGACGTCGTACACTGACACCGGCTGTAATCCTCTACCACTGCCATCTATATCGTCTCCGCCAAAGCCTTACGCCTTCGCGTATCCTCCTCATCCCTCCAATACCCGAACTTCTGACACGCAGACGACGATAATTGGGGACTGCGAGATATAAGGAGGAGGATCCACAAAAAACCCAAATAAACTACCATTAAATACTTGCCAATTGAATTTTGAGTGAAAAATGAGTGGCATATGTTTTTGAACACCAGTATTGTCCATTCGCTTGCACCGAAGGTCAACTGCTCCACCTTCAATGACACGATATCCCCCTCTACTTTTTGTACTATGCAGTTTTAAGAGAGAAACAAAGTACAAGGCAAAAATAGTTGTATTGTATGTATGTGTATCTCTATGTAGAGAGAGTTTTTACGCGTAACAGTTGTGTGGGTGTGGTGTTAATGAAGTCTTTGACTCTGGTTATTGTTGTTCTAGTGATGTACAGTTTGAATGGTAACAGAAGAATCATTTTGGTGGTGGTGAAGATGACATTATTAATTCAAAAAAAAAATATTAATTTTATAGGTGAAATATCTTTTTTACCCTTACTTTTTTACTTAATCATACAAATTACAGTAACGTGATATGATTAGCAAAGTTTGAGGAGTAAAGTGATGAAATTTAAAGTTCAAAGGGTAAAGTAAAAAATGGGTGAAAGTATAGACGGTAAACTGATTTTTTTCCTAAATAAAAGTTAGGTTAAGATATATAGACTATCAATGTTTACAGTTTAATCTCTAGATATAAGTTGTAATCTTTATTATTTAAATTAATCATATTATATTTAAAAATAACTCTTAATCACGCAGAGACCGCGTGCCAGCGTTACTCGTGTATTATTAAAGATTTAAGTTAATAAACCTTATAACAAGATATGATAACAAAAATATGGTAATAACTGATGGTACTCCTCCAAGTGATATTAATTAGCATATTACTTGATAATATGTACAAGTAATTGTAAACAGGAATAAGAAGAAAAAAATCAAAGAACTATATTAACATATAGATAACAACTTATTATAAAGCATAAATTATGCCGTACGACTATTATTAGACCAACACTAATGAAACTTTAAAATATTCTGTTCAGCATCACCTAATTCTTGAGATTAACTACATGATGTATTAAGACTTAAGAGCCACGAAGAGGGCTACAAAAACATTTTCCACTTATTTTACTATATTATTTTAGTTTTGCTTATGGTCTGCCTATGGTAATATATAACATAAACATACAAACAAGGTCATATTTTCTCAATCCAAACAAGGTCATATTGAGAAACTTTGAGAAACTGGGCCAAACTTTTAAAAACTGGGCCAAATTCAATCCAAACAAGGTCATATTTTCTCATTCTGGCTAGTCATTTGGATTTTAGGTGTAACACTCCGTACAACATAAGCAAAAAAAAAAACACCTTGGTGTAGATCCACCTCGACTCTCACTTGTACAAATCGTAGATGGATAGATTTGTGTATGTATTCACTGCATTTCGGCGAATATATTTAGGCTACCGTGATTTTTTCCGAGAATAATAGAGGGCAAATTGTCAAAGTAGACCCATTAAGTTGGGCACTATTTCTATTTCAATCTACTATATTCTCAAATTTTAATATAAGGCCACTAAGTTGGTAACATTGTCAATCTTGACCCAATTTTAACATGTACCATCAAAATTGATACGCAAGCAAAGCGTGATCTGCACACACCGCCCCATACATATATTATTTAATAATGCTGTAAATTATTTTTTCTTATAAGTTTCAAAGGTTAGAAGAATTCCCACAACTGTGCCACCTAACTTCTATTGTGTAAGCACTATATATATATATATATATATATATATATATATATACTTCTTTTGTTTTACTCTTTTCTAGTATAAAACTAGCTTGAGGAGTTGCTGAAACCTATGTCCAACAATATATAAAACGTTTTAAAGTAGGGTTGTGCATCTGGATATAATCGAATCGATAATAGTATTTGATTTTGATCCTGGCAAAACAAGAATCGAAATCACACCAAATTGGAACGATCCAATTCGATTCAGAGTAGTTATTTCAATTTGAATGGATCCAATTACAATCCTATTTTTTTTTCTTTTAATTCATATTTTAGTTTTAAAGAACAAAAACTATATAACATCTTTATTTTGCATCTGAAATTAGAGAAAATTTGAATTAAACAAATTATTTATTATTGTTATATTTAAAGTAACCTGATTTAAATATATAGTTAGTATTTTATTAGTCTTATATTTATTTATTTATTTATTATTTCTTAACTTAATTTTATATACCATTATACATTTATTTAAAATTTTAAAACATCAAAGTAAAACAAAAATTAACTGAGATTAAAGTCTCAATAAAAACTTACGACAAGGGTTACCTCACAAAAAGCGCTAAATTCATTTTACCTCAGGGGTTTTCAGGTGCACTCACTGCACCTTTGTTTATTTTTTCTTCGAGTCTTCAATCCCTTTGGACTTGTTCACCATTGACCACAGTTCTTTCTTTTGGTTGAAAGGGGTGTCTTCATACTTTGCTAGATTGTCTAGCAAGTCTCCCCCCCCCCCCCCCACCCCCTTGAAATTGCAAGTTCATAAATTTACCTTTGGCCAATTTGTCCAAGATGTCTCTACTAATGGGGTTTAAACAGTGGTATGACAAGATTGTGAACTGGTGTAAACACATTCGATGGAAACAACTTCACAATCATCTTCAATGCCTCCAAGTTGTTGCAATAAACTCATCCTCAAATAGTTTGAATTTCAATAATATTCTCCTCCCACCGGCTTCAAATATTATTTTTCCTCTTGGGGTTAGATCAACAAATAGATATACAATGTTATCTTGTTTCCACTTGGCTTGATCAATGTAGACGTGCATCATCATGTTGTGAATTGTCATCCGCATGCATGTTGAGATATCCTTCCTTGGTGATGGAGTCTATGAACATTTCGTTTCTGAAGTCTAAAAATTGTCTTGTGGCGATTTCTTCTTCCTTCGCTGGTTATGAATTTGCTGCAAGATTTTTCCTTCATTTGCTTTCATGAATATCACTTCTTGTTGTCGATGTCATTATACCAAGCTCGTGCGTTCCCCTTGAGTGATATAGGGAATTAACGATCATCAATGCTATTTTCTTTCCATCCAAAATTCTTGCCCTTCATGACCAATAGCACGGTGTATGGCTTGGGGTCCTCCTCTGGCTCTCCCCCAAAGTGACTTTCTTCAACTAACCTGAATTTTTCTAGGTTATATTTCCCTTGTCAGACCTTATGAAGATCGAGAATACCCTTTATTTCTTCCCGTTCTCCATGCATCAAAGTCCTTTAGTAGGCAAGGTTTCGTTGAAGGGTGTGTTTTCATTATAATCTCCATTTATTCCCATTTTGAAAGGTGATGGTGGTTGTTTGTCGAACAACTCCATGTGTGCTTCCACAGTTAGAACAAACAAATCAAAGGTAGATCGATGCATCAATATGTTAAGCTTTAAGATTCTAGAAAATGATATTGTTACTCCCCGATAATGGTGCTAAAAACTAGATGCGTGATGAGCGTGTAGTTTATAAGATATATGCAATGAATAGCTACACCTACATGTTCGCAAGTGCACTATCAAGTAATATATAAAATGAAAAGTATAATTACATCCCAAGTATTGAGTTCCAAAGAAGTTGTGGATCAATCTTTTAGAATCACTTAAATGCAAAAACTGTGATAGGCGTCACAGGTTACTACTTTCATGTTTTTATGAAAAATGCTTTGAATGCAGAATATGAATGCAAATTTGAAATAGTGATTTGAATGAAAATAAGAATGGAGGAAAATCAATGAATGCAAAATGAATGAAAATGCGAAACAAAAATGAAACAGAAAACATAATTGAAGATGATTAAACGATTGCTTTAGTTGTAAAAGAGATGAAGATGATAGAAGTGTTCAGAATTCGGGTTTCACTACTATTTCACTTTAGTAATTCATAGACAAATTACCTATTCTTCTTTGATTTATTGAGCTTTGTTTGAATTTTTCTGTGTCTAATGGACCAGTGATCTATAGCCAGAGTTATCCTGAATCTATAATACCCTAACACTCTACCTATTGCGCTAGCATGATCAATATGGCTATCAATTGGTTTAGAAGAGATATTAAGTCTGCAATCTAATTTACTCATCTGCTGGTTCTAACATAGTGTACTTAGTAAAGATGATATTCGTGTGATCTAAGGTTGTGAATCATCATGTTAGTATATCAATGCCACAAATCGCATTTATTTCTGATTAGTTTAACATATACAATATGGAGGTCCTAAGGTAGTGCTTCCGTTATTCTAGCAAGAATTAATCCTAACATGCAATATATACAACACTCGACACATGAACTCTCAAAAAAATCAAATAGACATATTAATTAATCAGAGCTACCTCCCTATTCCAAACAAAAAGTTTAACTACTCATAGTCACAAGTTCAACAACAAATAAAGACATAAACAACCTAATCAAAGAATAAAGATTAAGAAAACTTCTCAGATTTGGAGGAACGTTGACACCTTTAATCTTTTGAACTCCTTTGCTTTGTCTCCTTCTTGAGAACTATTGACTCTTTGAATATAAGACTAAAACTATAGAAGACAAAGTTTCAGTGGTGTTTCTCTCAAACTCTCTTCACAGCTTTCTCACAATTCTCTCTTTCACAACTTTTTTGGTACAATGTTATTCTCTCTTGTACATTGAACACTAGAAAGTGATGTTTAATGTGATGGTCCATCTCCCCCTATTAGAGATATTTTGTGTTTTCCTAGGTCATATCTTCAGTTGTCACTTTTACTCTTGGAATCGTCGATTTTGCCTCAGATCGCACTGTTTATGCCATGTTGCTTATATTGCGTGTCTCTTATGTGGCCGCACTGTATGCGGCATGTGTTGCACTGGTTGCATTGTTTCAGTGGGGCGAGTCACGCTGCATGCGGCTTGTGTTACTCGGGTCGCACGACTATGTTGCACGTCGCGCGACATCTATTTCTTCGTGGGTCAGCTGCTGGGCTTCTCCTCGTGTGGTTCTAGGGTTGCATTCTCCATCCTCGTAGCATTTTAGCATTCAAGTTTTGCATCGTGGCACCTCCAATGCATTCCCACTAAAAAAGTCTTTATCACTTTAACATTCATTTTGTGCTCTTTTTTTCACCGTCTTATCTTGACTTGATTTAAAACTACAAAAACAAAAATACATAACATAAACCTATAAAAATGCTACAAGGATTCATCAAAGGTACTAGAAAACATACATTTAAATAACGTCTAATAATTGCTCATCAACCGCTTATCAGAGGAACCATGTTCTCCCAGGAAATCGCCACGTGGTGAATCCTAGGTGAGAGAAAACCCACAAACCTACCAACCTACTAACCCAATAGATCTTGCAGAGTCCTGCCTGTAGTCGATGGGTCTTGTGGTAGCATCCGAGCTAGGTGTTATGCTGCGTGTTTTTGCACCACACTCTATGGGAGAGCACAAGCTTGGTTTGCCCAACTGCCAGTTAGGTTAATTGCCAGTTTTGAGTAGTTCTGTCAAGACTTCCTACATCAATTCACGTGCAATAGAAGATATTCCAAAATACACACTCAATTGTTCATAATGGTGCAAGTAGAAGGAGAGACTCTGAAAACTACATGCAAAGATTCTCCAATGTCATACTCAAAATGTCCAATGTCCACCCAACATTTCTAACGGGCATCGCTTTGCATTGCCTCAAGAGTGAGTCTTTCATGAAATCATTAGTATAAAGACCAGCCACGGACCTCAAGGACCCCGTGCGAAGAGAGAAAAAACCACATCCTCAAAGAAGAAGCAAAAACTGCCAAAAAGCCTTTCAGGAGGGAGTTTGGCAACGACTTTTGTAGGAAATGAAAGCAAAACTTAGGAAAACAAGGCAAAGTTGAGTCAACAAGGATGGAAGGGCAATAAGAGTGAGCGATCATTGAAAGATATATGTTAACGGGTTGGATAGTATTCCCTATTTAACGAGTTATTATTTTTGGGTTGGAACGTCAATCCTGACCCGAGGAGATCGTCGGTTTTTATTGGTTTGGGGCTGGACTCAGATATTTTCCGAGGTGCCTACGTATCCCCCGATTGGGAATCAAGCCACTCGTAGTTCTTGTTCTTGGTTTGGTTATTTGGAGTATGTCGATTTTATTGATTGTGTTGATTTTATCTGTTGAAAGAGTAGACCTTTGTGAAGCCTTCAGAAAGAAAAGAGTTCGCCCTCCTCTCTGAAGCCTTTTTTAGTTTTGTAGAGAACATGAGTTCCCTTGGGAGCGCCCCCCTTTTTCTCCCCTCCCGGGAGTGCGCCCTCATTTCTCCCCCCTTGGGAATGTGTTTTCTGATCTCCCACTTCTACCTTTTATAGAAGTTTTTTTAAGGGCAAGTGTCACTGTGCATGTGCTCACATGTGTCATTATGCATGTGCGAAGAGATAGGTTCTATCTGTTTGGTATATCCGCTGACGGGGCACTGACTAGGATGAATTATCCCTTCCGATAGCTTCAATGTGCTCTGATGAATTGGCTCCTTGGTTTTCTTCTCTCCGATGGGCGGTACCTATTGGAAGCTCTGGATAGGTGAATGGGAATGCTTGTCCGATGCTGTTTGTAGTTCCGATAGTGGTCCATTGCTAGGTTGCCTTCTTCTGAAGTGTACTCCGATAGGTGTTCCTGCCTTGGTCATAACTTGGGTATGTTTCCGAGGGCTTTGCTTTGTCTTCGTGAAGTAATGTTTTTGTGACTCAGGTCCTCGTGATGAACTCTCCGATAGCTTTCAGACATCGGAGGGTGCAGGGGATGCTCTTGCATTTGGAGGCCTCAGGGTCTTTGCCGCATGATATGGGTATTTTATGGTTACGCATATAAATCATATAATAATATATCCGACAATTTTGGTAATAGAATTATAGTATATTTTAAGCACGTTGATTTTTACCCTGTTAACAATATAGATACACACTCTTGAAGATCGCCCTCTCTCAAGTCCTGCAAATCGCACGAGATGAGTAACTACTATTATAACCCGATCTTCGGTACCAGGCCTAAGCTTATAGGGATATATTGTTTCTTAAGGACAGGTTTCAAAATAACTACCAAGAAAAACATAGACCTGAGTTTGGTTCGAGGAAGATACCTATTATCAAAGAATACAACTCCATAAGCCTTTGTGCTTGTTAGGTTGGCTCTTCTGCAACTACCTGCCATTACCTAATCAACCATTTCCCTATCAAAGCAAATTGACGTTCTCTCACCAACCTCACCATAAACTCGTAAAACCCAATGAAGTTGAGGCAATGAAGAATTCTTGAACATACTACGACTTCCACCCCAAGGAAGAACAAATGATTGTCTCCACCGCAAGGCAAAGATTGAGAGGCTTCTAAAACAAGAGTGCTTCCAAGAGCATATGATTGAAGAGAACAACCTCATTCCAAAAAAAGGGAAGTGAAGGGTATAGAGAAGACAAATGCTTCTGAATTACTAAGAAAAACCAGAAAAGCATTTAACTGCCACCAAAGATGAAGTAGAATATGACGAAGAACATGATGATTACACTAACAAAACCTGCACAAGACGAGTGGTTCATATGATCAAAGAGGGGCTACTTCTATTAGCTTCGAGTGGAAGGAAGAAGCGGTACCTAAAAGAGGCCCGCAATAGGTAATAAAAAGCCGAGGTATACTCGATAAGGGGAAGAGAAACCCCAACAATTAGCTTCAGACCTGAAGATTTGAAAGGGGTAGCATAACCACATGAAGACCAAATAGTTATCTAAGAAACAATATGCGAGGTAGATTTACAGAGAATTTTCATAGACACCAGAAGTCCAATGGACATAATGCTTCACGTTATTAGGACTAGACATTTCACAAGCCACGACAATGACCTTTTCGCTCGCAGAGTTCTTAGCAGAACAACTCAAGAACAAGGGCACAATAACATTTCCAATGTCATGGTGGAAAGCCCACACAAATGAATAAGGGAATTAACTTCTTCATCATATATGTGCCTGCATGACCGTACAACATTATATGTAGTCGTCCTACTGCAGCTTCGAAGCCATTGCCCGACCAATACACTTAAAAGTAAAATTTCCAACCATCAAAATAGGCGAAGTGTGGGGCAACCAAGCTAAAGCACACAAATGCAGAATAAGTGTCATCTCAAACAAAAAGGAGGCGGAAGATTCCAAAACTAGGTGCAAGTAAAAAAAATTGGGAATTGAAGCTGCCGAAAAGATCAAAGGGTGCACAGCAATAAAGTACTTGTAACACCTTTTCATTCATCTACTTTTTGAATAAAGTTTCAGCATGAATACTGTCACTTTAAGAAGAAGGACCGAAACAACCAAATAGCTAGTTGCGACCAAAATGCAACCCATAAGACCCTTAAGGCGTGAGACCCAAAAAGGTCTTTGCCACAATGAGCAGGCAACACAAAAGCTCCACGAGGCTTCTCAAACCATTTTGAGCATCAAGATAGCCCTAACACAAAGATCGCAAGCTAAATAAAATGAGAAGAGGTACAAGAGGCTAACTGCAAAATACTACCACTAGGGAGCCTTAGTGCCAGGATCAGACTCAAGTCTCTTCATCGAAATCAGACTCCTCTCCGAAACTCAGATCGTCATCTTCACAAACAAGACAAAATATTAAGGAAGTTAGTGGCATAATCCTATATGAGGAAACTAGACTTCACTCATTGATGGGTGCTGCAATCGAAACCCTCTCAAAGATGACTAACAAACTCCTTAGTGAAACATGAGCGATGCTCCTCTGAACCTTTGTAATCCTCCAAGGCCTTTGCTACAACTTTTGATTGCTTTATGACGGTTCTAACATGCCGTCTTATGGCACTTCTCCAAATCCTCCTATATTTGATTTAGGGATTTGAGGGCTTTCATCACAATGGCCCTCATCTGCTCAGGCTCCAGGATAAATTCTTCAACCTACTCCTCTAAGCTCAGCTTGACAACCAAGTATTTTCCCATCAAAGGGACTTATAAGCCAAGACCCACACCTCATACAATTCATCCCAAGGACTCACCACCCTCTCAGTGGACAAATGTGCTCTCAAAGCCTCTATTTCTTTAAGGCGAGAGGCGTCCAATCGTTCCTCCAGTTCACGAGCCCTAGCCTAAGCTAGCCTAAGCTTTCTTTGAAGTTTCCCTGACCTCCTTCAGATCGGCGAGGGTGGCTTGGAACCAATGCTTGCAGTAATACTTGCGCTTCTTTAGCGCCTCCTGATCAACAACAAAGTCATACAGGGTTACGAAAAAGTGCAAAGGAAAACAATTCAAATTAGAAAAAAGGGATAGTTACGAGAAAATAAAAAAGAAAAGAAAAAAAATTCCGAGAAAAAAAAGCAAGAACTTACCCTAGTAGTAGTCAAAAGATGCATCAAATTTATGGTGAGAAGGAAGCTGGCGAAAATTGACGATGTCCTACTCAAACGCCATTTTCTCTCAAATTGTTTTCTCACATTGACCCTCCTCTTTAGCCTCCTTGAGAAAGACTGAATTTCGGTCGGTAGAGAGTGAGACCATCGATCAAAAATATATTGCCGTGAAGACGAGGGCCAACATCACCCTCTGTAGAATGACTGGCTCATCTAGCTGCTCATCACCGTCAATATGCTTATCATCGTCAACACTTATGTCTTAAAGGACATCAGTAGTGGCACCTTCGTCAAAACGAGGCAACTTGGCTAAAATAAGAAACTGATAAATCAAAGGAAAAATTGCAAAATATAAGAATACAGAGCCAAATTCGAAATATATACATGAAGAAGTAGCTACCAAATTAGTATAAGGGAACTTGTGGGACAAAGCAAAAGTACATGCAACGACTTTTGCAACAGACTCAAAAACTTGGATATGAGGCCCACATTTCCTCTTCTTGATGCTAGAAGAGGCAACGATAGAAGCGTCTGCAGCGGCCTTCAAAATAACTTTGATGATTACTAGTCAAAGGGCTTTCTTTGAGGCACTTTTTTTTCTTATGCTTCCTTGCACTAGACTCCTCCTCCTTGAGAAGAATCAAAGCTGCTAACCCGGCTAAAAAAGGTTCGAGGCCCCAAGAGGTAGTACGAAAGACATATGCCTTTTGAATCAAACCTCAATTGATCTAGAACATCAATGAGCTCGTAAGCGTCAACCCCGCTCACCGTGAAATGACTCATTTGGTTAACAACAAATATGAGATTAACTAAGAAATGGGTTTGCTAAGAAAGAAGAGGACATTAAGAAATACAAAGGAAGACAACTTACAAAAAAGCTCTTCGTGACAAAGAGTACTCAAATAAGGCCTTTGTAGGCCCCCAACATACAAAAGAGTGGGGTTTTTCTTCAGCTTTGCCAGATCATAAAGGCCCTCGTAGAAAGGGTTTGGGTTAGCAGGCCCTCAATGTCCACTTTCTACATGGTCTGCACCCTCAATTCTTAGCCGCACCTGTGTCTTTTTATCTAACAAAGAAAATAATGGTCCTTTCACAATCCCGATAATGTAGGGTTCCCACGAGAAACCTCACGTTCTCCCAAGGGCATATGTGGTAATTAGGAGTAGCAATGGTGCCAGTCCCCACATGATACATCATAAGGGATAGAGGGTTGTGCAAGTTAGCCCCAACATGTCACAACACAACTAGAAGCCTGATATAACACAATAACAAAAGGAATTCAATTGGTTGGGGTAGGCACCGATGTAGTCAAGAGCTCTACATACAACCTAAAAAATAAGTGGCAATGGCCCAACTGGATTTGCTCCATTAAACTATTAAGTAGATGTTAGGAGAAGCGTTAGCACGATTCTCTGGAGTAGGGATCTTCACATCCAAAGTACTAGAAATGTGTGTCCATCAGTCGTTAGGCATCCACCTTATCTCAAGTGATAGTGTAGACCACTGACAAGATGAGTTTGCTTGGAAGCAACAACCTCCCATCCACATCACATGATGAGGCTTTCCCTTTCTTCGTGGAAGCCCGTTTAGCAATTACCTTGTATCTAAGACCCCAATAAGGTTGGGGGGGGGGGGGGGGGGGTTATACAAGATCTGTCACCCCAGTTTATTTGTAATTTATGTTTTAATGTTATCTTATCATGTAATAAATAAAAGGGATAAAGACATCAAACCCCTTAACCTATTAGCTATTTTGCAAATTGTCCCCCTAGACAATTTTGTTTTACCATTATATCCATAACCCTTGTCAGCTTGTGCCAATTACCCCACAAGTATATTTTCGGCCTTTTTTGGCAGAAAAAAAATTATAGTTTGGAGTGTCTTTCCGCAAATGTTTTGCAACAAATTGGTAAAATGCATCTAGTACAACACATATGAGTCGCATCGGTGCAAATATTTTGGTCAAAAATAGTCGAAAATACACCGAAGGGGCAAATGGCCCAAGTTGGCAAAGGTTAGGAGGTATTGTGGTGAAAACAATTCTCCAATGGGCAATGTCAAAAACATTCCATAGGTTAGGGGGTTTGATATTTTTATCCCTAAATAAAAAGTGAAAATTCAATTATTGGAAATTCCTACAAACGTATATGTAATTATTTCCTTCATGTTGGTATTATTTTTAATTATTTTATTTATTGTATCAAATATATGTCCTTAAATAAGGTTTAAAGTAAGTACATATCAATGTTGTTAATTAATTTTTAAACGATGAACTATTATATTTTCTATGATGAATTAATTATTTTCAAAAAACAAATTATAAAAAGGTATGTGCTCATAGTTTCTTTAAAAACAAATACTCCTAATATTATATTTTGCTCCCCCACACCTCCAAGTTAAATGTTTCATCCCTATTTGAAGGGATGTGCAATGGTTGTACTAGTGGCAAAGGGACATTACCGGCAACCTAAAGTTCCACTTTAGGAAATGTAAGGCCACCAATGGAATACTGCTCCAAAGTGCGATGAGCAGTGGGAGAAGGAAGGTCGCTCGCAACGGAAGAAGAAGCTTTTTTTTGGAAGTCGCCATAAGAGACATTTGAGAGAGAAAACATCAATGTTTGCTATGAAAACGTGGACAATGCCATACAAATTTGACTGTTTATGGTAGCTTGAAGACGACCAATGAACAACACATCCATTTATGCTTGGTAAAATCAATAATTTAAGGCATACGCCCTCCAGCCAAAAGAACAACCACTCAGGTTAAAACACGTGTTGCACGTGTCCACAACTCGCTCACAGTAGAGGAGAGTGGCGGTTACTCGGACGCCTACTTGCGCACTACACAGACAACACATTCAAGGCAAAGGGACATGAGCACATTACTCACATCCGCCATTATGACACAACGGTCAAATTCAAGACACAATAGTGATACTTCTTGAGTAAGTCATCGAAGCAAAAAATAATGCATTCTTCTATTTTCTTTCAAAGAGCCCCCCGAACAAACATCAACCCAGACGAAGCATAACATTATAACAGTGTCCACTAATGCAACAACTTACAAGTCTCTAATCTTATGGACCACGATCCTGCAAACTTGGGGGACATATGATAATGCATAAATAGCCCACGTACTAAAAAAGACCTAATAGCCCTTATTCACACCAAAGACCCCCTCCGGGACTAGAACGAATTACGCACACTGAGAGGCCTCGATAGAATAAGGCAATACACTACCCTCATGAGTTCTCAACAACCTCAAATTCGGAATTGCAGAACTGCCTCGAAGAAGGAAGGAAACGCCTCGTATAAAATTGCTTCGTAAAACAAGCACTTAATCCTTACTTCTCACATATTTCCCCCTTATAAACACTTAATCTCAAGAGGATTTCTCTCTAAAATACGTAAATAGCGCTCCGAACATTCTCAATTATCGATATACAAGAATTAGTCCCTTACTAATTTTGTTATCAGATATCATAAGTACTAGTTGATAAGCGTCTCATTAGTGTGATTTAAGTATCTATTTACTTATACTTTTGAATACTTATGATAGCGTATTTACTTGTTTTACTATTGTTTTATGTTTTCTTAGGTATTTAAGGAGTCAAAACAAAATGAGGCTAAACGAGGCAAAAATGGATGTTTTGGACAATAATTGGTCAAAACACTTTTCGAGATGTTCAAGCGCTACGGGAGCGCTACGCCACTACAAGAACGTGAAATCCTGAATATAGCGTGATTGAAGAGAAGACACCAGAAGACCGCAGGGAGGAAATCAGAAGGTAGTGCGATCAGCACCGCATCGCGCGGGTGGCGCGCGATCAGAATGTCACATCGCGCGGGGTCGCTCGATCAGGGCTAACCTACTCGTTGTTTAGAGTAGGGGAGTAACTCTGATGTTATGATTGAATAGTTACTTATGCTATGTGACTAACCTTACTTTGGCTGGGATAAAACGGAAACACCCGAGTGGGGCCGCCCGGAGTATAGAATGCTAAAGGAGTTATATATATACGTATATGCGATTTGTGACTTTAGATTTGCAAACGCAATTGATACGCAACCTTTAGATCACACAAGATCAATCTTGACTATGTACGTTTTGTTAGCATGATTCAGATGAGTTAATTTGATTGCATATTTGATATCTCTTCTAAAACAATTGGCAACTGGGCTGATTCTGTTAACACGGTAGCCAGTAGGTTATTAGAGACTCATAGAGATGTGGTTGAGATAGCTCTTGCCATATATTACGGATCCATTAGACATGCAAGTATCAAATAACCATCAAGTACTGTAAGTAGATATATGTAGTGTGTCTATGAACTACTAAGTTAAGTCATTGTGAAATCAACCTCTAAATAATCTTTCCAACTCTTGTTCACAACAAAATCAATCAATCATTAAATTATGTTCTCTAGTCTAGATTAGTTAAGCCTAGTTAACCACTCCCATCTTTCCAATTTTCTTAGTTTAATAGCTTTCATTAGATTAAGTAGTTTAATTGTTTTCTTGCATTCAAAACCAAAAACCCAAAAAGATATTTGATCATTCTTGCATTCTTAGATTAATTTCATTGCATTAGATTAAGTATTCTTAGCATAAAAAGCATTCAAATCATCTTTAATTTAGAAATCATTCATAAGCATTAATTGCAAACACAATAAAAAAGATAGTGACAATAATTAGTGTTTTGCATTTAAGTGATTTATATATGCAACTATCACTCCCTTGATATTTGGTTCGTAACTATACTTACCATTTTATTATTACTTGATTCATGTACTTGCGACATAGTGAGATTTACGTGTAACAATTCTGTACTGAGATTATTTTATTATATTACACCTCACTAGTCCCCTTATCTATCTCCAAACTATGCATAGACCATAATAGCAATATTTTATCCCTTTCTCACTTTTTTGGGAAAAAGACAAAATACTAAAGTTGCACCATGAGTCGTGCAAATAAGATGGCATAATAGAGCATGATGATCCAAAACCCCGAGCATCCAGGGGCGGACCCAGGATTTATTTTTACCCTGGGCTGCTTGAGATATAAATCGAATACAAATATATCTTAAAATTAAAAGGACACAAACCTCATGCTAATAAAGTAATTAAAAAACAATAGGAGATAAAGTTTTTTTTTTTTTTTTTTGTTGAAATTATTAACAAGTAAGAACTAATATGTAACATAAAGTAGCAAATCAGTTAAATACAAATTACATCAAATCAATTTAATAGAGTTAGGTTTCATTTTCTTTGGGCTTGAATCAATTTTAATTCTCGATCTGTTGATATTTATTCCCTACGCTTGGACCAGTATTTCTTTTTACTGCATGGGCTGAAAATAAAAGAATTAGGCTAAGATTATATATATAACTATATGTGCAAGCCCAAGGCTGACCCCGGGCTCAAGCCCAGGTTAGCCTTGGGCGTGGGTCCGCCCCTGCGAGCATCCACAACTAGTTCCACAAGCTAAGCTACCTAAGCAATGCGTCATATGAGTTGAACTAAAATCAACTTTTGTGAGGCGAATGAGGGAGAAAAAGTAGAAGGGAAAGGGAAGTCGCATGCTCAATTGGAACACGAGAAGTAAGAAGTGAGGTAACATCAGAAGAAAAAAGAAGAGGCGACACTTGGGGTGACGACCAATGGCGAGGACGTTTGGCCATCCAAATGGACGAGTACGCGAGGCAAAATAACTAAAACAAGAAGTTCAAGAATTTGTTAATTTAAGTGAACAAGTAAGTGGACTAGCTAGTGTAAATAGTTTTTACTAAATATAAAATAGTATTATCATAAAATAAAATAACACCCAATTATTTGTAAAGGAAAAATGGATCACAATTATTGCAGATCTTGTCTCTCTCTCTCTCTCTCTCACTCTCCCGCCAAAAACGGCCTTACACAGAAAGCATACACGTCACGAGAAGGATTCAACGACTCCTACAACGTCGGATTCGAACAACAACAACAACAACAACAACAACAACAATGGAAGAATTATTGGCTTTCTCCTTCTCTCCTTTCCAACGTTCATTTCTCTCTCTACCACCGGCACTTTCTTTCACCCCAAAATACAAGAAAGATCGCTGCCCCCACCACCGTGCAATTCATCGGAGATCATAATAATATTCTGTATTTGGACATTCTTAGTGGTGTGTGTTAATGGAGATTTAGGTTTCGGAGATGCCTAGGATTACTTGTTTGCTCATACTTTGGTGCTGAACTCTTTTTGTTTCTTCAATTCAGATGGTATGTTATAATCTGAATCGAATTCAATTTTAATTGCATTATATGCCTTATGCCTACACTCAATCTTGTTAGAGATCTTAGAACCAATGAGCTTGATTACCTCAGGAATCAACAATGTTATGTGAGTTTTTGTTTTGGTTTCTCTCTGTTGGATCGATCGTCTTTACGGGTTGTAGGTTGTTGCGTTCGAAAGATGTAGGCTAACTAATGGGAAATATGAGAATTTTTGTTTCAGAGTGATTAAAATATAAACAGAATTTGGAAGCTATCACAAACTTATTAGAACTTTGAGTGATCAGTGTTGAGCAATTGAACTTGTCTGTATCAGTAGCATCAATCATGTGTTCTTTTTATTAGCCTTGTGCGCGTAGGACGCTTTAGTATAAATATCTCTTTGCTCAACACTTCATTTGAATGCAGGGCACTGCAGTCAATATCATTGCAGGTTCCCATGTTTGGGTGGAAGACCCAGATATTGCATGGGTTGATGGCCAAGTCACAAAGATAAATGGACAGGAACTTGAGGTCCTAACATCTGATGGAAAGAAGGTAAACTTATTATACTTGTTTGCTCTATCAATGAGAATAATATCCTTACTGTCCTGTGTCAAGTATGCTATATTTCTCATTGTTAACAAAATTGCAACAACTGGGTACTCTTTTTATTAAAGGCTACCTACTGAGATTACTCAGAATTCCAGAGGATTTTTCGGGTTATCAGCACTCTGGTACTGTTCAATAACATTTGTTTTTTGATGTTATCTAGGTTGTTGCTAATTTATCAAAAATATACCCTAAAGACGAGGATGCACCTGCCGGCGGAGTAGATGACATGACCAAACTTTCTTATTTGCATGAACCTGGAGTCTTGCAGAACTTGGCAAGAAGATACCAGCTGAACGAAATCTATGTAATATGATAATACTACTCACTTCAACTACAAGTTTGGTCTACACCTTTGATCAGAAATACTTAAGTTCTGTTCTTTCATTTTGACAGACTTATACTGGAAGCATTCTTATTGCCATCAATCCATTTCAAAGACTTCCCCACTTATATAATGGGCATATGATGCAGCAATACAAGGGGGCACCTTTTGGAGAACTAAGCCCTCATGTGTTTGCTATTGCAGATGTTGCGTTCAGGTGACCCTCTTTGTGTTCTGCATGATTTTCTATTCATAAAGATAATTTGATTCACGTCTGAGTCTTTCAAGATGAATTAGGGCAATGAGGAACGAGGGGAAAAGTAACTCAATTCTCGTGAGTGGAGAAAGTGGTGCTGGTAAGACCGAAACCACTAAGATGCTTATGCAATACCTTGCCTATTTGGGTGGTCGTAAAGGAACAGAAGGCCGAACGGTGGAACAGCAAGTTCTTGAGGTAAGATAAATTATTTAAGTTTTAGTTTTATGGTTTCCAACTTTGTGAAACTTGTGTTGCCTTGCACTTTTCGTATAAGTACTTTCGAGTACTTAAACATTTGGTTGCAGGGTGGCTTGTGTGGTTTAACACTATTTTTCTTTTTGATAAGCGTGTGGTTTAATACTATTAACATTGTTTTAATAGCTTCAAGAGATATTACACAACACCTGTTGCTGGCTCACGTGATGCTTCACAAAGCTGGTGTTGTGAAATAAGATATTATTTCTGACAGCTTCAGGAAACCTTTCATTCGTTTTATGCTGTTTCCTGGTGACAAAACGCGAATTAAATTTGTTGGATAGAGACGCTTGTCAAATTAGTAATGTATAGTTGACTCTATATTAAGTTGCAAAAGGAGTACTTGTGTAGTTCAAAAGAGCCTTTCTTAAATAAGTGCGTACGGTTCTTGGTCAGATATTACTTTTCTGTATGAGTTAGCTTTGGGCTTTGTACATGTTTAATATTGAAAAGGTCAGGGATGCTTTAAACTTTGTGATTCTGTATTTAATGCTGTTTATGAAGAGGTTTAAATTACTATAACAGTAAATATATAAAGCTCAGATTTATTATCAATGTGCTTTCCGTGATTTCGTTCCCTGGTTTATCTAAGTTCTTCGAGTGGGTTCAATGCAGTCAAATCCAGTGCTTGAAGCATTTGGAAATGCAAAAACGGTCAGAAATAACAATTCAAGGTGAGACAGTCGTGTAGCCTTGGTGTCAACCAGTTAATGAAGATGAATGCCTCGGAAAATAAAAGAGAAGTATTTGTTTCTAATAATTTTATGATGATGCAGTCGTTTCGGTAAATTCGTCGAGATTCAGTTTGATAAGCAAGGAAGAATATCAGGGGCAGCCATTAGAACATATCTTCTTGAGAGATCCCGTGTCTGCCAAGTTTCGGATCCTGAAAGAAACTATCACTGTTTCTACCTCCTTTGTGCCGCGCCACAGGAGGTAATCTACTTGTAATGAGAATTCTTTCTCAGTTTATCTTAGTTTTTGCATTTATACCTCGGATGTCTATTCGTCATATTATTATTTTCTTATACCAGGAAATTGAGAAGTATAAACTGGGACATCCAAAAACTTTTCATTACCTTAATCAATCTAAGTGTTATGAACTTAATGGTGTAAGTGATGCTCATGAATACTTGGCTACAAGGAGGGCCATGGATGTTGTTGGAATAAGTCAAAAAGAACAGGTTCAGTCTAAGCACTAGTTTCTTCCTATTAATATTTGCTCTTTTTCTGCCACTACTTAAAATCCGGTTTACTCGTCAGGACGCAATTTTCAGAGTTGTAGCATCTGTTCTACATCTTGGTAATGTTGAATTTGCTAAAGGGCAAGAAGTCGATTCATCAGTTCTCAAGGATGACAAATCAAAATTCCATCTTCAAACTGTTGCTGAGCTTCTTATGTACGTTCCACGTCCTTACTTATTATAGCATATCTTAGCATAGAAGTTTCTGATTCGAAATTTTCTTTTCATTATTAGGTGTGATCTTAATGCTCTTGAAGACGCATTACTGAAACGTGTGATGGTTACTCCCGAAGAAGTTATTAAGAGAAGTCTCGATCCTGATGGTGCACTAGTTAGCAGGGATGGATTGGCTAAGACCATGTATTCTCGCCTGTTTGACTGGTATACTGTTAGTCCTAATGTATTTATTTCACTTAAATTCCTGAATACTAGTACATGGTTAGTCATTCTGATGCAATGTTTCTGAATATCTACAGGTTGGTGGACAAAATAAACGTTTCTATTGGTCAAGATCCAAACTCGAAATGTCTAATTGGTGTTCTTGATATATATGGTTTTGAAAGTTTTAAGAATAACAGGTAAGAGTTGGTTTACTTTTACATGGAAGGTGATGTGTACGAAGGCATTCTTGGCGTCCGACTAACTCGTAATTCCATTTACTCAGTTTCGAACAGTTCTGCATTAATTTTACCAACGAAAAGTTACAGCAACATTTTAACCAGGTAATTGGATATTTATTTAACTGCTTATCATATGATGTTATAACTCACTGCTCAAATTCTATGTACCCTGTTCAGCATGTCTTCAAGATGGAGCAAGAGGAATACACAAGAGAAGAGATTGATTGGAGCTACATCGAATTTGTTGATAATCAAGATGTCCTGGATCTTATTGAAAAGGTTGCCTAATGTAATATATTTAACTAATTTCAGCTCTCCACATTCAGTTGTTGATTGTATCTCAGAAGCCATAGTATATAAATGAAAGTTTGGTAGAGAGGATCGGATTGCCATGAACTTCAACAGATTGTGCATTCCTTGTCAATTTGATTTGGACGTGTATTTTTTAATTTTTTTAAGTTCCTCTTCCACATAATTCTTGTGAATGTTCTTACCAAAAAAAAATTTGTTGTGAATGTATATACCATCCATATCTTATACTGGCGATTTTTTTTCCCCCCGTTTCCATCGTGGAAGTTCTAAATATGGGTGCTTTGGCATTACTTACTCTGATACAGTTTATCCAAATTCAGTTCGTATATACTTTTCTTCTCGTGCTGGGAGTACTGTTCGTATTCTTTATTGGGACAACAAGCAATATTTACATTTGACTGGTCTTTGCAGAAACCTGGGGGAATTATTGCTCTTCTTGATGAGGCCTGGTACAGTTTCACTGCTCTGCCTGATTATAGCTTGCAGAAAATATACCGTTGACTGTAGTTTGTGATGAACTTGTTCCATTTCTTATTCTTATTTCAGTATGTTCCCGAAGTCTACACATGAAACCTTTTCACAGAAGCTATATCAGACCTATAAATCCCATAAACGATTCATCAAGCCAAAATTGTCCCGAACCGGTTTCAACATTGCTCATTATGCTGGAGAGGTAAACCCAAATATATTCTATATCTTAATGAAATAAGTTCTTGGGTTTCAATTATATCGAACTTGTTATTTTATTTTGTTTCCTTCTAGGTCCAATATCAATCTGAGCAGTTTTTGGATAAAAATAAAGACTATGTTGTTCCAGAACATCAAGATCTGTTAAGTGCTTCCAAGTGTTCATTCGTAGCTGGACTATTTCCTCCGGTGCCTGAAGAGACAACCAAATCTTCAAATAAGTCGTCTAAGTTTTCGTCAATAGGCTCCCGTTTTAAGGTATTCTTCTTCTGTCTTCACTATTCTGTCCTGTACTTGAGATTATAAGGCCCTACAGGACTGATGGTTGAAATCTGATGCTTCAATAATTGGTACAGATGCAACTCCAACAATTGATGGAGACTCTGAATTCTACAGAACCTCATTACATTAGATGTGTGAAGCCTAATAATCTTCTTAAGCCCGCTGTTTTTGAGAATGTCAATATTATGCAGCAACTACGTTGTGGTGTGAGTGCAGTTGACCTTCAGCTATAAGATTTCTCATAGCCGACTTTTTGTCGAGGCCATACTCAATTTATCTCTATTTTGTTTGGCTATTGGCAGGGTGTTTTAGAGGCTATTAGAATCAGTTGTGCTGGTTACCCTACTCGAAAGACATTTTATGAATTTATCCACCGGTTTGGTCTCCTTGCTCCAGAGGCCTTGGAAGGAAAGTAAGTAAATTTATGTTTTATCAATCCCTTCCCGAATCATTTTTCTAATATGAGAACTGAAAGCTTTACTTATATGCTAATATTTATCCGTATTAACACTTATTTTCTTTCATAATATGAGCAGTAATGGTGAAAATGTAGCATGCAAGAAGATCTTGGAGAAAATGGGCCTTGCTGGGGCTCAGGTATTGTAGTTTTTCCTATTGTTTCCTAAAAAAAGTTACAATTCGTACCAGTTGATAACATGTACAAAATAACACGAGGACCTCCTTGTTTTCATTATTACCCTTCACTTTGACAGCGAAATAAGTGAT
Source organism: Linaria vulgaris (assembly GCA_948329865.1). Lineage (NCBI taxonomy): Eukaryota > Viridiplantae > Streptophyta > Magnoliopsida > Lamiales > Plantaginaceae > Linaria > Linaria vulgaris. Next base: position 80,916,190 of record OX415250.1, read on the forward strand.
GTTATTTGTTTTACTGATTATTAGCAAACTGAGTGCTCAAATTACCATGTGTTTTTATCTTCATGCATGTGATTTAAACCATCAACTTTTGGTCTATAGGCTCTACAATAGCTGGATGATGTAATCTAGGCTAAATGTTTACATGGTAACTTGCTCACATTTCACACCCAAGTGGATGGATGTCGCTAGCATTGACTTTCATATGAATATTTGCTCGGCCTTCACTCAGTTGTTACATATTTTATTATTTTGTATTTGAGATCTTCTTTAAAATCAATTTTTCTTTGTTCATGTATAGTAGAAGTGCTTCTTTCTACTATCTGTGCATCGCAACTTTTGGCGTAACACTTGTACCGTGATTCCAGATTGGAAAAACCAAGGTCTTTCTGAGAGCTGGTCAAATGGCTGATTTAGATGCGCGGAGAGCACAAAAACTTAGTAATGCGGCAAAGAAAATTCAAAGAAAGACTAGAACTCACCTCGCTCAGAAGCACTTTGCTGCTTTGAAGAAAGCAGCAGTTTGTATGCAGTCCATATGTAGAGGTTTGCTCGTAACTTTTGACTTTTCAATAACACATACTGAAAACCACCTGTTGCATGTTGGACGCGGCTATTATCTTAAAACTGATATTACAGCTCATTTGATGCTTGTCTGTTCATGTCAAGTTAGTAAATTTTGAGTATATTCCGCTATTGTTTTTAATCACCCTAGGACGGAATGCATGCAAATTATTTGACAATTTGAAAAGGGAGGCAGCTTCTCTTAAAATACAGACCAAGTTGAGAGGTCATTTGGCCAGACAAAGCTACACTAAACTCAAATACTCAATTGTTCTGCTGCAAACGGGGATGCGAGCAATGGCTGCCCGCAATGAGTTTAGATACAGGAAACAATCCAAAGCAGCAACCATTATACAGGTCCCTGTTTTACTTGGATTTTATTTTGGAACAACAATGTTCTGTCCTTAACGGGAATAATTATTTCAGGCCCACTGGCGTGGTCATAGAGCTTTCTCATTCTACAAGAGAGCTATTAGGGCATCAATTGTGATCCAGTGCAGATGGAGGGGAAAGGTTGCCAGGAAAGAGCTTCGGAAACTGAAAATGGTAGCCCTCGGTCATGTTTTAGTTGAAGTTTATTCTCTGAGATTTATTAATCTAAATTCTTGCAAACCTTATATCATGGATGTTGAATTACGAAAATGGCAGCCAAGATTTGGTAAAGTATGCTGTTAATGCTAGCAATTCTATTGAATCTATTGTTTTAAACTGTAAGGATTTGTCTAGTGTCGATGTTTCTGACTTATCAGTATCGTAACTTACAATTCTTAATTGACTGGATAAGATTTCATTATTGAAAGGGGATTATGGTTTAAATTGTGTTATTTTTGGTCAAAGAGTAGGGTGAACTATTGTTCTTCGTGGCAAATGAAAATTTTCATTTCATAATGCTTTTCATTTGCACGCTTCTGATATTCAAATATTCTACAGTCGGCAAGAGAAACGGGCGCACTTAAAGAAGCAAAAGATAAGCTTGAAAAGCAGGTGGAAGACCTTACACTGCGTTTAAAGCTGGAAAAACGTCAGAGGGTAAATATATTCTTTGCACACGAGATGTACATACAGAAAGAAGTGTGCTTTCATGTGTAACTACGCAGTATATGCTGATATGCAAGCACGAGTGTATCAATTTCTACCGAGGAAATGCACTATTTTATGCATTACTATGTGACAAATTTTAGGGCTATAGGCTTCACTAAAGTTGAATACTCTTGTGCTAGACTGACTTAGAAGAGGCAAAGAGCCAGGAGATAACGAAGTTGCGGCAGTCATTGGAAGCTATGCAAAGTAAAGTGGATGAGAAAAATGATCTACTTCTTAAAGAACGCGAGGCTTCTCAGAAAGCCATAGAAGAAGCTTCTGCAATTGTGAAGGAAACTCCTGTTCCAGTTGAGGATACAGCAAAAATCGAGGCATTAACTGCAGAAGTTGATAAAATGAAGGTAATGCAGGTGGTATATACTCGATCTCAATGATTGCCATCCTTACTAAACTTAGTGCTTCATTGTTATCTGTTACAGGACTTATTACAATCTGAAGCCAAACGAGCTGATGACGCTGAGAGGAGATGTGCCGAAGCCCTGGAATCAAGTGAAAGAAAGCATGAGAAGTTGGAAGAAACCCAAAAAAGAGCCAATCAACTTCAAGAATCTTTGAACAGGTAGTATATTTCTTCATTAACATCCTGGGTGATTAAAAGGGGTAGTTTTCCTTATTATTTTTTTTTTCTCCGATCTGTATGTCACAAGTGACTATATGGTTAAGCGGAGTTATTGACAGCCCATTTTAGTGAGATATCATTTCCCTGTTTGATCTTTTAAGTGATGGATATTTGAACTTAGACTACTACAAATTGTGAAGATTGTCGAGAGGCGTAAGTACCTGAATTATTATCAATGTCATAGATTTAGATTTCTAAAAGGTCATCTTGATGTAAACTGTGCTAAGGAACATGAGAGGCTTTGAATGCTAGGAAATAACTTTAGGATTAGCAGGGAGTGTATTGCAATGATAGTGTGATTAAAGTAACTTCCCCATTTGAACTATCTGAAGAAAACAAAGACTTGTTCCCCAACTTTTCTATCTTTATCTGCAACGATGAATCCTTCAATTGAAAAGCGTATCTCTGTCTTCTGTTTTACTACTTCAGAGTATTGTTTATGATGTTTCTTACCTATTTTGTGTCATGTACATTGATCTCAAGTAAGTAATTTATGGTATTAAGTCATTTATGGTATAATTGTTTTATAGTAATTTGTGCTTCTCTAATTGCAGCAAGACTCTGAATGTCAATAATGTTGAGAAAAAAATCAAACATGGTCTCTTATTGTGGCTTGAGTTACGAAAATGGTCCCATATTGTGGCTTTGTACACATTGCGTCCCTTAATGTGGTTTTAAGTCTAATTTTGGTCCTCGGTCAGTTTTTTCGCCGAAATCGCACATGTTGTCACGTGCAGACGTTGACACCAAATTTTTTTTTTGCCTGCGAATTATTTGTATTAGCAATAAGCCCCCATGTGCTATTCTTAATTCGATAAGAAGCCCCCATATTATTTCTTTACTTTTTAGATAAATTATAAATCTCACTAAACAATTCTACATTTATATTTTTATTAAATGATATTATAACAAGAATAATCTGAATTTTAAGTGTACTACAATATGTTATTAATTTTCTTTGGTATTAAATTAAACTAATATCATATAATAATAATACAAAATTAGAAATCAATTTTATTTTTTCATTGAGGCCGAGTCTAAACTTGTGCTCGAGAGATGGTTGTCCATACACTGATAAAGGATATATGAATTCTCGAGAAGAGAGGAGCCGTGGTGGTCCCTCCCGGACTGCCTGAATTCTACTAGTGGATCAGAGGAGCCGTGGTGGTCCCTCCCGGACCGCCTGAATTCTACTAGTGGATCGAAAGTTGGATCTACATTGGATTTCACGTGATCGCACCATCTATCCTTCTGAGGAGAGTTTTGGTTTCAAACACCGGGTTCGAACAGGAGGAGTATGCCATGCTAATATATTGGCCTTGAATGATTCACATCTCAGGGTTAGGAGCCGATTAGCACATTGAACTATCCACGTCGGTGAGAGTCCGCGTGCTTCTTTTTTCTTTACACTCCTTTGACCGGTATGCGTCGGCAAAGATTAAGAGATGCGCGCGGACCCCACCATCTGTCGGCAAAGATTGAGAAACGCCGGCAGACTTCTTCCGCCGGTACAAAGAAACTTAATTTGTGTTGGATGAGGAGCAGCATCTGCGAACTGCCGCTGCTATTAATTAATAACGGGGAGGAGGCGGTTGTGAGCGGCCTTTGACTCGGTGTAGGGAGACCTTAAATTCTGGCGAAGGCGGAGGACGACGAGTGGCGATTAAGCCGCCGCGGCTGCTGCTGCTATAATTTTCGTTCGCATTTTCTTTTTCTTGTTTTTGGCTTTCGCTTTTCATCTTCGGCGTTGAGGGTGGCGTAGGTTTTTTTTTTTTTTTTTTTTTTTTTGGTGAATATAAATATCTATAATAATTAAATATATCAAAAAAGTCTGACTTTTGCATTTTAAGTTTATAACTCTGAGGGTTTTTTTTAGGTGAATATAAGATTTTTTACTGATTAGAAATAACATATGGGGGCTTTTTGGTAATAAAAATAATTTAGATGGCAACTCCTGCATGTAACAACACGTGCGATTTCCGACAAAAAACTTACCGGGGACCAAAATTGGATTGGAAACCACATTAAGGACTCACTGTGGACAATGCCACAATATGGGACCATTTTCGTAACTCGGCCACAATGAGGGACCATTTTTGAGTTTTTTCCCAATAATGTTGGTAATTGCTAGATTTTGGGCCGCGAATCACGATACTTAATCTCATCAGGCGAAGTGCTGATGCATACAAAGTTGGACTTTTCATATACCCTCTGTATTTGAAAAAAGATGGAACTGGTTTCATGCTTAAGTGGAAGGGTTATAACTTGAAAGAGCAAAAGAATATATTTGATATGCTTCAGGTTAAGTAATTCTGTAAATGGGGAACTAGTTTCATGTCATACAACATAGCCTTGGAAGTTTCGGTTGTCATCTTTTCCCATGTGTTGTTCGTGTTGAAGAATAGTTCTTCATTGATATCTTCTACCTGGAGTTTAGTTTTGGGCCATAATCAAGAACACGGGAGAAGAATCTCTAGCATTTAGTCCTAAGTATTATTATGCATATCAAATGCTTCTTATTAAATTTGTCATCCATTGATGTCAGATTTTCTTTTCCTCGAACAGTTGCTGTATGAACAACTTGAGTCAAATTTTTGAAGTTCTGCACTTCATTTTTTGGGTGTTTGTTACTTCAACGGTTGCAGTTTATGTCAATTTTAGGCTTGAGGAGAAGCTTAGCAACTTAGAATCAGAAAATAAAGTTCTTCGCCAGCAGGCTCTGGCCATGGCACAGAATAATAAACTCCTATCAAGAAGTTCGAGGTCTTTAATGCAGGTACATTTCAAATAAAGAGTTCATAAAAATCCAGCAGTTATTGAACTTGTCACTGACATTTATTTTTGCTTTTACGATACTTTTACAGAGGACTGAAAGCACAAAAGCGGCTGTAGTAAGTCAAATTCTTCATGTTACCAACAGATCTGTTATTACTGCAGCTGTGTATAATGTAAGTATCTTGTAAACGGTGTAATAGGATATGCATAGTCCTTCCATGAGCGCAAGAGATCACGCAGAGATGGATGACATGCCTCAGAAGTCCCTCAATGACAAGCAAAAGGAGTATCAAGATTTGCTCATCCGCTGCGTTGCTCAGCACTTGGGCTTCTCGAGAGGTAAACCTGTCGCTGCATGCATTATTTATAAGTGTCTTAGGCAATGGCACTCGTTTGAGGTAGAGAGAACAAGCATCTTTGACCGGATAATTCAAACCATTGGCCAGGCTATCGAGGTATGAGCACTTGAGTAATTAGCCTGTCCATCTAGTCCTCGTTCTAAAGTTGTGCAATTTGATTAAATCGTCATGCCTTTGAACTAAAGACTCAGGACAACAATGATGTCTTGGCCTATTGGTTATCCAATGCATCAACTTTATTGTTGCTGCTGCAACGTACGTTGAAAGCTGGAGGGGCTGCTGGAGCGGCCCCACAACATCGACGGTCTCCGTCTGCGACTCTCTTCGGGAGAATGACTCAGGTTAAAACATTTCTTGTTTTTATTTTGATATGTTGTGTAGTCTATATTAATATTGGAGATATCTAAGGATTAAATTATGTTTCTAGAGTTTCCGGAGCACCCCACAAGGTGTTAATCTTTCATTACTGAATGATGATTCTACTGGTATTTTACGCAATGTGGAAGCAAAATATCCGGCATTACTGTTCAAGCAACAGCTGGCTGCTTATGTAGAGAAGATTTATGGAATGATTCGAGATAATCTTAAGAAAGAGATTTCTCCGCTCCTCGGATTATGCATACAGGTAAAAAAAAGTATTAATTCATTGGAATCATTAAAGGAATTCTGATCATTCTTTAACTGCATCTGCATGTGATGGTTATAGTTGCTTTCGCTTTCTTCTGCTATCTCACTTATTTTTATTTTTGCAATGGTTAGGCACCAAGAATATCAAAAGCAGGTTTAATTAAAGGTTCGCCACGCGCTCTAGCAAATGGTGCTGGACAGGAGACTTTAATTGCCCACTGGCAAGCAATTGTAAAGAGCCTTGGGAATTTTTTGAATATCCTAAAAACAAATCACGTAAGGACAATTTTTTCTTTTCTTTTTTGCCCGACCTACTATAGCTCTTTGAAAAATGATGTTTCTACCCTCCAATCATTCTCATTGCCGTTTCATAACATTATTCAGTTTAATCTTGTGATTTGCTGGATTTCCGTCCTGTTAGCAGTTATCTCGTCTGGCCTTTGAATTCGAATCAGTCATCACGCGAAGTGGTTGAGTTCTATTAAATCTTTGGTTTACTCAAAGAATCATCTAGATCTATAGCTTCATTCTTGTATGGGTTTTTAATCTGTTCACAGTTCAGTGTTATCTACATATTTTTCAGTACTCAGCACTTCTTTCTTATTATCCCATGTGTGCTTGAGGTTTCTCCTTGCGCTTTAGTATGGTATACAATTGCCTGTTTGCTATTAGAATTGTGGTATACAGATGATAAAAATTGTTTCAATTTCATCTTCAGGTACCTCCATTTTTAGTTCGGAAGGTGTTCACACAAATATTTTCTTTCATCAATGTGCAGTTGTTCAACAGGTGGAGTAACTATCTTATTGCTGCTAAGATTATCATTTTCCTTCTAGACTGATTTGTTTTTCCCATTATTGCAGCCTCTTACTGAGGCGAGAATGCTGTTCATTCAGTAATGGTGAATATGTCAAGGCTGGATTGGCTGAACTGGAGCACTGGTGTTACAACTCAACTGACGAGGTTATCATATTTACCAGATATATGATATTCCCCTGATTTGCTTATCCTATTAAAATTATAGTATACTCCAGTATGCAGGTACAGCATGGGATGAGCTCAAGCATATAAGACAAGCTATTGGCTTTCTGGTATCATACACGAACTCTTCGTTGCATAAATTTCCCCATTGCTCATTGTAATGAATAGCAAAACGTTAACTTATCCGGCAAATATTTGCAAGCCCTGACACTCCTAACTTCCTTATTTAATGTACTGACGCATGGACATGCAAAGGGAAAAATTAGAAAAGAATTATATCAAAAAGGAATTAAGCTAACGAGCTTCTAAGCATGTGAAATTGAAGTGTGTCCTCGAACCGCCATTTAATTTGCATTAGGGCTTTGTTGTTACTTCTAAATCCATCTAAAAGTTTATTATGTAATCAGTTGCACTATCTTAGCTCCTATCATGTAAAACAAGTATTTCTATATGAAATTTTTGTTTTAGATTTGGTATGGCTTCTTAAATGTTTTTGGTCATTGTAATAGGTCATACATCAGAAGCCAAAGAAGAGTCTGGATGAAATAAGTCATGATCTGTGTCCCGTAAGTTGTCAAAGCATATGATTTACTTACGAACATATATATCTTCTGTTTCCTTCATATCCACTTTCAAACTCTATCTTAAACAATCTGTGTCTTTATTTTCAATATAATGAATCTCCCATCTTTATTAGGTGCTCAGTATTCAACAATTGTACAGAATCAGCACCATGTACTGGGATGACAAGTATGGCACACACAGCCTATCCCAAGATGTGAGTCTGTTTACTGTTTTATCTGGTTTATGGATTGACAACGTAGTTTTAATATGATTTATGTGTTTGTGGCCTTCTAATTTACCTGACCTTTAACTACTTCTATTGATGTTAAGTTTTGATTGCTCATCAATATCTTATATATGCTTGCTTCATCAGATGCCTTACTTAAATTAGATCATTCTCTTTTCACTGAAACTTTTCTAGTGTAGCTTCGAGATTTATGTGTCGTTTCTAAAGAAATCACTGCATAATGTGTTTATCCTCTTTCTTTTCCAAACTGTCATAAGCTTTATAAATCTTATTTCTGGGACAAAATATGAACAAATTTGGCTGATTGTGGTAACTTGTGCCTTTACCGGCTTTGTATCAACAGGTAATATCCAACATGAGGGTGTTGATGACCGAGGATTCAAACAACGCTGTCAGTAGTTCTTTCTTGCTTGATGATGATTCAAGGTTGAACAAAAGAAAATTACCCATCCATTTTAAACTAGGGCTGTTTATGTTTGCAGTATTCTTTGTTTAGGAGAAGACGTAGGAAAACTCTCATCTGACCTACTCTTATTTTGCAGTATACCATTTTCAGTCGATGATCTCTCCAAGTCAATGGAACGCATTGATATTTCTGATATTGAACCACCACCACTCATTCGGGAAAATTCGGGCTTCAGCTTTTTATTGCCGGAAGCTGACTGATTCCCAATGAAAGACTCTCATTCGTGAGGTCGTGCCCCAAATCTGTTTTTGTCATTTGTGGTTTGACATGATGCACCAAAAGATCTTCTCCTCCTACAACATTTGCATATCAGTTCATGATTATCTGGTGTATGTTCCCTTCTATCCGGTTACAGAACTTCTGATTTTAAGCTGTTCGCTCGCCAACATTGCTCAAAACTGGAACCAAATTCTGAGGCTTGTGCTCAATCGTGTGCGTTTGTTTAAATTTAATAGTGTTGGTGGTTAGTTAGTCCATCTGAATGCAGCAGTGGAGTTATAGTGCAGAATTTCTTTTTTTGAATTCTTATAACCACCGTACGTGAGAAGATGGAGCCTGTCGCCAAACAGGGTAGAGTATAGCATACATTTTACTGTAGATAATTGCAGAAAATAATCTTAAATGATAGTCATGCTTCTTTTTCCCTTATTTTCTCATATAGATGTGGATGATTAGGATTTTGGAGTTTCTCGTGTAGTAGTTATATATATATATATTTAATTGATGCAGCAATACAACCAGAAAGTATATATATGGACCTTGTTTGGTAAATCACTTGATGCAACACGAGATCTATTTTGGATCTGCCAAGTAATGTTTTTGGATTCTCATCAACTTTGTTGATTTGACACTTCAGTTAAAATGCCGGGCATGAGAAATGGTCAATCCTCACTTTGTTAAAATATGTTTTACGGAATTAGCTATGCCCTGCGTGCTTAACTAGTTTTTCATGTGACTGGCAATCTGTAATTATATATACTCTGCCGTGCAAAATGACATTGTTCTGACGCAACCAGCCACAATATTCTGAAATGGATTGAATGTACTTTGTCATAACAAATTCGTTAGGAAATTAGGATGTGCTTTTCAAAAACTTATGTAAGAAGCTAGTTAATCTGGTAAACCATATAATCCAAACTGTCGTCATAAGTTTGGGTATTTCAAACGAGCCGCACGTACAACAACATTAACCATAGGAGCTACCTAACTAATTTAGCAGTCCTAGTTGATGAACAAGATGGAGGATTTGTAACAAGTGAAAAGAGCGGAGATAATTAGTCAATGAAATCAAACTAGCAATAATTCATCAAAAAAGAAAAAGAAAAAAAAAAGAAATCAAACTAGCACTACACTTATCAACTGTACGTTACTCTAGATAATTTGGTTCAATTCCTTTACTCTCACTTTAAAGTAGATTATATTTCTCTTGTTATCTGCAGTTCGATCATCAATGTTTGTAATTCAACATGGTATCTTTTGCATAGGTTCGCAGGTTCCTGATTTTGCCTCTGCATTATAAAATATTATCGCGATCATAATTTGATTGTGATTCTGTTGATCTTTGATTCTTTTGTGCAATTTTGGTGGCTTGAATTCTGATTCTCGTGAAATTTGGGATTTGTCGTTGTGCGATTAATCTTTGACGCCTCCTTTTTTATGTGACGGTTTGTTTCTTCTCTCTAATAATTGATCACATTACACTCTACTATCACTACGATTTCACCTTTCACAAGTTTCACAACTGTACTTGTCAAGAATCCTAGTAAGGATATAACTTATGTTTATTTTCTCGATACACATGACAATTCTGGTAGTTCGATTATAAGTGATCCTTTTAATATTACGAACTACATTGCTTGGAGAAACACATTGTTATAACGTTAAATATTAAGAACAAAGTCAAATTCGTAGATGGGTCACTATCCCCAACCCCCTAATTATGATGCTTTATCAACCTGTTGGATAAAAGTCAACACTTTAGTACTTTCTTGGTTAAGCAATTCTATGATAAAACAGATGCAATTGAGTTTTCTAATCTATGAAAATGCCTTGGATTTGTGGTAAGAAATGAAGAACAAGTATAAAACGGCCTCATGGCTCAAGAGTTTATCATCTGTAAAAGTCCTTGTCTCTAATTTCATAAGTGACAATAATTTCATAAGAAAATTGTCACTGAGTACTATGCTGCCTTTAGATCCCTCTCGGATGATTTTTGAGCCATAGACCAATCATATCATGCTCATGTGGTTTATGTTTCTGCAATGTCAACATCAAAATGATATATCTACAACAATATGACAATGTCATACGTTTTTGATTGGTCTAAATGACTCATTTTCACCGCTCATAAGCCAGATCTTGTTGTACAATCCTCTTCCCTCATTTTAAAAGGGTCTACTCTATGCTTCTCCAGGAAGAAAATCAAAGAGCATTGTACACCTCTGCCACCAATTCAGTAGATTCCTATCAATGTTTACGAGGCACACCCAAAGTGTCTTTCAGAATCCTCAAACAAGACTTGCTCCAACTTATCCGTCTACTCATTCTAGACAGAATAAAATTTTCAAACTACAATTCCCCAAGCAAGATAAGAAGAAGCTTAATGGTGTACACATTGTGGGTACAATGGACACATTGTTGACATGTAACGCCCCAGAATTTCGAGGCTAAATAGTACAATATCATATCAAGGACAAGACAATATTAAATAACCAATTCTTCAAAACCAAGACAATTCCAATATTACAACCAAAGAAACAACGTAGTTAAATATAAAATTCTAACTAACTACCCGCCAAACACCATCTCTCAACACACTGGAAGCTCTAAAGCTGAAAGGAAGAGGGAAAACATGCATGCGTGAGATAAAAATCTCAATGGCGTTTGTGTGGTAGTGTGCAAAGTGACGACGCACCTTTCTTTTAAAAACAATAGAAAATAAGTAAGCACATTGGCAGTTAAACAATCGGGCAATCAGGCAGTCAGATTATGCTCATCAGATCCACGTGTAAAGGAGTATACTAATCAATCAGTTCCACATGTATACAATATATGCTCGTCATTCACCACACATATAAGGATATACATGCTCGTCAATCACCACATGTCAAAAAAGACATGCGTGTCAATATCGCACGTCAAAAGAAGACATGCTCGTCAATCACCACATGTATAAGGATATACATGCTCGTCAATCATTCCACATGCAAAGAATGCATGCTCGTCGAGCACTTTCTACATGCAAAGAATGCATGCTCGTCAATCATTTTTTTCCAAATGCAAATAATGCATGCTCATCATTCAGTACACATAATCAGTCAACAAAACATGTAATCCAACAACAATACAAATACTCAATTAACAGTCCAATTAACCAGGTAACATTAGAAGCATTCGATCAACAATGCAAATAATCCACAGTTCAAGTTACTAACCAACTAACAATCATTTAAGAGACCAAATTATCACAATGCACTTCAAATCATGTTAAAAGCAAATTGTATATGTATACACATATATATTTACTACTAAGATACATGTAGCACACACTTCCTTCCAGTTTAAAACTAGTACGATTTAAAGAACACGCACCTGAACACGGTTGTGACGTTGGACAAGTACTAGGGGAAAATAACATTAAATGTTCGACTTAGATTCCTGATGCGTCAAAAGAAACAATAAGAATACTTTAATTTATAATCCTTATTTATAAGGTAAAATCATATTAATCTAATCTTAGTTCTAGTTAGGGTAATTACATAGAACCATGCGTTTGTTTATATAAATTTATATATTCTGAATAATACCCAATAAAACTAATTTAATAGACCTATAGTGTATTATGATTACATGATGAGGTACATGTAAATGTCTCTAGATATAACTATTCACTTGTATATATATATATATATATATATATATATATATATATATATATACACGTGCACAGTCTACATCAAAATTTTACTAACAAATAGATCTATTCTTGATTTCTTTAATGGGTATTCATGCAATTTGTTACATAACTTTATGCTTGAAGGATCCTGGCCCCAAAAGATTTGAATAAAATGTATTTGATATGAATGACTACTATTTATCAAAGGACTATGATAATTGCAGTTTATCAATAAATCAGTTTAGTATATAATTTGTATAAGCAAGAGTAAAATCAGTTTGAAATAAGAATCAACTTATTTGGATTCGTGAGCCTACTTTTCCATGGAATATAGATTAAGAAATAAATTATCCAATGAGATAAGAATTAATTCTAATTGTGATTGGGACATTAACAGCATATAAAAAGGGAAAAGGGAGTGGGAGCTTTACCGAAATTAGAGAGTAACAAAGACGACGGCGTTGCTGATTTTTATGAAAAAGGAGAAGGTACCAATGAAAGTGAAACCCTTTACTCTTGATTTATTTTCTAAAACGTTTTTATTAGATAAAGAGGTTACTTAAGTTCCGGCTTTTTGTAAGGACTATGTATAATAACCGTTCTTTTTTTTTTATTTCTCAGTGGTGTCCGCTTATGCGACTAATTCAGTCGAGCACTGTCGGGCCCTTTTTGAGGGGGTGGCTCTCCCAGCGGTGTTTTTTACATCCACAAGACTCGAACCCAAGACCTTGCTTAAGTGAACTCAAGTCCATTACCACTTGAGCCAACAACTGTTGGTTATAATAACCGTTCTTAATACTAAGGTTATATGATTAAAGATTGGAAAAAGCCCACGTCTAACAAAAAAAACACAATTAAATTAGAAAGATCTTATTTGACCAAAAGTTCAATATATATAAATAATAGATGCTCTTAGTAACTTTATTTAATAAACTCATACTACTAATTACGCACTTATCAAAATAAATACTACATTACGCAATCGATCATTATTTTATTCGTATCTTGTTTATTTATTAAAAAAAATATCGGGGTTTTACATGACATTTGATTTCAGCTGATAAGGTATCCACCAAGATAGGAAGGTCCCATTGACAAAAGAAATCTAAATAACCCGTCTGATAACAATGCTTCCTCCTTTGAGGTTTCAACTACATATCCCTATACTCAACAAGTTCTAGCTCTCTCTAAGGACCTGTTTAAACAGTTTCTAGCTTTCAAACAAGCTCATGATGAACACCAATCTCACACTTCTGCTGGTGATCAAGCTCCAAAGTCTCACTTTGCTACTGCTTGTGCTGCATCCACTGGTATATCTAATACCCATTTTGATTACTTCTCTCAAGCTTCTGAATCTCATGAACACTCATGGATATTAGACACTGGTGCAAGTTGATCACATGTTTACACTTTGAATTAGTTCATTTGTCCTCCCAAAGTTATATCCGTCATCATACATAACCAAACAATAGTACAACAATAGCAACTCACATTGATAGTGTAGCATCATTTGATAATCTGGTTTTGCCTAATCTGATGTATGTACCATGTTTCACTCACAAACTCCTCTCTATATCTAAGCTTACTGCTGAATCGAACATTACAGTCATGTTCATGTCACATTCATGCATATTGCAGGACACAATCACTAAAAGGATGATTGGTTATGCTAATCTTCATAACAATCTCTTTCCTCTACAAAATAACAAGACCGTTTGCTACTCTACTGCACAATAAGGAACTTGAGATTGGGCCATGCTTATGTGAAAGAACTATCTCACCTTTTCTGCATTAATCATTCTACTATAAATAAACACAGACACTGTGAAGTTTGTAACTTAACTGAGTAGAAGAAGATGTCATTTCCTATTATTACTCCAGTGTCCGTAAATGCTTTTTATTTGGTACATTGTGACATTTGGGAACCCTTAGCTACTGTCTCTCATGAAGCGTACAAGTACTTTCTTACCATTGTAGATGATCACACTTGTTGTACTTGGACTTACTTAATAAAAGCCAAATCAGAAGTTAAACTGCATTTATCTTATTTTCACAAGCTTGCTCTCACTTAGTTGAACACTAATATTAATATCATAAGAACTGATAATGATTGTGAATTCATCATGGAAGACTTTTGCATCTTGTTGGTATGCGTCGCAAATGTATAACAATAATAAATAAATAACGACGAGAAATAACGTGTATATTGATTTCAAAAAAAGATACATATGAAAATTAATAAAGTTTACCGAAGAAACAGTGAACGATCGGATTGAAGAATGGTTTTGGACGAGTTGAAAGTAAGCCTTCTCCCCTTAAGATCGAATTCCCCGGCTATCATATAAAGGCCTCGTGAGGAAGAGATCTCCCAAGGTACAACGTCCACACACAAATAAACAGCAAGTGAAGGGTTATACTGTTTTTCACTTACGAACACAACAGTACTTTGTAAAACTCTGAATTGTATATGTATGCAAATGTGAAATGATATGGTTTTGATTGAATTTTGATGATTTTCTCCTTTGCGCAAAGGCCCTTTAAATAGAAAAATATTTTATGTAACAACCAAGGCATTAAGGGGTGATTTTAATTCAGCAATAAAGCCAAATTTATTTCACATTATTATAGCATTTAGGTGTGGTTTGAATTCTCAATTCAAATCTGATTTTTATTAGATAAAATCTTATTTATATAAATAAAATCTCACCAGTTAGCTTCTCATTAAGCCAATATAATTCACACCATTAAACTCAAGTTGCTATAATATCACTCAATTCCAATTTCTAAAAATTATATTTAGCCTTATGCCAAATAATAATTTCTCCAACACATCTGTCATGGCATAATCCACCAGACCAGCTATGTGGAAACTCTACAATAGAATGATCGTGTGAAAAAAAACATCAACGTCTTTTGTAGTGACTACAACACTCAAGTTTCAGTTTGACATTTCCTTGGATTTTTGGAGCAATTGCTTAAGCACCGCAAAATTCACCATTAATAGATTACCCTCAAAGCTTCTCAATAACAAGTTACCTTATGAGGCTCTATTTCAAAGTCCACCACACTACTCTTTTATGAGATCCTTTGGTTCTCTATACTATGCATCAACTCTTCAAAACACAGACATAAATTTCATTCAAGAGCGATGCGTGCATCATATTTATTGGATATCCTAGTGGTATAAAAGGGTGCAAACTCCTGGACCATTAACTAAGGAGATCTTTATCTTCAGATTGTCATGTTCCATAAGCACTTTCAAACACCATAGATTAATCAACATTATGAAACCAATATAATTGAGTCCACTGCAAATAGCTTTCATGACACTCCAACAACTATTAAAGACTTACACCATTCTAAAACAGTGAACACTACCGCACATGTTATTGCACAATCCAGTGAAGCCATTCCTTAAACAAGAAGCTCTTCAAGAACTATTACCTTTCCATTTTATATGCAAGTATATGAGTATGAACTCCCTAAGTCTCTCCACAAAGCAAATAACATTTCTACTTCCAGATATCCAATTTAGAATCTCCTCAGTTTCTCTAGACATCGTAATGCTCACAAAGCATTCATAGCTTCTATCTATATTCAGACATAACCAAGAACAAACAAGTAGGCAAGCAAGCACAAAGAATGGCAAGGTGCCATGAACAGTGAAATAAGGGCACTAGAACACACTAACACTTGGATTCTGACTTTTCTCCCAACTGGTCATCACTCTACTGGGTGTAAATGAGTTTGTAAGATTAAACACAAGTTAGATGGAAGTATAGAAGGGCATAAAACCCGCTTGGTTGCAAAAGTCTACACACAATAGAAAGGCTTTAATTACTTTGACACCTTCTCTCTTGCAGCCAAACTTACAACAATAAGAGTCCTACTTGCAGTTGGTGCTTAAAAGAGATGGAACTTTAAAGCAACTTGATGTCAACAATGCCTTTCTACGAGAGAACTTGATGAGGAAATATATATGCAATCCCCCCACCCCCAATGATATTGTGATGCAAATGGCGATAGAGTATGTCTCTTAAAGAAAAGCTAGCGATATTGTCAAAGCAATAATTATTGCAGCCAAAGCAATTATTTAATTCTTTTTAATTTGCCTTTGCTAAACAATCAATATATAATCTAAACCGCTGGATATCATATATTCTTTATTAACTAACCTTATATAACACAAAAACTCAATCTCCTCTAATTAACATTAATATCTAGTCAAGTTATATTGCCACTCCAATCAGTATTCATCTAATCCAACCAAAATTATAAACTTTAATATAAATTAATCATTTATAAAAAAGAATATTGAATTTCAATTAATTATCTCTATTTATTTTTCAGTAGACCTTTAAACCACAAAGAAGAATGAATTATCATGATATAATGTATTGAAATTATTGTAAACCAAATAATTGGGAATAAATCTTTTATAAAATCAGTAGAATAAGGAAGATATATAGAAACTCCTTCGTTCCCCGATTTATCTTATATTTATTTATTGATTTACTTTAATGCATTAGTTTAGGTTAATAACCTAGTAAACCATCCACACATTATTCTGCCATAAAATGAATCAAATACCTAACTAATATAATTGCTTAAGCACAACTCGCGGGATAAAATTAGGAGCAAATTATTTTTTCTGCCTTTTAATTTTGGCTATATTTGCCTTTTGCCCTTTAACTTTTCGGGCTCCAATTTTGCCCTTTAACTCCTATTTATTTGACCAAAAATGCCCTATGGGCTTTTGTACGAGGGAAAAATAGTCATTTCATTTATTTATAATAAAAATTTAAAAAAAACAAAAAAAAAATAAAAAAATAGACCCCCCCTGTTCCCCGTCGCCCCCCCCCCTCTGTTCCCCGTCGCCACCCCCCCTTCCCCGTCGTCCCCGTCGCCCCCCACCCCACCCCACCCCGCCGATTTGCAGCCACCCCGCTGCGAATCGCGGTGAATCACCGCGATTCGCAGCGGTGTTGCTGCAAATCGCGGTGATGACCGCGATTTGCAGCGGGGTGACTGCAAATCGGCGGGGTGGGGTGGGGGGGCGACGGGGAAGGGGGGGGTGGCGACGGGGAACATGGGGGGTGGCGACGGGGAACATGGGGGGGGGGTGGCGACGGGGAACAGGGGGGTGGCGACGGGGAACAGGGGGGGGGGGGGGGGCGACGGGGGAAGGGGAATGGGGGGGTGTCTATTTTTTTTTTTTTTTTTTTTTTAATTTATCAGAAAATTATAATTTATCAGAAAATTAAATTAAATTTAATTTAACTATTTTAAATTTATTTTCAAAACTAAATTTAATTAAAATAAATAAATTAAAGGGTATTTTTGGTAAAAAGCATATGAAAAAACCCATAAGGCATTTTTGGTCAAAAAAATAGGAGTTAAAGGGCAAAATTGGAGCCCGAAAAGTTAAAGGGCAAAAGGCAAATATAGCCAAAATTAAAGGGCAGAAAAAATAATTTGCTCTAAAATTAGAGATAGTAATTGTTCCATTAATACTCGTACTCATGCATTTGCAGAGTTAGTCATGTTGCATGTTATTAAACTATATTCACTGAAATCTATTTTATTTTTCATTTCTTCCTTTTCTGTAATATTTCCATTTTTAGAAATTTCTTTTAATAAGTTAATTAATTAAAATTATTAGTTAGCATAATCAGTATTAATGGCTAGTTAATCATTCTTGATCAACCATATAAATACACGGCACACGCTCCTCATCTGTACTCAATTTTCCACTTTCTCTCTCTCTTGTAGCAGAGAAGAATCATTCAATAAAATTCATCAATATTTTTCTTTTCAAATTAGTTTGTTATTACTCTCTGTTCTTCGCCTGAATTGTGAATTGATTAACTGATTTGATATGGTATCATCGACTTAGGTTTTCCGATCCGCTTTCGCGCAAACTCTATTTCTTCTCCGGCGCACTTTTCGTTCTTCGATCGTGTTTTCGCCGTCGTCCTCTGCTTGTTTGTGATTTTACCGTCCGTTCCTCTGAAATTCACTCTGATTTCCGATATTGACGACTCTGGCCTCGCAATCTATTGTTGTTCCACCCAAAAATCCGAGCGAAGACTCATCGTCGGTTTACTTTTTGGGATCTAACGAATCTACTGGTGCTTCGATTGTTAGTGAGAAGTTCAATGGCACAAACTATGTCTCCTGGTGCCGCAACATTCGCATGGCATTAACGGTCAAAAATAAGACCAAATTCATCGACGAATCTCTACCTATTCCGTCGGAATCTGACGCCATCAACCGTCTGTGCTGAATCCGCGCAAATAGCCTTGTAACTTCATGGCTTGAAAATCAGAGGCAACTTCATTCTGTTCATGACAATTCTGATGCTATGGCTATGTTTACAAGATATAATCCACAAAGTGATACTCAACATATGGGGGGGATATCCAAAATCCTATTCTAATCAGAATTCTCAGGCTCAAAGCTATGGTACTCAGTCTAGCAAACCTCCTCAAAACAAAGAAAAGAAAAGGCTAAGGTGTACCCACTGTGGGTACAGTGGTCACACCATTAACAAGTGTTACCAGCTGCATGGTTACCCTTCTGGCTGGGAAGGACCCAGATAAAGGGGAGTGAATCCTTCTCAAGATGCTAACATGAGTTCCACCTCTGAGACTGCTCCTCTCTCCAGTTCCACAAGCAACTCTTCAGCCAGTCTTCTGCTCATCAGCAATTGTTTGAGCAGTTTATGGCATTTCAGCAGCTACAGAACCAAAGAGCTTCTCCATCCAACTCATCTGGTGTTACTCCCCAATTTGCTGCAACAGCAGCCACTGGTATGTTAAACCCTCTCATTCAACATTTTGCTCTCAGTGCTCACTCTAAGACCAATAGTGTTAAATGCATTTCTTGGATACTAGATACAGGAGCTAAAGCTCATATGATTTGTGACATGAGTTTCTTCTGTGATACTCCATATGCATGTGACACTATTATATATTTACCCAATAATCACACTACAAGAGCCACTCACTGTGGGAGCATTACATTATTCCCAAGACTCACTATTAGAAATGTTCTATTTGTTCCTGAATTTCAACATAATTTGCTACCCATTTCTCAGTTAGCTAATGCTTCTAACCTTGCAGTGTTATTTCTGGCTGATAAATGTTTGTTACAGGACAAAGCCATGACCAAGTTGATTGGTTCTGCTAACTTGGCTAATAATCTCTATGTGCTCCATACTCTAGTACGACATGCCTATACATGCAATTCAGCTGCTAATGGCTCTATCTCTATCTCTGCCACTCAAGCTTCTCTCTGGCATGCTAGATTAGGCTATATATCTAGGAATAAACTATCCAGTATTCTTTCAATTTCTACAAATGATTGTAACAAGATCACCCCTTGTGATACTTGTCATTTTTCAAAGCAAAAGAAATTACAATTTCCTGTAAGCACCACCAGATCTTCTTCTATTTTTGAAATGATACATTGTGATGTTTGGGGACCATTCAATGTTATTTCTCATGATGGATTCAAATATTTTTTAACTGTGGTGGATGATTACAGCAGATGCACTTGGCTTTTCTTATTAAAACACAAATATGATGTGTCTACTCATTTACAGAACTTCTTCAATCTTGTCCTCACTCAGTTTTCTGTCAAAATAAAGTGTATTAGGTCTGACAATGATACTGAATTTTAACTCAAAGATTTCTATTCATCTTATGGTATTGAACATCAAACTAGTTGTGTGGAAACTCCACAACAAAATGGTGTGGTAGAGAGGAAACACCAACACAATTTACAGGTGGCTAGAGCCTTAAGGTCCCAATCTAATATACATCTTAGCTTCTGGAGTCACTGTGTGTCCACTGCAGCTTTTCTTATCAACATGTGGCCCTCTTAACTTCTGGATAACAAATGTCCATATGAAGTCTTAATGAACAAACCCCCATATTATAGTCTTCTCAAATCTTTTGGTTGCCTAGCATATGCATCCACCATTACTGCTCACAGGAAGAAATTTGATCCAAGAGCTACAAAGAGTGTTTTTTTAGGATATCCAAGGGGCACAAAAGGATATTTACTCCTGGATATCAATACAAGAAAAGTTTTCACCTCCAGAAATGTTATCTTCTATGAAAACATATATCCTTTTAAAGACTCTTCCATCCTTAAGGAAGATTCATATACAAATCCTATTTGTAATGATAATTTTATTCATACTGGTAGTGATGATGATTCATCGTCACACATTATTCATACTAACAATGTAGATAATGCAGGACCTCATGAGTTTATGAACTTACCAGCTGTTCATGAGAATGTTCCTTCACCTGCAGCTTCTCCACCTCACCCACAACAGAACATAGAAGCTACTCCACCTACACTAGCAAACCAACACTTTGTTAACCCTCCAGCAGAAGAATCACTCTCAGAAACAGGTGATCATTCCACTAACTCATTTCCCACCAGTGATCCAGGTAATGATCAAGGTATTGATACAGGTACTTCTAACCCCCCTGTGAGAAAATCTAACAGAACTATAGTACCACCATCCTATCTATCTGTGTATGATTATTCTCTCCCAAAGTCATCACACAAAGCTAATCATATATCTACTGGTCTGGGCAAGCAATACCCTATATCAAATTATCTCTCCGCTAAACAGTTAGGTTTTAAGCACAACGCTTTTACTGCCTCTATATCTCAACTCACTGAACCAAAATCTTACACCCAAGCCAACAAATTTCCTGAATGGAAAACAGCTATGCAAAAGTAGATTAGTGCACTGGAAAAGACTAACACATGGCAACTCACTGATGTGCCTCATAATCAAAATATAATAAGCTGCAAATGGGTTTGTAAAGTTAAGTATGGGTCTGATGGATCAGTGGAAAGATTTAAAGTCAGGCTTGTAGCCAAGGGTTACACACAGGAGGAAGGTTTAGATTACTTTGATACCCCTCTCCTGTAGCCAAGCTAACAACTGTAAGAACACTTCTTGCTTTGGTAGCTTCACAAAATTGGTTTCTTCACCAATTAGATGTGAACAATGTTTTTTTACATGGGGATTTAAATGAAGTCATATATATGAAACCTCCTCCTGGTTATCTCCCTCCTCAGGACAAGAGAGTTTGTCTTCTAAAGAAAAGCCTATATGGCCTTAAACAGGCATCCAGGCAATGGTTTCAAAAATTAACTAACTGCTTACTATCTTATGGTTTCACACAAACTATATCAGATTGCTCATTATTTGTCAAGAAGACTAATGATTCTTTTTTAGCTCTGTGTGTAGATGTAGATGATGTGATCTTAGCAGGTAATAACTTGGGAGAAATAGAAGCTATAAAAAAGCATATGGACCTCAAGTTTACAATCAAAGATGTAGGTACACTCAAGTATATATTGGGCATTGAGGTAGCTAGAAGCAAAGCTGGAATCAGTTTATGCCAGAGGAAATATGCACTGGACATCCTCACTGAGTCAGGCTATCTAGGATGGAAGCCCAGCTCAGTTCCAATGGACCCTTCAACAAGAATAAAGAGCAAAGACAATGCTCCGCTAGAAGACCCTACCATATACAGAAGACTGGTGGGCAAGCTACTGTACCTTACTATTACCAGACCTGATCTGAACTATAGCATACAATGCTTGACTCAGTTCATGTCCAGCCCTACTTCATCACACTTAGCTGCTGCTCATAAAGTCTTGAGGTTCATCAAATCAGCTCCAGGAAAAGGCATTTTCTATCCAGCTAACTCATCCATTCAACTGAAGGCATTCTGTGATAGTGACTGGGCATCTGATTCAGAAACCAGAAGAAGCATAACTGGTTATGCAGTATATTTAGGGGATTCACTTATCTCATGGAAAGCTAAAAAGCAACCTACAGTGAGTAGGTCTTCCACAGAGGCTGAATACAGGGCAGTTGCCACAACCACCTGTGAACTTGTTTGGTTAAATCAGCTGCTCTGTGATCTCAAAGTCAGACAATCCAACATTTCTGTCCTATTCACTGACAACAAAGGGGCTTACTGCATTGCCAACAATCCAGTCCACCATGAACGCACAAAGCACATTTAAATGGACTGTTACTTTGTTAGGGAGAAAGTAAATCAAGGACTGCCGAAGATTTCTCACATATCTAACATTCATCAAGTGGCAGACATACTTACAAAGCCTCTATCTCTTGGACCCTTTCAATATATGTCTTCCAAGATGGGCGTTACAAATATCCACGCCCCTCTTGAGGGGGGTATTAAACTATATTCACTGAAATCTATTTTATTTTTCATTTCTTTCCTTTTCTGTAATATTTCCATTTTTATAAAGTTCTGTTAAAAAGTTAATTAGTTAGAATAATCAAGATTAACGACTAGTTAATCATTCTTGATCAGCCATATAAATACACGGCACACGCTCCTCATCTGTACTCAATTTTCCACATTCTCTCTCTTGTAGCAGAGAACAATCATTCAATAAAATTCGTCAATGTTTTTCTTTTCAAATTACTTTGTTATTACTCTCTGTTCTTCGCCTGAATTGTGAATTGATTCACTGATTTGATACAGCGGCAACGACCAGCGGTAGTAGTTTTTTTTTTTTTTATTTTTTTTGACGCTAAATCTCACCTATTGTTTTGTTTACTTCACTCTTTTAGGTTGCTACAGTTCATGACAATACGAGATACCCATTGGCATGTATCTAACCCCCTATAATTCAACAACACTTGCAGGACACTACAAGAAAACTGCACAATTGGAACCATTAATTAGGTTCCAATTGCCCCTTTTTTGGTTCCCGTAGACCATATGGGAACCACTTATGGGCACCAAAGGCTCTGTCTCCGTTACCCCCGTGGCGATTGCCTTGTGAACGAATTAAGCGGTTCCCATTGCTAATAGGAACGAACGTGTTTGGTTTCCGTTACGCCTGGGTACCAAAGCTTCTGTTCCCATGTAGAAAACCAATATTTCGTTTCTATTGCTTTATAGGAACGAATATCTGGTTCCCATTGCTTAGGACTGGGACCCCCAATATGGTCATACGAAACACACTGTTCATAGTAACAGGAACTAACTGAGCCAAAGAATGGGAATGAAATATTCGTTCCTATTGCTGTTTCGAAATTTATAAAAAAAATTGGCTGTAATTTGAATTTTGTTAAAAAAAAGGGGGAAATCTGAATACTTTTCAAAACCCTAATATTTTCTAAATTTTCATGTTAGCGCTGTTTTGATTTTTAAAAATTTCCAGAAATTGGATTTTTGAATGTTGTTGTTTAATCTGAAATTATCATTATCATATTAATAGTCTTCTTCTTACCGCCACAAATTTCGTAAAAAATTAAATATGCTTGGAGACTGAATAATCGGCCTCTAAGATTGAACAAATTTTAAAAAAAAAAAAAAATGAAACAGCATTTCTGCCGCCACATTTTAATACAGGATCTATAATGTGGATTAAATGAATTTCTGCAACCACATTTTTAATATTACAAATATATAATCTGGATTATATAAATTACTAATAACAAATTCAAAAGTTTAATTAACTGAATCATAATCATAATTACATTAAAGACATTTAATAAAACAGAGTGATGGGCTGGCTGCTATTACTTTTTCTTTTGTTTCAGCAATACCATCAAATGTCAGTTTGCTTGAAATCCAAAAATCTACTAAAAATCTACCACAAATCTGCCAAAAAACTCAGTTCTCAACAACAGACTTCAAATCCAACTGCACTCCAATTTTACCCAAAAGCTTCTCGCTTTCCACGAACCTGCATGAAGTATACAGTTTGTTATCAGCATTTCAAGTGGGTAAGTTTCTTATATATGCATGTACAAGGTACTCTGTGCATAAATCTTTCAGCTGTATGGCTCAACTACATGACTAAGTAGTACGTGCGACGCAATTAACATCAGGCGAATCGTTTCACAAAGAAGACACCAACCTTTGGATTCAGTATAACCTCTAAAAGCACAAACGAACCATAGTAAAGTAAAGTTGCTCATACATCAAAGTAAAACCAAAAAAGGCGAAACAGAAACCGTAAAAGCAGAACTTATTTACAACAAAACAACACGAATCAGGCGAAATGCTCTCGACAAAGTAGTGAATTCGATAACTTATTAACAAATTATTTGCTATTCAAATAGAATCGAATTTCACCGAGCACAACGAAATCAATTAATCAAAATCATAAATCCAATCACTAATCGATCAGTTAACAGAGCTGATAAGATATATATATATATCACACAGGCTAAAATCTCGATCCTAAACACCTCATTCACACACATACTCAAACTAGTTGAAAAAAGAGCCTCACTCACCTGCTCCAGAATCTCCCAATTAATCATCCTCCTCCGACCCGTAAGCGGCTCAATCGTCACCAGTGTAGTGTCGCCTTGGGTAAATTACTAACCACACTGTACTTTAACAATCCATTATTTACACTCCGTGTACTGCCAAGCAATTAAAATTCCAAGTTCAAAAACAACGTAACGTAACACATAAACAATTAAAATTCTGATAGTATCAACTGTACCTCAATGGAAGAAGAGGAAGTCGAAGCAGAGCCACGTGCCAGAGGCGTGCGTCGGAGCGGAGTTCGTTGCGAGAATTGGAGGATTAGTGAGAGAGGGAGTGAGATGGTGTTCTTGGCGGTATAGACTTTGGGGGCGACGAAATTGACGGGATTTTGGGAGAACTTGGAGGTGTTTGGAGGAGAATTTGGGGAAAGACTGTGGGTGGTGAACTATGAAGCGGCTCAAAGTAAAAAGAGAAGGTGTATGTGTATTTAAAGAGAAGAGAGGTATTCTTATTAGGGTTAGGCGTTGAGCAAATGAAATTTTTTAAAAATTTCGCCAAAATATTAATCTGTAAGTGCAGACGTTTTGGCCTCTTGTGTTTGTTCTTTTTATTTTTCTGACTTTTCGTATTTGTCCTTATTTATTTTTGTCATGTTAGATAAAGATTAATTTATTTTTTAATAATAGATTAATCGGTGTCTACTTAAAAAAAAAAAGGTACAATTATTGGGCCTTTACTTCATTATCAACACATCGGGTTGAAAAAATGTATGCCTTTTTACTTGTTTGTTTTGCTTATAAATTTGTTAATCATTATTACATAAATAGATTTTGTGTAAGTACATCGATCACATCTTTAACTTGATGGAAAATTGTTAAATTACGCTTTAATTTGTTTGTTGATACTTCTTTTTGGTATTTTGATCTAGATTCAAAATGTACACAAACAACAACGAAGATCGAAGTTGGATGTATGATAGAATGAGTAGCGCCGGTTATCTTAACAACTATTTTATAGAGGGTGTAGATCGATTTGTGGAATATGCATTTGCGCAGACTCATTTGATTAATCGAGGCAAAATTAGGTGTCCTTGCACAAAGTGTAAAAATAGTACGTTTGAAAAACCAGATGAGATTCGAAAACACCTTTGTAATTAGGGGTTCGTTCCATTATACTATGTGTGTGCAGCACACGGTGAGTTCAATAACAACTATGCGGCGTTAGATACGTATGTAGGAGAGTCGTCTAGTAACAACTATGCGGCGTCAGATACGTATATAGGGGAGTCGTCTACTTATTCTTCTGTTGGTCATGTTAGAGATGCGGTGTTGGAATGACACGCTTAATTAATGTTTTTAAATGATTGGTAAAAGAAAAAACTTAATTAGGATATTTCTTTAACTTTTATTTAATTACATATTCCTCCCGTTTATTTGTTTATCGTATTTCGTTACTCCATTTTGGACGAGATTTGGAATGACACTCTTAATTAGTGTTTTCAAAGGATTGGTAAGAGAAAGAACTTAATTCGGATATTTCTTTAACTTTTCTATAATTACATAAACCCCTCGTTTATGTGTTTATCGTATTTCGTTACTTCGTTTTAGACGAGATTTTGAATGACATCCTTAATTAGTGTTTTCAAAGGATTGGTAAAAGAAAAAACTTAATTCGGATATTTCTTTAACTTTGTTATAATTACATAAACCCCATGCTTATGTGTTTATCGTATTTCGTTACTTCTTTTCAGATGAGATTTAGAATGACACGCTTAATTAGTGTTTTTAAAGGATTGGTAAAAGAAAAAACTTAATTCGGATATTTCTATAACTTTTCTATAATTACATAAACCCCCCGTTTATTTGTTTATCGTATTTCGTTACATCATTTTAGACGAGATTTGGAATGACACGCTTAATTAGTGTTTTGAAAGGATTGGTAAAAGAAAGAACTTAATTCGGATATTTCTATAACTTTTCTACAATTATATAAACCACCCGTTTATTTGTTTATCGTATTTCGTTACTTCTTTTCGGATGAGATTTAGAATGACACGCTTAATTAGTGTTTTGAAAGGATTGGTAAAAGAAAGAACTTAATTCGGATATTTCTATAACTTTTCTATAATTATATAAACCACCCGTTTATTTGTTTATCGTATTTCGTTACTTCTTTTCGGATGAGATTTAGAATGACACGCTTAATTAGTGTTTTGAAAGGATTGGTAAAAGAAAGAACTTAATTCGGATATTTCTATAACTTTTCTATAATTATATAAACCACCCGTTTATTTATTTATCGTATTTCGTTACTTCTTTTCGGATGAGATTTGGAATGACACGCTTAATTAGTATTTTGAAAGGATTGGTAAAAGACAGAACTTAATTCGGATATTTCTATAACTTTTCTATAATTATATAAACCACCCCTTTATTTGTTTATCGTATTTCGTTACTTCTTTTCGGATGAGATTTAGAATGACACGCTTAATTAGTGTTTTGAAATGATTGGTAAGAGAAAGAACTTAATTCGGATATTTCTTTAACTTTTCTATAATTACATAAACCCCTCGTTTATGTGTTTATCGTATTTCGTTACTTCGTTTTAGACGAGATTTTGAATGACATCCATAATTAGTGTTTTTAAAGGATTGGTAAAAGAAAGAACTTAATTCGGATATTTCTATAACTTTTCTATAATTATATAAAGCACCCGTTTATTTGTTTATCGTATTTCGTTACTTCTTTTCGGATGAGATTTAGAATGACACGCTTAATTAGTGTTTTGAAAGGATTGGTAAAAGAAAGAACTTAATTCGGATATTTCTATAACTTTTCTATAATTATATAAACCACCCGTTTATTTATTTATCGTATTTCGTTACTTCTTTTCGGATGAGATTTGGAATGACACGCTTAATTAGTGTTTTGAAAGGATTGGTAAAAGAAAGAACTTAATTCGGATATTTCTATAACTTTTCTATAATTATATAAACCACCCGTTTATTTGTTTATCGTATTTCGTTACTTCTTTTCGGATGAGATTTAGAATGACACGCTTAATTAGTGTTTTGAAATGATTGGTAAGAGAAAAAACTTAATTCGGATATTTCTTTAACTTTTCTATAATTATATAAACCCCTCGTTTATGTGTTTATCGTATTTCGTTACTTCGTTTTAGACGAGATTTTAAAAGACATCCTTAATTAGTGTTTTTAAAGGATTGGTAAAAGAAAAAACTTAATTCGGATATTTCTTTAACTTTGTTATAATTACATAAACCCCATGCTTATGTGTTTATCGTATTTCGTTACTTCTTTTCGGATGAGATTTAGAATGACACGCTTAATTAATGTTTTTAAAGGATTGGTAAAAGAAAAAACTTAATTCTGATATTTCTATAACTTTTCTATAATTATATAAACCACACGTTTATTTGTTTATCGTATTTCGTTACTTCTTTTCGGATGAGATTTAGAATGACACGCTTAATTAGTGTTTTGAAAGGATTGGTAAAAGAAAGAACTTAATTCAGATATTTCTATAACTTTTCTATAATTATATAAACCTCCCGTTTATTTGTTTATCGCTTTTCGTTACTTCTTTTCGGATGAGATTTAGAATGACACGCTTAATTAGTGTTTTGAAAGGATTGGTAAAAGAAAGAACTTAATTCGGATATTTCTATAACTTTTCTATAATTATATAAACCTCCCGTTTATTTGTTTATCGCTTTTCGTTAAACATTGCGTATTTTAAATAAGTGATTGATTTGTGAAATAGAATATACAAGAGTTTCAATTGTAATATTTAATGTTTTCGAGATAAAAAAAAAACATAAGGTATTCATTAAATATGAGTCCAACTAAACTAGAAATGAATTGTTCCAAAAGTCATTCTTAAGAATAAACAATTCACCTAAAAATGAGCTCAAAGAGTGTAAAAATAAACACTACACAAAATATCCAAACCAACAATAATACCAACACGACATGTATCGAATTTGCACAATCTATCAAATATATCAATTTTCATCCAAAATATCCAACATTCATCAAAATATTCCAACTTAAATCTACGAAATAGCACAATCTATCAAATATACCAACTTTCATCCAAAATATCCAACATTCATCAAAATATTCCAACCTAAATCCAAAAAAACCAACATTCATCCAAATATACCAACTTTCGTCCAAAATATCCAACATTCATCAAAATATTCCAACCTAAATCCAAAAAAACCAACATTCATCCAAATATACCAACTTTCGTCCAAAATATCCAACATTCATCAAAATATTCCAACTTAAATAAAAAAAACCAACATTCATCCAAATATACCAATTTTCATCCAAAATATCCAACATTCGTCAAAATATTCCAACTTAAATCAAAAAAATTGCACAATCTATCAAATATACCAACTTTGAAGAAAATTCTCTACTAAATTGACTACAAATTTAGAAGCATAATTGAACAAATTTAGAACACTTGTCTTCCCCAAATTAAGACAAAATCAGATTAACCAAGTCCTATATTGTGATTAACTAACCAAGGCCTAATTTCAAATTAACATATTAACATATTACCTACCAATTAATCAAAGTACATAGCATATCTAACAAGAAGTCAAACACATTATTGAACAACCATAACAACAATTCACTACACTAGTAGCCATAAGCAGAAAATACTTAAGAATAATATCACAGTCACATATCATGATTCATGAACACACTGTCACTATCAAACTAAAAAGTCAACTCCCACAAACTAAAAAGTCAACTCCCAGTAAAATCTTATGAGATTAAATAGTAATGTTCTTACATTGAATATAATATTCTTATTTGTAGCTCATGCAAAGCCACTTCTGAAGCTTACTAATTCAGACTCAATCGACACCATAATCAACACCATAATATTTTTGCTAATTTTCTTAATATTTCCATCATCATCAACATAATATTTATATTCATCTCAATCGAAACCAAAAATTGAAGAACATACTGATGAGCTCTCGCTGATAAGTCTGCATTGCCCACCGACATCTAATTTTACAACTTAATATGATAAACTAGAAACCTCAAACCACACACCAAAAATATCAGACAAGATTCTTTTGCATAACAACCAAAACTCGTTCCATATAAACGTGTTTCTTACTGGCCGGTCTCTGTGATTATATATAAACCTCAATATCAACGTTACAGTGTCCAAGTATTCAGAATAGTACAGGTCCCTTGGTGTTTCTAATGAGAAAATACGGGTACATATCATAACAGCAACAATTCATCGTCAGACAAAAGATATATATATGCAAAAACAAAAACAGTGGGGTATTTTAAAATTTGACAAATATTTCCCTCGTACCTTCATGTGGCTACTGATTCAGACTCAATTGGACTCAATCGAACTCAATCGGACATTTGGACTCAATCGGACATAAATTGAAAAAGAAAAAAGGGGGAAAGTTGTAGAAATACTGATTCAGACGGGGAAGGTGGTGGCGTGGTGGCGCGGTGGACTCGTGGAGCGGTCGTGGTGAGTCAGTCGAGGAGCGGGCGTGGAGCTGCGTGCAGCAGTGGTGCTGTTCGTGGCGTGGTGGAGTCGTTCTTCGTGGCGGTGGCGGGGGTCGGAGCAGCGGGGCTGGTGGCGCCGTGGCGGGCAGGCGGCAGAGAGTGATCGAGAGAGAAGAGAGGTGGTGGCTTCTTTTTTTTGGAGAGAGAAGAGAGGTGGTGGCGTGGTGGCTTCTTTTTTTTTTGAAGAGGGAAGAGAGAAAAAGCCCTAAATTAATGGGTATTGTTTTTCTGAATTCACGATATTACACTTAGTATTTTTTTTTTGTTTTTTTTTTAAATCAATGGGAACCACAGTTTGGTTCCCATTGCGACGAGGTGTCACTAATGGGAACCAACTCTCAATGGGAACCAAATATTGGTCCCCATTACTATGTGTATAATTTGCTTTTTCCTTTAACACGGATAACAGGCAATGTGAACGGAAATGTCGTTCCGATTAGATAGGAACGGATTTTGGTGCCCATATTTTCGTCTCCTATGCGGATTATTCTTGTAGTGGGATAAATGAAAATAGAAAAACAAATACAATGATATATGTAGCTGATGGATCAAACCACCGAGAAGCAATTCATCACCACGAAAACCATCAATGCGCACGAGGAGAAAATCACCATGACAATGAGAGCTCCTTGTAAGTGCACATAGATAGAGACATTAGCCTATGTTGGAGGGCACGATTTCATGGTTATATCTACCAGAGCATCAAATCCAATCAACCCGACATTATTCCAGATGGTTGTATACAATCAATTTGTGGCGCTGCAATAGGGTATCCCAACCAGCATGTCAAAGATTATTCGAAGATTTACAAGGCGTTGGAGTTAAGTGAAGGAGCTGCTATGCTGAAACTATTTTGTTTCTATTTAAGGAAATATGCCAAAATTTGGTTAAAAGATATATGTAGCTAAAGAATAGAGCTTTGGTAGCACATAACATGCCTAATTTTTTGAATTATTTTATCACCAACAACGATGCTGAGCGGAGGAGAAAAATAACGAGTTTATGATATTATAAGGGGTAATCATTGTACGAGGACTGGAGAAGATGCAAGCTCACGGTTAAGAAATGTCCACTTGATCCATGTATGATCCTTTAATTGTCCTAGTTGGGACTCCAGTCTGATTTAAGGGAGAACAAACAAAGATGCATTCGATCTCTTGAATGCCATGATGAACAACGAGCCTGTATGAAGACTTGGACGAGCACATCTGACGAAGCTGGATAAAGTGCATGAAACGGATATTATCACTACATAGAGTACAAACGTTGGGACACACAACACGTAATTAAAGAATAAGGGAACCATGAGTACACCGCATATATTATTAAGAATATTTATTTTTTTTGGATTTGATCCAACTACCTCATACGTTTGCAACTAGTGTTTATGATGCCCTTAACTAGTTAAACACCTCTTATTGCACGTTGACTGTGCTTGTTTCCTCTCCAAATGTAGATTATTTCAAAGATAATCATTCAAATGACACTTCATACATTTCCCCGACTTGTTTTACTAACTAAAATCTCCACCTATTATCTCTACCATAAGATCTTATGAATCATGACTCAACTATTGGTGGTATTCACATACTTTGTTGAACTTTTACAAGACATGTGTACCCTTTATGTTCTTGGGAGGACATAACCAACCCATTTTGCATACTAAAGTATATGGTATTCATCAAAGAATATCAAAGGTGATTTTTATGTAATATCTTAATTGGTGACCTGGCCTTGAGGGTGTCATTGCCAACAAAAAAAGGGGTAGGAGGTGATTGCCCTGGCCTCGGGTGGCTGCCTGCAATTGGTATATTCTTCTTCTTTGGTTTCAATCTTGGTGAACTTCATATCTTTCTAAGAAAGTGGTACGTAGTTCCACGTGACACCTACTTAGACATTTATCACCAAAATCTAATTGTGCGGTTCAACCAAGTGTCGCGTGCTCATAGTTGATCAACCTAACTCTAAGTGAAACGAATGATCTAGAGACAGAAGTTGTTCATTTGATCCTTTCTCTATTATCTGCTTCTCAACCATGCTCATGCTCACGAGAACCTCAAACGATTTTGTATTATTTCATACCATTGCATAGAAAAACTATTGTGCCTTGGTATATTAAGCAATAAAACAACAAAAAAAAAACTATATGAGGTTCATCAACCTTTAACCTTTCGTTGTTGAATTTGTTGTAAAACTCGTGAGCCTTTCTGTTCCTCCTAGTAAAATCAAATGTATAATACTTTTGATATCTTGCTACTCAGAAACAGGTGAAGGATATTGTCATAAAATTCTTGAAACATATTAATTTGTCTTCGATGCAACAGTGGAATTAGTTTGAAGCTTACATGTGAATTTTAGGAAAAAGACATCGACATGTATGTTGTTTGAACATCTGAACGAAGACATCAAATTGCCGAAGCTAGTAAAAGTTCAGTGGGATCTCTGTTCACATCATACTTAGCTAGAGGGTGTGGCAAGGTTGCACTCACTCCATATATCACCTACATACAAAGTATTCCTCTTGGGGTTCTCATTTCCCTATATTAATTCTCCATGGCTCCCTACCATCCCCATATCGTCAATTGTGGGTGCTTCCTCAACTATTGAACTTTATCCTCTCTATGTTGCCCACAATTTATAACATTCATTGTGTATACGATCCCATCACATTGGTATGAAGAAGATTTGTGAGTCTTAAGATATTTTTGTTGTTTGTGGGATTGGGTCAATTTTTATGCCAACCATTGAGGATTTTATTCTCTGTATCGTTTTATTGGTGTAGCAACATCAAAATGGCTTGCACCGAGGTTCATTCACTAGTAATCGAGCTTCTAGTTGTATGTTTTCATTATCAAATTGGTGATCAACCAATTGACCCTACTTAGTTCCATAGGTGGGTCGATCGCCACTGTGGTCTATTCGATGATGAACTGTTTGCTACAACGTCTTATTTTAGATTGTTCCAATTTGTAGTTTTCTCCTTATATGACCACAATGAAGTGCGATATTTTTGTGCTTGACTGGAACACATCTCTTAATTAAGACCAAATACAAGCCTACACCATCACCTTATGATAAGACCTAGCGTTTTAGTCGAGATTTTCTTAAATCAAAGGATTTCACTTGGATTTTCTGGAATTATTACTCAGCAAAGACCCTTTAAAACTAGAGTTTAAATTTAGGTAGTTATGCCAAACTGAGAGAGTTAGAGTGAATTTACGATTAGAGATATCAATAAATGACTTATCATTTTGATTTATATTTTCAAAAGTGAAAGGCATTTATAGACCCCTTTACTAGTTAGGACTTGAACACACACACACACACACACTGAGGTTCTCAACTATGTTGATCTAAACTTGGTTCAAATTGGACCTTGACTTTTGGCTTTGTGCCTACTATGTTAGATCGATCGGTCTTAAATGATTTGGCGATAGATCATTTTATATATAAATACGAGTGTCGGTTACAAGTGTATGGTCTAACAATGCAACGAGTCTATCTCAAATCAGGCCTACACTACTTGTCTCGTGTAGACTTGGTCCGGAACACCTCGAACCAACGCCTTGATGCTTGGATGGCAGTGGGATATCGGTGACTAGATCAGATGTATGTCGGTGATTGTCTTCGATATGATATATCGGTAGATATATCGAAAGGACGTCGGTGATTGCCTTCGATGTGACGTCGAGAATGAGCCCCGACGTGAGATCGGTGATGATGTGGTGTGACGTGTCAGAGGTGCACGTGATAACCCCGATGTCGAATAAGATATCGAAAGTGATATCGGTGATGTGTTTCGATCTGACGAGTGGTAGCTGAGGGATAATAATTGCTTGTTTTGGGATCCGGGCACCGCGTATTTATAGACCTCGGGATCCGGGGACCACAGTACCATATCGGTGATGATTACCGATATGACATCGAAACTAATCCCCGATATGCTCCAAAATGGGCCTGGTTTGGGCCTGGCCCAATATGCGGGAAATGCCCATATCATGTAGTCCCCCAATTTGGGGATTCTTATCTTAGAGATAAGGATTCGCAAATTTAATTTTAAATTTCTGGGTTACCTGTACCCTTCGTCCCGCCAGTTCAAATGACGGAGATCAAACTTGTGGGGAGTGCACTTGTGAACGTCGAGTTTGAGGTCCTTGAAAATTATGATGGGGTTGCCAGGGCAGTTGTTATACTCTCGCGGTTCTTCGCGTGGTAGGGTAAGATGTCGGGTTTCATCTCCGATATTACGTCGAAATTCAAATTCGATATTATGTCGAGAGTGTTTTTCGATGTGGCAAGGCGTCTGTGTGCTGGTAGGGTGACGTCCCCTGCACGCTTGTTCGTCCCCCTTTACTTCATCACATCGAATATGGTTACCGATGTTATATCGAAACATAGTTTCGATCTATTGTCTCCGATATCTATAAATGGACCGTCAAAAGGTGAAAAAACCCACTTTGGCTTCTAGCGAAATTTCATTGTCCCTTCAAAAAACACGTCGAATTTGACTTCCGATATAGATTTCGACCTTGCTTTCGACATCCCTCTCTGATTTGATTTTTTGATATCGAATTCGATACTTGTTTCGATATCACTTTCGATCTTGACTTTTATCCTTTTAGAGCGTTTAAATATGTCGTTTGCCGGAGGTAATGTTGGTGCAGATTTGCCTGAAATAAATTTTGAAGAGGGTGGAGCCGTATTCTCTGAAAATGAGATGTTTGGTCCTGAACAACTGACCGGTGAACAGGGCGATGCCGCATTCTCTGCTCCGCCCTAAGTTGCCAGCCCTGATGTGGATGAATGGGGCTTTGAGGTCAGCCCCCCCCCGAAGTATAAGACCTCTGAGAAGTACGAGGATATGAAATCTCGTGTCCCTCATCACGCCGGGTATTATTCTGATAAGTATGATATTCCGGAAGGGTATAATATCATATTTCCCAGCGCCGATCAACGAATGCATACTCCACCAAAGGGCTGCATTACTGTTAGTGCCAAGCACTTCAAGAATGGCCTGCGCTTCCCGATTGATCTTGCGGTTAGTGCTATTATAGCAAGTATCGGGGTTTGTTTGGGACAGCTATCCCCCAATTCTTTGGGCTACATCGTAGCTTTCATATGTGTCATGAGGGCGTTGGGTGCCCCTTGCGGAGCTAACGAGTTCTGGGAGGTTTTTAGCATTATGGTAAATAGGAAGGGTGGTGATAGAGGGTTTTTCTGTGTGCGAGCCCAGACGGGGCTTAGGTTTGTGCACTATACTCAATCTAGCTACGGACTCGGGAATAAGTGCGAGTATATGTATATCCAGGAGAGGACGACTGGGGAGTTTGATGCGCTTCCTAGTGTGTGGTGTGAAGACACAAAATATGATAGACGAGCCGCTGTCGGGCCTAGTGCACATAACCTCGAGTTTCTGAGGAATTTGGTTAACCATCCATACGACGGTACCCTGCTTTGTAGTGACGTAATCTTGCGAGCAAGTGGGATATCTCCCGTGCACTATAACGATCCCTCTACGCTCGGTAAGTGTTATATCTTTGTAACTTGGTATCTTCCCCTCGATCTATTTCTTGATCCTCTATTTTGTATGTTTCGCAGCCGAGCTGGTGGAGTATTGTAGTCTGGCTGCGATAGCGGAACGCAGACAGCCGGGAGCCGAAACTGCTACAAATGACGCTCCTCCACTCGTCAAGAAGAGGGGTCGTGAGGGCGTGCGCAAGAACGCAAAGAAATCTGTGCCCTCCTCGAGTGAAAATACTGTTGGGTGGGTAATGCTTCGCAATCTCAACCTGACGTTGATGTTGGGACGTCCATGGGGCGAAAGAGAAGGAAAGAAGAGGGTAGCTCAAGTGGGGATCACGGTAGTCTCTTTCGCTCTATAAGTAGTCTTATCCCATTTACCGTGTATTTCCATTGGGTTTTCGTTTGTCTGATGATCCAGTCCTTATTATGGACGTGCAGGTGGCTGGTTTTCTGAAGGGTTTCTTGACGATGGCCATCAAGGGTCAAGCGGATCACGCCGAGTCGCTCCGAGTCACCAATGGTTTGCTCGAGAAACTGGGCGAATATGATCCTGTTGCCGCTGTACAACTCCAACATGAGAGAGACGAGGCCATGGATATTCCGAAGGCCAGCGAGAATAATGTTGGGGGCCTGTTAGATGATAATAAGAGGTTGATCGGAGAGATTAATGAGTCTCGCCTTATTGCTGGTCAAGAAGCATCTCGTCGGGAGGCCCTTGAAGCTGAGGTCACAATTCTGAAGGACCAATTAGCCCATGCTGAAAGGCATATGCGGTGCATAACGCTGAGCAAAAGCCAACTGACCAGTGCGGCCAAACAGTTCCTTTTAAGTCGGTCGTATAAAATGATATGTGCTGACCGAGGCTTGCTGGAACGGAAGGAAGCCAAGGCCTCTGTCATAGGTCAAATCCAGCTGGATGGTGGTTTCAAGGATGGTTACGACCCTTCGGCCATAAACCCATTGAAGGGGCCGGACGGGAAATTTCCTGAAGATTCCGACGATGATGACGAAGATCTAGAACTGGAGCCGGAATACCACGAGATTATCGAGCAGAAGAGTTTGGCTTTAATACACATCAAAGGGGCCCCTCGTTATCCTGGTTGAGATTCTAGGAGTTTGTAATTATTTTTTCGTTCGGCGCAATTGCCTCTTGTAATATGGTTTATAGTTGTACTTGTTAATTGAATCGATCTTTGCTGCGTGTCCTTGCCTGATAACTTGTTGATTTCTTTTGTTGTCATGATGATAGAATATGCAGTATTCCGATATATGAGGCGCAGTCATTTCGTTCTCGTATTTGATAAGATTCGTTTAATCTGTCTGTTGTCAATCAAGGACTGATCATAATTTCCTTGGTGTTGGTAGAAGTATGAGTAAGCTGTTACTGCTCCTGTGTTTAGGATTGACCGCATTATGACCGGGGACATTCCTCTTGTTGTTAGGGTCCCATAGAACTTGCCTCTTCAACTAGTTTGCTTTGTGGAATCGTCAGCCAATGAGCTCTCCATCTTACGTAATTTATGGGATTTCCACCCAATAGGCTCTTCACCTAGCTTGATTTATGGGATTTTCACCCAATAGGCTCTTCACCTAACTTGATTTATGGGATTTTCACCCAATAGGCTCTTCACCTAACGTAATTTATGGGATTTACACCCAATAGGCTCTTCACCTAGCTGGATTTATGGGATTTTCACCCAATAGGCTCTTCACCTAACGTAAGTTCGACCCCATTATCACATGGAATGTCTTCTTGGATTGGCCCCGTTATCACAAGGACTTTTTGAATCGACCCCGTTATCACATGGAATTTTTCTTGGATTGGCCCCGTAATCACAGGGACTTTTTGAATCGACCCCGTTATCACAGGGGCTTGTTCTTGGATTGGCCCCGTTATCACAGGAACTTTTTGAATCGACCCCGTTATCACATGGGATTGTTCTTGGATTGGCCCCGTTATCACAGGGACTTTTTGAATCGACCCCGTTATCACAAGGGATTTTTCTTGGATTGGCCCCGTTATCACAGGGACTTTTTGAATCGACCTCGTTATCACAGGGGATTGTTCTTGGATTGGCCCCGTTATCACATGGACTTTTTGAATCGACCCCGTTATCACATAGAATTGTTCTTGGATTGGCCCCGTTATCACAGGGACTTTTTTTTTTGAATAGACCCCGTTATCACAGGGGATTGTTCTTGGATTGGCCCCGTTATCACATGGACTTTTTGAATCGACCCCGTTATCACAGGGGATTGTTCTTGGATGTGGGCGAGCCTTTTCATTGTCTTTTTGACTATGTCCCTTGGTGACTGTGTCGTCGTTGAATATGTAGGTCATTGAGTCCTGCAAAACATCATAGACAAGAATTTTTTTGATGTAAACGCTAATATAGAAGCACAAATTGATGTGCCTATGTTATCTGCGGAATGTTCCCACCAGGTGGAAATATCAGTTCATACGAAAGATAGTGTTTTCGTTGTGCTCTATCGCACCTGTCGCACCTGTTTGTACCTGCTGTACCTGTTTGAATAGAAAAAATTGCATAGTCTGGGGTAGTGCCCCCCGAATCACTCTTTAAATATACTTTATGTCCTTTTCGGATATAGTAATGGGCGACCTTTTTGGCCATGTACCTGTAAGAGGGGGATGTGTTAAATATATCTAGGGGAATATTCCCCAATTTTTTTTGCAATTCTCTGCACTTCTGCAATGTCCGCTTAGGACATATCCCTGCATCGAATGTTAGATTGTGCCGAGCAACGAATAGAAAGGTAATAACGGATAACGGTCGAAGGCCAGGTAAACCCAGCCCGCCTACGTATCCTGTTGAGTGGGGAATCAGACCGGCGTAGTTCCCCATGTTTAAGTTACATGCCGGCCCACGAAGGGGTTAAATAAGAGATAACGATCGAGGGCTAGGTAAACCTAACCCGCCTACGTATCTCGTTGAGTGGGGAATCAGACCGGCGTAGTTCCCCCTATTTTAAGTTTACAGACCAACCCACGATGGGGCAATGTTTCAAATGTTCAATCGTTATTTAAACACTACTGAAATCTAACATATTGTCCCGTGTCCCCCGAGGTGATCACTCCATAGCTCGCTGATCTTGATTTGGTCCGATTGTTTCCTCCTCTGCTTCTCTAATTATTGGCAACGTAAGAGAAGTGATGTAGCAGAACCAAGCTTCCTCCTGGTTGGCGACTACTTCTCCGACCCCCCCTCAGGCTGGGAATTTCATCTTCTGATGGAATGTGGATACCACCGCTCTTATCGCGTTCATGGCCGGCCTGCCGATTATAACATTGCATGCAAACGGTTGGTCCACGATTGTGTACTGAACATTAATAGTTCGCCTGTGCGGTTCTCGTCCAAACGATGTGGGAAGGTTCACTTGCCCTATGGGAATTGTCTCCGCTCCACCAAATCCTACCAATGGCGTACGGACCTGTTCAACTATGTTGTGGCCGAGTGCCATCTTCTCCAAAGCATGCGCAAATATAATGTTGGTGGAGCTGCCGTTGTCTATGAGTACCTTGTGTACATCGTAGTTAGCGATATCAAGCTGAACAACTAGGGGGCAGTTGAGCTTGCCTGCCTGGATAGCCTCGGGGGTGAGATCCAAAAGATCCTTTTCGAAAAACGTGATAACCTCGTCCGGGAGATCCTCGTCGGGGATCAACGTTGTAAATCCAACGAACCGGTCCTCGTTCAGTCCGCGAGTTATCTTCTTCCTTTGGTTGGTGGAATCCGCTCCTACGGTCCCACCACTTATCACATTGATAACCCCCCTCGAAGGCACATTATGTATCGCATCGCGTCCTTGCCCACTCTCAATTATCTTCAGGCCCTCCCTTCTTGGGGATTGGGACCGTTCTGCTGACTCGGCATACTGCCCGCTTGCCTTAACGAACTCTATCAATCTTCCATCCTTGATCAATCTCTCGATCTCATCCTTCAAGTCTTAGCAATCCTTCGTGTTATGGCTTTTTTGACGATGATACTCGCGAGTAGCGTCTAGATTTCTTGGTGAAATCCGTTTCCTTGATCTTTCGAGGCAAACTTAACCAATTTCTGCTTTGTGCGACGGCGAAGATAGTGCGAATGTCCCGATTGAGGGGGGTATATCTCTTTGGGGACTTGTCTCTTCCTCCCATGCTCTTGTTGCATAGCTCTCTGCCCCTTTCCCGGCCAGATTCCTGGGGTCTAAACTTAGCTGCCATCATCGCGTCTTCATAGATCACAGTATGCGCCAACTCGTTTATCCGACTGATGGTAGGTTCTACGAGTTTTATCAACTCTCTGGCAAATCGGTTGTGTGTTGTTGCCCTGAACAGGGTCTGCAGTACCTGTCCCCCATAGGGGTTGTCTACCTTCAGTAGCTCCTCATTGAATATACTCATGAATTCGCCGAGAGTTTCTCTCTCTCTTTCTCTCTGTTTCAATGCTTCCAGGTGGTACAGGCTCGTCTTCATTCGTTTCTGACTGGAGAAGTGGTTCTCCAACTTCTCCTTCATCTGCTCGAAGCTCGAAATAGATCCAACCTCGATTCTGTTGAACCAGTCTAATGCTGCTCCGATCAGTGTTGTCGCCATTATTTTTGCCTTAATACCCTCGGAAAAATCTTGTAGGTTCAAGAGACTCTCCACGGCGTGGATGTGATCCCTCGGGTCACTCTTCCCATCATACGGTTTTATGGTTGGAATCTTATCTCCTCTCTGCAGTACCTCTGCCTCAATCTCATCTGAAAACGGGGTTCTACTGCGACCCTTCCCATGATTCCAAGTCACCTTCCTTGCTAACTCCGCCCTCTCGTGGTCTAGTTGTTCCATCCTCCTTGAAATTACTCGCAGTATCTCTGCATCCTTATTTTTTGAACCATTGACCTCGGCCCGGTCACGACCGCGTTCCATTCTCCGGATTACTTTCGCCATCTCGCGGTCAAGCCGTTCCATCTTTCTCGCTACCTCTCGATCCAGGGCTTCGGGGCCTCGTCTCTTCGCCCTATCGTAGGCCGCGGGCGATATCTCTCTGAAAGAGTCCCCTGTATCCTCCTGTTCATTATATCCTTGCCCTGCATTTCCCTCACCTGCTCCGGATTTATGGGGCCTTGCCCGAACGTCCGTTGCCCTCTGTTCCGCGAGTCGTGGAAGCAAAGCCTCCAGTGTAGTGTCAAGTGCTTCCTTTACAAAGGCGTTGATCTGCGCTAGAATCTCCGGGTTTCTGGCGGCGGGGGGAACGACACTCCGTCCCGCGGGCATTGTCTTCTCCTGGCCGGGAAAATTCGCATTTGGCGCTTCGGTCATTGGAATGTCAGCTGCGTGGTTCTCGATGGGCGGGCCCTCAGTCTCGAGTTCTGCCGCACTTGGTGTGACAGGGGCCGGACATGCATTTGCGGCCCAAGGCGGCCTCCCGGGCCCGCACCTTCGTTGCTCTTGTGGTGGAGGGAGCTCTCTCTCGGTATAAATACGAGTGTCGGTTACAAGTGTATGGTCTAACAATGCAACGAGTCTATCTCAAATCAGGCCTACACTACTTGTCTCGTGTAGACTTGGTCCGGAACACCTCGAACCAACGCCTTGATGCTTGGATGGCAGTGGGATATCGGTGACTAGATTAGATGTATGTCGGTGATTGTCTTTGACATGATATATCGGTAGATATATCGAAAGGACGTCGGTGATTGTCTTCGATGTGACGTCGAGAATGAGCCCCGACGTGAGATCGGTGATGATGTGGTGTGACGTGTCAGAGGTGCAGGTGATAACCCCGATGTCGAATAAGATAACGAAAGTGATATCGGTGATGTGTTTAGATCTGACGAGTGGTAGCTGAGGGATAATAATTGCTTATTTTGGGATCCTGGCACCGCGTATTTATAGATCTCGGGATCCGGGGAGCACAGTACCATATCAGTGATGATTACCGATATGACATCGAAACTAATCCCCGATATGCTCCAAAATGGGCCTGGTTTGGGCCTGGCCCAATATGCGAGAAATGCCCATATCAGCGCCCATTCCCGACCAGAAACTCCCGATCAAATTTCGGTCGGGACGACTTTTCCCGACCGATATTCGGTCGGGCATTTTTAAAAAACAATTCCCGACCACAAATCGGTCTGGAAAGGATATTGCCGACTGCAATTCGGTCGGGAATATTATTCCCGACCGAATTGCGGTCGGGAAACTCTGGGCGGGAAATTTTCCGCCCAGAGTGTAGCCCTAATCTCGGCCCATCTGGGTCGCGCAGCTGGGCCGAGACTTCTCGACCGAATTTCGGTCGGGAAAGAGAGAGGTATTTCTATAAATACCTCCCTCCTCCTCTTCATTCTCACACTCTCTCTTTTCTCTCTCCCATACAATTCCCGACCGCCTCCTAATCTTTCGCGACCGAAAATCCGTCGCCACTTCTGATTCGGTAATTTTTTTCGCTTTTTCTTGTTTTTTATGTTATATTTAATATTTTAATATTAATTATTTATGTTATATTTAATGTTTTAATATTAATTATTTATGTTATATTTAATGTTTTAATATTAACTGTTAGATATTGTAGAAATTGTTAGGATTTAGTTATTTATGCCTTTAGGAATTGTTAGGCTTTGGGAAATTGTTAGATTTTTATGCCTTTAGGAATTGTTAGACTTTAGGAATTGTTAGGCTTTAGGAAATGTTATAGTTTTATGATTTTCGTAATTATTTATGCCATTAGGAATTGTTAGTCTTTGGGAAAATGTTAGATTTTTATGCCTTTAGGAATTGTTAGACTTTAGGAAATGTTATTTTAGTAATTATTTATGCCTTTAGGAATTGTTAGGCTTTAGAAAATGTTATAGTTTTATGATTTTAGTAATTATTTATGCCTTTAGGGAATGTTATAGTTTTATGATTTTAGTAATTATTTATGCCTTTAGGGAATGTTATAGTTTTATAATTTTAGTAATTATTTATACCTTTAGGAATTGTTAGGCTTTAGGAAATGTTATAGTTTAGTAATTATTTATGACTTTAGGAAAACTATATATGATCTTTATATGTGTTAATTTATTTATTAGGACGTTAATTATGGAGTTATTTATGTTATATTTAATGTTTTAATATTAATTATTTATGTTATATTTAATATTTTAATATTAATTATTAGATATTGTAGAAATTGTTAGGATTTAATTATTTATTTTTATTCCTATGAATTGTTAGGCTTTGGGAAATATTTATGACTTTAGGAAAAAACTATATAACTTAGTATTGATTAAATTTAGGTAATCTCTACAATTAGCAAAATTCTAACTTAGATGTTTTTACTTAGTTCGTAGCACTCATCTTCGACGACATGTCGTCCCGTGATAGCGATCGTGGCCAGCCCTCGAAGAGAGGGCGTAGTGGTCCATCGAGCACTCCATCGAGTACTCCACCTACTGGTCCACCGAGGATAGGTCCTCGTCTACGGATCATTCATTCTGACGGTGCACCACCCGCTCCTGTCGATGCACCTGATAGCGATCTTGGCGAGTCCCCTACTTCTTCACATCCACATAGGCGTATCGTACCGAGCGGCGGTACTCCACCAGACCTAGTAGTACCATTTGGACTAGATGATGATCACGTAGCATCGACGCCATCGTCATCATCGAGGCCACCGTCATCATCGAGGCCTACGGCACCTAGGCCACGCTCTATAGAGTCTACACCGGCGGGAATGACCCGATTTGTTTGTAGTGAAGGTCGACAATGTACCCAAGCCCATCATTTGCTACACTCTAACAATCTTGTTGACCCAACTTTGCCCTACATATCTTGTGCTAGAAATCACGTGACATAATAAAAAGGACAAAATATTAAAACTACCCTATAACTTTTTTTCAAAACTAAATATGGCCGTTTTTTTCGGGCCTTGTAAAAATGCCCCGTAAGTTTTGAAATTTCTTGTAAAAATGCCCGATTGCCTTATTTGGGCCAAAAATGCCTACGTGACGGTACAATCAACAAGTTGTCATTGCCATGTCATATTTTTTAGCCAAAACACGTTTTCACACAAACCCTTATAACTTTAAATATTTTATTTGCACCCCAAAATAAATTGCACTTTGCCCCCAAAATATATATATATATATAAATAATAAATATATATATATAATCATTTGTAAAAGTAAAACATATATTATATATAAATAATAATATCAACATATATTATTATTTATACTAATTGATAAAATAATAAATATTTCGTCATTATATAAAATAAA
The DNA here is from genome assembly GCA_948329865.1 of Linaria vulgaris. NCBI lineage: Eukaryota > Viridiplantae > Streptophyta > Magnoliopsida > Lamiales > Plantaginaceae > Linaria > Linaria vulgaris. Next base: position 80,960,044 of record OX415250.1, read on the forward strand.
TAAAAAACAAAAACAATTAAAAAAAAACAAAGAATCGCCGCGGTTTACCCCCCCACCTCCCCCCTCCCCCCACCCCCCTCCCCGCCCCACCACCACCACTGCCAAATCGCAGTGGTGGCGACCACGATTGCAGTGGTGGTGGCGTCGATTTGACGCCACCACCGCTGCGAATCGCAGCGGTGGTGGCGTCACCACCACCACTGCAATCGTGGTTGTTGGATGGCGGGGGGGGCGTAGGGGGGTCGGGGGGGGGGGGGGGGGGGGGGGGGTGCGGTAGGGTTTTTGTTTTTAATTTTTTTTGTGTTTTATTGTTATTTGTTTTATTTATATATATATGTTTATTATTATTTATATATATATATGTTTATTATTATTATTTATATATATATATATCTTTATTATTTATAAATATGTTTATTATTATTATTTATATATATTTATTATTATTAGTTTATATATATTTATTATTATTGGTTAAAAATATGACGTGGCGGAGCTATTTTATGACGTGGCGTTGACTGTGTCGCCACGTCGGCATTTTTAGCCCGAATAAGGCTATCGGACATTTTTGCAAGATTTTTCAAGACTTACGGGACATTTTTACAAGGCCCGAAAAAAACGGGCATATTTAGTTCTGAAAAAAAATTATAGGGCAATTTTAATATTTCGTCCTAATAAAAAAGGTGAGCAATATTAGCATAATGAAATGGCATATGTGTATCTATATGACATTGTGGCACGTACTAAAATACAAAATATTGTTATTCTCTGGCATGACCCCTTACTTATTACATAAAATATCATGCATTCATAACTGACATAAGATGATAACATATCGAGTTCACCACAATTTAGAAAACTATGTGATCAGATTAATTACGTACTCACGTGAGGCAGTTGCATAATTTGGCGGAATTGTGAAATTTGCTCACTATGTTTCACTTTTTTGGCCTTTGCCAATACGAATTTTATTATGACTTTTGCCCTGCACATTTGTATGTTACGTTTTTGCTAAAAATGCTCAATGAGCTCGTGTTCGGGCTTTTTAGCTTACATGGACAACGAAGTGGAAAAACGCCGCCCAAGTGTAAATATTCATTTTTATTTCCTTCAGCTTTCATTCATTACACCCCATAACTTTATAATTACTATAAGTGTTTTTTTTATAATTCTGTAAAAAAACAAATTTAACAACTAAAAATAAGCTTACCTTTTTCAATTCATAAAAAAACTTAATTTTGTACTGATTCACAAAATAACAAAAATGTGAAGAAAAAAGCTCTAATCATATTATATATTAGTTTAGATATGAATTAATATAATTTCAATTAAGCTAAGTTTAATTTTTTTCAATCCATAAAAAAATCCTTTTGCTTTTACTTATAAACAAAATAACAAAAAAGAAGAAAAATATTTCAATTTTATTGAGTTATTGATTATTTAGTGTAAGTTTACTTAATTTTTTATCTTTCCAATCAATAAGTGATAATTAAAGATTTTTTTTTACTAAAATGTTTTTAAAGATATAAAAAAGTAGAGATTAACATTTTAATTTCAATTTCCTCTTTCTCTGTTCTACAATTTCAATTTCCTCGCTTTGATTTTGCAAGATTTTGGCAATAGAGATTAACTTTTTAATTTGTATATAGTCCTATCTATTTTCATTGTAGTGTTAGCTAGGTTTTGTGTTTCTTGATCCCAGGTTTTTCTGAAACCCAAAAAAAGAAGAAAACAAACCCACCATCATCCCCCGCCCCCACCCATATGTTTTGAATTAAGTACTTTTTGGTTATTTAAGGTAATACAAATTTAGATTTTTTTAATTTACAATTAGTTATATAAATTCAAAAAGTCACACACACACGCACGCGCGCACACACACATATATATATTTACTATTGTATAAGAGTGGAAGCAAGGTTCCGGATTTAACTTTTGCTACTAGTTTTGCCTCTATAAGTTCAACTAATTACTATATTATGTTTTATTTTATAATAATAAATATATTGTGGGCCAGCACGTATTAACCAATTGAGACCCGCAAAATATAAAATTTCTTAATACTTAATAACAAAAATGTGAAGAAAAAAGCTCTAATCATATTATATATTAGTTTAGATATGAATTAATATAATTTCAATTAAGCTAAGTTTAATTTTTTTCAATCCATAAAAAAATCCTTTTGCTTTTATTTATAAACAAAATAACAAAAAAGAAGAAAAATATTTCAATTTTATTGAGTTATTGATTATTTAGTGTAAGTTTACTTAATTTTTTATCTTTCCAATCAATAAGTGATAATTAAAGATTTTTTTTTACTAAAATGTTTTTAAAGATATAAAAAAGTAGAGATTAACATTTTAATTTCAATTTCCTCTTTCTCTGTTCTACAATTTCAATTTCCTCGCTTTGATTTTGCAAGATTTTGGCAATAGAGATTAACTTTTTAATTTGTATATAGTCCTATCTATTTTCATTGTAGTGTTAGCTAGGTTTTGTGTTTCTTGATCCCAGGTTTTTCTGAAACCCAAAAAAAGAAGAAAACAAACCCACCATCATCCCCCGCCCCCACCCATATGTTTTGAATTAAGTACTTTTTGGTTATTTAAGGTAATACAAATTTAGATTTTTTTAATTTACAATTAGTTATATAAATTCAAAAAGTCACACACACACGCACGCGCGCACACACACATATATATATTTACTATTGTATAAGAGTGGAAGCAAGGTTCCGGATTTAACTTTTGCTACTAGTTTTGCCTCTATAAGTTCAACTAATTACTATATTATGTTTTATTTTATAATAATAAATATATTGTGGGCCAGCACGTATTAACCAATTGAGACCCGCAAAATATAAAATTTCTTAATACTTAAGAGCGTTGAGGTTCTCTGTAAATTGCAGAAGCATCATTTTACTTTTTTATTTCTTTTAAATTTGCCCCAAAAATTATGTTATTTATTTATGGGCCTATTGTAAATTGTTAAATGGTCCTTTTATTTTTAAATTCTTTCAGTTTCACCCCGAAGGTTTAGCTACTACATTTTTTTTTTGTTTTGTAGTAATAAATAACTTGTGTTCTGCACGTATTTAACAATTGTGGCCCGCTTAATATAGAATCGATTAACACTCATTTTATTTTTTAATTCTTTCAGTTTTACCTCGTGAGTTTTAGGGTACGAACTTATAGTGCCCGTTTGTTACACGCAAACCAATAGATGCACCGGTAAGATGCATTGAACTTCTCGACTTAGGACGTACGTCTAGAGCTCGTGGGAGATCAAAGAAGACATAGATGAAGGTCATACGAAATGACATGAATCATATAGACCTAAGTGAAGATTTTCTTCTCAACCAAAATGAGTGGAGACAGAAGATTTATGTGCACGAGTCTCAACGTGATTCTTTTATGGTTCATATAGTCCCAATTTATTGAGATTGCATGCTTGATTCATAATAAAATTAATCGGTACCATGCTTATAAATTATAAAAGTAAATCCCAAAGTTATAGTAAAATATGTTAAATATATATTCAAATTGTCATTCGTTAAAATTAGAACAACACTTTTAAATATGATAATTAAATTATCGAATACAATAAAATGCGCGTGGGCGAAAAACGGGCCAATTACCTAGAATATATACAAGAGTGTAATAAATAATTTTGGGTGCAGAAAGCCAATTAATTAAAACTACATAAAAGTTTTTGCTAATTAAAATATTATATGGGGCCAATTTCTAATTAAAGATAAATAAGGGTAGCTTATTTTGTCCACACAAGTGTACACTTGGCTGCCACATAGGCGGAAAGCCCGAACAAGAGTCCATTGGGCATTTTTAACAAAAAATACAAACGTACAGGGCAAAAGTCAAAATAAAGATCTTATTTGGCAAAATGTCAAAAAAGTGAAACTTACTAAGCAAATTCAACAATTCTACCCCATATTTTTTTGAGTGAAATTTCTCTATTCTCAAGTATTATTCCCTCCTTTCTTCCCTCAATCATATAACGACATGTGGCATGTATACTTCCTTATTTTTTTTTTTTGATCAACAAAATTTTATTGGAAAAGCAGGGAGTATAAGCTATACTAGTAAAAGATACATAAATGCTACATGATACAATTTAACGGGAAATTCGCCCACTGGTAAAAGCTATATCAGAAACCCACGAACTTTGTTCTAATCCAACTCCACGATTTCACTATAATTATGTCGACGACCTCCATTTCATGAAGTGCCTTCCCGTGAAAAGAGATATTATTCCTCGTTTTCCAGATTTTCCACTCGACGAAGAACCAAATGCAACGCCATTCCGGGATCTGTTTAGCACATGGAACTAGATCACATAACTGAATAAAGTGATTCTTTGGATTCTCAGCAAGAACAGAGTGTATACCAAGCCAACTCTCATCCAGACACTATAAGAAAAGCTACATATGATAAAAAGATGTAGAATCTCTTCTTCAAAAAGATTGCAGAACGGACACAGTATGCTTTCACCCGTCGATATTATTCCTCTGCGTGACAAATTACACTTTGTTGGAACTCTATTGTGCATTACTTTCCAACCAAAAGCTTGCATCTTTAAGGGTGCCTTGATTTCCCAGAGTATCTTGAATATACTTCCTTATATTTCTCTCTCTTTCACATTTATGAGTTATCTTTGTGTTTTTCATAAATCATTTATGAGCTGTCCATTAACTCCTTTTTTTTTATTCATTACATGGGCACGATCTAGAATACCATGGACACTTGCAGAGATGCATCTTTCTTATGATTCTCTTATTAATAATATATCAACAATTTTTAGTTGATTAATAGTAAGATCTAATATAAATCAGATATTAAAAGGATGCAAAAAAAAAAAGGAAGAGATATGTCATGCATCTATCAAATTATTTTCAACAGGGAATGATATATATTGGTTTTATTACAACACTCTTTCATGATTTAAATACAAATATAAATTTATTATTATTAATTCCGACATATGCCTTTTTCAAACTCAATATTTTAATTACTAAATTAAGTAAAGTAGGAAGAATATATAGTCTTTTTTTGTGGTTGAAATAAGGAAAGCAAAAGCTCCTAGGCTACATCAATCGACATAATTGAAACTAAATCGGGGGGGGGGGGGGGAAGGATAGTAAAAAACAGTTTCTTCCATCCGAGTCGCTCGCATGCTTCGCCAAAGCGTCCGCCAACCTATTCCTTGCTCTTGCGATCCAGTGAAATTCGATGTCCCATGGCTTGTGTATAAGTCTTCCACGTTCGTCTATTTTTTCCTTGAGGTGGACTTCTTGCAGATTTTCATCCTTAATTAGCTCATAAACCTCTTTTGAATTCGTCTCGAAAATCACCCTTTGAACCCTGCGCTCCCAGGCGATCATCAAACCACGTCGTATGGCCTCAACTTCCGCGTCGAGAACTGTCAAATTCGTTGCCATTTTTTCCTTAAACCCCCATTGCCATTTTCCTTCGTTGTCGCGCAAAATAGAGCCCGAGTTATTGTGGCATAAGACGCTCCCGTCCACATTAAGTTTAAGCCAATTCGCCATCGATCTTTCCCATTTTATTTTGCTCTTATCAATTCTCCTTCGGCCAAGTTGCAAAAGGTTACAACTCAATTGTTTAATATTGCAAATCCTTGCAAAAACACTATCCGTGTTGCCTTTGAAAATCTTAGAATCCCTCCTCTTCCATATGATCCATACACTAGCCGCAAAGATAGTTCCCCAATTTATATTCAGGATTAAACCGCTCAAATTTTCATGATTTGTCAAATTTACCTTCATCCATGATCGGTCATCAAGCAAGTTGAACTTCCTCCACTCAGCATCTCCCAACAACCCCTTCCATATAGCTAGAGCGTGTACACAAACGACGTAAAATATGTACGACCGTTTCCTCCTCCTGTGGGCATATCTCGCACTCCAATGTCTCCATAATCTTTCGGATTTTGTGAATATGATTGGTAGCTAGGCGGTCTTGGTGCGCAAGCCACAAAAAATACTTGATTTTACTGCTGCAAAGAAGCACCCAGACCCATCGCATACTCCGTGGGGGCTGTTGCAGAGTGATATATGTGCGTGCCGTGGATTTGTAAGCGCTTTGGCATGTGAATATGCCATTCGATGTCTCGTTCCACAGCATACGGTCCTCCTCCGCATTAGTAATAATCCCATTTTTCAGGATTTTGTGACGCACCTCTGTGGGAATAAAGGTCGCAAGTTCATCAAATGCCCAACTACCATCTGTGTCGATCAGATCCGCTAACTTTATCTCCAACTCCGCGGCATCAATATTAGCAACAAACTCATTCAGCGCCCCGTCTCCCATCCAATTCTCGAACCATAGTGATATCTTCTCCTCCTTCCCGCCTTCCATCGTATAAAAGGCTTAATATTGCGCATGCATTTGATCAAGCTCTTTCACGTAATGTTGTGGCTCGGCCTTGGTTCGCAGTCTATTAGAGTCCTATTCTTGAGATATTTCACAATAGTTTCCAACAAAGCATCGATAAAAGAGCCACAGTATTAATCCGTGCACATCTTAGCCCCAACCCTCCATATTTCTTTTCTATCATCCCTTTTAGCCATCCGACTAAGTTAAGTGTTTTAACGCTTGGATCTTGGGACCATAGGAAATCTCTATTAAAATTTTCCAGCCTTGCACAAACATTCTCCGGGAGCCAGCATGACTGCATAATGTGATTCGACACTGCAGTACAAACCGATTGAAGGAGAGTAGCCCGCCCCGCAAGCGAGAGATTATGACCCTTCCAACACATAAGTCTCGACTGGAGTTTGTCCAAAATATCATTGAAGTCTTCCCGTTTCGTACGACCATGGATCAGTTGAGCACCGAGGTACTTGCCAAGCGTAGTGGTTTGTGCAAAACCCAAGAAAGCACAAATCGTCCTCTTTGTCTGATTGTCACCGCCGTACGAGAAATAAATCTTTGACTTTGGTGCGCTCAATTTCAGTCCCGACGAAAGAAAAAAGAGGTAAAGCGTCCTCTTAATTTCTCGTGCCGTTTTGAGAGTTCCCTTCCCCATCTAAATAAGATCATCGACAAATAAAAGGTGGGAGATCTTCGGCCCTCCCCGACATAGGATGACAAGATCCCAATTTTTCTTTGCCACGACCTCTTGAATGAAGTAAGAGAGGTGCTCAATACAAAGGAAAAAAATATATAGGGAGTGGGGGTCTCCTTGCCTTAGTCCACACTCGTGAGTGAATGTTTCAAGGGGTTCCCTGTTCCACAAAATTCTTGTTGAGGCGTTCGTCACACAAAACATGATCAACTCAATAATATGATCCGGAAAATTAAATGCTCTCAACGTCTCCTCTAAAAAACTCCAACTTATCTGATCATAGCCCTTTTCAAGATCGAGTTTAAGAACTATGTACCCGGTCTTATTTTTCTTTTTGTTTCTAAGTAAATGTAAGACTTCTTGCACAACAAAAAAATTATCTTGAGTCAAACGACCTTTGATAAAACTCGATTGTGTAGGGGCAATCAGCTGAGGCATAATCTCCTTCAGTATCAGTGTTATGCACTTCGTAATCGGTTTATAAGTAACATTACATAGAGATATAGGACAAAATCGAGAAATAGCACAAGGATTTGTTACCTTCGAGATAAGACAGAGAAAGGTCGCACAGACAGTCGGGCCGAACGAGCGGTTCTTAAATGTCGCTTAAACTCAAAAAGGGATTGACTAATCCAACTCCAATACTCCTGATAAATCTTTGCTTGAATACCGTCGGGCCTTGGGGCTTTCAGCGGGTTGGTCGGACAAACTGTCCTCTTCAATTCTTACATACTAAGCTCCCATCCCACCGTAATAATCGAATCCTGATCCATGCGCTATTGGAAGTCCGGAACTCTGAGGCTCGGTGTATGATGTGTCGTTCCCTTGATCAAGCCTTTGAAAAAGTCGATGGCATGACTTTTCAGGATTTCCCCCTCTTTCACCTAAACTCCCTCAATTTGGAGCGTCGTTATCTTGTTGCATTTCCTGCTCGCAAGCGTCGACTTATGAAAAACAATTGTATTACGGTCCCCCTCGTCTAACCACTTCATTCGCGACTTATGTTTCCAGAATATCTCCTACCGTGTAAAAGTCTAGTTGTACTCCAACAGTAATTCAGGTTCGAGATTCACAAGAAAGGAGTTCCGCCTAACCGTTAATGCGCGTTGCGGCCCTTCGATCCATTTGTTAAGTCGTCTCTTAGTCATGAAGATGTTACCAAACATCACAATATTCAACGGGATCATGTGGATCGGGACCCTCTTAATAGCATCTGGCAGGTTCGCACTCTCGTCCCAAACCCGTTTTATATTTTCCTCACATTCCGTATGCCTAAGCCACATCGCTTCAAATCAGAAGGGCCTGGTACGTCACACCATATCCTTCACCGTGTAGTAAGAAATAATCGGGTGATGATTGCATTTCGTACGAAGTAAGTTGATAACGACCGAATCCATAAATCTTATTACCCACTGTTGGTTAGTAAGGGCTCGGTCCAGTCGTTCCATATTGTTCGCGTCTCCATTTCTGTTGTTAGTCCAAGTATAAATCGGCCCATAGAAACCAAGATACTCGACTCCCTACGCTTTAACTCACTCTTGGAATGCAAGACACCTCTTATCTACGTTCGCGCTTCTTCTTTTTTGTTTTTCATGCGCATATGCGATTTCATTAAAATCTCCTTGTATGAGCCATGGGGTCACAATATCACGTGCCATATTTTCAAGTTTATCAAATATTCAGGCTTCATCGTCGTCATATGACTTCGTATCCCTTGATCATCGACGCCAGTAATCTCAACTTCTGTATCAACCGAGTTCCAAAGCATCCATATTCCACCGTCTATACCATCCGTCGGAGCTATAAAAAAATCCGTGTACCCCAATCTTGGCATAATATCCCGTGCTTGATCCGTCGAAACCCGCGTCTCCAATAGGTACACCACGTCCGGACGATGATTCCAAACCAACTCTCTATAATTAGTCATAAAATTGTCTGCCCAAGCGCCTTGACAATTCCACGTCACGATCTTCATATTATACATGATAAAATGGTAGTCGTATATGGGGTACTCAATTCCCAGTCCCTCCATCGCAGTATCAACTGTCTCACAATCTCAATTGCTACACAAAGTTGTCGGTTCTTCTCCCATGTTGTCATCTCTAACTTCTGCCAACATGTTCGTAGATTTTCTACCCTTTCCACTCTCTCCGTGATCATCGCTATTTCCCATATTGTTGCTGGGATTTTCACGACGTGGATATGTCGCTCGTCAATTTGTGATATCTTGGAGCGCCCGCAAAAGGTGTTGACCATCGTTCTTATTACCCAAAAGTCCGGGGTGGATTATCATTACCATTGCTCCGTTTACCCATGCTAACTCGTTCCCTTCTTTCTGAGCCATTAGTCGTATTTTCCTCAAGTATGACTATAGCGTTCCCAAGTTCGTTCTCTAATTCCTTACTAGCGAGAGCCGCAAAAGGATTTAAGTTCGAATTATTGCTCTCTACTGCTGATGGAGTTATACGCAGCGAGCCCTTGTTCTTTCTTTTTTTATAGGCTATCGCATTAGAAGGTAATTTGCTCAAGTTACCCGAATTGCTTGGATGTTGGAATCCTTTCCTGGGTAGAATTGGACATTGCTCCCTCTTTGCAAAATTTCTTTCGAATGAAAGGTGTTTTTACTCACTTGTTTACTACTCTCGCCTTGACTTCTTACTGAGTTTGACCTCGGATTCACGACATTCCCTTCTTTCACCCAAAGTTTCCTCTGCTGAACTTGCATCCACTCTCCATAGCCCTTTTTTGTTATTTTTTCCACCAAACTCTTGCTCTTGTTAGTCTTAGAAAATGCATCCTTCTCGGCCTCAGGTACGATCGCGTTTTTCCACTACCCTGACCTCCGCTTGCGTACGTAGCGGGCATCTTTCCTTCCAATGTCCAACCCGTCCGAATGTACAACATATTAACGATAAATTCTCGTACATTATTTGGTAGGCTTTATCTCTAAAGTAGAAACCCCGATCGAGTAGTTCTGATGTCGAGACTTGGACGCAGAATCTCGCGTACTTGCCCCTTAATGCAGCGAAGGTATTGCCGGCATTTTTGATCGGAATGCCAATACTCTCGGCAATGGTTTGTATCACTGGCTCATCATAGAGTTCAAGAGGCAAATCCATAATTCCTTCCAATGTCCAACCCGTCCGAATGTACAACATATTAACGATAAATTCTCGTACATTATTTGGTAGGCTTTATCTCTAAAGTAGAAACCCCGATCGAGTAGTTCTGATGTCGAGACTTGGACGCAGAATCTCGCGTACTTGCCCCTTAATGCAGCGAAGGTATTGCCGTCATTTTTGATCGGAATGCCAATACTCTCGGCAATGGTTTGTATCACTGGCTCATCATAGAGTTCAAGAGGCAAATCCATAATTCTTACCCATGTTATCGCATAGTCGACCTTGTCGTCCTTCGCATCATAGTTAAGGATCCAAGTACGGACGGATAAGAAGTTTCCCGCTAATTGCCATGGTCCCTGTGTGAGGATTCACTCCCTTTGTGGCGTCGAGGTTTCTTTGAGACAGTAACTACCATATCTCAAGTCCACTAGCTCGCATCCGGACGTCGTATTCCACATGTTGGTAAGCTTATTCAAAAGTGTGGGGGTAGAACCACTGTCTACCCATAACCTTGATTAAAATCGCATCTTTCCACTTGTTGTTCAAAATTTTGTTGATAGTCCTCACTAATTTCTAGGGTTTTGAGGAGTTTCCCATCTCGTGGGGGTTGAACCCTAATTTTGGTGCGATTCTCGTCGGATTTGGATATGTCAATCGGAACATCTTGTGGTTTCAATTTGTGTGTGTATGAATCATTCGCACCTTGCAGCCCCTTCTCGGTCGATTTCTCATGCATAGGAGATTGCATCGTCCTAGTTTAATAATCCTGCCAGGGCGTTTTGGGGCTCTAGGATCTTCTGCCATCCCGTGTTGCGTGATTGAATCGGTCTAGTTTCGCGGTGTTTGTTTAATCGTTGGCCGATCAAGGAGAATCGCCAGAGAGAGTTATAACATATAGTTGTTCACCATAAACCCACTTTTATGAATATATAGTATTTTCTTAGCAGAATAAATCTTAGAATTTTGAATATCCTATTACATATAAAATCTTGGATTTTAATAAATATAATTTTGTATGTCTTTAGATGGAAATCAATTCATTATAGTTATTTTCGAAAAAAAACTCATGACTTTCACATTATTTTATTAAAAGTAAACAACACATATTATTTAGTTAATGAGAGATTTTATTTGAGGAAACAAAATAATTAATTTCATAATATAGATTTACTAAATCATTTTTATGGATTGATGTGGGGGTTAATTTATGTGGTCAGAATAGGATTTGGAAATTTAGTTTCTCTCTATTTTTATGTTGTTTTCTAGAATAATAACAAACATAAGTTTGGCAACTAAAATTGATTCATGTATTAATTAGTTTGGCAACTAAAATTTCATGTATTAAATCCAAGCTCATTAAAAGATCAATCCCAAGGAGCCGAAGGAAGTCAAAGTAATTCAAACTACTCTAATGGTACTTTCTCTGAGAAAGTTAGTGCATTAAACACACAAAATATGATAATGCCCCTGCAGTTGTTCAGGAGCATATAATAATGTCAAGAGTGCAAAACATCCACTAGATTTCGCCTACATTTGGCAAAAAAGGAACCCCACTGCCATGATAAAGCTTGTGCACTCATTCTTGAAGCAATCCCTATTTTGGTAACAGACAAATGGAGGTGAAAATACTTGTACAGTAAATGCTTTGCACTCTCATCAGTACTACTATTATATAGATTATACACAACTTAAATGATCAAAGCCATCAGCAGCTGCACACTTGTTCAGTTTTCTTCCACTTCTTCTGAACTGCATCAACTTATAAGATATTAATTATTACACTCTTTTTGCTTCTTCTCCTTGGGATCTATCTCTATCTTACTTGAAATAATAATTATATGGAGAGGTTGAGGGATTCATGGGATGGAACAAAATTAAGCTTTGAGAAAGATCTTGCATATGGATTTTCCTGGCCTCAAAGGAACTACATTTGCAGCTTTTGCAAGAAAGAGTTCAAGTCTGCACAAGCCCTTGGAGGACACATGAATATGCACAGGAGAGATAGAGCTAGATTGAGGGACTCTCCAAATCCAAACCCTAACCCTAACCCTAATTTGGCAGCTAAGGTTGCTGCACCCATTTTAGCTGAGAAGAAGGTTTCGCTTTTCGAGTATCCAAAGCACGATATTTGTGGATCGGGCGAAGAGGGAGGGAAGAACAAAGGGGGAATGCTTGAGTTTACAACAAGAATGGAGACTACGGTTTGGAAGGCAAGTGAGTTTCTTAGGTTGGATTTGAACGTCGATTTGCCAAACGAGGAACTGGATTTGGAACTTAGGCTTGGGTTTTCTAACTAGATTATTCACATGGTTTTTAGAATGTTGTTCATTTTCAAATTTCTTCATGAGCTCTTTTGAAATCCATTATTAGCTAGTATAAGAAAAAGTGGAGATATTTGGTACTTCAAATATATTCAGTACTATTATATTCCTGACAATATATCTCATTGTGGTACTTTATTTTATCTTCTTAAACTTCTTTAATTTCTCGTTGTGATATATGTGTTACTGTGTATATGTCCTTTGGTGACGTGAGCTTCATTTCTATGATGAAGAATATACTACATTATAATTGACCACAATGAAAGCAGTAGTATGTTCAGCTTGATTTTGGTCCCAGTTGACATCAAATTAATGACGAGAAGCTTCAACAATGTGAAGGATAAGTACTTTTGTACTGATGAAGAATGATACCGTTTCACGCTAGCTATCTTCAGTTCTGGTACTTGTCTCTGTTGGTTGGAATGTGTATCCATCAAGGCCTAATAAGGCTATCAGGCTTTAATCAAAATAGAAATTAACAACGTGAAAAGAAACTGAGGAGATTCGTGATTAAACTGAGTCCATAAGATCTGAACACACTGCATTGTCCGATGATTAATCTTATTTACTATATTTAGTTTTGCCTTTATGAATGATCTTATCAAGTTCCACGAATTGTGGTTATCTTTGATCTATTTCACGATATCAAAAGATCTAGGTTTCAAAAGGATTAAGCATAAAAAAAGAAGATAAAATCAATGTTATTATGATAAAGATAGAGGATATTTTGAAGATAATCACCGTGGAAGATTTCGAGACTATCCAAGAAATCATAGAACAATCAATTCGTGTCGATCATATATTCGGGAACACATGAGTAAACTCTATAAGAAGAGTGGTCGACATCAAGCCGAGAGATTAGAAACATTCGTGTCAAGTAGGGTATAGGTTTCTGAGAGATAAGATACATTCGTGTCAAGTAGTCCAGTCTTGTTTTGTTGTGTTTTTAGCTAACGAGTGAAAGCTATAATCTATATTACTTGTAGTGAGTTAGGTGTTAGGATTGGTTTCCTTGCTCAGCTGCATTTTGTAAAATCATTAAAGTTAATTTAGTGGTTATTTGACCGTAAAGATCGACATGTTATATTCATATAACCTGCTTAAAATCTATTATTTGTGTTTGTTCTGTTCCGCTACACTTTACTCTTTAGTGGATGCTGAGACAACATCGAATACAATCGGTGTTGGCCCAATATTCCAAATCACAGTGTGTTAATCAAAAAGAGTAACAATCCCGACCCATACATTTACAATTGGTATCAGAGCCAATCATCTAATACATCGGTGTTTGGATTTGGTACTAAGTCATGGACAAGGCAAACCCCAACACGAACAACAAGCTACCAGTGCTGGATGAGACCAATTATGCCTACTGGAAGATCAAGCTCAGATCATACATCATATCCATAGATTGACGGACATGAAAATCAATCATTGATGGTTAATGACAATGATGTCAATCTAAAATGAAGCTGATTGGACTCCAACAGAAATCAATGAAACAACCTTCAATCATAGATTAAAAATTCGGTCCGTTTCCATCAAAATGGCAGAAATATTTCGAAAATTAAGTTGATGGAAACGAATCACAGGTGCAATTTCGAAACCATATCTTGTGCCTTGTTTAAAATTAAATATAATATGCTTTCATTCTGATGTTTCATTTCTTCTGGACATTTAATGCTGTCACAATTGAGGTTATTCTTTAAGACTCCGATAATTAAATTTGCTAAAGTTTTCTGTGCAAATCACACTTTACATATCTTAATTCTTAAAGTTTTAGTGAAAACAAAAAAAATTTTAAAAAGTATTCTTCTTAAGTATTTGCAATTTATTTTTTGTACGTGAACTTCTTTAATAAGTTGTCAATAAGTTTAACAAATTTGTATTTAATGTTTGTGCAACAAAATTTATGCTGTTTTTATCAAGTTTTATATCTATGAGTTATGCGATAAGAAATATTTTAATAATTAATGACTCTTGAAAACTGTATCACATTTTTTATATATTTGTTATGAAAATCTTTTCGAAATATATTCGAAACTCTTCAAAATATTTCCGAAACTTAACGAACTATTCTAATATCACATCTACCAAACCTAGTTCCAAACCAAAATTTTTATCCATGCCTTCAATGAGAAAGCACTCTGCACAACTGCAAAGCAAGACTGGATGTTCCTTCAAACCTATTGTGAGGGCGATGTAAGTGTTAAGGAATCCAAACTTCAAAGTACTTTACACAAATTTGAAAATATTAAAATGAGTGATGATGATAGTATCACCTCTTACTTAGAAACATTAATGGATATTTAAAATGAATGTCATAGTCTAGGTGATCCATTAACTAATAAACAACTTGTGTATAAAGCCATGAGAACACTGTCTCATAAATCTGAAGTAAAGAATATAGCAATGCAATAGGCCAAACACATGTCCACCCTTAACTTTCATACTCTTCTGAATGTCTTACAAGAATTTGAAATGAATCTATAGCTTACTAACAAATAGAGAGAACTTGCTCTTAAAGCTACTGAGGAGGAAGTAAATGATGACACTGAAATAAGTACTTACTTTGGTTTTGTTGTAAGGAAGTTCAATAAGATTGCCTTGAATGATAGAGTTAGAAAAGAAAACAATATGCCTGCCAAACTAAGAAACAGTTTTCCTGATAAAATGGTAAAATACACTTTTGAAAAGCCTTCAGATAGTGATACTAAGAAAATGAAACAAATCCAGTGTTATGAGTGCAAAGGATTTGGTCACTTGGCCTATGAATGTGCAAATACATTAAGAATCAAAGGTAACTCTAACTGGGTGTGCATAGATGATATTGATGATGAGACATATTTGGAGAAAATCCCAGATGAACAGGAATTTGAGGAAACACACACGACAGCTTTGTTTGCTCAGGTGAACTGCACAGAATGTCAGGACAACATTGTTACTGACCAGCTCAACACTTAGACAGAAGCAAAAGAGCAAAAAGACTTTTTTGATAGTTGGAGGATGAAAACTCAATATCTAACTCTCAATGTCTCATTACTAATATAAATGAGTCTTAGAAACATTCTAATTTTACTTGTTTTGGCGGTTCTGTAGATTTGGATGAAGAGTACTTCTTTGAAGGAGAGATGGATCAAAGTGAGATCATTGATGAACTGAAGGTGGTCTAACAAAGAACTGCTAGATGAAGTAAAAAAGATCATCAAAAGGGAAAAGGAGCTCATAAGAGAAAATGGTTTCCTAATTGAAACTGTGACTGAACTTGAAAAGAATCGCACCAGAAAAGGATGCCAACTCGAAAAGATGTAGATAAAGCTTGAAGAAGCTGAAAGAATGATTGCCAACTGGAACTCGGGTACCAGTAAGTTGAATGAAGTACTTAGTATTCGCAATAAAGGTACGACTGGTTTAAGATATCAAGAATGGTCAAGTAAGTCTGAAACTGCTATTCTTGGTTTTGTTAAAGCTGATGTTAATTCTCATAAAATTAATTAAAAGACCTATATCTGTCAATATTGCTCTCAACCTGGTCATTTGAAACCATACTGCTTCAACTACAAAACGTTTTGTGAAAAATACAAGTATGGAAACAGTGATGTTGTTTTGGATGTTAAGTCAACATCACAGAACTCTTATGTTGACTCAACATTCAGAAACAACAACATTGAATAGAAAAACGGTTTTAGAAAAAGCAGACTCGGGTCTCCTAAATTCAAGATTATCTGTAATGTTGTTTGCTCTGCTACTTTTTACTAGTGATTGGTATTTTGATAGTGGTTTTTCTAGACATATGACAGGTACAAAGACCAACCTCATGGAGTTTATACATTTCACTACTAGTACTATCACATATGGTAGAGGCAGTAAAAGAGAGATAATAGGAAATAGAGTTTTAAATGTTGATGGCTTTCCACATCTAAAGGATGTATTTTTGGTAGAAGAGTTGCGTGTTAATCTCATCAGCACCAGCCAACTTTATGATGACCATTTAGTTGGTAAATTTGATAAATACTCCTGTGATGTGTTTGATAATAATGATGCTTATGTTATGACAGGAAAGAGAACAAAGGACGACTGTTACCTAGTGGATGAAGATGCACAATGTCCTCATGCTAAAGTGGATGAATCAGTTGTATGGCACAGAAGACTTAGTCATGTTCACTATAGAAATCTAGAAAAGATCATCAAACTAGAAGTTGTAAGAGGAATTCCAAAGCTAATCAGTACAGGTACTTGTGATGATCAAAATGTTCTGCCTCTGATAGACAATGTTGAGCCCTCACCATCAAATGACAATGTGGACTCAACATTGGTGACTGGTTAAGACTAAATAGTGGCAACAAGTTTTGAGCCATCATATGCTATTCCAGGTGTTGTTGCAACACCAGAGTACATAGATTCTGACACTGAAGAATTTATTGGTGAAAATGTGAGAAGAGGCACACCTGTCAGAATTCAGAAGAATCACCCCTCTTCACAGGTCATAGAGAACTCACAGAAGGAGTAAGAACTAGAAATAGAAAAAGAGTTAACTATAAAGATATGGTTAAGCTTAGTGTGTGCATGGCTTCATGTTTATTGTTTTGCATCTGCTGTTGAACCTAAAAAATTGAATGAAGCTTTGAGGGACTCACACTAGATAAATGCTCGGTATGAAGAACTTATGCAATTCACCAAAAACAATGTTTGGAAACTAGTCCCTAGGCTTGCTCATGCCAATGTAATAGAAACTAAGTGGATTTTCAGAAGTAACGGTGATGAAAATTATGTAATTCTAGGAACAAGGCTAGACTAGTAGCTCAAGGGTATACACAAATAGAAGGAATTGACTTTGATAAAACTTTTGCTCTTATGGCTAGAATTGAGTCTACTAGGCTTTTACTTGCTATAACTTGCTTTCTGAACATTAAATGTTTGAAATGGATGTAAATGGAGCCTTTGTAAATGGTTACACTGACAAAGAAGCTTATGTAGAGCAACCCAAAGGGTTCACTAATCCTTACCATCCTGACTATGTCTACAAACTAGACTAAGCACTATATGGGTTGAAACAAGCTCTAAGAGTTTGGTATGAAAGGTTGATTGAGTTCTTACTTTGTTTTGGTTTTTTCTAGAGGTTAAGGGGATAGGTCATTGTTCATTATGAAAAATAACAAAGATGATTGCATTGCTCTGATATATGTAGATAAAATTGTATTTGGATCCTCGAATCAGTCCACTTTGGACAAATTTGTGAGTACAGTGACATGTACATTTGAGATGACCATGATTGGGGAGCTCACCTTCTTTCTAGGACTAAAAGTAAAGCAGAAGGAGTGTGGCATTTTTCTATCTCAGTAAAAATATGTTAGGAACTTGCTGCAGAGATTCGGTTTACTAGAGTCAAAATCCAGCAAAACACCAATGTCCATTATTGTGAAGATTGAGAAGGATGAAGTTGTAGAAGATGTTGACTCATCACTATATAGATCAAAGATAGGCAGCCTACTGTACCTATCAGCCACTAGACCTAACATCATGTATTCAGCATGTGTATGTGCCAGGTATCAATCATCACCCAAGGTATCTCACTTAAATGCGGTTAAGAGAATTCTGAAATACATATATGGTACTGTTGATTTAAGAATATGGTATTCACATGATACAAATCCTAATCTGGTAGGCTTTAGCGACTCTAACTGGGCTTAGGATCTAGATGACAAGAAATCTACTAGTGAAGGTTGTTTTTATCTAGGAAATAATTTAGTTTCTTGGGATAGTAAGAAACAGATATGTGTATCACTTTCCACTGCTGAATGTGAGTATGTTGCAGCTAGGATCTGTGTTACCCAACTGATATGGTTAAAACATATATTACATGGTTATAGGATAACCAGTAATACTCTCTTAATGTTCTGTGACGACCTCAGTGCTATAAGTCTATATCAAAAAATCCAGTTCAACACTCCAGAACTAACACATTGATATAAGACATCATTTCTTGAGAGATTTGGTTGAGGATAAGACAAATATGATTGAACACATTGAAACAAATAAACAACTTGCTGATATGTTCACTAAACCATTACACAATGACAGATTCTTCAGTTTGAGTAAGGCTCTCGGCATGAGTGGGTTGTGAGCACATAGTGCAAATAGGCATTGCCTTAACATCACGGGCTAACATTGGTGACTACTTATGATGTCCAAAGATTGTTCTCTTGTTTTGACTGGTTGGTCTTGTGTTCTTCTTATTCACACTTTTTTGTGAGTTTGCATATTTGAGTTCTGTTAGTCTTACTGGTTTGTCAGTATGTTATGGATACCTTTTTACAACTAGTGCTTAAAAGCTTAAACTAACTTTGTGTACTTTGAGGTAGTAACTTAACATGGAGAAGCTGGGGTACACAGAGCTGACTGCTATGTTGTATTCAGACGTGTCTTATTCATGTTTAAGTTACAAAAAACACTCTAAAGAAGCTGGGGCACATAGAGTTGACAACTATGTTGTGTTCAGATATGACTTATTTGTATTGTTTTGCTTGCAGAAAGGACATATGATAGTGAATTCTTATACTCGGGTATTTGGGGTAATGCGCTGTCTTTCATTCAGTACAATTATTCACTTGGTTCTAAAACCTTCTTTATGATTGCTTAATAAAGAAGTATGTGTTAAGAAACTGGGTGTTGGGGCTCTGAACTGCCTTCATCCAACCCTATGTGCTTGCCTGTGCATCTGCATTGATTATGATGCAGCTGGGGGTGTTAGGGATCATGTTATTGCCTAGATTCAGTGAATACATAATACTTTCTTTGCCTCTAAGGGTATTGCTTGAAATTTCACTTTATATGTTGGATCTAAAATTGTGAAGTAAAGAGTTAGTGTGACAACTGACAAGCTATGTTGGGTCAACGCACTACTCATCTATGTTGACTTAACATTCATCTTCTTTTCTCATCAGATTAGCATTCATTTTTTCTTCTTAGCCTTTTTTTTTCTTCTGGTCTGAGTGGCTCTGCTCTTAAGGGGTAGTAATCTAATCATCATGTTTTCATATTAAAGGCATATTTGTTAGGTATGTTAGCTGCCAGTAACGCATAAAGTTGTTTCTCATTGTTAAATAGAAGCTTAATTATCTCTGTGATTTTAACTTCCTTTCTTACTTTGTTGTGTTTCCTGTTATCTAACTTCCCATGTCTCCACAAATCTAAGGTACTGGATTTTAATGATTCCATATAAATCTTGAGTTCCAAATACTTTACTCAGATTCTGCTTATGCATTTAATTGAATAAGTCCTTGGTTAGACTCATACCACACATACTAATGCTTGAGTACTGGCAGGATGTTGTGTTATTTGTTCACTTCGGAGGTTACCTCAACATTTTCATCTACGATGTGACTTATAAGTTATTTAATTGACTTCTCTAGTCACGTGTCAAGGCAAGACGATTTCACGTGTTGACTCCACAAGGCGGAAACTACACATGTTTACATCAATTACCCGCCCACAACTTCTGATTCATATTCACTTTCCTCTTTTCACCTGCTTATAATGTTTCTTTGATTCTTTAAATTTAATTAAACCCTAAATTTGTAACCTTCCTACCTTCGCAGACTATGGTGAAGAAATCCATAATTGCTGACCTTGCCAACATTGTTGCTGCTATGGAGTCTGATGTAAGGGAAGTTTAACCTCGAAGAAGCACACACTCATGCACCACTGTGGTTGCTCAAGAACCGCCCAAGAGAAAGGTCCCTATTTTGTCCAGGAGTAATGTGAGATAGAAGAAGGATGCATCCACCAGCACTGCTCCAACACCAGCATCAGAACATGTTGTGCCAGAACAGAAACATAAGAATGTCGGCACAACACTGGAACCTGATAATGCCGGAGCAACACTGGAATATGCCAACATCACTGAGGAATTCCTCAAATCGAGGAACCTGCAAGTGTCGTTATTGAAGAACCCGAGCACACTCAGCCATCTACCCCACCTGCTGATGTCTAGTGGAGCAAGGAATTGAAAAGGCTGAAAAGGATCAAGGGCAAGAGGATGCTATTGTTGGTGAAGAAGAATAATTCTCTAAGAAGAAGGACTCTGATGATGAATATGAGGATGAAGGTTCTAGCGAAAAAGAAGGAGACGATGAGGAGGAGGAGACTGAGGCTGGCAAAGAATTTGATGATCCAAACCAACTGGATGTTGTGCCAACATCTCCAGATAAGGATGTTGACCCAACATTAGACTCTGTAGAAGAATCAGAGGATGAGGTACCTGATACATTTGAAGCATATTTTCATACTCAGCCTTTTAATATGTATTTTTTGATTATATCTACAAGTAAATACTATGATCTTGTACATGAATGGAAAATATGGGCTGAAAAAACTCTGGTTGTTGATGACGTTAAAAAGCATAAAGTGTATGAGTTCCTACTTCATAGAGTCTAGAAGTCTACTGGTTTCACTTGTTGATATTGTTCCCTATATCCCTAATGTTGTTAGACAGTTCTATAGCAATGTGTCTAAATTTGTTAATGCACAAATATCCCCTAAGTGTGGGAGAGTATTTGTGAGGGATAGATTTTACAAGATTATTCCATCAATAATTAGCAATGCTTGGAAGATGTCAAGAAGACAGGAGACAAATGTGGAGATTGATGACAATGAGTTGATGAGAGGGGGGTAGGGCTGGTGAAAACCTGGAAGAAAAACTGAATGTGACTGGGCTTACTTCCCTTACTGTCATCATGTGCAAGATTGCCTAATACAATTGGATGCCCTTTTCAAACTCTACAACTTTGACTCATGAGTTGGCTGTGTTAATCTTCAAACCGAGGAGAGGACTTCCAATAAACATGGGGGAAAGAATTTTCAAGTCTATTGCTGATTCAGCTCACATGAAGAAGGTTATTCTTCCATTTCCATCCATAATATACAGAATACTCAGTGACCAAGGAACTAAGAAGGATCCCGATGCACCTTGTGGAAGTGGAGTTCTGTAGAAGAAGAAGCCAAAGTCTTTCAGTGCAGCCTCAACATCTGAGGATGACTCTGCCCCTACAGTGCCCATCTGCTCCACATTCATTCAAGAGAAGGTCGACTGGTGTGATAGAATGATCTCGGATAGGAAAACAGAGATAGCAAACAAGGAAGATGAGCTTAAGGAGTTGGACCCTATCAAGAAGCGCCTGTTGGTGGTGCTTTCCTCACAAAAAGAGGGGGAGTTGTCCAATTTTGTTTTCTTGATGTTTTTTATTGTTTGAACAATTGTTATTTTCGATCCAGAGAGCATGTTTTATATTATGTTTTGAACTCTGGGAATGTATCAGGATAATTGCTCCGCGTTTATTAATTATTCTAGTTTACTTCGGTTATTACTGCTGATCTCAACTATAGGTGTGGAATGTCAGGCCAACACAGTCTTTGATTGTGTCAGCCCAACATTACAGTCTAACATCCATATCTTAATGGGGGCAAATTAGAATAAGTAGAGTTGGTTTGTAAACTGAAATTTGGGTACTTGGAAAAATTGGGTACTGGTTGAGTTTTGTGAAAAAAAGGCAAAAATAGGGGTGATTGAAAGTGCAAGTGTTACAGTGAAATGTTAGTCCAACATTCTGGTAACTTATGTTGGCTCAACATTGAAATTAACAGATTGCACTGTCCGATTAATATTATTTAATATATTTAGTTTTGCCTTTATTCAAGATCTTATCTAGTTCCACGAGTTGTGGTTATCTTTGATGTATTTCTGGATATCATCAGATCTAGGTTTCAAAAGGATTAAGCATCAAGAAAGAAGATAAAGCCGATGTTGATTATGATAAAGATATAGGATCTTTTGAACATAATCACCAAGGAAGATTTCATGGCTATTCAAGAAATGCATGGAACAATCAAATCGTGTCGATCATATCTTCGAGAACACACGAGTAAACTCTATAAGAAATAAAACAAGACATGCAACTTATATATATATATTACTATATTAAAAGTAAAGCCATTTGGAGATAGTTGTTATACCAAATTTGTGATTGCCAGATTTACCCTCTTAATTACCTTATAAAAAAAGAATAGGAGGGTTATAATGTCATTTTACTTACTTTGTTTAATTGCAATCCCTAAAAAATAGCAACTCATTCCACGTTCATTTATCTTTTAATTTTTTTTGTTCTTTAAAATTTAAATAATTTGCACGCGGTCCCGTGTGTATCAAAATTACTAGTATGTATATATATATATATATATATATATAAAAAAAAAGAGGGAGAGAGAGAGAGAAAGAAAGGATCCTTAATTATAGAGCAAAATCGCTCCTTTTTCTATTGTTTACTGTTATACCCTTTGGAAATTTATTAAGGTTCAATTAAAATATTTTTCTTTACACTTTATGATAAAGATTGATTTCCTTGTATAAAAATATTGTTTTTCCTTAAACAAAAACATTACATATTTGAATAAGTTTTTTTACAAAAAATTCATTGCTCAATTAGAATGGATTGTACATTCTCTTAGTTATAAATTTAGGACGAATTATAAAAAATGCCCGCTAACTTTTGCCTTTAATCCTAAATGCCCGTTATTTCCAAACCTGCTGAAAATGCCCGGTAAGTTTTAAATTTTCTAACAAAAATGCCCGATTTTAAAAATTCTGACTTTTTATCCGACGTGGCATCCGAATCAAAGAGACGCACTGCTGAATCAAAAAGCCGTGTTTTAAAATTTGGGCATTTTTGGTAGAATTTTAAAAGTTACAGGGCATTTTTAGCATTATTTTTGAGACAAAATAAGTTTTTTTGTGCTTATTTTTCATTTCGGGCATTTTTAGTAGAAATTTTAAAAGATACAGGGCATTTTTAGCATGTTGGGAAACAACGGGCATTTAGGATTAAAGGCAAAAGTTAGCGGGCATTTTTGATAATTCGTCCATAAATTTATAACCACAAATCAGCTGTATAGTACATAAGCAACCGAAATAGGTTATTTCCCCCATTAAATCCAATTTTAGGAATAGAAAAAGTTTAACAAAAATATTCAAGAATAGAAAATAATTCTATAAATATTTTCTTTTAACATTTCAAACCGAAATAATATTCCTTTTAATTTTGTCTTAATATCAGAATGCAAGGATTTCAAATTTTTTCTTATAAGTATCAACACCAGAAGAGGACCCTTGCCTGTCATATATCCCATGTGCTCGTGTGCCTCAAATCTTACCAAATTACGCATGATATTTTACATGTGCATGTGTGTGTTTGTGTAAGATAGAGATTTATGTTACAAAATATGAAAAATTGAGTTTGATGTTCTAAATTTTGAATTATGATTTTCAATCTAGTACGTAATGATTGATCCTAATGTATGTGAGTTCCATAAAATATTTTATTTTTACATATTTTAAACAGTGAATAAGATTTTCATATACACTGTCAAAACTCAAGATTTATTATAATTATCCTCATGTAGTCACAGTTAAATTTGAGCCATCATTCAAGTTTTATGAAAGTTAATTGTGGCTGAAATCTGTATGCAATCATTGACATATATTAATAAGGAAAATGAATTGCAGTTAAGATTTTTATAGGGTATAGCGGTAAATAATAAAAAATTACTCCGTAAGAAGGGATTTTGCTCTGTAAGAATCATCTTATACATGTTCACTTTATTAATTGAACGAATGATCATGTGTTTTTCGCGTGATATGAAGACAATCTAAAGTTTCATAATAATTGGCGCTGACATCACAATTTGTTGGTGCTAAAAAGAAACAAAACAAGCATTTTGGGTTCAGGATGTATTTTTATGTATATTAGTCAACTCAAGCGAAATATATATATATGTATATAACTTTAAGGGCATTTTATAATTTCTGCCCGATAACTTTTCTTAAATTCAAGTTTTGCCCTTTTTTTAAACGGGCTCGAAAAATGCCCTGTAACTTTTTTTTTAATTAATTTCTGCCCGACGGGCTCAAAACCAAGCCCAGTCAAATTTTTTTATTTTTAATTAATAACTATATTTAATTTTAATTATATTTTGATCTAAATCATAAAGAAATTGTATAAAATAAAGTTTATTAAAAAAATTGTTTTAAAATGTTTACTAAATTTATATTACTAGTAAAAACTAAAAATAAATTATATACATATACTAGTAAATTAAAAATAAATTATATATTGATCTAAATCATAAAAAATGTATATATTCAAGTTTATTAAAAAAGTTTATCTTAAAAAGTTTAATAAATATACGAACTATACCCATCGTTTAGCCTTTTTTACGAAACTATACCCAATTTTTGAACTTTTGCAATACTATACCCAATCTTTGAAAAACGTAACTATACTATACCTATACTAAATTTCCGGCCTAAAAACGTCATTTACAGACAAAGTGACATCATGTCTCGGCAAGTGAGGGGGGTAATATAGTCATTTCCAGACAAAATTCCTTTAATACTACAAAAATAATTCGAAATATTGTAGTTATGCCCTCAGACTTTATCAATTCAATTAATTTAGGTTATATTTTATAATTTTATATAAATATTTATATTTTATAATTTTATATAAATCTTTATATTTTATATAAATCTTTATATTTTATAATTTTATATAAATCTTTATTAAAAACAATATATATAATTTTTTATAACAAAAAATAAAAAATTAAAAAGTCATCTTCCCCACCCCCCCCCCCACCCACCCACCCCTACCCTGCCCCACCCGCCCCCACCCGCCCCCACCTCCCCGACCCACCCCTACCCCGCCCCACACGCACCATCACCGCGATAATTTGCAGCGGTGGTGGCTCGATTTGACGCCACCACCACTGCAAATCGCGGTGGTGGTGGCGATGGCGGTGGCGTCGATTTGACGCCACCACCACTGCAAATCGCGGTGATGGTGCGTGTGGGCCGGGGTAGGGGTGGGTCGGGGAGGTGGGGGCGTGGAGCGGGGTAGGGGTGGGGTCGGGGAGGGTGGGGGGTGGGTGGGTAGGGGGGTGGGGAAGATGACTTTTTATTTTTATTTTTTTTGTTATAAAAAATTATATATATTGTTTTTAATAAAGATTTTTATAAAATTATAAAATATAAAGATTTATATAAAATTATAAAATATAAATATTTAAATAAAATTATAAAATATAACCTAAATTAGTTGAATTGATAAAGTCTGAGGGCATAACTACAATATTTCGAATTATTTTTGTAGTATTAAAGGAATTTTGTTTAGAAATGACTATATTACCCCCCCTCACTTGCCGAGACATGATGTCACTTTGTCTGTAAATGACGTTTTTTGGCCAGAAATTTAGTATAGGTATAGTATAGTTACGGTTTTCAAAGGTTGGGTATAGTATTGCAAAAGTTCAAAAGTTGGGTATAGTTTCGTAAAAAAGGCTAAACGATGGGTATAGTTCGTATATTTATTAAACTTTTTAAGATAAACTTTTTTAATAAACTTGAATATATACATTTTTTATGATTTAGATAAATATATAATTTATTTTTAATTTACTAGTATATATATAATTTATTTTTAGTTTTTACTAGTAATATAAATTTAGTAAACATTTTAAGACAATTTTCTTTTTAATAAACTTGATTTTATACAATTTCTTCATGATTTAGATCAAAATATAATTAAAATTAAATATAGTTATTAATTAAAAATAAAAAAAAAATTTGACTGGGCTTGGTATTGAGCCCGTCGGGCAAAAATTAATTAAAAAAAAGTTGCAGGGCATTTTTCGAGCCCGTTTAAAAAAAAAGGCAAAACTTGAATTTGGGAAAAGTTATCGGGCGATAATTATAAAATGCCCTAACTTTAATCAAAAGAATATCAATAAGTGAATTATTGAAACCAAATACAACATAATGAATTACATTTACGGGTCACTTATAATCAAACCATACTGAACAGTACTGCGCCGTAGAATCATCAAGCTTGATTCATTAATTGAAACAATGGACTCCCTCTTCAACTGTTTTTCAAAATGTCTCGCACCGAATTAGGCTTGTGGTACTTCACAAAATTGAATTTTATTTCTTTATATATTGGGTAAATTGCAATCATCCTCGTCCTTTTTCACAAGCATTTTTTCATCTTTATTTTTATTTCTTTATATATTGGGTAATTTGTGTTCCCACAGACGGCGCCAATGTTTTGGTCTTATTTCTTCACGGTAATAGAACACAATAAATGATACAAAATGAGATCAAACAATGTTATTCCAATATTACTAGCGGACTAGCTTGGTCCGGAACACTTAATACAAGCTTTCTAGATAGAAATAACTAATTTACAGAATAAATAAAGCGTAACGAATTTGCAGTATTCGATGCTATCGTGTCGAATGAGGGACAGTTCGATGTGGAATAGTTATCACGATGTGAGAGTCAATCTGAAGGTATCGAATTCGATATGTCTTGCACATGTCGAATTCGATGCGTACTGACGTATTGAATGGAGATATGGTATTCTTAACGTGTCGAATTTGGGTAATTCGATATGCCTCGTGTCGAATGGAGTGTATTCGATGCTGACTGTGCAGAACTGGTTTTCCTCCCAAAAAGCCCCTTTGAACACAAGGGGACGGGCTATTTATAGAACCCGTCCCGTGGTACCCACACTCCAATATAGAAAGGCGCATCGAATCATCGTTGTTCGATACGCGCATCGAATCAGGTGTATTCGATGCGCTGTTGGGCTGGCCCAATAAGGAAGGACTATACTGCTGATTCGATGCGCGCATCGAATTCTCTCCATTCGATGCGCATCGAATTCTCTCCATTCGATGCGCTTATGGGCCGGCCCAATAATGTTATATTGGGCCAATCATATATTACACCCATCATATAGTCCCCCCAGTTTGGGAGACGATATCGATTTAGAGATCGTCTTCAAAACTTTTAAAAATATATTTGTACTGATTTGGGATATTTCTAATCATAGTAAAATCGGATCAGTTCGTAGTTGTTGTAATAGTAAGATAATTTTTGACGCATCGAATTGTGAGCCATTCGATGCGTAAAATAGCATGCATCGAATTATAGCTATTCGATGCGGTAATTCGATGCGGCAGCGTAGCTGGGCCTGATGGGCCTTCCGTCCCCTATATAAGGGGGTTGCTGCTTTGACGCGATCATTATTCTGTCAACAGACTCTGCTCTTCAGGTAAGACGCATCGAATTTGCGCCATTCGATGCGTCTCGCATCGAACGATAAGTGATTCGATATGATCGGCATCGAATTGTAAAAATTCGATGCGTTAAAATTTTCGCTCATCCTTGCTTTGAGCCTACCGTTGCGTGTTTTGATTTGCTGTTTTACTTTGTGTAGGATATAAGCAATCAAGCAAGACTTTCTTTTACCGAGAATATACTTAAGGTAAAAAAAAATTTGTTTTTTATTGTGCCTTGTCGTTTAGTTTCTAACACATTCAGTATTGTATATATATGAGTGATGTACGAGAGTGTGTAGTGACGTATGCGTCCTTAGTCAGTCTCATTTTTAAATATATTTCAGTTAACTCTCATCAAAGATGGTGAGCATTGAGACCCATTCCGGGAGTGATTCGAGTCCAGGCTCTAGTTCCAGTTCGATTAACAAAGAGAGTCCTTCAAATGCGCCCGCAGTCCCGACCACAGGCGATGCAGATGTCTATGATTTAATAGACAGAATAACCATTGATTCCTCCGCGGATAATAATCCTGCTTCAGAGTTGAATCCAACAACTGAGGTCAATAGCAATGAATCTTCGCCCTATAGAGATAATCATGCTCCGAGCGAGGGTGAGGAAGATGTAGATTACATAAATAGGGAATTTGACGAGCATATCGAGGTCCCAGGAATGACCTATGACCAATACGTGTCTCGTCTCCAGCATAATCGAAAGGGATTGCGCGAAAAATTTAATATTCCGGACAAGTATAAAATCGTCATTCCTGGCCCAAATGATCGGATGCATACTCCACCACCCGGTCACATTACTGTGTTTGTCGGACAGCTTCTGAACGGATTGCGCTTTCCAATTCCTTATGAGCTGAGATGGCTTCTACGAAAGATAAATGTCGTTCCTGCTCAACTCACTCGAAATTCTTACGGGAGCATGATTGGTTTCATCATAGTAATGAAGGCTTTGGGCCAACTACACAGTCCTAATGAATTTTACGCGTTATTCGAGATTGCGAGACGCGAAGAAGGTTTATATCAAGTAAAGGCTCAAACTAACCGAAAGTTTTTAAACGGTGGGGCCACCGGGTACGGAAAGGATTGGAAAAGAAGATATTTCTTCATTAAGGAGAGTTATGAAAACGAGTTCTTGGGATTCCGCCGGGAATGGTTCACTGGTGCAAGGGTAACAATTCCCAGTGGAGTTTCCATAAACCTATGGAATTGCGAGTTTATTCCCACTTTAGTTAGAGAACATCAATTTGATGTCAAAAAACTCGTTGAAAATCGAGTCCTTTCTTTGGCTGGGTTGTCTCCAGTGAAATACAAGGGAAAAATGACCCTTGGTATATATCTGATCTTTCTGAAATTCTTGTTTATGTTTATTATGCATTCTAACGGTTTGTCTTTGTTGCAGAAAAATTCTTCATGAGTCGACATGCAAGGATGAACCGGGTTATTGCTGCGGATATGGAAAGTTCCCAGACCGAGACTGTGCGTGAAATTCCTCCTCCTCGGAAGACAAAGAGTAAGGGTAAGAAGAAGGTTTCTGAACCCTCAACTGCTACTGCTGCTGCTGCTGCTAGTGTTCCGCCAGTTGACCCTTTCGAGGACTTACTGGGGGATAATCCTGAGGGAATTCCAGGCGGTGGCGAAGAATCAGGAAGCAGGGCAACTGAGACTGGCGAGGATGCCGGCAATCTCGTTCAACGTAAAAGACGAAGAATGCCGCAAAATCCTTCGCAAACCGCAGGGGTTGCTGCTACGATTGGCCAGACTAACAGGCCAAGTGCCTCTAACCCTCCTGCCGGTGCATCTGACCCAAGTCACATGGTCGGACCTAGCCAGGGTCCTCGAGCTCGAGCCGCTGGACACCAACTCTCGGAGGCCGAAGCCATCGAGCATTTGAAGGCATTATTGCCTGGTTTTTCCGTCCCTCTTCCAATTTCTGACGAAGAGAGGAAAAGGCTGGAGCGAAATACACTGCATCTGCTGTCAGCGGTAATGATTTCTTATTTGACTTACATTTTCTGTAACTTTGCTTTGTAAATTTTTATCTAACCGTTCGTTTGTTGTCAGGCGGGCGGTTTCGTGGATGTCATGGCCTCAGCCTTAATGGATTTCAAGGAGACCGCCAGTAACGCTGATAACTCTGCACTTCAAACTGCCCTGGACGCCAAGGAAAAAGCTTTGCAAATGGCCAAGGATGCTCGAGAAGAAGCTAAAAAACTCGAAGAAGATCTCAATCAGCAAATTTCTGCGCTGAAGAAAGAGGTTGCTGCAGCCAAGGAGGAAGCCCATAATGCTGACTTCAATGGCTACATTCGAGGCCTAAAAGATGTAAGATATATTATTCTTACAATTTGGCACCTATTCTCTTATGATTAATCTCATTAATATCTTTTTTTACCCCTTTAAAAGGTTTCTCCCCAGCAAACATTGGAAATTGCTGAAAGGTTCCTCCGGGGCAATACGTTTCAAGAGTTGTGCACTCGTAGAGATGATCATGTGGCTCGAAATGCTCAAGCTCTTACGGTGCATCAGTTCTATGCTACAACCTATGTTCGTGGCAAATTTCAACCAGAATGGTTAGACCTGTCCCTGGGGCCAAATTTGAAGAAACGTCCACCTCGTCAAACTTCTGAAGCTACAGAACCTGATGAGTTTGCCCCTTTGCTGGATAGGGAAGATCTCGTTCTTAGAGGGTTATCACCGCCGCGAGAAATGCCTGAACCATATCCCTCATCAGAAGATGAAGAATAAGACTGACCGTTGCTCAGGCTGTTTATTATTTCTTCGTTTATAAACAATTTTCATTCGTAATTTAATTTGTGTGGGGCGCTGCACCGCTCTAATGTGCTTGAAACAATTTAATATTCGTTGCTTAATTTTTGGGATAATAATTGCTGTCTTTTATTTCAATTTCCTATCTCAGTCCTTTACTTTATTTTGACAACTCGATGATTTCTTATCGTTCATTGAAAATTGTTATAATATTAAGAGAGGATATTAAATTCGTCGTTTTGAACACAATATTTTTCTTTCCTCTTAATATTTTTGTTTTATCATTGTTAATCTTTTTGAGAGTTTGTTTATATTTTCTGAAACATAAAATTTATAACGCTTACCATTTCATATGTAGGGTCTATTCATTACCTTTGGAGCATTGTCACTAGGCTCCTTCTTATTTCTCGCCCTTAGCCACATTCGATAACTCATGTTACTTCTGGGTTGAGTTTCCATTTCTTACCTCATCTTTGACTTCTTCCGGTATCTCGTGCCACTTTGGGGCAGAGTTTCCGTTTTCTTGACTTCCTTAGGGATTTCCGGTATCTCATGCCACTTTGGGACAGAGTATCCGTCCCTATAACTTCTTCTGGGATTTTCGGTATCTCGTGCCACTTTGGGACAGAGTATCCGTCCCTGTAACTTCTTCTGGGATTTTCGGTATCTCGTGCCACTTTGGGGCAGAGTTTCCGTTCTCCAGATTTCTTTTAGGAATTTTCGGTATCTCGTGCCACTTTGGGGCAGAGTTTCTGTTCTCCTGACTTCTCCGACCTGCATCGATTACGTTATGCAAAGTAGATAAACTCACGCAAATTAAATAATCGGACATAATCTTTTTTTCATAATTCAAATTAGCTTATGTAAATAGAACTGAGCTTTGATCACACTCATTTGCATGACTTCCAGTGCTGTCCTCCAGATTCATGACTTGGGGGTACCTGTTTTAAGTTCATACATTCTTGTCTCTCATGCGTGTTATAGCAGAGAGAACGAATAAAAACTTGTTCAAAATATTCAAAATTCTGAAATATTGGTAAATCAAAACAGAATCTTTAATCAATATGCTCCATATGTCTTGGAGGCAATACCATTGCCGCTGCTTCTTCTTGTTGTGGCCCAGTCCTGAGTGAAGTTACATAGCATTTCCACCCTTCGATATGATCTGCTATGACCTCTCCAGTGCCGCTAGAAGTTGGGAACTTCACCATTTGATGATAAGTTGAAGGTAACGCTCGGAAGTTATTAAGTGCAGGTCTCCCTATGATACCATTGTATGCAAAATGCATATCAACGATCACATAATTCTCCATAAGCGTCTTCCTCTGTGGTGTTGTTCCCAATGAAGTTGGTAGCTTGAGCATTCCAAGTGGTATTATCTCTGGACCTCCAAAACCATGCAGAGATGTCCTTACTGGTTCTAATGCCTGATCATTCAAACCCATTTTGATTAGCGTAGAATTAAACAACACATTTACTGAACTCCCATGATCAACCAACATCTTAGTGACTCCGTAGTTAGCTATATCCACTGTGATCACCAAGGGGCAATTCAAGTTTGACATCTGTAAAGCTTGTGGACTCAACTTCCTCAAATCCGTTGTAGAAAATGTGACTTCTTCGTGCGGTATCTGCTCGATTCTCAGTATGCTGGCCATGTCCACGAAATTATCCGATTCAACCATCCATGTGATCTTCCTTCGACCATTGGTGGAATCCGCACCAACAGGACCTCCTGATATCATATTTATCATCCCTTTCCTGGCGTTCCCATCTTCAATTTGAGGATACTGGAAAAGTTGCGGTTCATCAATCATTCTCTGCTTATCCTTCCTTGGAGATGGAGTTCTCTTCCGTTTGTAGTGGTTCTCCTGTTCTTGTACCTTTTTAACAAACTCAACGAGTTTGCCATCCTTTATTAGCCGTTCTATTTCATCTTTTAGGTTTATACAATCCTCTGTTTCATGTCCTTTCTGATTATGATATTTGCAGAATTGACTTGAAAACATCGTGGCTTTAGATTCCCTCATTGGCTTGGGATCCTTCAGCCATCCTTTCTTCTTTGTTGCCCCAAAGACTGCCATGATGTTGGCATTTAACGGCGTGTACCTTCTCGGTGAACTATCCCTTTTATAATTTTTGTTCATGTTGTTGTTGTTATTGCGATTATGATCTTCTCTGCCTCTTTCTCTATCTCTCACAGCCACACTATTAGGAACTTTGGTCGCCATCATTTTCTCGAAATGAACCACATCTTGGGCTATTTTGTTGATTTCTTCAATGGTGGTGGGTTTTAGTTTCAGTAAGTCTCCACCAAACATGGTATTGGTAGTTGCTCGAAAGAGTATACTTGCAACCATCTCTCCCGTCGGGCTATCAATCCTTAATAGCTCTGTGTTGAAACGTTTCATGAAGTCCTTTAGACTTTCATTAACTTCCTGTTTCATCGTGTATAAATGGGAGTGATCCAAAACCAGTCTAGATTGACTAGAAAATTGATCCTCGAACATTTTTCTCAACTGGGCGTAACTTTTAATCTGTCCAGGAGGAATTCGATTGAACCAATCTACAGCCACTTCCGATAAAGTCGTTGCAAATATCCTGGCTTGCATATTGTCCTTGAAACCGTAAAGGGAAAATTTCCTATCCAATTTGAAAAGGTGATCCCGAGGGATCAGATTTTCCATTGTACGTTTCCAGTTCCGGGATTTTATCTCCTTGCCCCAGAATCTCCAATTCTATCTCTCGGCAAAAAGGACTGCGATTTACAAGACTGTCCTCCCTTGTTGTTTGAGTCTCAATTGTTGCTTTCCCCTTTTCCAATCTTGCAACATTTCTGCTCACTATGTTATGCTTGCCATGCAAATCATAACCTCCCGACTGTCTCCTGTCCTCTCTATGTTTTCTTCTTTGCGATTCTTCTCTTCGATTCTCTTCCTCATCCCATTCCTTTCTGGAATCACGGCTCTCTGAGCGTCTTTTGTCTTCTCTTCTTGCTCGCTTAACAACACATTCTGCCTCTTTTTCCTTATGTCTCTTCTCATGATGCCTTTTTGATTGTATCTCATCAGATACTAGCTTCTTTCCCCGCTCTTCATGAATGGATTTCCCTTTGCTCCTTGTTCCCTCCGAAGTATGTCTACTTCTTCGGTCGTCTTGCTGAGACTTTTCCTTTTCTTTTCCCTTCTGCTTTCGGATAGCTGAACCTTGTTCTCTCAAGTTCTCAGAATATTCAACATGAGATGGTATCATAACGGGAGGCGATGGAGTGAGTGCTTCAGTCACTACGACTTTTATCATTGCCATTAATTCATTTTTTAATTTATCTGGGATTGTGGCACTCGTCGTTGAAGCTCCAATTGCATCGGCTTCGTTATTAGGTACCTCCTCAGCTTGAGGTCCTTGATTCTCTTTCCTGGCCGGAGTTGGTACTGCTGGGGGTGCTGTAGATGGTCCAGCAATATCTGGCATGTTCCGTTCAGGTGTATCCGGTCGATCTTCTCCCGTATTTCCTTCTAGAGCTTTACTCTGGGATCTGGTCATTCTAGTCATACTACCTATTAAGCTAATATAATTTGTGTTCCCACAGACGGCGCCAATGTTTTGGTCTTATTTCTTCACGGTAATAGAACACAATAAATGATATAAAATGAGATCAAACAATGCTATTCCAATATTACTAGCGGACTAGCTTGGTCCGGAACACTTAATACAAGCTTTCTAGATAGAAATAACTAATTTACAGAATAAATAAAGCGTATCGAATTTTGCAGTATTCGATGCTATCGTGTCGAATGAGGGACAGTTCGATGCGGAATAGTTATCACGGTGTGAGAGTCAATCTGAAGGTATCGAATTCGATATGTCTTGCAGATGTCGAATTCGATGCGGACTGACGTATTGAATGGAGATATGGTATTCTGAACGTGTCGAATTTGGGTAATTCGATATGCCTCGTGTCGAATGGAGTGTATTCGATGCTGACTGTGCAGAGCTGGTTTTTCTCCCAAAAAGCCCCTTTGAACACAAGGGGATGGGCTATTTATAGAACCCGTCTCGTGGTACCCACACTCCAATATAGAAAGGCGCATCGAATCATCGTTGTTCGATACGCGCATCGAATCAGGTGTATTCGATGCGCTGTTGGGCTGGCCCAATAAGGAAGGACTATACTGCTGATTCGATGCGCGCATCGAATTCTCTCCATTCGATGCGCTTATGGGCCGACCCAATAATGTTATATTGGGTCAATCATAAATTACACCCATCATAAGTAAACCCCGCATCTAAATGCATTAATTACTATAATTTACTTTCATTAACAACAGAACTTTGACATGGGATAATATTTCATTCAGAATAATTACTTGAAGACCCAATATATAGTTGTCTTCAAACGCAAAGTATGTGCTACAAATTTGTTTAATTGACAAAATAAACAATCGAACATGCAACACAAGTAGAGTGGAGAAGATGTGGGTTTCGTTATTAGTCAACTCTAATGAAATCGTAACTAATGACTAGCTTACATAAATACTAGGATCGTTGTAAAATAAGCATGGAGTTGTTCCTGTACATAATGTTTATTTATATAAATACATCAATTAATGCAACAAAATTAAAGAAAACTCTATGCTAAGTTTATTTAATTGACCTACTACTTTCTAGATACTTTTTATTATTTGTGTATTTTATTAAATTAGTAAATGCAGTTTATTATAACAGGACGGACATAAATGAACGCGACTGAACAAAATTAAGAAAACCATCACACGGTAAACTAGTTTAATTAAATTAATTGCAATAAAACGTGTACCCCCTTATTAGAATCTAGTAAATCAAAAGTTTATCGACACATTCAAAAAAGCGTTTTCACTTTTCTTATACACACACACACACACTACTAATACTACCTTTGGTGGCCATACACATGTGATGGTCCTTTTGTTGGTTCTGTGCATGCATAAAGGATATTGCATTTTCCAACATCTGTTCCTTTGCGATTTCCCAACAAAATAAAGGTCAGTGGCATGATGGTCTTTCTCTTTATAGGAGCACATCATATGTCACGTACAAGTTCAATAAGCACCGTTTCAAAATAGACGGACGACGACTTGAAAGAATAAAGAGTACAATTTATGAAAATTAATATCCGAACCCTCAGACCCAACCGAAAGTGAGTAGCTAGTAGTATTACATACAATAGTACGTACGTATACACAGTGTGCATGTGAAAACATTTAGTGAGATCAGACGACAGAGCCCACCACAGGTGAAAAGTAAAGGACAAAAGTGGTGTTTTTTTGGGGAAGATAAGAAACCTGCAGGAGTGTGTGTTTTAGTGAAAGAGAATTAGAACAGATAATAAATGACATATATACACGTATATATATATATATATATATATATATCATTGCATGGGATAAAGCTAACTAGCTAAGAAGACAGACATGCATTAGCAATACTGATAGGAACGTCATTGTCATCATTCATTCAGGCATTGGTACCCGAATCAATTCAATTCATGTTAATGTATATATTAGTCCCTTTCCTTTCACTAAAATTCATTTACCCGTTGCTTTCGCCTGCTATCGACCACTCTTACTTCCCGTGCAATTAATCCTCTAGTTGAAATAAGCCACAAATAGTAAACTTCAAAACCATCAAAAAAAAATATTTGGCAATCTCTCTCTCTCTCTCTCTCTCACATTTGTTCTTTAGGTAGTCATGAGGCTGGAATATATATATATATATATATATATATATGTGGTGTGTGTGTGTGGGGGGGGGGGGGGGGGGGGGGGGGGGTGAGGGAATATTGTTCGGGCCCATATTCTCGGGGGTGTTTAGAGATATTGTTACTCAAATATTTGTGTTTGGAACGCCAATCTCGAGCTTGAGAAAAAGAGGCACAATATTTTAATTAAGAACTTTGAGAAGTACAAGGGGATCGTGTGGAGTACAAGAGTTAGAGCTAAGAAAATGTGACAGATTCTAAGTACAAGTGGTGTGTATGACAATGGAGAACAATGCTTTTCTCTTGTGGAGTGAATAACACTACAAGAAAATCGAGTCATCTCCGACCAGAACTCCGGTCGGAAATAACTCGAATCCGGTCGGGAAAGACCTTTTTTCCCGACCGCACTTCGGTCGAAAAAGTCAGGTCGGGAATGCTTCGGTCGGAAAAGTTTTCCCGACCGGCCTCCGGTCGGGACCTTTCCCGGTCGGTTTTTCGACCGGACTGCGATCGGAGTATTCTATCCCGACCGGGAATCCGGGGTAGCAAATACTTCGACCAGAGTAACAGAAATATTTCGACCGAACAACAGTCGGAACATTTGCTACCGGACTCCGGTCGGAAGAAACTATTCCGACCGCACTCTGGTGCCAAGTTTTCCGACCGCACTCCGGTCGGGAAAGATCTTTCATCTTTTTCCGACCGGATACTGGTCGGAAATAATATTTAAGTTATTTCCGACGTAGTTCAGTCGGAAACATCATTTAAGGGATTCTCGACGGAAGTCCGGTCGGGAATAATATTTAAGTTATTTCCGAACGAAATCCGGTAATAATATTCAACAGAATAAAAAAATAATATTCCGATAATAATTACCGGAATATTATCTTTTTGATATTTTGAAATATTTCGATTTATTGCACCAATCTAAAACATAAAAAGTGATTGTTAGTCAAAAAATGTTTATTTAAGATGAAAGGAAAAAAAATGTTTATTTTAAAGATGAAAAGAATAAAAAGAAAACATTTATTTAAGATGAAGAAAGAAAAAAATGTTAATTTTAAAGATGAAAGGAAGAAAATAGTGTTTATTTAAAGATGAAATGAAATATTGAAATATTGAAATATATTGAAATATTTGTGTTTGGAGAGTATTTAAAGATGAAAAAATAGTGTAAGTTGAAATTTGTTGGTGAAGTATTTGTCTTTGGAGAGTATTTAAAGATGAAGAGAGTATTTTGATGAAAATGGGGTGAAAAATGAAGTGTATATATAGAATTTGGAGAAAATATTTGAATTTTCGGAATATTTGAATTTCCCACCTTCGCCCGCCTAAATTTTAGATATTTTCCAACCGATTTCCGGTCGAAAAAAGTTTGAAATTTGAAGATTTCAATAATGCGTCAAATTTTTTGAAATTTCCGACCGGAATCTGGTCGGAAATTGTTTTCGGCTCAGATTTCTGACCGGAGCCCGCTCGAAAATAATTATGAATATTATTTCCAACCGTATTTCGGTCGTAAATAATCATGAATATTATTTCCGACCGGATTCCGATCGTAAATAGTGTAATATTTTTTTTTGCTTGATTTTAGAAAAATATTGATGTGTTTGTGAGTTTAACTATAGAATTTCACTAAAAATACATGAATTGAAATAATACTTAACATGAAGTCTATCATTATTTGCTAACAAAGTCTAAAAGATCCTCAACATGAAGAATTTGCATGCATGAAAACATTGAGAAAAGTAGAAAGTGGGAGAAGAGTAACTATATGTGAAATTTCTTGATCTTATGAGTTTTATATGAAAGTCTTGTACTATATACTTGTGAAACATGATCACACCACTATACACGATAAAATATTTGTGACAACAACTTGGGTGTGCATGACTTGACACCCATGATTCTTATTATTTCAATTTACAATTGTAGGTGGTATTTTGAGACAAAATCTTGATTTGAGCATGTTGTTATTATTAAAATTTGAATTCTTTTGTTTAGAGTCTTGCTCGGGACGAGCAAAGGTTTAAGTTTTGGGGTATTAGATAAGAGGAGAACTATAGTGAATTAAGTACCTGATTTCTGAGAGTTTGTACGATCTTTGTGGCAATAGTACTTATTTTAGTGTCATTTCATTGTTTTTGTAGTTTGAGTCGAGTCGAGCAAAATGTTGCTTTGATACAAGATTTCAACACTTTTTAGTAACAAAGGAGAATAGAGCTATGACGCTACCAATCGTGCTACTAAAGGAACCACAAAACAGAATGCAAGGCGAGCAAGAGGGCGATTGCGCAAAGAAGCTGAAACAATAGGGAGTCGCGTGATCAGCGACGCATCTCCCGCCTGGCACACGATTAGACAAACAACCGGGTCAATGCTAGAAACCCTAAAGTGAAGCACATGATGAAGAAAAACTATAAAAGAGAGGCTACATTCAGCAACTATTGTACCAATTTTCAGAGCACAAAACACCACTAAAAATAGTTAGAGATCATTCTAGGGCTAGAGAAGAGAATAAATTGGGTCGTTTATAGCACCACAATCATAGTTAAAAGAGAAAGGTGAACCAAATGAGTCAACAATTAGAGTAGAGGAAATCAACAAGGAGATTAAGAGTTTAATCTTTTCTTTTCCTTACTTGAATAATCTATGATGAATTGTTATGATTTCAATATGACTATGGGTAGTTAGTCCTCTCAGTATTTGAGAGAAGATGTAGTCAATCTCATATAGAGGAACCTTGAACCTATGTTTGATTATGTTTATTGATGAATTTATTTCGTTAGATATTATTTGTTGCTTATGCTACTTGGTTTATTTGATGCATGTGTTTCTCTGAAAACAAGGTAGTGACATTGAATAACCTTGTATTATGTTGAATTACGCATATGAGATTGTTAATGCAACACTAGCATAGTAGATCAGGCAGATAAATCTTTAGACCTTCGATCATTAATGTGTTCATGGAATCTAGATCGTAGTTTGTAACTCTAATTCACTTCTATGACACTGTATAGACCTATGACATGGTGAACTTTTGGTGATGGGAAAGTGTATAACAGCTTGACATTACTAGGGATTAGAAGGTTATTTAGTCAATCGAAAGGTTGCTGATTTGCTATAGCAACGCGGTAACAAAACAACCATTAGTAAATAGCGTCTTGCATATGAGTCATTGGTATTTTATCAATGAAGTACATGCATCCGAGATCAATGAAATTTATCTCTTAGATACCCTTTTTCCAAATTTGATTCACAATCTTAGATAGCAATTAATCAATCAATCAATCAATTAAATTATGTTCTAGTTAGTTAGATAGCTTAGTCTTAGTTCTTGAGAAATATTTCCAACTGCAATCTCTAGTTAGTTTCACTTTAGCATTCTAGTTTGGATCTCTAGTAGTTAGTTAGTTAATCAATAGTTCCTAGCTTTAGTTTAATTCTTCAACAATAAAACCAAAAAGAGATTACACCACAACAAAACACCCATCAATGTTGTTCATTGAGGAGTTGAGTAGAACGGGATTGCTTCACTTTCCTATGGCAGACTTAAGCGAGATTTGAGTAGAGTGGGTTCAAGAATTCTATGCTCACTACAACCCCAAGAGGAGTGAGACACACATATGGGTGTGAGGATGTATGGTCCCTTTCTAACCGGATGGCATAGATCAACTATTCCTCTATGTTGTTCCTCCAATAGCACCGAGAGATCTAGTTGCACAACCTTCGTTGAGAGATATGAGCATTTTTCTTTGTGGCCATACTGACTATCGGGTACGCTACACGAATAATGGTGAGAAGGAGCTCCATTACATGGACATGACGACGGAGCACAAAGCTTGGTACGAAGTTTGTGAGTAGCAGACTTTGGTTGACCTTCAACTTTGAGTAAATCGCACCTTATCACACACGAGTGCTCTATGGGTTGGTAGACACACAGCCCAAGAGAGGTTATGAGGAGCATCATGGACCACAGTGTGCTTGGAAAGACTACAGTCGGACTTTACTTCGAAGGTATGATTTCCAAATTGTGCCTCGCGGCTGGTGTCCACAAATGGAGAGGGGACAAATAAGAGAGATAGAGGACGAGCTAGGTCAACACAGCCCTGTTGAACCAGCTTTGGATTGAGAAGAGCCCCCCCCCCCCCCCCCCCCCCCCCCGGCAAGGTCAGAGACAAGACTTGAAGACCACAGCAGATGATGAACCACTTGAGGCACATAAGGAGGAGGTGCACCCTAGTAGGAGAAGCATGAGAGCTTTCTCGTGACACTCGCGAGCCTCACAAGACACTTCTTCGAACTAGGAGAGTGAGGCTTTACGTGCAGAGATCATAGAGATACGTCAACAAGAGGATGTTATGGCTAGTGATATCAGGGGTATCAAGATTGTGATGTTAGATATTTAGAGATTCTTAGCAGGCAGATCATGTGGAGCTAGCACGAGCCGATGTTGATTGCCAGGGAAGTTTTATTTATTTCTTTTATTTGATTCTATTTTTATTTTATTTAGGGTCATATCACCCCTTCAATGAGGACATTGTAGATTTTAAGTGTGGGGAGGGGGTATAGGTCGTAGTTAATGTACGTTCTAGGATTTTGAGTTTTTTTAGATTTATTTTTATGTCTTATTTTAGAGTTAAGTCTAATCGAGTCAATCTTGAGTCTTTTATTTTTGCTTTTATGTTTTAATATTTGAAACTAGTAATTTAAATATTTTTACGTTTATGTTTAATTCTGAACTTAAGTTATGATAACAACCAAAAGTCTAGATTAATGATGATATATGCATAATATGCGAGTATGTGAGGATAAGGAGACACAATGTAGACTAGAATACAGGTTACATGGTTTTGACAAATAAGTGCTCATCTCATGTTTGTTTTGAAATGATTTATGTGAAGATGTAAAATAATTGAGGATACCGGGTAGAAAAGAATGGAATTATATGTTACTTGTGAATCCTGAGGAATTTATTTGAGTGTTATGGGAGATGATTGAAGTTTCTAAGTGTTGAGGAAATGATCAGGCAACCGTTTGTTATATTATTGAGGTTGAACCTATTCATGACCAATAAACCCGTACTTATTCAATGATCCTCAGAACCATGTTGAAGCCTTTTATGATAAACTGTTTATGGATAACACACATACCACCCTTAAGCTAAAAAATGAGTCAAAACCTTACCCTTTTCTATAGATGAGTTGAGTAAATCCATTGAAAGAAAAGTAAGAAGGAATAAGAATGTCGTGTGAAAAAAATAAACTATGAGCGAAAAAGAAGAAAATAAATAAATATAAAGGCCATATTATTTAAATGAGGTATGTTTAAGGATGAGTGCACTAATAACCCTTACATGAAAATGTAAAGTGTGGGGTGGCCTCTGTAAAACTTATGAAATATAGGGTGATGTGAACCTTGCGCAAATGAAAATGCACGAAGGATCTTGAAAGATCAAGTGAAGCCCAAAATCCACAAGGCTGAGAATACCACAAATGGAGAAAGAAAACAAGTAAAAAATAGGTTTATGAGAAACATCTCTAGAAGCCATATATATATATATATTGTTAACGGGTTTGGAATTATTCCTTATTTAACGGAAGATATTTATATTGGGTTGGAACGCCGTGTCCGTGATTCAGAAACAATCATAGATGGAAATTACTTGAAAATAACAAGAGATACAAGAATATTCCCTTCCTTTATTCACTGAACTTTTCCTCCTCTTATCTTTATG
The DNA here is from genome assembly GCA_948329865.1 of Linaria vulgaris. Taxonomy (NCBI): domain Eukaryota; kingdom Viridiplantae; phylum Streptophyta; class Magnoliopsida; order Lamiales; family Plantaginaceae; genus Linaria; species Linaria vulgaris. Next base: position 81,002,013 of record OX415250.1, read on the forward strand.
TGCTTGTGGTAAGTTGTGTTAAGTTAAGTTCTTCTACTGATCACCTCCCTTTATATAGACTTTGATAAGGGCATGTGTCATTATGCATGTGTTTTAGTAAAGACAGGTGTCGTTACATGGATACAAGTGTAAAAATTAGGATAAGGTTTATCTCTTAATCTTCTAGACGCTGACTAGATCAATTTTTATGTCTTCCGATGGCTCCGAGGATCTCTGATGAATGATTGTTTTGGGGACGCTATTCTTCCGAGGGCTATGCTTTTGTTGATACATAGTGAGAAGGCTTGTACGGGAGTAAGGACTGCGGTATATGCCTTCCGAGGGGTGTTATTTCTCTTTCTTGACTCGGGTTCGTTCTTCAATGATTTGGAGTGATCTCCGAGGACGTAATGTGATAACATAATAGGATCTCTGATGGCATAATGTGATCTCCGTGGGCTGATATGATCTCCGAGGGCTTGATTTGATCTCCGAGGGCTGGATTTGATCTGCTTGAAATGGGACTCTTCCGTCTAAGTCTTCGGAATATATTTATTGGGCGCTCTGTTATTCATTTCTGGTTTTTCTCCGAAAATGGGTCCTCGGATGATGGTCCGAGGGCAGTTTTCATTGAGGAGTGTGATCCGAGGGCAGTTCACATTGAGGAGTGTTCAGCAAGGAAGTTTTCTTGTAAGTTCATGGGACTCGGGGTCCGTTGTGGTCCCTCTTGGCGCATTGGTGGATATCGGAGTTGCGCGGGTCCATCGGAGTTTACTCTTTTTCCGATGCCGTGTTGATATCTGTTTTTTACTCACCATTTGACTTTCTAAGGGACGCTTATGTTCCTCCTCGTGTGCGCTTCTATGCCTTTATTAGGTCAGTGACCAAGGAGTAGGGCAACATCCGAGGGGGTCTCCTTATTAGGAGTGGGTACATCTCATCGGAAGTACTCATGACAACTGTATTGTCCATTTATTGAGTTCCCGATTAGGATTAACCTTCTTCTTTTCCTTTTATTTATTTTTATGGTTAACACTAGCCCCCCCCCCCCCCCCCACCCAAATTTCGCTCGCCTTCGTAGAGGCGAGGGAAATTTTATTCATCGTCCTCGGTGAGGCGAGGGGTTAATTCATATTTTGGTCTTCCATATATTTATTTTTTGACATTTTTCCGAGGAAATATGCATACATATTTTTTTTAAAAAAACGGATCATATTTATTACCCCTGGGGGTATCGTTATTAGGCACACGGAGATTCCGGGATGTAGGTAACGGATTGTTGTTTGACCAGCTTTGAAAATTGAAATATCTGACTGTTGGTAACGGTCAGAATAGCGATGGCGTGGCGTGATCAGACGGCGGTTACGTGGAGCTTTAAACAAGTTCCACGTCTTAAAGATATCTGACCGTTGTCGTCTCCGGTTATAAATAGGGACATTGTTACTCTTTTTTCTTCATTATCCCAATTCATCTTTGCGGTAATTTTCTCTCAGAGCAAAAACTTCTTCTCTTCTTCTTTTGTACTTCAAATTCCCAGCAGATTTACTCGCTCTTCTTCTCTTTTCGAAAACATTCCTTTTTTATTATTACACCAATGGCTTCTTCCACCAACACTGATCCCATTACCGCCGCTACTTCCTCTGAAATTACTGCTCCGATTGACTCTTCTGCAAATGTGAGGAGTATTTCGGTAGGGGTAGTTACTCGTAAACGCAAAGGAGAGATTGCTACTTCCTCTGAGGGTGGCGCCACTTCTTCTAAAAAGGCTAGGGTTCCCAAATCGAAGAAGGCGCCTCTTCGGACTTTCGCCAAAGTGGAGAGGGTTCCTAGTATCGCCACTCGTGAGCAAATACTGGATTTATTCACTTCAACGGGGGCTTTTCAAAAGAATATGGTGTTCCAAATCCCAACGAAGGACGAGAGAGCGTGTTATCCTCCTCCGGGTATGTTGACAGTTTACTTTGCCCAAGTAAAACATGGGTGGCGTTCATTCATGCCGCCTTTCTTCTGTGAGGTCTTTAAGGCTTGCAATATTAGCCCAAGTCAAATGGTTCTGAATGGGTTTGTCGCCCTCTGTATCTATGTTTTTTGGTGTCAGGTGAATGGGTTGGAGTGTGGGGTAGATCATTTTCTTTCGATTTTTGATGTGGGGGTGTCGCCCGGGAGCTATCCCTTTTACAATGTTCGTCACCGGGACAACTCGGGGGACTCCTCGAAGAGGATTCTGGGGGCGGCGATCACTTCACATAGCGTTTGGAAAAATAGATATTTTTTCGTGAAGCCCGCAAAAGGTGAATAGGATATGCCCTTCGATTGGGGAGAGGGCACAACTCCCGTGCATACTTTGGACCCGGAGGTAGTTTTATCTCCTGTGATTTCTCAGCACAAGTTGATGGATTCGGAAGATTTTATGATGTTGTTTGAGACGTCCGGACTTCATCACGTGGTTTTTACCGACGATGCCGTGGAAAAGCCCTTGTCCCTGTCTTCCGATGCAAGGAACCTTTTTCGTAAGTTCCTTATTCTCTTCTTTTATTCCTCTTCTGAGTATAATGGTGAATTGTACTTATATATGCTGACTTTGGGGTGATGCAGAGGAGGTTATGGCCAATTATTACTTGCAGTCGGGTCCGAGTGAACCTACTCCGAGTGGTATTTCTGATGTACCAGAGGAGGGTGATCACGAAGAAGAGGAGGTCAATGCTCCCGAGGGCGAGCACACAGCTCCGGAGGTGGGAGGAGCTCACGAGGACCACTCTCCTCTGTATATAGATATGACAGGGGTTATCAGAAGTGTTGTTCCATTACGCCATGTAGCTCCTTCTTCTTGGGACTTGGCCTTGGTGCTAGTTTCTAGGTCCGAGACGGGAGATCTACCCGTTTCTAGATCCGATATAGGAAATTCTCCGAGGGTTTCCGAAGAAGGGATGTTTCTGAGGGCGACTGAGGAAGAATCTGTTCAGAAGACTACAGAGGTGATAGACTTGTCTTCTGATGATCCCTCTCCTATGTCCACTTATGAAGCTGAGCCTGTGCCCATGGAAGTTTCTGAATCTGTCCCTCGTGGTGAGTTCTTATGAGTTTTTAACGAAATTTTTCATATCTTCACTGTAGACTTTATCCATGTGTTGATGTTTTCCTTCTTGATGCAGAGACTGTAGACAAAGGCAAGGCTCCGATGGTGGAAGAGCCCTCTTTATATGGTAGGCGTTCGTTACCAGTCCTTCTCTTTTAGTGATAATTTTTTCTAGTTTCATTCTCTTTCTCACCTACAGAGATTACCTTTTGTAGAGGAAGATTTCTTGGCCCAGTTTAGTGTTCCCGAGCAGGAGGTTTCACGAGGAGGTTCCGAGGATACTCAAGGGGAGTTTGATCCCTCTTCCGAGGACAGAGATGTGAAGGAGGGGATCTTGAGTTCGTTGCTGGGGGTGACTGGCCCGTCCGTCGTAGCTGGTGGTTCTCGGGCCGTTTTTACTAACTCAGAGGTGATGACTCCAGTACCGGCAACTACTTCTCCGAGGGGCCACATTCTAGTACCTCCTTCTGTTCCCGTGACTCTATCTCCGAGAGGTCACACCTTTCAGGCGCCCATACCTCCTAGTGGGCCAGAGGGGCATTTTTCGTCTCAGACCGTTGGGGAGGCCTATCAGGACATTCTCCGTTTCTTTGCTTCCTCTAGTTCAACACACGCCGAGGGGTATCAATTTCTGTATACCAGTCTTAACTGGTTGGGGCTCATGGTAAGTTCCTTTACACTAGTTTTTTTTTCTTTTTTCTAAGGTTGTACCATTTATCCATAATAATTTCTTTTTGGGCTTGTCTTCTGCAGATTGGAAAGACTCGGGAAGCAGTTACTGCAGTCGAGGAGCGTGGTCTGAAAGACGTGAAGGAGTTGGAAGCTCTCCGAGAGCAATTAGCGCCCCTTTTATCCAGGGATAAGGAGAGTCAGATGAGAGAAGAGGTGCTTCTTACAAAAATTTCCAACTACGAGTTCACGCTGCAAAAAGCGGAGAAAACCAACGAGGGCCTGCAACGTAGGTTGAACTTGGTGGAGTCTGCTTGTAAGAAGATAGAGGTCTCCGAGAAGGCTGCGATGGCCAAGATAGCCCTTTTGGAGAAGGAAAAAAGGGAGTCCGAGGGGGTTCTCAATGCTCGTATCGCTGCTCTCGAGAAGGAAGTGGCAGAAGGTTGTGAAAGGGAGAGGAGTCTCAAGGAGACATTGGGTCAAGTCACCGATAGGGCTGAGTCAGCTGAGGGAAAGTTGGCAAACTTTCTTTCTCCCGAGGAGGTGCAGGCTAAGATTGATGCAGCAGTTCAATTTGCTCAACGAGAGATCTCTAGGCAGCACTCGGGAGTCTCCGATACACCTTCCCAGGAGCTTTTGACAGGCCATCTTTTATGGGGCTATTTGGAATGTGCTAGGTTGGCGAAGTCTTTGCTAAGGCCGGACGTGGACTTTTCCAAGTCTTTTGACCTTCGCAAGTTGAAGAAGCCAACTCCCGATGACTGTCATTACTTTGTGGGGAGATTTGGAGGTTTACTATCCCCTAGGGATTCTCCCGTACCTTCTCCGATGCGCTCTGCCAGTAGTCCGAGTCCGAGGGCTAGCGCTTCTGGGGGGGTATTTTCCCCAATTTCTCGTCTTGCTCCGCTGGGTACTTCTGCCGAGGAGACGACTCCTTCACACCCTTCTACCACGGGGGCATAGTCTTTTCCTTGTAGTTTTTTATTTCTTGTTTTAAATAAATGTCTTTTGTACTTATCACCCTTTCCGAGGACTCTTCGGCTTTTAAATAAATAGACATTTTTCCCCTTTCATTTCTCTACCTTTTGTCTTTATTGTTAAAATTTAATTAAGATGGATAATGATAAATCATTTAAGATTGCTCACTAAGTTTATCTCCTAAGTAGGAGGTGTTTCTTTGCATGGTAATGTAAGATATGTGTCACTTTTAATTAAGAAAATTTCTCGACACGTGTCCCTCACTTTATGTAATATGGATCTAATCTTCTTCTTCTAATCAAGGAGTGAAGAATATATATGCACTTACTACTAACCTTATAATCATAACTAGTCCTTGATCACTTTTTCAATTTGGTCAATAATTGTAAGCACGAGGATAATACTTACCTGAAAAGATGATGCCTCCTTACTACAGGAGAAGTGGTTCAGTTTCATCTTGTGGTTCTTCTCGAGACACCGCTCGAAGTCCTTCCGGACCATCTAGGGCTCCTCCTATTCTCTGTGAGAGTTCCTCTCCAAGGGATAATTTGTCTGGAAATCAGGCGACACTTGGCGCGAGTTCCTCTTTGGGAGTAGCTCGTATGCTTTCATCTACAAATTCTCGCAGAGTAAATCATATTAGGGAGATATTCATGGGTAGGGAGCCATATCCTTTGGCGGATGAGTCTTCGGAATTTGATTTGATTCCTCTTAATCCGTCCAGACTGATAGGTAGAGGACGTGTGGGATCCACTACGAGTACGGAGTGCGAGAACTCAGTAAGGTCTCTTTTTACTGGGTATAACCTGGATTTGGAAGAGTATGACGTAATAGTGCCCTCCTCGGGTTATTTGACTGTCTACAACGAGCAAATGCGTTGCGGGTTACGAACGTTTTTCCACCCTTTTTTCCAAATACTCTTTCGGTACTGGCAGGTATGTCCGAGTCAGCTAACACCAAGCTCATATAGTCATTTGGTGGGGTATGTCCTGCGTTGTGAGCTTTTAAACCTTCCAATGTCCCCTTATCGGGTGGGAACAATATTTGCCCTTCGACCTTGTTCAAAGGGAACTCCCTTTTTTAGCCTGACCTATCGGGATAAGGAAAATACCTTCACTCATGTATCCAGTATCCACTCTTGTAGAGGGAATTGGAGGCAGAGATTTTTCTTTGTCCGTCCGAGAGGTCAATCAGCCAGGTCATGGGGTGTGCCCATCCGATGGGGTCTAGGATATATTGCTCCCAACGCCGAAACACAAGGTCACGAGAGGGAGGTATTGCTTCACTCGGGGCTTTTTTCTGGTTCCTATGACATATCCGGGCTGCTGGATTTCCCCGAGGCCCTGATTTTAGCGGGTTTACAAGAGGGGGTGGAGGGGTGTAACCCCACATCTCGTCCTCTTCACAGTAACTTTTATTTTCGTAAGTTTTACTGATCACCCTTTACCTGTTCAACTTGTAAATTCTCTGGGTGTCCTCGGACTGTTTGCATACTGATGTTTTTTGCAGGCGCAGAGATGGGAGCATTTTCCCTCGGGTCTTCTGATGATGTTTTTCTGGGGCGGGCATTGCATGGTAGTCCCGGACTGCTGAGAGTTGGTGGTTCTGATCCACTCGTAAAGGAAGCGATGGTTGATATTTCTTCGGAGGAAGAGGGACTGGAGGCATCGCCTATAGCAGCCCCCCCCAGTAAACTTTATAATTCATCTTGGAGTGTCGGATCCGATAGCGGTTTCCTCCCAAACGGACTCTCACATGACTCCAGTGGTGTCACAACCTTTTCCCCGTAGTTCTGCCGTGGTGAATGTATTAGAGGAGTACCTTTTTTCCCCCGATACGGAGGACTTGCAGCCCTTTGAGGGTGTCCCTGATCGTGTTCCCGCACCGCCACCTGAGGGGAACCCTTCCCTCGGGAGATCTTTTCCCCCCGGGGATAATCAGGATATTTCTCCTCTCGGATCAGTGGTGGGATTTTGTCGAAACTTTCTCAGTGGTTTATTGAATGCGACGGATTGCGGGTTGATGAAAACCCTTTCGGTATCCGTTCTCCAGGACTTAGCTTGTAAAGACCTGTGTGAGGTATCTTATTTATTTTATCTATTTTATTTACTACTAACCTGTCGCCAATGTCTGATGTAATTTGCTTTGTTCTTGAGCAGATTTATATGGTGCTAGATGCCCTCAGATCTTACGGAAGCTCTTCTTCTGATCCTGGTTTGGTATATCGTCGTCGGGACGAGTTAGAGCAAGGTCTCTTAGAGGCTCGAGCGGAGATAGCTCAATTAAAGGAAGTTCACGAGTCCACTCAGGAAATCCACAACAATGTGTTACAATCCGAGAGGGATAAAGCGTGGGACTTGGAACGTCGGCTGGTGCTAGAGAGAGCTTGTGTATTGAATTTAGAGAGGAGAATAGGGGAGTTATGTGACCAAATGCGGTCCTCGGAAGAGCAACTGACGCAGGCCATGAGGGAAAGAGATGCTCTAAATCAACAAATACTAGGGGCAACTCGTATCCAGGCAATGGCGTTGGTTATGGCTCGAGTCCATGCAGTGTTGGAAGTGGTAGGTCCATCTAGCCTTCGTGAGTCTCTCCAGGGTGAGATGCGTGATTTGGTTCATATATGCTATCGGTTGTGCCGAGATGCTGTATAAGCTTTGCCAGAGTTTCCCCCAGGCTTGCTAATTCCGGAACTTAACATTCGTCAGGTTTTCGAGGAGTTTCCTTCTTCACCTATTGGGGATCCTTCAGTTCCGATTGTGTTTGTTGATGATCCAGTTTCCTTTTCCGAGGAGCAGCGTCGATGACTTATTCGAGAAGGAAAGCGCCCTATAGGAGGGGTTTAACTTGTAGAGGGATATTATGTAGTTTAGTTCACAATACGAAGGGCTTTTTTGTTGGGTTGCTAAGATGACTCATATGTAGAGTTATCCTTTTGTCAAGCAACTCTATTTTCTTTTGTAATGGAACCCTTCGTATATGAATAACTTTTCTTATTCATGCATGACTGTTACATTAAGCATAATACTTTCTAAGGTTGATTGAGTTCCAGGTATTACGAAGCACTATTTCCTCGGAATCGGCAAGACGATAGGTTGTTGGCCCCATAATTTCCACTATCTTGTAGGGTCCTTCCCATCGTGGATCAGGCTTGCCTACATTCTTGGAAGCCCCTACTCGTTTCATCACTAGATCTCCAACTTGAAAAGTGCGGGGCTTTACCTTGGCATTGTAGTATCGTGACATCCGAGTCTTGTACTCTTCCACTCGGAGGGCTACTCGGGTTCTCTTTTCTTCGAGTAGATCAAGGGCGAGGGCTAGATTTGAGATGTTGGTTACTTCCTCGTATTCCCTGACTCGCCAACTTTCTATGGAGACCTCCGAGGGCAGGACACCTTCACATCCGTAGGATAGACTGAAAGGAGTTTCGCCCGTAGCGGCGCTTTGCGTGGTCCGATAGGCCCATAGTATACCGAGTATTTCCTCAACCCACTTGGTTTTGTGCCAATCGAGTCGGGCTTTCATGTTTTTCAAAAGGGTTCTGTTGGTCCTTTCTACTTGACCGTTTGCTTGAGGGTATCCCACCGAAGCAAAGCGGTGTTTTATTTCCCAATGGTCGCACCATTTTTGTAACCCTTGGTCCGTAAATTGCAGACCGTTATCACTTACCAGGCTCCGAGGGACACCGAAGCGACAAATGATACTTCTCCAAAGAAAGTTGATAACGACACCTGCGGTTATCCTAGCTATGGGTTCCGCTTCCACCCATTTGGTAAAGTAGTCAATGGCTACTAGTAGAAACTTCTTCTGACCAGAGTCAGGAATGAGGGGTCCAAGTATGTCAATGCCCCATTTGGAGAACGGGCAAGGGGTTAGATGGGGTTCCCACGGGGCCGCGGGTTGATGAATCCGAGGGGCCTAAGCTTGGCACGGTTTACACCTTTCGGCATGGCTTTTACTGTCTTTAGCCATCGTGGGCCAGTAGTAGCCTTGTCGAATTCAGCGTCCGACCATGCTTTCGCCGCTAGTATGACTCCCGCATGTCCCCTCGTGAGTTTCTGCTAAAGCCAATTGGGCTTCTTTTTCATTAAGGCATCGAGCATGGGGACACGAGTACGTCCTTCGAAAAAGTATTCCATCTTTAAGGAAATACCGAATGGTTTTTCTGAACATCATCCGCTGGATACTCTTGTTCGAGGAGTATCCCTCGGGATCCTGTAAATAGGCCTTGATAGGAGTCACCCAACTAGATGAGGGATCTGAGATGGTATTTACCTCTTTGCCTTCACTTTTTTCAGACTCGTTGACATGAAGTAGAGTAATCCTCCGAGTGTGTATAGCGGTTGTTTGAGTGGCCATTTTGGATAGGGCGTCCTCCTCTTGGTTTTCTTTTCGGGGAATTTGAACTATATCATATTCCTCGAACCATTCGAACCTTTGACGGACAAATCGGAGGTACTCTTGCATTCTTTCTTCTTTTGCTTCATATGATCACTACAAAAAAACTCGCTAATGTGACAAAAAAAATTGTCTCAAAAAGGCCAAAAATCGTCACAAAGGGCTTGTGGTGACGAAAAGTTGCACCATCAGATTCGTCGTCACAAGCCCGTCGTATTAGGGTTATAGTGACAAGTTTTGAAATTGTCACAAAATCTAGTGACAAATACAGTTTTTATCACTACAGTTATCTTTTGCCGACGAAATTTTCGTCACTGTACCATGATAATTTCGTCATGACAACCTCATTTTGTCACGACAACCACATGTTTATAAGGTGTGTCGTGATGAATTATTTCGTCACAAAAACATGAATTTGTAAAAGCCTATTATAACAGACGTTTTGTCACAGTAGCCTATGCATGTTTGTATTACTAGTTTCAAGCATTAGTTTTGTTCTTTTATATATAATTGCTTTGGGTTTTTACAAGCTGTCATTAATTAATTATTTTCATGAAAAAAACACATCACCATTGATATTCAATGGCTGAACCATACTAATTAAACTATTAAAGTATTTCACAAATAATACAATTAGCAGTACCATATTTGCTACATAATACTAAATATTTTGTCCAAAACTAACATTTCAATAGTTCTGAATAATAAGAAAATTGTATACCAAGACATACAAAATTTCAGACAACTATGGTAGTTCCAATCAACACTTCCTGATCATTCCAAGCCCGTTCTTCAACTATCCAAAACTTCAGACAAAAATTGTAGTTCTCCACCAATCAAACACTTCATGATCATTCCAAGCCATTTCTTCAACTATGACAACCTTTTTAACACTTGATGTACCTTCATACACAAATAACAAAATGATTGAAGCAGTTAATCTAGCAAGAAATCAATGTCAATAACATGAATGTATATAAAGGCATTATACCTGTTGTCAAACTCAATTACTAAATTACTATCTGGAATGAGAAATACACGGCTTTTTTATCCGAACCATTTCAGAGATGCAGAAACGATCTACTAAGTCAAAGAAACCATGTCCCTAAAACAACCACATACTTGTTTCTCAAGTGCAGAACCAAACAATTATACTTAAGAATGTTGCATATGCAAACTCATAAATCTTATCATATCATATTCATGACCAAAAAAAATTCCGGACTTAAAAACGCACACAAATTAAACAAACTTCCATTAAACTCGACGACACCTTCTCCCAGACTAAGAGCTATTAATAAGTGAAAAGTACATCTGCTTCAGTTAGAAATACACAAATAAAAATCTCTGAAGTGCACCAATTAGAAAGTGTTTGTACCGTGTAAGTTCCAAGGCATACGAACGTATTCCCAACATAATTTCTCATTTCCCCGATTTTCTTTGGGGTCATTGTGAGTCTGATAATTTCATTAAATTCGGAATCATGCTGCAAGCTCGAAGAAAATGCCGCACGGTGAAGTACCACAAGCCCACTTCCCATACTTTTCTGATATCTCGATCGATGCCCAAGTGCTTCTATAGAATATGATATAGAATATGATCTTCAGTCATTGGGGTTTACCTTCATGTGTTGGTGTTTCCTATCAAGATGGTTGAAGTTTAATTTTATCTTTCGACTCTAAAAATCAATAGTAATAGTAGTATAAGTTACACAGAACTATGACAAAAAAGAAAAGTAAACGCATAAGTTAAACATACCTAATATAAAAAGGAAGAGTAACGTACAAGTTAAACAAAAAACTTGTACAAAGAAGAAACGTAAACGTACAAGTTGAATAGAATTACCTTCTGAATTATCTTATCTAAGTTCAGGCTTCAAGTTGCACCACGACCATATCTCGTAGCACTAGTTCCTAAAAAGGATAAGAAACAAAATGACACAGATGATTCATACATGTGACATAGTCTATTTCACTGAGACATAACAATCAGAACTTCAATGCATCAAACTCCTCACCATCAATAATTAAAACTAAGTTTAGTTGACAACAAAAATCACAATCAACCCCAAACTAAATAAATCATGGACTGATTGTCCTTTCAATATGCAATACCAGAAGTAATTAGTTACTTTAAAACATATGATCAGATTGTGTGCCATAGTGTGTTTATAACATAAGACAATAAAAACATAACTGAAAACCGTCTTATATTTAAGCAGGTCCAGAGATAATTCAGAAAGTTAATGAGAATTATAATAACAAATTACGGACAATGACACAACTTTAAACATATTTCTTGCACCAATAACAATAAAATATAAACTAAAAACATCACCAGATGCTTCAGAATTGAGGGTTGTTGCTGGTATAGGACTAGGAGGGCTTCCATGGTTAAAATTGACAATTGGTGCTCGAATATTTGTCGATGGAGATGTAGGATCTGATCTGGGTTTATTCTCAGAATTGGAGCTTAGTTGATTTGCGAAATGTGTAATTGACATTGACCAAGGGCCATTTGATGATCTGTTTCCATTTGTTGCATTTCTATTCCATGTCGCTGATAGACTGAAAATAGTAGTGTGCTTCAATTTCATGCACTTCTACTTGAGGCAACGGAGCTGCCCTGTCTCTCTGATCTGCGAATCTTCATAAATTGTGGTCTGGCTGACATCTAAAGAATATAAGTATATGTATTATGTAGCTTTCATAAACAACACAAATAATTGAATATCGCGTCATAATAATGTCAAAATAGCATAAAAGTTTAACTTACATATTACTCAACTAAATAGACATGTGAATTCTGATGTTCTAGTTGGTATAAGAAATGAAATTATGAGGAATTGAATCCAAAACCTTAATTAAATATCCTCATTTATGTATACTTAATGTTAAGGTCAGAATAATAATTTGTTCCCTAGCAGCAAATGATATCATATTGTTCACTGTGAAGTGTCCATAACGAATGATCAAACTAGCACGGAAGTAAAATCTTATGGGCTGAAAGCAGAATCATTACTGGTACCAATAAACACTTAGACAAGTATACATAAATGCATGATGATCAATTATAATTACTCAAATATCTCAACAGATCAGTCATAGTTACTCTAAAATCAATCCAAGTATCACACAGTAACAATTAACAGGCATCAAAGCAGGTTATTCCAAAACCAAAAAAATATTACTGTTCTAGGAAGGAAGTGCACTGAAATTTTCAAGCCTGTTACAGCCAAAATCTCTATCTTATATCATGAACAGTCAACTAAATCTTGCAAAAATGAAGTAAGTCCAACGTAATGTTAGAAGTAAAATAACTGAGTGTTGTTTCGTAATCCCATAAGCATTTTGCCTTTTTAAAAGAATTGTTTTTAAGTAATAGTTAGACTAAACACTGAATACAAACAAACAGACAGACATATACACATGATTTCCAGATGCTAAACAAATCCATAATTTAAACTTTCTCGATGTGGTGAAGAGTTAGTTTTTTCAAACAACTTTTCTTTACATGAAATAAGTAGTTCTAACCATGTTTGTATGAGTCGTTTTCTTATTAGCAAACAACTAAGTACTAAAACACATGCTTTTTGATAAGCAGCTCCTAGTTCAACAGAAAAATAAAGCAATCGAAAAAATACAATACATCATCAGACTTTCTAACTACTAGCAGTAGAACTAGTCATAGTGTAGTTAACTGTCTGAAGCGCTAAGAGTGAATTCAGTGATACGAATGACAAACCCTTGTACAACTCAATTACTCGAAAAGATCACTAGTTAGGTTAGAAATAACGAGATTAAACAACAATAACGAAATACACGAAACCAGTCGTAGACCTCTCAAACAGAACACATTAAAGAACGAAAAAATTACCCCCACTGAGCTCCAAATAAAACTCCTAATGTTGTAATTGGAGAAACGGGAAAAGGCGATTAACAACTGGAGAACATTGAAAGCCCTCGATTTTGGCAGAGAAGGCGCGCTGAATGAATTTGGGTCTTGTTGACATCTAAGGAAGAGAATACTACATGTATTATACCACTTCCATTAGCAGCCTAGATATTCATATGAATATCACATCATAATAATGTCAAAATCACATACAAAATTTAACTTATATTTGATGAATAAGAACTACAAAAATATCATTTTGAGTTTTACTTGATCTGTTGTCTTACAGCACGCTATATTGCAAGTAACACATGAATAAAGAACTAAGCTACCAAGAACTTAATGATTAAAATTACCTTAACAGTGAGCTTTATGCTTACCAAACTCCAAGCTTTTTTCCCAAAGGAGAACTCATATAACACATATACAAACCTATAGCAACAAAATAGCACATCATATTTAAAATATGCACAAAAAATAGACACCAAGAACACAGTTGAAACTAAGCACATATGAATGATATTTCTAGTCTTGAGAGAAGACCCTTAATCTTTTACCTATTTTAGTGGGAGCTTATCAGGTTTTAGAATCTCATCACTTGGAGGTTTAAATGCTCCAATTCTAAATTGCTAGAACTCTGAAACATCTTTCAATTATAATTTTTTTCACTAAAATGCAGTAGCTATAGACAGAGAATGTATTACTTATACATGTAACCAATCTTGCCCCCATCAGTTTCAGAAAAATGGATAATCAGGTACTCAAACGCCCTCGGCTGTTTTTACCCAAAAAAAACTACTTTCTTACCTTTTTTCATACACAACAGATGATATGATCAAATTACATAAAAAAACAAAGATATTGTTGTAATAACATTTCAACACAATGCTTTGAAATCAAACTTACTTATTCATGAACATTCAAATAAAGACACACAAATCAAATTGACAATCATTATTACCTCAGCTTTGGCCAACGAATCGCCACAGAGATCCATCACATGAACCTCACTCGGTCACGGTCACTCATTGCATACCCTTTCTCCTCATTCAGCTTCCGCATGCACTGAATCACCTCCTTATACCACTCCCTCGTGCCATGACACATTATTAATCCTCCAACAAATGTGCGTTCCACCAACCGCCAGCACCTACAGATCCTTCGCCCCACATGGATGGGTCCGATCATCGTGCAGATCATCAGCTTCGTCCTCCTCTTGGTGCGGACCCCGTTCTCGTTCATCTCCACCTCTGTGACCGAATCCACCTTGATCGAGCTCGAGTCCGCACAATCATGCACTGCCGCAGTAGAGGATAACACGCTGCCAACGGAGTCACGAACGGAGAAAAATATCTTGCTAGGGTTTCTGATTAGCGATAATCCTTATCTAGATGCAGAAGGAGCTTGAATAAACATACTATTTGCACCCAAACTGTTGTTAATTTCAATAACAAATTGTGGAGCAGTGGCTATTTCGTTTGTGCACTCTGCATATTCGACCTAGAATTTGGAGGAGGAGGGAAATCGCTGGCTAGTTGAAAATTTTGGGGGGAAATGGGAAGCGCGCTCGACCAAAAATTTGGGAGTGAAGGGGAAGGGTTTTGTTTTTGGGTATTGGTCAAATTAAAATTGACTCCTTTGTTCCACTTTAATCAAATGATGTTCCCTTCTCATTAAGCAAAATGCGGTTTTTAAATCTCTAGACTTTAGTTATACTCAAAAAAAAAAAAAAAAATCTCTAGACTTTAGTCACATGTCAATTAAAAATTTTATTTTTAACGACTTATTTATACATAATTCACATTTCTTATCTTAAAAAATATATATGTAACAAGAGAATATTTCCATTAATAAGTAACACATATAGATGACAAGTGGAAATTACTTATTTGGTAATGAGCAAATTGTCAAACAATCATGTTATGAAAAAAGGATATAACAACCAAATTATCCCTATGTTATTCTTAATTAACAATTAAAAATTTAGATATTATTACGTAGTAAATGTCGTGGGTATATATAAAAATTATAAAATAGTTCCAAACACTAGAAATTAAATTAGTTCTAGTTATAACTCTGAATTTTATGTATCAAGACTTTGTGTCAAATTTGCTTTATTTACTAGATTTTATGTACTAAGATTTGTCAATTTGTTTATAATTAATTCTAAAATATACCAGTTATGATTATAGTGACGAAACAATCTTTGTCATATACAATCATCTATTGCGACGATAAGAAATGTCACGACAGGGGGAATGTTTGTCACCACACTTATCATGTGACGAAAATATTAAATTCGTCACAATAGTTTAAGTTGTTGAGACGAAATACAATTTTGTCACATAAGTTTTTCCTTATGCGACGAAATATAATATCATCACTATAGTTGAATCTATTGTGACAGTTTTTATTTTTGTCACTACAAATTGTCACAACAGATCATTTTTTTTGTAGTGGATCCTTTGACTTGTTGGACAATCAATTGAGAATCACTATGGAGGAGTATTCTCTTCATTCCTCCTTCCTTTGCTAGTCTCATACCAATAAGGAGAGCTTCATACTCAACTTCATTGTTAGAGAGGGGGTAATCTATTCTGATTGCAAAATGAAGCCTTTCATCCTCCCCTTCTTGATTTACAAAAACTATTCATGCCCCCCTCCCCCCCCCCCCCCCCCGTGCATGCTCACCGAGGACCCATCTACATAAGCGTACCACAATGGTTCTTTCCCCTTGGATCCGATGCCCGTGAGTTCCATTACAAAGTCCGGCAGGACTTGTGCCTTGATGGAGGGTCTCGGAGCGTAAGAAATGTCATACTCGGTGAGTTCTACTACCCATTTTATTAACCTCCCTGATGATTCAGGCTTATTAAGAATTGTCCTTAGGGGATGCTTTGTTAGGACTTTAATCGGGTGGGAAAGAAAGTAGGGGCGTAGCTTGCGGGTCGTAGTAACCAATGCTAGGACAAGTTTTTCAGTTAGGGTATACCTGGTCTCGGCTCCGAGGAGGGTTTTGCTGACATAATATACCGGAAGATGTTCTCCATCTTGTTCTTTGACTAAAACGGCGCTAATAGCCTCCTCTCCGACCGACAGGTATAAAAATAACTCTTCTTGAGGTAAAGGTTTTACCAGCAAAGGTGGTTTCAACATGTACCTTTTTAGTTCTCCGAGGGCTTCCTCGCACTGGGGGGTCCATTGAAATTCCTTGACATTTCGAAGTATTTTGAAGAAAGAAAGCCCTTTTTCTGCTGACTTGGAGACAAATCGACTCAGCGAGGCCATTCTACCAGTCAGCTTTTGAACGTCTTTCACCGTCTTTGGGGTGGGTAATTCCATGATGGCCTCCGCTTTCTCAGGATTTACTTCTATTCCCTTCTCCGTAACCATAAACCCCAAAACTTTTCCTCCTCAGATACCGAAAGAGCATTTCCTAGGGTTAACTTTCATGCCAAAGTTATCCATAATGACCAACGCTTTCCGTAGGTCTTCGGGATGTTCCTCGGCAGTGTTACTTTTGACTACCGTGTCGTCCACGTAAACTTCCACTGATTTTCCAATAAGTCCTGCGAACATAAGACTTACTAACCTTTGGTAGGTAGCCCCGGCATTTTTTAGCCCAAAGGGCATGACTAGGTAACAGAATGTGCCCGCATCCGTAATGAAGCTAGTTTTATCTTGATCTACTGCCGCCATTGGGATTTGATTGTATCCCTGGTCTCCATCTAGGGTTGACAGTAGTGCACACCCAGCAGTGGAATCAACTAACTGATCTATACTCTGTAAGGGATAACAATCTTTTGGACACGCTTCATTGAGGTTAGTAAAGTCAACGCACATCCGCCATCTCCCTCCGTGCTTGGGAACTAATACGACATTAGCTAACCACTCGGGATAGATAACTTCCCGAATTTGCCTCAAGTTGAGAAGACGTTGTATTTCCGAGCGAATGATTTTATTACGCTCGGGTCCCATTTTTCTTTTCTTTTGTTGGACAGGTTTAGCTCCGGGCTTCACATTAAGAAAGTGCTGGCATACCTTGTTGCTGATTCTCCCGGGCGGTCCCCCTTCCCATGCAAAGAGGTGATGGAATTGCTTGAGGAGGGAAATCAGTTGAGCCTCTATTGCTAATGTCATGTGGGTACCCATTTTGATCACTTTCTCAGGGCTTCCTTCTACCAATTCTACCATCTTTAATTCTTCCACAGGTTGGACTCGTGTTTCCTCGGTCTTGCGCTTCTTATTATTTCTGAGGGAAGGTTCGTCTTCTTCCGAGGGGATGACATTCATGCAACATTCTATGGCTTTAGATTGACTTCCTTGGACCTCTCCGATTCCCGAGGAGGTGGGGAATTTCACTTTAAGATGCAAGGTGGAAGGGATAGCTTCAAAGGCTCGAATGGATGGTCTCCCACAAATGGCATTATATGTCCTTGAAAAAGCTTTCACTACCCAGAATTTGATGGGCTCCGTTCTCCGAAGGGCTCCCTTTCCCCATGACATTGGAAGAGTCACAGTTCCGAGGGTGTGACAAGTTTCCCCAGAGAATCCTACCAAGGGGACTTCAGCGGTTTCCAATTTTTCTTGTTTCAACCCCATAGCAAGATAAGTAGGCAAAAAGAGTACGTCCACAGAGTTGCCTGTGTCTATAAGGATCCGTTGGGTTTCATACCCATAGATAACGGCTGAAATAACTAGCGGGTCTTCGTGGGGGTATATTATACCTGTAAGGTCTTCGGGTCCAAAGATAATGTTAGGCAGCTTTGACTCTTGGACCGAGCAAACTGGGAACCCTTGCTCTGCTTGTCTGGCTTCTTTCAAGTATTTCTTCTTTTTACTTTGGGGTGTCATTGAAATTTCACCTCCTTCAATCATATTGATGGTTCGCCCCGATGGGGGATTGTTTTTATATGAGTCAGGTGGAGGAGGCAAACTCCGATACCCCATGGTCCGTTCTCGGGAGTTTTGTCGACGGTCTTTGGTTCTCTCTTGGGGTCGTAGGCATCCAACTGTCCTTTCCCGTGACCTCCGACTGGGTGTCCGTTCTCGTGACCTCCGACTGGGCGTCCTTTCCTCTTCTTCTTCCTCTTCTTCTCTTCGTGACCTCTTCCATACGTTTGTCTTGGGCTCCCCAAGATTATTTTCCTTGAGGTAATTCTTCAAGTATCCTATTTCTAGGAGACGAAGCACTTCTCTACGAAGGGTGGTACATTCTTCAGTGGTATGCCTGTATGTTTTGTGGTATTTGCAATATTTCCCTGTGTTCTTATCTCGGTTAGGAAATTTAACTGGTATGGGCCAGTGAAATTTGTTGCTGCCTCTCATTATATTGAGCACTTCCGGGGGAGTGATAGTCATGGGAGGTAAAGGCACAGGTCGGAGGAATTTCTTAACCACCCCGCCCTCGTCTTTACGCGGAGGAGGTTTTCCCTCTTTACCCTTCTCCTTAGTCTTTGCTTCTCTCTCTGCACGCTCTAGGTGTTCGTTATCCTCCTGCTCCATTTGCTTCTTCGTTCCTTCCGCCTCTTCCATCAGAATATAGACTTCCGCTTTTTGCATAAGTTCATTCATGTCCGTGACACAATTGCCCATAAGGTATCTGAAGAAATCCCCCGTTCGAAGTCCTTGAGTCAATATGTCCGCCATGATGGTCGGGCTAATGTTGGGAACATCTAGCGCTTCGTCCGTGAAACGCTTTATATACCCTCGTAGGGGTTCATCCTTTTTCTGTTTAATAGTGAAAAGATGTGTGGCGGACTTGGGGTACCTTCGATTACAAGCAAATTGTCGTATGAACAAATGAGCTAATCGGTCAAAGCTCGTAATGGAACTAGGTGGAAGGTGAGTGAACCACGCCTGAGCCCGCCCTCCGAGGGTGACAGGAAACACGCGGCATAAAACATGGTCATGGGCGGAAGTTAGGTCCATTCCGACCAGATATTGATGGATATGGTCATGCGGATCTCTTCCATTAGCTTCTCCGGTATATAACGGGATATTAATGGGCCGCATCCCCGAGGGGATAGAGGCTAAAGCAATTTTGGGAATGAAATGAGAGGTCTTGAATGTGGGATCCTCCTCAGGAGCCATGGTTTTCTTGAGATCGCCCAATTCTTTTCGTAAGTCATCCATCATTCCCCACAAGGAGTGTTCAACATCTCCCCGATACTCCGAGGGGATGGAGATTTCCCCCGACCCCTCTCTTGGGTCCTTTCAGGATAAACGTACCTTCGGGACGTTTGTCGGGGTTCTTGACGCCAAGGGATTGAGTTTGGGTTCCGCACCGCCGGGGGTGTATCTCTTTCCGAAGGGAAATTTCTGTCCTCGGAGGATATAGAGGACATGTTTCCGAGATGTTCCCCCCTCCGGGGTGCCCATGTAGCATCTACAAGTCTTTCATAGACAGCTCGGGGAATATTAATAAAATCTCTCGTACCTGATTCATAATTGGACATAGTTTCTTCCGAGTCGCTGTAAGGAATCGGAAGGTTTTCACTTTCAAAGAGATCATCCATCCTAGTCGACGTTTGCTGAATTCTCTCGAGGACAGATATTATGGCGTTCCCACAGACGGCGCCACTTTGTTAACGGGTTTGGAATTATTCCTTATTTAATGGAAGATATTTATATTGGGTTGGAACGCCCTGTCCGTGATTCAGAAACAATCATAGATGGAAATTACTTGAAAATAACAAGAGATACAAGAATATTCCCTTCCTTTATTCACTAAACTTTTCCTCCTCTTATCTTTATGTGCTTGTGGTAAGTTGTGTTAAGTTAAGTTCTTCTACTGATCACCTCCCTTTATATAGACTTTGATAAGGGCAGGTGTCATTATGCATGTGTTTTAGTAAAGACAGGTGTCGTTACATGGATATAGGTGTAAAAATTAGGATAAGGTTTATCTCTTAATCTACTAGACACTGACTAGATCAATTTTTATGTCTTCCGATGGCTCCGAGGATCTCTGATGAATGATTGTTTTGGGGACGCTATTCTTCTGAGGGCTATGCTTTTGTTGATACATAGTGAGAAGGCTCGTACGGGAGTAAAGACTGCGGTATATGCCTTCCGAGGGGTGTTATTTCTCTTTCTTGACTCGGGTCCGTTCTTCAATGATCTGGAGTGATCTCCGAGGATGTAATGTGATAACATAACAGGATCTCTGATGGCATAATGTGATCTCCGTGGGCTTGATATGATCTCCGAGGGCTTGATTTGATCTCCGAGGGCTGGATTTGATCTGCTTGAAATGGGACTCTTCCGTCTAAGTCTTCGGAATATATTTATTGGGCGCTCTGTTATTCATTTCTGGTTTTTCTCCGAAAATGGGTCCTCGGATGATGGTCCGAGGGCAGTTTTCATTGAGGAGTGTGATCCGAGGGCAGTTCACATTGAGGAGTGTTCAGCAAGGAAGTTTTCTTGTAAGTTCATGGGACTCGGGGTCCATTGTGGTCCCTCTTGGCGCATTGTGGATATCGAAGTTGCGCGGGTCCATCGGAGTTTACTCTTTTTCCGATGCCGTGTTGATATCTGTTTTTTACTCACCATTTGACTTTCCAAGGGACACTTATGTTCCTCCTCGTGTGCGCTTCTATTCATTTATTAGGGCAGTGACCAAGGAGTAGGGCAACATCCAAGGGGGTCTCCTTATTAGGAGTGGGTACATCTCATCGGAAGTACTCATGACAACTGTATTGTCCATTTATTGAGTTCCCGATTAGGATTAACCTTCTTCTTTTACTTTTATTTATTTTTATGGTTAACATATATATATATATATATATATATATATATATATATATATATATATATATTCCCGCACATATCACCTTTACAAGAGCCATATACTATCGAGAAAGTCCTGAAGATCCTCAACATAAGGAAATTACATGAGTTAAACATGTTAGGAGATTAGAAACCAATGGTGAAGTGAATGCGTATAAAATTGTGTAATTATGTTTGTCGTTTTTGATGAAACACATATGCGAATAATGAGGTGATGCATGCATTTGAAGAAATTGAGTTTGGTGTTTGACAGTTAAAATGGTGGAGTCTCGTCACTATCATATGGGGACCATGTGTTGCATTCTGATATTGAATCTCAATGGTTGTTTGAATGAGTTAAACTGTTATTCTATAGGTAAGTTAAGTATAAGTCACTCGAGGACGAGCAACAAGCTACGTGTGGGAGTATTTGATACGTGTGTAAAACATCTATGTTAGACTCTTGATTATGAATGATATAATGCTCGACCCTTGGTATTTTGTGTAAATTTTAACTATGTTTCATTTTATTTTAGGTTTTAGAGTCAATGGAGTCAAAACATTGCAACTTAAAGTGAAATTACACGATTTTGAAGAATTCAGGTAAAACAAAGAATAACGAGGATAGCTCTACCAGAGCACTGCAGCGGAAGTGGGATACGTAATGAAGAGTGGGGTGCGATCTAGACGATATGGCAGACAAAACATGAGGGTGGCGCGAGCAAGCAATGGACCCAGAAGATCATCGCATAATGAATATAGAAATAAGCGTGAAGTGAGACGCGATGTAATTTTGATCGCACCTAAGGTGCGCGATGGGCACGTAATGTGACTGATCGTGCGTAATAAAATTTGACGTAGGACTTCACGAGGCAATCGTTAACCTAATGGGTCAAGAAAAAATTATAAAAGGAGAGAACCGTGTAGCAGCAAAAGAAAAGAAGGTCAATTTTACATCATTCACCACCATATTCATCAAGAGAAAAACCCTTCGAATTACACCGTGCAGGAGAGATCGAAGAGAATCAACAAGAGAATAAGAAATCATCATTCAAAGGAAAAAGAATAGTCATTCTTATATGGCGGAGTAAAACAAGATCGAAAGAAATACGCAACTATCCTAGAAAATCATTGAACATGATGTTTTTCTCGATTCTATATTTATTTCATCTGTTATTTATAATGTGGAATTTGATTGTTGAAATGATGGGTGGCTAGTACTTTATGCTTAGAGTTAGGAAGTAATTGGATTTGAAATTATGTGAAAATCAATGAATTAAAGCAAAGTATTTTAATCGTGACTAAATTAGTGAAGAAATTAGAGAAATAATTAGGTGTGCAATTTAATCACAGTCCTCGTAGGATTCGATACTTGGGCAGTAAACTCAACTTTTCATTTTATATTACTTGAGCTCGTATACTTGCGATAGAGTGTGTATTCAGATAAAAATAAGAACACATATATAATACACATTTGTGGACCATCAACAACGTGGTCTACAATAGCTTTAACTATACTTTCACCAATGTTAGGAGTATCTCCTCTTTTGATAGCCATCATAATCTTAGCTTGCTCCCATGAAACTCTTCTTAGACTGATAGGTGGTAGAATTATCGAACTCAAAAATAAGTAAAGCTCTTTGAAATGAGCTTTGAGAACTCCATAATAAGTTTCAAGACCATTGTTGGTATTAGGATGGAACATCTCCTTGTTGGGAGTCAGTTGTTCTGATCCGGCTCCTCTCGTCATCTTCTTATATTTGCCTCACATCTCCATGGATTGCTTTTTCAAACCATAATGTTCGTTGATCTTTGTGTAGTAAATTGGACTTCATGAAGATGGATAATTGTTGACGAGTCTCGTCTATCATAGTGAGCATTAAACTCACGTACAAGATTATCATTAACATTCCCCGGTTTCATCACCATTTGCTCCATGTTCACTTTTTACATGTTGACTCCCGGAACAGCAAGTGCTTGCTCATCCACAATAACACTGCTCAACAACCTTGTGTACTTCTCAAAACAGCTCCATGTGGTGTCTTTGTTCAAATCATAGCTCTGTTGTGCTATGAGTTTCTCCGTGGTAGTTGGTTTTCCTATCTGTTGATCAATCGTAGAGTAATGTCTGGATGTCGTGTTCTTCTACAATAAAAAAAAACAAAAATCAAAATTCTTTCAAGAAAAATAGATGAATTGATAAGTTAAGAAGAGAAGAAATAATTATATGAATTCTAAGAGATGTGAGAATTATAAAAGTTATCAAGTTTCATGAAGTATATATAAGAATTCTTATAAAATATTTGGCAATTTTTCATAAGTTGCACAACTCCTCCATAATAATTGTAATCACAATAGGAACAATTCATAGCCTGGGATGTCGATAAAGGAATTCCAATATGTTGGTTTTTGGCTTAGCTCATCCAAAATATATTGATTGATCATACTAAGCCCCAAACAAAAATCCTCCAAATATTGCACATCACGGAGCAAATTTGGTGACATTGCCCTATAATTGTGCTTTTCCCAATCTTCGACTATGTTCTTATTTCAGTCCATGCTTTACTAAGTGTGGCTCCACACTTTTGACAAAAAATGAATAGTCGTTTTGGGGGAAATTTAGTGTGGCTCCACGTTTCAGTCCATGTTTTCACTTAGTGTGGCTCCACGCTTCAATCCATGTTTTCACTAGGGGAAATTTAGAAAACGCCTGCTTGAGTTTCTCGACGACTTCACTCCAAGATGTTTCTTTATTAATGCTTTCGATGTACCACTTATCTACTCTTCCCAGTAGTGAGAAAGGAAATATTCCACGAATCTTATATTCCGCTTTCACTCTGATATATAGGTATATCTCCTTGAATTCTTCTAAATGGTTGAATGGATCATCGTAAGGTTCTCCTTTGAATTTATTCTACATCACCATGCACATCAATTCTGAATTTACATTTTATGTATAAAAGTGAGTGGCTTCTTAACATGGTTCCTATCAACTATGGTTTGACCGTCAGGTTGTGTCTCCTTATTTTTGTTGACGGTTAGTTGTTTTGCTGTCTTTGTGGATTGGATGGAAAATCTCCTTTCACTGGGTCTTCTACTTCTCCAAAAGTTATCTTCTTTCCCATGATGGCAAAACATGTTTCTTCCAAACACTTTCAATAGCTATGTCCTAAAAAACACAAACGCGCGTTTATTAGTATCTTAACAAATAAGTTTGATGACTAAAAAAAAATCAATAACGCTACACCCATGCAACGACGCCAAAAAACTTAATAGGGTTCTTGTAGTATTTATTTTAAAGTACGAAATAAGGTTTACGAAAACACTCGAATAACAACTGAATTGCTAGTGCACGAGTCAACTAATAATAAAATGGTAAATATAGTTACGAACGAAGTATCATATTACAAGGGAATGGTGGATGTATGCTTGAGTTTCTTAAATTTAAGAACACTAATGGTTGTCACAATTTCTATATTTGTGTATGCATGGTGATGTAAATGCATAATGCTTTGAATGAAAATAACAATGGCAGATTTTGTGAAAACATCTTTGAATGCTAATGATCACTAAACTAGAATGCAGTGAAAACACACTATGAAAGCAAACAATGATGCAAGAAAACGGTTTGAATGCAAAAGAAACTAATAATTGAAACAGATTGAATATAGACAAAAATCAACTATACTAAGCTAATCTAATGCAAGATTGTAAACAAGATAGAGTTTAAGATGATTGAAGGGTTGAATGCTTTAGTTGTAAAGAGATGATTTAAAGATGTTTGGAGGTAGGGTTTCTAAACGGATTTAACCATAATAGTTCATAGACAAATCTCCTATGTTTACTTGAGATGTTTGATGATTGTCTGAGTTATGTGTGTCTAATGGATCTGCGACCTATAGCTATACGTAACCTAACAATAGAATCATTAAGTCTTTAATAGCCTACCGCATTATCGAAATCAGTCCAATTGTCATTTATTTTAGTAGAGATGTTAATTTTGCAATCCAAATAACTTATCTAAATCGTGTTAACATAAGTGTACAATGTCAAAAATGATTTAGTATGATTTAGGGGTTGCGTAGGGGTGTTCATGGTTTGGTTTTTTTAACCATTGGTTCGGTTTTCAATAACTTGAATTTTTGGTTAACCTAAGAACGATAACCAATAGCTGAACCAATAAAGTGGTTTGGTTTTCGGTTAAAATCGTTCGGTTGTGATTATAGTTTTGAGTTAACCAATTAACTACTCTTTCAAATGAAAACAAAACTTTCCACACAATTAATAAATATATTAAATTCTTTCAAAAAAATAAATATAATTAAAAAGTTAAATTAACAACCTATTTTACATTACAAACTTGTTTTTTTAATAAAAAGCAAGTCATGTTCAAAACATAACACACACACACACACACACACACACACACATATATATATATATATATATATATATATATATATATATATATTAAAAAGCACCTCTCTTACAATACATTACCTACCTATCCACTATAATTTGTAACACTTATTCGACAATTCATTCATCATAACTAGTCAAACATATTCAAATATTCGCTCATAAGTGTATAACTTGCGTATTTAACAAACCATCCATCAATTCATAAAACATCATAGTCAAACATCATTACATAGCTTTGAAATGGGCGGTTTTCGGTTTACTTAGGTTAATCGGGGTTTGGTTTTAAAAGAACTTGATTTTTTTATCCTCCAAAAGCCATAACCAAAAATCGAACCAAATCCATAATTCAGGTTATGGTTTGGCCTAGAATTTCGGTTAACTTATGGTTTTTTCGGTTGAGTCGAACCGTGAACACCCTTAGGGTTGCCCAATAGATGTGAAAGCGTACTTAAGTCACAAATCACATATATACATAATTATATTAATGCCGACACTCTGGCGGTCCCACAGTAGTTCATTTGTTCATCCTGCGAGAGCAAGACTATTCATGTGGAATAAAGATTAATCATTCTAGAAACATGAGCACATCAAACACATATCAAACAAAACAAATAAACATATTCATAACTCAGAGCTACTCCCCTACTCCAAAAACGAAGTAGTTTAGCTACTCATTTTCATAAGTTCGACAATTAATGAAGAGTTAAATAACATAAACAAAGTAAAAGATATAGGGAAAAGCTTTTCAGGTTCGGTGGAACATTGACGCCTTGCAATCTTCTTCAATTCCTATGTGTTATCTTCTTCTTTATGCACTATCGACTCTTGAATATGAAAACAAGACAAGACCATAAATTAATTGTGTTTTCTCTCTTTTTACAACTCTTTTACAACTTTTCAAAGTAACTAGTCAAGAAATTTATGAGTCTTGAGAATAATTCTTAAGTGTTGGCCGTTCTCTTCTATCTATAGGAAAGTAGTGTTTCTCTTGTTTCATATATAGCCGCAACCTAAACTGTAGAGAAATACGGTGTTTTTCTAGAGACGCGCAACTTGGCATGTCGTGCAGGTACGTGCGTAGCCCGCACAACTTTTTTTGTTGTGGCACGAACCTCTACCAGTTTTGCGTGATGACACATGATGTTTCCAGGGTCAAGCATCCTACTACTTGTTGCGCATGGTCGCGCGGCTTACTCTGCTGTTGAACTTCTTTGCTTGCTACTAGGGTTGTCTCAGTTTGTGTGGTGCTGTAGTGCATAAGTTGTGTTGCATTGCCCTCTTTGCAAGTTATACCAAAAACATCCATTTTGTGCTTGTTTTCCATCGTTTTGTCTTGACTCGACAAAATCCTGCGAAATTACCAAACAATATGCAGCTAAATAAATATGCAGGAATAAGTCTACAAATGCTTAAGAGAACAAGTACCTAAATCACGCTAAATAAACGCTCATTATACTACATATTTTATTTACTAAGACGTAAAGATGAAGCTCTAGAAGCTTTTAAAGTCTACAAACTTGAGGTTGAAAATCAACTTGGCAAACAAACAAAACTATCCTAAGTGATAAATGTGGAGAAAATGGAGCTCCATTTGACGGAATTTGTGCTTTTTCAGGCATCGTTCATCAAGCATAACTCCTTATTCACCACAATTAAATGGAATTGTTGAACGTAAAAATTGTACTCTTAAGAAGATGATGAACTCCACGTTGATTAGTTCTAATTTACCACAAAGTTTTTGGGGGATGCGATTCTCTTTGCAAATCGTATACTAAACAATCACCTCCCAAAAGTAGAAATTTGGACAAGGGCGACTTGTCATGTTGCGTGGTTTATGTCGCATGATAGCGGTGTGGTCGTGCCAGATTCTACGTTGTCGCGCGACTCTCGTGCTTTTTTAACATGGCTCATGCGGCTTTAGCGCGGGTCGCACCGCTCACTTCCTTCACAGTGCGGATTACATGCATGTGGCCGCTAGTCGCACGGGTGTTTACACATAATTATTTAGGGGGATGCAATCCTCTCTAGTCGTGCGACTTGCGTTGATTTCTGTCGCCAACCTGCTCGGTTCAGCACCTTGTCCATTTCATTGGCCCTCTTAAGCCCTATTAATTGGCTTCTCACAAATCCTTCATTTTTGTGTCATTTTGCACTATATTGACTCGACGCACTCTAAAACTTGAAAATAAGCAAAACTATCTAAAATAAACCAAATAATCAAGAATTTGGCAGTCTATCTTCAATATGAGGGTAAAATATAGATGCTTTAGACACTTGTGAAATACCAAATTACTAACTCATTCTTAATAAAGTGTATTAAATATATGTGTGCCTCATTAGATTTTTGTAAACCTAAGCAAGTTGGATAAAGTTAAGAGATCGGGTATTATATTCACTCCGTGTGAACAGTCTTAGCTTGCATTACCACATTTTTATAGTCAATAGTGCTATATGATTTTGCTCTTGTGACTCATCTAAAAATGTGAAATAACATTATATTCCATAATTTGGTAAAATATATGGCGTAATTTGAAGAAGCCATGAGAGTAGAGTTGGCAATTGAGTATTTTTAAAGTTGAATGAATAAGAAGCAAACACAAGCACGACTTGAAAGAATGACTACGTTTTTTTTAGAAAACCAAATGGGATCGTGTTCCATATGCCACAACAAAGTCACTGATGTCTAGTTGTCAACCAAGATTGGATTGTAATCCCGACATATACAAAGGAAGTTATGAACAAAATGACGAATCTGCACAAGATTGAAAAGTATGTCAAAATATTAGGTCAACCCAATTTGGCCTATCCGACCTATCTGATATCTCAACCTATTTTTGGGACCTATTTGGCCGGGTTCCACCAAGCCCAACCCACTCTAATAATTTTAAAAAAAAAAGTAGTTTACCTATACATACTCGGCTAAACATCATTAAGAATGACATTTGAATGGTCAGTTTGATCCATTGTGCAGGTAGACATATTCGACCTATTGTGCAATTAAACCAATTAGACCTCTTCAAATTGTTTCTACGGTCTCGGCTCGTAAAGCCAAAGCCGAGGAGCGAGAGGAGATAAGGGGAGTCAAATTTTGTTGCCAGGCACCTTCGGCGTCGCACTTGCTTTTCGCAGATGATACACTCTTAATTTTGAACGCAAATGTGGAGTCGGGGGGTGCATTAGGGGGGTCCTAGAACGGTTTGAGGGAGCTTCGGGACAGAAAATAAATCTCAAAAAATATGTGGTGGTCTTCAGTAGAAACACAGAGGCACAAACAAGGATCGAGGTTGGGAACTTGCTCAGAGTTGCAGTGGTGGACAAGCACGAAAAATACCTTGGTATGCCATGAGTGGTGGGAAAATCCAAAAGGGAGCTTTTCGAGTTTATCACGGAAAGGATTTGGAAGGGGGATCAAAGGTATACGGGTAAGACATTATCCGGCGCGGGAAAAGAAGCTCTTGTGAAAGTGGTTATGCAATCTATCCCAAAGTTTATCATGAGTTGTTTTCGTTTACCAGACAAGCTAATAAAAGAAATTGATTCAATTATCATTAATTACTGGTGGAGTAATGGCACGCAAAATAAAGTCCATTGGCTTCTATGGGATAGGATGTGTCAACATAAGGATGAAGGGGGTCTTGGATTCCGGGACTTGCGCGCTTTTAATTTGGCTTTGCTCACAAAATAAGCATGGAGGATTTTGACAGATCCCTCGAGTTTGGTGAGTAGGTTATACAAGGCAAAATATTTTTCAAATAATCAGTTCTATGATGCAAGATTAGTCGTAGCGCCGTCTTTTGTCCTGGCATGGCATTTGGGAATCGATTTCAGTGTTAAGGTGAGGTTTATGCTGGCAAGTGGGGAACGGTGCATCTACCACCGTTTGGCATGACGCGTGGATCCCAAGGCCGATTTATTTTCGTCCAATCACACCCGTTAGTTCAGACAAGTCGTTCCTTATGGTGAATGAATTGATTGATAGTAACACGGGTTGGTGGAATGTCGAGGTGCTGCAGAGTTTTTTGTGGGAAGTGGATGTCGAGCAAATCCTGGCCATTCCTTTTGGGGATCCGAGCAATGAAGACCGATAAATTTGGCATTATGAGAAGAAGGAACTTTTCACAGTTCGTAGCGCGTACCATCTTATTGTTTCTCAGGGTTTGCTAAAGAATACAATGGAGGCAACGTCTTCTACGTGCTAGATAGAGTGCGCAAACAAGATTAAATTATTCATTTGGCGTTGTTACACGGACATTCTCCAGACATGATGGAATTTAGCACGTAGATATATTTGTGTGGAGAAGCAATGTGTGATTTGTCAAACGTGGGATGAAAGGGTGCGCCATTGCCTTTTTTAGTGTGACTTAGCGAGCCAGGTTTGGGCGTTATCAAACTTTCGGACAACTTTTTGGATTCGGGATTTCGAGACGATCGGGGATTGGTTACATTGAATTACACAAACATCGTCAACTTGGATTGTTAGCCTGGTGGGAGCGGTTTGCTAGACGTTATGTGGAAATCATAATAGTGTGCTTGTGGGTGAGAAGGGGCGGAGGTCGGATGAGATGGCCTTCTTTGCACACAGGTATATGCGACAACATGGCTGGGTCATAATTGCAAAGCGGGAAGAGGCGAGGCAAGCAAGGGTACGGACGCTTGGTAGTTAACAGTGGGCGCAATTCGTTAATGAAGTGGCGATAGGACTAGGGATGGTTTTTCATTACCATAAAGGGGAGATGGTCACGTGGAGACAAAAACGATTATCATTGGTGGTTGCACCATCGGAGATCGAAGCGCTTGTTGCGTTAGGCGCGGTGCGTTGGGCCGTTGAATGAGGGTGGACAAGAGTTCTCTTTGAGGGGGATTGTCTAAGTAGTGTCGATGATATCATACATGGTACCATTGGCGATGTACGGATCACGAATGTGCTAAGTGATATTAGAAAGTTCTTTTGGCTTCACTCGGGGTTCTATTAGATGGGTTAGGCAGGACTCTAATGCGGTGACTCATGAGCTTGCAAGGAATGCGATTGAAGATGGGGATGGTTTTGAGGAAGAATAATTATTAGGCTAATGGTTTCTTTTTGGTTTTGGTTGGTTCTTAACGTTTTGTGATGTAATGACTTGGGATTTTCATCTTATTTTGTGAGGTGACATCAGTTTTTGTGGAATACAAGTTATTTGGAGTTCAAAAAAAAAGATTCAAAATCACCAAATTCTCAATGCACACCACTTGCTTTTGTCCGATCTCAGTAATTACTACCCTGTCTATTACATTACACAACCTATAACTTGCTTATAGGCCAATCTAAGCCCAATACCGACTTAGGCATCAGAGTGTCTTCACTAGATCAGCCCAAGTCTAATTTGATTACCATGTTTCATAGTGTAGATTTTCTTAACTCAAAGTTAGCTTATGACCAATCAAGAGCTTGAACTAGCTTAACGTTGGGTAATTAGTTAGGAAACGCAATTACCCCATCACAATACAAATTGGTAATTATGAAACATATATATATATATATATATATATATACTATAGTAACACAACACATATTGGTAATTATGAAACATATAAAATATATATATATATATATATATATATATATATATATATATTGTAGTAACTCTATATTAATCCGCATTGTTTAGATAACATTTTCGAATTGAAGGCCCAAACTCGTCATAGATTCACCGGTTCTTGGTATTGGCCCACTCATTCTTTGCTAACTTATCAACCGTGAATAGCTTTGTAGTTTGTACAATTACCGGGAAATGGATTAAAACTTAGAACTTTAATTGGTAAAGAAAAGATTATCGCTTATTTATCTGTATCTTTCATGAACTAAATTTGATTAAAACTCATTGCAGGTTTACGAGAGAGAGAGATTGATTAAAACTCATTGCAGGTTTACGAGAGAGAGAGATAGAGAGTATGTGAAAGTGTCTATATATAAGAATGAGCAGAAAGAAATAGAGAAATTCGGAAAGGATCATGATTTGATCTCATCTAGTTTTAAGTTATCTATATCAGAAACGCAAGACAATATTAATCGCCTTTAATGACCTTCGGATGGAGACTATTTTAAACTGAATCATGGGCGAGTTAAATTATGTAATAGAAAATCAGACTATATCGCTGATGTTTTCGTAGTAACTAGGAAAGAAAAAAACAAAGAATTATCAACTAAATATATACAATACTTGTGTTTTTTTAAAAGTCGTGGGTATGTTTATGTTAGTCAATCTTATTTGGTGCCTGAACCGGGCTAAAGCAGGTTAAGATTAAAACTACAAATACAAATTTGAATATATATGTCAGACTAGGATAAGCCAAACATCTATCAACTTATCGAAAATTCGTCAGTACTTAATTATTCATGTTTACTTCGTTCAAAAATCAAATTGAGAAAATATATCACATGCACCTTGATGATTTGTGGGAGAGATCCTCTATCCCACAATTTGTCTCACTTTTGTCCCACTTTCTATTAATGATTAATTTAACACTTACCATATTTTAATTAATAAAAAAAAAAAATTAGTCTCTCTCCTCTCTTCTCACTCTCTCACTCACGTCCACCTATCTCCCCTCTCACCGTCTACTTTTTCTTTTTTTCTTCTCTTCTCAACATTATCATGGATTTTAATTTGGTAATTTTCACAAAGAAATTGAAAATTTTTCACACAAATCCACCGCATAATCTATATATAAAATTATCTTATAAAATATCATCATTTCTAATAAAATAATGCTGACTTCCAAAAATATAATCTTTAGTTTGATTTTTTATGAATCATAATGAAAGAGCTTTCTAAACTCCAAATCATATGTATGGGAATGGACTAAAATTTAGTTTCGAGAATATGTTTTTGTCTGTCAAATATTAGAAACTTTTCACAAAGTTTTGATATTTTTTCCACTACAAAAAAGGGGGTCATTCGGCGGTCGCAAATGACCCTTTTGCCGTCGCAGTCGGTCGCCGATGACCGATCGTGGGTCCTTCGTGACCGTTGAGCGGTCACGGATGACCCTTTCTGCGATCGTCAAGCAGTCACAGATGACGTTGTGGTTATCTGTGACAGTCAGACGATCACGACGGTCATTCGTGACTGTCAGGCGGTTATGGCGAATATCCGTGACCGCCCGGCGGTCACGAGCACCACCGTGATCGCTGAGCGATCACAAATGACTCTAGGGTCGTCCGTGACCGCTCGACGGTCGTGAACACCATCGTGACCGCCCGACGATCACGGATGACCCAGGTAGCATCCATGACCGCCCGACGGTCACCAACGACGTCGGGTCATCCGTGACCGCTTGGCGGTCACAGATGCTTCTTGGGTCATCCGTGACCGCCCGACGGTCTCGGGTCATATTCAAACCATCACATCTTCTCTTTAAACATGACTCTCCAGAGGTCTATAGTGGCATGCCTATTAGTCATCTTTTGATCTGTGCGCGAAATAGTCTGCTTATTTTGTGTTGGCAATTCCTGGATGCTCGCCCGTGCATAATCTTCTTGTTTCCTATACTAAATGGCGTACGCCTCCAGATGTGAATCCATCGGTGCTCTTCACCTTCCCCTTATTCACATGACCAAATGCCTTCGTCCAACAGTCAGGATCGAACACCGGGAGTCGAGCTGGTAACTGATATCTCTCCCTCAATAAAGCCATGTACTTGTTCTGCATTAATATTTGAAAGAATTAGTATTTAGATTAGAATAAGGAATCTAAAGCTAGTTGAGGAAAAATTAAAGGAGTATGAGGTTGAAATAACTTACGTAAATTTCCTTCGCCGCAAAATCGGTCCTGTGACTGTTGTGGACCAGTGCTGCTGCGTGGCAGTGAATATTTCTGATGCTGGAGTCTCTGTCGGCCTCTCGCTCGGGCCAGCTCTGGTGGAACCCGCGGAAGATGGTGCTCTAGTCCTAGATCCTGACGCAGTGGGAACGACATCGGGCGAGCCAACGGCATTAAAATAAAGGAGGCGTTGTAGTGAAGGCGTCGACGATGTAGATGTGTTGGGGGCCGCGACATCGCGACTACGGCCTCCATGTATGATAACTACACGAGGTCCAAGACTACCTCGGCCACTAGCAGCAAGGGGAACATCGAGAACATCGGGAACATCAGAAACACTCGAACGTTGTGGACCAGTGCCAGTCTGACGGCGACGACTGCCTGACATGTCAAATATATGCTAGAAAACTACGAAAAATTATCTAAGTTAGATGATTGAGAGAGATTCCCTAAAATTCAATCGTTACTACGTTATAAAAATTCCATAAAGATCATTTGTACTAAGTTACTAAGATCCCCTAAAGATTATTTGTTCTAAGTTATAAAGATTCTATAAAGGCATTATTTCAAAGTTATAAAGTTACATTAAATTAACTAAACTAACAATTTAACATGCAATTAAATCTACAAAATAACAATAAATAAGCTAAACTAAATAATAACAGGACGAAATATTAAAACTACCCTATAACTTTTTTTCAAAACTTAAAATGCCCATTTTTTTCGGGCCTTGCAAAAATGCCCCGTAAGTCTTGAAAAATCTTGTAAAAATACCCGATTGCCTTATTTGGGCCAAAATTGCCTACGTGGCGGTACAGTGGCTGCCACGTCAACAAGTTGTATTTGCACCCCAAAACCCTTGTAACTTTAAATATTGTATTTGCACCACAAAATAAATTGCACTTTGCCCCCCAAAAAATATATATAAATAATAAACACATATATATATATAATCATTTGTAAAAGTAAAACATATATTATATATGAATAATAATATCAACATATATTATTATTTATACTAATTTATTAAATAATAAATATTTTAACATTATATGTTTTAACACTATTAAAACATTATTTAAACACTTTCTAAAATTAATAAAAATATCATTTTATCTTAATTTCTTAAACTTATAAAAAAAACATATTTAACAACATAATGAGGCGGCGCGTGAGCCCAGCACGCGTAGAGGCGCCGCGAAAATTGGTCGCACGGGCTGCTACCGATCAGGCAAAGCCAAGAGGCGGTTGGGGACGAATTCGTACGGGGTTTTATTGCTAATGTTTACAGAGCTTCGATAAATGGCAGCAGGTTCGGAGAGGTTAGGGCTTCGAGTTGCAATATTGCAAGGGCGGAGGTGTAATCAGATCTCATGATGATGATGGCAATATTGGGTTCGTAGGTGAAATGCAGAGGTTGGTTTATTTTTTGACTATGGAGATGGTGAATCAAATTTGCCGCATTCGGTTATGGTGATGATGGTTTTCTTTTTTTGGGTTAATTACAGTAATGGTGGTGATGAAGAATGATAGTGATGCTGAACATTGACGGTGATGATGGTGATATGTTTTAACATTTGATTATATATTCGATGTTGGTGGTGGTACTCGACGGCGGAATCGATGTTGATGGTGGTGCTCGGCGACGGAAGGTGGTGGTGCTCGGCGGCGGAGGGGGTGGGGGCGAACGGGATGAAGATGATGATTATTGTATTTTTTTTTAATGTTTTTGTTTTTTTATTTATTTTTATATAATAGTTACATATTTATTATTATTATTTATATATATTTATTATTATTGGCTGAAAATATGACGTGGCGGAGCTATTTTATGACGTGGCGTTGACTGTGTCGCCACGTAGGCAATTTTGGCCCAAATAAGGCAATCGGGCATTTTTACAAGATTTTTCAAGACTTACGGGGCATTTTTGCAAGGCCCGAAAAAAACGGGCATTTTAAGTTTTGAAAAAAAGTTATAGGGCAGTTTTAATATTTCGTCCATAATAATACATTAAATTACCTAAACTAACAATTTAACATGCATTTAACTAACAATTTAACATTAAATAAATATTCTCTAAAGACATTATTTCTAAAATATAAAGATTCCCTAATTATATTACTTCTAAGTTATAAATACTTCGTAAAGGAATTCTTGTTGTTATAAAAATCTTTCTAAAAGAATTATCTCGAAGTTATAAAGATTACCCTAAATGCATTTTATCTATGTTATAAAGACCACCTACATGCACTATTTATAAGTTATAAAGACCACCTAAAGGCAGTATTTCTAATTTATAAAGATTTCCTAAACGCATTATTTCTAAGTTTTAAATTAATTAAACTAAACTAATAATATAACAAATATAAATATTACTAAAAATTTAAATATAAAAGATCATTAAAAAACTAGAAAGAGAAATACTTAAGAGAGAGAGAGAGACTTACAAGTGTGAATGCGAGAGGAGGAGGGGGGTTTATATAGAAAACACCCAACTGCCATCCGCGACCGCCCAGCGGTCGCCCCAGCGGCACTGGCAGACCGCAGGAGGGAAGTTCTCCCGTCTGTGGTATCCGTGACCGCGGTCGCAGTTGTATCCACGACCGCCGGTGACCGCCCGGCAGTCGCGGAATGACGATTACGGTTGACCGCCAAATCTTGTAGTGTTTGACAAATTTTAAAAAATTCGTAAAAATTGTAATTGCAAATAACTTTAAAAATACTTGTGTGTTTTATTTCGCTAGAGCCAAAATCGTTTATATACCTTTCGTTAAAAAAAAACCTCATTTTTATGTATTAAGATATTAAATCAAATCATATTTACTATGAATACTTGATGAATAATCTTTTTTTTTATCTTCATGTAAATTTTAACTAGTGATCTGTTATAAAATCCAAACAAAACATGGTTTATTTTATGTATAGTAACTATTATTATGATCGTTATTAATAGTATTAATATCACCAAAAAACTATAATAATAAAAGAAGTGAAAATGATACTACTCTTCTTCTTTCATGTAAGCTTATTTTATTTGTTGATCTTTAGTTCATTACGTCGTTGTACAATTATCATATATTTTTACACATTTTATTTGTATTTATGTACATGTGGTATATATATATATATTCTCCATTAGACACTTCATAGTTAATTTATACACTCAGTAATTCTAAAATTAACTTTGATAATTGTAATTAGTGTCCAATTCAATTATAAAAGTTATATTCAAATCTTAGTTTTTTCGGTTATATCATGTGATTTTCAACATAAATTTGTTTTACAATGATTTTAATACAAAACAAATACACACACACATATATATACATATACATGTGTGTGTGTGTGCGCGCCCGCGTGCATGTGTGTGTGTATAGCGAGAGAGGAAATTATGCATCCTGTAAATTTTAAGAAAATGCATAAAATCAACAACTTAACAAAAATATAATTAATCAGAACCATAATTAAAAGGGAATTAGAAGGGGGTATAAGAGGGAATGTATGTTTTTGCTATGTAATTAGGAGAATTGCTTTGTCTATATTTGCTTTTTTAGTTTAATTACTTAAGATATTAAGTGACTAGACTTTAGTAAGAATTAAATAAAAAATAAAAAAATCAAAGAGAGAGAAAGAGAGGAAAGAGGAGATGAGATTTAATTACTTAAGATATTAAGTGACTAGACTTTAGTAAGAATTAAATAAAAAATAAAAAAATCAAAGAGAGAGAAAGAGAGGAAAGAGGAGATGAGAGGAGTGAAAGGAGAGAGGATGGAGAATAATTTTTACCATTAAAAGAAAAAGATTAATTAAAATGCAATAAATATTGAATTAACTATTAATAGAAAGTGGGATACAAAAATGGGACAAATTGTGGGATAAAGAATTCCTTACCCTTATTTGCATGTAGTTTATATAACTAATTAATTATATGTTATATAATTAACTAAACAATGTCCATATAAATTAATATATAGTTAGGGAATTAGGTGAAAGGCCTTTTTCCGTTACCTGTTTCTCCATTAACAACGATAAACTAATGGGATTGATTTTGATGCGTCTGAGATCATATCATCTTTCATCAACTCTCAATATCCGTCGGCCACCGGATCCAGCAATTGTTCATTTAGTATGAATTTCATGATTAACAATCACGATAGTGACTGTGACCATAATAAGGACGAGTTACGTGCAAATAAAAAAGGTGATGCAAGAACGGTATAATATAATCGTAAGATTATTAAACAGACAAATGCTTACTACAAATTTTCTTATTTCGTTGCTATCTTTTCGTCCCGTAAGGAAACTTCCCAACTCTTTCCCAGGCAATTTGCCTTTTATTTCCCTTACATTTTTCAATTTTCCGAATATCGTGCATAACCCTGTCCATTTCCTCCCCACGCCAAAAAAGCATAAAACAAAAAAAAAAAAAAAAACAAGAGTTTATAGATGAAGCTATTCATAATTGGCAATTTTAATTAATAATTAGTAACCTGCGGAACTGAAAAGATGTCTAACGCTAGCTCAACGCCTTCCTACTGGTTTTTGCCTTTTTGGTGGTGACCAAAATATTTATTCTGTCTCTGATACTTACTTTTTGTTAATTAAGGAGTAAAAACAAAGTGATTATATATATAATAGAATCGTAATTATAATCCTCTAAATTTAGTATATTAATGTCATTATTTAATTATCAAATACTTCCAAGCAATATATATATTGTGGGTGAATTCATCCCACCCTTAATTTTTGGTTAGTGTTTTTATTTTGGGCGAATTATTATTTCTGCCCCGTAACTTTGCAAAAAATTACTTTTTGCCCTTTTTTGCTCGGTCCTATTTTTTCTGCCCTGCTAGTTTTCATTTTTCTATCAAAAATGCTCAATTTCAGCCACATCAGCGAAATTGCTGATGTGGCAGTCCACTCAAGAAAGTGCTACGCCTAGTCAATAAGTTGTCACGCCACGTCATATTTTTCAGTCTAAAAAATGTTTTTTTGGACTAATCCTTGTAATATTAAAAATTACACTTGCACCCCAAAATAAATTGCACTTCGCCCCCCAAAATATATATATTTATAAATAATAAAAACTTTTATATATAAAAACTTATATATAACTATTTGGTAAAAATAGTATATATATATATATATAAATAATAATAATAATAAAGCTATATATATAGATAATAATAATAAAAATATATTAAAAACAATAACAAATTTAATTCCTTAACATATATAAATATATAAAAAATATATATCATTATATATTAAAAACAATAAAAAAAGTATATCTTTATATCTTTATATATTAAAAATTAAGATATATCATTTTTTTTATTGAAAAGGAAAACAAAAAAAGAAAAACACCCAACCCCCCAACCCTACCCCCCCCTCCCCCGACCCCTGCCCCCACCCCCCCTCCCCACCATCCCCGACCCCCCTACCCCGCCCCCACGCCGCCGCGTACAGAATCGCGGCGGCTTCACCACCACTGCAGTGGTGACCGATTGATTCGACGCCACCACCACTAGTGGTGGCGTTACGTCGATTCGACAGTGGTGGCCGCGTCGAATCGACGCCACCACCACTGCAGTGGTGGCAAAGTGCAATTTATTTTGGGGTGCAAGTGCAATTTTTAATATTACAAGGATTAGTTTAAAAAATGTTTTTTGGGCTGAAAAACATGACGTGGCGTGACAACTTATTGACGTGGCATAGCACTTTTTTGACTGGGCTGCCACATCAGCAATTTAGCCTATGTGGCTGAAATTGGGCATTTTTGGTAGAAAAATGAAAACTAGCAGGGCAGAAAAAGTCGGCTCGGGAAAAAATGGCAAAAAGTAATTTTTTGCAAAGTTATAGGGCATAAATAATAATTTGCCCTTTTTTGTTTTTGGAAACTTGCAGATTCTGATCCCAATTTTGGTCAATTTTGCACTTACATCCCCGAACTATAAAAAGTTGCACCATACTATATGGATTTCAATTCGGTGGGCACTTTACTATCTAAACCTATCCAAACTTTGAAAAAATAATTGCACGAACAAAGTGACGTCATATTTTGGCATTGTAATATTCATGACGTCACTCTAGATATATAGGCGGGTGCCGAAAAAATGAAAATTTGGATAGTTGCAACAATATGTACGTCACAATGCCGAAAAGTGATGTCACTTTATCAGTGTAATTGTCTTTCAAAGTTTGGATAGTAAAGTGCTCATCTGAGCTAAGTTCTGATAGTCGGTTGCAATGTTTTAAAGTTTCGTTATGTAAGTGCAAAAACTGCAAAATTTTAGATACTAGTATGTAATTTTCCCTATTATCACTAAATATGTGTGTCCCTCACCATGTTTTGCCCAGTTTTAAATTTACAAATTAAACAACCAAGCAAAAAATTGAAACTTCTACCAAAAAAGATTGTTACATGATGAAATGAATCTTGCAGTCAGAATATATAACTTGGAATGTGATATGTGTAAATATTTGCATATAGTTTACAAAATAAGGTTATCTTAATTATTAACTCTCCCAAGGTTAGTAATTAATGAATTAATTGCATACAATATTTTTTTATCGTAAGGGATCTGACCCAACGATAGTTAAAGAAAAAAAAGGTCGCTCAACGAAATTACGACAAGTGTTGTAAGATGGACAAAAGAATGTGCTACAACGTTGCTAATACTATTATTTTCCAGTGAGGTATTTTATATGCTGA
The DNA here is from genome assembly GCA_948329865.1 of Linaria vulgaris. Lineage (NCBI taxonomy): Eukaryota > Viridiplantae > Streptophyta > Magnoliopsida > Lamiales > Plantaginaceae > Linaria > Linaria vulgaris. Next base: position 81,041,717 of record OX415250.1, read on the forward strand.
TCATTAATCATATACCAAATACGTATATTGCAATACATGGAAGAATAATGGTCACAAACGAGCATATATATATACGGGGTCGTTGGAAGAACTGTTCTAAGCATCAGCTGCTCATTAACAAAAGTAAATGATATAAGGTAAATACAAAATGTCTAAAGTGTGCTTAATCTAACCGTTGTATTTTTTTTTTCACTTGCCCTCTATGTAGAGTTTCTCTCTATTTTTCTTTCTCTTCTCTTATGGTTATCATAAACCAAATCGACACTGTTATGGAGAATCCCTAACTCTCATCGAAAAGATTATCTCCATGAAACCCTGAATAACGGCGGTTAAATCCACATACTAATCAATTCATGGATCCAAACTATACCATTGATATCAATGAAATGGATGTTGATTCTCTAGCCTTTGTATTTCAAAATTATGATGAAGCCATCAAAATCCTTGAAATGGCCCCTTGGAATTTTAAAGGGACTCTGGTGGCCCTCGCCATTTGGCCAGAGGAGCTAGAATTTTAGGAAATCAACATCACTACCACTATGATTTGAGTCCAAGCAACGAATATCTGTTATGAACCTATGAAACGAAGAAAGCGTTAGTAAGATCAATTGTAAGAATCAAAAGAATTGGGAGCCGAAATTGATTGAAGAAGATAAAAATGCAACCTTTGAGAAAGAGGAAGGGGATCTGGGAATCGATTCTACATGGCAGAATGGAACGACGTCGTTTGAGGGAGGAGAAACAATGGTCAAGATTTGCACACGTGGCTAAAGCTGGGGAGTCATATTGGAAAGGGGCGCAAATCTAATTTCAGTAAATTAGAGGGGCGCGAGTCTAATTTCAGTATTTCAATTATCAATTATAATTTAGGTTATTTTAATTAAATAGTGAAAGGACTTTTTTACCCCCAGGTTGTTAGGGGTTTTTGTCTCATTCTGCAGAGGCACGTTATATGTATTGTGAACAGTATCTTTTCGAAAATTAAGCAAAAAGTCATAATTCTTATCTCATCTTCTTCTCTGTACTTCTCTCTCTCTATTTCTCTCTCGTTTTCTTTCATTTACAGTACAAAAACTAGAAAAATAGTACCACAAACTTTACATTTGGTATCCCAGAGCTAGGTTATATCTACTTGGGCACCATGGTCGATACCAGACTCAAAGATCTACAAGAATCACAGCAAGAAATGAACCAAAAATTTCAAGATAAAAATTCTAGGCATATGGCAGTCGAAGCAGGTCTACAGGAACAGATGGGGTTGATTAACGCCCAGATCCATGAACACATCCGCCACCTGGATGAAAAACAAACAGCCCTTAATGAAAAAATGCATGAAAGAATTATACACACTGATGAAAAACAAACAGAATTTAATGCTACACTTGTTGGTATGCAAAATCAAATGTCACAAATGATGGCTATGATGAACTATACTTTGGGTAAGGATCAATCAATTCCCATATTTAGAGGATCACCACCTAGTAAGAGTTCTGACAGTCACTCTCAGAACATGAATCTCAATATGAATGTTGACAGATCTAACAACAGATCTCAGGAAAATCTCTTTCAGGGTACCTTGTCTAGCCCTAAAATTGAATTTCCACGTTTTGATGGTAGTAAGGCTAGGGATTGGATGGTTAAGAGCTTGGGTTATTTTGAGTTAATGCCAAGTACCTCTGATATGCAGAAGGTGACTATGGCCTCTTTACATTTTGAAGGGAAGGCTGTTGTGTGGTATCAGAATAATAGAACCAAATTCTTTGGGATCAGTTGGGAAGAGTTCTTGAAGGAGGGTACTGGGAGGTTTGAAGAGCTTAAGGAAGCTAATGTCATAGCTGACTTTAATAGGCTTAAACAGACACACTCTTTGGAGGAGTACAAAGAGAGGTTTGAGGAGTTGAAATTGTATATGGGAATTGTGTCTAACAGGGAGTTTGATGGAGGGTACTATGTGGCATGCTTTGTGAGTGGACTGAGTGAAGAGTTACAATCACAGATTTCCTTGTTTAACCCCACCACCCTTCAGCAGGCTATGGAGATAGCTAGCAAATAGTACAAGGTGAATGAAACAGCCAAAAGGTTCAAACCTAAACCATATACTCTGCCCTATCAGAATCACAATAGGCCAAATGAAGTGACAGTACCTCCTGTCAGATCATTCACCCCACCAGCTACTAGCAACACTAGAAAACCCCTTACTGCAGCAGAAATGCAGGCTAGGAGAGCTAAGGGATTGTGCTTTAATTGTGATGACCCCTATACTTTTGGTCATAAGTGTAAGACTAAGCAATTATATCTATTGCTTAGTGAGGAAGAAGAGGAGGCATATCTATATTCACTAAGAGAGGTGGGGGAAGGAGTACCGTGGGCTACTGAGGATGTAGCTGAGCTCACTGTCCAAGTAATCAAAGGAGAAGCCACTGAAAACACATTCAGGTTGTTTGGAGAGTATAAAGGGCAACCCCTACTCATACTCATTGACTGTGGGGCTAGTTACAGTTTCTTGGATGCCTCATTAGCCAAGAAGTTTGGGTGTAGCATTGATGCTACTACACCCATGCTGTTAAAAGTAGCTGATAGCAGGAAATTGATAAGCAATCAGAAGGTGTTGGATTTCCAGTGGAATATGCAAGGACATACTTGCACCTTTTCCACCAGATTGCTGAACATGAATAGCCACCACATGATCATTGGTGGGGATTGGTTGAGACAGCACTGTCCCATCAAACTTGACTACAGGGATATGACTTTCAGTGCCAGGCTACAGGGGGAGAAGGTTACATTCCAAGCTATTACTAAGGGAGCAGAATGCCATATCATATCTGGACCAGCTATGTCCAAGCTAATAATGATAGAAGGGGAGGTGCTAGAGGGTCATTTTTTTTCCATCACCATGCTACCTGGGGAAGGTGAGGAGAACAGTCAACTCACATGCCTACTAGAGGAATTTAAGGATGTTTTTATGGAACCAGAAGGGCTCCCACCTGTTAGGGTAGTGGAACATCAAATTGTGCTTAAACAGGGTAGTATTCCTAGAAAGCAATGCCCCTACAGGTACTCACATGATCAAAAAGGGGAGATTGAGAATATTGTGAAGACTCTTTTCAAAGAAGGGGTGATCCAGCACAGTAGGAGCCCCGTTGCATCCTCTGTTATGTTGGTTAAGAAGAAGGACCAACATGGAGGTTATGCATTGATTACAGGTACTTAAATTCACTCACCATTAAACATGGATATCCTATACCAGTAATTGATGAATTACTGGATGAGTTACATGGGGCTAAGTATTTTTCAAAGATTGACTTGAGGTCAGGGTATTTTCAAATTAGAATGAGAGAAGAGGATAGGTTCATGACTGCATTTCAAACTCATCATGGACAGTTTGAATTCTTAGTGATGCCCTTTGGGCTTTGCAATGCACCAACTACTTTTCAGTCCTTAATGAACCAAGTATTTGCTGAGCAGTTGAGGAAATTTGTTCTAGTATTCTTTGATGACATACTAGTCTACAGCAAGGACTGGGAATCACACATCACCCACTTGACCACTGTGTTGCAGCTTTTGAGACAACACCAGTTATTTGCCAAGAGAAGCAAGTGTGAGTTTGGCAAGGTTCAAGTGGAATATTTGGGCCATATTATCACTCAGGAAGGGGTAGCCACAGACCCCAGTAAGGTGGAGGGAATGGTTAACTGGCCTAAGCCAAAAATAGTCAAGGGTTTGAGGGGATTCTTGGGCTTAACTGGTTATTACAGGAAATTTATTAAGGATTATGGTCTTATTAGCAGACCACTTACACAGATGCTCAAGAAGGACAATTTTGTGTGGAGTGAGGAAGCAATTTTGGCTTTTGAGAAGCTTAAGGAGGTTATGACTAAGGCACCAGTTCTGGCCCTACTTGATTTTTCTAAGGATTTTGTGGTAGAAACAGATGCTAATGGCAAGGGGATAGGGGCTGTTCTAATGCAAGAGAATAGACCTATATCTTTTCTCAGGAAAGTTTTGTGCCCTAAGAATCAACTACTCTCTATTTATGAGAGGGAATTTTTGGCTGTGTTGTTAGCAGTATAGAAATGGAGACACTATCTACAAGGCTCCCATTTTGTGATCAGAACTGATCAACAGAGCTTGAAGTTTTTGCTGGAACATAAAATTACTTATGCTCTCCAACAAAAGTGGATTTCAAAATTATTAGGACTGGATTACAGTATTGAATATAAAAAGGGTTGTGAAAACAAAGTTGCAGATGCACTATCAAGGGAGTTTATGGATGGGGGTGACTGTAATGCCATTTCCATTGTGCAACCGTTGTGGTTACAGCAGGTAGTATTGAGCTATGAGGATGATAGTTTTTTTCACTAACATCTTGGCAACTAAAGTGTTGGATCCCACAACTTTTTCTGATTTCAGTGTGAAGAGTGGGGTACTAAGATTTAAAGGGAGGATTTGTGTGGGTGAGGCCCCTGAATTGAGGGATCAGATTTTACACTCCTTGCATAACTCAGCTATTGGAGGTCATTCTGGTAATTTGGGTACCTATATGAGGGTTAAGGCTCTATTCTTTTGGCCTAAGATGAAAGAAGATGTTTTTACATTTGTGCAGAGGTGTGATGTATGCAAGATGACTAAAGCTGAGCATAATGCATACCCAGGGTTGTTACAACCCCTGCCCATACCAGACCAAGCATGGTCCCATATTGCCATGGACTTTGTAGAAGGGCTCCCAAAGTCAGAGGGCAAATCGGTCATACTAGTAGTAGTAGACATGTTTACTAAGTATGGCCATTTCTTACCACTGTCACACCCTTGCAGTGCTAAGGATATTGCTCAACTGTTTATGGTGAACATTTTCAAGTTACATGGGATGCCTACAAGTATGGTTAGTGACAGGGATAAAATCTTCACAAGTTTATTTTGGAAGGAGTTTTTTGGATTAGTAGGAACTTCTTTAGACATTGGCTTAGCTTATCACCCTCAGTATGATGGACAGAATGAAAGGTTAAACGAATGTCTTGAAAACTACTTGAGGGGGATGGTCTTTGAGAATCCAAAACTTTGGGTGAAATGGTTACCACAAGCTGAATATTGATATAACACCAATTATCACTCTAGCTTGCAGCTCACACCATTCCAAGCTTTATATAGGTATGTCACTGGTCCCTTGGCAATAGGATCATTTGGTGAGACACAACACACAGAAGCCAAGGACTTTCTAGTTGAGAGGGAGAAGCTGAATTCTCTACTAAAGGAGAATCTCTTGAAAGCACAACAGCGCATGAAACGCTATGCTGACAAGGGTAGGGTTGAGAGAGTTTTTGAGGTGAGTACTGAAGTTTTCCTCAAACTTCAACCTTTCAGACAGAACTCAGTCAGTCTGCGCAAGAACCTAAAGCTAAGTTGCAGGTACTATGGGCCTAGAAAATTCTTGAGAGGATCGGAGAAGTGGCTTATAGACTAGAACTACCACCAGGGGCCCAGATCCACCCCGTGTTCCACGTGTCACTACTTAAGAAGAAGCTCAATTCTAAAGTCATCCCTAGTCCAGATCTACCGTTTTCAGACAAAGATGGCAACTTTAAGGTCTATCCTACGGCGGTTCTCGACAAACGGTTCATTAAGAGGGGAAACGTGGGCGTGCCTCAAATCTTGGTGCAGTGGGAGGACTCCGGCCCAGAATCGGCGACTTGGGAAGACTACAACTTTATCACTTCCAAATTTACGTCGTTTAATCCTTGGGGACAAGGATCGACTGCTGCCGGGGGTAATGTTATGAACCTAGGAAAGTAAGATCAATTGTAAGAATCAAAATAATTGGGAGGCGAAATTGATTGAAGAAGATAAAAATGCAACCTTTGAGAAAGAGGAAGGGGATCTGGGAATCGATTCTAAATGGCAGAATGGAACGGTGTCGTTTGAGGGAGGAGAAACAACGGTCAAGATTTGCACACGTGGCTAAAGCTGGGGAGTCAGATTGGAAAAGGGGCGCAAATCTAATTTCAGTAAATTAGAGGAGCGCGAGTCTAATTTCAGTATTTCAATTATCAATTATAATTTAGGTTATTTTAATTAAATAGTGAAAGGACTATTTTACCCCCAGATTGTTAGGGGTTTTTGTCTCATTTTGCAGAGGCACGTTACATGTACTGTGAACAGTATCTTTTCGAAAATTAAGCAAAAAATCATAATTCTTATCGCATCTTCTTCTATGTACTTCTCTCTCTATTTCTCTCTCGTGTTCTTTCATTTACAGTACAAAAACTACAAAAATAGTACCACAAACTTTACAATATCCTGGCTAAGTTCGTCACAACAGGAACAGTTACGGAGATTGCGAGTCTTCGAAGGAAATTATTAAAAGTGGATAAGGAAACGGTGACTAATATAACTGGAAATCGGATCTCTGGTTTAGAGTTGAAATGCCAATTTTAAAGTCAATCACGCCATCATTTACTCTCAACTTATCTTGTAACAGTCCTTAATCAAACTGGATTTTGAACAATTGGGTGATGTTTGCTACACATGTGGATGTGGTCTATTTAACCATAAAGAGAACCATTATCCTAAACCTAATGGCTACGAGGATCAGTTAAAATCTATCGCTTCGAACATCAACAACATGTGGTTAGTGTGTGGTGACTTTAACGACATTATGTCTCTAGGCGAGAAAAGTAGAGATCGTGCCTTTTGTGCATCCTCTACCCAAAATCTACAGTGCCATCTTGCGAGCCTCAACATGATTGATCTTGGATTTCAGGGGCATTTTTTCACTTGAAACAACAAAAGAATTGGTCAAGCTAATATCCAATAAATGCTTGATCGCACAATTGCTAGCCTAATTAGTTTTCTCTTTTCTCTCAAGCTGTGATTCAGCACTTGACGACTTTAAAATCCAATCATTAGCCTATTTTGGTGGACATTTGACCCCATTGTTCGATCAAGGCCGAAGTCATTTCTTTTCAATATAATGTGGAATGATCACCATGGTTGCTAAAGTATTATTGATAAAGCTTGGAAGATCAATATATTTGGGTCCCCTCAATTCCGTTTCTTCCCTAAGAATACAAACATTAAACTCCAATACATAACTAAACTTTTTATTTGGAAGGTTATTAATGACTGCATTCCTACACGTGCTAAGGTTAACTCTTTTTTTCGATGCAGTAGCAAGTGTGCGTACTTTGCAACAATTAGACGGAAACCCTACACCACTTTCTTTTGGACTGTAGAATTTCAGAATTGATGCTTTCAGCAACTTTACAACCACAAAATGGATCCTTAAGCTTCTTCGATACAACTTTGGTTTTAAAACTTCCTAGATGATGCTTCTAAATTCTCTTCATTCACCATCACACCAATTAGAGCCATCTGGAAGTTCAGAAATTCAGTCATCTTATATGCGTTTTGGTCCAACATATTTTAAGGAAAGATACAAAAATGGAATACATTAACAAGATGGCAAAACCTCATGATAGAAGATCATAAACAACCTGGGAAGCTCTCCAATCTGGTTGGACTAGAATTAACCCATACTTCTTATTCATCATAGATATTGGAGAAGCATGGGAAGCGTTGATTATGCACAATTTTGAAGGATGATCGATGTTGAAATAGATTTTTTTTCATGTAGTCTTGAATGCCACAGCTGCCAAAGCATCGATCCTTCTTCAGGCAATGGATACAATGCAAAAACTTCAAATTTGCCTTATCCATTTTGAATCAGACGCAAAAGAGGTCGTGGACCAAGTTAATGATTTGGACTCTCATACCAACTAGTCATCTCGAAGATCATTGCTAAATGTCTGTTTTGGACCCTCGCCTATATCCCAAAGGAAGTAAACTCGCATGCCCATAATCTTGCGCAATAGGTTCTTATGCATAAGCCGACATGCATTTTTTTCTTTTGACATTCCCCCAAATGAATGGGGTTGATTATTTTGCATTCTTTATGTGATTTAGTTTGTAACTCTCTGTTTGTTTGCATTTCTCCATTTATTTAATGAACTATTATCCATCAAAAAAATAAAATGTCTTAAGTAGAATGAAAATCTTCCATTATTATTTCAACAAATAATAAAAACGATATACTATCAAATAAAGTGCAATGTTACTAAACAATATTTGATAAGATGGATCGATTGAGATTATCTGCAAAATTTGTGATTGCAAAAACGAAGATATATTAACCAACAAGGTATCTTTTATTTTCTACTGGTGAATTATTATAAGCTCACTTAGGGCAACAAAATGGAACCTTCAAAAGCAAAGAGTTTGGGGGGAAAATTCAACTTTGGTACCTTAACTTGACAACTTAACAGGATTGGTACCCTAACTTGACAATGATCGCATTTAGTACCTTAAGTTTGATTCCTCAGATTTGTTACCCGAGTGGCGGAGCTGCATAATTGTCACCCCAAAATGTCTACGCGCACCGTCGTTGACTTAATAATTACGGATTTTGGCTTTTTTTCACACACGGACATGTTGACATATGTAACATAATAAAAAAAATCAAATATATTAAATAATTCTTTGGAATTTATATGTTTAAACTTAAACAGTTAATTAATTAATTCTTAACAATTTGATTAATTTTAAATACTTATATCTTTATAAATTAACTAATTCAAAAAAATTATATTAGAACCTTTAAAACTTAATCCATTCATTCTTAAAAAAGTATATGTAATATTTCTATTAAAACCAATTAATTATCATGTATTGATTTTATATTCCTAATAAACAAATTATAAAAAAATTGTTATGCAATTTTTTTATTTTTGAAAAAAACAAAAAAGAAGTCGAAAAAGCTTTGATCCGTCGCTCGCGGCCACCTTCTTCATTTGTACGGATTGTCGCCACCTTCTTCATCTGCACGGATCGCCGCTAGATCTCCCACCAACCACTGCGCGTGCGCTCACCTCAAGTTCCGGTGTCTCGATTTCCTTCACCGATCAACGATTCGCCAGACTTCTCGTCTCCTCAAGCTTCATCAGGCAGATGCGCCGCCCCGGACCCGGGAATGGGGATTGTTGACGAAGAATTGAATAACCATGGGTACCGCCTGGATGAGTGGTGGGGGATTAACGAAGAAGAAGACACGGCCTATTTTTATTTTTAGTATTGTAACATACTTTTCATAATTTAAAACTCTAATTACATTATATTATGATTTGAAAGTATTAATAAACTAAATACAACAATTTTAAAGAGCTCATGTTTATTTTATATATATATATATAAAAAAACATAATCTCTACATAAATTATATAGATATTTTAGTTTAAGTATTTTAATATTTAATAATACATGTCATCATATGTTTAGGTGGCAAAATCAACGGTGGTCCACACATGTATTTGAGGCGGTGATTGTGTAGTTCCACCGTGAGAGTACCAAAATTGAGTGAAATTGCAATGATAGGGTACCAAATGCGATCATTGCCAAGTTAAGGTACTAATCTTGCTAAGCTACCAAGTTAAGGTAACAAATTTAATTTTTTCCCAAAAATTTGGTGTGACGTGCGACAAAGATAAAAGAAAAGAAACTAAGTGCAGTAGAATAAAGTAATCAAAAATATAATAAGCTTTTAAATTAGTCAACAATCTTCTGAAACAGCCGGCTAAGGAGAACGGATGTGTCAAACCACGTGTCAATATTTGTGTTCTATTTTTAATTTTATGAGATGTAAATATACTTAAGTCATGGTGGAAATGGAATATCAATGTATAGCATGAATGCATGATATTTATTATACATGGCACCGGTACAATAGAAATCGGCATACCATTTTCCCCCATAAGATTTTGGGTGTAGCACTGTAGCTAGTGTAGCGATCCAATTCTTTCATGCACTAAATTTTGAGTAACTGTTCGTTAAATGACACGTGTATTTACCTTGTACATGGTGGAACTTTAATGCACGCAATGGTGGGTTCGTTAGAGAAAAAGAATAATTGTTAATCCAAACTATGTTCCATCAGGCCGTTTGCATTTCTTCCTACTATTCGTTTTCCATTTAAACTATGTTATTATTGTAATTTTCCACTGTCTTCAAACCCTAATACAGTTCTTTTCTCTCCCTCTCTATATATATTAGATCATAATATACTTTACATCATTTAATTTTATGAAGTCATATATGGCAACAGGAATCAGTAGTACTAATGATGAAGAATTAATGATGAACGAGTCGCCATCGATTGAAGAGAATAAATGGAAGGGATCATCAGTAGATGACGGGCGGTACTACGAGTGTGTGTTTTGCAAGAGAGGATTCAACACTGCACAAGCCTTGGGTGGACACATGAATATCCACAGAAAACATAGAGCAAAGATTAACACACCACCTGCAGCCTCTGTTAACAATCATAATTCCGACAAAAAACAAGAAATACTTTACAGTGCAGGATCATCATCAAGTAATCGTAACCAGCATCCACTGGTCTTGTCGTGTGATAGGCGCATGAGCAAGTCGAGCTTAGTACTTTCAAACACAAACAGACCGGTAACAACTAAGAACAAGCCGGAGCTGGATTTGGAGCTTCGACTTGGCTATCATTAACTCTTCATCATCAACTAGTTATATTTTATGTGAGTCGCAGAATAATAAGAAATTACTAATATATTTTGATTTTTGTATAGCTACTTGGCCTGCTGCAAAATATATTAATGGTCGCTCTACATGTTAATTGACCCCTTTTTGATTAGTTATATTGCAAAAGAGACGCGAGTTAATGGAAGTTGATCGGAGAATGTATCGTTTTGCTGTGTAGAGATTATGTATAATAGCTATTCCCTCCTTTCAAATCTAGGCCTAGCTACTTCATATGTGTCATTAGTTAATAAATTGAAGGATCAACTCTCTGTATTTTATATATTTGGACCTGCGTAGCTTGGTCTCACAGATTTAATTTAATATCTCTTTATTCTAATTTCAGACCAATGGATTATTTTATTTGCTCCGAAATATATACATGTTAATCTTTTATGGGACGACCGGTAACAGTGATGAAAGCTAGCTGAACCAGCCTTTGCATATCAGTTACGCAATTAGATGTAACTAATCACTTTACAATCTGTATAATATTTTATACTTCGAAGAACTTTAAAGTTTTTCCAAATGCACCTCAAGTAGAAATTTCTGATGTGATCGAGGTTGCAATTAATCGATCTTAATTTATCATAGTAAGCACTTTAAGCACAATAAGTTGGACAACACACTGCAGATTGTGCTCCATCATGATCACATAGTACAATTAAACAAAAGATATTTTTTGAATTACAGGCCATCAACTTCCTGATAGTTAATCACATACCAATTGATGAACATTTACGTCTCAATTGATTGCGCCATCTATGTCCAGTAGAATAAACGAGCCCTGGCTCTATTATGAGATAACACACTCAACATTCTTGCTACTAAAAATGTACATCTCAATCAGTCTGTTTGATTACAACAAGGGTAAGTTACACATAATGCTCTAATTGTACTTAGAGTTAGCCAACTCAATTACCTATTAATCGACTGATCCTGTGTACGTACGTAATTGAATGTGCAAGTAGCAACGGAATGCGCGGCATGTCACAACTAAGGAGCTAGACAAATTATTAATAAATGACGACTGAGATGGAAGATCGTGTTATTTCAGGTTGTTAATGTTAATTAACTTATTATATGCATTGCATTGGACCGAACTAAATCTTCAATTTTCAGAATGGATTAAAATTTCGGTTCAGAAGTAGGTTTCAGTGCAGTGGAAAATAGAAACATTTCGTAAATGTTCCGAGAATATTTCGACATGTTTCGAAAAATTCGTGAAAACTATTGTTATAATGAACATGAAAAATACATGTATGTTTCGTTTCGGTAGAGTCCAAAACGGAAACGTTTCGGAACTTATCGAGAAAACGCACGAAAATTTTGATCCATGATTTTCAGCAAGAACCACAAATGCATGACAAGTTGCATGCCACGTTGTGCTTGTGCTTGTGCCATATTTACCTTATATTGTGGAATGTGTGATTATTAGATTTTTCACTTTTACTTGCCAGTTTTGAATTGAGAGAATTGGGGTTCTAATAGTGCAGCTGGTCGTAAGTTGCTAGAGAAGAACATGACGGAAATGTTCATCGGCGTTAATTAGTTTACATGTCAGAGTACAAAGCGAGTGTAAGAATAATGAACAAAGAAGAACAAACTAACAGACAATGAATCCAAACAAGTCCTTGATCGTTCTGTTATTTCAAAAAGCCCAAAAGCACATGGTGAAAAGAATAGAATTTCAATTCGAATACAACTTCCTCATGCGCAAATATATCATATATTTTTCACAAACATTGGTTGATTGCACTTTTGTCCGTTGATGATAAGTTCACAACTGAAAAACTAATCTCCTATAAAAACAACAGTATTACAATTTGTTAATTTCTCTCATAATAACCTAACAACTATAACTGTTCTAATAGCTACAATGAAGGAGTTCCTACTTTTACAACTGCTGAACTCGCATGGGAAGGAAAATGATAAATTCTCTAAGTGACACGGATAAGCAGCACGAACAAAATGAATATACAAAGCATTGAAAACATGAGAAGCCACGTGAAGCAAGATGTTTTCGAACTCTGTGAGTATACCTCCATTGCCCGAGTGTTTGCATGTCCAGTGGTTGCCAGGCTATGCTCGACTGCTTTCTCTGTTGAGTCAAGTATCTAACAAGAAAAAAAGGAACCAAATTATGTAAATCAGAGCCAGAAAAGACAGAGGAACATGTAGTCTACTCCAGAAAACAAAACTATTAAAAAAAGTTGGAACGAATGAAAGCTTAGCTAGTGTACAAATTTGAACACATCTATACAATGCCTTTAAAGACCTAAAACAGCGAAGTTTTTCTATTTACAGAACCTCGGATTCTTTCAAGCCATATGAGGCAATTCCCAATATACCCTATCATGTGTGATGCAAGATAAACTTTAACCAAATCATGTGGGCAGATTAAAAGAGCACCGTCTATCATAGTTTGGCTCTGATACCGTGGAAAAAGCTTTAATCCTCTGTTTCTAAGTCCTTAATTAGGGGAGAGTGAAAATTTCTTTGGGTGAAAAATCTCAGGTTCCTTTAGGAAGCCACGTCAGATAAATCTCAACATGCCCCTTTTCTCATTCCTTTAAAATGCCTTGTTAGCAGGGAATACTTTTTGTTTATAGATTAAGTCGGTTTCTTTCCAAGCTATGTCAATAATTCTCAGAAGATAGCATTACTTGCTCTAGCCAGGAACAGTGCAGAAGTGAAAAGCAATGATAAAGTGGCTTGAACTCTCGTATGAAAATGGTGAAACTAGCCACATTTACGCAAAGAACTGCCCACAGGAAGCATTAGAAGAAATGTCAACATGAAATAATACATTTGAGAGTGAACGAATTTATATCATGTATATGAAAGCAAAGGCCAGGGCCTGAAAGCTAAACATTGGGCTCACATTCTCTGTGTTTTTGATAGATTGATTCATCAGAAGACTACTCTCCTTGAGTTTTCGTGCCATAACAACCATTTCATCCGTCAGATCCTCTTGTAGCTTTCTGTAGAAAAATACCAGTTAAAATGTTATCATAATCTTCAAGTTACTTTTGCATTAATTTACAGTAAATAACATTAAGTGCTAGGATGTTCACGTTCAGAAAATTGCAGACGAAAATCCAAAGTTAACCTCGAAAACTTGCCAACAAGCAACCAGTAGCTGATCTAATATCTAATTATCAAAAACTTGAACTACTATATCCTTTATACCAAACTCACATCACAAAAAAGGATGTGGAACTCATGTTATCCATGTACTAACTAGTCCTAGATGCAAGAATAGCTAATAGAACACCAGACGAGCGCACATGGAAATTCTGAGAACTTTCCAACAGCCAACGAGTAGCTGATCCAATATCAGATGATCAAAAAATTACACAACTATTTCCTTTATGCCAAACTCACATCATAAATATGGACATGGATCTAATATTATCCATGTACTAACTAGTCCTAAATACAAGAATAGCTAATCAAACACCAGACGAGACGCATATTGAAATGACCTATTTTGTCTCTATCTTTATAATAATACTATATTTAGTTTCTACAATAAAAGGGTAAAAGATGCAGCCCACTAGACAAACTAAAAAACTACAGTATTGTGCTTCCGAAGGTGCTTAACATGAATGAGGAAATCAAAATTAACACAGAGATGGAGAGGACGAAATATGAAGAGAAGAACTAAGAGACATAAATATTGGAAGAATTTCAGAGATACATTAGAGATGATGTTCCCAGCAGATACTTTGTAATCAATCCGAACGCATCGACAATCATTGACTAAGAATCTGGTTGGGAATAGCCTAAAGCTAAACAAAGAAAGCTAATTACAGCCGTTTCACCTAAAAGTAGACTCTGATAGACCAACAATAGAACAACAGGGCCTCAACTTAAGTAGGTATAAGCATCGTAAATAATGAACTTGTTCACAGCAACATTCTCATACATATATTCTAGACGAAGTGCCTCAGGAAATTGGTAGTGTACACTAGCTAATCTAACAATTGCGCAATATTCAATTATAATTATAATGAAACTTCAATAATAAGAGTACCTATGCTTCTCAATATGAGCCTGTGCAGCAGCATCCAATTTGACAGACCTTGGAGACTTACTATCTTCAACAGTACTCCGAGAACTATCTGCCAATGGGGGCCTGTATTGATTCGATGTCAGTTGTGGAAATTAACTTGCACTAAAAAAGAAAACAACCAAGCCCTTTAGTTCTGATTATTGCTGTCGGCTATATTAACCAAAGGTGATAATCAAGTCAACTGAACAAATAAATTATTTTGCCATTAATACAATAGTAACTTTGAATTGACATACACATATCTCCTCCTCAGTCCTCTAGGAGAGTGTACACTTTCTTGATCTGATTTGGAAGGGGATTGCCCGCCCTCAGTTTCAAGGGATGGCTCCTCCGGCAGTTGAGCACTGGACTGAAATTACCATGAAAAGGGTGTTGTTAGGAATGGTTAAACTATCCCCGAGTCTAAAAAACAAAATAACCATGATCAGGTTAAAAAAAGCACTTAGATTTCATATAGATTCAACTATCCAAGAAGACAATCATGTTGCTATTGTGCCACATCTATTTGCTGAAGTCTTAAGTATGCCCTAAAAATGGTACCATCCCGCAGGGAAAGAATCGTTTACACTCTTTGCAACATAAATAAGAGATAAGCTTTCAACTGTTCATGAGAAACGAAAGGCAACACAAGTGATCAAGTCTGACTTTCTAGACACAGTTTCCTTGTGAAATTTTAGTATATCAACATGGATACTGGTACCTAAAATAATAAATATTATTAAGTCATCTTCAAAATGCAGAGATGACATGTCATGAGAAGCACAAATGGATGACAAACAAGTCGGCAGTGACAACCATCCAAGAGTAGATAATTTTCATGATTAAAAATAATTTTTCAGTTCAAATCAACAGCCTACAGAATCCTTCACTTTTGAATGAAGTCCAAAGTCAAGAGGACTCTTAAAATGTGATCAGAAGTATTTTACAAACATATGAGTACTTCATTTGTAAATCAGGTTTGCAAATCGAGCACAAAGATTCCTAACTTTCCTAGAAAATCTCCCGGAAAAACCCAAAAAGAAAAAGAAAAGAACTACGTATAAAGCTAGAACAATATCATCAATTGATTACAGAAGACAAAAAACCAAAAATCAGAAGCTCATTACAAAACACACCTCAGTGATAACTAATTTGGTTGCTATAGCCTCAATATTCTCTGAATATTCATTTAACTGAGCTCTTGAAAGCCTGCAAACAGTTTGAAAGAGAGTTAAACTGGAACGCAGCTTTCATATACTTTCCAGATAGCATCCAAACTTTTAAAGATTACGGCAATAAAGAAAGAATCTAAAAGTAGAAGACAAGACACTTCTATTTCCAAATATACCATATCAAATAGAATGTGAACTTATAATATTAAATAGCATATGCACGTATGAAAACGTATAGAATGAAGATTACATGCAGTAACTGGTGTTACATAGATATCCTTAAACTCCTATGAAATGAATACTCTTATAAGTGTACCCGGGCACCAAGTAAAAAGAGAGAAGATTTTACACTCAAAATATTGAAATGCAACTTAGGGAATATGTATCTTCAAGCTCTTTGTCCACCAAATGGAACTACTACACTCCAAAAATCAATAAACCCTAAAAGCATTACAGGTGAATAGCCCTCAAGAAAAGTAATAGGCACATCACTGCAAATTCACCATCTCTCTTAGTAAACATTAACCTGATGACAAAACAGAATACTGGAATGGGTTTTTTTAATACATGATAACAAGTTTAGAATGCCACACGCTCAAGGCCAGCGAGCGATATAAGAAGGGTCGTTGTAGTTAGACAGGGTATACATAGAAAAATCAAGTCACATCAACCATCAAACATGCAAATCAAACTTCAAATTAACATACCCAAAATAAGAACCATTAATCTAGAGCATGTAGTAGGTCATAAATATCCAAGAGAAACCAGTATAAATAGCAACTTATAGTCAATAGTAAAACATATTATGCAAGAAGTCCCAACAAAAGATTATTCAAACCTTGGCAATCCTTCGGGACCTTTTTCTTCTGCCAACTGCTCTAATAGCTCCCGCAGAGTTGCAACATACTAGAAAGAAACCATAACAAAATATAATTCGAGAACAAAATATAATTCGAGTTGAAAAAAGATTGTAATAAAATACAAAACCCCTCCCAACGTTTACGGGCCCATAAGAAATAAATAAAGCTCGGAAGCACAAAACTGAATAGTTACTCGACAATTTATTCTGTTTTTACCCAGTTGACACCACACAATATATATATATATAAAGGATAGTGTAAAAGAAGAGGGGAGAATACGAAAAATGACAACTTACATGCAAGAGCTTTGATTGGTTTTGTTGGTGTGGAGCTGTTGCAAGTAACCTTCTCAAGTTGACTTCTGTTTTGCTCAAACCCATTCTGAGAATCCTAAAACACAATCAAATCTGTATAGTAAGAAAAGTAGCAATGATAAAAATGACTCACTCCATTTTGTAACTCACTATTCAATTTAACTTCTCTGTTCATTCTCTCAGCGGAATTTTATCGAACAGCTGCATGCATTACATTCATTGGGAAGATGTGTTGTGTTCTACTCTATGGTTTCAAAAAAAAGCACAAAGCAAACGCCATTACCGCGCGGATACATTGATTGCACCAACAAAAAGCATATCAGTAAATAGGCAGTAAGATCAATTAAATTCCTTATTTGTTGATGCTCTGTAAGTATCTTTTTAACGTACAATTTAGATTAGATGAAAGTGAAACTAAGCGCACCCCTTTTCCAATTTTGAGCGATTGCTGACCTGGATCGCCGGCGTTGGAGGAAGGGCAGGCGGCTGTGACGGAGCGTTATGGATTAAAGGGGAGGAGGGTTTAGGGATTAGAAGCAGTTTTTTCTTGTTCCCCTTTTCGTTATTTTGTTGCTTTTTTCTTTTTCTTTTCTTTTTTGTGTTATTTTGTTAATAATCTTTTTTCCGAGAATATCACAACACCCCCTAAGTATGCAGTAATTACAGGAACACCCAAAACACTTCTTGAATCAAAATTTGTCTTTGGAAATTATTAACGTGTCAACTCATTTTTTTTTAATAAAAAAAAAGATGCTTAAAAACGTAAAACAAGTCCCATTTATTTTGTTTAACGAAACAACGAAAAATAACATATAAACAGCATTCTGAAAGTAAAATAAATTATGTGCGAATTTTATTTCCTACAATGATGTATAGTTGTGTAAGATTGTTTAAATATATATAAAATTTTATTAATTTCAGGGGAGTTTCTGTAACTTCTCAAAGATGAGGAGGTGCCATGTAATTACCACATACCTGGGGTTGCTTGTGTAACTCTCCATTTTCTCACGGGGCAGCCGTGAGCATTTTTCACGGGCTCCACCTGATGATGGATCTCATTAGGGCTGTGCAAAAAGAATCGGATCGATCGAATCGGGTGAAAATCGATCGAATGATCCGATCCGAGGATCGGATCGAATATTTGATCCGACTTTCGATTTTTGCCTTAGGATCGAACCCCCATTTGATTCGATCCTCGATTTTAGAGGCTGAGAATCGAATCGGATCGAATACTCATCTTATTTTTTAAAAATAAATAAATATATAATGTTATATATAATATTATATTTTTATCTATAACTATTAATGCTACTAAGAAATTTCTATATATAATGTTAATATTATATTTTTATATATACACATACCTAACATCTTTTTCTTGGTCCATTTGAAGGCCACGTTTCTGTCTTTAAGAAACATATACAATTGTAAATTTGTAACACCTTTCCCTCACCATATGAAAGTGGATTTTGTAATTTAGTAACTCTGTTTGAATGTTGTGGTTGGCCCCATTGATATTAAATTAAATAAGAAAAAAAAAAGAAAAAAGGATCGAAATCGAATCGAATCGGATCGAAATCGAATGATTTTGGATCGAATCGGATCGTTTTAAATTGATTCGATTTCGATCCTCATTTCTCCAGGATCGAAATCGACTTCTAGCCTCGATTCGATCCGATTCGATCCGATCCGATCCAAATGCACACCCCTAGATCTCATATCTGGGTCATTCGTCCCTGCACTCAGTGTGAAAAAAATGATTGAAACCAATCAAAATCGGGTCAGTCCGTCCACTTCCATACATAAAATTAGAAATGAGTGCTTCAAGCAGTATCTTGTAGAAGCAACAAAGATGGAGAGATTCTTGATAATGATACACTTAATTGATTACATTGATTTATCTAAATTTAACTAGAAACTATCAGATCCATTTAACTCATTAGTAAAGGAAACTAAATGAATTGATAGATTGTTTGAAACGGAAAAAAAATTACATACCATACTTAATTTATTGTTAGATTCAACGGCAAATGTTTGAATTTCCACATGACATTAGGGTTTTAGTATGAAAGTTTTTATTTATTTATTTATTTCTCACTGGTGTATCCTTATGCGACTAATCGAGCCGAGCACAGTCAGGCACTTTCTGAGGGGCGGCTCTCCCAGCGGTGTTTTTTACATCCACAAGACTTGAACCCGAGACCTTGCTTAAGTGAACTCAAGTCCCTTACCACATGAGCAATAACCGTTGGTGAGTATAAAAGTTTGATCACTGAATCCAAGTATATAATAGCTTTGTTTTAATGAAAGACATAATGCTTTAATTTGAAGAGATTGAAAACTCATAATACATATAAAAGGGAATGGCTTACATATGAAAATTTACAAATATCCAAGAGATATTTTTTTAAAAAAAAATTATGACCGAGCTTCGCCTCCAATTAGTTAGTTTGCAACTGCAACTAAGGTTATGTTTGCAAACTCTAGTGAAAAAGTAGAAGTTCATAATTTTAAGTTAAGTTTTAAAATCAGTTAAATATAAAAGTTGAGTGTTTGCGAGATAATCATGAATTTGAAATTATTCTATTATTGCAAGATAATCCCTCCTATTATATAAAAGGGAATGGCTTAGATATGAAAGTTACAAATATCCAAGAGATAACTTTTTAAAAAAAAAGAAAAGTTATGACCGAATTTCGCCTCCAATTAGTTAGTTTGCAACTGCAACTAAGGTTGTGTTTGCAAACTCTAGTGAAAAGGTAGAAGTTCATAATTTTTAGTTAAGTTTTAAAATCAGTTAAATTTAAAAGTTGAGAGTGTTTGCGAGATAATCATGAATTTGAAATTATTCTATTATTTTATTTTAAAAAAACCAACCACAAGCCAAAAGCACCACCACACCAGCTTTAAAATTGTGAGGTTTTTTAGTTTGAAAAAAAAGTTGTGTAACCGAAAGAGCTAGATTTGCAATCACCCTAAAATCACTTATTATAATAAAAAGTTAATTATAGCTTTTTTTAAGAGTTTGCAAACACCACCTAAACAAAGGAAATTTGATGTATTAATTAATTTTATAAGAAAAATTACACCATTGTATAATTTAACTAATATTTAGTAAAAAAATTCTTTAACATATATATATATGTGTGTGTGTGTTACATTTTCATTACTATTATAATAGCTTATATGTAGAATATTGCTAATGTGAATTAACATTAAAAGTATAATTTTTTGTTCGATATAACTCTTATAAACAAACCAAAGTGATAATAGATAAAATGCTATGTTGCACGAGTTCGGATATGGCTGTACGGGTACGGTACAGTACGGATACTCTGATACGACATTTTTTAAAAACAACCGATACCGATACGACAAGGATACGTATATATATAATAAATTATTAATATTTTTTATATGTATTTTTTATTTTTAACAAACAATAAAATTAAAAATTTAAACAAGAAAAAATGAAAGTACACAAACAGTCATGCATCCTAACTAAAAGAAAACACACAAACGTGATTATGAGTAACAAGTTAAACAACAGGTTAACAAGTTTGTTGTAATATTGCAAAATCAAAATGTCCGATACCCAACAATTAATGACTATATAAAGTCATTTAACAAAAAAAAAGTGAATTCAAAATAATGTTTTCAAGTAATTCACTTTCAGAATTAAACTGAACATCACAAATTTACAATATACAATGTTTCTTCACGGACTTCTTCGACAAACAATGCAGATTCAAGTTCCGGTTGATCAAGCGACAAGTCTATAAAAGTTTGTAGAATTTATGTTTTAATTTTTAACTCATCAACTATTAAAAGTTTGTAAAAAAGACCCACAATAGTTGCGATATGCCTAAAAAACGTATCGGATACGTATCGAGATTTTTTACTGTTTAAAATTAAAGAAAACGCCACGTGGCGTATCAGATACGTTAGTACGAGTATCAGTATCTGAATCGTTATCGATATGTATCGGGTACTGCATAGCCGACTTAGTATCGGTATCGTTGCATCACATAGAAAATGTGAGAAGGGCAAAATTGAAAACCTTGTGACTCCAATAATAATGAATCTCCTCGGCACGCTACAAATATGTTAAGAAATGACCTATGTTTCACGGGTTCGGGTACGGCGGTACGGATACGCCGATACGGTATTTTTTAAAAACAGCCGATACCGGTACGGCTAGGATACGTCTATATATAAATAATTATTAATATTTATTATATGTATTTATTATTTTTAAAAAGCAATAGAATTTAAAACTTAAACAAGAAAAATTAGAAATACACAAAAAAATATTTAACATTAAAAAAATTCATTCCTCAAATTTGAAAAAAGACATATAAACGTGAATTATTTATGACTAATAAGTTAAACAACAACATAACAAGCTTGAAGATGGCGCATGGTGTTGGTGGTGATTATGAATAGAAAAAGAAAGTATAATTGTGGTGGCACATGGTGGCGGTGGTGATTATGAATAGAAAAAGAAAAGTATAATTATAAAAACAATGAGACCTGAATCATGCCCTTGATAAAGGGACTTTCATTTTTTTTTCATTTTATATTTGGTGGGATTTATATTTAAATATTTAACCCATCAAATATTAAAAGTTTATAAAAAGACCCATAATAGTTCCGATACGCCTAAAAAACGTATCGGATACGTATCGAGATTTTTTTTAATTTCAAAATTAAAGGATACGCCACGTGGCGTATCAGATACGTCAGAATCGGTATCGGTATCTGAATCGGTATCGATATATATCGGGTACTACATAGCCGTCTTGGTATCGGTATCGGTGCTTCACAGGAAATGACGTTCACGAGACAGTAGAGTCAGTATTTTTAAGACAGACTAAATAAATGGTCAAGCGACAGCCTAACTAGTTACTTAATTAGTTACAGACACTAATTTAAGAAGTTTAAACGATGAGGTAAATATATACTATTTAAGAGTATTACTTAAAAATATGTTGTACTAATAATATTTTCAAGTTATCAATTGTTATAAATTGTCTTGGACCTAATAAATAATAACAAATCCTCAAACATATATCCCAAATTAGAATCAGTGTTAAAAACCATAATGGATCGGAGACACATAACATATTTTGAAAATCTTGCAAAAAGGAAAAAAATCTCAAAAGTTGTAATTTGTAACCCCTATTAACTACTTTTAAACTATATAATTATTTACCGTGTGATTATTATGATTATGTTATAATAGATCGTAGACATTAGATAGATAAAGACTAGAATTTAGTCATCTTTCTACCGTTGTTAAATTAAAATAAGTACATCTATTACCCGTGAGATTTGATGTGTGATTAATTATATGAACCTCCCCTCTAGTTTGGAAAATTACAATCACCTCGCCTCCATCCAAAAAAACATAAATTGACTTTCCTTTTTGTTAATTACTTTTAAAGGGATTTAGCGCAGTTTTATTTTGAAATTAGTTGATAAGTTTTAAAAAAGATTAAAACTAGCTAACATGCACAAAAAGTAATTTTATTCAACTATACAATTAATGTTATTACTTATTATGTAAAAAATAATTAATACAATCTGGTCACTAACAAAAAGTATATGATATTTCGTTCTCTTTTTTATTGGTCTAAAAGAATTATTGGTGCGAGAATAAAATATTTGCCATGCCGTAACGGTGGGAAAATTGATTATGTGTTTATATTTTAAAAATATTATATTAACAATTTATTTTTAAATGTAGCATAAGAAACAACTTCAACTTAAATTCACAAGCTAGAACATTGAGTGTTCAAATTCTTTTATTAATACTTTACAATTATTAAAAATGGGGATAGTTAATCTGTTTACAAAATTCTAAAATAAGTAATAATGTTAATTATATAATTGAATGATATGTTTTACAATTATTTTTTATTTTTATGGATAGCTTCTAAATCAAAATTGTGCAAACTTTATCAATCTCCTTTTATTTAACATTACAATTACCCTTAAAAGTATTAATTAATTAATCCAAGGCAAAGTTAGAAGTTCATTTGTATTTGGTTAAAGGGGAGGTGATTGTAATTTTTCGAACTATAGAAGAGGTGTCTCTAATTACACCAAATCTCATTTAACAAAAAATTGCGATTTCAGCTATACATACCTCTCAAAATCATTTCTATAAGGTTGATTCAGATTTATAAGCACGTATTCGCAAGAGGATTAGAGTTGATTAAAGTTATCCAAATTAATTCCTTTTTACAGCTGCTTTTTCTCTTAACTATAGGGAAAATGTTCAGAATTCTTTATTATCAACACAATGATTCTCTATTAGTCCCTCATATTAATTGGTCTCGTCTAAAGAAACACCGCATTTACTACAACACGGTTAAGAGAAAGTCAGTCCATTTTTCCAAATTTCTGTTGAGAATCAAAACATCATCGTTTTCACCAGCAATGGAGTCTTCCCTATGCACTAATAAAAAAAACCGCCTTTCAAGATGCCAATATATGTCTCCAAAAATTGGACGCTTTTGTTTTAGCGACGCGCGTCAAGAGCATCTCCTAGATGAGCGTGACTATAGGTTATTGTGAGACTATATATAGACTATTAACAAGGATTTGGTGACACGTTCGCACGTCACAAAAGGCATGTTCTAACTATCTTAGCTACTTGAATTCATGACAAGTGAAAGCATTTTTATCTTCTAACAAATAAGTCAAACACATCCAGTACTCATGCATAAATATCAAAGTAATACTTTATACCAATTCAATTTGCATTCCTCCCAATTGATAATCTACAAATTGTACTAATAACAAAAAAAAAATAAAAAAAATACTAATGTTTGATCCTCCAAACAGTGAAAAAATACAAGATAATAATAGTACCAAATAACATTTCTCTATCCTTGTCCCAATCTTATAAACTATGACAAGTGTATGGATCATTCCAGCAATAGCTTCCTACCATACTTCATCCACCATAATCTACAAAATCAAGATAATCCTAAGTAACAAAATACCATATCCAAACTAGTGAAATAAGTAATACCAGATTCTTAGGCCAAACAATACTACAACCAATAGCATCTTCAATAATGTTGACATTTTCCATGGATTGAAGTAATAGTTCTTCAGATTCCATAGCCACATGAACTTTAACCTCACACTAGTTTTCTCCCAAAGCCTCATATCCTATAATCTTTATCGGATCAATGCTTTATATGAGACATTTTGCTACAATCTTTGAACTATCAAACATGCTTTGCAAAAGCAGCGTTGAACATACCTACATAATATCAAAATAGTGAAAAATATATTGCTAAAACTATTTCATTTTATCAACATAATCATCTAGTAGCTCAATGTTGAAAAGTCTTAAACGTAGTGCAAAAGAATTGGTAGTTGAGGTTTGAGGATGTGGATATGGTGCAAAATCATGAAAAATATATGGTAAGGCAACCCTTCTAACAATGGGATGATCATTTCTTGCCATTTCCTTATTTGCTCGCACTAGATTTTGAATTAGCTTACCATGCTCATCAAGTGTTGCTTCATTATTTTCATATCAGCTTTGTATCCCATGTTTATGCGGTAGCTACCGGCTCGACTAGGTATATCACTAACTACATTTGCAGCAGCAGTTCTAAAATAATACATTCTTACCCGCCCACTTCTGTCAGGCCCAGTAACTTTAGCAAAAATATTCTCTGGACCTTTATCTTTTACACCAGGTTGAAGTCCACTTTGTAAGTCCTTCATTTTTGGTATATAGATTTCATGAAGAAAAAAAATTATACTTTATATTATGCGAATAAAATACTTAATATCAAATCTGAAACAAGGAAGTTGCAACAAAGAGAAAGGTAAATAGATAATAAGAGAATTGAGTGCCTTTGCCACCTCATGATTAGACGTATTTGCATCTTGTGTATAACATTCGGCAAAGAGATCTGCTCTGCTCATATCCTCATCTATTTCATCATAGGAAATTGCATCACTATAAATTTCAACTTCTTATGATGCACCATCACTTACTTTCTGTTTCTACAAACAATATTTAAATCACATAAAGTTTATCAGGCTTATTTTGGTCTTATTTTGTTTGGGTTACAACACACCGAGAAACTCGTTAAAATAAGCCTGACTAAACCAAAATAATGATATTCTATTACAAGGAATTGACTAGCTTGGTCCGGAACACCTAACACAAGTAAACTAAGCAAAATGACTAAAATAGCCCCGTTCGATACTCTTTTACTATCGAACCAAGGGCTTTTCGATTGTTTTACTTAGAAAAAATTTACTGTTTTTTCTGTGTTTTCTCTATTTTTGCTTATTGTCTGTTTGTTGTCTGCAATGCAATTTTCTCGCTAATTCAGTGTATTTTTGCGACCTTTATTCAAGGTAGTTTAATTTTTCATCATTCTTCCATCATCTGATTGTTAGTTTTTCGGTTGTTTGCACGTTTCTCGATATATATGTGTGTGGCAAGGATGAGGTACCTGGTATAGTTAGCTTTTCTCTCTTTTATTTTTTATTTCGGTTCGTGTAAGACAAGATGTCCAACGAGGTTGTGAGTGCAAGTAGTACCTCTAGTACCGACTCTAGTAGCTCAGTGAGGGCTCTCGGTGCAGGATTCGTGGGTGATGACCTGGGCAAGGAGAATGCCCCTGATATGGTTGATCATGAAGACGAGGAGAGCGAATTAGAGGGGGAGCAAAACCCCACCCCTCATCAAGGTGGAGGAGAGGAACCCCTGCTTGGTGTTATAGGTAATCGCGCCAATAGTGAAGCGAATGCGGTGTTAACCGTATAAAATAAAAATACAAGATTAAAGAAAATATTGGTCCTAAACCAAAAGGACTAATAAATAAATGGACAATAATATTATCACGAGTACCTCCAATGAGTTGTACCCGCTCCCAATGAGGAGGCCCATCGGGTGTGACCAATATCGCTCAGTTACTAACTCAAAGCGATATGATTGGCCATCTGACGAGGGCACCTAAGCGTCCCTCGGAAATTCACGATGACTCAAAACCAGATATCAAGGTGACCTCGGATAAAAAGCAAACCCGGAGGAATCCACCCGAGTCAGATATCCATCACGATACCGAGCAGGGCCCCAACGGACAACAGTCCCAGAACCTTGGCAAAAACCCTTCATTGACTATACATTCCAAACACGAAAGCTCTCGGAACACTACTCTCGACGATCAGACTAAAAATCAGAACTTTACAAATAACTCAACAAACCTCTCTGGACACTCGGAGAAAGAAGAACACCTACTCACGATAGCTCAAAACCTCTCGGAGATCAACTCGCCCACACCCTCTCGGAAAATATCTTGAAACACTTACTCCAGAATACACATCTCTCGGAAAAGCACTATCATTAAGGGAATACTCCAACTCGGCCCTCGAAGTCACCATTAGAAACAGCAGAGAAAGCAATCTACCCCGTATCACAAAGAAGACCAAAGCCCTCGGAAGAAGAAAAGATACAGTCAGCACTCAAAATGAACACGTTATCTTATTGGTTGAATAAGCATTGTAACACGTGTAAATATAACCACATGCATAACGACACCTGTAAACACATGCACAATGACACCTGCCCCTATCGAAACCTATATAAAGGGAGATATCAATAGAAGAAAGGGAGACCAACTGGGGAAAAAGACTCGGAAATATAAGAAAATCCACTCGGAAGAGAGAATGAAGTATAGTCAATAAAAGGAAGGAAGGTTCTTGTCAATTTTTCCTTCTCATTAACATAGTATTTAGCTTTTGAACCACGGGCAAAGGCGTTCCAACCCTAATAAATAATTCAGTTAATAGGGAATAAGTCTAAACCCGTTAACAAAATGGCGCCGTCTGTGGGAACGCCATAAGATTTGTCTTTGAGAGCGTTCAAGAGCAATGCCTATCATGGAGAATTTATTCTATAGCGGGAGTTATCCTCAGCAATCTCGATTTTCGGAAGAAGCTATATCCAACCGTCGATGCGAAGAAAGAGACTACATTAATGTCCCTCGCTCCGTCTTTGAAAGACTTGTAGAGACTGGAGCCCGAAGAACCCCGCCGGGATATGCGGATCCTTACGATTCATCCCCTCGATCCGCTCGCCACCAATATCCTTGGACCGAGGAAGGTCAGGCTCAATCTAGGTGGATCCCTGCCTCCGAACACCGGGGCTACGAAACCCCACAGAATGGTCAAGAGCATTATGCCTATCGGGAAGCACGCCGAGTCGGCCAAAAAGAGCATAGAAGAGTGATTCCAGCACCCCACGCACCCTTCCCCTCTTCCGGTGAAGATCAAACCATATGGGGAATTCTCGATGGCCTAAGGAAAGAGGTGGGCGATATTAAAAAAACAATGGGACCTAAGGAAGAACTTACCTTTAAAACATCCCCTTTTACCCCCGAGATAGCCTTGGCCTCTATCCCCGCGGGGATGCGGCCCGTGAATGGTCCTCTGTATACCGGTGATGCAGATGGAAAGGATCCGCATGATCATATACACCAATACTTGGTAGGGATGGATCTCAACTCCGCCCCGGATCACGTGCTCTGCCGTGTATTCCCCGTGACCCTCGGAGGACGGGCGCAGTCGTGGTTTACTCAACTCGCACCCGGGTCTGTCGACAGCTTTGATCGACTAGCCCATTTATTTGTAAGGCATTTTGCTTGCAACCGGCGGTATCCTAAATCCGCCACGCACCTTTTCACCGTTAAACAAAAAAAAGAATGAACCTCTGCGAGAGTATATAAAGCGCTTTACGGATGCGGCGCTGGATGTCCCGAACGTTAGTACTACTATTCTGGCGGACATACTTACGCAGGGACTTCGGGCCGGCGAATTCTTCCGTTACCTTACAGGAAATCATATCACTGACATGAACGAGCTGATGCAGCAAGTGGAGACTTATATTTTAATGGAGGAGGCTGAAGGCACGAAGAGACGCCTAGAGAGCAATGACAATGAACATCGCGAATCCACCGAACGGGAGGTAAAAGCCAAGGACAGAAACCGTGAAGGAAAACACCCCCAACGCAAAGACGAGAGTGGTCCAGTCAAGAAATTCCTTAAACCAGTACCTTTACCCCCAATGACCATTGTCCCCGTAGAGGTACTCAACGTGATGCGAGGCAGCACCGAGTCGCGATGGCCAAGGGAAGCCCGGTTCCCCAATAGAGATAGGGATACGGGTAAGTACTGCAAATATCATAAGACTTACGGACATACCACTGAGGAGTGTACCACCCTGCAAAGGGAGGTGCTCCGCATTTTAGAAGCAGGATACCTTAAAAACTACCTCAAGATAAACAATCCCGAGCATCCCCCTTGTTATACCTACAAAAGACCCCGACAGGAAGAAGAGGGAAAAGATCAAGAGACTCCCCGTCGGAAGCCACGAGAAAAAACGGCGAGGCAGCAGACTCCACCCCCTCCCCCGGAAACGTACAAAAACAACGCGCCCTCGGGGAGTACTATTAGTATGATAGAAGGAGGAGATCTCTCGGTGACATCACAAGGGAAAAAGAAGCAATACTTGAAAGAGGCTAGAAGGGCGGAACACGGGTTATTCGTGGGATCTATCCAAGGTATGAAGCTTCCTAGCATCTCCTTTGGACCTGCGGATTTAAAAGGAGTAATTTATCCCCACGAAGATCCTCTAGTAATAGAAGCAGTGATATATGGGATTGACGTCCAAAGGATACTGGTAGATACCGGCAGTTCCGTGGATGTCTTGTTTCTTCCCACTTATCTGGCCATGGGGTTGAGGAAAGAAAGATTAGAAGTGGCCGAAGTCCCGTTGATAGGTTTCTCGGGAGAAACCTCCAATACGCTAGGAACTGTGACGCTCCCAATGTCATGGGGAGAGGGAGCCCTTCGAAGAACGGAGCCTACGAAATTTTGGGTGGTAGAAGCTTCATCGAGAACATACAACGCAATATGTGAGAGACCCTCCATTCGAGCCTTCGAAGCAATCCCTTCAACTCTCCATCTCAAGGTAAAATTTCCAACCCTGTCAGGTATCGGAGAAGTCCGAGGAAGCCAGGCAAGGGCTAGGGAATGCCGTATGAATGCCCTCCCTCTGGAAGGAGACGGGCCCAGCCTCGGAGATAGCAAAAAGCGAAAAGCAGAGGAAGAACGAGTACAACCCGTAGAGGAGCTAAAACTAGTGTCACTCGTGGAGGGAAGCCCGAAGAAAGTTGTCAAAATAGGTACCCAGATGGAACCTGAGTTGGGAGCCCAACTAATTCCCATCTTAAAAAAGTTCCACCATATCTTCGCGTGGGAAGATGGTCCGCCAGGACAAATCAGCAATAAGGTATGTCAGCATTTCCTTAATGTGAAGCCCGGGGCTAAGCCGGTCCAACAGAAAAAGAGAAAAATGGGCCCAGAGCGCAACAAGATCATCCGATCGGAAATTCAGTGGCTCCTCAGCCTGCAGCAAATCAGAGAAGTTATTTATCCTGAGTGGCTGGCCAACGTGGTCTTAGTCCCAAAGCATGGGGGCAAGTGGCGAATGTGCGTGGATTTCACTAATCTCAATGACGCGTGCCCTAAGGATTGCTATCCCCTCCCGAGCATCGATCAACTGGTAGATTCAACAGCAGGTTGCGCCCTCTTATCCACCCTAGATGGGAACCAGGGGTACAATCAAATCCCGATGGCCGTTATGGATCAAGACAAGACTAGTTTCATTACTGACGCGGGCACCTTTTGCTACCTAGTGATGCCTTTCGGGCTCAAGAATGCGGGGGCTACCTATCAACGACTGGTAAGCTTAATGTTTGCAGGATATATCGGAGATACGGTGGAAGTCTATGTGGATGATACATTTGTAAAAAGCCGCTCCGCTTGTGACCATCCTGAGGACCTACGAAAAGCCCTAGCCATCATGGACCAGTTCGGGATGAAAGTTAATCCTAAGAAATGTTCCTTTGGCATCAGAGGGGGCAAGTTCCTCGGATACATGGTTACGGAAAGGGGAATAGAAGTGAACCCCGAAAAGGCTGATGCCATCCTCGGATTACCTACCCCAAAGACAATCAAAGATGTGCAAAAATTCACGGGTCGAATGGCCTCCTTAAGCCGGTTTGTTTCCAAATCGGCGGAAAAAGGACTTCCATTCTTTAAGGTGCTACGTAATATCAAAGAGTTTCAATGGACCCCGCAATGTGAAGAAGCTCTCCAACAGCTGAAGAGCTACATGGTGAAACCTCATTTGCTGATGAAACCGACACCACATGAAGAACTTTTTGTGTATTTGTCCGTCGGGGAAGAAGCCATAAGTGCGGTGCTAGTTAAAGATCAGAACAAGGAGCACCACCCCGTGTACTATGTAAGTAAGACTCTCCTCGGGGCCGAAACCAGGTATACTCAAACCGAAAAACTTGTCTTAACTTTGGTTACGACGGCTCGGAAGCTCCGTCCCTACTTTCTATCACATCCCGTGACCGTGCTAACCAAACACCCGTTGCGAGCGATCCTTAACAAACCCGAGACCTCGGGGAGATTGATAAAGTGGGCCGTGGAGCTCACCGAGTATGACATTTCTTATGCCCCGAGACCCTATGTCAAAGCACAAGTACTAGCAGATTTTGTGACAGAGATGACGGGAATGGGAAACGAAGAAAGGACACCCCTATGGCACATTTATGTAGATGGCTCCTCTGTGAGCACACATGGGGGGGCAGGAATAGTCCTAGCAAACCAAGAAGTCGAGGATGAGATACTCCACTTCGCAGTCCGAATTGACTACCCCTTGTCGAATAACGAAGCCGAGTACGAGTCTCTGCTCATAGGAATGAGACTCGCCCGAGAAGGCGCTATCAGAAAAATAATCATTCACAGTGACTCGCAACTAATTGTGCAGCAGATCAATGGCTCGTATGAAGCTAAAGAAGAAAGGATGCAAACATACCTCCAAGCGGTTCGCCGCAGACAGGAATGGTTTGACGAGTGCAAAGTAGTCCAAATCCCACTAAAGGAAAACCAAGAGACGGACGCCCTGTCTAAAATGGCCACCCAAGCGGCCGTTATTCGCACTCGGAAAGTCACCTTGCTTCAAGTCACCGAGTCCGAGAAGGCCGAAAGTCAGGAGGTGAATGCCACTATAGACCCTCCGACCAGCTGGGTGACCCCAATTAAAGTCTACCTGCAGGATCCGGAGGGCTATTCCACGAATAAAACCACGCAACGGCTCCTGGCCAGAAAAACTATCAGGTATTTCCTTAAAGATGGAATATTATTCCGCAGGACATACTCATGCCCCCATGCTCGATGCTTAAACGAGGAAGAGGCTCAACTAGCTATGGCAGAAACCCACGAGGGAACATGTGGTAGTCATACGGGTGGAGCAAGTATGGCCGGACGCCTGATTCGTCAAGGCTACTATTGGCCCACGATGGCCAAGGATTGCAAAGATCATGCCGAAAGATGCAAACCATGCCAAGCTTACGCCCCTCGGATTCATCAACCCGCTGCCCCATGGGAACCGCACACAACCCCTACCCATTCTCTATATGGGGCATAGACATAGTGGGACCTCTTATACCCGACGCCGGACAAAAGAAGTTTCTCCTCGTTGCAGTAGACTACTTCACCAAGTGGGTGGAAGCGGAGCCGATGGCCCGTATCACCGCGGGCGCGGTCATCAACTTTTTATGGAGAAGCATCATGTGCCGCTTTGGAGTCCCTCGTTACCTGGTAAGTGATAACGGTCTACAATTTACGGACCAGGGGTTAGAAAAGTGGTGCGACCATTGGGAAATTAAGCACCGCTTCGCTTCGGTGGGATACTCACAAGCCAACGGCCAAGTAGAGAGAACTAATAGAACTCTCTTAAAGAATATGAAGGCCCGACTCGACTGGCACAAAGCTAAGTGGGTGGAAGAGATTCCTGGCATACTATGGGCCTATCGGACTACGCAGAGCGCGACCATGGGCGAAACCCCCTTCAGCTTAGCCTACGGCTGCGAAGCTGTTGTACCTACGGAAGTCTCTATAGAGAGCTGGCGAGTTAGAGAATACGAGGAAGTGGCTAACAGTGCTAACTTGGCCCTTGCCCTCGACCTCCTCGAAGAAAGAAGAATGCGGGCCGCGGTCCGAAATGAAGAATATAAGGGCCGAATGTCCCGATACTATAACCTAAAGGTGAAACCCCGGACTTTTCAAGTCGGGGACCTAGTGATGAAACGGGTTGGAGCCTCGAAAAACGTGGGCAAACTCGAACCGCGATGGGAAGGACCGTACAAGATAGCGAGGATTGTCGGACCTGCGACATATCTCCTCGCCAACTCCGAGGACGCTATCCTTAGCAATTCTTGGAATGCCTTTAACCTTAGGAAGTACTATGCGTGATGTAAAACAGCTTTGTACCTAAATAAAGTTGTTTACAAATAAGGCCTGTATAATACACGGGGAATAAGGTTGCCCGACAAAATAATAACTCCCTATCTATGAGTCATACTAGCAACCTACCCCGAGGGACCATCAAGCGTGGAACGCAAGGTCCCGCAAAAAAAAAAAAAAAAAAACAACAACAACAACAACAAAAACACAAAACTCTAAGCGTCCTCTAGCGGACGCTTTCCCTCCCTAATCATACGGCGGCGGTCCTCCGTGGACATAGAACCCGGATCTCCCGTAGACACGATTGGCCCCTGCAAAGGGGGAGCCTCGGGAAACACCTGATGAATATCCAACTCGGGGATCACCATGTCCGAAGGGAATCCTGGCAGAGCTTCCGTAGAATCCCGGCACAAGTAATATCCCATGCGGACTAGATCGCGCATCTCCTGCGCAAGAGATTCGCGGAAAGCAGGAGGCCCCGCAACACCCAAAACCGCTTGAACCCGAGCCAGCACTAACGCTACTTCATGGGCCCGAGTCAACTCCAACACCCGTAAGTTCGCTGCATCTCTCTCCTCGGTCACCCGCAGCAGTTGTTCATTGACAGCACGAACTTGCCTTCGGAAATCATCTAACCCATCCTTTAGACTTGTTACACGAGCCTTCTCCATCGTCAAAAGACGCTCCAAGTCCCATGATTTGTTCCGCTCTGCTTGCAAAAGAATAGCATGAGCCCGTCGGAATTCTCCTGATCATTTCGCAACTTATCTACTTCTTCTCGAGCATCCAGCAAACCTTGCTCTAGCTCGTCCCTACGGCGGTATACCAGCTCTGTATCGGAAGATGATCCTCCCCGAGACCCGATGGCGCTCAACACCATGTAGATCTATGAACAAACAGTTGCATAGTGTCAGATATCTCGTAAAGGTTAGTATCACGCAATAAGAATATACTACCTCGCATAAGTCTTTGCAGACTAAATCTTGAAGGCCCGATAAGGGTAACGACTTCATATGCTCGCAATGAGTAGCGTTCAAAAGACCGCTTAGGTAATTGCGGCAAAAGTTAATCGTCCCCATAACAGAGGGGGACAAGACGCCACTTTCGAGTGGCTCCAAGCTGATGACAGGGGGATTTTCGTCAAAAGGCGGCCCCGAGACGCGGTCAGAACCCTCTCCGAATGGAATAGGGGCTCCCACAATTGGAGACAAAGCACCCTCCTCGATAGCTTGCACGGTCCTCGTATCTCCCCAAGAGGAAGAATACGGTGCCAACGGAGGTAAAGGAATATCCGCCTGCGCAAACGCAACTATCAGATCATATACAGAAGCCACGGAATTTACTGGGGGGGCTGCCACGCGCGAGTCCCCTACCCCCGAGGGGCCAGCCACCTCACCCAAACTAAAGCCCTCGGACGAATCATTATCCGAAATATCATACCCACTATCCATTACTTTCCCTAGAAAAGTTTCACTGAAAGGCTCGATGGCAAAAGCCCCCATCTCCGCCCCTGCCAAAAGTAAAAAAATAAGCGTGATAATAGGAACATTAGAATACCATAAGAAAGAGCTCTAAAAGAGAAGAAACTAACGAAAAAAGAAATTGCTATAAAGAGGTTGCTGGGGAAGATTGAAGAGTTCCACCCCCTGCTGTAAGCCAGCCATAATCAATGTTTCTGGAAATTCCAGCATACTACTGATATCGTACATCCCCGAGAACAACCCGCTACCAGATAGGATGTCCCACTCTCTTCTCAAAATCGGTTCGGCAGGAGTAATGTAACCCAGCCCCCATTGAAGCGGTATTCCCCATGACCTAGCCGACACGCCCCTCGGACGAACAAAAAAGAACCCCCTTTTCCAATCCGTCCTATTATTACGGAAGTGGGACACGTTCAGAAAGGCCTTCCTCTTGTCCCGATGGGCCAGGCTAAAGAAAGGGAGACCGCCCGAGCAAGGGTGGAGGTTAAATATAGCCCCCACCCGAGAGGGGGACAGTTGCAACTTCAGCAACTCAGAACACAAAATATATCCCACCAGGTAACGATAGGAATTTGGAGTCAGCTGACTCGGGCATACTTGCCAGTAGTGAAACAAATTCTGAAGAAAAGGGTGAAAAAACACCCGTAACCCACACCGCATTTGCTCCCGAAAAACGGTGAGATAGCCCGACGGAGGATCGTAAGCCCTCTGTTCAGGATGCGGTATTATTATGTCAAATTCGTCAATATCCAGGTTGTACTGGGCAAAAAGGGCTGTAACAGAAACACCATGCTCACTCCCAACAGCAGTACCCACGCGCCCCGGCCCCACCATCCGCTCTGGCTCCAGCACAAGCCTGGTAAACACCGACGACTCATCTACCAAAGGATAAGGGTCATGACTCGTGAACACTTGGCGTATGTGGTTAATGCGAGAGAGAGATTCCTCACGAGATATTGACGTGGTCCTCACGGAATTACCTCTCCCTCCGCGAACCCTGCGCTCATTATGCCTGCTCCCTTGAACCGAATTCTCCGAAGTCGCGTGTCGTACCCCTAACGATAAGGAAGGAGTCCGAACCAAATTCTGATTAGAGTGACGGGGCGAGGAAGGATCATCCTGTTTAAAAAATGGGGGCATCATTTTTGACAAGGTACGTAGTTCGCTTGCTTCACTTAAAAACAAACTCCGCTTTTTGAGAAACGTGACAAGCCTAAACGGTAAAAAACTTCGGGGTAATTCTGAGAGAATTACTGAACAAACTATTTATACCGCCTCAGAAGGAAAGTGAAAAGCTTGAGCTGTCTAAAATAGTTAATGGGATCCACGTGTCCACTAATTTTCTTATTTAAGAAAATATGGCTACATGCCAAACGACACCTCACCCTTAATATTTGAGCCTAGTCAGCAAGCCTTTCTATTATCTTAATCAGCAAGCCTAATTACCCATGATAGAAATAATAAATAAATACTAACAGTCCCCTTGCCTCACGGAGGCCACGAAGTAAAATTTCCCTCGTCTCTACGAGAGCGATCGAAATTTGGGGGGGCTAGTGTTAACCGTATAAATAAAAATACAAGATTAAAGAAAATATTGGTCCTAAACCAAAAGGACTAATAAATAAATGGACAATAATATTGTCACGAGTACCTCCAATGAGTTGTACCCGCTCCCAACGAGGAGGCCCATCGGGTGTGACCAATATCGCTCAGTTACTAACTCAAAGCGATATGATTGGCCATCCGACGAGGGCACCTAAGCGTCCCTCGGAAATTCACGATGACTCAAAACCAGATATCAAGGTGACCTCGGATAAAAAGCAAACCCGGAGGAATCCACCCGAGTCAGATATCCATCACGATACCGAGCAGGGCCCCAACGGACAATAGTCCCAGAACCTTGGCAAAAACCCTTCCTTGACTATACATTCCAAACACGAAAGCTCTCGGAACACTACTCTCGACGATCAGACTAAAAATCAGAACTTTACAAATAACTCAACAAACCTCTCTGGACACTCGGAGAAAGAAGAACACCTACTCACGATAGCTCAAAACCTCTCGGAGATCAACTCGCCCACACCCTCTCGGAAAATATCTTGAAACACTTACTCCAGAATACACATCTCTCGGAAAAGCACTATCATTAAGGGAATACTCCAACTCGGCCCTCGAAGTCACCATTAGAAACAGCAGAGAAAGCAATCTACCCCGTATCACAAAGAAGACCAAAGCCCTCGGAAGAAGAAAAGATACAGTCAGCACTCAAAATGAACACGTTATCTTATTGGTTGAATAAGCATTGTAACACGTGTAAACATAACCACATGCATAACGACACCTGTAAACACATGCACAATGACACCTGCCCCTATCAAAACCTATATAAAGGGAGATATCAATAGAAGAAAGGGAGACCAACTGGGGAAAAAGACTCGGAAATATAAGAAAATCCACTCGGAAGAGAGAATGAAGTATAGTCAATAAAAGGAAGGAAGGTTCTTGTCAATTTTTCCTTCTCATTAACATAGTATTTAGCTTTTGAACCATGGGCAAAGGCGTTCCAACCCTAATAAATAATTCAGTTAATAGGGAATAAGTCTAAATCCGTTAACATGAGGTTATTGATAGGCATCCTGATGAGTCTGGTGAAGAAGTTGGAGACCTGGCGTACACAAACTATGTCTTGCAATTGCAGCACAGCCGAGACTATCTTCTGAGAACTTATGATACAGGGATTAACAATAAAATAGTCATCCCTATTAGGGAACAACGGGTTCATACTACGCCGCCAGGATTCCTCACCGTGTTTGTTGGGAAATTGGCCAACGGCCTACAGTTTCCCATAAGTGCTGATGTGACCACCATCCTTAGGTCCATAGGGTTGTTTCCTAGCCAGTTAAAGCCGAATTCAATCGAGCACATAGTTGGCTTCATTGTTGCGATGAAGGGGTTAGGAGTGCCTTGCGGGCCTAATGAAGTTTGGGCTTTGTTTGAGGTTTCGTGCAAGGGAATGAGGTTTTACCATGTGAAAGCTTTGAAAAAACATAAGTTCTTGAATGGAGAACCCTCTAGGTATGGGGAGAATTGGAAGACACGGTATTTTTATATCGAGGAGAGTTGGCTGAGAGAGTTCTCCTCATTCCGGCGAGATTGGGTAGTTGTACCAAAGATTCGGATACCCTGGTGGGTGCGTGGTCCTAGATGGGGAAATACCTTTAGAGCCAACCTCATAACTAATCACCAACTTAACATGAAAGACTTAGTCAAGAGTGCGGTTTTGTCGTTAGCGGGGTTATCCCCAGTCCCGTACACAGGGAGACATACTCTTGGTATATGTTTATTTCTTTTGTATGAATTTTTTACTTCGCAATATATCAGGATTGTCGTTGATGTCGGCTGTTTTGATTTGTAGATTCCTTCATAATGAGTCGACAAGCGCATGAGTCAGGTTTTGGCCGTGGATGCAGACGCATCTCGAGGGATGGTGTCTATCGTAGTACTCCCATAAAAGAAGTGGAAGGCTAAGGGGAAGAGAGCAGCCCATGAGGCTAAAGCGTCTTTGCGCGCTCGCGCACCAATCGACCTGTTCTAGGATCTATTGGGTGGAGGTCGTGAGGATCCCCCCTCCGGTTGATGATAATCCGATGGGAGGATCTGAAATTCCTTCTGTTGACGATGTCAGGGCAACTTAAAGGACGGAGGCAGCCACCTCGGCTAAACGGAGGAGGGTTCTACAGACTAGGTCGCAAACTAGTGGTGCCGCACCCACTGGAACTCGCTAATCTGGTCATGCTCGGTCTAGCAGATCAGGCCCCGCTGTTGGGGTGAGTACTGGAGCCGGGTCTAGGCAAGTTTCGATAATTCTTGCTAGGGATTACGAACAGTCTGAGGAAGAGGCGATCAATGCTCTGGGGGTGATCTTCGCGAGTCTCGCAACAGCCTTTTCGACGTCAGCGGAGAAGCAAATGCAGTTGGAGCAGCTTGCTCTCCATGGGGTTAATTTGGTAATTGATTTTAGATTAGTTGATGTGTTATGGCAATTGAATTTCCTATGCTCATTAAGTGTTCCATTGATGTTTTGTAGAGTGGCGGGGTTGTCGATGCCATGGCTAAAGGGCTGATGCAAGCCCACAAGGAAAGGACAACTGTGCTGGAGAGCCTGAACGCGGAATTCCAGAGAAGTGGTCCAGAGGCATTGAAGGCTGCAGTGGATGAAAAGGAGAAAGCCTTGAAACTTGCTAGAGACGCTGCTGCCCAAGCGAGTGGCGATCGAGAGGTTGTAAGACTTGCCGATGTGAGGATTCAACAGCTCGAGACGCAATTCAATTATCTGAGGGAGGGAAAGATTGCGTTGGAGTTATGGATGGCAGACCTCGAGAAAGAAGTGGCCGCTGAGAAAGAAAAAGTCGCACAAGTGGGGGATCTTGTAAATGCCAGTGGTTTGAGTGAGGTATACCTCTTTTCCTTGTTTAGATCTTTGGTTATTTACTTCCCTTTGACAATTTCTTGTTTTCTAGCATAAATAGCCTCCCACCGTGCAACAACGAGTGGAGATCGCAGAGGAGTTTTTGGGGATCAATACCTTCCAGGAGATCCGTCTTCAGCGCGGGATTCAAGAAGCTAAAAACGCTCAAATGCTCATGGTGCAGCAGATTCATAGCATCGGCTATTTGCGTGGTCGATTTAACCCATAGCGGTTAGATTTGTCATTGGGCCTTGACCGCAAGCCTCTGTCCCCGGCTATCGACAACGATCATGTTCCTGCAGACGAGTTTGCTAGTTTGTTGGAAAACGAGGGGTTGATTAACTGCGGGATGTCTCCTCTTCCTCCTTTGCCAGCCACCTATCCTTCTTCATAGGATGAAGATGACACCGAGACCTAGGTGCCTTGGTATAAATTTCTATTATTATGAACAATTTATTCGTTTTGTTTTGGCGTTGCGTCGCCCTATTGCCTTGGATAAGTTAATTGTTTGTGTTTCTTTTCTTATGTCGAATATTTTGATACTATTTGTCTCACGTTTTTGAGTGTCTTTTATTTATTTTTGTTGACTTCTACTAGCACCTTACTTTTAAAATTTGAGCTTTTAGCATCCGATTGTACGTATGCTGTAATTTACGCATTTATGTGTCGGGCATCTGCTTTATCAACGTTGTGCCACGGGTAGTGGTTTATGTTGCATTTATTTTTGGCTGTTGTCTCATTTATAGGTCTGCACTCGCCTCATTTAGGCAGAGTGTCCATCCCATTTGTTGCCTCAGACTTTAGGTTTGCACTTGCCATGCCTATGGCGAAGTGTCTGTCCTTTTTGTTTTAATGGGACTATTCGGTTTGCACTCGTTGTAGTCTTGCCGAAGTGTGTGCCCCTTTAACTTTAGTTGGACTTTACGGTTTGCACTTGCCATATTCTTGGCGAAGTGTCCGTCCCTTTAATTTTTGTGGGACTTTTCGGTTTGCACTTGCCATATTCTTGGCGAAGTATCCGTCTCTTTAATTTTGTGGGACTCTTTGGTTTGCACTTGCCATATTCTTGGCGCAGTGTCCGTCCCTTTAATTTTTGTGGGACTTTTAGGTTTGCACTTGCCATATTCTTGGCAAAGTGTCCGTCCCTTTCATTTTTTCGAGATGTTTTGGTTTTCACTTGTCTTATTTTGACTAAGTGTCCATCTCTGTGGGTTTGAGGCTCTCACTTTTGAGTTTCTGCATACCGGTACATGTTTCATGATTCCTCCTCTTGGCAACAAAAATATTTTCTTGGAGTAGCTTGAGCGAGAGATGCCCATATTGTGACTGTACCGGCCTCATAAGACGGTGATCTGTTCTTGATGTACCTGCTATAATACTTCTCAAATTACTTATATAAATTACGTCTAGACATTTTATCTAACAGAAAGAAATAGTACGTTGGGAGCCTTAGTGGTCGCCGTTTTAGGCCTTGTGTGGCTCCACCCTGGGTGTACCTATAGCGACCCTTCAATGAAACTCATAAAAAAAGGACTATGCGTAATCCGACGTTGAGATAAAATTAGATAATAGATAGGGCTGAGCCTAGCACATGGCCAGGTTGCCTACGTTTCCCGAGGGGTTCCCTGAGACTCAAGCCTTCGTAGGTCCTGTTTTAAGTTATTACATGCCAGCCCCTAATGCACGAGGCGATTTAGGGGACGAATAAAAATCTTTCAAACAGTACAGAAATTGAAATAACTAGCAAAATGAAAGGGTTGTTCAGTCGATCCCCTCCATCTCCATGGGACCCAGTGCGGCCAGTGCCTCTTGCTCTTCCTGATGTGGCAACTTGAGTGACTCTACGTAACGGAGCTAGTCTTGCATGTGATCAACCATGATCTTGCTCGTCCCTCCAGTAGTTGGAAACTTTGCCATTTGGTGGTGCGTTGATGGCACTACTCGAAAGGCATTGAGCGTCGACCTTCCTAGAATTACGTTGTAGGGGAAGGGTAGGTCGACTAGCACATACTCGACAAGCATTGTCTTTTTTTAAGGCAGCGTTCCTAGCGAGGTGGGGAAAGACACCATTCCTCGGGGCACCACCTCCATTCCGCCAAAACCTTGCAACAAAGTCCTGACTGCCTCCATTTTCCCATCTCCCAATTCCATTTGATCCCATGTCGAGGCCATCGGCAAATTGACCAAGCTCCCATTATCTATCAAAACTTTCATCACCCCAAAGTTAGCCATATCAACCGTTACTACTAACGGGCAATCTAACTTACCAGTCTAAATAGCTTGTGGGCTCAGCTTCAGCAGGTCGGCTATCGAGAAGATAATTTCATCTGGCCACATTTCCTCTATCCAAAGCACATCCACAAACCCCACATAACAGTTTGCGTCGATCTTCCTGGTGACTCTTTTTCGTTCTTCGATGAAATCAGCGCCTACCGGTCCTCCCGATATCATGTGTATGATTCCCTTCCTGGGTTGGTTGTCCATTATCTGGGGATAGTCCAAAACCTACGACTTATCCAATGCCTTCTGCTTGTCCTTTCGGGGAGAGCGAGATCTATCCCGATTTACCTTGTCCTCTTCATCTTTTAAGCCCCCGACATATTCAGCGAGCTTGGCATTTTTTATCAACCTTTCTATTTCATCTTTGAGGCCTTTGCAATCCTCTGTGTCGTGTCCATTTTGTTTATGGTACTTGTAGTAGCGGGTCGATATCCTAGTTGCTGGAGAATCTTTCATCTTCCTTTGCTCTTTTAGCCAACCTTTCCTCTTCGTTGTCCCATACACTGTCATGATATTAGCGTTTATGGGAGTGTACCGACTTGGCTATGAATTCATGTACCTTCTGCTCCTGTTCCTGTTGTGACCTTGTGCGTCTCTTCCTCTTTCTCTGACCCTGGGGGCATGGACAATAGATTTGGCCGCCATCATCTCCTCGCGGTGCACCACCTGATGATCTCGATGTGCTAGTTTGTTGATCTCTTTGATCATCTTGGGCTTTTCCTTGAGCAAATCCTCACTAAAAGATTGGTTCCTTGTCGCGTAGAAAATGATGTTGGCGACCATTTCACCCTTAGGGTCGTGTATCTTTAGTTACTTCGCATTGAACCGCCTCATGAAGTTCTTTAAGGTCTCCTTGTCCCCTTGTTTCACTGAGTATAGGTGCGAATGATCCATCACCATCCTTGATTGACTCAAAAAATGATTCTTGAACTTCTGTCTTAGTTCTTCGTAGCTGGTGATCGTCCCCGCGTGGAGCTTGGAAAACTAGTCCAATGCTACACCAGTTAGTGCGGTGGCAAAAATTCGTGTATGCACAATCTCACTAAAACCGTGCAAGTTGAGCAAGCCATCCAAGAAGAAGATGTGCTCATTCAGATCTTGCTTCCCATCGTATGTTTTCATGGTGGGAATTTTCTCACCATGTCCCAAAATTTCTGCCTCTACTCTGCATAGAAAGGAGTGCTCCTCCGTGGCTTCCCCAACAATGACATCCTAATTTCAACCTCGTTTCTCTCATTGTTCAATCTATCCAATTTCCTCGCGATCTCTGCTTGCTCCATCCTTGAGTCATTATTTCGACTAACCTCGTGTCTTGCCACGTTGTGATGCCTTATGGACTGCATCTCGACTGATCCCAACCTTGCACTTCGATCATCCATATGTGCCATATCATCGGCCTCATTGACGGGGCGCCTAGTAGCAGAGGCTAGTTCCCGTGGAATTCCCCTCGGGCCCTCGTGTGGCGGTGGTGGCACTTGCTGCTGTGGAGCGGGCAAAGCCACGGCCACCGTCGTGTGAATCATGGCCACAATTTCATCCCTGAATACAGTCGGCAACCTCACAGTCGTATTCGCCATTGTTGTTTCAATGTTTAGCTCAGGTTGAGCTTCTGTCCCCGACCTTGGCTGATCATGTTGGACTGGTGGTGGAGGCACCCTCTCAGTTGGGATTGATGACGCCCTCACCCTCAGAGCCGGTAGGGGGCCTGCCATGTAGTGCATCTCAAAATTGTTACTCTCTGCTGCCCTGCTGTGGATCGGGTTACCCTAAACATCCTGCCGAACTTATTCAGAACTTAATTCCAGTATTGTATTGTTCTTGATGTCGAGCATGCGTCTTTATAGGATTTGATCGTCCTTGAACCATGGCGTGATAGACACGAGTTGGTGAATGCTCTCATTTCACTTGGATAACTCCAAAATCTTCTTTGGTGTTATCTTCATAAGATCTTCAGCTCTTATTTTCAAGATTCTTTGAATATCTTCGACTTTATCCCTTTGTTCCAAGTAATGATCTGCACGGTCCTTAATTCCCTAAAATAATCACAGATAACTACAATTCGTGGAACTAGATGAGTTTAAGAATAAAGGCAAAATAATATATTTAATATAATTAAATCGAACAGAACAGTGTTGAGTTCAGTGTTGTGCCAACATCTCTTACTAGAGTGTTGGACCAACACTTCCTGTCAACACTTGCACTTTCAATCTCCTCCTTTTTGCCTTTCTTCACAAAACTCCACCTGCTACCAATTTCTTTTAAGTACCTATATTTCAGAATATCAGAAAACCAACTTGTTCTAATTTGCACCCTCCCCGCTCCCCCCTTAATCTAAGAATGACGTACTGCAGAGTTGAGCCAACACAGTTGAGTTATGTGTTGTCCCAACGTTTTCATTTGTCATTTCAACACCTACAGTTAGTTCAGCAGTATACAACCAAGAAAACTAGAATAATAACAATGTGCAAAATATTGTTCAGATTACACCCCAGAAACAAAAGTAGAGAACATGCTCTCTATGCAAAATATGCATTGTTCAAAACGAACTTAAAGTACAAGAAACAAAAAAATTGGTGGCTAATCTCCCCATTTTTGTGAGGAAATCACCACCAACAGGTACTTCTTGATGGTGTCCATCTCCTTGATCTTCTCTTCCCTGTCTGTGATCTCCCTCCTTCTGTCAGCAACCATCCTATCATACCACTCCACCTTCTCTTCAATGAAAGTAGAGTTGACAGCCACAGAAGGGGTAGAATCATCCTCAACAATTGAGGCAGTGGCGAAGTTGTGCGCCTTCTTCTTCCCCTGATGAGCACCACTACTTTCTGGAGCATGTGGATCCTTCCATGGAAGATTAATGATTCTTTCTCCTCCAAAGTAGTTCTTGGTGATGGGCAGCTAACCTGTCTTTTCCACAAGGGTCTCACTTTCTCCCTTTTTGAAGCCTTGATCAGTGAGTATCTTGTAGATCAGAGAAGGGAAGGGCAAGATTGCATCCTTAAAGTGCGCAGCCTTAGCAATCATCCTAAAAATTCTTTCATCCATGTTCACTGAAAGTCCCTTATGCAGCTTGTATATCAGCACAACCATCTCATGAGTGGGGACTGTGGAGTTGGTTGAGGGTATCTAGTTGAATGAGGTAGCCTTTCACAGAAATGCGGTGAGGGAGGTCAGTCTAGTCACTTTCTGCTTGTTCTTCCACTTCTTCTCAAGTCCCCCAGTCAGATCATTCATCATGTTGTCATCATCAATCTCTATATCTGTCTCTTGTCCTCTAGGCATCCTCCAAGATTTATTAATCATTGAGGGATTGAACTTGTAGAACTTATCCCTCACATATACTCTCCCATACTTGGGGGACCCCTTAGCATGCACATACTTAACTTGGACAAATTATAGTAAAATTCTCTAACAAAAACAGGAACATAGGGGACTCCTCAAATGTTTATGGAGGTTCAGGCTCAGACTCCTAATCAGACTTCAATGTTGTGTCCCCGTCATCCTCAACTGGTATTGGATCAACATTCTGATCAGTGGGTGTTGGTCCAACATTCCCACCAGCCGATGTTGGCACAACATCAAGCCGAGTCTGGTCCTCGACATCCTCCTTTGTTTCTTTATCATCATCTTCTTCTTCTTGCTCAGAACCCTCCTCCGCATCCTCATCAGCAGAGTCATCTTCTTCAAAAGATGAAGATTCCTCTTCTTCAGCAGCATCATCATCTTCCTATGTTGGTCTGTCCTCAGAAAC
Source organism: Linaria vulgaris (assembly GCA_948329865.1). Taxonomy (NCBI): domain Eukaryota; kingdom Viridiplantae; phylum Streptophyta; class Magnoliopsida; order Lamiales; family Plantaginaceae; genus Linaria; species Linaria vulgaris. The sequence continues at coordinate 81,086,053 of OX415250.1, forward strand.
TTCCTTCTCAGCACCTTCTCAATCTTGTACATGTTCATCTTCCTTCTCCCCCTCAATTTCAGAAGGAGGAGCAGGTGGTTGACTCTCCTCAGGCTGCTCAGCCTCTGGAATCACCTATTCATCAGTCAGGGGAACCTCCTCAGAGATGGCTGGCGGTGAAATATCCTCTGTGGTGTCAAACTTCTCAGGAAGCGGTGTTGTGACCACATCCATGGGTTCGCATGCTGGCGCAACATCTTCAAGAACTGTTGTTGCCTCAGCACTGGTAGAGGCACCCTTATTTGACTTGACGTTCCTCCTGGTATTAACATGAGCCTTCTTTTTTGGTGGTTCAATGGTTACCACCGTGTTGCAAGTGCGGGTGCTTCTATGAGGTTGAACTCCCCCAGCCTCAGATGACATGACAGAAACAACGTTGGCAAGATCAGCGATTGTAAATTTCTTTCCCATTGTAGCCTACGTGGGTAAATAAGGTATGAAGAGAAAAGTTAGGGTTTAGTTCAATTTGCAGAAAGTAAGCTCAAGTAAGAAAATGAATAAGGAAATGAATAAGGAAAATGGAAATTAATAAGAGGTAATGCGCGGGTAAATAATGAGAACATGTGCCATTCCCGCCATGTTGAGTCAACACGTGTTGAACGTGATCGTGTTGGCATGACACGTGACTAGAGCAGTTATTGCGTATAACTTATGAGTCACAGTGTTGTGGTGAGTGTTGAGACAACATTCGCAGATCCAGTGTTGGCCCAACATTCGAATTCCACCTTCTTAACATCGAGTACTGAGCCAAGTGTCTGTGTGGTCAGGGTCTTACCAAGGTTTTCTTCACCTACCGGCATATGCAGAATCTAAGCAAGATGACTGGAACTTCAAGAGCTAGAAGGAAACATTCAAAATAGTAGTTTGCCTTAGATCTGAAACAAGAGTAGGAGTTGGATAACAGAAAAACACACATGGAAAAGTAAGGGGATTAACATCACAGAGATAATTAAGCTCCTATAGTTCAATAAGAAACAGACTTGTGTGTTACTGGCAGCTAATAACGCAGGAGATATGCTTGCATATGACATTCATTAATTGAAGAAAACCAAGAGATACTCCCCCTTAAGATCATAACAACACAGTAGGATAAGCACGCATAGAAGAAACTAGCGAAGATGAATGTTAGTCCAACATTTATGAGCACAGTGTTGTCCCAACACCACATATCAACAGTCACATACATAAACTCTTTAATCATTTCATTTTCAGACCTTATAAACAAAAATAACTTTCAAGTTAAGCACAGTGAGGTAGGAAGGATCATGTCTTCACTAAATCTAGGTAATAACATGACCCCTAATACCCAGTGTCAACATAATCAATGCAGATGCACAGGTAAGTACATAGGGCTGAATGCAGGCAGCTCAGGACCCCTACACCCCAGTTACCTAGCACATACTTGTTTACTGAGCATCAATAAGAAGATTTTAGCACAAGTGAGCAAATACACTGCATGAAAGGCAGTACATGACCCATGTCACCCCAGCATACTAGTTCACCATAATATTCCCCTCTACAAGCAAAACAACATAAATAAGTTACAACTGAATACAACATAGCTGTCAACTATGTGCACCCCATGTTCTTTATATTGTTTTGTGTGTCTATCACTTGAATAAAAAACAACTGAATACACCATAACAGTTGCCTCTGTGTACTCCAGCTTTTCTAAGTGAAGACACTACCTCAAGGCCAATAAAGTTTTAACAAAGAAATCAACAAGCATTTGTAAAGAGTAAGTTGTCTAATCATGATGACATGCAAGTGAGACTCCACATGGGTCAAGAATGTAGACAAACATGCATGGGATAACAAGAAAATCATAAGAACTAACCAAACAAACAAGAGAAAAATCTGGTTACATCACAATCAGTCACTGGTGTTAGCCAGTGATATTAAGGCAACACATGTATGTTCAGTGTGTTCACAACACGCTCATGCCGAGAGCCTTCCTCAAATTGAAGAATCTCTCATTGTCTAATTGTTTTGTAAACATGTCAGCCAAATGGTTGTTGGTTTCAATATGTTCAATTGTGATTATTTTATCTTCAACCAAATCTCTTAAGAAGTGATGTCTAATATCAACGTGTTTGGTTCTAGAATGCTGTACAGAATTTTTAGAGATACTAATAGCACTCGAGTCATCACAGAACATCAGCAGAGTATTACTAGTTAACCCATAATCACAAAGCATATGTTTCAACCATATCAGTTGGGTTACATAGCTGCCAGTTCAAATATACTCTGACTCAACAGCAGATAAAGAGACACAATTTTGTTTCTTACTGTACCAGGAAACCAAATTATTTTCTAGATAAAAACACCCCTATGGTGGATTTTTTATCATCTAAGTCCCCTATCCAGTCACTATCACTAAAGCCAATCAAGTTTGAATTTTCATAATGGGAGTACGAGATTCCTAACTCAGCAGTTCCAGAGATTTATCTTAATATTCTTTTTACAGCAGTTAAGTGAGATACCTTTGGTTCTGCCTGATACCTGGCACAGACAAACACTGAGTACATTATGTCTAGTCTGGTGGCTAGTAAGTACAAGAGGCTTCTAATCCTTGACCTGTAGAGTGTTGAGTCAACATCTTCATCAGCTACAGTCCTCTCAATCTTCACTGTAGTGGACATTGGTGTCTTGCATGACTTAGATTCCAGTAACCCAAACCTCTTCACCAAACTCCTGGCATACTTCTCTTGAAACAGAAACATCCATGTTTCCTTTTACTTCACTTGTAGTCCTAGGAAGAAGGTGAGCTCCCCTATCATACTCATTTCAAATATACCTGTCATAGTACTCATAAACTTGTTCACAAACTTGTCCAAGGTGGACTGGTTACAGGAGCCAAATACTATATCATCAACATAGATTTGAGCTATACAGACTTCTTTATTATTTTTCATGATAAACAGTGTCCTATCACCCTCACCCCTTGAAAAACCAGAACATAGTAAGAATTCAGTCAACCTCTCATACCAAGCTCTTGAAGCTTGTTTCAATCCATATAAGGCTTTTTCAAGTTTGTAGACATAGTCAGGGTGATGAGGGTCTATGAATCCCTTAGGTTTCTCAACAAAAGCTTATTTGTCTATATAGCCATTCAAGAATTCTCCCTTTACTTCCATTTGGTATAACTTGATCTTTAAGAAACATGCAATTGCAAGAAGTAGTCTAATAGATTCTATTCTGGCCACAAGAGCAAATGTTTCATCAAAATCAATCCATTGCACGTGAGTATACCCTTGGGTTACTAATATGGCCTTATTTCTCACTATCACACCATTCTCATTAGATTTAATTTTAAATAACCACTTAGTTCCAATTACATTAGCATGAGCAGGCCTAGGAACTAGTTTCTACACTTTATTTTTAGAGAATTGCATAAGTTCTTCATGCATAGCATTTATCCACTGAGAGTCTTTAAGAGCCTCATTAACATTCTTAGGTTCTACAGCAGAAACAAAGCAAGTAACAGAGTTACACACAGATGACATGCAAACACTAAGTTTAGCCATATTCTTATGGTTTACTCTTTCTTTGTTTCTGGTTCTTACACCTTCAGTAAGATTTCCTATAACCTGAGAAATATGATGATCTCTTAGTATTCTGGTAGGAGTGTCCCTTCTAACGTTTTCTCCAACAAATTCTTCAGTGTCAGAATCTGTGTGTTCTGGTGTTGGTCCAACATCAACATCAGCCGGTGTCAGCTCAACATCATCATTCCATGTGTCTTCTTGTCAATATCAGGTGTTAAGTCCACACAGTCTCCTGCTGGTGTTGGCATTACATCGCCAGTCTGGGGCAGTCCTAGTTGACCCTTAGTGATACCTGCAGAAACACCCTGATCATCAGACACAATATTTTCAGATTCTTAAATAGTATTTAATCTAGGATTAAACACTCTATAAGCACTGATATTCACAAAATAACCAACAAAAATGCACTTCTCACTTTTAGCATAAAACTTTCCTAATGGTTGTCTATCTTTCAAAATATAACACACACAACCTAACTCATGAAAATGGTTCAAGTTAGGCTTAACTTTCTTAACAATCTCACATGGTGTCATTGTTATGCCTGGTGTAAGTTAAACTCTATTTAAAATATAACATGCAGTACTAAGTGCTTCAGCCCCAAGTCTTTTAGTTATTTTTCTCGAGTTCATTATAACCCTAGCCATTTCTTATAAAGTTCAATTCTTCCTTTCAGCGACTCCAATTTGTTGGGGAGTGATAGGATCAGAGTATTCATGAGAGATCCCTCTAGAATCACACGGATCATCAAACTTTCTATTTTAAAATTCCCATACCATGATCTGATCTAATCCTAATTACACATGCATTGTAGAGCACTTTAATACTGTCAGCTAGTATCTTGAAAATCTCCACAACTTCAGATTTTTCCCTCAGGAATTTAACCCAAGTGTACCTAAAAAATTCATCAACAATTACATAAGCATACTTCTTACCACCAAGGCTACAAACCTCTATAGGACCCATCAGATCCATGTGCCATAATTCAAAGCATTTAGAGGTTCTAGAGATCTGACCTTCTACATGTATGGGTGCATGTGTAGTCTTAGTTTGTTTACCTTGCAAGCAGTCACCACAAACCAGTTTACTGGGACCCTGAAAGTTTAGGTATGCCCCTCACAGCTTCTAACTTGATGATCTTCTCCAGATTCCTGTAGTGGACATGTCCTAGCCTTTTGTGCCACACTACTGATTCATCAACCTTCACATGTAAGCATTGTGCATCCTCATCCACCAAGTAGCAGTTGTCTTTTGACATTTTCCTAACATAACACAATTGTTAGATTCATCTAACACATCACAGGAATACTTGTCAAATTTCACAATCAAATCATTATCACAAAGTTGACTCATGCTGATGAGATTAGCCTTTAGACCATCCACCAACAAAACCTCAGTAAGATGAGGGAAACCATCCACATTGAGAACCCCTTTCCCTATAATATTTCCTTTGCTTCCTCCACCATATGTAACAGTACCAGTGAACACAGGTACAAGTTCCATAAGGTTTGTGTTGTTACCTGTCATATGTCTAGAACAACCATTGTCAAAATACCAGTCATAAGTAAGAGTATGCGTAGCTGAGAACACAACAATACAAATAATTTTTATTTTAGGAGACCAAAGTCTATTCTTTTGAAAAATGTTGTTTAGTTCCCTGGTGTTGCTTTGGAATGTTGAGCCAACATTAGAGCGACCCAATGTTGTCCCAACACCCGATGGAACATTACTGTTATAGATATATTTTTCACAAAACTTTATGTACTTATGGTTGTATGGTTTTAAATGACCCGGCTGGAAAACATATTGGCACATATAGTTTACCTTCTTAGGTTGTTTAGAGTGACCATTATTTTTGTAAGAACCAGCCTTTACAAAACCAGGAATGACATTCTCATGTCTATCTGACCTTTCATGGTATCCTATACCTGTAGTCCCGTCATTTCCCACTTTCAGTGCTTCATCCAGCCTACGTGTGCTAGAGTTCCATTTAACAATGGTTATCTCTGTCTCTTCAAGCTTTATCTCTATCTTTTCAATTTTGCACTCTTTTCTGGTGAGGTTCTTCTCTAGTTCGGTTATAGTTTCAATCAAGAAAATGTTCTCTCTGATGAGCACTTTTTCTCTTTTTATTATTTTCTTTACTTCATCAAGCAAATCTATGTAGACAACTTTCAACTCATCAACCACCTTGTCTTGATCCATTTCCTCTTTAAGGAAGTATTCTTCATTTAAATCTACAGATCCACCAAAACATGCAAAGTTAGAATGTTCCTCAGATGCATTTATATCAGAAATAAGACATTGAGGGTTAACAATATAGTCATCATCCTCCTAGCGGTCGAAGTAGTGTTTCTGGTCCTCTGGTTCTGTCTGAGTGTTGCGCCAACATCCATTTGTCCCGATGTTGTCCTCACACTCTATTTAGTTGACTTGGGCAGACAGAGCTGCTGTGTGAACTTCTTCAGACACCTGTTCTTCTGGTAGCTTATCTAAACATGTATCATCATCTACCTTTGGTCCTCAATGTATTAGCACACTCATACGACATATGTCCAAAGCCTTTAAACTCAAAGCATTGAAGTTCTTTCATTTCTTTAGTGTCACTCCCAGTAGGCTTTTTGAAGGTAAACTTAACCATTTTACCAGGAAAACTCCTTCTTAGATTATGGGGCAATTTTAAACTCACTTCTTTACTTAACCAATAGTTCAGTAGTAAAGAAGTTCAATAAAACTCACTCCTAGTAGGCTTTTTGAAGGTATACTTAACCAATATAATACAAGAATTACTTCTACTTTTTCAGAACTTAATTCTAGTCTTGTTCTTGATGTCGAGCATTCCTCTTAATAGGATTTGATCGTCATTGAACCATAGCGTGATAGACACGAGTTGGTGATTGTTCTCATTTCACTTGGATAACCCCAAAATCTTCTTTGGTGTTATCTTCATAATATCTTCAGCTCTTATCTTCAAGATCCTTTGAATATCTTCGGCTTTATCCATTCGTTCCAAGTAATGATTTGCATGATCCTTAATTCCCAGAAATAATCACAGATAACTACAATTCGTGAAACTAGGTGAGTTTAAGAATAAAGGCAAAATAATATATTTAATATAATTAAATTGGGCAAAACAGTGTTGAGTTCAGTGTTGTGCCAACATCTCTATCCAGAATGTTGGACCAACACTTCCTGTCAACACTTGCACTTTCAGTATCCATGTCAAATATTTTACTCTATCCAAGTGTGCATCTGTCATGTGGTTAGCGGGTGCAATACGTAAAATAATGAAATTATATCAAGCCTTATATTCTGGCACAATTTTATTATAAAGGATAAAAGGATTAGTTGAATTCAGCTCGCCAACAATGGTGTCTAGGATAATCATGTCCCTCACTACCTCTTGTGACATAGCCGATTCTCGTTTTGTGTGCTTCCCTTCAGCAATTCTCTCTAGGTCTAACCTGTAGCGTTCATTGATAATCTTTACGGATATATGTACATTTTTCCCCTTAGTGAAAATTGTCCCGTTATTGGTGCAGTTGCATCTGTGAAGAATTCAATCACCCTAGTTTTTTTCCTCTTAGTGAAAATTGTCTCGTTATTGATGCAGTTGCGTCTATGAAGAATTCAATCACCCTAGTTTTTTTAACTTCTCCTGGTTGTTTAGCAAACATCGTCCACCCCATATCTTTGGTTTTGTCGTGTAAAATGTCAAAACCTCTCTCACCGAAGAATGATATCTTCATGAGTTTTTTCTTCTTTGTCGGTGCGTCACCCTTGGTCTTTTTCATGCTTGATGGGGCGCGTGGAGATGATGGTGGTGATTCCTCCTTATCGGAACTTGAAGCATTCCTAAAGCGTTTGTTGGTATTTTTTTGCAGTGTCATGGTGTTTTGAGCAAGTGGAATAAGTGTGGAGGAGAAGATAGAACAATAATGAAGAAGAACAACTTGGGATTGTAACTTATGTAGGAGAATAATGACTTAAATTTTAAATTTACACATATAAATAGTATAGTAATACATATAGGTATAGATGGACTGCGATTCCATCACATAGGTAAATTCAAAACTAAGGAAACATTCCCTCACAAAGTAAATATAATTAGCCCACATGCTAATGTATGAAATCCTGGAATAATAGATGAAAGGTACTAAATAAGTAAGGAAGCTAATTCCCATGTCATCAGTGTATAGAAAACGTGTTGGCTTGGCATGCTATCGGCGCATCGCGCGCCCATTTCTCATGAGGCGTGCGATCCAACCGCCATCGAAATTTGCTCTCTACATTTCCTAGTAGGTTCTACAATCACATTACGAAAATTCTACGACGCCCAAAATTTTCCTGAGGCAGGCGCGATCTGTGCTATATGTGCCACTTCGCGCCACCCCCTGTTTGGAAAAGCTACAACTGTCAAAATTTTGTTAGAAATTTGACTCATTTTTGTCTTGTATAATTCAAACTTTCTCATGCTCGTTCCCAAATTCGCCCTACAAAACAATCAAAATTGAAAAATAAAATAACGTTAAAATAAATAACTCAAAAACTATAAAAATTTTGGGTTACCTCTCAAACAACGCTTAGTTTTTATGTCGTCTAGCTAGATGCTAATAATTCTAAGGTGTCTCAATCTCTCCATTATGGTTAAATGGACGTGCCAAATTTTCTCATGTAACTAGTTTCTTGATTGATGGTTTCTTTGGATAAACCTTTTTTCGACCTTAAACTAACATGTTCATTGTCAACTTTCACAGTGACAGTTCCCTCTCCTACATCAATCAAGGCATTAGCAGTCGCTATGAATGGTCTTCCAGGATTCGATGAAAACTAATACTTTTCACTCATGTTAATAACCACAAAACTAGACGAAAAAAGTAAACTTATCAATCTTAACTATAACATCTTCTACTACCCCCTTAGGATAATTAATACTCTTACCGGTAAGTTGAATTGTTAGATCAGTTACTCGTAAAGTAGGTAATTTCAGAGAGTGCTCAAGAAAATTATCATCAATGGTGCAAGGTATAGTAAAACTCCATGGATCTTTAAGCTTTGTTGGTAGTCCTTCAATTGCTTGAAATGTAAAGACTTTGTGAATCCTTATCTCATCCATTTTTCTCTTGACTAATCTCGTGTCTCCCAAATACTTAACATATTCCGATACTTGTCTCACTGCTTCTTCAAGTGTCATTGATCCCGGTAGATTTTTAAAAACCACGACAAATTATTCCACGTGATGAATTTTCGAAGGATATGGAATTGATGGATAGTTCTCTTTACTCACTGGCTCCGAAACTTTGCTCAAAATATCTTTCTAATTCGAGACCATGTTCACTTGTTCCCTCAAATTTGTCTACGCATTGTTACCCAGGGTTCTAGTAGGCCGAGTACTTAACTGAATTGTAATTCGACCTAGTTGTTTCTCAATGTTCCTCAATGATTCGTCGGTGATCTGACGCCTCACCTCTATTTGCCCCATTCTTGCATCAGTCTTCGTCATATAATTATATAATGCTTCCTCAAGATTTTCTTTCTTCTCAGTTGGTTGAAATCCCACTGGCTTCTAAACTTCTCCTTGTTGGTGAGTTTGTTGCCCTCCCCAAGAAAAATCACGGTGATTTCTTGTTCCTGGATTGTAACGATTTGAGTATTGATTTGCCTTGATAATTACCAGCATAGTTGATTTCTTCTTGCAAGACTGAATTTACTCCTTTACATTCATTGATTGGGTGATTTTCCCCACAATTTTTGCATACCATGATTGGTGAGTTCCCGTTCATATGCTTCAATTTGGTGTTGATGGCGTCCACTTGTGTGGATAGTTGAGTAATAGTGTCGATCTCGTGAACCCCCATCATTCTATTTCTTGGACCTCGATTATTATTCCACTTTGAGATTGTTGATGCAATCGTCTGTAATAGAGCAAATGCATCCTCGTCGGTCATGACTCCTCCTCTTGAACTAATGTTTAGTGTATTTTTGCATATTGTGTTCAATCCATGGTAAAATTGTTGGAGTAGCACCTCGTTTGTGAAGCTGTGTTGTGGACACTGCTTCGTTATACATTTGAATCATTCCCATGCTTCAGAAAATGATTCTGCATCCACTTGTCAAAAATTAATATCTCACTTCTCATCTTCGCTGTCTTTGCTAGTGGGAAAAATTGTTGTAAGAATAGTAGCGTCATCTGCTCCCATTGTGTGATTCTATCATTTGGTAGTTCATTTAGCCACCGCTTAGCTCCTCCATTCAAAGAAAATGGAAATGACTTCAGCTTTGCTGAATCAGATATGAGTTGAAATACTTTACACGTCTCAATAAAGTCTTTGAGATGTGTCATTGGATCTTCAGTAATTCCTCCCCCGACTCGATTTTGGCCGATCATAGAGAATATGGATGACTTGATTGGTTCATGATCTTCAGTTGTAACAATACATGATCTAGTGCCTTCAAGTGTTTGCAAGATTTCTTGTCTTGTGGGTCGGATAAAATATCCTCCTCCCAAGTGTTGACCATTGTTTCCTTCAGTTTGTTGTTCCTATGGTGTTTCTCTTGGTGGCATTGCCCTATCATCAGTATTTAACATGCTTTGTGCTTCTTTTTGTTATGTATGCATGTTCATTCTATCTCATGGCCAGATAGTAATGGTGTCACGGTGTCTCTATGCGTCATGCACTAATGGTACCTGGAATACTAATGCAGAAGTAAGTGTTTCTCACAGAACAACAATATTAGAAATTTTCGACATAACCAAAAACTTGATGCATAATTTAACTATGTGTTATTATTCAATCACACACGTTCGCAATTATACGTTCAAGTAATAATAAAATGAAAAGTACAGATACTACCCAGGTATCTAATCGCAAGAGAGGGATATTTGTAATTTAACAATTATATTGTTGCACGCTAGATGAATTGGTTTTCGTTTTTATCATTGAATAAATAAAGACAAAGAAATATAAATTAACTAACTAACAACTAAAGATCTAAAATAGAATGATGGAGGAAGATTAACTTCTGATTAACTAAAGATTGCAGTTGGAAAGACTAGCTACTGATTAACTACTTATTAACACACAAATTTTGTGTTTTTTATGGTAGTTTTAAAAAAAAAATACAAAATGAGACCGACCGCGAGGTCTTAGGAGGTCTATCCAACGCGACTCTGTGGGACAAGTTTCGCAAAGGCATCTACAAGGTATGACAAGGTTCTTCTCTTGCTCCAAATTTCCTACCTTTTTGCTTATGTATTAACTATTAATCATACCTTTACAGCTGGTGGTACTCGGAGATGCCCTGGGGACGTACAAGGCGAGTCCTTCCATCACCGAAGCCTTTACTCGTGAATGCAACGTGTTGCTAGAGTCACTTAAGACCAATAGGAAAAAGACAGCTCGCATCAAGGCAAAGTTAGATAAGGGTGACTGCATGTGCAAGGCCATGAAAGACAATCGTGCTCAGGAGATGGATTAGCTGAAACGTATCCTAGGAAGAGAAGCGGCAAAAGTCTTGCATCTGACCAAGAAGTTAGACCGATCAACACATGAGGCTTACGATATTCAGGAAAAGATCTGCCATATTACTAACAACCGTGACAGGCTACTCCATCGTTTGAAAGATATGGAGGTGGAGCACCGAGCCAATATGTCCACAACTCGTCTTGAGGTGCTTTGAAATATGGAAGACCCGTCCCGGAGGAAAGACTCATTCTATGGGGAACTTTGGGGCATGGTGAGGGTAGGCTTTAAGAAGGCTTTGGAGGATACAAGGGCTCTACACAGATTTTCCCTAAATCTGGTCCTTCTAGACTTAGAGTTCTTTTCGATCCCTTACCGGTCTTTTCATGGTCCTCTTGTCCCTCAAGAGACTCATGTTGGTGCTCAGTCTATTGTCACGATGATGGACCTGGCTGATATGTCTAAGGATGAACATCGAAAGATGACCAGGGAGGGAAAACATCACTGGAGCCTTCCGATGATGAGGAGAGGCTCTAGGTAGCTTCTTGAATCGGGCATGTATGAGCCCTTGTTTTTCTTTTGAGAGTCGGGCGTCTGTTTGCCCTTATTTTATTGGGACCCTTTGTGAGGGACTAGTCCCCCCTGGTATTTTGTTAGCAGCCTAGCATGCGTATGAATATATGAAGTATTTTGAGTTACATTGGATTTCTTTCTACGTAGACTTTATTACATGAAAATAGTGCTTGCTTTTCTTTGACAATACAATCACATACTTGAGGAAAACACAAAGGTTCCCTACATAGTCAAAATGCAGACTTCTAACGTAGCCCAATATATCAAGGGCTCGTATTTTCTTCAACAGTGTATGAGTAGGACTTTCTTAAGTTAAGAGTGTTCCAAGCACGGGGGTATTCTCGGCCTTCCAAGTACTTGAGCATATAGGTAGCAGTTCTGAGGATCTTTGAGCTCTAGTAGGGGCCTTTCCACTTGGGCTCGAGTTTTCCTACATATCTCTAGGCCTCTATTATTTTCAAGACCAAATCACCTACCTGGAAGGCTTGGGATCGTACTCGCGTATTATAGTAGCGAGCCATGCGCGTCTTATATAACTCGGCTCGGGCTACTGCTCGATTTCTCTTTTCTTCGAGGAGATCTAGAGCAATGGCCAGGTTGGCATTGTTCCTTACTTCCTCATAATCTTGGACTCTACAACCTTTTTCCCAACTTTGAGGGGTACGACAACTTCAACCCCGTAGACCAGGCTAAATGGGGTTTCTCCAGTAGCAGATATCATAGTGGTACGGTAAGCCTACCTAATTTTGGGTACTTCTTCGACCTTTTTGTATCGTTATCTCTTGAGGTGAGCCTTGAGGATCTTTAGGAGGGATCGATTGGTAACTTCCACTTGCCCATTATCTAGGGGGTATCTCACAGATGCAAAGCGGTGCTTGAAGCCCCATCGGTAAGACCACTTCTAGAGGTACTCGTTTGTGAACTGTAACCCGTTGTCACTGACCAGATTTTAAAGGACTCCAAATCGACAGTGAATGTTATGCCACAAAATGTTGATAACGACTCCACTCCTGATCTTGGTCAGAGGCTCAGCCTCAACCCATTTTTTGAATTAGTCAATTGCTACCAACAAGTATTTATTTTGATCTTTATCGGGTACCAGAGTTCTTACTATATCGGTTCCCCACTTATCGAATAGGCAAGGAATGGCGTTGGGTTCCCAATGGGCTGTAGGTTGGGGCACCATCGGGTCACGAACTTGACATCTCTTGCATTTCCGAGAGTACTCTTCACAATCAGTGGCCGTAGTTGGCCAATAATATCCCTGCCAAAATATTTTTGTTGTAGTGCTTTACCACAACATTCCTTGTGGATCTCTTGTAGGATATGTTGAGCTTCGTGTTCATCTATGCCCAGAAGGTTGGACTGGGAAAAGAATCTCTGATAGAGTGCTCCTCTTCGGATGAAATATCGAGTCGCGCTCTTGCTCATGGCTTGATATCTATCACTGTTGTTCAAAAACACTTCGGGATTCTAGAAGAACTCCACGATGTCACTCATCCATCTCCTCTCGACCGGGGCAATAATTAGAGTACTTTCCACGCTGATCTGATGCTTGGACTTCCGATTCGTGAGGAACGTGATTTTTTGTGTGTTCACAATGAGGGGCCTACTTCACTTTGAGCTCTTAGAAGGCAACTTTGTCGGCCAAGAAGACGTCGGGATATTTTTTCATTTCTTCGCGGGCCTCGTAAGCTCCATTTATCTGTTGTACCATGAGTTAGAAGTCACTGTGGACTAGGATTCTGCATATGACTCTTTCACGGGCTAGCCGCATTTCAATGAGGAGGGCTTCGTACGTGACCTCATTAATGGACAAAATGTAGTCCAATAAGACGACAAATCTAGGATTTCTTCTCATTCTCGTTCGTCGTCCTTCCGAAATACTATTTCGGCCCCTCCGTGGGAGCATGTGGAGGAGCCATCTACAAAGACGTGCCAAAGGGGCTCTGTATCCTCATCTTCCGAACCTTCATACATTTGAACGATGAAATATGCTAGGACCTGGGCCTTGATCGCGGGTCTGGGGGCATAGGTGATGTCAAACTCCCCTAGTTCCATAACTCATTTTACCATCTGGCCCGATGCCTCAGGATGGTTAAGTACAGTGCGCTAGGGGTGCTGCGTGAGCACGGTGATTGGATGCGCCTAGAAGGTAGGTTTGGAGCTATCGAGCAGGGGTAATGAGCACTAAGTCGACCTTTTACATCTACGTGTAGCGAGTCTTGACATATTGTAGAGTCTTACTCACGTAGTAGATAGGCAAGTGTCCCCTCCCTTTGGCTCGGACTAGTACAACACTGACAGACTCATTGCTCACCGCTAGGTACAAGAATAGTAATTTCTTCTGGTACTGGTTTCGCTAGGAGTAGGGGTTTTGTAAGGTATTCTTTGAGTTTTTTGTCGACTTCCTTGCATCGATCATCCCACTAGAAGTCCTTCATGTTACAGAGTATTTTGAAGGTTGAGGGGGCCTTTTCGTGAAACGGGAGTTAAACCGACTTAGAGAGGCCGTTCTTCTAGTTAGCTTGATGATGGCTTGAGCTTTTTAGAATTGACTTCTATTCCTTTTTTAGTCACGAGGTAGCCCAAGAACTTCCCACCTCAGATTATGAAAGAGTATTTTTGAGGATTAATCTTCATCCCAAATCATTCCATGATTTCAAAGGCTCAAATGAGATCGTACGCGTGATTCTCTGTGTTTTTACTTTTGACGATCATGTCTTTGATGTAAACTTCCATGGTGTCCCCTATGACTCCTTCAAATGTGACGTTGACTAGCCTCTAGTATGTTGCCCCAACATTCTTGAGCCCAAACAACATGACGAGGTAACAAAAGTTCTCACGTCTGTGATGAAACCGGTCTTCTCTTGGTCCATGGTGACCATGAGAATCTAGATGTATTCTTGGTCCCCGTCCATGGTAGAAATTAAGGCACACCTTGCGGTATAATCTACGAGTTGGTCGATGCTCCATAAAGGATAGCAATCCATGGTGCAGGCTTCATTGAGGTTGGTGAAGTCCACGCACATGTGGCACCTTCCTCTAGTCTTAGGTATGAGGACAACGCTTGCCAGCTATTCCGAGTATCGTACTTCTCTAATTTTCTTGAGATTGAGGCGTCGTTGTACCTCGAATCGTATTATCTTATTTCTTTTGGGGCCCATGGTTCGCTTTTTCTGTTGTACCGATTTAGCGATCAAATAGATGTTGAGCTCGTGTTGACATATTTTTGGCTGATCCTGAGAGAGGGTCGTCTTCCCAGGTGAAAACATGCTATAATTGTTTTAAAGTATTGGTGATTACCTTTTCCACATTTTCTTCGATGTTGGTACATAACCCCACGACCTTCCCTCTGCCATCTTCCACAAGCTCTATCATCTTGAGCTCTTTTGCTAGCTGGACCATACTCTTCGATCCGAGGTTTCTTGATCGCGAGCCCTGGGGATGCTTCTCTGAGTTTGACGGGTAAGGCATTCATGCAACATTCCCGAGCCTGGGATCGGTCGCCCTTGACTTCCTCGATTCCTGAGGCAATCGGGAACTGTACTTTTAGATGCAACATGGAGGAAATGGCCTCGAACGCCCGGAGGGACGGTCGATCACATATGGTGTTGTAAGTCTTGGATGGGGCAATGACTACCCATAATTTGATTGCCTCGATGCGCCTCATGGCGCCGCCTCCCCATGACATGGATAGCGTAATCGTTCTGATCGTTTGGCAATATTCTCCAAAGAATCTTACTAGTGGGACCTCCAAGGGTTCCATCGATTCTTCTGTTAATCCGAGGGCAAGATAGGCGAGAATGAAAAGAACGTCCACCGTTACTCGTATCTATCAAGATTCTTATCATTTTGATGTCTATCACCATTGCTTGGATTACCAGCGAGTCCTCATGAGGGTAGACGATGCCTTGCAAGTTTGCTGGTCCGAAGGTGATCATGGGTGAAGCTTGCTTTCGAGCGGCATACACCTCTAGTCTTTGGTCCACCTTCTGAGCTACTAAGTAGATGGACTCCTTATTCGATCATTTTTACGGCCTTTCTAGTGGGCATATTATCACGATATGTGCGAGGGGCAGGCGATGTCCTTGCTTTGACGCGGTACTTGGGGGAAGTGCGATACTTGTTCTCGAATGGCTCCAAACGGGGTCTTTTGTCAATCCTCATGTCATCCTTTTCACGACATCTTTTCTCTTGAGAATGGTCGGCATAGCCTTGCCTATTGTCGAGTATCATGTATTTCTCTAGGAATCCCAAACTTATGAGCCGTCTGATCTTGATTTTGATATGGATGCACTCATCGGTGATATGCCCATAGGTTTGGTGACATACACAGTATTTTCCTGAGGTGGTTGGAGAAGTCGCCAGTTTGAAGCCCGTACACCAGTGTGTCTGACAACATCCGTGGGTTGACGTAGGGAAAATCGATGACATTGTTGGAGAATCTTCTCATATAGTCTCGGAGGGGCTCTTTTTTGGCTTCTTTGATGTTGAACAGGTACCCTGCGTAATTGAGGAAATGAAGATTGCACGCAATTTACCTTACGAATATTTGGGTTAGCTCCTCGAAGCTATAGATGGATCATGTGGGCGATTGGGAAAACTAGGTATGCGCCCGTCTTGTGAGGGTAGTGCGGAATATCCAATACAGAGCATGGTCGGGTGCAGACACCAAGTCCATGTGTGCCATGTATTGACTAATATGATCATGGGGATCGTTGTTTTACTTCTCGCCAATGTAGGTAGGCAGCCCCGCTAGTTTCATCTCGAGGGGAATTTGGGCCTAAGAAATGTGCAGGGCGAAAGGGAACGACTCGACCCCTTCTAGTTGGCGTGGTCGCCGAGTGTGTTCCAAGAGTCCATTCTCCATCCCTAGGATTCCTCACACTACTGCTCAAATTTTCCCTCGTGGGAGGTTTTAATTATATTTTAGGATATGCATCATCAAAAATGATAAAGCTTGCACAAGCGCCTAGATCAAGCCAACATGACTATTTACTTCGCTCATAACCTGCATCCTCAATAATAGCCACATCTCCAACATATTTCACTATCAAGACCAAAATCATAGCTTTAAGCACTTGATGGCTACTGTGCCACTTGTTAAGAGTGGTGTCCCAACTCTTTTGACATGCTTAGTCAAGGCCGCTTGAACTTGCTGCACAGTTTTGATCCTGCTCGTGCTTTGGCGACATCCTCCACTGTTCCTCAAGCGCCCGTTATGCAAGACGGTTTCCCTCTTCGACATAAAGAGCCTTTTGGCATCAAGACTGAAGTATAGTTTTGACCTATTATGGTTTCAACATATTTTAGAACAATTTCGGAAATGAAGTTAGGGCTTTTCGACTGTATATGTTTGCTAGGCGCTCATCTGCTCCAACTACCTAACAAATTGGGGGACTTATGTTGTGCGATAATTTGGTGCTAATATAACGACCAATTATGACAACTGGATAACACAATGAAACAGACAACTCGACAAGATTTAGTGGCCCAAATCAGTCATGTCAGTTCAGCCCACCAACTGGTCGACGAACAATCACTTTGGCCGTGAAGAACCTCTGTGGCCACGAACAATCTCTTTTGGTTGCGAACAATCTCTTTGGGGGCTCATCCCATACAAGTCCCATCATATAGCCTATAAATAGCCCCTCTAGTCATCATTAAAGGTTCAAATTTTCTCAAAGCTCTCAAACCACGAACTATCTCTTCGTGAACGATCTCCTCGGGAACGACTTCTTCGCGAATGATCTCTTCACAAACGATCTCTTCACGAACAAACTCTTCCCCGACCGAACTGGGCTCATCACCGAAGTGATTAGCTTACCAATAGAAAGCCCCTTAGTCAAAGCCCATCGAGTCTAGTTTCAAGATCAACATAAGTTTGTCAATCGAACCTCTAGCGAAAGTTTTATGAGCAGAATCGTGAAGTCGTGCAATGCTAGGCATCTAGGACATCAACTGCTAACCGATGTGCAAAGGCCTAACCTCAGAAAGTCCGACTTTCACCCGCAACTACGATTGACAACCATAGAATAACAATGAACTACGTTTGGTTTGATTCTGTAAACGAAAGGCGTAAGCAGCTTGGCTTTGTCCCAAGTTCAGTCCGAAATCATCAAACTTTAATCTACATCAGTCGCTTTCTACCTCACCTAGCGGATACATTCGACTTACTTAACTACTTTCTATTTACATTGTATTTAAGCTATAACTTGTTTCTAATCTAGCCCGTCAACAGGCACCAACTACCTTAGGCATTCATGCCTATGGAAGGCCCGCCCCAACCTTGTTCATGTGTCTTGTTTTGGAGTGCAGGTTTTCCAATCTCAGAACTAGCTTGGGACCAATAAGCAGCTTGAATTAATCTGGCGTAGAGTGATTAATCAGCAAACAAAATCAACCCGCATCAATGCGTGGTATAAAATGTGTATATGTGTCTTGTATTTACAATATTATACAAAACATAAAGTAAATACTACACTTCAACTTTAAATGACAGTAAAGTAGATATTGGTGATATTAGGAATATCTTAATCGCTAGATTTAAAAATATATAAAAAATAAATGAGATGTGCGTCTGAATCTGATACATAAATACCATGACACTATATTACATATTTTTTTTATAAGAGGGTAATTTGCCCATTATTTAACTTAATAAATATTGGTATTTTGCCAAAAGTCTATAATATTGGAAGAAAGAGAAAAAGAAATCGACCGAAAGATAGACAAGAGACAGGTGAATTATGAGCATAATAACAATAATAATCAGTCCTTTTTTCCTATGGAAAAGATAAGTATGGGCTCTTCTGCTCGAACAGCTAATAATATAAAAGGAAAAGCAGATTGTAAGGGTTTTTTTTTTCTTAAAATATAAGTAACAAATTCTAAGGTTGTGAAAACTGACAAGGATCTCTTTTTAACCGTTCCTTTGTTCAGAATTCAGACATAGCCACATAGGGTTTGCCAATTTTTGATTATTGGGCCAAAGTTATTTTGGGCTTAAATTCTCAAATAGCTTTCCAACTCATGTTTCAACCCACCAAAATTAAGAACTTTGGTGGAAAGGGGATCCAACAAGGCCCTAATGTTTTTTTCATATCAATTTCTTTTTTCTTTTTTTGGCTAACTTTTGAAGTTAGCTAGGCTTTGCTAAATGCCGAGTATTTTATATTTCTTATTGGACTCAATTCATTTCAGTACAAACTTCGTTAGGGAAAAAAAAGAAGGTAGGTTGATTGCAAGTATTTTGCAATCATTCGATGTTGGTCATACTAAACTTTAATGAAGTCTATTTGCATTGTAATACTACGTTAATTAAAATTTAAAGAAGTATGTTTATAAATATTTATTTGTAAAAAGATTTTAATTATTAAACTAAACTTAATTGTCATTCATTGTCCGGCAGTCATTTTAATCGAGGAATTTCAAAGTCAATACCTCAAATAGCTATACCCTCTGTAATACTGAAGACTGATATTGAGAAAACGCTGATTTCGTGGTGACCCCGAACTCCAACCTGACTTAAATTTTTATCAACATACTTTTCTTCTCCCACCTTAAAGTCATAAGTCACCTTTATTGCAGCATATTATTTATGATCAATTCTGTAAGCTTGTTCTTGGACAATTTTAGACTGTGGAACTGGACTCCCACTTACTAGCTAAAAGAGACATGCAATAATATATTAAGGTCGAAAGTAATTCTTAATGGGTGTTCAAATGCATTGAACGGTCATCATTATCATACTTTATTGACAATAAAGGTGCTGATCACCATTCTTTATTCACTAATTTATCAACACAAATTAAAGATTGGTTCAATATTAAATAAACTAATTATATATGAAAACCATATTACGTGTCTAATTTCCAGAAACCAACAAAAAATAGAGCAGCAGTTCCCAGGTGCGGCGTTCGGCGGGAAAAAAAACTATTTTATTTAATTTGTACAACCACTGAAACAGACTCCTCTATATTAAACAATATCTTTAGACTAAGTTACAAATTCTTTAATTAAACCAGTAACAAACTATACCCCTTGAATAATTTCCAAAATTGGTGACGCAAAAAAGAAAAATAAAATAAAATAAAGTAGCTCCTTCCCCTTCAATCTGACTCACATAGATAAACCGGTCTAAGGCTAGCTCTTAAAAATCTTATAAAGAAATTGAAAATATATCCCCACATTGCATAAGCCATTAATAATTGTCTCCTTAGAACCATACAAACAGTCTTCTTATGTTCCCCATTCATGCCCATATAAGTCTTACTCAATCAGTCCCACTCTGTTGCAAAAAAAGAAAAAAACTTTCACCAATATCTAGTTTGCTCGTGTGCGTGATCAATTAATTGTCTTTTTTAGTTTGTTTTCCAATTATTATTAATTAATAGTAATAGAAATGGCTAGTAATGGGAGTACTAGTGGGTCACCATGCGGTGCATGCAAGTTTCTACGGCGGAAGTGTGCGGCAGAGTGTATATTTGCGCCGTATTTTTGTTCGGAGCAAGGTCCGGCGAGATTTGCGGCCATTCATAAGGTGTTCGGAGCTAGCAATGTTTCTAAACTCTTGTTGCACGTGCCCGTGCCTGATCGATGCGAGGCGGTAGTCACCATTGCTTATGAAGCTCAAGCTAGGATCCGTGACCCCGTTTATGGTTGCGTTGCTCATATTTTCGCCCTACAACAACAGGTAGTAATTAAGCATCTTGTTTATATCAGTATTGCTCATTTTTCTTCCACTGAATTGTAAATATCGTGACATGCATTTTTCAAAGTCTCACATAATTCCTAAGTAAACTATGAATATGTAATATTCCAGTGATACGTACAAATGTTGATACAAATTTGTTTTTCTTTGATTGATTCTTAATTATATAAGTTGATGGAATTTGGTGTAGGTAACATATCTACAAACGCAGCTGATGCAAATGAAAGCCCAGATGGCACAAAACCTAATGGATAACTCATCAAGAAACAAAGCAGAACATCAATGGCCAACAGGAATATTGGGATCATCATCATTACCATTTCAAAATAATTTTCCAAACTACAGTACCAATAATAATAATAATAATTATAGTTCCATTTCACCACAGAGTTCACTTGACTCTATTGATCAGAACCACCACCATGGTCACGATTTTATGAGTGGCATGCAAGACATACAGAGCAGATCAGACGATATCCTCTCGTTTCAACCATATGCCAAAAAGAATCGACCTTCACCTTCCCAGACTGCTGACTTGAGTGAGCTTCAAGCACTGGCTTTCCGAATGATGAAAGATGAAAATTAACTGATTATTAATTTATATATGTTGCTTAATTAACTTTTTGTTTCGAATATTCTGATCATTATTAGTCTTGGTTTTTATTTGGTGTTGATCATGTATATAAAGGCAGATAAGGACTGATCAGAATTATATATCTATGAAGAGAGAGTAGTTATTTTGAAATGAGACGTTCTAGTTCTATCCAATGTGATAAAAGGGAAATTTAAACAGGCTTATTAGATCTATGAAGGCGAAAAAATTATTAGTCTTTAAGTACTAGTGTCCTCGTAACGAAATCAAATTTCCTCATATTTGTGCAAATCTTAGTCTTTAAGACATCGCTAAAATTGCCAACAAAATTGTTGTGGTCTCCAAACCCTACCTCCATGCCATTACGTAACTAATTTACCCTCAAAGTCTGGCCATACGCATCCTTAATTAAAAGGTATTAATTGTTCTTAATTAAGGGCAACTTCACCTCAATTGATGAGTGAAATAGCTTTTCCTTCAACCCAATTCATACTCTAAAAGACAAAAACCAATTTCCGTAAAGTATATATAAGACGAATTATTAAAATTGCCCGTTATCTTTTTTCAAATAGTTATTCTGCCTCATTTTTTCGGACCTTGTTTAAATGCCATATATGTTTCAATTTTTTTGTTAAAAATGCCTCGGCCCTTATTCTGACAAAAATTGCCTACGTGGAAGTACAAATTGCACTTGCACCCTAAAATAAATTACACTTAGGTCTCCAAAATATTTTGAGGTGCAAAGTGCAATTTTTTTCAGGGAGCAAAGTACAATTTTGTACTGTCACATAGATAATTGTGGCTCGAATAAGGGTCGAGGATATTTTTAGTAGACTTTTAAAAGATATGCGGCATAAAAACAAGGACCGAAAAAATAGGGTAGAATAACTTTTTGAAAAAAGATAAAGGACAAATTTAATAATTCGTCCTAAAGTATACAAGAAGCGATATGACCTATCCCACTTTGTGCTAACAAGAACCTCAGTCTTCAACGTAACTTCATAACTATACATGACTTCTTAATTACCACACCAGTTGGTGTTTAATTTTAAACTTAAACTCGACAACCTTGTTGATTGGGGAATTTTAGGAATGACCCAATATTAATATTGGGCCGGCCCAAGAAGGAAGGCCCAATGAAATAGTATGTCGAACATTAAAAATTCGATGTTAATCGAGCATCGAACGACCTCGATTCGATCTAAGTGATCGATCGAACCGTCCCAATTCGATGCGCATCTCCCAGCTGCCACAGGGGCCCACGAGTTGGGGTCTATAAATACCCCGTCTCTCGGCTTTCTCGAGATTATTTATTCAACACTCATCACATTCTCACATACATCGAATCTACCGATTTGATACACTTTTGGTTCGATCCACCACCCAATTAGATGTCGGACCTGATTCGATCCAAAGTAACATCGAGCCAAGTTCATTCGATACACATCAATTCGATAGACAACAATTCGATACACATCATATTCGACATAGAGCAACATCGAATGACCTCAATTCGATACACTTATAGATCGAAGGACCTCGATTTGATATTGGGCCACTCAGCACTCGCTATATCGAACATACCTGATTCGATACAGCCTAGATCGAATTCCCTCAATTCGATACACTTCAAATTCGATATAGGCCAATTCGAGATACCTTGTATCGAACCCACCCGATTCCATCATCGTCAGATTCGACCTATCATGGACGTTTAGAAATAAATGAATTACGCTCGGCTTGATTCCTTCAATGGGATACGTAGGTAGCTTGGTTTTCTCCCAAGTTCAGTCCGAAATCAATAGCACCCGAACCCTTATGCCGTGATGCTTGGAGTGCTGGCGTGTAAAGGATAAAGTTGATTCTAACACAACAATGAATCAGTCTGTTGTGGAGTGTCTTTCCAACTTGCCAATTCAGCAGACGAAAACACCCCCAAATAGCGGCGCCGTCTGTGGGAACACGCTACATGTACTCAGATATAGGCTCGCAATCTCAAAGTAAATCCTAGCTATATCGAGATTGCTAGAATAAGTACATAGTCAACAACATGAAACTCGGCACCAAACGAACAAGAAGCGGTGCTAATGGTAGTAATGAAATCCACATAACTACAAAGGAAACCCACATCGTCGAAAGAAAGATTAGGGAGTCTTCAATTTGAATCCTATACGTTAATTATTTACGTTTTTATTTAATACTAACAGATTTCCAAGAAAGCATATACCTTATCTTGTTACAGGCAACGACTAAGAGGAGCTTCCTCTACAGGGACAAATAACTGCAATTCGAACAGTGTCACGAAGAATCGTACCCGTATGAGGTATCAAAGAATCTTACCCTTATGAGGTATCAAAGAATCTTACCCTTTTGAGGTATCAAAGAATTTCACCCGTATGAGGTATCAAAGAATCTTACCCGTAGGAGGTATCGAAGAATCTTACCAGTAGGAGGTATCGAAGAATCTTACCCTTATGAGGTATCAAAGAATATCGAAGAATCTTACCCTTATTAGGTATCGAAGAATCTTACCCGTATGATGTATCAAAGAATCTTACCCGTAGGAGGTATCGAAGAATCTTACCCGTAGGAGGTATCGAAGAATCTTACCCTTATGAGGTATCAAATAATATCTAAGAATCTTACCCGTATGAGGTATCAAAGAATCTTACTCGTATGAGGCATCAAAGAACAACCGTATGAGGTATTGAAGAATCTTACCCATACGAGGTATCGAAGAATCTTACCCATAGGAGGCATCGAAGAATCTTACATGTATGAGGTATCGAAGAATCTTACATGTATGAGGTATCTAAGAATCTTACCCGTAAATGATGCTAGAAACCCAAATGAGGAATCAAGGGGGTCAGCAACAAGTTCGCGCCTCATGCACAACACAAGCGTCATGACAGAGGCACGTTTAGCCCAAAGCGGTCGAACTCAAAAATTCACCCTTCATGCACAACATAAGCATCATGACGGAGGTACGTTTGGCCCAAAGCGGTCGAACGCAAAAAATCACCCCTCGTGCATAGCATAAGCGTCATGACGGGGGTATGTTTGGCCCAAAGCGGTCGAACGCAAAAATTCACCCCTCGTGCACAGCATAAGCGTCATGATGGAGGTACATTTGGCCCAAAAGCGGTTGAACGCAAAAATTCACCCCTCATACACGGTAAAAGCGTCATGACGAAGGTATGTTTGGCCCAAAAGCGGTCGAGCGCAAAAATTCACCCCTCATGCACGGCAAAAACGTCATGTCAAAACCACATTGGACCTTAAGTACCACACGCGGAAGGCAGTACTAACATCATACTCAATTGTTTAGTAAACAAAAAAGGCCTAATATCACCAGAATGGTAGGTCTTAATATCGCTACTCAGCGGGCGACTGGGGGGATTCGGAACGAAGGACAAGACCCACTAAACGGGCAAAATTGGCACAGTTCCCTTGAATCTAATCCTCCGTAGACACCAATTCATCGGCTTGCGCCCAACCTTCAGGCAATGCAACATCATTTATGCTCAGTAGGTACCATTGCTCATTTATCAAGGTGGTTCATTTGGGTTCCAAAGTGGCACCAAAACGTCTACCCAAAGCGGTACGACAAACATGTCCAAAACGGCACCAAGAACATCAACCCGACAAGGTTAAATGCAAACCTAAACTCTCAAATTGAAATACCAGCCCGAAGTGGCTGGATAAAAAAATAAAATATTGGCCCAAAGCGGTCAGATAAATATGAAATATGACTCGTAGTGGTCAAATGAAAACATAAAATATTGGCCCGAAGCTGTCAGATAAGAAATGAAATATTGGCCCGAAGCGGTCAGATGACAATATGGAATATAAGAAGCAGACATCGGCCCAACGTAGTTAGATACTACCCAAAAACGTAAAAGGATGTCCATACGCTGGCAAAAGCATGATGCAAACAACATATCCATAAGCTTGAAAGGCTGGATATTGCAATAAACTTCACATAAAAATTAGTCATATCTACTCAACGTGGTACGATGCAAATATAACCAAAATAGTTATCTATCGTAATACAATGAGAACGTGTACAAAGCAGCACCACATGCATCTATCAAGCATGGTACGAGGAAAATCCGTGAGTGCATATTTAGGATACAATAAAAGGATTATCACCTCAAGAGGTGCAAATATCCATTCACCGAATCAGCCATCCAAATCGAAGAGCAATAACATGTAAAAGCACAAATTGCCATAAACAAAACGCGAGTTGTCATTAGTAAGAATGCAACAAAGTATCCAAACAAAGGCGACACAATGTCTAAATAGAGAAAAATTTGACTTGCACGATAGATATTTATGCTCGAGCGTCGAGATTCACATCTTCCCCATACTGATCGATCACTTCAAAAGCAATCCGCTCTAAGCGGCATGGTGTAGCTCCGCCTATTTGATTATCACCACATTATCCCTCAATGAAGGCAATGCATGCCATGAAATCTCATGACTAGAGATAACGATCTAAACCAAACATAACTGCAAAATCAGTGGGCAACACCAAGGCTAAGGACTCCCAAGTCAGTGTTCATTATGCTTGTCACATTTTTTAAAAAAAAACTCTGTAAAATCATACAACAACTGGCTAGTGCACCCAGGGTCGAACTTCATTGTGACCAACAACGAGTCAGAATACAAAGCAATTCTCGCTAGAACTTCAATGGCAAGCTCACTACGAGTAGAATGCTTGGCGGTCTTTACCGACTAGCAACTTGTGGAATCGTTTCACAGTCTTAATTATGGTCGAATCCCCAAAGACGGAAATGTAACCAAGTGAGTTGTCATAATTTGCGACTCAGCCACGATCTTCATAAAAATGAGAGTCGTCCTATTGGCGGAAAAAGAATCCGTTATAGGAGAGAAGATACATTAGAACGATAAAAAGAATCGAGCAAACTATGCCTATATACAAAAACCAAAGCAAATAAACTTATGAGCGACGAAGTCACCGCAAAAAGACTAGAATACATTTACTCCCTCGTCGAGAAACAATAATACTTGGCAAGGTACACAAGTTGCACACAATTGAGATCTCACAAATCATTCAAGAGACGAGCAAAGGGCTGCCATCGTACTATACATGTTTCTGTTGCACGAATGTGGATGCTAAAACAGCAACTGGTATGCGGGCATTCAACTCAACGCAAAAGTCTTAGGGCTCCAAAGAGATTGACACTCTGTTCAAAGTGGCAAGTGAATACCGCAATTCCCAAAAAATAAAAAGTGATGAACACTCTGCCCAAAGTGGCAAGTGAATACTGCAATTCTCGAAAAATAAAAAAGAGACGGACACTCTGTCCAAAGTGACAAGTGATTACCGTAAATCCCAAAAAATGAAAAAGGGACGGACACTCTATCCGAATACATACATTGGGAAATAAAGTACATCGATTGACATAGTGGCCATGCACATCGATTGACTAAAGATAAAACATAAAACCCTCCACAAGTGTGGAGTGGCATTCGAATTGTCAAATTAAAGTAAAATGCGATAACAACTATTGAAAGAAAAGGCAACGAAAACGAGCCATACAAGCAAGCACCATCGCAAGATCGAACAATACTCATTCCATCGCATCACCAACATTTAAAAATGATACACATCAATTATCTGTCATAACAAACACAAATAAAAAGAGAGGTTTCGAACATGATTTAAAGCCCGACTCGATAGATCTAAGGCAGTATGCTTGGAATCCACGCCTTTTCAGACCCCGCCTCCCAATTGGGGGCATGATTTTTAACCTTATCAAAATAACAAGCACAAAGTGGCAAGTCAAAAATACAGTTTATAAGTATATAACCCGCTCTCTGATCGATACCGTCTCCCAAACTAAGGGGACTATATGATGGGGATATTTTAGGAATGACCCAATACTAATATTGGGCCGGCCCAACAAGGAAGCCCCACTGAAATAGTATATCGAACAGTAGAAATTCGTTGTTAATCGAGCATCGAACGACCTCAATTCGATCTAAGTGATCGATCGAACCGTCCCAATTCGATGCGCATCTCCCATCTGCCACAGGAGCCCACGGGACGGGGTTTATAAATACCCCATCTCTCGCCCTTCTCGAGATTATTCATTCAACACTCATCACATTCTCATATATATCGAATCCACCGATTCGATGCACTTTTGGTTATCCACTTTAGAGTTCGATCCACCACCCAATTCGATGCAGGACGTGATTCGATCCAAAGCAACATCGAGCCAAGCTCATTCGATACACATCAATTCAATACACAACAATTCGATACACATCATATTCGACATAGAGCAACATCGAAGGACCCAGATTCGATACTGGGCCACTCAGCACTCGTTGTATCGAACATACCTGATTCGATACAGCCTAGATCGAATTCCCTCAACTCGGTACACTATAGATTCGATATAGGCCAATTCGAGATACCCTGTATCTAACCCACTCGATTCGATCGTCGTCAGATTTGACCTATCATGGACGCTTAGAGATAAATGAACTATGTTCGGCTTGATTCTTTTAGTGGGATACGTAGGCAGCTTGGTTTTCTCCCATGTTCAGTGTGAAATCAATAGCACCCGAACCCTCGTGCCGTGATGCTTGGAGTGCAGGCGTGTAAAGGACAAACCTGATTCTAACACAACAATGAAGTCAGTCTGTTGCATAGTGTCTTTTCAACTTGCCAAGTCAGCAGACGAAAACACCCGAAAACACTTGTAAAATCATAAGCATGATATTTTGTTTTTCTAACATCTTCATGCTATCATTCTATAAATAGTTTGCAAGATTACTTTTGATCATATTTACGTTTTCAGTTGACGAGCGTATAATAAATGGGATTACATGTATTAATCAAACAGTCCTAATCCAAACATACTTAATTTGTTTTCATTAACTTAAGATACAAGACTATACAACTAATGAACTAAACAAAATAATGCAGATCGAAAATATGTAAATTGTGCCGTTGCGAAGTGAGCATTTCTATTGATGATCTCTCTAATTTTGTTGCTATGCGTTGTTTGTCTCAAATGCAAACTCAATGATTATAGATAAGGAATTTAAAGATAAAAGTAAAGAAAATGGAGACACCCCACTTGACTTTTTGGAGTGGAAACCTTGGAAGTTGAGTTGGAATTAATTTGTCCTAATATCAAGTGTTCAATAAATATATATCTAGAAAATCTGTAGGACAGAGGGCTTGGGTACGTATACTGGAAAACAACTATATTTTTTAATCGTTATTAATAGATCCTATATCGACAATCTATTTGTAACTTTATATAGAATGTTTCATATCGATTTTTATTTCTATATACAATATACAACGGGCAAAAAAAAAAAAATTGCCATTTAATTTTACGGGCTTAGTAAATGCCCCTTAAGTCTTTTTATTTTTATTTTTATATATATAAAAAATGCCCAACAAGCTCAAGTTTTGGGATGAGCCAATTTTTGCCGACGTGGCATATGACCCTGACGCCCCTCAGACGCCACGTCAGCTATTTTTTCTTTTATTATTATTATTATTATTATTATTATTATTATTATTATTATTATTATTATTATTATTATTATTATTATTATTATTATTATATCTGTTGATTGGACGAGGGTGCGAATTTACCGATTCACCCGCCGTCAAATTAATCTTCATCATCTTCATCATCTCCCTCACACACCAAATCTCTGAAGCACGCCTTCTCATTTCTTCTCACTCTCTAAAATTCAACTTCACTAACCAATCAAATCACACACACACATAAATTTTATTTTTTAGTCTTGAATCGAAAAAAATGGCGACACCTAATTCCGAGATCTCAGAGAACAACAGTAGATTCTTCGGAAGCCTTACGTAATAGGCGTCGTTCGAAAGCTTGCTCCTAAAGTCAAAGTAAAAGTCAATGTCGGGTTCAAATCGCCGGTCAAAGCTCCGACTGGATTCTGAAAACATAGCGCCATTAGATCAAAATGTTCAGTTCAGAGATCACAACGAAGTCCCCATGCAACGAAGCCCCAATTCTAGATCGTTGTTATCCGACCCCGCATCCTCCCTCATCTCCTCTTCACGTATACATCGCCCCCGGCAGCAAACTCACCTCCGTCGTACACCACTTTTCTGTAGTACACCATTTTCTTCACTCCACCACTGCCGATTCTTTTTGTTTTTAAGTGGTTGTGGTGTTGGGAGTAAGGGGGGAAATGAGGGGTTGATTTTGTTTGGGGGTAGTGTTAATGGTGGAGTAGTGCTTCAATTTCTTTATTTTTGGTGTTTTTGCCATTTCTACCGTCGGATGAGGTGGCGGCGGCGGTGTTTTATTTTTTTTTGAAATGATGGTGGGTTTTTTTTTGTTGCGGTGGGGGTGGTGGAGAGGGAGAGGAGTAGGGCGGAGAAGTCGGATTAGCCACGTGTGCAGAAGACGTCAGCGGCGAGTAGGGCGGAGGAGGGTGGGGGTTGGAGGGTGGTGGTGGTGGCGACAGTGTAGAGGAGGAGGGAGAAGATGGGGGAGGTTTTGATGTTGACGGGGGTAAATTAATAAATTCATTGCTCCCGTCTAGTCAACAATTTTTTTTTATTGCTGAGGTGTCACCACGTGGCGTCCGAGTCATACGTCACGTAGGCTAAAATTAGGCCTGGCCCAAAATCTGAGCCAGTCGAACATTTTTTATAAAAAAAATATAAGTTAAGGGGAATTTACTAAGCCCATAAAATTAAAGGGTAAAACTTGAATTTGGCCCAAAATAAAAGGAAAAAAATTCCCATATAAAACGCATCCATTATTGATCATGTCTAGATGAATCCTTAATTGTTTTGCTATTATAGGTTTGAGGAGGTTGAATGTTGGCTCCGTTGCGTCACGTGGGAATATTTACCCATTTGTAATCAATTTTCATTTCTTACTCGTTTTCAAATTAATCTATGCTTGGGTTCCTTAATGGTTGCGAATGATTCACATCATTTTGCTTATAGGCTTAGTTCGAAAAGATTTGTTCGACGAGTCCACACACACGTGCGCGTGTATCCTTTTCCTAGCTAGTTATCCTAGGACACGAAGTTATAGAAAATCCTTAGGGTGAAAAAGAAAACAAACTTGATATATATAGAGAGAGAGATAGATGAGACGTGAAATTCCTCGTACATCAGTAAATAAAAATAACAAAATTTCGAACATTGCATTTCTACTCTCTTTGCCTTTTTCTATAAGACGAAAATAGGCATCTTGAATGAAACTATAAGACGATGGGTTTTATATAGCTGTCGAAATATATTAAGAGATGAAAACTCTATTTACAAAGGTTTTTCTTATAGGATATATGTAGCGCTCGAAACCATAATAACAAAATTATAACTTTTAACACAAAATCAAGATTATCAAAGTTAATAGTTTAATTCTTCGAATTAGAATATCAGTTGATGATAATTTGCATATGATAATAATTGATGCGGGGTAATTTCGTCTGCTGACTAGTCACTCCACGTCAGACTAGCTCGAGCTCCTGATTGGTCCAAGCTAGCTTTGGGTTCGGGAAACCTGCACTAAAAAATACGGCACGTGAACTGGGTCGAGGCTGACTAAAAGTAAGCGCTCTGATGCTGAGTCAGTTGATGCTCGTTGATGGCGTCTACGTCAGCTAGAAGTCACTGATGTGGATCGAGGAGCTTGTAGATTTCAAACTGAACTTGGGGTTAAGCCAAGCTGCCTACGTATCCCATGTAGGGAATCAAGCCGAACGTAGTTCATTATTTTTCTATGGTGGCTGATCGTGGTCGAAAGTGAAGGTCGGACCTTCATCAATCTTGATAGGTCAATCTCCGTAGATCAATTTCCGTAGATCAATCATGATAGGTCAATCTCCGTAGATCAATCTCTATAGGTCGCATTCACTATAGGTCAATCTCCGTAGATCAATCTCTATAGGTCCACCTCCGTAGATCAATCTCTATAGGTCGCATTCACTATAGGTCCACCTCCGTAGATCAATCTCTATAGGTCGCATTCACTATAGGTCCACCTCCGTAGATCAATCTCTGTAGGTCCACCTCCGTAGATCAATCTCTATAGGTCGCATTCACTATAGGTCCACCTCCGTAGATCAATCTCTATAGGTCGCATTTACTATAGGTCCACCTCCGTAGATCAATCTCTATAGGTCCACCTCTGTAGATCAATCTCTACAGGTCGCATTCACTATAGGTCCACCTCCGTAGATCAATCTCTATAGGTCCACCTCCGTAGATCAATCTCTATAGGTCCACCTCCGTAGATCAATCTCTATAGGTCCACCTCCGTAGATCAATCTCTATAGGTCACATTCACTATAGGTCCACCTCCGTAGATCAATCTCTATAGGTCCACCTCCGTAGTTCAATCTCTATAGGTCGCATTCACTATAGGTCCACCTCCGTAGATCAATCTCTATAGGTCCACCTCCGTAGATCAATCTCTATAGGTTCACCTCCGTAGATCAATCTCTATAGGTCGCATTCACTATAGGTTCACCTCCGT